>OY728159.1:232583552-235083552 GCA_963277665.1 Viscum album | reverse complement strand
TTATTTGGGTCAAAAAACTATTATCCAAAAATATTAATACAGCTTTAATGGTGATTTTAAATTATTATAATATTATTTTTATCTTTAATTATTATATTTACCTTGAACGATGATAAATATAATTCAAAAGTTATTATTCACCAAAATTTATTTTCATTATATTATACCACATTTTTCATACTGATTAAGACTTTGTATCTTATATTTTTAAGTATTTAATCATAGATGTTGGAAAATTAATATTAACGCTAATCCTTCGAATGTGGTTAGAATGCGGCTAAAAGATACGTTCAAAAGATTAATAATTTTTTTATATCCAATATATTATAAAACTAATTTTAGTGACCTTTATTGGAATAATATATATATTATTTATCTATTGTTACTTTAAAATTATATAAATGTAAAAATTTATTATTTAAATGAAATATTCAATTTTTAACAACTATGTAATATTTTTTAGTATTCATCAAAAAATGAGACTTTTCATAAAAATAAAACAAATTCACCTAGAGATAATTTATAAATTATGAATTCAAAAATGATGTTTGTTTTATCAAATTTAATTTCGAAATGTGTCTAAAATTATTTTTTTTATTTTTTACATAAAGACATCAAAATTAGTTCATTCAAGAAAAAAGTGTTTTTAAAAATAAAAAGACTTTACGAAAACTTATATCATTCATTATAAATATGTTTTATTTATAGAAAAAAATAGTTTAAAATTATTAATTACAATTTATATATGTTAATTTAATATTTATGTTTTAATTATCACATTTAAACAATTATAATAGTAAATTTTTGTTTCGCATAAACTCAATGTTTCATGTAATGCAAGACAATTCAGTGTTCCATGTAGTGAAATATTCCTTTGTTATTATGTATAACATAATTAAAAACATAGTTCTATTATATAATAATAAAATTTTATATTCAGTGTTATTTTATGTGAAAATATCAGAAGATTATATTTATTTGAAAAAAATAAATTAACAAAATTCTGGGATGTTATATTCTACTCCCCTTAAAAAAACTTCACTCCTTGAATTAGATTGGGATATAAAATTATTAATAATTTAAAGGTTCATTAATAAAAACATACATCATATAATGTATTCTACATTGTACTTTTAAAAACAAGGTAGTTTAAAAATAAGAATTTCCCAATGTAAAACATTACTATGCCTCTATGGAGGAGAACATAAGTGATGATTTGGGAATAGAGGAAAGGCATAACTAATCCTAGAGACTGATAAAGATCACTGATCCTGAGAAAGTGGGTGATTGGGATAAATTTAACAATCACAAAACTGTAATCTAAAGAATCATCAACGATGTCATTAATATCATCAAAATGGTGATAACATGATAGCCTTTTATATCACAATCCATTTACCTAATGTTGAATAATTTTTAAGAGAAGATATACTTACTTGATTTCATAATAAATAAATCCTTTTTTATTCCACGATCAATTTCCACTTCATCTCTTATTCATACAAATGAAATTTAATTTTTAATTCCTGATGCATTACCAAATCATGATAATAATGGTAGGCCATTCTATCTATCATTATCATGAAAAAAGGTTAGAAAATTATTTAAAAAATGCATAAATTCACTTATAGTGATATATTATTTTAATATCACAACCTTATCTTAAGTTTAACTTAATATTTCCATAAATATATAATCCCATAATCCTTTTGATAACTGAAAAACCAAAACATTAAAAAGAAGTTTTCTAAACTGAGTTAACAATTATCTCCCATATTTGATATGATATCTCTTATTGGTCACATTCAAAACAAGTGAACACCTTCATCTTTCATTCTCTTGAGTCATGGTGACAACCAAAATTTCCATATACCATTATTGAAACTATGGATGTCTCCTTACTCTAAAGCTTATTGGATGTATTCCTTGTGTCCCAAAAATTAGTATACATTATCCATGATAGTATAACCCTATTGAAAACAAATACATAATTAGTTCCTAATAAACTAGTATCATAAAATTTAATTATTCATATCTAACATATATTCATGAAAATATCATTATCTTAACATAAGTGACATATAAAGTGTTATCTTTCCCTTAATCATGTGTTCTATAAATATACCACCTTACCATTAAATCAGTTTTATAAGTCTTTAAAACTATTCAACATATCCTTTATAATCCTTCATGTAAAACTTATACTTAAAGCACTTATGTAATTCCTAATATTTGAATTCTGAAACATATACACCTGAATAATCCATATTTCTTCTTAAAACATTACATAGGATCCATCGTCTCATTCTTTCCTAAAATATGGATCATTTATTAAGGTTCCTCAAACATAATCAAACCATCATTCTTAGGCTTAAAGTAAATATTAATTCTAGAACATCCCATATCTTTCAAATGTCATTTGCAGTTTCTTTATCCTTAGTATTTTAACCAATACATGTACCTCCTTCTTGATTAAATTCAAGATAATTCCACATAAGAAATCAAGTTTCATAATTCACATAAATTCCACAACTAAAATATTTAATGTTAACTAGGTTCCATCTAGTTATTTCTATAGATAAAGACCAAAAATAAAAGAATAATAAATACATATCATATATTAAAAACACATAAGTAATGGAATTTACTTATAATATTTTTATCTATGATCTTTTAGTTTTAATAATAGTTTATTCATGATTATCCCAACCACTCTTTGATTGTATCCTATATATATACTAGTCATTAAGAAATCAATAGTCATATCGTTAGAAAATATCTACTGAGATCTTACTTAATATTTCAAATTCTGATTTCCAAAGGTTGACTAAAAATTCTCTCTGATACCAACTAAAAAGACCCAATCTTGATGTACATGGAAGTTACATTACTTTTTTTGAATATATAATAAATTACAAAAACAAATTCACAAATACTATATGATTTTTGGGCCTTTAGAATCTTGGAATACATTCTTCTAATCTAGTAATGATCTTAAAAATCTCCCATAATGATCTGACCCATTAGTGCTTCTACATAAAACCGTTTCATATTACCCGTGGAAAGGAAACAAAAAAATGGGTGGCCAAAAATTTTCAGAAATGGTAAAAAAAATATGTTACATAACATAACATGAGAATAAGGTCATGAGAACATGATAATAACATTATAAGATCGTTCCCTTCATATCAAAGGTAAACATGAATCATAAGGAAATCAAAGAACATAATCCATAAGATCATAAAATCAACATAAGGCATAAAATTATAGAATACACATAAACTAACAACATTATTAACATGTATAAATAGTAAAAGATTCACACATTAAGGATGTGAAATAAGGCCCTTGCATAAATATATAGACATGAAAACTAGGTCCATGAATAAAATTATGAACATGACAACCAGGACTATGCATAGAATTATGGACGTGAAAACTACTACCACACATAGAATTATGGACTTAAAAATATTTGTGAACATAAAATCAGGTTCATGAATAACATATATACCTAAGGATTTTCTATATTTACCCAATGCATCATAAGAAGATATAGGTCACACCCATCTTATAATGAAATCATATATACATGTTCCACAAGATCATTAAAAATAATAACATAACCCAAGAAATGAAATGGGTATCATAAACATGTAAACATATAATAATTTGGGTAAGGAGATACAAGTATCATAATCATTTCATCAAATTCATAACTCATTAAAACATAAACCATTCAAATAAAGAATATGAATGGTATTATTAAACTATATCAAACTATGTCAATATAGGTGGGGAAGGATTTTAAAATATCACATGGAACATAAATTTTCCCTAAAAAATAAAATTTTAAATCATAAAAAATTTTCAAACCCTCTGTCGTTGAATCAAAATTGAATTCATATTATGGAATGATGAAAATTATTCAAAATGTTTTTGAGGAAAATATCCTTTCTTCACCAAAATAGTTTTATTTTTATATAATGCCACATATTTTTAAATGAATAAATTTTATATAAAGAAAACCTTGTAATATTGTAGGAGGATATTCAAGGTAATAAGCTGTCATATAAGTGTCAAATTCTATTCATGTCATATAAGTTAAAAAATCATATTCTTGAACTTTTTGCAGAAATGTCAAAAAGTAGATCGTTTGGAAATAGAATGAAATATTCCTTTAAAACCATGATGTAAAATTTTAATAAATGTGTAAAAATGACATTAAACATCCATGGGAGAATAGAAAATCATTTTATGAAATATTATTCTAGAAAAACTAGACATGGATGATAAATATTTCCCACTGGAGACTTAAAATGAAAAATTCCCAAATATGGAAGAGATTGTGAAATCAACAATCACCATGTAATAATCAATAAAATCGTATTCCTCTTGTGAAAATAAAATTATCTTATTATTTAAATATAATAATCATATATATAGTACTTATAAAATACATCCATGGGTAGTATACATACCATGAAGAAGAAACAGTAGTGTATTAGGCATGTGTCACATAGGAATAAAGGTGAGAAAACAATCCCCTTACCTTGTGTCTTGACTCTCTTCATACTCAAAAAAGATTTCTATATAATAAATATAGGTCCAATATAAATATTTTAAATAAGAATATTCTTATCTATAGTACCACATATGGTTTTATTATGACCTTATATTACCCGCTTGTTTATGATATTTTTTTTATTGTTTTACCTTAGGTATTATTCAGATTGTTCTTAGCATGTGGATTAATTAAATATATTATTGGTCCTCATACGTATATAATGATTCCAGAATGTAAATAATGATATAAATATCATGTATATCTAGTATATATATTATAATAATATCTATCATAAATAAGTAGAAAATGCAATGTGTCGTTCATGGAGATGGTTTGTTGGACATACGCATGAAAGATGTTTCCATTTTAATTATCTTATTGAAAGAATCTATGTAAAAGAAATATGTATATATATATATATGTATCATTATTAAAGTATAATTATTATAAATTATATATCATATAATATCATGATACCCATCTTTAGTACATTCCAGGTGGTTTGTGAACAAATCACATCACTGTGAGTGGGTGATAGTCCATACTTCCTCAAACCAGATTATTGTATTAACAATAAATAGAAAGTAAAAAGGCATGTGTTTTGAAAATGAATAAAATAGATTAAATTAATGATAAAAATTATTTATAATAAATATTGATATAGTTTCTATCATAATGGTAACAATGATTGGTGGTAAAGTAAAAATTAACAATTATCATTTTGTGAGGTAGTAATTTACCGTACACAGAAAAAGCATGTTTGATATCCGTTAAATAGAGGTTTTTGTGAAAAAAGGGTCCCCATGATAGCACATACACCACTCCTTAACATGGTCATCAGGTCCTATCCCACCAGGTACCACCAGTTACCCCGCAGATATGTGGTCCCCACACCCTGGGGCCCACCCACGTGACCGAACAGGTCATCGGACTAGTGACAATCTCCACAGGCCAACACATTTCCTTTCCAGTTTTGTTTTTCCTCACACACACCCTGGGAAATGTCCCAGAAGGTCACCCATCCTGATCAATACTATGAGCCAAGAACACTTAACTGTGGAGTTCTTATCAGATAGGCTCCTGAAAAGAATGGTGCACCTTGATGTGTCTTGTGCAGACGACATACGACATAGATCGAGGATGAGTGATACATGACTGGATGGTTCTCAGAGGTGGACTATTTGGTGTGATACGATGAAGGGACTATTGATTCGGAGCTGTACCTACCCAACAGGTAGGATCTAGGGTGGACAGTTTGGTGTGACCTGACGTAGGGACTACAAATGGTGAGTTGTACCTACCATTCAAGTAGGATTTATGGTGGATGATCCATGAAACCCTATTCCATTTTTTAGTTGTATTGCTCCTTTCAATTGTATTATTTCTTTTATGTTGTACTTGTACTTTCAGTTGGGCTTGTATTCCAGCCCCTTTTTCTTTCAGAACACCTCTTTACTACAATAGTTTACTTCCCAGTTTCGTCTTGTCATGTTCTCTGACCATGTGTTTGTACAGGTTTAAAGGAAACTCCTTCCCGTTTTAGGAAATAGGACTTTCGGTTCTAGTCACCAGCCGATGGACTATGGATGTCGGGCATGGGGTAGTCACGACATGAGCCTCGGGGGACGGGTTGTGACAATGTGGTATCAGAGTTCGGTTCTACTAAAGAACTAAGACTTTTATCTATTCTATGTGGAAATTGATTTAAGTGTTTTGATTGTGGTTTTCAGTTTAGGGAGTGCAGTGTTGGTGTGACGGCCGATGTATCCATACACTAGGACCCTGAATTCAGATTTCCGACTTAGCGCACGAGAACACTAATTGTGTGTGTTTTGAATAGTCTTTCTTATGTTATGTTGAGTCAAATCACCCAGTATAACTTTTAACAATGGCAAACCTATTTATTTTCACAATGCCTCCATATAGGTAGCCACCTAGGTTTCTCGAGAGAGTACGGGATGACATCCCACCGAGCAATGAGGCCTCGGTGCAGGGCCCTCTCACTGTGTTAGCACCTTCGGGTGGTGTACTAGCAACACCACATTCTGTTGGTCAATTGTTGCCACCAACCCCACCAGTATAGGATGCATGCCGACTGAGCACATTGTACCAGTTCCATTGGCAGAGGCCTCTGAGTTTTTGAGGTGATATGGACCCGTAGGCGGCTTAGGACTGGCTGTAGTTCGTGGCAAGAATTTTTCACTTAGTGGGGACACCACCTAAATTTATTATGATCCTGGAATCCATCCTTTTTCAAGAAACAACAGAGATATTTTTGAGCCGGATTCATCATATACATGCTGATACGACCCTCATATGGGTAGACTTTGAGGGCCTTTTAGGGCAGAGTTCATCCCAGCGACCTTACGCTCTGTGCGTATAAAGGAGCTGCTTCACTTACCGTAGGGCAGCATGACAGTGGCCCAGTACTCGACGAGGATCACTGATCATTGCCGCTACTCCACTGACATGGTATGATACCCTTTACTCAAGGTCCGGAACATTGAGTAGGGTCTCCAACGGGAGGTTAGATCATTGATGGTATCCCTCAGCATTCCATCGCAGGATTGGGTTCTTGATTGAGAACTTTTGGTAGAGAGCATCCTAGATGAGCAGGCACCGACATCAAGGGCTACCACTAGAAGACGGGTTTCCAAGTCATCTGCAGGAGGGATTAGGTAGATGAAATAGAGGTCCAAGTGGACTAGACCCTCTGGTGAATGACCCCGCGACATAGGGTTAGAGGTGAGAGGATCACAAGGCAGAGGGAGACAGGCGAGGGGCACATTGTGTTTCATGTGCGGCGGGCAGGGTCATACAGCTCGCGACTGCCCGTACGCCATACTGATGACCAGGAGATGGTCAAGGGACCACTGAGGTACAGGTAGAGTTTTGAGATAGGAGGTCCATAGGGTGGCAGATGTGGTAGAGGATCTGGTCGTGCAGCAAGTACTGGGCGTCGTTTCGAGATTCTACACCACCTTCACCAGGTGGTCCACCCCGACCACAGGGAGCAAGAGGACAGGGATGAGCTCAGCTCCAAGAGGCTGAGGCCTACAACCACAACACTCTAGAGATGATTAAAGGTGTGATATGTGTCTACTAAACGTTACCTACAGTAATTATAGACACAATTTCTAGTCATTATCTTATTCTCATGGCCCTCGTTTGGATCTTAGAGATTCTGGTGGAGCTGTTGGCTCGATCTTTACAGCAAGAGACACCTACAGAAGAAAATTCGATGATTATTCATTGGTTCTGGTAGTGTGAGCATACTCTAAGAGGTGAGAGCATCGGCTGGGTTATCCTAGTAGTTGTTTCGAGGCCTTACGGCATCATTTTGGGTATGGACTGGTTATCCATAGTCCTTGCTTAGATTGACTCTATTAAGAACAAAGTGTGGTGTTTCCACATGGAAAGAACATAGTTTTCCTTCACCTACAAGAATGGAACCATTGCATCACCAGATGGAGTTTCCCAGAGGTGGGTGCAGCCAATTAATCATCAGTTGGCTAGCCTTATCCTCAGAGTAGTTGATGGTGAGAGTCCAAGCTATCCTGTAGTGGTCGACCAATATACTGATGTCTTTCCTGATGATGTTTCAGGACTACATCCACATAGAGAGGTAGAATTTTACATTGACTTGAACCCTAGGATGGAACTGATGTCTACACCAGCATATCAGATTAATCCCATAGAGAATCGTGAGTTATGTGTATAGTTGGAGGACTTTCAGGGAATGGGGTTCAGAAAACATAGTGTTTCTCTATGGGAAGCCTCGATTTTTGTTCTCTAAGAAGGCATATGGGAGTTTGAGACTCTGTGTGAATTATCGGTGCCTGAACCAAGTGACCGTTAAGAATAAGTATCCACTCCTGAGGATTGGTGATCTTTTCAATCAGCTGAAGCAAGCTCGCGGGTTTTCGAAGATAGACCTCTGATCAGGCTATCATTAACTCAAGATATGAGATGAGGATGTGCAGAAGACAACCTTCATATGTTGGTATTTACATTAGGAATTCTTTTATATTCCTTTTGGAAAGACCAAAACCCCAATAGTGTTAATGGGACTCATGAACATGATCTTTTAGCCATACCTTGATCGCATCGTTGTGGTGTTTATTGATGACATCTTGATTTACTCGGTAACAGAGGAGGAGAATTCCTATCATCTATAGATTGTTCTAGATACAATATAAGAGCTCCAAATTTATGGTAAACTCCTGAAGTTCTAGTTATTGATACGAGAGGTCAAAATTTAGGGACACATTATCTCATAGGTTGGAGTTACGATGGATCTCGTGAAGACACAGGATGTTCTAGCTTTGGAGCCACCCATGTGCGTGATGGGGTGCGAAGTTTTCTAGGGTTGGATGGATAATACCGGATATTCTTTCCTGACTTTTACAGAGTTGAAGAACCCTTGTTAGCTTTGACAAATAAAGGACAAACTTTCCTATGGAGGGAGAGAATCCAACATATTTTTTTAAAGATGAGGTAGAGACTGACTAGTGCCCCCATCTTGAGGCTGCCTGAAGAGGGTGTTGGGTAGGTAGTCTACTACAGTGCATCAGGTACAGGGCTTGGATGTGTCCTGTTGCAGGAGTGAGCAGTGACCGATTACTATTCACGATATCTGAGATAGCGATGATGGCTAGAGTTACTCTAGGTATATGACTTTGAGATAGTCTGTACTCCTAGGAAGTGGAACGTGGTAGAAGATGCACTCAGCATGAGATCTAGTCTGCAGTTGCTGAGTGAGGCAACAGAGAAGCTATCCATGTTGCAGATATCCTTCATGGATAGATAAGGATCAACATACCTCCAGTCTATGATAGTAACACCCTCACTCCTTCAGTGAGTCAGGGAGGTGCAACTTGTGGAAACTGACTGTGGGGATCGATGGGCTCAGATATCCTCAGGGTAGGTACCTGATGGATTTTTTTGAAGGTGGGGAGAAATCTATCATCTTCAGAGAAAGGACCATGGTACCAGTGGTGCTACGAGGGGAGGTGTTGAGGGAGTTCCATATATCCCCTTTGGAAGTACATCCTGGTGTGCCGAAGATGTACCAGAACCTCTAGCTTCAGCACTAGTGTCAGGGGATGAAAAAGGTTGTGGTATTGTTTTTTTCACGATGCATCACTTGTCAGCAAGTGAAGGCCGAGCACCAGGTTCCAACAGGAATAGCTTAGCCACTTGTGGTGCGGAGTGGAAGTGGGATGGGATATATTAGGACTTTGTGATAGGGCTTCCATATACGTCTAGGGGACATGATTCCATATGGGTGATCATTGACAGACTCACCATGTCAGCCCACTTTCTACCTATCCGAGAGTAGGGATCAGTAGAGGTCTTGGGATGAATCTACATACAATAGATTGTGCAACTTCATGGGGTGACATCAATGATCTTCTCTGACCATGATACATGTTTTATATCCCAATTGTGCAAAGGATTGCTGGAGTCATTCAAGACTTAGCTGTGTTTGAGAAACGCCTTTCATCCTTAGACGGATGGTCAGATGGAGAAGACCATTCAGAAACTAGAGGACATGCTTTGTGCATGCATCCAAGATTTTGACCGCAGTTAGAATGATCAATTTCCCTTATTGGAGTTCACATACAATAATAGTTATCACTCCACCATCAGTATGGAAATATTTGAATTCGTTTGTGGCTGAACCTACTGATCATCTCTATGCAAAATAGACCTAGGGGAGTCAACACTTATTGGACCAAAGATGGTATTGGCTACCACTGAGAAGGTCTGCATCATCCAGGAGCTGATGAAGACTACACAGAGTAGACAGAAGTCATATGTCGATAGAATATTGAGACCCCTGGAGTTCCTGGAGGGAGACTACATTTTCTTGCGAGCCTCTCCACGACGGGGACTACGTAGATTTGTCTAAGGTGACAAGTTATCACCGAGGTTTATAGGTCCATTTCGGATACATCAGTGGTTAGAAAATGTGGAATGTTGATTGGAAGTTTTACCATTATTGGAGAAGGTGCACGACGTCTTCTATTTCTCCCAGCTGAAGAGATACGTGCATGACCCATCTCACATCATCGACCAAGGTGAGCTGGATGTAGACGATGGGGCGACGTTTATGGAGGTTCTAGTAGAGATTGAGGATCGAAATTAGTGGGTCCTTCGTGGACATTTGTAAACACAATGAAATGTGTTTCATGCACTTCTCTTCAATTTAAGATGTATTTCCATGTGACACGATTCAAAATGACCTCAACCAAGCTCTAAAAGTTCACGATGAGACTCTATATTTTTCATGGGGGGCAGTGACGGTAGCAAAGACACCGGCCCAAAGGGCTGAGACCGCAACCCGAAACTGATCCCAAGCATGGGTGCGGGGGCGCATCCTCCACAGTATGGACCAATTATTTGACTATGTCCCTAAAGAGGAGTCCAAGGTACCTGTGCACAAACACTTGTGCACCGCTATGCTGAAGCTGGTTGAAGTAATAATTTGGGCTATGTCCTAAAGGTGTATCCCTAGTATAGCACAAACACCAATGGCTTGCAAGGTACTTGAACACCCTAATTTTGCACGTAAGTCACTTGCGTGCCCATCCCATTTTTTCCAGGGTCACTTATTTGACTATAAATAGACCCTTGGGGCCCCCATTTATACGGATGAATTTCCATGAAGCCCAATTGCTGATATGGTCACCCTAGTAATTCACCCCAGTCTTTCAAAACTTTCAAGGTAGTTCTTAAACACCTTGAGCAGATGATTTAAGGTAGGATCATTGGACTTAAATCCTTTTAGTTTTTGAAAACCATAACACATTTTCACCTAAAAATCCCAACATCCCTAGGTAAGAAATACTTGTGCACCTCCCAATCCTCTCATAGGAACTTCAGAGCCCCACTTCTTGGATCACCTGTGAATATTTTTGAAGGCTAGAGAAATGACTCACCCAAGTATTACCATATAGGTTGTTCGTCTCTTAAGTGAACATCGGGTCACCCAAGTGTACTTGCACGACCATACTTGTGGGCCCTTCTCTACATGGGAACCCCAATTTTATTAACATATTCTCTTCACTCTCTTCATTCTATAAGCCATTAATCCATCATAAACCATTCATGTGAAGGATTTCTCTTCATTGGATCCCTTGTCTAGAAGGGATTCTATTGAAACCTCCACCAAAACATCCTGACTTATCAAACCTTTGGGGAAGTCACATCAGCGTGTCTCCTATTTGGGATTCTATTTCTACAGTTAGAGGATTCCCATATTGTTTCATAATGGTTTTAGTGTTCATGGAATTTCTGTGGGTTTGTTTATCCATAGTCACAGGGACCATTATCCTAGAAACAGTGTTGGGAAGATCCGAGTTTGGAGGAGGGCTGGGTCTTTTCCTCTCCTTTCTGAAAGAGGTGACCAAAAACCTCAAGTCTCTGGTAGGGAAGGTACAGTTCTCACTTACTTTTTTGCGTGAGCAAACGAGAAGTCTCCTTTTCCTAAGAGAATCAATTTTAGGGCGGAAATCCATGAGTAATCTCCATTATTTTCAACCCTTCTTCCTTACATTGGACCCTTGTCCAATATAAATAGAATAGGGGGAAGGCTCGCCACCTCACCCTCCTCCACGATCGACGCGCCCTTTTCCATCAGTGGAGGAGGAAAAGTGTGAAGTTTCATTGTTGAATATTTCAAATACTCTTTTTTCTCATACCGAGCATGACTCATGTGGGATTAGAGATACATGATGGTTACAACATGTGCACAAACTCTCATGATAAGAAAATACAAGAACTCTGATTCCCACCATAACTGGGATACATAACAAGTCGTCTCAAGGATAGAGCTCATTAGGCATCCTCATAATGAATAAGCCCCAAATTAAACCCCAAATCATCAAGGTATCTTTTTCAAGAAGTAAGCCCAAACTCATCTCTCTCAAAGTACCATACTCTCCTATGAAACTTTTCAAACTACATGGGCCTAGATTCTCATTTTTATAGGATACGTAGGAAGCCTCCCTAAGGTTCAAACCCAACACTTAAAATCAACCCTCTTCTCCTTGGTCCATATTCCCAATAGGGTATGATCCTACATGGAATCCCATAAACTTTCCAAGTACCTCATCCTGGTTCAGCATTAGTCCCACACTATGTTTTGACCAACCATATTTCTCTTAGAGTTCCTTATCACATGACTTTAAAATGTATGATGTGTCCTATTATATGTCCCTGAACTATAAGGGTTCCTTTTTATTTCACAAGGACACATAGGTAGTTCATTTTATAGGCACAATCCCAAGATCAAAACAATCCCTAATCTCCCTGAATGATAATAAATTCTATAGTGCCCCACTTATTGGATTAAAAATCAGTATCATCACAATGATGATTAAAAGAATCTCTAATCGGTATATTAGAGGATAACATTGATGGAAAACCTCGAATACACATAGATGTTTACATTAATGAAGAACCTTGAGTGCATACTGATGATTCTAGATTTTACACATGTCAATAAGTGATTGTAAATTTCAATGAATTCTTATGATATATTTGGTGATAAAATAAGGATTAATGAAAATATCTTAAATTTACAAAGAGAGTCCCAGAGTAGACAATAATTCCCCCCAAAAGTGTGTCATTAGTCAAAAATCCCATCCTATGGATAAATGAACATTATTAAGTATCATAAAGTTCAAACATAACAAACTCATGCATTTGGAAATAAGTTCCCCTTTGGATAAAGAACTATTGGAAGTTTCCTGTTCCATAAATAAATTCATTGGAAACTGCCTGGAAATAGTGATTATTAAAAATAGAACACATGTTTCAAGGAACTACAAAAAAATGATCGATACCTCTGATGTATGCTCGCTGGATGTATGGGAACCTATAGGATAGCACATGGGAGTCGGAGACACAGATTCATGCTCAGTACCCCGATTTGTTTCTTTAGTATATATTGTCGCTTTCAGGGATGTAAATCCCTAAAGTGGGGAGAATGTAAAGACCCGTATTTTCCAAGTAAATGTTTTTATATGGAATTATTTTGAGTCCAAAAAAATTGATGGTCCTTGATTTTGAGGCCCGTTGTTCCCAGAATGAATTTTAGAACATTTTTTTAGGTACGTTCAGAAAACACATGAGTGGAATTTTCTAACATTTGAATCGTTTCTCAGATTAAAAATACAAGGGAACCATTGAATCCAAAGAGCGAGGATTTACATGAGTGAGGCTATTTTTCACTGTAGTAGGTCCATAGAAAAAGTTATGTTTTGACCTGTCATCCCTATGTAACGACGTCGTTGGAGAACTATGAAACTTCCTAATTGATGATCCCTATTAAACTCTAATGTCATTACTTACCCTCCCCCTAACTCATATATATGGATCTTGGGGAGGGGTTTCAGCATATAATTTACAAGAAACAAAGTGTTGAAGTATCATCGCGACGTTGAACCCTTAGAGGAATGAGCCGATCCTTGCGGTAGGTGATAGGCGACACCGTACCACGAACCGAAGGATGAGGTGTGAGGAAAGTCGTTGGGAACTGATTACAGAAACGAAGAACACGATTAGCCATCAAGCATCAGATTCTCTCCAACAATTTATGTGGTTGGGGTTATTTCATTTGTGCAGTTTTTGATTCCCTTTTCCATGTTCTAGAAATTATACGAAGCACTTGGGTTTATCAACTAACAGGTTGATCTGTGATTTATTCATTTTGTAGGAGGTTTCTACGGGGTATCCTTGTGGGGTTTGTTTGTTATTTAATACAATGAATGGTTAAAACCACTTTATCCACCCTTTGATCACAAGATAACATGAAGGGCGCAGGCCTAACGAACCCTACCAAAACCCTCTGAATTTTTTTTACCCTTGCACCTTCCATGGAAGACTGCTGGCATGGAGGCACCAACCGGCTATGAAGAAGGCGATGTGACAACACATACCTCTAGAAGACGCCATGGAACGAATTTGCGTTGGACATTAGAGTGGATGACACTAGTTAGCCACGGAGAAGATGTGGCATACCGTCGCATGCAATCATGCATTGTTGGTGTGTAAAAGAGTCATGTCTCATCAGCTGTGGTAGTTGGAGAAGGCGACCGGCTTGTTGGCCGACCACATATGGGAAGGGTGACGCGCCGTCACGCACCACCGGTGAGCAGGAGACCATTGCTGAACCCACGATGGAAGAGGTGGAACCCATGCCTCTGGGGAGTTCTGTGGTGATCGGGCGGTTCCCACATGTTGTTGTCGCTTCAAAGGCCGAATGACCTCTGGTCGTTCGGGATCTTGAGGGAAAAGCTCTCCCGAGCTACATGGAGGAAGCACCGTCAGCCGCACCCTGGCAGGCCACCACCCAACTCTGCCACTGCCTTAGCATGCCACAACCCTCGTGGGCCACCACCTTTGTGGGCTAGTCCAGACATTATCCCATCACTGACCAGGTCAGGATGGGTTGGTCTGATAAGGTCGGACTGGACCAAAGCCCAGAAACACATTAAGGGCCTTATCTCGAGAACCAAGAGTATGTTTGATGAACCATCTATGGCATTGGGATCCTTGGAAAATGATGGTCCTTTTCACTTACTCAATTTTAATTTTGGAGAATCTTAGAGTACATCTGGGATGGATCACACCCAAATCCAACTCGTCCCTTGGCACTGAAATGTAAATAACGCACAGACCGTTCATCTGGTTGATGCACCGTCTATTGCCTTGGAAACCTTATGACACGAAATATCATTGGGTTACTTATTTATGAGACTTTGTGCTGGTTGAAATATGACCGAGGACTTTGGGAGAGGTTCTCCCAAGTGCACTACATGTAACGCCCCGACCCCAGTTACCCAGAGTCGGTGCATTATTACATAACTTTGGCAGGATCACAAGAAAGATGAAATCTCGAAAGACCAATTGGTTTAGTAGCCTTGGAAGCACTAGATATATTCATAAAGTTTTACATTACATCATAAAGTGAAAAACTACTACAACAACATAATCTCCATATGTCACACTCATATCCCTACATACTATCCCTGCAGGTCATTCATAACTTACTTCTTAACATCCTGGGAAAAATAAAACATAGAAAAGGGGTGATCTCAAAGGCCCAGTAAGGATAACAATATAGCGGAAACTTTTAAAAATAATCATAAACATTTAAGGAAATGTATAACTAAAACAAAAGACTTTTAAACTTGAACTTCAACATTGTATGGCAAAGGTAAAATGAAATAATTCCATTTACTTATTCACATGGATATTCTACGAATCGAATAATCACATACAATATCAATAACAACTTTCATAATGATGGAATGCATAATGCCAGACTATCATAACCACATATCCAAGGCCTCGTGCCAAGACTGCAAATATGATTTTTCCAAGGCCTTATTCGAAGACACTAGTTTGTCTCATGAGACCTACCGATGCATCGAGGATCTATAGCGGGCTCCACCCATCACATATTAAGTTCAATGCATTCCCATATGAAAAGGTTTAAACATAACATAAACATTCGTATTAAAACTAGCATACGAAATGTCAATACTTTAACTATAAACCATGAATGGTATAAAAATAGCACATCCACAGTCAAACATATTACAAAACCTTCAATACAATATAGAAGTTTTGTATCATAACAAATCAACTTCAAATAATCTTAAAATCCATCAATAGATGTTGACATAGATGAAATCAAAACTATTTGAGGGAAATATCTCTTTTCTCGAAATCATTGAAAAGTCACACATTTATAAAGGAAGTAATTTAAAAGAGATTTTTGAATCAAAGTGTCCCATACCAATTTGAAACTTTTGAAAAGAAATATCATTTCAAAACCTTAATGTCCATATAAATAAATCCATAAAACCATTTTGAAAACATGGACCTTAATTAGAAATATTTAGAAAGATAAATCTTTAAAACATTATGATCTTGATAAAGAGTACCTTTCAAAAATTCTTAAAATATTCATTTTGAAATCATTTAAAAGTCACATAATTATAAAATAAAACATTTAATTTGAAAATATTCTTATAAACTTGTAAGGGAATCTTTGACGATTTTATAATGGTGGTAAATAGCTTCACCCACCGTATAAGTTAAAAAAAAACATTTTTACCTTAAATTTGTCGAAAGGTTAAAAGTGCCTTGTTTGGAAAACGACAGAAAGATTACTTTAAAAACACATAAGGGTATAAATGACTTTAACCCATATTCTTTGTAAATAGTAAAAATGTTTTGAAATACATTTCAAAGAAACATGGATGTGGATGATAAAGAAATCCCAGTAGATTATTACATATAAACAACCTCGGATAATGAAGAGATTGTGAAATAAACCCTTACCATGTACTTTTCCTTGGTTGGGGTAGGTTAACCTCCTGTATAATGGTGAAATTATTGTTATTAAATTATAAAATAATCATATATATTAATATGATATCATATATGATCTTTTAACATTTATTTGTTAATAATATCTTAGTATTATCGTTGTTTCGGGTGTTAACTTACTCGTTTCCTTTTATATGTTTTGTTACATAAGCATTGTTTGTAATGGATAGGTTGTGTATTAATCATATACAGAATGATATCAAGTCCTTAGATACTATTATTAATCATAATATGAGAATTATACTTGAATGGATAGATAGAGAATTAATCTCATCACATTCGTGGAGATGGTAGTCCGTACGTACGCACGAGTGACAATATCATTTTTTTGATATTAAAATAATATATAATTGGATAGTATATAATATATATACAGAATCATTATCATGTTATATTTATTATTTACATGAGTTACACATCATTATTATACCCATCCGAATAATAATATATTGAATAACAATTACACCACGACGTGGAGACGGTAAGCCGTACGTACGCACGTATGGTGACATATTATTCAAAGGGTGGATAGAATACTGAATATAGTTGTAACATATTTATAATAACATCACAGTATATATAATATACTGGTGTTATTATTTTATAATGGTAATAACAATGAAATAAGAAGAAGTGGAAGAAGAAATGAATTTGAAAAAGGGTGGTGAAAACATTACCTCTTCTTCGGGTTCTTCCTTTTAATTTGATCAAAAGGGATCCTTAGGTTGGCATTATGATCAAACTAAGGACTCTAGGTTGTATTAAAGGAAGTTGAGAGAGTATTTGGGCAGATTTTGGCCAAACCAAATGGCTTTGAATGTGTGAAGTAACGAGAAGGGGGAGTTCCCTTTTATAAGAGGGGTGAGGGGCACCTTTGGAAAATCTAGAAATATTAATTTATAATAAATTAATATTCAGTTTCTAATGGATCCAAATTTAATTATTCAATGTTTAAGGTGGGGATAGGTCGAAAACCATTCAGCCAATAGAATTTGGACAGGTTTGGGTTACTATATTAACCTTATCTTTTAGTTTTAACTCTTAGTTAATTAGTTTGACATTTACCATGTCACTTTGTATTTTTATATTATATAGTTAATAAACATACTATATACATCCAAGAGACCCCCAAGTGGTACATTAATAATACACCTATCATGATATAAGTCTTTTGGCAGAACCTTAGATTTTTAGAAATTTAATATCAGTTAATAATATAATATTTGTTTTAAAAACTTTTTTAAGTCAATTTTGACAATATTCAATAGTTGATTTTTTTGAAACTTATAAAAGAATGATTACTTCGAACAAAGTCAATTAAATCAATCCTAATATGGCATAGTATCCTATAAAATTAGTTTAATTCATTAAAAGTCTCAAATTATATTTATTTGGGTATTTATATTATTCATTGTTCTAATTGTTCACTATTATGGTAATTACTGCATCATCATTGTGTCATAAATAAATTATATTATTTAATGTATAAAAATTATAAATAAAATATAATTATGTATTAAATCTTTTTATAGTTATAATGAATATTTATAGTCAAAAATACAACATACATAACCCTATGTAAAAATTATTTTTCTAAAAGATATATGCTTGTGTCATTTTTGTATTCATTTTAACTTAATTAAAATAAAGTGTCCCTATCACTTACAAGTGGCACCATGGGGTCCCAAAATCGACCCAAAGATGCCCATGGTCTAACATGTATCAACCAATAAGGTTAGGACACGTTTTAGTGTAATTAGATATTATTATAATATTATTTTTTAACCCTTATTTAATGGATTTACCCTCAACCATGGTAAATAAAATATTTACCACAGTAATTATTCAAAATGACTAAAAATAAAAGTTACTTATTTACACAATTTGAACATCCTGATTCCAAATATGGAATCCATTTTTCTAAATTCAAAACACATAAGTCTTAGAAATTAATTTAAAATTAATTCCCACTGTCAAAACAAAAAGCCTGTTTTTAAGAGATAATAACTATCAGAAGATTGACACTTGTTTATGTCCGGTTTAATTGTAAAATTATGTCCAATGACCAAAATTGTATTAAATGGTAAAAATATATTCTAAATATACTTTAAAACCACTCAAATTCATAATTTATCACTATTAATTATTTTGATTAAAAAAGTTGTTTTAAATTAAAATTTAGTAATTTTCAGTATTCATCAAAATATTATAGTTATCTGAAAAGTACCAAAATTTCACCTTAGGCTAAATTCAATATTCCGAATTAAAAAATGGAGTCCATTTTGAAATATAAAATATATATAATTTCAAAAATTAGGTATTACAATTCATAACGGCTAGTGTGATTGGTTATGGTGTGTTAGAACTCGATGTTGCGTACAACACACGCTATCACATTATTCAAAGAGAAGCATACCATAGAAGCTTGGGATGTTTCATTTTAAATTTTTGATGTCCCCATTTAGTCAAAAAGTTTAAAATAATGTATTTAAAAAGGGTTCACTATTAAAAGTGGGTAAAAGTGCAATACTGAAAATGAATTTGTTCTTACATTATGTCTAAGAAACTCATAATATGGATTCTAAAATTATAAGGATTATATAAAGTTTAAAATTTAGTTAATACTATTCATAACCTCTTTTGAAAGACTTGTTTGGTAAGTCATGGTGCGCTTGAACTCGGTGTTGCGTGTAGTGCAAGTTATTGAATTATTTTGAAGAAATAACACACTATGAAATCTTGGGGTGTTACATTCTACCCTCCTTCAATAAATTGCATCCTCGCAATTTGAAATTGTTCTTCGAAAATAAAAGGTTGAAAATAGAAAATATCTTTGTGGGAAACCCACATCAGAAATTGGGTTACAAAAATTTAGTCTTAATATGAGGAAAAGAGAAATGAAAGGGTCACCACCAAATTATGATCTCGATTAGGAGAACATTGGTGGAAATTAGAGACATATAATTGGAGGAAAAACGTAAATATTTATAGGTAGTGATGGAGGTCATCAATCACAAACAAGTGTAAAATTGTGGTCCTTAAATTCGCAAATCTTTGATGATTTGAAATACCATCGGTTCAAAAAAAACATAGGGTATTAGGATAACACATTTTTGGTTAAAGTATAAGAATTAATTTCTTCATAGAATAAGAGAAGAAGAAAAATGTATTCTTTACAAGTAGAGTTCCATCCTTTAACTAATTTCTACCACAAACTCATCTTTCACTCTAAAAGATAATAGAACGAAAAATATATATTCTATTTATCCTATTCGTATAGGGTTCCAAAAAAACGAATTTATAATTCATCTACCAGATTTTTTTTTTCAAAAAAAACTACATTATTTAATCCCGGACATCACGTGGGTCAGTGGTAGGTGATACACCCTTATCTCCCTTCGGTTGTGGGTTCAAGTCTCGCGGCCTTGCCGGACGCGACGGGTTGCCGCCCGACCTCCGGGTTATCCTTTTATGGCAATCAAAATAATCCAAACTAGAACTATCCAAAATACTTCAATAAAAAATTTATAAGGAAGGTAAATACAATAAAGATCCTTTTTTCTGCATAATAACATGTGAACACCTTAATCATGTATTCTTTTAAAACACTACAACATCTTGAGTTACCATAAATCCTTATTGATTACATTCATGATCCCTTATTCATTAAAGAATAATTGATATTCTCCTTCAATCCAAAAATGTTTTAAACCCCAACAATGATGGAATATACAAATCATTAATCAGTTTCAAGGTAGTCAAGAATATCCAATATAATTTATCCAAAACAATCATGTATTATTCTAAAATCACTACCTCGGTATCAGAACCATATTATGGTTTATCTTTCTCTAAACCATATATTTTCCAAAAATTTAACTTGCTATTGAGTCACTTTTCATTGTTCCACACAATCTCAAGTCCATAATGAAATAGTACTGCAGTACAATCCTTATATACTCCATAATTATTATAACAAGTACATTGTTGATACAACACTCAAATGACATAATCAACATAAGAACTTTAATCATTCCTCTTCATATCTGGTAGTATCATAACTTGATTATTATCCAATAGCATCATTTACGACATAGTCTGATGACTGAGACAAAGGTTCGCATAGTGTCCAAAATTCTTGCAAATGAAGCATTGTACATTTGAAACCATTTTCTTAACCTTGCAGTCACGTACTTTGTGCCCTTTTCCTCCACACTTATAACAAACTCCCATTCCTTTCAGGCATGTTCCAGGGTGTTTCTTCCCACATTTATCACATATGGGAAAATTCTTCTTTTCCCTCTTCACTTTGTCCATCATTCCCTCTTCCATCCTTTTCTTCTCTTGCTTCCCTTCAAAGCCATAGGACTCAGTAATCTCTTTACTTATCTTATCAACACATGATATTATTTTTTCATATGATGATAATACATGGGAGACTATTTCTCTTATAAATTCTAGCTTAAGACCATGAAAGATATGATCCTTCCTTCTCTTTGGATCATGTGAATTGCTGGAGTTCTCATTACTTCTACTGGGCGCCATTTCTAAACAATGGCATACACTAGATTAGTTTATGAAGAACAATACCTAATCCCAAACTTGTAAAACACATATCATAAATTAAATAGTTTATGGATATAATCCATAATCATAAAAATGTCTCCTTTGGGGAAGTATATACTCATAAACCCTTCATAATGGTTTGTAAAGAAAATGAGAATTATCCTAAGCATATCCCCCGGGAGTGTCGTAACCAAGAGTGCAGCAAGGCCCGTTGTCGTGCACCAGTTCCCGTTCAAGTCTAGCTCAAAGCGGTGTTTTCGGGTTTTACCCCTAGGTACATCTGTGCCAGAGCCGCATCTACCTTCTCATATCCATACAGTGATGTATTTCTTGTAAAACTCACAAAATATATACAATACCAAAATTCCAGGAAGTTCTTCTATACAAATCCTCAAAATCTATCTTAGGTCTATGTGCACTAATCAGAGTTTATCTAAATCTAGCTTCCATGTTTTGTACTAAACTTCCTCTGATACCAACTGTAACTATAACGACCCACACTTTACATACATTGTTAATACTTCAAAATTGAAGCACACTTATTACAACATATGACAAAACCACAAAGGACCGTATAGGTATAGTGTCTTTAGAAACTGGGAAACATAAACAACTGGTTCATAAATCTTCTACAGTGTCTCCCATTTATTTCATCATATCTAGGGTCCCTTTTAGCATATTCTACTTAATATCCATCTTCCTGACCTGGGGAAAAGAAAACATAAAAGGGTGAGCTCAAATGCTCAGCAAGGGCAAATAAAGGAAATAAAAATCATATCATATCTTTATGAAAATCAAAACCTGCAAAAGAGATCATAATATCTTAACATGGAATAAATCATAGAAGTGAAAATGAGATCCCCAAAATCATAACATAAAACTTGAAACTTTGTGGCATGCACACATAATCATGGAAAATCATTTCTTGTTAGTCATGACTCATCGCCAAGACTATCTTAGTGGACAAAGTCCCTTTCTGAACCGAGTTCACTCCTCGTTTCAGTCCTGTATCACTGAACCGAAATAACCTTCCGTTCCAGCCATGTCTATCTCATGAGATATAAAATCATTACCCAATGCATTGGAGGGAGATATAGGTCCCACCCATCTTATAATGAATCCTTTCTTATGTGTGCCACATAATCATAAAACATGCATCATCGCATAACACATGTAACAAAAATGGGATTCTTGAAACATCATGACATCATAAATCAATTCATATATGATAAAGGAATTCCTAAACATAATTCCATCACAACATAGTCAAACCAATGTAAAAATATGGATAGAAACAGAACCCTTTATTATCTTAGATGGAAAATAATTTTGATAAAACACTTGAATTGAATTCTTGAGGAAAATATCCTTTCTTCTTCAAAAACATTTTTCCTTTCATAACATGTCATACAACTTTAAAATAAAAGAAGTTGATTAAAAATAAACTTGAAAACTTGTAAAGGAAGCTTCTTTGAAGTAATGTTTTAAAAATCCATTCATGCCGTATAAGTTAAAAAAACATTCTTCGTACTTTTGTTGGAAAAGTCAAAAAGTACCTCGTACGGAAAAACGACAAAAGATTCCTTTCATATTCTTTACTAAAAACTCACCTAAGGGTAAAATTGGATTTAAACTATTTCAAGTGGATGGAAACAATATTACATATTGAGGGAACATGGATGTGGATGATAAAATACACCCCAGTAAATACTTACGAATAAACAATCTCGGATAAAAATGAGATTGTGATATTTCCCTTACCTTAGGTCCGATTAGCTTTGTATGTGTCCGAAGCTCCTGTATAATGGTTTAAATAATGTTATTGACTTATTCCAGAATCATAAATATTGATATGAGATCATATATGGTCATATTATTAGCTTCTTGTTAGTAATATTTCATTGTTACTTGTTACTCGGGTCTTTATAACTTTTTGTTCTTATGCGTGTTTTGTCGAATAAATTCTTATTCTTATCTTTAGGTTATAGATAATTCATTTCCAGAATGGTATTAGTGTATTATATACCATATTAATTCATTCAATTCATTTATACAATCATTATGAAATGAAGATCATGTAGAACGAGTCGCATCACATCGTGGAGACGGTATTCCGTACGTACGCACGAGTGATGATATCGTTCCTATGATCGTGGAATTGTATTGGAATATATATATATATTATTTCAGTATCAATATTACTTAATAATAATCATATATAGTTACTCATTACACCATTATACCCATCCTTGTAAGGTGATGGTGGAAAATAGATTATACCACGGCGTGGAGACGGTATTCCGTACGTACGCACGCGCGGTGATTTCATTTTTTCCGTAGGATGGATAGAAGGTGAATTAGGGTTGTTTCATATTTATAATAACATATCAGTATGTAAGTAATACTGATGTTATTACTTTATCATGAAACAACTAAAGAAGAAGAAGTTGAAGAAGAAAGAAATTGAAAAGATCGGTAATGGATATTACCTCTTCTTTGGAACGCCTTTTTGAATCCTCCACTTAAGGAACTAAGATTGGTCTTTGGAGAAGACCAGGACCTCTAGGATTATTCTAGGGAAGTGGAGAAGGGAAAATGGCAGGGGTTGGCCGAGCTTGAGTGCTCAAATTGGTGTGAGGAGGAGGGGGAGGAGGTGCCCTTTTATAAGGGAGGAGAGGGGCACCTTAGGAATATCTCAAAATATTATTTTATATTAAAGTCAAAATCGGTTTATAATGGTTCCAAAGGGTCTTATTTCGAAGCTAAAGTGGGGATGGGTCGAAATCCTATCAACCAATAGAATTTAGACAAGTTTAGGATATTATTTTAACCTTATCAATTAAATTTAACTCTAAGTTAAATAATTTAACTTTTACCATGTCTTTTTGTTTTCTTTCACTATATGGTTAATACACTTACTATAAAATGCCAAACGAACCCCAAATTGTTTATTATTAATATATATATCCTTATCTAAGTCATTTGGCCGAACCTTATATTTTTAGGAATAAAATAACAATTAATAATATAATATTTGATTTAAAAACTATTTTGTGTCAATTTTGACACTATTTGATATATGATTTGTTTGAAAGTCATAACAGAATTATATGTTCGAACCAAGTTGATTAAATCAATACTAATATATCATAGTAACCTAGAAAATTAGTGGAATTCATAAAAAGCCTCAAATTACATTTATTTTGGTGTTTATAACATCAATTATGTCAATATTTCATTAATAAGATAATTACTGCATCATCATTATGTCATAAATAAATTAAATTATTTAATGTCTAAAAATTACAAATAAAATATCATCATGTAGCAAATCTTTTTAGATTTCTAATGAATATTTACAATTGAATTTATCTTATGTATAACCCCATATTAAAAATGATTTACTTATTAAACTTTGATTTTAACTATTTTAACCCTTCTTTAAATAAATTAATAATAAATGTCCTAATCTAATCCAAGTGGGCCTAAATGGTCATATTTTATTCCTAAGTTTGTTTTTGGTCGAATTACACTTGTCCAATAGAATTAGGACATGTGTTAGGGTAATATTAATATCATATTTACCCTTAGTTACCCTATTTACTATTAACCGCGGTAAAAATAGTAAAAAGTTACTATTCACCAAAAAATTATTTTCATCTCATTGAACCACATTTTAGTCCTTAATATTAACCGTGTCTCTCGGATTTTTGAAATTCCATTCACAGAAGCGGTAAAATTAAGTTTTATGCAAAATTCAGTTTTTAACCTACCACTTAGTGGTTTCACTATTCATCAAAAATTGAAAGTTTTCAGAAAAATACCAAAATTTCACCCTAGGCTAATTTCGATATTCTGAGTCCGAAAATGAAGTCTATTTTGAAAAATAAAATTTATAAAATTTCAAAAAGTGGTTATTACTATTCATAACGGCTAGTTTTAATAGCATATTGTTGTTTAGTGAAACTCGGTATTGCGTACGATGCAAGCTATCGAGGAAGGTCGCGATTGCGTGTAAAGCAAGCCAAGCAAGTGTTGTGTAGAAAAAGATTCCTTTGATGATTTATATAACATAAAAGTCTCGGGTGTTACATTCTACCCCCCTTAAAAAGAATTTCTCCCTCGAAATTCGTCACTTTGCAACAAACAAATGAGGATACTTCTCCCTCATCATATCCTCAAGCTCCCATGTAGCTTCTTCAAGTTGGTGGTTTCTCCATAAAACTTTCACCAAGCGAGTGGTCTTGTTTCGTAGGACTTTTTCGCTACGATCCAGAATCTCTATCGGCTGTTCTTCATAAGAAAGATCTTGCTCCAGCGGTACAACTTCTGAGCTGAGTACATGTGAAGGATCTGGTATGTACTTTCTCAGGAGAGATACATGGAACACATCGTGAACTTGAGAGAGATTCGGTGGAAGCGCCAATCGGTAAGCTACCTTCCCAACACGATCCAGTATTTCAAAAGGACCGATATATCTAGGGCTCAACTTCCCCTTCTTTCCAAATCTCATAACCCTCTTCCAGGGAGATGTTCGTAAGAACACTTTATCACCCACTTCAAACTCTAGGTCTCTTATTCGATTGTCGGCATAACTTTTCTGTCGACTCTGAGCTGCTCTTATGTGTTGTTGAATAGATCTGACCTTTTCTGCCATTTCATCAACGAGATCAGGTCCTAATAGCTTTCTTTCCCCAACTTCATCCCAGCAAGTTGGAGTCCTGCATTTCTTTCCATAGAGAGCTTCATAAGGAGCCATTTGAATACTGGAGTGAAAGCTATTATTATAAGAAAATTCCACCAAAGGTAGGTGTTGATCCCAACCTCCTTTGAAATCCATAGAGCAAGCTCTCAACATATCTTCTAGGGTTTGAATTGTTCTCTCAGACTGACCGTCTGTCTGGGGATGATAAGCAGTGCTGAAACTCAACTCTGTATCCAGAGTATGCTGAAGACTTCGCCAGAACTTCGAGGTAAATCTCGGATCCCGATCAGATATAATAGAAAGTGGTACTCCATGCAATCTTACCACTTCCTTTACATATATCCTGGCAAGCTGATCTAGAGAGAAATCCTCTCTAATAGCAATGAAGTGTGCAGACTTTGTAAGACGATCAACTATGACCCAGATAGCATTATTGCCTTTGGATGTTTTAGGAAGTCCTGTGACAAAGTCCATAGTGATGTTTTCCCATTTCCATTCGGGTATGGGTAATGGTTGTAACATCCCCTTAGACTTCTGTCTCTCAGCTTTAACTTGTTGACAAACCAAGCATCGAGAGACATATTCAGCAACATCTCTTTTCATGCCATCCCACCAGAAGTACTCTTTCAGGTCCCTATACATCTTCGTGCTTCCAGGATGAATAGAGAATGAAGAACTATGAGCCTCATCCAGCAGCTCTTTCTTTAATTCGGGGATGGGAGGAACACAAACCCGATTCCTGAACTTTATTATCCCATCACAATCAAGGTTGAATTTAGGAACATTTCTCACCTTCTTTTGTAACTCGACATCTTCTTTCTGTGCCTCTTTAATCTTCACATGCATAGATGGTTGAACATTCATTTGAGAAAGATATGATTTTCCCCCTTCCATTATAATTCCAAGATCCATCCTTTGTAAATCCATAAATATTGGATCTTTTGTGATCCTCATCATGGATAAACTAGCATGGTCTTGTCAACTTAATGCATCTGCCACCTTGTTTGCTTTCCCAGGGTGGTAATGGATTGAGCAGTCATAATCCTTAATCAGCTCCAACCATCTTCTTTGACGCATATTCAACTCCTTTTGTGTGAAAATATACTTTAAACTTTTATGATCAGTATAAATATCACACATTTCACCATAAAGGTAATGCCTCCAAATCTTTAATGCAAAGATTACCGCAGCCAACTCCAAATCATGTGTTGGGTAATTTTGCTCATGGATTTTCAACTGTCGTGAGGCATAAGCTATCACCATATCATTTTGCATAAGAACACACCCCAATCCCTTCTTGGATGCATCACTGTAGATCACAAACCTTTCTCCACTACAAGGCAGTGTGAGCACAGGTGCACTGGATAACCTTCTTTTCAACTCCTTGAAATTCTCTTCACATTCCTCTGTCCAGAAAAACTTAACTCCTTTCCGAGTCAACTTGGTGAGTGGATTAGATAATCGTGAAAAATCTTTTACAAAACGTCGATAATATCCAGCCAAACCAAGAAAACTTCGGATCTCAGTTACTGTGGTTGGTCTCGACCATCTTTCGATAACCTCTGTTTTTGCTGGATCCATAGATATCCCCTCTTTTGAGATTATATGACCCAAAAATGCAACTTTTTGAAGCCAAAATTCACACTTGGTAAATTTGGCATAAAGCTTCTCTTTTCTCAGGGTCTTCAATATAATTCTCAAGTGATCTTCATGCTCTTCCTTTCTCTTTGAATAGACAAGAATATCGTCTATAAAGACTACCACAAATTGATCAAGATAGTCTCTAAAGACTCTATTCATTAGATCCATGAAGATAGCAGGGGCATTAGTAAGACCAAATGGCATCACTATAAATTCATAGTGTCCATACCTTGTACGGAAAGCCGTCTTTGGTATATCCTCCCTTTTGACCCTTAATTGATGATACCCTGAACGAAGATCAATCTTGGAAAAGTATTGAGCTCCGCGTAGTTGGTCAAATAAGTCATCAATGCGTGGGAGAGGATATTTGTTCTTGATAGTGATCTTGTTAAGTTCTCGATAATCAATGCAGAGTCTCATTGATCCATCTTTCTTCTTAACAAATAGAACAGGTGCTCCCCAAGGTGACGCACTAGGGCGTATGAATCCCTTATAAAGATTCTCTTGGAGTTGCTTCTTCAATTCCTGCAACTCAATTGGGGCCATTCTATAAGGTGTCTTTGAAATAGGCAAAGCACCCGGTACGAGTTCTATTGAAAACTCAACATCACAATTTGGTGGAAGACCCGGCAATTCCTCCGGAAAGACATCATCAAACTCCCGTACAATGGGAATATTCTTAATCGTGAGTTTCTCACCAACCATTTGAGATAAATAACCTTCATTTAGTGGAATCAATACCCATAAGATGGAAGAAATTTCCACTGGAAGGTTATGTTCATCCTTGCATTGATAGACGATCGTAGATTGATCTGGAATATGAAATGTGACTTCCCTTCTTTGGAAATTGATATGAGCTCCATGTAGAGAAAGCCAATCCATGCCAAGAATCACATCAAATTCCACTAAAGGAAGGATCACAAGATTTGCAGGAAGCACTTTCCCACAAACTTCGATCGGAGAAGAATTATAAACTTTTGATGCGATTGATGTGCCATTAGGTGTTGTCACGGCTAACTCAACATCTAATTGTTGAGGTAATACGGTGATACCCTTAGAAAAGTCTTCAGAAATAAAAGAGTGGGTGGATCCATAATCAAATAAAACATTTGCTACTTTAGAATGGATGGTAAGTGTACCTTTCACCACATCGTTATCGTACTCCACATCGCTGATAGAAATTGCATGTGACTTTCCTTTGTCTTTAGCCTTAAGATTTTGTTGACGTCGACCATCATCATCAACCCTTGGATTTGGTCATTGATTGGCATAATGCCCCATCTCCTTGCACTTGAAACATTGAAGTGTAGTAGGTTCATTCTGTGTATCCCTTCCTTTGTTTGCATCATTAGACATCTTCTTCCCATTATCACGGCATTCAAATTCCCGATGACCTTCCTTTCCACATTTAAAACATTTACTTGTCCCTTTAAGACAACTCCCTCCATGTTTCTTTCCACACTTTGAGCATAAGGGAAAGTTCATCTTCTTTTCCGTGTGCTCTTTAGATTTTTCTTTGAATTCCATCTTCCTCTTCTTATCAAACCCATGTGACTGATGGGTTACTCCAATCTCCATCTCGACTTTGAGAGCACATCGAACGATTTCCTCGTAGCTATTGAAGTCCCTTATGGCTAACGCCCTTCGAAGACTTGGTTTTAAGCCACTAAAGAATCGATCGATCTTACTCTCAGGTTGGATAATAATACCAGAAGCGTACCTTGCAAGTCTTGTAAAGTTTGCTTCATAGGTACTAACAGATTCATCATCCCTTTGCTTCAGTTCAAGGAACTCTTTCTCCATCTTTGTTCGGAGAATACGAGGGAAGTACTTATTGAAAAATAAGTTCTTGAACTCGTCCCATTCCATAGACTCAATTTCATCCCTTTGCCTCGTATTCTTAACAAGATTCCACCATTGATCCGCATCTCCTTCCAAACGATACACTGCTAGGATGACTTTATCATGCTCAGAACATTGAAGAACTGAAAATATCTTTTCAGTAGTACTAATCCATTGTTCAGCAACTAATGGATCAGTAGACCCGCTGAAAGATGGTGGACGCTGCCTCATGAAGGATTCAACAGAATGTTGCTCCCTCCTTTGTTCGTTTGGAAATCCTGCATGATTCATAGCTTGAGAAAGTTGCGTGAGCATGGCTACAAGATTTTGCATTCCAGCTCCCATATCGTTTGGTTTCTCAGGGGGACAATCATTGCATTGCCCATCGCATTCCGCATTAACACGGTTCCTTCGGGTTCCAGCCATTGACTAAAACCAAGAAGAATAGTGTGAGCAACACTAATTATAATAGGAAACCACATAATTCAAGAATAAAATTTTCATGCTTATGGTCTTATCCTAGGTTATTCATGGCCATTTCTAAGATTGTGTTCTATGCTTAGACTTATTCTTAGGGTTATTACTAAGGCTTTCACATCCTAGTTTCCAAAGGTTGACTATACCTTTCCTCTGATACCAACAATAACGACCCACACTTTACATACATTGTTAATACTTCAAAATTTAAGCACACTTATTACAACATATGACAAAACCACAAAGGACCGTATAGGTATAGTGTCTTTAGAAACTGGGAAACATAAACAACTGGTTCATAAATCTTCTACAGTGTCTCCCATTTATTTCATCATATCTAGGGTCCCTTTTAGCATATTCTACTTAATATCCATCTTCCTGACCTGGGGAAAAGAAAAAATAAAAGGGTGAGCTCAAATGCTCAGCAAGGGCAAATAAAGGAAATAAAAATCATATCATATCTTTATGAAAATCAAAACCTGCAAAAGAGATCATAATATCTTAACATGGAATAAATCATAGATGTGAAAATGAGATCCCCAAAATCATAACATAAAACTTGAAACTTTGTGGCATGCACACATAATCATGGAAAATCATTTCTTGTTAGTCATGACTCATCGCCAAGACTATCTTAGTGGACAAAGTCCCTTTCTGAACCGAGTTCACTCCTCGTTTCAGTCCTGTATCACTGAACCGAAATAACCTTCCGTTCCAGCCATGTCTATCTCATGAGATATAAAATCATTACCCAATGAATTGGAGGGAGATATAGGTCCCACCCATCTTATAATGAATCCTTTCTTATGTGTGCCACATAATCATAAAACATGCATCATCGCATAACACATGTAACAAAAAATGGGATTCTTGAAACATCATGACATCATAAATCAATTCATATATGATAAAGGAATTCCTAAGCATAATTCCATCACAACATAGTCAAACCAATGTAAAAATATGGATAGAAACAGAACCCTTTATTATCTTAGATGGAAAATAATTTTGATAAAACACTTGAATTGAATTCTTGAGGAAAATATCCTTTCTTCTTCAAAAACATTTTTCCTTTCATAACATGTCATACAACTTTAAAATAAAAGAAGTTGATTAAAAATAAACTTGAAAACTTGTAAAGGAAGCTTCTTTGAAGTAATGTTTTAAAAATCCATTCATGCCGTATAAGTTAAAAAAAACATTCTTCGTACTTTTGTCGGAAAAGTCAAAAAGTACCTCGTACGGAAAAACGACAAAAGATTCCTTTCATATTCTTTACTAAAAACTCACCTAAGGGTAAAATTGGATTTAAACTATTTCAAGTGGATGGAAACAATATTACATATTGAGGGAACATGGATGTGGATGATAAAATACACCCCAGTAAATACTTACGAATAAACAATCTCGGATAAAAATTAGATTGTGATATTTCCCTTACCTTAGGTCCGATTAGCTTTGTATGTGTCCGAAGCTCCTGTATAATGGTTTAAATAATGTTATTGACTTATTCCAGAATCATAAATATTGATATGAGATCATATATGGTCATATTATTAGCTTCTTGTTAGTAATATTTCATTGTTACTTGTTACTCGGGTCTTTATAACTTTTTGTTCTTATGCGTGTTTTGTCGAATAAATTCTTATTCTTATCTTTAGGTTATAGATAATTAATTTACAGAATGGTATTAGTGTAGTATATACCATATTCATTCATTCAATTCATTTATACAATCATTATGAAATGAAGATCATGTAGAACGAGTCGCATCACATCGTGGAGACGGTATTCCGTACGTACGCACGAGTGATGATATCGTTCCTATGATCGTGGAATTGTATTGGAATATATATATATATTATTTCAGTATCAATATTACTTAATAATAATCATATATAGTTACTCATTACACCATTATACCCATCCTTGTAAGGTGATGGTGGAAAATAGATTATACCACGGCGTGGAGACGGTATTCCGTATGTACGCACGCGCGGTGATTTCATTTTTTCCGTAGGATGGATAGAAGGTGAATTAGGGTTGTTTCATATTTATAATAACATATCAGTATGTAAGTAATACTGATGTTATTACTTTATCATGAAACAACTAAAGAAGAAGAAGTTGAAGAAGAAAGAAATTGAAAAGATTGGTAATGGATATTACCTCTTCTTTGGAACGCCTTTTTGAATCCTCCACTTAAGGAACTAAGATTGGTCTTTGGAGAAGACCAGGACCTCTAGGATTATTCTAGGGAAGTGGAGAAGGGAAAATGGCAGGGGTTGGCCGAGCTTGAGTGCTCAAATTGGTGTGAGGAGGAGGGGGAGGAGGTGCCCTTTTATAAGGGAGGAGAGGGGCACCTTAGGAATATCTCAAAATATTATTTTATATTAAAGTCAAAATCGGTTTATAATGGTTCCAAAGGGTCTTATTTCGAAGCTAAAGTGGGGATGGGTCGAAATCCTATCAACCAATAGAATTTAGACAAGTTTAGGATATTATTTTAACCTTATCAATTAAATTTAACTCTAAGTTAAATAATTTAACTTTTACCATGTCTTTTTGTTTTCTTTCACTATATGGTTAATACACTTACTATAACATGCCAAACGAACCCCAAATTGTTTATTATTAATATATATATCCTTATCTAAGTCATTTGGACGAACCTTAGATTTTTAGGAATAAAATAACAATTAATAATATAATATTTGATTTAAAAACTATTTTGTGTCAATTTTGACACTATTTGATATATGATTTGTTTGAAAGTCATAACAGAATTATATGTTCGAACCAAGTTGATTAAATCAATACTAATATATCATAGTAACCTAGAAAATTAGTGGAATTCATAAAAAGCCTCAAATTACATTTATTTTGGTGTTTATAACATCAATTATGTCAATATTTCATTAATAAGATAATTACTCCATCATCATTATGTCATAAATAAATTAAATTATTTAATGTCTAAAAATTACAAATAAAATATCATCATGTAGGAAATCTTTTTTGCTTTCTAATGAATATTTACAATTGAATTTATCTTATGTATAACCCCATATTAAAAATGATTTACTTATTAAACTTTGATTTTAACTATTTTAACCCTTCTTTAAATAAATTAATAATAAATGTCCTAATCTAATCCAAGTGGGCCTAAATGGTCATATTTTATTCCTAAGTTTGTTTTTGGTCGAATTACACTTGTCCAATAGAATTAGGACATGTGTTAGGGTAATATTAATATCATATTTACCCTTAGTTACCCTATTTACTATTAACCGCGGTAAAAATAGTAAAAAGTTACTATTCACCAAAAAATTATTTTCATCTCATTGAACCACATTTTAGTCCTTGATATTAACCGTGTCTCTCGGATTTTTGAAATTCCATTAACAGAAGCGGTAAAATTAAGTTTTATGCAAAATTCAGTTTTTAACCTACCACTTAGTGGTTTCACTATTCATCAAAAATTGAAAGTTTTCAGAAAAATACCAAAATTTCACCCTAGGCTAATTTCGATATTCTGAGTCCGAAAATGAAGTCTATTTTGAAAAATAAAATTTATAAAATTTCGAAAAGTGGTTATTACTATTCATAACGGCTAGTTTTAATAGCATATTGTTGTTTAGTGAAACTCGGTATTGCGTACGACGCAAGCTATCGAGGAAGGTCGCGATTGCGTGTAAAGCAAGCCAAGCAAGTGTTGTGTAGAAAAAGATTCCTTTGATGATTTATATAACATAAAAGTCTCGGGTGTTACAGTAACGCCCCGACCCTAGTCACCCAGAGTCAGTGCATTATTACATAACATTGTCATGATCACAAGGAAGATGAAATCTCGAAAGACTGATTGGTTTAGTAGCCTTGGAAACACTAGATATATTCATAAAGTTTTACATTACATCAAAAAGTGAAAAACTACTAGAACAATATAATCTCCATATCCCACACTCATATCCCTAGATACTATCCCTGTAGGTCATTCATAACTTACTTCTTCACATCCTGGGAAAAATAAAACATAGAAAAGGGGTGATCTCAAATGTCCAGTAAGGATTACAATATAGCGGAAACTTTCAAAAATAAGCATAAACATTTAAGGCAATGTATAACTAAAACAAAAGCCTTTTAAACTTGAACTTCAACATATTATAGCAAAGGTAAAATGAAATAATTCCATTTACTTGTTCACATGGATATTCTATTAATCGAATAATCACATGAAATATCAATAACCACTTTCATAATGATGGAATGCATAATGCCAGACTATCATAACCACGTAGCCAAGGCCTCGTGCCAAGACTGCAAATAAGATTTTGCCAAGGCCTTGTGCCAATACACTAGTTTGTCTCATGAGACCTACTGATGCCTCGAGGAGCTATAGCGGGCTCCACCCGTCACCTATTAAGTGCAATGCATTCCCATATGAAAAGGTTTAAACATAACATAAACATTCGTATTAAAACTAGCATATGAAATGTCAATACTTTCACCATAAACCATGAATGGTATAAAAATAGCACATCCACAGTCAAAAATATTACAAAACCATCGATACAATATAGAAGTTTTGTATCATAATAAATCAACTACAAATAAGCTTAAAATCCATCAAAGGATGTTGCCATATATGAAATCAAAACTCTTTGAGGGAAATATATCTTTTCTCAAAATCCTTGAAAAGTCACACATTTATAAAGGAAGTAATTTAAAAGAGATTTTTGAATCAGTGTCCCATACCACTTTGAAACTTTTTAAAAGAAATATCATTTCAAAACCTTCATGTCCATATAAATAAATCCTTAAAATCATTTTGAAATCATGGACATTAATTAAAAATATTTAGAAAGATAAATCTTTAAAACATTATGATCTTGATAAAGAGTACCTTTCCAAAATTCTTAAAATATTCATTTTGAAATCATTTAAAAGTCACATAATTATAAAATAAAACATTTACTTTTAAAATATTCTTATAATATTGTAAGGGAATCTTTGACTATTTTATAACATTGGTAAATAGCCGCACCCACCGTATAAGTTAAAAAAACATTCTCACCTTAAATTTGTCGAAAGGTTAAAAGTGCCTTGTTTGGAAAAAGACGGAAAGATTTCTTTAAAAACACAAAAGGGTATAAATAACTTTAACCCATATACTTTGTAAATAGTAAAAATGTTTTGAAATACATTTCGAAGAAACATGGTTGTGGATGATAAAGAAATCCCAGTAGATTATTACATATAAACAACCTCGGATAATGAAGAGATTGTGAAATAAACCCTTACCCTGTACTTTTCCTTGGTTAGGGTAGGTTAACCTCCTGTATAATGGTGAAATAATTGTTATTAAATTATAAAAGAATCATATACATTAATATGATATCATATATGATCTTTTAACATTGATTTGATAATAATATCTTAGTATTATCATTGTTTCGGGTGTTAACTTACTCGTTTCCTTTTATATGTTTTGTTACGTAAGCCATGTTTGTAATGGATAGGTTGTATCTTAATCATATCCATAATTATATAAAGTCCTTAGATACTATTATTAATCATAAAATGAGAATTATACTTGAATGGATACGATAGAGAATGAATCTCATCGCGTTTGTGGAGACAGTAGTCCGTACGTACACACGAGCGACAATATCATTCTTTTGATTTTAAAATAATATATAATTGGATAGTATATAATATATAAAGAATAATTATCATGTTATATTTATTATTTACATGAGTTACACATCATTATTATACCAATCCAAATGATAATATATTGAATAACAATTACACCACGACGTGGAGACGGTAAGTCGTACGTACGCACGTATGGTGACATGTTATTCAAAGGGTGGATAGAATACTGAATATGGTTGTAACATATTTATAATAACATCACAGTATATATAAGATACTGGAGTTATTATTTTAGAATGGTAATAACAAAGAAAGAAGAAGAAGTGGAAGAAGAAATGAATTTGAAAAAGGGTGGTGAAAACATTACCTCTTCTTCGGGTTCTTGCTTTTGATTTGATCAAAAGGGATCCTTAGGTTGGCTTTCGGATCAAACTAAGGACTCTAGGTTGTAGTGAGGGAAGTTTAGAGAGTATTTGGGCAGAGTTTTGCCGAACCAAAAGGCTTTGAAGGTGTGAAGTAATGAGAAGGGGAGTGCCCTTTTATAAGAGGGGTGAGAGGCTCCTTTGGAAAATCTAGAAATATTAATTTATAATAAATTCATATTCGTTTTATAATGGATACAAAGTTGATTATTAAAAGGTTAAGGTGGGGATAGGTCGAAAACCATTCAACCAATAGAGTTTAGATAGGTTTGGGTTACTATATTATCCTTATCTTTTAGTTTTATCTCTTAGTTAATTAGTTTTACATTTACCATGTCACTTTGTATTTTTATATTAAATAGTTAATAAACATAATATATACATACAAGAGACCCCCCAAGTGGTACATTAATGAAACAACTATCATGATATAAGTCTCTTTGACAAACCTTATATTTTTAGGAATTTAATATCAGTTAATAATAAAATATTTGTTTTAAAAACTCTTTTATGTCAATTTTGACACTATTCAATAGTTGATTTTTGTGAAACTTATAACAGAATGATTACTTCGAACAAGGTCAATTAAATCAATCCTAATATGTCATATTATCTTATAAAATTATTTTAATTCATTTAAAGTCTCAAATTATATTTACTGGGGTATTTATAATATCAATTATTTTAATTTTTCACTATTATGGTAATTACTGCATCATCATTGTGTCAAAAATAAATTAAATTATTTAATATCTAAAAATTCTAAATAAAATATCATCAAGTAGGAAATCCTTTTAGATTTATAATAAATATTTAAAGTCGAAATTCCAACATATATAACCCTATTTAAAAATTGGTTTTCTAAAAGATATATGCTTGTGTCATTTTTTTAAAGGTTGATGGTCAAGCCCTCTTTATTAATTTTAACTTAATTAAAATAAAGTGTCTTCATCACTTACAAGTGGCACCATGGGGTCCCAAAATCGACTAAAAGATGTCCATGGTCTAACATGTATCAACCAATAAGGTTAGGACACATTTTAGGGTAATTATTTATTATTATAATATTATTTGTTAACCCTTATTTACTGGATTTACCCTTAACCATGGTAAATAAAATATTTACGGCAGTAATTATTCAAAAAGTATAAAAATAAAAGTTACCTATTTACACAATTTGGATATCCTGGTTCCAAATATGGAATTCATTTTTCTAAATTCAAAACACAGAAGTGGCAGAAATTAATTTAAAATTAATTCCCGCTGTCAAAACAAAAAGCGTGTTTTTAAGAGATAATAACTATCAAAAGATTGACACTTGTTTATGTCGGGTTTAATTGTAAAATTATGTCAATGACCAAAATTGTATTAAATTGTAAAAATATATTCTAAATATACTTTAAAACCACTCAAATTCATAATTTATCACTATTAATTACTTTGATTAAAAAAGTTGTTTTTAATTAAAATTTAGTAATTTTCACTATTCATCAAAATATTAAAGTTATCTGAAAAGTACCAAAATTTCACCATAGGCTAAATTCGATATTCCAAATCCAAAAATGGAGTCCATTTTGAAATATAAAATATATATAATTTCAAAAATTAGGTATTACTATTCATAACGGCTAGTGTGATTGGTTATGGTGTGTTAGAACTCGGTGTTGCGTACAACACACGCTATCACATTATTCAAAGAGAAGCGTACCGTAGAAGCTTGTGATGTTTCATTTTAAATTTTTGATGTCCCCATTTAGTCAAAAAGTGTAAAATATTGTATTTAAAAAGGGTTCACTATTAAAAGTTGGTAATAGTGCAATACTGAAAATGAATTTGTTCTTACATTATGTCTAAGAAACTCATAATATGGATTCTAAAATTATAAGGATTATATAAAGTTTAAAATTTAGTTAATACTATTCATAACCTCTTTTGAACGGCTTTTTTGGTAAGTCATGGTGTGCTTGAACTCGGTGTTGCGTGTATTGAAAGTTATTGAATTATTTTGAAGAAATAACACACTATGAAATCTTGGGGTGTTATACTACATACAGAACCCTACCACTAGGTAAGACCTGACCAATACAGACTTTTCAACTTGGAGTGAATCGACGGACACAGTATGCGAAGGGGAAGAGTACCTTAGTAGACCAGGGTGGGGAGTGGCCATGGGATGTGATGGGGAGGAGAACCTCAGTAGGACATGGTGGGGGAGTGGCTCTGTGTGACCTAACAGTCCCACGGTACATGATGGGAGGAGTACCACATTAGTTCAAGGATAGTGGGAAGATCCTCTATGTGATGCAGTAGGCCCACTATAGTCGATAGAGGAAGAGTTATCCAACAACAAAAGTGTTAGAAGTTGTGACTGTGAATGTTATTTGTTCCTAGGCCTAGAGAATCAGTGGCTGGAAATCAGCATTCATAGAGATCTTTTTGGGTAGTATCATAAACCTGTTTCACTATGTTGTATATCTACTTTGAACTGAGGCTCTATTTGAACTAAGTCCTTTACCATTGTGGTACTATATTCATGGTGTTACTTGTGTGGTACTTCTGTATTCGTGGTGATACCATTGTGGAATACCTCCCTCATGTATGAGATGAGTATATCTTGATAACATAGGTATATGTATGGGCATATACCTAAGTAGAGTTGATGTCTTACATTGTGGGTTTCTTTTGGGGAACTTTAGGAGACCTATGGGGTCTCGAGGATGCTACTAAGTATCATAATACTTACCCATGAACGGGCGTTGCCCAAACCATCTTGGGTCTTTTGCAGACGACATATGACATTGGTCGTGGCTATGGGATTAATGACCAGATGATTCATGGAGTTAGTCCATTTGGTGTGACGTGATGCATGTACTGCTAAACGTGAGTTGTACCTACCCTTCAGGTAGGATCTGAGGTGGACTATTTTGTGAGACGCGATGTGGGGAAAACTAATCATGAGTTGTACCTACCCTTAAGATAGGACACTTGGTGGAACATCTAGGAGTTTCTTTTGTATTTTTCATTGGTATTGTTCCTTTATGATGTATTGGTAATTTTCAGTTGTATTCATACATTCAATTGGGCTTGTATTGTAGCCCCTTTTTCATTCATCACCCCTTTTTACTATATTGTTTTACTTCACAGTTGCTTCTTGTTCTTTTCTCATACCGTGTGTTTGTATAGGTTTAAAGGCAATGCCTACACGTTATATAGAATACGCCTTTTGGTGCTAGTCATCAGGCCCTAGCCTATGGGAGGCGGGCTTGGGGTAGTCACGGCACGGGCCCCGAGGGATGGGTCATGACATGTGTGTATGTGTTGGTGGAACCCTTAGCATAAAGAAATGACAGTATATTTAGGATAATGGTGTAGTAATAAAATAATGGGATATATATATATTAGGGTGGAGATGGAAAATAAAGGAAATAGATTGAGGGAATTCATTACCTCTTAATTGGGTAAATCCTTTTTGATTGCACCAAAAGGATTCCATGATATGCCTAATTCTAGAAGGAATTATTATTGGAGTAAGATAGTAATAATGGGAGGAAAAATGGACATCATTTGACTAAACAAAAAAGATATAGATGTGGAAATAAAATAAAAGGAGTGGTGTAATTTTATAAGAGCGAGGAGGGGAACTTTATTGTGTTGAATAAGGATGAAGATGAGCATTCTGATTGTGAGGACCCTCATTCATAGTTTACTAGAATCAACTCGGATGTCCCCAATAATTATATAGAGACTCACAATTTGGTTTAGGAAATGGAATGTGCTTTGGTCATGCCCTCCTAGGAAGGGTGGAAGGGAATTTTTTAGGAGAGAAAGGATTACTCCTACCAACCTGTTCCTTTAGAGACATGGTCATCATATAAATTTAAAGGAAAACAGATGGAAACCCATTGAAAAACAGTTGTTGATCTCAAATAACCATTAGAATTTACCATGAGCTGTGAATAAGAAATAGTAGAACAAGTTTTGTCTCTAAATTTGACTAAAGAAGTGGTCTCTAAAATGATGGGGAGACCACATAAGATGAATTTCAATAAGGAAAAATATTCCTGGATAGATAGAAATGACTTGATCCTAGTTACATGATTCAATAATGGGAAGATCAGTCTTGTAGTGTACATTCAGTCATGGGAAAAGATGACCCTCTTATTGGAAGATATTATTATGGATGACCCAACCATGCATGTTTCATCTTTATCTGGGAAATTGTATTGGGGAAAAAAATTTCATAATATCAATTCCGTATTTAGAGACTCAGTTTAAGTGTGTGGTTTTGGATGGTTAGTTTGTGAGGAATTCTTGTATGTGTTGTGCTTGCTTTCAAATCACCTTTTTTTTGGTTCTGTTGTAGCAATTGATCTTCGTAACCAACAATCTCTAGGATCTTATTCATAAGGGGATGAAAGAATGAAGATTGCACAAATGAAAGACTTTTGTACTTGGATGACTAAGAGGGTATATCTTCAACATCGATGATATACTTGTGCACTGTTGCATGAGATTGTTTGTCGAAGGGTCTTGCTTTAGTGATGGCTTGACGTCATGAAGTAGCTACTGGAGTGGGGTAGATCATGTAGTGTTCTAGGTTTTTTCTATTGGTGGGGGGGGGGGTTGTTATGGTTTATTCATCTGGATATCTAGGTTTCTCAATTTTTCCATAATTTTGTTTTGATAATAAAAAAAGTCATTTTCATTTAGGAGGGGTACTTTAAGAAAATTGTAAACTATTAATTTATTATAAAATTATTTTAATTTTCAAATACCTACAATGTGAGTTATTTTCAGTAAAAGATGAGGATGGGTCGAAATACTCTTAACCAATTAATTTTATACATATTTTGGTCAAAAAATTAACCTTATATTTTTTCATTAACACTTAATGGAACAATTTAACTCTTACCATGACAACTTGCATTTTTTTTACATTATAGGGTTAATATATTTACTATAAAATTCCAAAAACCCCTAATTGGATCATTTATGAAATATTTGACACTATAAAATTTAGTTGGATGATGTATATAATTTTATGATTTTTTTATCATTTAATAAATTATTATTTACATTAAAATAAAATTGTTGTCAATTTTGACACTATTTTTTTGATGGACTTTGTAAAATCTTAACGACATGAATACTTCAAAAACGATACATTATATCATCCTGAAAATTTAATATTCATCCAAAAAATTGTCAATGGCCCCAAATATTTCAAATGATATTTATTTTTATATTATTAATATCATTTAACTGATTTTTTCTTTAATAAATCTATTACAAAATCATGATTATTTCAAAATTAAATATATTTATTTAATGTATAAATATTGTAAGGAAATTATCATGATCTATATAAGTTTATTATAATTTTAATGAATATTTATAGTGTAATTTATCTTATGAATTACACCATATTTGAAATTATTTAGATAGTAATATTCTAATATAACACTTTTAGCTGTTCTATAAATAAAATAAAATAAATGCAATCTTCATACCCAAGTGTACTAAAAAGGATCTAATTTATGAGCTAATGTTTATTTGGATCAAAAAAATTACACACTAAAATTAGGACATGTTTTAGGATTTTTTTTGTATTATAATAATATTATTTTTAACATTAATTACCCTTTTTACCTTTAACAGTGGTAAATAAAATTAAAAAGGTATTGCTCACCATAAATTAATTTGATCCTATTTGACCATATTTTACATACTAATTACCACTATGTATGTCATGTTTTCAAAATTTAAATAAGATGAGTGGGAACATTAATATGAAGGATAATCTTGTAAATGCGGTTAGAATGCAGGTAAAAGAGTCATTCAAAAGTTAAATAAGTTTTTATATCAAATTATAATGTAAAAATATTTATATGAACAAAATTGGCATACTATCTATACTATTTATCTATTGTTTATTTAAAATCAATTTAATGTAAAACTAATTTTTTAAATAAAAAATTCAGTTATTAATTACTTTATAGCGTTTTCACTATACATTAAAAAATTAATCTTTTCCTAAAAATACCAAAAATTTAGCCTATTCAAATTTACAAATTATGAATTAAAAAATTATATTTATTTTATAAAATTCATTTTATAAATGTGTTTAAAATTAATTTTATTATTTTTCATATAAGGAAATTAAAAGCTGTTCGTTTGAGAAAATGGTATTTTTAAATATAAAAGAACATTTCCCAAAATCACACCTTTCATTATCAATATGTTTTATTTATATAAAAAAATATTTTCTTATTATTTATTACTATTCATATAACTATTTTTAAAGGATATGTTATAATTATTTCATTTAAACAATTATAGTTGTAAATGGTTGTTTCACAGAGACTAGGTATTGTGTGTATGGCAACCCAAGATAGGGTTGTGTGTAGTGAACACTTCCCTTGGTATTGTGTACAACGTAAGACTAAATAAAGTGCAATTATATAATAATAAAAATCCACATTCAGTGTTGCGTGAAGTGAAAATATCAAAATATTAAATTAATTCGAATATTAAAAAATTTGACAAAATCTTGTGGTGTTTCATTTCATCTTCAAGTGAAACATTTCTAAAAAATCCTACGTATTCACTGTAAGATAATGTGTATATTAGGATTTCTAAAACTATGTTAAAATTTTTAAATAAATTTTCAAAAATTGGTAAAAATTATTTTTAAATTATGTGTGCAAAGAACAAATAAACAACCTTTTATAAAAAAATTCCGTTTTTCAGATATCCTTTCTTTTTCATTTAAATGTTTTTTTTATTTCTTATAAATAGAATGAAATAATGTTAATAATTTAGTTCTTAATATCTATAACATAAAATTTAACTACTATGTAATTATTTTATAATAAATTGAGATCAACTTCGACTTGGGGTTTCATGTTACATAAGCTATCAAAGACATTAAATTTAATGAAATATATTTCATTATTCTTTAAAGCACAGGGTTTCTTGTCGCATACTCTATCGAATACAATGTACTTATTTTTGAATTTATGGGTGTTATATAAAAAATAGACAATTATTGATAATTATATGATATATGGTTTAAATAAGGTCATCCAATAGAATGTAGACAATTTTTAGGTTATTTTATCCCATATAATTTTAGTTTAACCCTTCTGTAAACATGTTTTCCCATAACCACAGTAAAATATTTTCACTGTTTTCAATATTTATTTTTTAAAAAATTGGGTTAATATTTTTAAATTTCATGAATTATAGTGATAAAAACATGTAATCCATTTTATCAAATTCAATTCATATGAGTGGAAGAATTTAATTTAAAACAAAATATTGCAGACGCAACGAAAAAGATGGTTTTCTAACAAAAATATTTCTATCATAAAATTTTCTTTTAGAAAATTTATAACTATAATTAATAAATATATTAATTTATATAGTATTTATATATAGAATTTATATAAATTTCATTTAATGGAGTCCTCGTTAGGGTTGTTTTTGAGTAATTAAAAGGGTGAATCATTGTACACTTTAAAACAGTTTAAAGAATCATTTTTTAAGATGAAAAATATAATAGTACTAAATACAGTAAATAAATTATTAAAGTGAAAAAAATTCTATTATATAAAATTTAAAATTATTTTATTTATTTAAAAATAAATAAATCATAACGTGAATTTTAAATTTCTTAATTTATTGAAAGTAAATGGATGCTTTTCAAAAATTGATATTTTCACAATTCACTACGAAATCATTATTTTTAGAAAAATCCAAAATTTAAAGCCTATTTTTATTTTGATAGGAAAATTTAAAATGTTTTGTTCATTTAAAATTTTATAAATTTTATATAAATTAATTATTATATTTTCTCACAAAAATGAGTTAATTTTAAAAAAACAAACTGTATGAATAAAGTGAAATTGCTATAGAATGAGTGATAATTTAGTGATAAATTGTAAATAATTTTTTATTTTGTAGGAAAATTATATATTCTAAGTTTCCATATATTTCTTTGTATTACTTTTAAAATTTATATAGATTAATTTCATGATTAGGAACTGAGACGACTTGTGATTTTGAGACCCAGTGTGTTAAAAAAATGGTTTGAAATATATTAAAACATTATATATTATTCACATGGAGTTTTCCTTGAAAAGAGGAATAAATAATAAATTGGTCCCCAAATCAGAAATTTGAGGGAAACAATTAGTTAAGATTTTCAGTTTTACCCTAGGCATAACCTAACATTGGTCGGTAAGGGTCATTTTTGGAAAAATGTTTTTTAGGCATAAAATAAATAAAATAATTTAATTTTGATGTAGTGAAACATTGACCTAATCTTAAATAAATTTATCCTTATTTTGAGGTCTAGGGTTAGCCTCATACCCCGAGAAACTCTTGAGAGCCACGAGATAGAGCCTCTAAATAATTCTCCAGAACAAATGGTGATAGAACATGGATCAATGATCATCGTGAAACTAAATTGACAGATCTTTCCAAAGATGAATACAAATTGACCATTCTTCATCAACAAATAATAAAAATCAGTGTAGGGCATGTTATTTTGATTTTGTTTTCATCATTCTTGATTTCTATGAAGAATGTGGACTAATCAACGAATAGATTCACCCGTAGTCAGATTGGTATATGGGATGGGTGATTTTTTGTGGTTTATCATGATTTTGAACATGACATTTATTATATTCATTTATAATTCTAATCGTTATGAAAAAATATTTACATGAACATAGAATTAGGTTCATCCCTCTTGATTTGGTTTAGGTTTTTGTCCCTTGATTCAATATTATTCTTGGTATTTATCATTCATCACTATGGCTCTACTTTTCTTTAATGATCGATTATTGTGCACTCGATTCTCAGTGAAATAATATTAAAACATAGTTTCAGCAACAATATAACTCAATTGAGATACAATGGAATTTGCGCTATGAGATCAAACGATGGTGGGTGATAATTTCATGTTCTTCAATAGTAATGAATAATGGCTATGACCTCATTTTCTTGAGCCGATTTATAGATTGGGTCATCAAGATTCAGTTATAGGATTTCTAAAAGGACATACATATAGAGTTTCATGGAATGGTGATTGACATAACAGAGGCTAGAAAATCGGTCGAGGTGAGTGGAGGAATAATGCAGGTTTCATGAAAATCTGGATACACTTGGCGTGAATTACTTGACTATATTGTGTCTGAACCCATTAGATGAACTCTGTGTATACCTAAAAGAGTACAAAGACAGGGGGTCTATTATAGAGATTTCTTACATGGTGTGTAGTCCCCCACAAGATATGGAAATGACCATGTACATGGGATACCCCATGTACTGGTACATGGGCATGGATACCTAGGCTGATGACGTGTACTTGAACACAGTCGGAGTACATGAGTGGACCCCAGATACAAGGACAGAGCATGCAACCCATTTACACATCATTCACTCTTCTACAGGATAATGGTTTAATGACATGGGTTTTTCTACAAGAGTATTACCCAAGGTCGATCAACACTGAATTTTTCCCTACTACATGTAGTGTACCACCTTTCGAAATGGCTTGATTCTCTTACCCTTCATATCTTAGACACATTTCATTAGAGTTCATTCCCTTTAATGTTTTCTATATGGTTGGTGAAAATCATTTCATACTTATCAGAATATGATCCCATTAGTAGTAATTCATTAATAAATTTGTTGGAATCCCCCATGAGAGGATCATAGTTGGATCCATTATTCATTTTCGTTCCATAAGTGTAGTTCTTGGTATCAACATGATAAACACTACGCCGGCCCTGATCCTCTACTTACAAGGGTAACCCATATTGAGTTGTTGGTATCACCCCATGGACCTAGATGTGATCCTCATATATATTTAATATTCTATTTGGACTATCAAAATATCATTCTCATGGTGAGACCTAATGAGTAGAACCTCTCAGATGGATGTTATTCGTAATTTCAGACTCAATAGTGTGTTCTCTATGATGATTGCTTTATAGAATCTTCAAATAAAAATAAAATGGTTGGTATAATATGGTTGTGTTTTATCTCTACACTATGTGTCTTGGATTGAGAATATATGGATATTTTGTTTTATGTATTTTATACATATACCTATGTGGAGCTTAATGTACATTCCTTTTTATTCTTTGGGGTTTTTGGGTGTCCTGCTGAGTATTTTTATACTCAGCCTTACATGGGATTTTCCCACACATGTCATGTATTATGAAGATGATCGAAATTTTGAGGGATTCCAAGGTGTACCTAGACCATATGGTTATTTTTGATACTAGTAACATATTGGTTTGTTCTTGTGGCTTTAGAAAGTAGTCATAATAACTTTACATATATTTTGGACCTATGTTTATAGACTCTTTTTGGTGGGTTAACATTATATCCTATTATACACTACATTACTTCCATTAGTTCTATTTTTTTGGGATATATATATATATATATATATATATATATGAATGCAATGGTTTTTTAGTGGTTTTTTACATTTCATCATTTTTTGGTTTTGGAGAAGTGTTTGTGTGTATCGATACATTGGAAATGCCTCCCATGTTAGTGATATGCTTACTCGGTGCTAGTCAACAGCCCATGGCCTATTAATGGTGGGTTTAGGGATTCATTGCATAGACCAGACATGGACGGTTCATGACCTATTGGTGTTAGAGTGGGTCAGTTATACTTAGGGTTCGGGAGTCTATGAGGTTGTTTTGGGAAAATAGTGTTATTTTTTCCAATATCAGATATAAGGACAAGGACCCTAATTTTGTTGTGGCGTATGCTATATCCATACACCATGACTATGATAATCATATTTTTGAGTTTATACATGATAACATTGGTTACAGGGAAAAAATGGTACATGCATCATATAGGAATGGGTTGGGGTTTCTATACCCATCTTGATTTATCTCTCCAAATATACTCATTGAATGTGGTACATCTTATATATGTATAGGATTCCTTTATAATTCATACAATATAGGATTCAGTAGATTGATCCCAAGGATGACCCCCTCAGTGACGTGGATTTGATACCGGGATGAGTTCCAGAGATGATAACTTTTGGTGGTGCACCATCCATACTTCCACCTGTAGAGCATCACACAATACATGTAGTACCTACAATAGTAGAGGATGAGGTGCGCGGGATGAGTGTTCTTCATGAGTTTTAATCACATAGACCCCTTAGGTTCTGAGTTGAGCCCAAACCATAGGTTTCTAAGGACATGATTGAGGAGGGTATTGAATTTTTCTTTCTAGTCAAGACACAAGTAGATAAAATGGTGGGCTTGGTGGATATCATTCTACATGACTCAGTAGAACAATGGTGGAGTTTGGTTACTTAGACTCAAGATGAGGAAACTCATTCATGGATACAGTTTGAGGGCCTCTTCAGAGAGGATTTTTCATCAGTTACAATGATGAATAATAATATCTAGGAGAATAATCATCTCTAACAGTGTATCATGTGAGTGTAAAATTATTCAACAAGGTTTACCACCTTTCCAGGTACTCAATGTATATGGTTTGATATCATAAATACAATGATAACACCTTCAAGCAAGGTTTTAAATGAAAAATCTATTCCATTTTAATCCCTATGTGAATTCCATCTTATGTTGGGGTTCTTGATTTGGATTTGGTTGTTGAAATATTTTTTGATGAGTAGATACAAATGATGATAGTCAGTAGTGGAAAATCTGGAGAAGAGACATCGATGGCAGGGAGCTAACATCAGTGTCTAGGACCTAGATGTGGGAGTCATTTCTATAGGATGTCCCATGATAGTGGATCTATAGTTCATGGATCACATGGTGGTTTGATCTATCAAACATATAGGTGATTATCTTCATGTGATTGAATGGGAGAGCTCGATCAAGATTGCCCAACCCTCCTTAATACTAACAATGAGTATGTGGATGGACCAATGAGGCAAGGAAAATTATAGTATTATATAGATCCATATGGAGAGGGATGCGGTAGAGGATCTAGTAGTGTAGTAGGTGGTGGTTGGAATTTCAAATTTCTACCACCACCACCCCCAGGTGGTCCTCACCAATATCAAGGAGCTGGAGGATGGGGAGTAGATAGCTATAAGTGGTTGATGATTATGATCCATGGTCTCTATGAACTATTTGAGGTATGATCTATGTCTTTTATACTTTATCTATAGTACTTATAGAAACTAGGGTTATCCATTCCTTCTTTCATACAATATCTTGTAGGAGAATTATATATTCTGATTGAACTATTGAATTAACAATATTGATTTTAGACTCCTATCAATGGAGAATCAGAGATCACACACTTTTTATGATTGTGTGACCAGACCCTTGGAGGTGAGTGTTTCTATTGGAATTTATTGTAGCAGTGTTGAGGCCTTATGACACCATTCATGGTATGGATTGGTTATCTATATCCCATGAGCATATCAACTATTTCAGGTGATCGTTGTGGTGTTTCTACAATGAAAAAACTATTTTTTACATTTTTTCTAAAAATGAAACCCATGAAATGAATGGTGGAATCTTGCATAGGAGGTTGTAGGTGAATACTTCCATGTTGGCTAGACAAACACATGGTACAATGGATGTTGTGAGTTCCTATATTCCTACAGAGGTTTTGGAGTATGAGGAAGTCTTTCTTAGAGAAATTTTAGATTTTTCTACCTACTGAGAGATATACCTCTCCATTAATCTACACCCAAAAATGACACTGATATCTACAACATTGTATCATATGGATTCCATGTAGCTTCATGATCAAAGAGTGTATTTAGATGAATTTTTTAGGAAGGTATATCTAGGACCTAGTGTTTTGCTCCGGGCCACCCCATAGTTTTTTGACTAAAAAAGGTGATCTTGAGGTTATGTTTGGACTATAAGTTCTTTTATCATGTGATAGTGAAGAAAAATTATTGACTATCAACAATTGATAACTTCTTTTATCAGTTGATAGGTGAGTGATGGTTCTTGAAGGTTGACCTTATATTAGGCTATGGAAAGTTGTGAGCACGATATGAGGACACACCGAAGATGTAATTATGATTTCGAAATGGTCACTATGTGTAATTGGTTATGCCCTTTGGCATTACAATGCCTCATTAGTGTTTACGGGACTCATGAACTAGATCATTAATCCTTAATTATACCATTTTGTGGTGGTATTCATTGACAATATCCTTGTGTACTCAGTGTCTAAGGTGGAGAATTCTAGACACCTAAAGATGGTTTCGGATGTACTATGATAGGACCATATTTATGGAATCTTCTCGAAGTGCTAGCTCATGATTAAGTCATTCCACATTCTATGACATATTATCTTAGTGGATGGATTGTTCGCGTACCAATCCAATGTTGAGGAAATTACATCATGAGAGACACCTGAGCGCAGCATAGAGGTGTGGAGCTTCATATGGTTGGCATGCTTTTTCCGCGGATTCTTATCTGATTTCTATGTGATATCATCACCCATGATAGCATTGAATCAATTCTGGAATCCTTCCATGTGAATAAAAATATTCCAGATTTTTGTTTAGTATTTTAGGTATATTTTGATGATTGCTCCCATCATGAGATTTCTATAGGAAGGAGTTGAGTATGTATTGTTCTGATATGCATCATGAAATGGGAATGGTTGTGTTCTAATGTAGATTCAAGAAGTGATCCCATACGATTCTTGACCGTTGATACAACATTAGAAGAACTTTGTGTCTCAATATATTGAGTTATTTTTAGTAGTGTTCTCTTTGAATATGTGGCAACACTACCAGATGGGAGATCAGTTTGTGGTCTACTCAGATCACATGAGTCTCACATGAATCTTACTTTAGAAGGATATAAACATGATAGATAGATGATTGCTACAGATCCTACAGGAATATGACTTTGAGATTTACTATAATTATATGATGGGGAATATGGTATAAGATTCACTCAATAGTAGATCTTGTTCACAGTTTCTAAATGAGAAATCAGAGTAGTTAGCATTGTTTTAGTTTTCCATTGTTGATAGAGATAGATAAGCTTATCACTAGTCCATTATTTTCACCCCTCCACTCTTAAATCGATTCATGGAAAATAAATTAGGGATATAGACTATGAGATTCTACATGGCCAGATATCCACTAGGGATGCTCCTAAAATATTCCATAAATATGGGGAGCACATAGTTATTTTTAGAGGATACAAAATTGTAGTAGTGACCATTCAAGAGGAGTTTCATAAGGTGTTTCATACATCCCCTTTGTTTTTACATTAGAGGTGGTAAAATATGTATATATACTTCAGTCATTAGTTTTTTTGGCTGGTATGTAGAAAGGAGTTTCAAATATTGTCTCTTCATGCCATACTCAACAACATGTGAAGGCTGGGTACCAGGTTCCAAAGGTTTTAGCTGAACCCCTATGAGGTTCCAAAATGGTAGTGGTATGGGATATCTATGGAAAATGTGATGATCTTACCACATGCATATAGGTGATATGATTCAATCTGGGTGATCATTCACTAACTCACCATGTTGGTCCACTTATTTTTTATCTGATAACAGAGTTATCCCGAACTAGCCAGGGTACACTAGTAACCCAATAATGGATCTGGCCTAGAAATAGGATAAAGGGTGTTCCCAATACCAACATTTTGGCGACTAATGTTTAGTATCATACAACTGTAGGTGGTGACAACTTTTCCACAAAAATTATGAAATAAAAAATTAATAGGAAAGTATGCATAACTAAAGGAAACTATAGTGGTATTAATGTACCAAAATATAATAGGAAATAAACTATAACAAAGTACTACAACCCAAGTACCAAAGTAGATGAATGTTGACCAAGTCCCAAAGGACATAAATGAATATGAACAATGTTCAGTAGGTATATCCTCTTCTAAGAGATTGCCTCCCCCTTGCTCAAACCTGGATGAAGATAATCTACCAACACCTAAAGGCACATGTAGGGTGTGATCTAAAAACCCATTAGGGTTTCACTAAGGATTCCATAATAGATTCTAATAATAGATTGACAAAAATATTTTTTTTCATCTTTAAAAAAAATGATTTGGAATTTCAGGGAATATTTTAAAAAATAATGATATACAATTAGAGTAATGGAAAAATACATTAAGAAAAGGCTTTACATGAGATAGAATATTTGTAAAACAATTTCTTAATAAACCATATATATAAAATAGTTTATATAAATTAATAAGGATTGTATAGATATTTAGCAACATTGAGATAAATTTATATAAAAAAATAAAACAATCCAGAAACATGGTTATCTACCAAAGATGTACATAAGTTTCTAGACTATAGGAATCTGCACTCTCAAAGTGATGAAGATAATATTTTTATACACACATCCCTTTGATAATGGCTAAAGGTGACTCATCACCATATCATCGGGGATTTGACTTTCTACATTTACATCTTAATACATTGTAATATCATAGAGTGTGTCCAAATAATTCAAAAACTACCTAATGATTGATGTGTTGTTACACAATCAATGGTGGGAAATTTATTTTTAGACTACTTAAAATATAATAAAATTTTCAGACACTAATTTCAAATTCCAATTTTACAATTGAAACCCAGATATGATTTAATCAAAAATATTCTCTTTACAAATATTAAATCACTATGATTCAATAAAAACATCATTAATCCATTTTCAGAGTTTGAAATCTATTAAAAAAATCCATCAATTTAACAATTCATTAACAAAATTAAATTTAAAAACATAATTGAAATTATTTCATTCAAATTTACAATTTAATTTAAGAAATTTAAATCAACCAATTCTAGTATATACACCCCAATTCAATGGAATTGGGGGTTTCCCCAATTTTCATGCCAAATTCCATTCAAATCATTCAATTCACTGTAATTGGATTTTAATAAATCTATTCAATGAAAGTTTGAGAAATTGAATTTAAATCAATAATTGAAATAAATCAAGTAATTCAATGTTAATCAATTTTTTGAAAGATTTTAGATTCACCTACCTTTTTCTTGAAAATCAACATTCTTAACAGTACCCATTAATGAGAAAGAAGGTGTAAGAGTCTTCGAAACACATCCTATCATAAAATAGCACTAATGACTATAGATCCATCAATTTCAGGATGATATATTGAAATACCAAATGTGGGTAAATATATAAAGAAGAATAAATAAGGATAACACTTAATTAGGAATGAATACACTTCCACAATGACGATCGATCGCCAATTCATAGGATCTAGAAGGGATGTAGAGATCCATGATAGCCTATATAAGGCTTCGGGTTAAGAGAGAAGAATTTGGTGATGATCTAAAATAGAATGTTCAGTTGTGCAGTCTTTTTGAAAACCATTGTTTTGGTATTACATGATGTGTAATACTGTTTCACATCGTAAAACTGTTAGGTGTACTAACCACTAAAAAATGTGTATCTTTAAATGATTTTTTTCATTAAATATCCCATTATGTGTAATATATTATCACATCATGTCTATGGTGTGAATCCTCCCATGACATGAAACTTCTCGTGGTATGAACCTAGATAGCATTACATGATGTGTAACCTAGTTACACAATGTGTTGCACTACTATAGCCTAAAAATTGTCTATTAAAGTTGAGAGTCCAAAAAATATCTGAATTCACAATTATAGGTATCCTCCTAATTATTTCTCAACCCTACCCAGTCAACGATATGAAAAAACCAAGATAGGGTTAATGAAATATCTATTAGATTGGTAAAGGGGTGTTACATCTCACAAAACAAAAAAATGTTCTTTCCAAAAAAACATATAAAGAATCATCCATGCCCAAAAGATGTGGCCACTTCTCTCTCATTAGTTCCTCACATTCCCATGACTCCTGATTATCGTATTCATGCTGATATAGAACATGTTCTAAAGGTATCATCCTCCGACAATTTATATTGGTCTCATAATAGACTATCCATACTAGATGCCTAGTTAGAGTTAAAATAGGTTCAATCTCAAGATCAGTCTAGCCCAATACATGAGGTGGATCTTATAAATAGACCCTCAGATGCGACACATGGATTATGTTAAATATCAATTCTAAATATGGTGGATGTGATAAATGTTATGAAACATTTCCCACTTGTTCAACAAACTTGAAAGGTACCAAAAATGAGTAATAAGAATCCATTTCCTACCAAGCCATAGATGACCAATCATGGGTGAAAAATTCATGAACACCTAGTTAAAAAATAAGAACTCCAAATGTCAATGATGACGATCTTTTAAGGCTTATATCTATTCTGTGTTGTTAATATTATCTCATGAATTAACTAAAACTTTTTTGTCATCCCTTACACCAAGCTTGGTCCAATGAAGGAAATTTCACCAAGATCTGACCAACACAACATGGATTTACATGGTTGGCCATACAAGGCCCCAAAACATGCCATTATAATCATATACTAGTAACTATTTTATATTAAAACTCAACCAACCCCAGTTGATCATTCCAAGCCCCACTAAAGTTTAGAACATATGGGCGAAGCATATCCTCAAGAATCTATATAGCTCTATCTGTTGTCCCATCCAACTGTAGATGGTATGAAATTATCAAATAGACATGGGATCCCAGTGCCTCCAGAAGGCCCCTCAAAAAATGAGAACTAAACCCAGGAACTCAATTAGAGACAATACCAGAGGGAACTCTAGAAACATGAACAATATGTTTCACATACATATTTCCCAACCCCTCAACATTCGTTATATCATGACTGGGTATAATGTGAGATGAATTGGTCATCCTATAAATCACAGTACATATCGCATTTTTATTTCTATAGGTACAAGGGAACCTCACCAAAAAGCACATATAAATTTCATGCCATGACCAAGTAATGACTGGAAGTGGCAGAAGTAAACATGAAGGTTTCTTGTGCTCAGATTTCACCTTTTGGCATGAATAACATTGGGAAAAAAATAAACAATTCCCCATATCATATTGGGCAACCAAAAATGAATCCACATATCATAAAACATCTTAGTGGTTCCTTGGTGAAATTACCATTAAGAATTATAAAAATTCCAGATCACATCCTTTCTTTATTCTAAATGGAAAAAATAAGTGATCTAGATAGTATAAAACACTCTCTTTGGAGAATGTCCACTAGGAGACTATCTCGCACCATAAAGAGAGTCTCTAATTGTATGGAATTTATCATCAAGATCACGATCCTAAATAATCATCTCATGAAGAGAAGATGTCAACTAAATACTGGCTAAGGAAACTTCATCCCCTTTATCCTGAACTCCAATATGAATCTGTGAAAACAAAGACATCAAATTCCACTATTTCAAAGATGCATTCAGTGCCTGAGTTATTGTTTGTTTAGACAACGAATCTGCAACAACATTCCCATTCCTCTTGGTCTACACAATGTAAAAGTCGAATGATTTCTTGTAATCCACCCAATTCATCTGACTATGATTCAAATATTTTGAGCGAACATATTACTCATGTTTCTTTGTTATGAATAAATAGTAATCATTTTTTGGGAAAATTATTTTTGCCAATATTTAAGTGAAAGCATCACAACTCCATGTTCAAGGTCATGGGTATGATAATTCTTCCCATGTAGCCTATGTTGGATAGATCTGTAAGAAACTATGTGATAAAATAGTATAAGAAAACAGTCTAATTCGCATCATGATGCATCACAAAAGACAATATAGCCCATTCGGGCCTATGGAAAAGTGAACACTGACACAGTTGTCAAAATACATTTCATCTCAACAAATGAAATTTTCCATTTATCATTGTAAGAAAATTTCACCCCCTTCTGAGCCAGATTAGTAATTAGAGAAGTCAAAACTAAAAATTCCATCAAGAACCGGTGATAATATTCTATTAATCCCAATAAGCTATGAATTGTGAAGTTATTATGTGGTTTCTCCCAAGTCATAGTAGGCATTACCTCTTAAGGATCAGCTGATATACCCTTTTTAGAAACCACATGTCCCAATATTTTTTCTTCTTAAATCTAGGAATCAAATTTTGGAATCATGGCGTAATGATGATAATTTTTTATTAGAATCAAAACTATTCTTGGATGATGCACAAGATCCTACTCATACATGGAGTAAATGAGTATGTCATCCAAAAATAAAACCACAATGTTATCTTTATATTCATTGAAAAAAAATCGTTAAATCTATGGAAATACTAGGAGCATTTTTTAAACCAATAGGAAAAACAAGGCACTCGTAATTGGAATACCTACTCTAAAAAGTAGTTTTCATAATGTTGGAATCTTTTATAATCAATTAATGGTAACCATATCAATGATAAATCATTGAAACTCACTTCACCCCATTCAACTAATCAAAAAATTATCAATCCATGGAAACAGCTACTTGTTCATCACCATATCTTGATTGAAATTTTGGTAATCCACAAGTAAGTGAATTGAACAATCACCCTTATTAGAGAAAATTATCAGTTCCACTCATGTTGACACACTTGGGTGTATAATTTGTTTCTTAATAAGGTTTTACAACTGAGATTTGAACTCTTTCATTTTAGCCAGATATATATGGTATGAGGGAATATAAACTGGTTGAGTGCTATGTATTAAGTTAGTTGATAACTTGACTTCCCTAAACCATGAACATCATGATAAATCATAAGGAAACACAGTGGGAAACATGACAAAAATTGGAGGTAGATCTCATCTTAAAGATTACCACTCTAGATAAAAAGGAAACAATGATATTACATTCCCCAGCTCTAGATAAATACCTCTGGCTCTGCTCGAACTTGGGTGTCATTCCTCTTACAATATTAGAGACACACCAATAGGTGTTGTAAGGTATAAGTTATAGAGATAAACATAAACCCATGAATTATTGGAAATTAGGCAATCCATATTGAAAATGAATTAAAGTGGATTCATATCGAGGAATATAAAACTCAAAGCCAACTTAACATCTGATAAAGAGATGACAAGTGATGAAATATGGAGACCTCACTCTCTCTTTGTTCTAAGGGTGTAGTAATATCCATTTCACAAGATAAAATATATATAATATGATTTATAATATTAACAATATTTTTTGATATAAACGAATGAGTTGCACTGGTATCAAATATTGTAGTCACTAATGTCAATGCTATAGTAATTGTACCTCTCACAGTTTATGAACCTATTTATAATTCCCCTAGAAACTCTTCCACTACATGAGGTAGATTCATTCAACATTCATATGGGTATAACCCTTTTATACATGAAGCATTTTATTTCCCTGAAGATTTTGGAGGAGCTGATGATCATGTTAAAATACGTGGAGTAGAAAAGATATGGTAGAATCTATATAAGAGTCTTCAAAATATATAGGATCTACAGTTCTTTACCGCCTCTCTGAAAACCCTTATATATTTTCCAGTCTTGGAACAATAATATAGAATCAATGTACTTATTCCTGGTGCTATAGGAGGTCTGCAAGGACCCTACCATCAAGAACTACTGTGAAATTCATCAAACTACTTATTTCTTATGATGAAACTAATGCTTCCACTAGGTGAAAATGGAACTCGTATTGGACCTGACCATTGAACCATGTCTATCTCAAGCATCATCACAATATCCATCACATTAGAATAAGTGGTATGATTTAGTAGAAAAACCTAATAACCTATATCTGATTGAAGTCCCAACTCAAACTATCAATCTATCATCCTCTCATTACATAAAATATCAGGTGAAAAAATGAATGTTTTTAAAAAAGATATTTTAATACTCATTCATAGTTCTATCAGCATTATCAGTCTTGAAAAAATATATTTACTTATCCAACACCATAGACTCTAGATAGAATGGATCAGTGAAAAATCTTTGATGTCTTTCCATTCTTATCCCTAATGTTTCTTTGTCATAACCATCATGTCCCACCATCTATTAATCTGTCCTTCTAGCACGATGGTGGAACACTTAACCTTGATCTTTTCTGATGTCTCTAAGAACTCGTGTAGACTTTTTGTCCTCCCCAACCATTCCTTAGCATGTTGATGATTGGTAGAGCATTTGGAAATTGGTGAGTTACGTTGGAAGAAAATTTGAGAGTGATTTCAAAGAACATACCACTAAGGATCCATTGCTTGAGACTTAATAGGAACTGGAGGTGGTTCATATCCCATAGCTTGGAATGTGAACATAATAACATAAAATATATTAGGATACATAATAGGATTCACTTGCTGAGGTTCCATATTAGCCTCTTCCTAGTTATGATTCAAGCATCCCTCAGAGGCATGATGCTACACAACATCAATATCCCACATGGAATACATTAAATTAACTCTCAGTGTTAGAAATGAGGGAAACTATTTTTAGTAGATCAAAAATGATATTTGGATTCCACTCTATCCAAATAAATATTTGGTAAAAGAATATAATGAATCACAAGACATATTTACCTAACAACATGGTGACTTAATGTTCATTGTGGTGAGATCTATCCAGAAACTCAATCAAAACTACATATTATGTCTCAATAAGATTACTCAATATCACATAGTCTTTAAGAAAAAAACTCTATGTGGATCACTAATACCACTTTTTCACAAACCATCTTGGTTACCCTGCTGACCTGATAACCTAGCTAACCATGACCTAGATATAAGGGAACTTCTGATCCCCATTAGTTAGCGATTATAAGTTGGCATAATAAAGTTGAATGTGGGAATTATTTTTCCACAAACATTAAATAAGGGAAAAAAGAAACAAGATAGTATAAAAAACAAAAGAAATTACACTCAGTGTAATGTCCCATAATATAATAAGGCATAAACAAGGCCAAAGTACAATAAAAAAAGTTCGAAAATAGATAAAAAATCCCAATTCCCTAAGTACACAACTCACCATTACTAATGATTAATAGATGGATCCACCTCTATGATATCATCATGTGTTGATTGAACATGTAAGATGATAATATACAAACACCCAATGGCGTAAGTAGGGTGTGACCTAAAAATCTGAGTATGCTCCCACTAAGGTTTACATAACATATAATAATAATATATTAACCAATTAAATTCTTTCAATTCAAAAATAATCCGGGTTTTCATTTCAATAAATATTTAAACAAATCATTCTATACAATTCAATTGATTGTAAAATACTTTAAGAATTGGATTAACAAGTTGTGAAATATTTATAAAACTTTCCATAAATAAAAAATGTATAAAAAATAGTTTATATAAATTAATAAGGATGGTAATGATGATTAAAATATTTGTAATATAATTATATCTCAAATATAGAGAAAGTGAGTAATATAGTCATCTACAAAATAGGAATGTAAGTTCCAGGCTATAAGACTTCATACACTATAAGTTATCACAATAATATGGGTACACACATGAACCTATAACATTGGACAAAGGACACTTTTCACCATCCCATCAGGGATGTGACCTTTTGGTTTTCTATTTTAGAATGTTGTAAGAGCGTAGAGTTTGTCCAAATAACAATTAAACTGCCTAAGGCATGCATTTTATCTTACAAAATCGATGATGGGAAATTTATTTTAAGACTGGTTAAAATAAAATTAAATCCCAATCCCCCAATTTAGATTCCAATTTTTCATTTAAAACCAAAACATGTTTTAATAAAAACATGAGTTATTAACATGATAAAACCACAATATTTCTATCAAAATTTCATTAATCAATTTTCTTACTTTTAAATCAATTCAAAAACAATTCCATCAATTTCACAACTCATTTACATAATTAAAATAAAAAAATTAATTGAATATGTTTCTATCAAATCAATGATTTAAATTAATCATTTTTAATCAACCAATTTATATACACACACCCCAATTCAATGGAATTGGGGGTATTCCAAATATTCATGAAAAAGGCATTTCAAATATTCTAGTTCACTGGATTTGGGTTTTAATAAATAAATTGAAATTAAGTCTGCGAAATTGAATTTTAATCAATAATTGAAATAAATTAAGTAATTCAAGGTTAATCAAAATAGACAAATAGGATGGAATCACATAACTTTTTCTTGAAAATAAAAACTCCCAAAAAACCCTTCAATGGGAACGAATGTGTAGAAGACATTTAATCTCATCCTAGAAATAAGATCCAACATCCTGAAGCATTGATACTTAAATTTCAAGATGATATATTGAAATCCCAATGTATGAGATGGAGAAAAAGAGAAAAAAGAAGAAAAACACTTACTTGGGAACCACCCCATAAGTACAATGGTGAATTAACTCTGGTCAAAAGTATTTGGAAGTTTTTGAGACCTCAAAGATCTCTATTAGAAGGCTTTGGGTCACGAGAGATGAATTTTGAGAGTATATATAAGATTAAAATCAATCGTAGTTCCTATTTAAAAACCTCAATCGGGGTATTTCATGAAGTTTAATAAAATTTTACATCATGAACTAGTTATGTTTCATATATTTTAAAAAACATTACATTAAATGGAAAAAGAAATTAGTTAAATAACTAATGACATGTGCAATATTTTCATGTCATGTAGCCTTTCCTTCTATGAATCTACTAATGACAAGGAATGTATCATGGTTTGTACCTGGAAAACATTACACAACGTTTAACCTAGTTACATAGAGTGTAACATTACTAAATCCTAAACATATGGGCTATTAAAGTTAAGATTCCCAAAAATAACTATCATCACTATAATAGGTATCTTCTAAATTCATTCTCAACCCCACCCAGTCAATTAAAATGAAAAACCATGATATGGTTAATGAAGTACCTGTATGATCAGTAATGGGAAGTTACAAGAGTTCAGTATATGGATTGGTACAACTCTACATGAAGAATATAATTCAAATTCATTGATTTTCATCAGCAATTGTTTTTGATCCTGGTGCTCGATTTACATCCCATTAGTTTAAAGGATTACAGAAGGCATTTCGGGCCCAGTGATGGTTGATCATTGCGTTTCACTCTCAGAATGATGGCCACATAATGAAAATCATTCGAGTTTGGTAGCGCATTCTGCGAGCATGCATGTTATACTTTTACTATAGATTGGAGGATAACATACCATTGCTGCAGATTTCATACAATATCAACTACCATTCCAATAATAGTTTGGCACAATTTGAGGAATTTTTTGGGTGACCATGTAGGTCACCACATTTCATGACTATCCTTGGAGAGTCAGCACTCATGGTCCTAGTGTTGGTGAGAGCTACTAGATAGAAGTTTTAGATCATCCCAGAGTAGATGAAGGCAACATAGAGATCCCGTAAGTCTTATGTAGACTGGAGATAGAGACCCTTTGAGTTTATTGGACAAGGCCAAGTGTTTTTAGCAGTTTCACCTCTACATGGATTACAAAGATTTGGCTACTGTGGAAAGTTATCTTAGTGGTTTATTGGCCCCTTCCATAAACATTATAGAGTTGGAATGGTTGAATACAACATAGTTATAACTCCACAGTTAGACCAGGTACATGACATCTACCATGTTTCACGGTTGAGGAAGTCAGTGTAAGACCCATCACACATTATCAATTGGGGAAAGATGGACATCAAGGATAGTGTGAATTTTGTTGAGAACCATGTTGATATAGAGGATAAAAATGATATAATAATTCTTGGGAGATCAATTCCTTTAGTGTGTGTCTAGTGGAATCTTGGGGATCTCTTGGAGAGCACTTGGGAGTGGAAGGCTCATATTTGTACTCAATACCCATATATTTTTTTGTAGTATTTTTTTTGCCTTTTTGGGGATGTAATTCCCCATGGTGGGAATAATGTAAATTCTTTTGTTTTATTTGTATTATTTTTAAATATTATATGGATTAATTTCAAGACTATTGGATGAGATACAGTGCGATTCTGAGACTCGGTCTCTCAAGAATAAATGTTTGACAATATTAAAATATTTAATAGCACATGCAAGTGGTTTTCCTAAAAAAGTGTAATCACTTCTAAATAGGTACCAATATCATAAATATGGGGGAAAATGTTAGTTCATAATGTGAGTTTTACCATATGAATGGCCTAACATAGGTCTGTGTGGTTTGTTTGTGAAAAGGTTATCACAAGCGTAAAACAAATAAAATTACGTAATAAAATTAATTGAATTCATTGTATTAACACAGTGACCTAATACCATTTAAAAGTATCCTTATGATAAGATCCATGATTATCCTTATAACCCTATAATCTATGTAGATATTCTAGATATAACCTATAAATAATTCTCTAGATCAAATGATGTTGGATCATAAATCGATATTCCATGTGCAACCGATATAACAAATATTTCCACTAATAATGAATCAATGATTGTTCTTTGTTAGAAACCTACCAAAATTGAGGTAGGCTTTGTTATTTTTATTTTATTTTCTTCTCTCATTATTCCTATGTGGAACAAAGACCATTTATTTATCATATTGGCTAATAGTCAGATCATTATACATGATGCGTTATTTTCAGGGTTTATACATGCATCGCTGGTAGAATTAAATTAATGGAATTTTTTATTTGAATTTTGATTTATCCCACTTCAATAATAATTTCTTTAAAAAATGAATCTCGTATAAATGAACAATTTTGGAGGTTTTTTCATCACATTTTCATGATTTCTAATTTCTTCCCCTATTCTTCACACATTCATTGCGAGCATTTCCTGGTTAGCCTATGGTTCTATTAACACCCATTATTTGACCATTGTGAAACTTTTATTTTATGAAATGAATTAATACTATGGGTGAGGTTCATGATAGATGGTTTGATTGAGGTGTGAAAGTGGTAGTGGAACACAGTGATTGATCAGGATGGATTTTCTCTATATTCTCTTCCCAGTTTTGACACATAAGGACGAACAAGGATCGAATGATGGATTTTTGAGCAGATATGAACCTAGAATCCTAAGATTTAGAAACTACAAACATGGATGACCCATGATCTGAAATCTCTATATTGATTAAAGGATTTGGCAGTGTGTAGGGATACATGGAAGAGAACCTGAGGGTTTAAGAAATTTTGAGCAATATGGTGTGTACACCGAGCTACGCATCCTGTGGGACCCCAAGCTGCAATGTTAGGGTTTCATCTATAGTTAGGTAACACATTCAATGTGACTCCATCACAGACCCAGTGACCCATTTTGTGAGACTCAATGTCTACATAGAGAAGTAGACGGACATGATTAAAATAACATGTCTAGATGTCATGTTGTGTATTTGTACATGGAGATGACTTGGATGGTGTGCACGAGTACACCCGTGTAGTGGTGCACAAGTTGCATACATAGGAAACAATATTTCATATACTATTACACAGACATGGCCACCTAAAAAATAGACATCACCATGATCCATGGGAAGGTTCATGTATGTCTCTTCACTCCAGGTAATTTGGACTACATGTCATGTATATGGAGACTACATGACATGTGAGTCTTTTCCTAATGGATAAATGGGGATAACTAGACACATCGGGTGCCCCCCTAGGACACACCATGTACCCCCTTCAAGAGTGTTTTGTAGATCTCATTTTTCTTATTTCGAACTCATATTCCTTCAATGTGTTCCCTTGGTCCTTTACCTCAAGTGTATAATGTCAAATTGCATACACATCACTGGATCATGATTCCCTCTAAAGGTCAAGTCTCAGATAGTGTTTTTTCCTCTATGAGATAAGAGGGTGATCCTCTCTCACCTTAGTTATCTAGAAGGGGTTTTTGGAATCAAAATAACCTCCCAGAGTAAAGAATTTATCCTCCATCTAGTAATATGTATCGTCATGGTATATGGAATCATAGTTATATTATCCCATATGTAGTGGTTTGATCACAATTGGGTGAGTGATATCCCCCAATGTTTCTAAGAATGACCCCTATATGTGTTTCAGTTTCATCAAACACCAGTGAGATTTCTATGGTGGGGCACAATGACATTGACCTCTTTGTCATGTGTCTCCTATTACTGCATGGCCCCTAGAGTGGGTTCATCTGGAATGAGTGTTTCTTAGAATACAATCCAATTGACTGAAATTCATTATGACTGCATGGTGGTGTAGTTTTTTTGTAGTGTATATCTGTGGTGTTTCTGTTATAAATTGATTATTATGTTTTGTATTTATTTGACTATACATAGTGCTTCAAGTCTATTATATTTTGGTTGACCTACTTATTATTAATATTCTCACCTCTACATGGGATTTTCCTTCTTGTATCATGCCATATTCAGATGAAGGCCCTTTTAACGATATCTTGGGGGGATAGGGATTTGGTGGAGCATAGTATGGGATTTTTAGACATATGTTTTTACCAAAAAAATCATTCGACATATTCCTCCCCCTTCGAGCAGGGTAGACTATTTAAAAAAAAATTCTTATATTTTTACCTTTTATTTCTTTTAGTACTTTACCACAATACTCTATTTTAGGATCATAAATGTATGCATGCATTGTTTTAGTTCTTTTACATTTTAGAATTGAGTTACTTGGAGATATGTGAGGGTGTGTATATGTAAATTAGGCTAATTCTTCCCATTTGTGGGATATTTCTACTCAGTGAAGGTCTCCATCCCCTACCCTATTAGAGGTGAGCTTAGGGAAGTCACAATTTAGACCATGATAGGTCGGGTCATGACTAAGAGGAATCATAGAAGATCGTTTCTACATTAGTAATGGTGTTAGTGATTTTGGTTTGGGTCAACAATGTTTAGTGATTTAAGTTCATCTATCAAACCTAGAAATCTAGTATTGATGTGGAGACTGATGTATCCTTACATCGGTTCTTTTATCAGATGTTATTTGACCCGATACATGTAAACATTGTTGGTAGGGAATGTTTTTGTAAAATAATCACACATGAATGGGTTTTTTACATGTCCTTCTTGAGAAAAATCCCAAAATATTATCTTTTGACTCTATTATAACTTATATTATTTTAGGGTTCCTCTAATTAGACATATAGATAATATTACACTATGTTATCATGAAGATTATCATTCTAAGGATGATGCGTCAATATAGGGGAATGTACTCAAGATAGCACCTTTTGGTGGTTTAAAAACTATATAATCACATATTAATTAACAGATATCATTGGCCAAACTAGCCAAGGATGCACAGAGGTTTGGTGAGTTGAATGAGTTTCAGAGTTAGTGACATCCCATATTTCTAGGAGAACCATAACCCCAGGTTGTTGAAGGATTCTTATAGGCAGCCACCCAAATTTTCCTCCTTGTGAGGATGCCTACAGTTCAAATGGTAGTTCTTATAGTGAGTCTTCTTCATGGATTTACTGGGAGATGGTGGATCATAGTCACTCTTTCCCACAATTATGAAACTATATCCTTGTTATACATTGAAAATATTTTCAAAGAAAAGTTCTATAAAACAACATTTCGATCAGTATGCGTATAAGACCTTCTGAATCTGTTGCTCGACAGTGTGACTCTAGTGGAGTACTTAGTGAGGCTCAATAGTCTCTCATGTCAATCCAAGGATATGAAGTTGGATGAGTTATCTAGAGCTCAGATCATGGAGTAGGGCTTGAATTGGGACATCAAGGCTTCAGTTTTATCCTTTATAATTCATACTAATGTGGGAGTGAGTGAAAAATCCTTGTTGGTGGAGGGATTTCTAGAATATAAGACACCTATAATGGGAGCTAGTAGTGAATCCCCAATATCTGAGACCTTAGCAGAATTCATCCTAAAACAATAATAAGGACCCAATAATATTATTCACTTTCGGATGTGATTCTAGGATTGAATTATAGTAGTGAAGGGCTTTCTAGGTGGCTCAAATTATTCGAGGGAGAGATGGTGTTTCTCTTCCGATCATCAGGTTCATCTCGCTTGGTATTTTCCAACCTATTGAATGATGATCATGAGACAACTGATGGATAATTGAAGCTGAGACAGTTTCAGGATCAGGGTGGTCTATAGGGTGGTGGACATGGAAAAGGGGTCAACAAGGAAGCATGTTGTGGTCCAAGTTTCAACTTATTACCACCACCACCCCTTGGTGGTCCACACATTTCTCAAGGAGTAAGTGATCTAGGATGAGTATAGTTGAAAGATATGGAAGATAATGAACCTATGGGTCGAGGGATGATAGGAGTTTTGATCTATGTATTTTATAATTAATCTATATTACTAATATAAATAGGTGTGATTCATTTATTTTATTCCACTTCTCTGGTTCCAGAGACACATATTATAGATGCACCTTTAGCACGACACTTTTGGGCTGAGACTCCGAGAGGTAGTGACTCAGTGGTTGTGCACTTATTCAAATAGTGTGATATGATGCTTGGATGTGAGAGTCTTGTATTGGATCTCTTTATAGTATTAATGATGACTTACGAAATCATATAAGGAATGAAAATTCTATCTACAGTTCATACCCATATTGAATACTTTAGGTGGAGGATTTGTTGTGTCTACAATGACTGAAAGAGGTTTTCTATTATAGGTGAAAAGGAAACCATAGGAGAGTAGGAAGAGCTCAAAAATATTATATTGAAGCCGATTACTTGTGAGTTGACTAGTATGACTCTTGGAGTAGTGGTTTCCTTGGGCTATTAGTTTCCTATAGTGGTGGAAGAGTATAGGAACATATTTCATGAGTTTGTTCCATGATTACCTTACCATCAAGAGATATAATTATATATTTAACTTACATTCTATGGTGGTACAAATATCTGCACCATAAGATCAGATATCTCCCATAAATAATCAAGAGATGAAGGTGTTGTTGGATTACTTGTAGGAGAAGGGCTTTGTGAGATCCAATGATTCTACCATGGCAACCAGATTTTTGTTTTCCAAGAAGACAGATGAGAGATTATGGTTATGTGTGGATTACCAATGCTTGAAATAGGTGACCTGAATAATAAGTATCCACTGTAGAGGATCAAAAAAAGATTTTTTTGAGAGGGGAGTAGTGGTTATCATCGGTTGACATCATTTTAGGCCATCACTAGATGGGAGTACTAGATTATGTTATAACAAATATGGAATAAATATTTCGGTACAGTCACTATGAGTAGTTGATGATGTTGATGGGGGGATGAATTCCCCATTATTATTTATGGGTCTTAGGAATCGAATCATTTATCCTTTCTTATATTGATTCATGGTGTTATTCATCAATGAAATCCTTTCTTCTTCTACATCTGAGGGGTATATGAAACACTAGAGGATCATTATGTACACACTCAAATAGAAACATATTTATGTGATGTTCTCAATGTATTAGTTCTTTATATAAGGGGTCCACCTTCTAGGATATATAATCACAGAGTCTAGAATTTTAATTTACTATTTGAAGGTTATGTATTGTTTTCTTAGGTCCCACCTAAGAGTGTTACCAAGGTGATAAGTTTCAATGGGCTATAAGGGTACGAACAATGTTTTTTACTTGATCTCTCCTGATTCATAACACCCTTGATAGATTTGACCCAAAATGAGAATAATTTAATGGGTACATAGAAGTGCCAACTATTATTTTAGGATCTTATTAATAGGTTGATGAGCACTCCGATCATGAAATTACCAGATGAGGGTATCGAGTACATAGTTATCTAACATGCACGAGGAATAGGAAATGGTTGTGTTATGACACAGATATAAGGTGATATTTCAAATTTTTAATGTTATTTTGTACTACATTAATATAACTACATGACCCATGATCTAGAGTATGAATTGATAGTCCTTTCACTGATGATATGGTGACCATACCTAGTGGGCGAGCGATTTTAAATTTTGTCTCAGAACCAGATTCTGAATTATATATTATCATAAATAGATCATAAGATGAGACAAAGGATATGGATAGAGATCCTCCATGAATATGAATTTGATATTTTATATACCATTTGTATAGGAACGTGGTGACACACTCTCCAACAGGTATTGTTCTCGGTTTTTTCATCTGGGTATCAAAGCAGTTAGCCTCTTTGTAGGTGTCATTTTTGCACAAGGATAGTACTTCTTATCTGCAGTTGATGGTGTTACCCAGCCCCATAAACCATGTTTCATGAATTCTTATGGATGAAAATTTAACGGTGATACCTTACATAAATAAATATCCAATGTACATTCTCTTGATGGATATTTTGATAGTGGGAGCATGATACTCTTTTTAGACGATAGACAATGATACTTTTCATGTTGGGTGGGGGGGGGTAGTTTCACACATCCCTTTTATTGTAAATATATGTGTTTCATGTATATATATAGACCTTAAATTTCAATTTTGGTGGCAAGCTGTGAATAAGGGAGTTGAAATTTTTTTGCCTCGAGGCATCACTTGTCAGCAGGTGAAGGCAAGGCATCAGGTTCTAGCTGGTTTATTTCATTCACATGACATGCCAAAGTTGATGTGTGATGGGATAACCCTAGACATTGCAATATGATAACCATTTACATCCAGGGGACATGATTCCATATGGGTGATCTTAGACCAACTTATAAGGTTGGCCCACATCCTAGTTATTCCGATGTAGTGTTGAGTAGAGAGCTTGGGTCACCTCTATGTGCAAGACATATTCTGAATCCATGGAGTTCCATTGGAAATTTTATCTATCCATGATTCTTGCTTAAAATACTGAATATGGAGAGGATTAAAGGATTACTTAAGGACTCAGTTATTCTAGATCACGACATTTCACCCCCATACTAATGGTCTGACATAGAGGGTCATTCTAGTCATGGAGGACATAGAGCAGGCTTTCATGATGAACTTTGTAAGTAGTTGGGAGAATCCCTTACCCTTGTTAGCATTTTAATCAAAAATAGATACCATTACTCAATTATTATGGTTTAATTCAAGGCTTTGTACAATAAACCCAATAGTTCAGGAAATTGATGGACTAATCAATTAGAGTCCGCAATCAGGGACCTGTTGTTGAAGAATGCTACTACATAGAAGGTATAGACCATCGAGAAGTGAATAAAGACTACATTGATATTTCATTAATATTAGCAGTCCCGATGATGTATTCTTATGGAGTTAGGTGAGGGAGAACATGTGTTCCTATGAGTATAAACTTGATGTGAATTCAGGATATTTTTCCAAAACATCCAGTTATCCCTGAGATTCATTTGTCATTTTCACATGTTGTGTATAGTTGTTAAGGTGTTATAAAACATAGTTCTACCACTACAATTGGACCGGTACACAACATATTCCTCATGTTTCAGCTGAGGATGTACATGCACAACATGTTTCATGTTATCGACTGAGTGTGAGCTTGACATCGAGGATAGAGATACCTTTGCGGAGTACATGGTGGACATTGAGGATCGGCAGGAGATGATACTTCATGGAAATTATATTCCCCTTGTGTGTGTTCAAAAGAAGCATTGGAAATATTAGGAGAGAACCTGAGAGTGGGAGACAAAAATACAATATGGCTACCCTCATGTGTTTTAGTTTGTTTTTCTCTATTCCAGATAAAAATCGAATAGATGGGGATAATGTAATATATTAGGTTTTAGGTCTATTATTTATAAATATTATATGGATTGATTTCAAGACTGTACTATAAGAATAAATATAATTATAAGGACCCGTGAGCCTATAATAAATGTTTTACTTATTTTAAATATATTAAATTCCACATGCATGGAGTTTTTAAAAAAAATGGAATAACAACTTAAAGGGGACCCGAATCGGAAATCTGAGTGCACCATTGACATTAGAACACTTGTTTTACCCAATGCATTACTTAATTTTTTAAACATGATATTTCTGAAGAAGTTATCACATACATAATTAAATTAAATAAATTAGATAATTAATTTTTTTAGTTTAGTTTTTGTTTTAGTTAATATCCCTCCATTAAATTTGTTATTATAGAATTCAATCTGGGTTAGCCACTAAAACTCTAGATATTAAGATGATCATTGGGGGGATTTCATGGTGGGAAATGAGAGATGGGGATTGGATTATGGATTATCAAACCAGCAGAGTTTGAGGATCTCAAAAATGATGGGTATACAACTGGTCATCATGAATGATTAATCCAAACACCCGAAAGGATGTTTTTCATTGTGATTTCCATCCCATTCTATAATCCTGGGTGAATATAGATCAATTAGATTAACAAAATTGACACAATAATCATCGGTAGAGTTAAATTGATGGAATTATTTATTTTTTCATTGACTTATCCCTCTTTATTTGTAATTTTCTACGATAGAAAATCATGGCCAAAGGAAAATGGACGAAGTTAATTCCTAGTGTTTTTTTGGCATTTTGATTTCTTCTCATGTTCTTCACACATTAATCACAAGTGTTTCCTTTTGGAATGTTGTTCGATGAATACATGATATATAATAATTTCATGACTGTTATTTAGTGAAAAAAATAATGTGGGTTTGGTTCATGATCGGTGGTGCAATCGAGGTTCGATGATGGCAGTGGATGACTGATAATGGATCGAGGGGGATTTTCAGAACTCATTCTACACGGTTATGACACAAGAATTATGAATAATTCTCAATGGATGGATTTTTGAGTGAATTAAAACTCAGAATCTAGATATCTAGAGACTACAGTCATGAAAAAATCCATATCTACATGCTCTTATGAGATTGGAGGTTCTAGTAATGTCTAGGGAAACATGGGAGTGAACCTGAGGGTTATATAAATTTATGACCAACATGTTGTGTATTTGGGGCTATACACTATTTGGGCCCCCTTGTTATCGCACTACGGTTCTAGACAGATATATGTATCACATGTCGTGTGAATAGGTCACAAGTCATGTTACCCATTCCAAGAGGCTTGGTGTGTATTTTGGGTTGTACATGGACCTGGAAAAATTAAATGGCCAGATAGTACACCATGTATATATAAAATAACATGGATCTATTGGTGTGAATGAGCACACCAACAGAGTAGTATATAGGTTTAGTACATGGTCACCTACATGCCATGTAATATTAAAGAGACAAATAATCCAGGGATGTAGACCCACCAACAAAAAATGGGAAGGATATTGAGTGTCTCTACATGTCATGAAATTTAGTCTACATGCCATGTATAATATGACTATATGTTGTGTGAGGCCTTTCTATATGGTAAACATCATGATAGATGGACCGAATGTATACCCTTTGTACACATAGTCTACCACATTCAAGTGTATTTGAAGCCCTTAATTTTCATAGTTTGGGACATTATACGATTATTTTGATCACCTTTTACTTTCCCTAAATGGTACAATGTGTAATTACATCTACATCACTAGATTTTTAACCCCTCTAGGGGTCCACTCTAATATATACTAGTTGTGTCACTCTGAGAGAATAGAGTGTGACCCTCTATCAGATTTGTTCCCTAGGTGGGGTTTGTGGAATCATTGTGACCTCCCAGAGCAGGGAATTTATCCCTTATCTAGTAGTTTATATTGTTAGTGTTTGTCGAATAATTTATATATGATCCCCTATATATCAGGTTGATCTATATTTGGTTCATGGTGTCCCCCAGTATTTTTCGGAATGACCACAACTTGTTTAATATGGTTTTCTTAGACAAGTGAGATTCCTTGTGTGGGGACCAAACACATAAACCTTTTTTATAAGTGTCTCTGATGACAACATGTCTTATAGAGTGTGTTCTCAAGAAATTAGCATTTCTTTGATCAGAATATTGTGGTTGGAAGTCAATTATGACTTCCTGGTGGTGTGGTGTGTATCCGAAGTATATATGGGATATTTATGTTATACAATTTTTTTATATCTTTTATTGAACTAACTATACTTATTTATTGATGTTTAGTATTTTTTGTGTGTCCTATTAAGTATCGTTATACTCACACCTACACGGGCTTTGCCCACACATGTTATTTCTAATATTGATAGTGACCCTTTTGATGTTGTCGTGGGAGGACAAAGAGTGGGTGAAACATAGATGGAGTGTGATCGATTGATGAGTTTACCATGACCATTAATTTGACTTTGTCCTCTCCCTTAGAGTAAGTAGGACTCTTGAGAGTTTTGTTTGGGCTTGTATTTGCCCTATTTTATTACTTTCTGTACATAACTGTCAAACTATGTTGTGGGATTATTATATGTATGCATGATTTTATTAGATTATTAACATTTCATAATTTTATGGCTTCTAGATGTGTGGTTTTTTGGATAGTTACTTTTGGCTAAATCCTTTCATTTGTAGGGAATTCCTACTAAACACTAGTCGACAACCCCTTACCAATAAGAGGTGGGTTTGGGGAAGCCATGGGTTGGACCTCAGAGGGTCAGGTCATGAAATAAATAATATCATTAGAAATTTTATATTCCTATAATAGTAATTTGATATATTATATATGTTTTAATTTTATATTGTTATTTTGATGTTTTTAGAAGACCAATTAATTAATAGATTCAATATTGATATTAAATATATTTAAAAATAAATAATATTTTATTAAATGACATAAAATTTATAAAAAAATAAAATTTTGTAAATTAATTTAAATATTGTTTAAAAAACCATTATCCATTTATGGGTATTTTAACAAATTTATTGTAAGAGTATTAACTATTAATGAGTAAAAATCAATGTTGTCTTCGTAAGAGTTAAAAGGGTTAAATAAGGGTTTAAACCAAATGATAAGGGTATAAATAAAGTTAAAACATATCTATTTTTTATGATTTTATTTTGATCCATAATAATCTTATGTTAAAAGTTTATAAATTTATGTCTATTTGGAATTGAAAATAATTTTATATTTTTATAAATACCCAGAGTTCCCCTCCACTCTCTTGTATGAGCGAACCTCTTTTCTCCATTTCATCATACCCCAGATGAAATTTGGATAGGAATACACATACCAAGATACATTAATAAAATAACTACCCCCATTTTATAGGACCTATCATATGAATAAATATAATCTTATTTATCTTAATTTTTTATGAAATGAAGGATTTATATAGAAGACCTATCATTTTTAATAGAGTGTTTCTTTATTTTTTTTATTCATACACCACAATAAAAGCTTCTTAAAATATTATAAAATAATAAATCATATATATTAAATATTAAGATATGTTATTATCTTACTATAATGACCTATATACATCTCCACTTCCATAAAATGTGGAAATAAATGATTATTCATGTGGACAGAAGACTATGGCCTTCTGAACCTATGCATTTCATTTTTCATAACTATCTATAAATATTGGTTATAATGATATAATTAATGGTTATATATTATATTACTGAGATATTTTTCATTATGAATATATAATATATCATTTAGTATCATACACTTCCACACACCAAAAATGATTACTTCGTTCATGTGTACTGGAGAATTATCACCTCAATGATACAGTGTTGTTCGTTTTTCATCACCCCATCACATTAATGGTATATATATTTTTCTCAAAAGATTAATAAAATATTATTTATATTATTTTAATTCCTGAAATATAAAATAATATAGACCTTCTTTCCATAATGATGTTGAAAAAATGGATACATTACTCATTTGTATTTATGGCTTACCATCTCCATTATTGTAATGTAGTTCATTTATATAACATGTACATAATTAATGGATTTAAAAGTATTATTTACATAAAAATATTATTATTTCAACAATATTTATCAATATATGATGGAATAATAATAAATTTTACAATAGACATCATACCATGTCCATTTTGGACTCAAACACAGAATATCATAAAAGCATCAGACATGAATGTAAATAATTAAGTAATTTTTTTAAAATGATAATGAGTTAAATAAATGTAATAATAAAATTGGTAAAGTTTCTAAAGATATAATAAATTAACCTTGTTTATTATTCTACTTCATAAATAATGTATGTATCCAGTCAGACTCAATATAATGGACTCTTTAACAAAAAAACCACATTTTAATTTTCTAACTATTTATTTTTTAAATATTTTTATATCATGTAAATTTGTTAGAAATTATATTTTTGAATATATTTATCTAGACATGAATATTTTATAAAATCTAATTAATTTAATTTATTTTAAAAGGAATCAATAATTGATATTTTAATGTCTTATAGAAGGGACGTTCTTTTAAACAAATCCATATTTAATGATTATTTTTACAAAAAGTCAAAAATATATTTTAAATTATATTAAATTAAAGGGAATTTATTTATATCATGTCTATTTATGGTTTTTAAGCTTAAAATACATGTTTATATGGGTACATTTATATAAAAAAATCAATGTGCATGGGCAGTTTTTCTAAATGAATGATTTCAAAATGAAAAGTTTATTTTCTTCAAAGAGTACTTTTATAATGAAATACCTCATGATTTATATATATGTAATGGTTAATGTAAATTTATTATTATTAATTGTGTTTATTTGATAAAAAAATGATGGGTGGTTACGTGATAAACTAATGATGGGTGGTTACATGATAAACCAATGATGGGTGGTTCAGTAATAAACCGAGGATTTGTGGATTCAGTATAGCTTCCAATTAATTGTGTGCTTAGGAGATAGAAGTTTACTGTATTGGTTACAAATAATATGTAAGATGATATCCCAAGATTATTCTTTAATATTTTTATTCTTTTTTACAAGTATTCATGAAAATATTTAGATTTTAAAATTGGAAGATAATAAACATTTTAAAGTGATGATTCCTTTTTCAGGGTAAAAAGGTATGTTCTTAAGAAAATATTTTCCCATGATTCCTTTTTAAATGATGATTTCTCTTTTCCCATGATTTATTTTGAAATTTTTATTCCTTTTTTCTGATTCCAATTTTTGAAAATGTTTTTTAAATGATTTTAAATAATGGTAAGAGAAAATATAAGGTCTAAATCAAATTTTGTATGATATGTCATAAAAAACATGTTTTATTTTTAAAGGGTTTCATTTGGTGGTTAAATTTTTTATTTTAGTTATAATTTTCCACATATAATATATGGGTTTAAAATGTAAAAGTTTTTTCAAAATATATAAATCCATGTAGCTAATATATATTTGGTAATATAATATGATTTCTACTTTATAAAATAACTAGAATTTTTAATTTTAAAGGTTAAGCACTTACATATGGTATACAAGTAGGGTTTAGACGACATTGGATATGTGATATTTTATTAAGAAGTAAGTATATCTACATCTGTTTATAATTTTTATTATGATGATAAGTTTAGTGTCTCAAAAAGCTATTTTTATTCTTTATGTTATGAAATTTTAAGGCGATTAATGGTATTTTTGGGAGATATTTTTTGCGTTTTGATAATTGTTTAATGTATATGTTACACCAAAGTTTTTGATATGAAAAAAAGATAATTGAGGAATAATTCCATTACATTTGTTATAAATATATTTGAAGGTATGTTTACACTTTATAGTTTATATTATCTCTAATTTTGATGTAATTATTTGTTATTAAGATTCAGAACTTATTTTTAATTAGATAGGTACTTATAATATTGAAAACTGATTTTGTTATTTTTATGTTAATATTATTTGGAATATGTCCACCACATTGAAAACATTATATGATTAATATATTTTATTTGATCAATAATGGTTGATTTATCATTTTATTCATATATGATTTTTTTTGTGGAATTATGGTGATTCAGTATTTTAATGGATTTGTCAAGAATTCATGGGGATTATGGGATTTAGGATATTAATTTTATTTTGCAACCTTATCATTGAATATTATTTTGGGAGACAAATTATAAATTTATCTAGGAATATTATGTGGTAAAATCCATATATAGTTTTGGTTTCAATCTTTGTTTTGACTATTTTGATGAATTTTAAGAACATTTATTTATCAAATGATCTCTTCTGAATATTGATTCTTACATTTAATTATGGATATTAAAAGTAGTTTTTATTATTTTGAAGGTTTAATAATATTTGTTAATTTTATTATCTTATGCTAAAAATTTTGGGTTTGGTAAAAGTCTAAATATTGAAGGAATATATTTTAAACCCTTTTATAGTCTTGTGGCCTATAAAAAAAATTTAGTGCTTTATGTGTGAGAAATTAATTTTTAATACTCATTGTTTGGAGAAAATATGTTATTGCGGTGACAAATAATTAATTGAATAAATTTTACTTCTCAATTAAGTATATTTCATTAGATTTTTAGTTTAAATGGTAAAAGAATCCTTTAATAATTGGAAAAGGATCTGGAATTAAAATGTAATCCTATTACAATATTTTCTTATGATATGAGTGAATGTTTTCACCGATATTTTTTATTGTTTTTATTTTAATTTACGTCCTCTCGAAAATATTATTTATCACTATCAATTATACCATAACATTTATTTTTCCCATCCAAACCCATTTTTTAAATGTCCCACCAATGTTCTCCCTATGCGGGGCACTAGTAATGTGTAACTTTTGAGGGACCATTAAATTTCACACATTCCATTATTATGATAATTATTCATTATTTCAATTGTATGATGTGTGTTTTAATAAAGTAATTCTAAAATTTTTAATCCTTTGATATCCAAGATGAATTTTGAGGGTGTAATTCATTTGGGGGGTATGATATAACATCTTTTGATTTTAAGATTTATCTTATTTAAAAATAGTTTAAATTTCTAGATAACATGTGTTACACGAAATTAGTAGTTTATCTTGTGTTATTCAAACCAAGTTTTTTATTTTTTATAGAATTACATATTGACATTCATTGAAAAAATGTGTTACATACAGGATAGAATCTTTTAGAACAACATGACAATATTAATATTTAATATGAAACATTTCACCTAGCTGTTGGAATAGAAGGAATGAATATAATTAAAAAAGTTATGAAAATAGGTTTTAAACATATTTATATAATAAAATTATTGTCACAAATAAAATATAAATGAAAATAAAAACCAATTGAATATTAAAGTTGTGTTTTTATAAAATACCTAATTTTATGCCCAAAATGGTGTTTATTTTTATTAAAATAAATTAATCCCAATAAGTGAAAAAAATTATGTAATATTATCAGTTATATAATCAATAAACAAAATTTAAATTAATTAAATAAATTTTATTGGAAAAAATAAGTAAAAATAAAATTTTAAATATTAAAATAATGTATTTTTCTAAAAGGAACTTTTTTCAGCTTTTAATGGACGAGTTTATTAAAAATAAGTGTTTATTAAATTACAATTTTTATCTGAAAAAATAAAATTAATTTTTTAAATATTAATTAAATAAATATATTATTGTGAAAGTTTGGTATTTTTATAATAAGTTTCATTTTTTGATGGATAGTGAAAAATACTACATTTAAATTTAATACTGACATTTCATTTAAATATTATATATTATTAAATTATATTATGTATTTTAAAAAAATAGATATTATTTATATATATTCGTCCAATTTAGTTTATAAGAATATTTTTCATATTGAATTTGGATATAAAAATATTTTAATCTTCTGAACTATTTCAATTCAAGAACATATTTTATCATATCATATGCGAGACTAATTTTAAATTAAATTAATTAACATCAATGAAATTAATTTTAAATAATGATTCCATAATTGTAATCCTAAAGTCCAAATTTAAAAAATAGGTTCCATATATATTTCTTTCAATATTAATAATATCTTTAGTAATTCTTATTATCATGGTTATGGGTAATCGAGTAATTATAGGTAAAAATAATTATGAAAATGATGAGGAAATAAACCTAAATCATTTAATAATTTTAATTTAAGAGTTCTTTTCATCATAAATAATACATGGGTCGAATATATGACCTCTTGGATCTACCAGGTTGACTTTAATCCATTATAGTAATTTATTTTAAGAGAATTCAAGCATATCCAACTAATATTTTGGTAAGTATAATAATGTCAAAATGTGGACATATAGAGGATATATTCAACCATAAATATTAATTGTAAATATAAAATAATTAATTTCATCATGAAAATTTACATCTATTTCTAGTTAATAAATAATTACCTCAAATTAATTCATGATAATAATGCCGTAATTATTTTACCAAAGTAAATATCAAATAAATGATATTGAAAATAATAACAAAATATAAATTGAAGAAAATAATTTTATTTGAGAATTTTGGATAGAATTTTTAAATTTTTAGGATATATTATTATATCTTGTTCCATGTTATATTGTTTTATAGATATTTGTAATATTAAAAAGTAATGAATTCTGTCAAATTTGACATTGATGATATTCTAAAATAAATTATATTTTACTAAAGGTTATAAAATTCCCTAAAATATTAAATTATTCTATTTTATTAGTATAAGGTTTCAAATAAAAAAACATTATCTTTTTATGGGTCTTTTGAAAATTTTATAATAACTATATTAAACCCTAAAGGTAACAACTCCAGTTTTCATGGTATGAGTTAAAAGGGTTAAATTATGGTTAAAACATAGCAATAAGGGTAGAATTATAGTCTAATCAGATCTAAATTTTATTGGATAATTGTATTTATATCTATAATCAAAATATATTCTATATTTATATCATTGGATATATTTTTAATTGAATTTTATTTTATATTGATTTAATTTTTTGAGAAATTCCATGGGTGCCCCTCCACACTCTTATAAAATTGAACCTCTTCTTATCATTTGTCAAATCTTGAAAACCTATTTCAATCAAATAATACCGACCGAAATAACATTATATAATACCTCACAAAAAATTTAGGCCTTAATTTAGGGATTTCTCCATCCTAAGTGGTATTAAGTTATTAATAAATGAATGATTTCTGAATAAGAGGTATTGTTTTTAATTAAACATTTCTATTTTGTTTATTCATCCACATCCCTAACATCATCATAAACATGATAAAATAATAACTCCAGTATCATACATATAATTAAATTTCATTATATTTTTTAAATTTTCAATATCTATCTCTACCTCCATCAAATGAGAAAAAAGTAATCATTCATGTGTATAGAAGACTACTGCCTCCTGAACTAATGTAATTCGTTTTCAATAAACGTCTATCAGAATTGGTTATAATGATGGAATTAATGATTATATAGGATATTTATGAAATATTTATAATTATGAAAATGTAATATATCATTTATGATTTTACCTTTCTGTCCACATGAAAATTATAATGTCGTTCTTATGTACTTGTGAATTATCACCTCTACGAAGCAATGTGATTATTTTTTCACCACCACATCTTAGTAAAGATATATAGAAGTATATTTAAATAATTAAAATGATAGTAATGATATTATTATAATTATGTAAAGTTAAAATAATACTTACCATCATTCCGTAATGATCATTGAAAATTTGGAAATGTTAGTCATGTGTACGTACGACATACCATCTCCATGATTATAACGTAGTTTTTTTTGTAAAAATTTAATGGAATTATAAAAAATTATGATTAATGTGTAATTTTTTTTTATTATATCATTAATATTTTTACGGAGATGATTTTATAATGATCTATTTTACTATAGATATCATGAAAATGTCTTTTTGGAATCAAGTACTGAATACCATCAAAACATTTGACATGAATGTAAATAATTTTGAAATTATTATACCATGATAACCAATGAAAAAGTAAATATAGAACTGAATATAGTTATAAATAAATTTAAAAAATTACCATATTTTTATTATTCAAGAATATAAATAATATACGTGATTGATTGGACATACGGTAATGGACACATTGACTAAAAATTATTTTTAAAATGTTGCAAAGATTTATTTTCTAATTCATTCTCTATCATGTACATGTTTTTATAATTAATTTTAAGAAAATTTTTATTAAGACATGAATGTTTTTTAATAAATATTAATTTTTTATTTTCATTCAATTTAAATAAAAACGTTTCTTTAAGGTTTTATATAAGATACATTATAATAAAATAATCCTCTTAATCGTTTGTTATTGAAAAGGTTAGAATGAATGTGATTAAACTAAACGTCATGTTGAGATTTTCCATATTTCACATGGTGTTATTATTTTTAATATTAAAATAAAAAATTATATAGGTACATTAAATGAAAATGTTTATCGTTTTTTGTATGTAGTTTTATAAAATGAGTTATTTCAAAATAAAATTTTTATTTTCCTCAAAGAGTGACTTTATGATACAATCCTTCATGATTTATGCTTATGTTATGGTTACTGGATATTTTTTATGATTAATAGTGTTTATGTGAAAAACCGTTGACATTTCGTTATATGATAAACAAAGATATGTGGTTATATGATAAAACAATGATTAGAGGTTCCGTGATAACCAATTATGGGGGGTTAAGTTATAACATCCAATGAATTGGATACTATAGAGATAGAGGATGGCCACATTAGTTTTTCTATTTTTAATAGTGATATGTAAAATTTTGTCCCATGATACTTATTTATCAACTCTATTTTTTCTTATTATTTTTTCTGAAATTTTTTAGTAGGTAATATAATGATCAATTTGAAATTACGATACCTTTTTGAGGGTAAAAATATATGTTTTTAAGAAGAACATTTTAATGATTTTTTAGTAGACTAATTGTTTTCTTTATTTTATAACACTTATTGGGATTTTAGTTCTCATCTCATCTTTTTAAAAAATCCATTTGTTTTAATGAATATTAGGGTAAAGGATGAGGTGATGATTCAATTTGTGAAGATATTTCATGAAAATAAAACTTATATTATTTTAAAAGGGTTTCCTTCGGTAGATGAAATGGAAATTGGGTATATGTTTACACTAGTAATGTATGGATTTAGTATGTAAGATTTTTTCCTAACTCTATAAAACTATAAACCTAAAATATATTTAGAAAAATAATGTGACTTATAGTTTTTAAGAAACCTAGAATCTGTATTATTTTGTGGTGGTTTGATACAAGATCTATCTATTATGTGTTAATGTATGATGATAACTCATGGACCATGATTGAAATGAAAAAATATAATTAAATTAATGGAAATATTAGTTCAATAAAAAATTTATTTCAAGTAGTAAAAGTATGATAAATATTTTTTTTATGTAGATCACTCAAATATGAACTTTGAAATAGGAAATATCTATAAATATATACTATAATACATGGTAAGAATCATAAGAGTTTTTGGTAATTAAGACATTGATATATTTAGAAATGTGATATTAGATGTTTTTCACGAGGACAATATGAGACATTTGGTATGTAAAACTAATTCCGTTGAGAAAGTGTCATATATGGTAAAAAACACTTCGTATCAAGAATCTAAGATAAAACTATATCTTAAATTAATGTTTTGAATAAAATTTATCTATTTTTTGTTGTTTATTAATTATTTTTTAATTCCTGATTACAATACATTAGTCACCATTTATATCAAAACATAGCTATATGAGTGATTTGAATATTAAAATATGAATTTATTGATAATGTACTGAACAATATTTTTTATATCACAAATATTTATTTATAAATTTATTAGTAAAATATTTCTATATCTCATATTTATTATGAAAGTAGTAAATACATATTTATCTATCTAAATTTATGGGAGTTTATTGATCTAAATAATTTTTTAGTCAGTTAAATATAACATAAATATTTATTCCCATGATGGGGAATAAAATATTTATTGATATATATATATTAAAATTTATTGAATAATCAATATTTATATATTGGATATTTTTTTATATTTTAGAGGTTCAGTAAATTTTGATGATGATGGCAATTCTATTTTAAGGGTCTGAAAATGAAAATAATATATGCATTCAATATCATTTAAAAAAATATGTAATACTTTAATTATGAAATTACATTCAAATACCTACTAGTTAGCTCCTATCATTGATTATGATACTAAAAAATTGATACTTTTACATGGGGTAAACTTAGTATAAATAACTAGATAAAAATATTATGTGAAGATAATAATTATTTAAATATTTTTAGAAAAATAAAATTATATAGTTTTCTTGTAGGGAAGATATTGGTTGTGATAAATGATTATTATATCATGTAAATTAATGTGTGTTTGAGATAATTTCTCACTATTTCTATAAAGACTAAGAGAAGATAATCCTCCACCTCCCTCTCAAGTCCATATGATAAAGAGATAAATTCATTGTGTGACCAAGGATGAATGATATAGAAAATATTTCTTCCTTCACTATAATACACAAAATTCCTAGAGGAGAATTCATAGATATGTGGATCACATCTAGATACTATTGGGGGAATTAGGTTTCGGATTATTTACCAAAATTATGGTATGAATAGAGGATGCATAGAATCTATGAACATATATGTTGAATAACTAATTATTAATAAGTGTTAATTAAATGTTTTAAATTAAATATGAATTTTATTTGCAAAAGTATTTACTTAATTAGTTGGGGTTGTTTTTATCAAATTAATTTGGACCTAGTCAATGAATTTAATGAATGTTTATCATGTTCGTTTGATTAATCTATTTGATATGTTGAAAAACATTATTGAGAATAAACTCAAATATATTTTTTGTTCCAATAACCTTCAAGTGGTGTTATAATGTTTATAGTCAAATTTATAATTAATTATCATTCATTTCATCAATTGGTTATATATATATATTTATATATTTGTTTTTCACTTCTAGTTTTCATTATTTGGACTATAAATTTTAATATATTTTTTATTTACATTTATATGACATGGAATAGGTTATGAAAAGGTGATTAATGGTTCAAGATATCATCTACATTCTCTAGGGATGTTATATATATGACATGACTATAGATATTTAATCTTAAATTACATATCTTGTAGTTTCATTAAACAAAAAAATGATGGTTCAGGTAAATAATGGAACAATGTGTGAGGTTTAGGTGTATTTCTTCATTAAAAATCATGTATTGAATATCAGTTAGTACATGAAATGAAATTCAGTTTATGGAATGTTATATTATTACACACCTTAAAACTATACAAGTTCTTATGAATGTGTAAATCATGGTGATCCAGGTATCAATGTGCGCAATTATATTACACACTGTGCATAAAATATCTGTTGAGTGACATGGTTAAAAACAATTACATGACTTGTATATCGTTGAAAATATTTTGAAACACATAATTTCCATTATGGATATTGGCCAAGTCCCTTGGAGTGTAGTAGATGTTGATGTTAATTAATTGCATGTAATTTAGTATTTTTTACACAACATTTATCTCATGTTAGTTTATGCAAGGTATATAATTAAAAAGGTATTAGATGTGTATGAAAATATTAAAACTAAATATACATATACTATATGTTCTTTATTATGTAAAACATTCTATTTGATAAGTTTTTCTCCATCCAAAGTGCACATCATGTTTTTTTATTGTGTCAGGTGGAAATAAATGGTTACTGATTACTTTAGATATTTTTAAGTAAGTTCCCATAATGAAAAGTTGATTAACATGTCATATATTCTTGAACATAAATAAATATACATGTACCATATTTTGATGGAGTTTTATGTCATTATACACATAGTTGATAGTATAGGGTTAGTATTAAAAAACTACATTCTATGTATATCGTGTAAAATTTTGTTTTCATGCATTCCATTAAGTACACTATATAAGATATAGATTAAATAAAATTACTGTTACAGGTCATGATGTCTTATAGTGCACACCATGTAGCTATTAAAAATTACAAAGGGGAATTCCAAAACTAGAATAGTATATTTTATTTCTTCTTTAGTAAATGTCATGTATTTGGTCAATACCAATACTAAATTTAATTATAAAAATATGGTAAATTTTTTGTTACCAATCATTAAACACTGTGTTATTTAAAATTTTAAATTTATTTTATTTACTAAAAATGATGATAGCTGAGAATATTCTATATTATAAGGAATTTTTGGATGTGTAACTATGGTAAAGATCTAATAAATTAATACATTTTTTAATTGTTAATTGAAGAGAAGTTCATCCTCAATAAATACTGATTTAAAAATAATGTTAGTATATTTGACCATGTATCTATTTTATATTTTTGATTGATATTGATCATAACCGACTAGTATGTGTGTCGGTTTTATATTTCATTTTATTCTTAATTTCATCAGTGAAATAATTTGACAAACTAATTATTATATTAAATATTATTCTATATGTATCATCTATTATTCCATTATTATTTATGGACTAATGTTTTTATGAATTGTTTTTATAACCATTACCCTCAACTCTCATCAACTGTTAGTGAGTTAGAATATGTTAAGGTTTGATCTCCATATAAGATGAAATGGTCCACTACACAGTCTAATGTAAAACAAACCAGTTAGATGTATGGTCTCATGGACTATTTTATGAATTTTATCCATGTTATACACATAATGAGTTATTTCCCCTATGTTCATAGGATGGTTCATATTCTTCTGAAAAAACTATCTAGTACACCTTTTCATGATCTAGTCGCATTATTTTATAAAATCTATTCATGTTTATGCATATTTTAATGAGATTCATGTTTATTTCATGGTTAAAAAATTCATTTATAGTTAATAAGATAACAAAAAACTTAAGATATAATAAATTAAATAAATTATTCTTAAATTATTTTATCATACAATGATTACTAGTTATCTCATGTCCATATAATATTAAATTTTTTTAAAGAATTAAATAAAGATAATGTTATATATAAGTTAAATAAAATACCATTAGAAAATATTTCGATAGATGTCACATTCATTTAATTTTATAAGTATAAAACCATAAATAAATGTATTTTCATATCTCTCACTAGGCTAAATTAATTTATCTATGTGTTCTGGTGAATGATTTGGAATAAGTTTACCAACATAAAATCAAGATGTGATTCCTCTGTAAGGATTTGTGTAACTCTAAAGAATCTGTTGAGAAAAACACTATTTAGTATGTTAGGATTTGTGATTATATTCAATATATTAAGGATGAGGGAGTTAATATAGTTGGAATGTCTATATAACTAAATAAAATAAATTAATCTGATAAGACCACCATTAGGTTTCTTAATGGGAAATGTCGATCCTTTCTAGTGGAATTTATTCATGATTGAATATTCTAAAACCATAGGTGGGTGATATGATAATTTTATAAAATAGTGGAAGATAAATTAAATTATTGTATTAAAACCTACCTGGTAGTAAACTTAAATAATTAAAATATACTATATATTTTATAAAAAATGAAAATTGAAACCTCAAGAACACTATAATCCATTCAATAAAAATTTAACAACCTTACCATACTACAATTCATATAGTGTTATATTTGATTATTTGTTACAGTACTACCTAAAAAGTTAAATTATGTACTAGAGTTTACTACTCCTTATCAACTTCCTCAGTGATAAAGAGGGGGTGAAAATTATGCAAAGAGACATGTAGAGGAGAATTCATATATACATCGCACCATTCTATCCCATATAACTATAAAGGTGTATATTTAATATAAATATATAGAAATATATATACCATGATAACATATATCCTATCTCTTGGGAAGGATAAATGAAGCCTAAGATAAATATTATTTCCACTACACTATACCATAGTAAATTAAATGATTATTACATAGTTAATGATAGTTCCTCAAAGATACCAAAATATATTTATTAGTAAAAAAAGATTTCATTCCAAAAGGATAAGAAAATATATATTAATCTTATAGTATCATACATACCACCATGTACCTCCAAATTCATTCACCATTGTATGATGAACAATATAGATATGATACTCAGTAATATTTTTATTATGCATTGCATAATTTATAAGGATTGGGTAGAAAATGGTGCACAACCTATTATGGTGAACATGTGGGAAATAAAGGTAAAAATGTATAATAATTTTTATTATTCTTTATCGACTTTTTAATGAGCATTGAAATGGAAAATTATTTATATGGTGGAATAAATATGAGGTTATAAGCTTAAAATGGGGCATGAAAGGGCACTTTAAGAGGAAAAAATGAGATTATGAAGATATAATGATAATATTAAAATTTAGGTATCTTTCATAATGCATATAATATTTCTATTATACTTCACGGGTATTGAATAAAATATTTTTCTCACATATGTTTCTTCAAATAAAGGATCTAAGTATGTTTAGAATGATTCCATGATTTGAGGTCCATTTTCAAGTCATAAAGATGATGGTGAATTCAATGTCAAAAAGGATATATTCTATACATCAGGTTAACAAGTTGATTTATTTTTGTTTAATTTTTATTGTTTTGATATTTACCAAAACAATTATATTATTTTTATGTTTAAGGCAAAATTGAAATTTATTTCATGATTGAATTTTTTTATTACATTTCAAAGTAATTTCATAATAATTATTGAATAATAGATATCTAATATTAGAAATCATTGATACAAATAGTATAAAAAATCATGTAATACATACTTGTGGTATGAAAATTCATTATTGAATAATAAATAATAGAATATGGTATGTTTATATTTAGAAGGGAGTTTAGTCTCTCAAGATAAAATTATATTTTATAAAAATGAATTTAAAAATTATGGAGACCCATGAATTTTATTATTATTATTTCATGATTTATAACGTTAATATTCTTTTTTACAACCCAAATATCATGAGTCCTTATGTATTTTTTTGACTAGGTTCATAATAATGTAAAGTGGGACTAATATAAAATATTATTACTTAATTATCCATAATGAGTACTTAAATTAATTAGAGCTACTAAAGTTGCAAAGGAAAACCGTTAGAATACACAAATTAATGGATGAGATTAAAATACTATCTAGGGAATAAATAATATAAGGTATCATAAGTTGTGAGTAAAAATTGTGACACGATATCATAAAAGAAAAGTCTCTAGAGTAATCACCTAGATAATAACATAAAGAACATTTTATAATAAGATCATGGAATCATAAGAAATTTGGTGGTAACATAAAACATGACATCAACATTTTTCAAGGATTACTTCCTAGAAAATATACCATGGTAGACAAATTCCCATAATGTATAAGGTGCACTCCCTAATCCCATACATGATGACTCAAAAAACTAATGCATTACCCAATCAGTTTGAGAAAAAAATGGATAAAACCACCATAACATGTTCATTATCATGTTTTATATAAATATTAAATAAATCATAATTTATAAAAAAAATTCAATGAAAAAAGGTTTCAATAATAATTTCACATATCAAAATCAGAGAAAATATAATAATGAATATATTTTATGGATGAATATATGGCATGTATTACCCGTTAAAAGTAAGGTAGAATAATATAAGTACATATTTTATAGACATATATACATAATTGATAATCAATCTGTAACATCAAAGTATTCCATGATTCATTAAATAAATTCAAAATATTTTATAGAATAATACATAAGAAATATATATTTTTTATATTTGGAATAAATTTTTAAAAATATAAAATTTTAGAAAAATTATATACATTTTTTAAAATAAAAATGGAGGATTATAAATAAACCTTCAATTAATTGAGTGGTCATTATGGTGGGAAATGTTTACAGTCATATCAATTAAAACATTCATTTCACACTATTTTAAAAATGTTAAAATGTAACACGATTATAAAATGATAATAAAATTAAATTTAAAAGTTTTTTCTAAAAATAAAATAATGGATAAAATTTTAGATTAATTTTTAATTAATATAATTTAAAAAAATTGGAAATATTTTGAAAAAATGGATATAGAAGAAAAACACATTTTGATAGAATATAGAAATAATGATTTTTTAGAAAAACCATTTATCAAAAAACAATTATCCAAAAGAGATAAAAATTGTATGATTACATTAAATGTTAATGAATAACCATTTTAAAATAACAATTTTTAGTTTTAAGATATAAATATCAAACAATAACTCTAAGGGAGACATAAACACAAACAATTATTAATAATGATGTGACTGTAAAATAAACCCTTAAAACATTTATATCTTTTGATCTGCAACCCCCATTAATTTAGTAACATCAAATGAAATTTAAAATTTTATTCAAATAAATTAATTCATTATATTAATCTAAAATTGGTAGCATATAGAGGAGATGAAATAAATAATTAGTGAATATGGCCTATGTCTCACAAAATTAAATGTGAGATGGGAAATCTAGTTCCTCATGAATAAACATTCATTCATATCATTAATCTAAAATTTCTTTCATAAAAATTCTTTCATTGGATTAATTCCATATACATAATCCAATTAAATATTTTATTTTAATGTCATTCTTAATTACTTATTTAGTTATTCCCACATCCTGCGTTTGAGGATGTTTAGTTCATAATTTCATAAAGGCATTGGTTCTTTGACCATTTCTAAAGGGTTCATTGTTCCACAATCACTATAATAATAATCATTAAAAAGTTATAAATTTTATATATCAATTATAATTTAAAAAACAACCATGAAATTTATTTATGAAACAATAACTTTGCTACAATCAGGGAGATGAAGGTTGTACATATGCATGAGTAACATTTCCATTTTTCAACAATCATGATGGAATGAAGGTTAGTGTTATTTAATATTTTAATAATTATAAATATATTATATATATAATATTATTTCTATAAGATATTATTAAATATACAATCCATGTGACGTTGCAATAAAAATGAATCACATCTCCTCATAAGGTCGTAATCAGTCATACAGGTGAATGATGTTATTGTTTTTCAATGAATTGAAATTTAAGAAGTTAAATGATATGTTAAATTAAAATAATGAATAATATTTCATTAATATCATATATAGACATAAAATATGTCATATAAAATATCTATTAGAGGATATGATGTAAAATGAATCACATCGGTTTGTGGGGTGGTAGTCTGCCATACACACAAATAATGGTTTTCATTATATTTTTATATAAGATGATACTAATAAATATTACGACATAAAAATAATAACAACTCATTATAAATGAGGTACTAGAGTTATTATATTTTAATTGTGATGGAAATATTGGATTTTAAAAAAAATGATGTAAAAAATGTGCTCCGTGAAAATGATTACCATCCCTTTGAAGAATCACCATTGGACCTCTTATTAAAGATCATAATGAAGATCATTTAAGAACACCAGAAGATCAATAATTTAAAAAATAATTCCTTTGATATATTTTATTGGGGGTTTTTATGAAAACTGGATTGATAGGTGTGAATAAATGATGGAATATAGTGTCATTTTATAATTGAGGAGGAGTATTATTTCTATAAATATCCAAAACAATTCAATAATGGGAAGTCACTATCACAAAAGTGTCTCAAGAATTTATAAATAATGTATTTTTTGGATGATATGGTTGAAAATAACAAATAAAATTAAAAAATAAACATGTCTACTCTATTTACATTTATAGTTACTTATCTTTTCAATTTTAGTTTTTCACTATGGTAACTAGATTTTTATACTATTTTAATGTTCGTTATGATAAAAATTTAGTTAAACATATAACTTATATTAATTATTATGATCCAAAAATTGGATCCAATTGAAATAAATTATACATTGATGTGGGAGAATTTAATTTTAAATTAGCACTACCACACGTGTCAAAAAATAGGTTTCAATAAATATATTCTTCAAGATGTACGTTTTCTTATACTAACTCGATGTATATAAATAATAATTATAATAATTTAAATTCATATAAATAGTTTGAATTATAATAATTTCAATCAAATAATTCCTTACTAGGGGATATTTTAATTTATTAAATTGATTAATGATTATTATCTTCAAAACTATTGTGTAGAAACATTCATTTTTAAGCATAGAAATGAACTTATACCCAAATCATGAAATTTAATGAATAAAATGAAATTAATAAAATTATTTGAAATAAAATTGTTTATATGTCACTTTAATACCAAATAAAAAAATATAATGTAACTTTTAAATTATTTTATTTAGTGAAAAGAAATGATCGTATTCAAAAAATTGATAAATTTCGTTATTCCCTAAAAAATCAAACATTTTAGAAAAATATAAAACAATAACCCAAAGTTGTTTTTTATACTAATATTAAAAATGTAAAAAAAAAATTCTAAAATATATTTAAATTAATTACATTTATTCCATCAAAATCCTATAAAACTCTTTTTTGAAGGAAATATATTTTTTAACATATAAAATATCCTTTTTAAAAGTTGATATATTATTTATTAATAATTCATAAAAAAGTATACAATTTATTATAAACTTTTTATATATTAAAAAATGAATTTAATGCTATTATACACACCAATATAAATTTTGGTTATATATATCATGTTTAAATAATAATATTTTAATATTATATCATGGCTCATTTAAACTGAATTTTTGACATTAAATTTGATACCAAAAATATTTTCATTTTATTATATCACAGTGGTATTATCACATACATGACATATTTTAAAGGTATTTTTGTATTTAATTTACATTATTGCTTTTTTTGGGGGTTTTTAATGCATTTTTGAAGGAAATGGTGGGTTTCCATAATTTGGGTCAACTCGAGAGCTCATTTCCAGTTTTGACAATAAATTTTGTTTGTTTAATAACTCCCTCGTTTTTCAACATTTTTAACTCATTCAACTTCCAAAAAGACCGTAATATAACTATTAAAACCACCAATGAATTTTGGACCCCTTAAAAATTCATTTGCATCTTGGATTTGGGTGATCAAGTTAGGTATTGGACCAACCCGAAAGCCCATTCCCAGTTTTAAAATTGTTTTGTAATTATTTCATAAAATATTCAATTTTTATTCTTTTTCGGTGATTCCACCTCTCACCTTCTCCCACTGTACCTGGCCGCACCCCCAGCTTCGTTTACCCCTCTTTGGAGATCGCATCTGTCGCGAATTTGGGCCTAACTTCTCTGGTTTCTAAAAACGTCCAGTTTTCTCAAGTAAGTGACTATCCTTCTAGTTCTCTCCTTTTCCTTGAGATTTATCTTTTTTTTTCTTGAATCCCCAAATTTCCAGAAGCTAGGGCTTCGTGACTAGGGTTTCATTTTGGGTTTCATGGTTCAATCCTCTGGTTTTAGGTTTGATAGCACTTCCTTGTGGCGCGGTGGTCGTGCGGTTGAAGTTCCGCACTAGGATTTGCGGTTCTTGAATCTTTTGGTAGGTGATTCCATTGTGTGTGCAATTTTTTGGGAATTTGCTTGCTGTGTTGAGGGTGAATTAATGCTTATTGAATTTTAATGTTTCTGTAAAAATTTGTTTTAGTTTCATTTACAATGCAAATGAATTTTATGTTACAATTTTTGTTGAAATTGAGGGTTTTTCATGCAAGTCTTTTATTGGTTCATTTTGGGATGAACTCTAATTACATAGTTGATTTTATTGAACTATATTAGGAATTAAAATAATGTTTTAAATATTTATTCTTTTTGGTTGTGGCTGCAAAAGTTTGTTTAAATTGTGTTTGAGAAGCAAATGGGCATTAAGTGCCATGTTGGTGTGAAAATGGTGGTTTTTAAAATATATAATTTCTTGGTTCACATTGGGCTGCCCCATAACTGAATTTTTGGTTTTATTAAATTGTGTTGAACTGAAATTTTGTTTTGATGACTTACAAGTGTTCACATACTGTGAAAAGTGGACATTTTAAAGAGTTTTGGGTGCAAAACAATGTGATGTTTTGAGAGGTTGTTTTATTGAAGATCAAAATATTTTATTGACTGTTTCAAATGATATAAAATGTGTGTAGCTACTGTACTATTTGTTTGTGACCAGTAGAGATAATTTACATGAAAAAGTATGTGTGTTGTTTGCTGAAATTGTTTGAGCACAAAAGGGGGAATCCCGGGTACTTAGGTGGGCGGATATGTACTAGTACGGCTAGTGGACCGGATGGGTTGTGTCCCTGTTTCGCTGAGCAAATGGATAACGACAACACTAACTGAACTATGTGGATGTTATTTGGGGACCACTAGGTTATGGGTTTGTTCCCTACTAGTGGCTCATGCACGGGAAAGGATTTTGACTTGGATACTTTACACCGAGGTACGAGGTACATAGGGCCCGAGACTATCTAGTTGCCTAGGGGTGTTCCCAATTTTTGTGCTCATTAGAATTGTAGTATTTACCCTTGTTGTGGGATCTTTTGGCAGTACTTTACAGTAGCTCACATGTTTATTTAATGTGTTATCATTCTGAAATTCTTGGATTGAAAACTGTTCTCATTTGAAAGTTGCTTTTCTTGAAACTTTTAACATTGTTTCACCTTATGTGTTAAAATTGCTAGTTTTGTTCCCATTGTATTGCATCCTCTTTGGAATCTTATGGTGGTATCCTATTGGGCCTAGGCTCACACTCTACTTACACCCCTTGGGTGTAAGTAGAACTTCTTATGCTTGACTCAGGTAAAGGGAAGGCTAAGGGTGATGGCGCTTCAGGGTGTTAGTCCCCATCGTTGGGGTAGAGTTGTGGAGAAGGCTTGCGGGTGATGACACCCTTGTTGTGTGAAGTGATTGGGGATGTCTTGATGTTGTCATTATTTGTATGTGGACCACTTGTAGTGTCTTTAAACATATGTATTCAGATCTGGTTTTGTTAAGAATGGTTTAGCATGGAAATTTTAGATTCTTATTATTGATTGTTTTATTTGTTTTATGCTTTCATACTCGGGTAAATCGTTCCCAAATTATATTGTTTTATACCCGGGCACTTGTGCCAGCCCGTGGGGATAGGGAATGCCCTTCGGGTCTTGCCACGGGCCGGGTTTGGTGCCATTAATGGTGGTGACTAGATCCGGTTCGTGACAAAATGGTATCAGAGGAGGTTAATGTTTTTGGGTTATATTGTTATTTTGACATGAGTCAGGATAGACAGGAGCTAGGACTGTCGGGGCTCGGGGTATTGGTTGTGAGTAGGGTGCCTGGCCCGCACCTCTCATGGCAGACCTTGAGTCACCAGAGGATGTTGGAATTTACTGATTTACTTCACTTCCAGGTGAGACGTGTGGGCTGCAGACCACATGTGGACATCAGGCAGATGTGGAGTAGTTGTTTCTTTTATTACAAGAATGTGTTTAGTTTGTTTATATTTGATGTATTTGATTACAATTTTCAGAATTGTGGTATTGACCATTGTTTTGTGACTGTTGCATTTTGTAGCAACATGCCTCCCCGGAAAGCTCCCACGCACCCACAGGAGGAAGCTGGAGAGAGTTCTCCCACGCCGATTGATCAGAGGCTAGTCGAGGCCGTGGTCCAGGCTGTCCAGGCTCTAGGATATGGACCAGCTCCAGCTCCAGCTCCAGCTCCTGTTAGAGAGGATTATACTGGTCCTAGAAAGGACAAGGCCCAGGAGTTCCTGAAAAATAATCCTCCAACCTTCCGAGGCAGCTCAGAACCCCAGGAAGCAGAAGAATGGCTCGAGAAGATCGAGCGTATGTTTGAGTTCCTGGAAACACCCGAGGAGCTCAGGGTGAAGTGTGCCTCCTTCCTATTGGAGGGTTCCAGTCGTAAATGGTGGGATTCAGTGCTTCAGGCTGGGAAGAATGATCAGATGCACTGGGGAGATTTCAAGGCTGTCTTCAATGAACAGTATTGCCCTGAGGTGTTGGCTTATGCCAGGTCTAGAGAGTTCATGGAACTTGTTCAGGGGAATCTATCTGTGATGGAGTATGCCAACCGTTTCGCTGAATTGGTTCGGTATGCTCCAGAAATTGTCTCTAATGAACAAGCGAAGGCCCAGAGGTTTGAGAAAGGCTTGCGACCAGAGATATACTCCCAGGTGTTCTTGTTTAAGCTGAGGACCTATGCTGAGGTTGTTGATCGAGCGTGCTTGGTGGAGATTGATAGGAAAGGCAGGGCTGGTTTCTATGGATCAGTATCAGCAGTGGGAAGTGGTAGCTCCTCAGAGAAGAAAAGGAAACGGGAGGATCATGTGAAGAAAGGAGGGGGCAGTTCAGGCCACTCTTCCAGGCAGTTTTCTTCTGCTGCTTCTGATGCAAGATCGGTCGTGTGCCACCAATGTGGGAGGCCTGGGCATATCCGACCAGCATGTCCACTTCCTCCGAAGCCTTGTTTCCAGTGTGGAGGTATGGGGCATTTGCAGCGTTTTTGTGGTGTGGCACGTCCACTTCCGAGTGGGGTTGGTTCAGTGGCTTCAAAAGGAGTGCCAGCACAGTCCGAGCCGTCGAGGACTGGGGGATCTCGATTTGGTGGTCGTGGTGGTAGGGCTGGATCATCTTCTGGGCAGAGCCAGTTCAGGGCACAACCACATACTAGCGGTCGTCCTCAGGCAGATACTGGACATCTCCATGCAGTGGATCAGTCACCAGCAGGATCAGAGGCGGGACCGTCGACAGTTCGAGGTACCGTTCTGATCGCATCTTCTATAGCTACTGCTCTTTTTGATACTGGTGCCTCTGTTTCATTCATTTCTGGACATTTCGTGGACATGCTGAATTTACCAACTGAGTTGATGTGTTTTGCGATGGAGTTGGTGACACCATTGGGAAAGAATAAGGAGCAGGGCCTGAGGTGCCCCTCATGTGCACTTTCTGTATCAGGGGTCGAGATGGAGTGGGACCTTATGGTCTTAGATATGGACCTTTTTGATGTCATACTCGGGATGGATTGGCTAGTTCACTTCCAGGCACACATCGACTGCTACAGAAGGCGTGTGAGTTTCACGACACCTGATGGGAGTCGTCAGGTTTTTCATAGAGAATGGGATCCACGATCAAGTCGCGCAGGGCCTCCACTCCCAGAGTTGGGAAGTGTTATCTTCCAGTTATCTTCGATTGTGCTAGAGGATGGTCTTTCCCCTGAAGGTGCACTACCTCATGTAGTGAATGAGTTTCCCGAGGTATTCCCTTATGATTTTTCTGGTTTGCCCCCAGAGCGGGATGTGGAGTTTTCGATTGATCTGGCGCCGGGAACACAGCCGATATCTCTTCCCTCCTATCGCATGGCCCCCACCGAGTTGAGGGAATTAAAGATACAGCTGGACGACTTAGAATCCAAAGGATTCATTCGCCCGAGCGTCTCTCCTTGGGCCGCTCCTGTGTTGTTTGCAAAAAAGGCGGATGGATCCCTCCGGTTGTGCGTTGACTACCGGAAGCTGAATAAGGTAACAATTAAAAACAAATACCCTTTGCCCAGAATAGATGATTTGTTTGATCAGTTGAAGGGGGAAAAGTGGTTCTCAAAGATAGACCTGCGTTCAGGGTATCATCAACTCAGGGTGAAGGAGTCAGATATCCCCAAGACAGCCTTCCGAAGCAGGTATGGCCACTTTGAGTATTTGGTCATGCCCTTCGGATTGACCAATGCTCCAGCGGTATTTATGGCACTAATGAATAGGGTGTTCCATCAGTATCTCGATTCCTTTGTTGTGGTGTTCGTGGATGATATTCTGGTATACTCTAGCTCTGAGGAGGAACACGAACATCACTTGAGGATCGTTTTAGGTACACTACGGGATCACCGCCTCTATGAAAAGTTGTCAAAGTGCACCTTCTAGATCAGAGAGGTGAGATTTCTAGGGAATGTGATCTCAGAGAACGGAGTTTCAGTGGACCCTGAGAAAATTAGTGCAGTTATGTCATGGGAGCAGCCGAAGAATGTGTTCGAGATCAAGAGTTTCCTTGGCCTGGCTGGTTACTACAGGCGATTCGTTCGGGATTTCTCTCGGCTTGCTTCACCAATGACTGCGCTCACCCGGAAAGGGGTGAAGTTTGTATGGGGTCCAGAATGTCAAGCATCATTCGAGGAGCTGAAGAGACGGTTGACTACCGCCCCTGTGCTGATTTTGCCTGAGGCCGGGAAGGGTTATGTGGTTTATTGTGATGCTTCAGGTATGGGTCTTGGGTGCGTGCTTATGCAGGATGATCACGTGGTGGTTTATGGCTCTCGCCAACTCCGACCACATGAAAAGAACTACCCTACCCATGACTTGGAGTTGGCAGCGGTGATGCATGCTTTGAAGACATGGCGTCACTACCTCTTTAGCGAGAAGTTTGTGGTCTACTCTGATCACAAAAGCTTGGCTTATATCTTCACGCAGAAGGACCTCAACTTGAGGCAACGTCGTTGGACCGAGTACTTGCAGGGGTTCGACTTTGACATTGTCTATACCCCAGGCAAGGGTAATGTGGTGGCCGACGCTTTGAGTAGAAGAGTTCCAGTGCAGGCTTTGAGGAAGTCTAGTGATGAGTGGAAATTGATGGGGCTCTTTTCTCAAATGCATGTGGAGGCTAGGGAACACAGTGGAGGGGCATTCTTGGCGAGTGTCCAGTTGACTCCTTCTCTGTTGGAGTTTATTCAGCGGGAACAACCTAGTGATGAGCTTTGTCAGTGATCTAGGCAGTTTCTTCATGGTGGGGAGACATCCTCTGATTGGTCGTCGTCTCCCGAGGGCATCTTGTGCTTCAAGGGCCGTTCAGTAGTACCGTTATCTCTACGGAAGGCAGTGATGCATGATAGCCACCAGTCTCAGTGGGCTGTCCATCCAGGTGCCACTAAGATGTATTATGATGTCCGTCGGCATTTTTGGTGGCCTGGTATGAGACGAGACATAGCAGACTTTGTTTCGAGATGCTACACATGCCAGCAGGTGAAAGCAGAGCACCAAAGGCCCTCCGGTTTGCTCCAGCCATTACCCATTCCTACCTGGAAGTGGGACGAGGTTGCCATGGACTTCATTGTTGGCTTACCTCGTACACCTCGGGGTAAGAATTCCATTTGGGTGGTGATTGATCGTCTGACCAAATCAGCCCACTTCATTCCGATCAGAGATACATCTAAAGTGGATGAGTTGGGCCATTTGTATCTTCAAGAGGTGGTGAGACTCCATGGTGTACCATCAGCTATTGTCTCGGATAGAGACCCCCGCTTCACTTCTCGATTTTGGGAAGGCCTTCAAAAGGCCTTGGGCTCTCAGATTAAGATGAGCACGTCGTACCACCCTCAGACGGATGGTCAGACAGAGCGGGCGAATCAGATTTTGGAGGACATGCTTCGTGCATGTGTCTTGGACTTTGGAGGTTCTTGGGATAGCCATTTGGGATTGGTTGAGTTTGCTTATAATAATAGTTACCAATCCTCAATTCTAATGGCCCCTTTTGAGGCGCTCTATGGTCGGCCATGTCGGTCCCCCCTATGTTGGGCTGAGGTAGGAGAGACTTCACTATTGGGGCCGAGCCTTGTGCAGGAGACTTCTGAGAAGGTCAAATTGATCAGGAAGCGCTTATTGACAGCTCAGAGTCGTCATAAATCTTATGCTGATTGGAGGCGTCGAGACCTAGAGTTTACTGTGGGTGATAGGGTATTCTTAAAAGTGGCCCCTCGTCTGGGCCATCGTCGATTGGGGAAGCAAGGTAAGTTAATGCCATGGTATGTCGGGCCCTTTGAGATCACCGAGCGTATTGGAAAGGTGGCATACAGGTTGGCCTTACCTTCTCAGCTGACGTCCATCCATGATGTCTTCCACGTCTCCCAGTTAAAGAAATACAATCCAGATCCATCCCATGTGTTGAATTGGGAAGAATTGGAGATAGAGCCTGACATGTCTGTTGTTGAGAGGCCAGTAAAAATTGTGGACTCCCAAGAGAAGATACTTCAAGGAAGTCTATTCCATTAGTTCGGGTTCTCTGGCGGCATGGGAATGATACACATCAGACTTAGGAGCGAAAGTCATGGGTCGAGGAAGAGTACCCATTCTTGTTTACCAACCAAGAATCATGTTGACTTTCCGGGGCGGAAAGTCCTTCATGGTGGGGAGAATTGTCATATACATGACATATTTTAAAGGTATTTTTGTATTTAATTTACATTATTGCTTTTTTGGGGGTTTTCAATGCATTTTTGAAGGAAATGGTGGGTTTCCATATTTTGGGTCAACTCGAGAGCCCATTTCCAGTTTTGACAATAAATTTTGTTTGTTTAATAACTCCCTCGTTTTTCAAAATTTTTAACTCATTCAACTTCCAAAATGACCTTAATTTAACTATTAAAACCACCAATGAATTTTGGCCCCCTTAAAAATTCATTTTCATCTTGGATTTGGGTGATCAAGTTAGGTATTGGGCCAACCCGAAAGCCCATTTCCAGTTTTAAAATTGTTTTGTAATTATTTCATAAAATATTCAATTTTTATTCTTTTTCGGTGATTCCACCTCTCACCTTCTCCCACTGTACCTGGCCGCACCCCCAGCTTCGTTTACCCCTCTTTGGAGATCGCATCTGTCGCGAATTAGGGCCTAACTTCTCTGGTTTCTAAAAACGTCCAGTTTTCTCAAGTAAGTGACTATCCTTCTAGTTCTCTCCTTTTCCTTGAGATTTATCTTTTTTTTCTTGAATCCCCAAATTTCCAGAAGCTAGGGCTTCGTGACTAGGGTTTAATTTTGGGTTTCATGGTTCAATCCTCTGGTTTTAGGTTTGATAGCACTTCCTTGTGGCGCGGTGGTCGTGCGGTTGAAGTTCCGCACTAGGATTTGCGGTTCTTGAATCTTTTGGTAGGTGATTCCATTGTGTGTGCAATTTTTTGGGAATTTGCTTGCTGTGTTGAGGGTGAATTAATGCTTATTGAATTTTAATGTTTCTGTAAAAATTTGTTTTAGTTTCATTTACAATGCAAATGAATTTTATGTTACAATTTTTGTTGAAATTGAGGGGTTTTCATGCAAGTCTTTTATTGGTTCATTTTGGGATGAACTCTAATTTCATAGTTGATTTTATTGAACTGTATTAGGAATTAAAATAATGTTTTAAATATTTATTCTTTTTGGTTGTGGCTGCAAAAGTTTGTTTAAATTGTGTTTGAGAAGCAAATGGGCATTAAGTGCCATGTTGGTGTGAAAATGGTGGTTTTTAAAATATATAATTTCTTGGTTCACATTGGGCTGCCCCATAACTGAATTTTTGGTTTTATTAAATTGTGTTGAACTGAAATTTTGTTTTGATGACTTACAAGTGTTCACATACTGTGAAAAGTTGATATTTTAAAGAGTTTTGGGTGCAAAACAATGTGATGTTTTGAGAGGTTGTTTTATTGAAGATCAAAATATTTTATTGACTGTTTAAAATGATATAAAATGTGTGTAGATACTGTACTATTTGTTTGTGACCAGTAGAGATAATTTACATGAAAAAGTATGTGTGTTGTTTGCTGAAATTGTTTGAGCACAAAAGGGGGAATCCCGGGTACTTAGGTGGGCGGATATGTACTAGTACGGCTAGTGGACCGGATGGGTTGTGTCCCTGTTTCGCTGAGCAAATGGATAACGACAACACTAACTGAACTATGTGGATGTTATTTGGGGACCACTAGGTTATGGGTTTGTTCCCTACTAGTGGCTCGTGCACGGGAAAGGATTGTGACTTGGATACTTTACACCGAGGTACGAGGTACATAGGGCCCGAGACTATCTAGTTGCCTAGGGGTGTTCCCAATTTTTGTGCTCATTAGAATTGTAGTATTTACCCTTGTTGTGGGATCTTTTGGCAGTACATTACAGTAGCTCACATGTTTATTTAATGTGTTATCATTCTGAAATTCTTGGATTGAAAACTGTTCTCATTTGAAAGTTGCTTTTCTTGAAATTTTTAACATTGTTTCACCTTATGTGTTAAAATTGCTAGTTTTGTTCCCATTGTATTGCATCCTCTTTGGAATCTTATGGTGGTATCCTATTGGGCTTAGGATCACACCCTACTTACACCCCTTGGGTGTAAGTAGAACTTCTTATGCTTGACTCAGGTAAAGGGAAGGCTAAGGGTGATGGCGCTTCAGGGTGTTAGTCCCCATCGTTGGGGCAGAGTTGTGGAGAAGGCTTGCGGGTGATGACACCCTTGTTGTGTGAAGTGATTGGGGATGTCTTGATGTTGTAATTATTTGTATGAGGACCACTTGTAGTGTCTTTAAACATATGTATTCAGATCTGGTTTTGTTAAGAATGGTTTAGCATGGAAATTTCAGATTCTTATTATTGATTGTTTTATTTGTTTTATGCTTTCATACTCGGGTAAATCGTTCCCAAATCATATTGTTTTATACCCGGGCACTTGTGCCAGACCGTGGGGATAGGGAATGCCCTTCGGGTCTTGCCACGGGCCGGGTTTGGTGCCATTAATGGTGGCGACCAGATCCGGTTCGTGACAGGTATATTCTACCCCACTTAAATAAAATTTTCCCTCATAATTTTAAATTTTTTATAGTAATTCATGGTTTGACATTCCAAAATTATTTTATGGAAAACCAACATTATAAATATTTTTAATAAAATATCCACTTAAAACTATGGAAAACGAGATATGAAGTAAGTCACATTATAGGGTTCCAAAAAAATGGATTCATTGGTGGAGGGATAGAACACATTTCTAGAAACAAGATCCTTTTAGGATATTATGATATAATTTTTTTATGTGTGAAAAGTCGTTTGATTTACCGAAAATGAAAAAAAAATCAATTTTATTTTCCTAAAGTTGAGGGAAGATTTTTTAAATCTATATAATTAACAAAAAAAATTTAGTTACATTACAAGTATAAGTCAGTATTTTAAGACTTTTTCACATGAATCTCATATGTTTCTCCAAATTATGTGTATTTAAGATTACTTTTTTATTCCTCAAGAACAAAAAGTTAATATTAATTTATCACATTATTCCCAAAAATGATATCAATATATCCCCCTTACCATATAAATGAATGGAAACAATGAATGGTTTTCAAAAGTTAATATAATTATTAAAATTAATACAACTTAATATTAATCTCTAAATACAAATTAAAACTTATATTATCCAAAAATAAAAAACCCTACATACCAAATAACATAAATATTAATTGTTTCAATTGAGTTATTCCCATGTAATATTTCACATTAAATCAAATTTAAGGCCTACGGTACACATGCAACTTAATCTAATGAAACATTTCCTGAAATAACATTAATCACCTCAAAATTATAATAATTGGAAAAAACTAAACTTAAATCCCAAATTAAACACAATATTTTTATATAAAATAGTTTATGTAAAAAAATTCACAATAATTAGTATACCACATTGGCAAGTGGTAGGTGATTAACCTTCCCCCCCCCTTCAATATTGGGTTTATGCCTCGCTAAATGTTTGGATACAATGAGTTGTCACTTAGCATATATTTTATCCATATTCAAAAACTATATTTATATTATGTCTATAACTATTAGAAAAATGTGATTAACTTCCCCAAAATAACATTAATAGATAAAATAGTTTTTTACTACTAAAGTCTTCTATATATATTATTTCTTCCAAGAAAAATAATCTTAACTGACTATTATTACCTTAACAAAATGTTAAAATTAACCATTTTTTTATCAATAATTGTAATAATATGTACACATAATGTAAAATAATTATAAATCAAACTACATGTTTACTAAAACATATAATAAAAAAATGTTTTTACTCCAATAAATATCTCAAAAATATATCTTTAGTAATATTAAACTCCCTTCAAATAAAACTTCCAAATGTGAATCCATAATTTTAAACTTATAAACCAACTAAATATTTTCAACACAAGACACCTGATGTTTATCCCATATCTCCATTGAATCTCACTGGATTCAATAGTTTCTATTCTCTTATTCAACATGATGTTTCATATAAAAAATGTTAGTCAACACCTGCATATCCACTGATATTGTCAGTTCAGGTTTGCAGTAAGGACCATTTTAATTCACAATGTGGAGATAAATTCAACCCCAATGCATCCATTTGTAGTTATTACCCCTAGGAACAACTACTAGAAAGCTGTATTCACTTTATGTATCAATAAAGGTATTTAATTTCATAAAACACCTTCACTTTATAGTTCATCAAAATCCCATTATATTTTTCAACACCAAGTAATTTCCTAATACATATCCATAAAATTATCTCTAAATTATTTTTTGGCCAATTAAAAAAATAACTAGACCCTTATCTAAAACTATATATATTGTACCAATATTTTTATACATATTTTTCCAAAATTTGTAACATAAACATCAATTAATTACAACAAAAATGTCATGAGGCCTAATTTCTTTAACTGACTAGCTTCATAATACGTCAATGTGAGATTAAAATAAAAAATCATTATTTTATTCTCTATAATGAGATCTTAAACACATTGGACCTCTTAAAACAACATAATAGAACCTGGTTAATACATAAAATAAATGGATGATAAAAAATCCCAGTAAGGGAATAAAAAAGATAAAGGAGCATAACCAAGGAGTCAAAAAATAAAAAATGACATCCTAAGAGACAAGGGTCAATAGTAATCATATTGGTAAAAAAATATAAAATAGGGTATGATAATATCATTTAATTATAAACATGTGGTCGTAACATTTAATATAGATGAAACATCTATCAAGGGTCAATACCTAGACCATGTCACATGGTGGACAGTATCCGATAACCGATTTGGTTTACTCCCTAATAACCTACATGATGCATAATGAGACAAAATATTTACCCCATGAAATTGAGGGATATATAGGAACTCATATCATTTCACATTCATTATTATGTTTCTAAAAAAATTGAAATAAAAAATGGTATAAACATAAGAATTACCATTGGAAAGAAGATTGGTTCTGTAGTCTTGTCTCATTTCATAATCAAAGAACATTTCGTAATGAAATAATTTGAGAGTTCAACATAAGGAATTTATTACTGCATCAATGTCATATAGAATAAGATTTTTATATATGTAAGAGACATATATACATTATTTATAATATATACATAATATTAAAGGTTTTCACCATTGATAAAATTATCTTTACAATATTTTGTTGAATATTTTTGAGAAAACAACACTTTTAAATTTGAAATCACTTCTTCAAAAATATAAAAAATTATAAAAAATTATACAAAAAAATCTATTAAAAATATATATGAAAAACATTAATGTATTATAAAAATAATTGAGTCATAATTATGGTGGGTAATTTTATACATCTCCTATCGGTTAAAATCATTTCATCCACACTATTTTAAAAAGGTTGAAAATAAACATGCTTAAAAAAGGCCAATAAGATTCCTTTGAAACCATTTATTAAAAATTGAAATATGTGTAAAATTTAATTTAGTCATCTTTTTAGAATCATGAAAATATTCTATAATTGTTTCATAGAAAACATGTATATGAATGAAAATTAATTTTTGATCAAAGAGAGAAATAAATGCAACTTTTAAAAAAATATTATGCCAATCATTTTTGAAACCTAATAGTGGAAAATGGTATTATTATTTAAAACATTAATGAATAACTATAGGATATGAAAATTTATTGGTTTAAAGATATAATTATCATAAAATTCTTCAATGACATACTTAAATGAAAACATTGTCGAATAATGATGAGATTGGGAAATAAACCATTACTACTTTGGTAACTTTGGAATAATAACCCCCACGAAATAAATAACATGAAATAAAACAGTAAATATCAATAATAAAATAATTTTAATGATATAAAATTAAAATTTCCAATATATACCCCACAAAATATAAATATATTGTGAACATTACATTTGTCTCAAAAAAGTAAATTTTAGATTATAAAACCTCTAACTCGAGTCCAAAATTGTTGTCTATGTAAATTATCACCTATGAAATAAAATTATATTTATTTCTAATCCATATATAAATTTACATATTTAATCCTATATAAAAAAACATTTAACTTCATTAACATTAAATACATTATAAATTAATTATTCAGTTTTGTACAATTTTGGTATTTTGGGGGCGCTCTATTCATAATTTCAAAAAAAACATCAATATGATTTTTTTTTTCAAATGGATCATTAATTCATAATTTGTATAAAATAAATCACGATATAATTATCATTATTATACATCAATTATACTTTTAAAACACAATTAAATATAGTTATCAAAATGTACTACATTTTAATCTTGAAGACGGTAGGTCGTGCGTACTTATGAGTAACATTTCCAATTTTCAACTATATTGATGGAAAGAAGGTAAAATAATTATCTTAAATAATTATAATTATTTCCTATTATTTATTTAAATTTAATTAAATATACAATCCATGTGATGTGGTAATGAAAAAATCATCACATCACCTTGCATAACGGCAGACCACCATAACGATTATCATTATTATCATTATTCAATATATCCTAAGGTAAGAATGTGTATTGTATTTCATGTTTAAAGAATGATTAATATTTAATGATTAAATAACATTAACTATAAATCCATCGTAATTAATATATGGTATTGGGGATGATAGATAAGGGATAATATGAGGTTGTGAGGTTGTAGTCCTCTGTACACAATAACAAAGGCTTTATTTTCCATTTGATAGAATAGGAGATGGATAAATATTATTCCACAAACATAATAGAATCAAAATAAATATTATAAACTTGTTTCATTATGTTTTTTTTATAATAAATAAAATTATTGTGGTGTAAAATAAGTAAAAAAGAAGGAACTTGGTGAATATGGTTAAATTTACATAGAATAACATCCTTTGGATATATATTTTAAGGACCCTAAAATAGTATTTTAGATGTAAAAACACACTATAATATGTATAAGGGTATTTTTGAATGATTAATTTAAATGTTTTTCTATAAAAATGGCTTTATAGGTTTGAACATGTGAGAGGAGGGGATCCCCTTTATAACTAAAGAGGAGTAACGTTTTTGTAAATACCAAAAACAATTCAATAATTAGATTTCACTATCAATTAATGTCAGTAAAAATTATATATAATGTTTTTATATGATGCTATTTTATATAAAAACCTCCAAAATTCAAAAATAAACATTTTTTTATCATTTTATTCCATTTACCTCTATGTTTACTGTCTTTTGGATTTTCATTTTTCACTAAGGTAACATGTTTTTTACTATTTTTATGATTCATTGTTACAAAAATTAATATTAAATTATTATGTATTATTGATTATTATAATTTTAAATATGGAAGAAATTTTTATGATATTAAAATAACAAAGACGTTTAATTAAATTAAAAACTAAATCCGCAAAAGGTGTCAAAAAATATAATTTCATGAAATGAATTTTTCAAGTAATGGTTGATATTATATAAACTTTAGGACAAGATGTCATCATTATAATAATTTAAAATAAAATAAATAAATTTAGTATCTTTTAATTTCACATAAATAGTTCCATAATATGGGTAATTTTAGTTTCTTTAAATTGATAATATTTATGATCTTAAAAACTATTTGAAAATGCTACATCATTATGCATAAAAATAAACATTTACCAAAATAATGATAATTTATATTTAAAACTAAATTAATTAAATTATTATAAATAAAATGGTTCATATTCAAAAATAATGAAAAAAATATAAAATATAATGGAAATTTTAATTACTTTTTTTAATAAAAATATATGATAGTATTTAAAATTTTATTAATTGTAACCATTCAATGAAATATCAATCCTTTTAGTAAAATTAGAAAATTCAGTCCTAAGAAAATTTTGATATTCTGATTTAAAAAATGTTCTTAATTTTATAAATACAAGTGTCTAAAACTTTCTACAAATTAATTACAATATTTTCTTATAAAAAAATGACATTTTTGAAGAAAGCATATTTTTTTAGTATAAAATGTCTTTAATAACATTTGAGTTCTTATTTATTAATAATTTATCAAAAAATTAATATTCAGTATGAAAATTATAAATTTTTCATAAAGTAGTTATTATTAATTATACTCTCTAAAATAAAAGCAATTATATATTGGCTGTATTTGAATAACAATATTTTAATATTATATCGCGGTTTGTTAAATCTTAGATTTCTGTGTTTAATACGCAATCGAACATGTTTTTATTTTAAAATATCATGGTTATATACTTATAATGTTTTATTTTAGGAAACATTTTTTTTATTAAAGAGAGTAAATATAAAAATATGAAGGTTTTTGTTTAATTAGACCCGTGTAGACAATTTTAAAGAGGAGTTAGAGGTATATTCACAATCTTTAAAAGAGTACTCTAAAATATTTTAGGATTTTAAAGTTAATTTAATGAATATAAATGGAAATTTAAAACAATTTTATGTGGTTGTGTTTTATAAAGGTTATCTTATCAATGTATTCCTTTATTATTTAAATCATGAGTAAACGTATTTCAAAACTCATATTAACTTGAAAAAATAAATAATGTAATGGTAGAAAAATTGAGGATTGATGACCAGACATATATGTATTAAATGTATTCTACAACTACATTTATGGTAAAAATTGAAAATAGTTGTATAAAATGTTACCTTATACCAAATATAATGACTAATGGATATGATGTTTTTAATAATATAAAAAATATTTAGGGAATATCTTCATTTTTTTACGTGAGATGATTTTTAAACTAAAAAATTTGAAACTATGAACCAATACATGTCCATCCCTATTAATTATCATATATCTAGTCAAGATATAACTTTTTCTAACATATAAAGTTATAAGTCAGGTCATTGGAGATATTTTAATAATATATAATCACTTCCCTTTTGTGATTGTGGGAGTAAGGTAAACATTAATAAACTCAATGCTTCAGATGCATATGAGTTTGTAAGGGAATAAAAAATCCACAACAATCAGTAGGAGGACTAGTTCTAAACACAAATAATATATAAGAACACAAAACCAAATAATTAGTTGTATACTCACTAATATGGGTGATAAATTACTCAATAAAAAAATTAATATTACAAGAAGATGTAAGAGGAAACATATTAGGATTAATAGGTTCATATAAATTCAATAATGGATTCCATGTACCTAAATATTAGGGTTCTATATTTGGTTGGTTTCGTAAATTGGTGACAAGTAATTCTTGGGTATTTAAGAAGAAATAATACATACACGGTGAATCTTGTATCAATAATTCATTATTGATTATTAAAACTATTAATCATTATCTAGGATTTTATATGAGGAAAACATTATACAAAAATTATGAGAAATTCATTTGAATTCTACTTACCATAACTATTTTCTATGATCATGATATTTGGTGTAGGGATATCAAGACTAATTTCCTTAACCAATACCATATAGAAAATTTCTATATGAAATACCCTATATGGTTAGTGATATAAAACAATTATAGGACATGCTTTTTAAAGACATATTATTGTGGATTAATGAAATAATCATGATCATGAAATAATAATTTAAATGAAAAAACGATAGTAAGATCATATTAAGAATAAAAGTGTTCCATGTGTCTATAAGATATTACTACGAGGGATATAATATTCCGAGTCAGATCATTGGATTTCATATGGATGAAAATATTAAGTTTTATTTTTTGTAAAGATTTGTATATAGGATTTCTATATGAATGGATATATAAACAACCTAGGTAGTAAGTAATAAGATATATAATCACAAATTAATGTGTTTCATAGATCTATTCAATGATTATATTTGAAAATTTTATTAAAACTATAGTACCAAACAATTTAGGATATTATTTTTTCTAGTAGTGGATTAGAATTTTATAAAGGAAAATCCCTTCTAAATGAAAAATGCCTTATTATGTATGGTAGTTATTTAAAACACATGTAACATATTTCATGTTATTCTGGACTATTATAAAATATATTCATAATTTTTATATCATGAATTGAACATATCAACACATCATTAAATTTGTTAATATAAACATTTTATAGTGACTATTATGATTAGTGGGTATTATGGGTTATAATAAAATCTAATTTACATAAAAGGATTAATTTATTTCCATATCCAGTATGATAATATTTTATGAATCCCATTTTTTATATCTTCTAAGAGATATGAAGTCACTGGGATGAGAACATAACCACTACAAATAAGATATTATCTAGATTAAACACAATCAAAACCATTTTGGGTGTAATATAATGTGTATACAGATCACCACCAAAACCATGTTCACCAAACCACCCTAAAAATGTACTACTATTAAACACCCTTAACATTAGGTGTATTATATTTTAATAAGGAATCATGTATTGTTACCTTAGATGTGAGATTTTTTATATTATATTATTAATTTTGAAATAATGGTTATATTAATCCCTTTTAATTATAATTTTACACACTTGATTAAATAATGTGTTTGATTGAATTAAGATTTAAATAAAAAGAATATTTATATGTATTTTTGGTAAATATAATTTTCGTTGTTTTTTAATAAATACATGAGTTTTTAAATAAATTTATTTTATATGAAATCAAATTATTAAATTATATTTATTTAAATACAATTGTTATTTTAATTTAATGAATTACCATTTATTTTTTACATGGTTGAAAAATTTGTTTGTATTGTAAATATATTTTTTATAATATATAATGATTTCTATTTTAATATTTAAATTCATATATTTATAATATTATTTTTTGTAACATAATATCATTTTTTAAATTAGCTTTTTGAAATCATCCAATAGTTATATTTTTATAATTTTTTGGTATATATTAATTTTTTTGAAAAAAATTAAATATTATATAAATATATATTTTATATTATGGCATCAAAATTTTCAAAAAGCGGTGTGATGAAAAATATAATGTTATATATAAAAAACATAGATCTTACCTAAAAACTTATGTTGTTTAGATGTTATTTTTTTTTTTAAAAACCTATAAATAATCCTCCCAAACAATTATAATATATTATGGTTTTTAAATAAACTCTTTATAAACATGACACTCTTCCATATCATTAATGAAATTATTTTAAAGAGTGCATTTAATAAAATTATAAAATATTTTAAACCAGTACTCTTTGTTAAAAACCATGGGAAAACCCAAGATTTGATTTGTCGATTCTATTATTATATTTAATTATGTCAAAAACCTATATTGAGAAATTAATAAATAATTACCCCGGATTTTTCTATAAATACCCACTCAACATCATATTCATATTCACTATAGAACTATTTAACAAAAAAAATTATCTCTATGTCCATCAATAAATACCTTTCAAGGTGTTCCCAATCTCTAAAAAGATATTTCTTATCTTTTAGAAGAAACACATCAAGTAGGAGACCATATCCCTTTTCCATTTCATTCAAGTAATAGAGTTGTAATTTTCCTTATAAATATCAAAAAATTATATTATCATGTGTTTATAAATTTCCCACAAATTTAAGAATTAATGTTGTGTGACAAGGCTTATAATTTGAACATTTTTTTAATGCATTTCTATTGTTTTAAACATCCCAAGATAACATTTTGAGCTTATATGTAACAATTTTGGATTTAAGAAGTATTTTATGTTTAAATGAAAAAATGACCAAATTCTGCATTTTGGACAGATTTTCACTACAAAGGTATTTTGGTCATTTACAAAAAAATATAAATCCAAATTTTATGATTATAATTTCTTTAGAATCCTAATTTAATTTTCTTCAACTTTTTCTTCTGGACCAGGATCTGATTCTACCATCTTGAGGTCCAAACAATTCAATGAAGTTGAAGATTATTGAGGAACACCAAGGAAGCTTCCAGGAAATTTCTTCCAGAAAAACGATGGTTCAGTGAAATATCCATAACTCGCTCAAAACGACTTTAATGGAGCTGAAATTTTGTGGTTAGACGGTTATAAAGATTTTTAACAAGTTTCATTAAGGAGGCCGCGCCTGAAATGGCCGTGTTAAGGGACATTAATTCAGTACAAAACGGTGTTTTTCGGTTTGATGATTCTGACTGGACAGAATAAATTGTCAGAGGAAATTGGCCATAACTCTCGGAATACCTATCCAAATCCTCTGAGATTTTGAGGGGACACGAACAAGACAATTATGAACAACATTGAAAAATGCCTCAACGCGTGAAGAGGTCATTTATGAGGTCCAAAACGCGACAACTGTCGGGGGTCGAATTCTGCCTATAAAAGGAGGAGAGCTCCTCCCCCTCAAACCATCCCATTCTCCATCCATTCCTTCAAGGCACCAAGGAGGAGATCTCCACCGAGGGAGGCCGACCATAAATCTTAGCCATTTCATTTATTTTCTTTATTTTAGTTTTAATTTTTAATTCATATTTCTAATAAAATTCATGCATTGTTTTTATTTTTGTGTCCACCCATCCTCCCTGTTTTCTTCTTCATCTTTTCTCCTTCTTTTCTTCTTTTATTATTCTCATATTATCCACCGTGACCTCTTACCCTCAAATATGAGGGGTTAACCCGAGACTTGGCCCGGGGGAGGTATGTGGAAATTTCATTAATTCAGTGCTTAAATTCCTATGTTTTATTAAGTTTGTGATGAGTAAGAGTGATGTGCACGGGTGTGGCGATCGTCCACCACGACATTGATCTCAAACTCATTTATATTATTTTATTAAATATTTTCCCTCCCTTCTACTGGATACAAGATCTTCATATGATGGAGTTGAGCCATTCAGTGGTTGAAATGGCAGACGATGGAGCCAGGTCTTGGAAAATGACACACTCTCGATCGAGGTGTGCCATCAACCTTGATTATAGGAGGAGGTGAAGTTAAGATTGCAAAATGCATTCAAGATTTCACACCAATAAATAAAAGAATAGTAATTCATGAATGAGATCTCATAATTGAATTATCAAACTTAATTTAAATATCAACAAGGAGAATGATGAAACCCACATACCAACCCATAAAGGCCAAGTTCTTTCTCAATTAATTGCATTTTGTCATTGCATGTTAGTTTTATCTTTTATTAAATTGCATTACATTCATAAATAAAAACAACCAAAAAGAATTAGTTTAGTTAAATTAGATTAAGTAAATAAACGATTGAGAATGCTCCTTAAGTGAGACGACCCTGGTCAGCTTCTATGCTACACTAGGAAAATTAAATTTCTTTTGCCACGCCCTACGACAGGCGTGCGTCAAAACTGGCGCCGTTGCCGGGGAGCTAATCGGTTGTTTACTTTACATTTTCTAATTTCAAATTTTATATTTTTTTTCCATTTTAAAAAAAAATTGAAAAAAAAAACTTTTTTTCCATGATCGATTCAAATTCAAATTATTCTGCATGGAACAATTACTCACAGGTGCAGGAGGAAGAAACAGACTATACCGAGGAGGCCCTCCAACGAAGAGCTGATGCTCTAATGATAAGGCTCAAACAAAAGGAAAAAGGATTAGCAACATGGATCTCACTGGAAGATTTGATGGTCCTGGCCGATGAACTCCAAAAATACATTCAAAGATTCAAGGCCAACAAGGATGTTCCACTGGTCTTCCCAAATTTCATTGAAGACATCCATGATGTTGAAGACAAACTCAAGGTGGAGGAGTCTGACTATCAATCTTCATCTATCAAAGATCAACTCCAAGTGGAATTTTCTATTGAAGAAGATATTCAAGCCAAACCGAATCAGGGAGATGATACAATCTTGAACTCAAACTCTTTTAAATTTATTGAATCTGATTTGAGTATAACTCCCAACTTTTTTGAATTTTCAGAATTGTGTGAATCATATTTTGCCTTGGAGGATGATGTGGAAAAAGAAGATGCACCTGTTGAGGAACACCTAGAGCTCCCTGAAGTCATTGAACATCTACTGGAGGAGCCCCATCATGAAGAGATTCTAGTGGCTCTGCCTGATGAACCAGAGACACATGTTGCTTCACATCTGAAGCAACCACTGGAAATAGAAGAAGATGTTGCACAAGAATCAACGAAGAAGGAGGAGGTTTCATACTTCATCATACCCCCACCATGCAAGTTGTACTATATTGCGAAGGGGGTGGATCTAGTGTACTCTATACATGGAATCCTCCTCAACAAGAAAAATGAAGCCCAAGCTGGGAAAATCCAAATGTGGTGGTTCAAATCAAAGAAGCTACATCCACCATCAGACTTTGGATAACAGCTGGTACTGCCCACTGGAGGCAGTAAAAATTCAGGGCCCACTTGGGGGATCGTACCAAGACTTATCCCTTGCTTTCTAGAAATTTAGATTTCAATTTCATTTCTTATAAGTAGTTTAGCATTCATCCCTTTCCTCATTATCATTTTGAGCTTTAATGACATGATACTTGTTCTTAATTTTGAAATTTTCTTTTGTAGGATCATGATGGCAGAAGGAAGCCCCAAAAATTTGTTAAAGGGGACTGAATCTTTATTTCAAAAGGGAGTTCATTTTTAAATATTAAATTTTAAACTCTTTAAATTTTTTGTCCACAACTTGTTTTGATCTTTAATGATAAGAAATGCATACCCACACTTGAATTAATGTTTTACTCAACTTATCTAGGAGACATGAGTTTCATAGAAATCCAGTGATGCCATGTTTTAGATTTCAATGTTAATGAGATTGAATGATTAAAATGGATAATTGGATGATTAAAGTGAAGCAAGGATATTGAAATAAGGACTCATGATTTAAGGGAATTAATTGATTCATGTAAATGAAATTTCCCTTCCATTTTTCATTCTTTGAAATTCTGAAATTCATGTGAATTAATTTGTTATTATTAATCATGCCATGAGTGATTGTCCAATATCATATTCTCATTCCTGAGAGGATTTCTAGACCAAATATTTCCTATTTTATCTTGAGCATATTTCTTGAGTTATCTTGGGACGTGCCACCTGCTTGAACTTGTATTGAAACTTGTCAAAGCTATGACTGTACAAAACCACATTTAAAATGATTGAGGCATATCTTTGGTTAGCCACATTTTATCCTAAGACCCACCTTTACATTTATCCTTCGTAAGCCCTTAGATGCCATGAATTGCCTTATAGGTTTAAGCCACATTACAATCCAATTTTTCCTTACCTACCTGCACTTTTAGTATTTTTGCATGGTTATTTCAAGTTTGAGTGTGGGGGAAGGGCCTTTCGTGTGCGTTCCTTGGGATATGTATCATTTTTGGGTGGTGTAATGTGTGCGTCATCATTTTGGGCAATGTATTATTAGAAAATTGGGCATGAGTCATCATTTCATTATGCTTCTATCATTTCATCCGGTTCTCCATAAAAAAAAAGAAAAAAGAAAATAAAGCTGTGCCTTTCTGGAGCTTTACAAAAAAAAGAAGAAAGAAAATAAAGCTGTGCCTTTCTGGAGCTTTACAAAAAAAACAGGGAGAACTTGGATGATATCATTCTTTTTAATCATTTATTGACTCATGACCCATGTCATTGAAAGGGGAGTGGTGTTGTGATTCACATTTCAAGGGGATTTGAGTGAGGTTCATCTTGTGTTTTCACTTGATTAATTATGCATTGTACTTAAGAGTCAAACCTCCTACTTCTGGCCTTAAATTATTTCAATCATTTACCCACCAACCCTAAGCCACAGAGTCATTTGAACCTTTATTGCAAGTCCTCATGATTTTATGTGTGTTTTGTCTTTACAAAGTGGAGAAAGTAGTTACTTTACAAGCCTATGGGTAAGGAGCATGTTCTCATGATATGAGCATAACTCCACTATTAATTGTATCATGAGTGATGAGAGAAAAGATTCATAAGTGAGGTAGATCATGATTTCGCATGTTTAATAATAATAAATTGAGAAGCTTGAATGAATGAAAGGAGAAGCTTCATTATTTTTCAAAGGGGAAAAGTAAAATGCATGAATTGATTGTTTCTTTGAAAAATGGGAAATTAAATTGGTATATTTGTGGAACTGGAAAATTTGATTGGACATTGATAATCATTTTATTTTATTCCATTTGAAATTTAAATATTGGTGACATTGGTGTCCTTTGAATTTCATGTTGAGATTTTATGCTTGAGGACAAGCATAGTTTAAGTGTGGGGGAATTGACAAGGCTTATAATTTGAACATTTTTTTAATGCATTTCTATTGTTTTAAACATCCCAAGATAACATTTTGAGATTATATGTAACAATTTTGGATTTAAGAAGTATTTTAAGTTTAAATGCAAAAATGACCAAATTCTGCATTTTGGACAGATTTTCACTACAAAGGTATTTTGGTCATTTACAAAAAAATATAAATCCAAATTTTATGATTATAATTTCTTTAGAATCCTAATTTAATTTTATTCAACTTTGTCTTCTGGACCAGGATCTGATTCTACCATCTTGAGGTCCAAACAATTCAATGAAGTTGAAGATTATTGAGGAACACCAAGGAAGCTTCCAGGAAATTTCTTCCAGAAAAACGAAGGTTCAGTGAAATATACATAACTCACTCAACACGACTTTAATGGAGCTGAAAGTTTGTGGATAGACGGTTAAGAAGATTTTGAACAAGTTTCATTAAGGAGGCCAAGCCTGAAATGGCCGTTTTCAGGGACATTAATTCAGTACAAAACGGTGTTTTTCGGTTTGATGATTCTGACTGGACAGAATAAATTGTCAGAGGAAATTGGCCATAACACTCGGAATACCTATCCAAATCCGCTGAGCCTTTGAGGGGACACGGCCAAGACAATTATGAACAACATTGAAGAAGGCCTCAACGCGTGAAGAGGTCATTTATGGGGTCCAAAACGCGACAACTTGCTGGGGTCGAATTCTGCCTATAAAAGGAGGAGAGCTCCTCCCCCTCAAACCATCCCATTCTCCATCCATTCCTTCAAGGCACCAAGGAGGAGATCTCCACCGAGGGAGGCCGACCATAAATCTTACCCATTTCATTTATTTTCTTTATTTTAGTTTTAATTTTTAATTCATATTTCTAATAAAATTCATGCATTGTTTTTATTTTTGTGTCCACCCATCCTCCCTGTTTTCTTCTTCATCTTTTCTCCTTCTTTTCTTCTTTTATTATTCTCATATTATCCACCGTGACCTCTTACCCTCAAATATGAGGGGTTAACCCGAGACTTGGAATGGGGGAGGTATGTGGAAATTTCATTAATTCAGTGCTTAAATTCCGATGTTTTATTAAGTTTGTGATGAGTAAGAGTGATGTGCACGGGTGTGGCGATCGTCAACCACGACATTGATCTCAAACTCATTTCTATTCTTTTATTAAATATTTTCCCTCCCTTCTACTGGATACAAGCTCTTCATACGATGGAGTTGAGCCATTCAGTGGTTGAAATGGCAGACGATGGAGCCAGGTCTTGGAAGATGACACACTCTCGATCGAGGTGTGCCATCAACCTTGATTATAGGAGGAGGTGAAGTTAAGATTGCAAAATGCATTCAAGATTTCACACCAATAAATAAAAGAATAGTAATTCATGAATGAGATCTCATAATTGAATTATCAAACTTAATTTAAATATCAACAAGGAGAATGATGAAACCCACATACCAACCCATAAAGGCCAAGTTCTTTCTCAATTAATTGCATTTTGTCATTGCATGTTAGTTTTATCTTTTATTAAATTGCATTACATTCATAAATAAAAACAACCAAAAAGAATTAGTTTAGTTAAATTAGATTAAGTAAGTAAACGATTGAGAATGCTCCTTAAGTGAGACGACCCTGGTCAGCTTCTATGCTACACTAGGAAAATTAAATTTCTTTTGCCACGCCCTACGACAGGCGTGCGTCATTGTGTTAATGGGAAATTTTTAATCCACTCTCATTATAACTATTACCTAAGATATTACTCTGTTGAATTAAATGATCTATCTCTCCCTTCTTTTTCCACTCCAGAAACATATATTTATATAGCCTTTCATATTTGAACTGATAAAATATTAATTTGTTTAAACGAAAGTTTAATGTCCTAATGATTCTAATATAATGATATAATTCCTTTTAACTCTCATTACTCTGTTCAATAAACCATTATGTACCATCCCTATTTTGATAAAATTATCACATGCTATTCCAAGTCAAACATTTTTGTTTTGACTAACCATCCTCAATTATAATAATGTTTATTCACTTTTATATATTTACCATTTGTTTATTGTTGACTTCTATGTCTTAAACCAACACTCCTTAATCAAGGAATTAAAATAGATGAAATATATTCTTATTTTAAATGATTTATGTGGCACACAAATGAATTTACATATTATGATTATGATGGGTTGGGATAAAATTATATATCCCTCCAATGCATTTTTTAATATATTTATCAATTAAGATACCATGTATACTTCAAATTTGGTTGTCCTAAAAACACTATGTTATGATTTCATAGTGATTATGCTTGACACATTCTTATGATGTCTTGTTTTATTCTATATAATAATTCCTATAATGCCTTGATTATATCATCTTATGTCACGAATCAATATTCATGATTATGAATCCCACCATTTATATCACCATGATATGTCTAGTAACTCAAATGTACTCATTTACATGATGTTTTTCATTGATTATTCCCTTTTTGGCCCTTATAGATCTCCCTTTTTTATGTACATCACTATGTTATCCCTTGTAGTATTAGAAGATCAATGGAATTTGGGAACATGTTATGAAGTTTGTTTAAAATAATTTAAATTTATATTTATTTTAAATTATTATTATATGTATCAAATTTACTAAATACATGAGGCATCTTGATTTTATATGATTTTATTATGTGTAAATTTATGTAATAAATCATGAAATCAAGTAAATAAATGCTTTGTATTATCACAGTGGGTACTATGTCATGAATCATCTCAATATGGAATGTTCCAAAACTCCCCAGGCCCACATCCAATAGGCTAGGGGCTGGAGACTTGTTTCAAGCAGGCATATCACTAACATAGGATGAATTAACATAATGTACATGTACACATGCACACATGTCCATGCCCATACAATGCTGAAATGTAATGAAACTAATAAACTGTGCATGTATACATATAAAACACCATAACCAGATTATGAAAATAAGAAATTTTAATTAATGAGGTCGAAAAATAATTCCCACCAAAAAGAATCTTAAAATGAGTAAAACTTGAAGGTAAATATGGGGACGGCTCTAAAAGTACCATAGAAACACACCTCAGTTTATATATATACCTAAGAATCATTTCTTTCTATCCCCTCTAGGAGTCCGTCAAAAGGTCAATCATCTGCACAGGAAATGACACATGTAGCCAATCCAGTGTAAATGTGAGATTAACAATACCTAATAGGACACCATCAAAACAAAAATAATATAACAATAAGTACAACAGTTAGATCTGCATAGGTATATGTATACAAGACACATAAACAATACTATCCAAATATACTCAATAATGACATACAATATCAATGTAATGTAACAACCATAATTCCATTCTAGGATTCCCAATTAAAGTTTCTACACAGCGCTCATCTTTTATAAAAAACTCCATGAGTCGGATAACACTAATGTCACATGTCGAAGAGAGTGATCTCATCAATTCACAACATAGAAAATAAATTCTTGAAGTCAGAATAAATACGACACATAGATGAGTATCACACCCAAGGCCTTGGGGTGTACCAAAAACTCAATCTAGATTAACCCAATATGTATAGGATCGACACCTATGTATTTTTTGTCATGATAATACCAGTAAATCTTCTTAGGGAAGAAATATTATATATGATCTTATTAGAGGACTCATGGAAGGATTTCAAAAACTCTATCCAAGATCACTTATTGAAGGGATCATTATATTAAATGTAGGATGTGATTCCATGAAAACCCTCATAGAATGGATATAGATAATGCACCATAACGAAACATGTCTATGATACATGAGAAAAAGGTTCCATGCCATATTTTAAGGATTAGACATTGCATTCTAGTAATACACGATGTGTCCCATTGACACTAGGTCCTACCGATGTAGATGGACCATGTTGGTTTATGTGGATAAGTATAATGTGTACCTATAATTTTATATTTATACCCATGTCCATATACAAGGATATGCATGTGTACACATATCATGTATGTTTCGTGTGGGAGTACATGGCATGTTCATGGAAATGTAACCTTTTTCATGTCTGTGTACACTCTGAGGTACATGCAGAGCAAAAGGGGATCATTCATATTCCATGTGACATGGCCATATACCATCTGATTGTTAACATCATCCGGAAACCCTAGCCTTCACACAGGTGTCCCACATGATTTGTAGCACCATAGTACATGTTGTGTTCATCAGAAATTTTCATAAATACATAACCTTAATCCCTATGTTCTCCCTCTCGATCATCCCCCAATCTAGATGTGATTAATACAATGAAATGAGGATCTACTACTGGATGAGCCTCATAGTGCCTACATTCCAAAATCAAGCATTTGAAACCATCTATGAAATAACCGCCATTGGTTTTTTATGTCATTGCACACCTCACTTAAAGACAGGGTCTCTAATATGGTATTATCTTCTTTCTTATGTTGTCATCATAAAATCATCATGGAAAAATATGTATAGATCCTATATATCTTATCCTCATGCCACAAAACATATTTTTAATGATTGATTCCTCCATATTTGGGTTGAACCACAAGTGAAATGAAGACCCGGTGATGAAAATATATATGGGGAATATAAGAACAAAAAAAAAATGAGTAACAGACTTCAGACGATGTTCATGTCTATCGTTATTCCATTCTAATAGAACAAAGAATGATGATATGGAAAAACAATCACAAATCTATTCCCCAATTACATGATAAATCAAACCCATCCCATAATACACATGAACCATGAATCAAAACATTGGTTGATCGATTCACATTTATCGTAGGAATAATAGAGAGAAAATATACCCAATCAAAAAAAATTCCTATGTTTACTGAGATAGATCACAAATTAATAGTTAAGACAATTTTTTGGTTGTGGTGACATCCACACAACAAGAGGCATGCCGATTGCTGATCCCTAATCCCGTTGATGGTCTTCTAAGTGATATCCTCCAACACTCTACCCAATATTTCTCAAAATATATCTATGTTCATATGGATAACCTTGAAAATTTTAGAATAACTATAAATGTATAGATGAAATTAGTTCATTTAATTAAAAAATGAAATAAAAAAATTTATTTATTTATTTTATTCATTTCACTCTAATGATGATTTTTTTCACAAACACCTCGCTCTAACAAAGGATCTGTCACACCTAAGGTAAAAATCATGTAATGATCTCAATTTTTACCTAAAAGATCTAATCTTTGACCCTATTTAAATATTATTCCACAATTTTGGGGAAAATGCACATGCACGCTATTAATATATTTAATATATTTAAAAAATTAATTTCAGGATCCTCGAGCCTCGAAATCACACACCGTCTTAGCTCCTAGTATTGGAAATTTTACTAGGTATATTTCAGGACATTATATGAAAAAAATGGGGCTATTACATTCTCCCCACCATATATTTTTACTTTTTTAAAAAGCCTAAAGATGTGGCTAAAAATAATTTGTGGGTGCTGAGAAAACTATTGAGCCTCCCTCTCCAAGGTTCTCTATTAATGATTTATATGTTACCACCAAACACACTAAAGAAATCAATCATCCAATATGGATTGTTTCCTATATATCCCCAATCTCTAATAGGTAACCAGAAAAATATCCTCATCCTCGATGTCTATCTCACCCCATTTGATTAAATGTGATGGGTCATGAAAACACCTCCTTATATATGACACATAGAAGAAATTGTGTACCATATCTAACTATTGAGGTAGAGTTATAAAGTAAGCCACTATTCCAATTCTATGAAGTATCGGGAAAGGGACAATGAATCTTAAAGATAAGTTACATACGTTGACAAATATTTATATTCCTTGTCATGGAGAACCCCCAATGATTCTATGGTCACTATCCTTGAACTCCAAGGCCATCATCATAGGGCAACATAGGATTTATGAAAGCTCTATGAAGTTTTAATCAACTTCTAGATGATCTTCACTTTCTCAGTAGTGTCTTTCAACAACTATAGTCACATGAGTGCTGAATCATTGGGGTCTATCCAGAAAAGTTTAGACATTTTGTGTATCATGTATAAGGAGTTGATTTTTGCTAGATCAATGGTTGAATGGTGTCTTTTATTGTATCCCAAATACATTATTAGAAGGATTTCCTCAAACTATAACCGAAGTCCAACATGAAATATTGAAGCATATCTTATACAACATGAATGGAAATCTCAATCTAGTAATCAATATGGGAGTAAAAATTCGTTCTGCAACACAATTTACTCCCAACCCCTCTTGGAATCCATTCCACAACTGAGATGTCAATTGAAGATCATAGTACAAAATGTTTTCCAGGGGAACTCCATGGTGTCAGACTATCTAATTCACATAAAGGTATCCAAATATATTTATTAAACTCTACTCATAGATAGCTATGAATTGGTATGATATGTTCAGTTAGTCTATGATCACCTAGATATCTCCTTTCCCCCTAGACATACATGGTAAACACATCAAAAAGTCCATAGTTATCATATCCTACATATATTTTGGAAGATCAAAATGATGAACTAATCCCACTAGAATGTAGTGGTCACCCATCATTTTTTTAACTAGTAAGGAATAAAGAGACAAACTTTGCATCCCCCTTATTCTTACCTAGCCACCAAAACTCACATCAAAGGTCATGATACATCTTTTCCACAACTCAATCTACCGTAAAAGTAGATGTATGAATCTCTCTTGGAACTCCCTCCTAAAACATATCAGTTACCATCATTTGTCTTATGATATGATCAACATGCTACCCACCTTCATAAAATATGTTAGGGGCATGGTCGTTGGATATCTAAGCACATAGGGTATCTATGTCAGAATCTTAAAGTTTTTCTTTCCCGACTCACTATAAAGGAATATGGGTAACAACCATCTACTAGAAGTAAGATTCTCTATCTCTATCCATAAAATATAAATTAAATGAGGAAAAATCTTCTAACTCCACACTCATCATCTGTGAAAATTTCTCTTGGATAGAGCATCAGTTTCCAAGTACCTCTGCACATGAGTATAAACAATATTGAAGTCATAATATTGTAGGAACTTTAGGAATAACCTTTGTCTAATGTTGAAATCCTTCTATTAGAATATATACTTCAGACTCTATTGGTCATAATATATGATAAACTGGTTTTGAATTAGGTATAGTCACCCCATCATTTGTTCAGAGACAACCATTACAAACTCATGATTGTGTGTCACATAGTTCTGCTCATGTGGTCTAAACTAATGAGAGCCAAGACAATCACTACCTACCTCTACAGCAAAATACAACCTATCCTAATTCATGATTCATTTTAGAATACTACATACTCAAAACCCTCCTATAAAAATGTCAACATTACATTACAAGTTAATATCTACCTCAAATAAGGAGAATCTTGTTTTCACCTATACATCCACAAAAAAGGAAGTCCCTCTTAGGACAAATATTTAATTGGAGATGATATCATAAAAAATTCAGGTACGAATTTCTGTTAATATAATTTCAACCCATGGAAGATCTACACCTCTTTCACTCTCACGGGTGGATCCCAAACTAATAGTACCTCCACCGTTGTTAGGTCCACTACCACACCATCTAATGAGATAACATGTCCATGAATGTGGACTAATTTATTCAGAATAAAAACATTGAGTGATTCATGTAAATATGGTTATCTAAATGTACATCCAGAACTATCCTCAAGTGTATCTCATTATCCTTGTCAATTTCCATGTACACAAGAATAATGACTACTGAGAACTTTTCAAAGATGGTAGAAAGTAACTGGCACATGAATCCAATGAACATTGCTGATGATTTCATTATAAAAAAGTGAATCACCATGTAATTATAGTGGTGGTAGCGACATATGAATTTCATTATTGATATGTCCTCGTATCTTACTCACAAATTGTGAAATCATGATCTAAAGTAATCCTTAGAGAACAATCTTTCCCTCCTAATGGATCAAATATTTCATCAATCCTCGATTGTGGATAATTTTTATTCATAGTGACTAAATATAGGCTATGGTAGTCCTCGTGTTACCTCATCCTCCCATCTACCTTCTTTAAGAATCAGGCTGGGGCTACCCAGGGTGAAACACTGGGTTTAATAAATCCCTTCTTCTGTATGTCCCCAAATTGCACCCTCATCGTGGGAGGATCTGTGAGAGACATCTGATAGTGTGGTGTATATATCGTGGTCCTCCTAGGTTTTATGTCAATTCATATGTTTATTTCTCAGCGGGGAAGTTAACATGGAGCATCCTTAGTAAACATTTCCTCCTAATTTTCCACCATTATAGAGAATTGGAAACTCATAACATCCACCACAAAAAAGGGTCATTCTATCTAACAGATGAGTAATCAGTTTCACAGTCCATTACAGGAGTCTATCCTATTCTCCAAGGGTTTACTTTTTACACAAAAAAGAAAACCTAGTCCCATCTCTACGGACATACTACATAATCTACACGAAAAATTCTTTCTGTGAATAAATAGTGGATACAAAATCCATACATAATATGGAATCAGATGTCCTCATTGCTAAAATAATGAAATCATAATAGAAACACCCAACTCCAATATCCATGTCACACATCTATCATAACTCTGTGATTATTGACTCATATTTCATAGGAGTCTCCCAGCACAAGGGTTGAGCCAAGGGCTCAACCAGAATATCTATGTATCGAACTAGATAATAAAAAATTATGGAATGACTATCACTAATATCTATAAATACTATATATAAGTTTGAAAATAAATAGATATTACCTCGAATCATCATCGATGTCTCTAAGTCATAGGCCTCGACTGCCTATTATTTCCCCTACACCTGTTCTTTATCATTCTGATCCTATCATTAACCACCTAGGGGTGGGGGTAGTAATATGTAGAGAATTATACTACCTCCAGTTACTCTCCCAACTCCACCACCATTTTGTCCACCCTATGGACCTATATCCTCCATCGAATTACTCTTTATTAGTGTTTCATCCATCGTCTCTTAGTCAGCCATATCACATACTGCACAATATTGTGAAATAGATCCCCAACCATCATATGAGAAAATACACCTCTCAATAGGCTGAATAAACCCATCCTGTGAGCCTAAAACCATAGATAATCCGTCTAGGGAACTCCTCTAGAAACACATCACATGTTGAGGACTCTATAACTAATGTAAGATCCCTAGTGTTGAGGTATCTTCTCTTGCATTCCCACTTCCAAAAACCACTATCTATGTCATCTTATCTAGGAAACCCTCAACCACCAAATATCACTCTTGTACCCATAAATATATGGAATACATAGTGGTATAATGACAGATCATATATATCTACACAATCTTCACTCAAATTTCTGAGATTGTAAATAACTCGTGACAAACCATATCTATCGTGTATCAGGATAGGTTGGTAAACATTAGTGAATAATCAACCACTGTCACGCTACCCTATTGAAGCTACAAAATCTATTGGTTGCATACATCCCTTATTCTAAATACAGAGAAATTCTAAAAGAACTGGAACTCAAACTCGAATGATGATTTTCTTTCCTTTTCATAAGAGGGGGTCACAAAACCCAACCATATTCCAATAGAAGCAAGGAAAATTCTCTCTGTGAAAACCACAATCTTATTATTCGATATCCGGACTAGACAGAAAAATCTTATCACTACATCATGCCTATCCTTGGCGGCCTTTTTTGGTCTCTCCTAGTAACCTGAGGGGTCTCTTCTGATGAAAATTTTGTTTTGTTCTTAACCTGCACACCTCATCCACTAGTACAATGGATACAATATGCTTCTATATAGGTATTGGTATAGTTGGTTGACCACCTGCAAGTAGTAATTCTAGAACTAATCCTTGTATCAATTACTCATTTCTAAGTGGATAATCCCCGTGATCTAGATGTGGAATCCTAGCTAGCATACGTTGTGAAGGAATCTTGAAATAAATAATGTGTACCATGGTCTAGGAGAATATATAGAGTCCCGACTCCATAATTATATTGAAAACACAACCCATTCATATATGATGTGTTTAACATAATTTTCCCTACAATCAGGGTCCCCATATACCATGTTTGAAGGTGGGAGATCAAATCCATTCTATATGGATACATTGGTCACCACACCAACACTAAAGTCTATGGATCGAATGCTGAACTCAAATAACATAACAATGTTTCCCCAAAAAAATCTCACATACTATTGGCCTCCGCTAGAACTAGCATATGTGATACCAATATGTCACAACTTGTCCTAATGGGGCCAATTTTTCAACTCCCTGAGATCCCCACTAATAGATCATTATCTAGAAACTAGCACCTAGTATGCATATCACTAACATGGGAGGCCTTAGCCAAATGTCCCTGTACATACTCAAAGAACAACAAGACCACAAAATGATGAAATGTAAAATAACTAACAAAAAATCACACAAACATCTAAAATCCCAGAACCATAGAATGAAAAAAAGAACTGAAATGTAAATAGGGATTAATAAAATCCCACCGCAATGATTCTAAATACATGTCAAACCTATAGCTAAATATGGGACTGATACCAAAAATAACTCTGGAATATGGCTCTCTCTTTCTGGTTAGCTAAGAATTTCTTAGACTCGATTCCTCTAGAACTCTGTCAAAGGGTTGATCATATGTAGAATACAAGACACATATGGGAAAATCCCAAACATGTCTGAGTATAATGAAATCTAGTAGAACACCATGAAATAACTAATCATTTAAAAATAATTATTAAAGTCATATATAAACATATATATTTCTACATTAGATATAATATCGATTTCTAAAGAAACTCATAAAATAAACACAACCCCAAGGAAATGTGACAATCATAATACTATCCAAGGATTCCTACTAGAAGGTTCCACATAGATCTTTTCTGGGAGAACACACTCCATGGGTTAGATAGCAGTGATGGCATCCTTCCAAAAGGTCATTCTTCTTAGGTCTCATCTAATGAAGAATTCACTGGATTTGTGAAGAGATACAACACAAAAATCAAGCCCACACCCAAGGCCATGGGGTATACCTAAAAATGAATTAGGATTTACTCCTTTAGTAGAGTTTCGATTCTAATGTCGTGTTGGTGATGAAAATACCTAAAATTAAACTAATGTAAAAAAGATGATATATGATCTCAGTTTGGGCCACATGAAGGTTTTTAACAACAATATCCAATAGATTCTAAAAAATGTACCACTATGTAATGTATCAGATGTGATTCCATACTAACCCTTAATTATATGATACATGGAATGAAATCGGATAAATATTTTCCAAGATAAAGAGTAAAAGGGATCCAAGAAAATTTTGAAGGATTATATAGCGTGTAATAGTAGTACCTTATGTGTTCTTTCTACAATAGGTTATTCCCATGTAAATGGAATGTTCCCACGTCATTATAGAAATATACAGAATGATTTTACATGTGTACTTTTACCCATGGTCATGTACACAACTATACTTGTGAATACATGGCTTAGTTGTGTCTATATTGGAGTAAATGACATGTATGGGTTCGTGTATTTCTACCCATGTCCACATACGCTCTATGGTACATATAGATCCATTAGGGAGGGGTTACATACAGAGTGACATGGTCACATTCCATGTGATACATAATTTCTTCATGAAACCCTGGCTTCCATATAGTGGTCCCACACTATGTGTAGCTCTATAGTACATTCCATGTTCTTTAGAAATTTTCCAAAATACAGAACCTTCCTCCACAAGGATTCCCACTCATTCAACCTCGATTCTAAAGGCAATTTATCCTTGTAAACACAAATATTCTCTAATGAAAAACACAATGTTGATTATTTCTAAAATATTTTCTTCAAATATAATTGTGACACATTTGATATTGGTTTTTGATCCCATCACACGACCTACACAAGTTGGTTTTCTCCAATCCTTCCTGATCTACTATTCACTATTACCATTTCATGATATTTTTACTATACCAGTTCTGTATCTAAGATATTAAATCTATTTCAAAAACAAATAGACGTGAAATGTTCACTTCATTAGTATTTATGTCTAATCATTGTCCAAGTAATGAACCAGTGATGAATTCATATATTGGGTAAGATAAAAAATAGAACAATGGTGAGGAACAGTACTTGGATGATGTTTTCTTCAACCTTGATTCTTTTCAATTAGAATAAAATTAGAATAGATGAAAAAATAATCACAAAGAAGCTCCCAAATTCCCATATAAAACAACCCTATCTTGTAATATGTGTATTCCATGAATCATGTAATCAGTTTATCGATTCAGTTTCACCATATAAATAAACGATTAGGAATAAATCTATTAAAATCCCTCCAACCAAAATTTGGATTGATTTCTAAGGGTGAAATACTTTCTTTTTTTGTTTGTGGTGAGATCCAAAAGTCATGTTTCACACAGATCGTTGATCTGCAATCCGATTGATGTCCTTCTGAGGGAGATCTTCCAATGATCTCTCCAATAGTTCTCCAGTGTCTCAAGGTATACGTGCTTATCCCTATGAATTTATAAAAACCATATACTTCGATATGAAATTATTTTTTAGTTTCAACGAATAAAATTAAATATTTTATTTAAATATTTTAATCATTTCACAGCCGTGATGAAGTTTTTCACAAACTCTCCAATACAAAATGGTTATGTTGTACCTAAGGAGAAACATGCATTCGGAACTCAATAGTGAACTAGAATTTCTCATTTTTTTATCTCATTTTGTTGTAGTTAAACTTCTTCAAGAAAACTTCATATGTGTTCTATTTAATAAATTTAATAAATTTCAAATATTAATTCGAGGAACATATGGCTTTGAAATCATATGTCATCTCCACATTAGTATTTAAAGATATTACTATTTATATTTCACGAACTTACATCGAAAGAATAGGTACATTAAATATCATAAATATTTATAGATATTTTTGGGATTAGGATTAAAAATAATTTGTGAAAAGCCTATTTATATATCAAAACATAATAATACAACACATATTTTTGGTAAATTATTAAGTTCTTAGTTTTCTAATAAGATACATCATTTTCTATATACAAGAAAGTGGTTTTTTCTATGGAATAAATTTACCTAGGTGTAATAACTATAAAATATATATTTGGGTATTAACATAAACCATGCCTATTGCATAAAAATTACACATAAGACCAAACACCTAGATATACACTCCAATGGGATATACTATGGTTAATTCAATGGTTTTCAAGAACCATTATCAAGGAATCAAAAATGAAAAAGAAACTTAATGTGGGAGATATATGCAGAAGAAATTAGAATGAAATCTATGAGTTCATAGGTTGTTGTATAGATATCATTTAATGGTTATCCATTCAATGATCGTAGTTTCCCTTTAATAAGTTTAATATATTGAAAATTATCATCCTTATATATATTTGGGACAGTGTAAATGATTTGAACTCGAATCAAAAATGGAAAAAAATGCTTATCATCCATTTATGAACTTAAACAATCCTATGTTACTATGATTATACACATTCTTTCAAATCATTCACATTTAGTAGAATAATTCTAAAAACTATGGAAAACATAGAAGTATTGTTTTTTGGGAAAATTGAAAATTGGACAATTATTTCATCCCAATAATATAAATTCTCCCATATCATCAATAGAAGGTTGAATATCCTAGAGAACCTTATGAAACTCCCTTTACTATAACTTTATTATATATTAGGTATTTATTTTTTTACCTTAAATTAATTCAACATATGTTTCTAGGAGAATGCAATCACCCTTTATATTATGAATCTCCCTATGATTCAATATAATTTTAAGGAGGAAGATAGATCTCCTATAGAATAGCCATCTCAAGCATGGATATTATTTCTATATGAGAAACGTTTTCAAGCTTAAATTTTTGAGAATAAGGAATATATCATCCCTAAAAACAATGTAATTGTAATTGAATATATTTTGTGTTCACTAATAAATTTCCCAGTTTACCACCTATATGATAAGTTGATATTTCAATCAAACTTATACCTTGATCTTTGAAAATAGACCAAAAATCTTTTAGAGTTTTCATTGTTGAGACTCAAAAGATAAAAAAACACACAACATAATATGGGTACAGGGTTTATATACCCAAGTGCTTCAATATGAGGTATTCTAGACCTTATTTCATGATTGATGGAATGATGCACCGTTTCATATATTATCATGAGCTTCAAAGGATCACGGTAATGATCAATTATCATCTTACATAGATTAATTAATTACTCGATCGAAAACATGGACCCCATAACTCTTTTTGGTGGAAAAAAAGTAAATATATTATCATGAAATTCTGAAGAATGAGGTTATACTCAAGACCAATATTTATATAAGGCATGAACATAGTGCGTTCATAGTGATTTCATTTTTACTGAATAATTATTCTACTATAATAATTCAATTACTGAATAGTATTTTGGGATTATGTTAGTAAAGTTTTGGTAGTCATTATAGATAATTTTATTATATAATATAAAAGTTATGCAGATTATGATTAGTAGTTGTATGATTTACTAAATACCTTGTTAAAAGAATAACTATATGAGATGTATAATAAAGGTGAGTTTTTTATGGATAAATTAACATTCGTGTTCCATGTTATCCCTTTAAAATTCATATTAGTAGATCATTTGAATTCATAGGTAATTAAAGGATATCCAATAAAACATTTTTGTGGAATTGATCTATAGTTCCCATAGATTAGTTGGGCACTATCATTGAATAGTGAAAATATTATCATGATTATCAAACCCACTAACCAAGCTAACTCAGAAGTGATTAATGATTTTCTAAACTAATGATTGGGATGAGAATTTAAAGAGTTAAAGAAGAGGCTAATCACTATACCTTTTCTCACATTACCCACAAGTGGGGAAGGATTATTTATCTACAATGATAGATCCAATTTTTTTGGAGTTTTTCACTTATGTAAAATGATAAGGTATAATATGTATGCTACTAATTAAAGATCCTAGAGAGGATATACATCAAACATGATCTAGATATTGTTATCATGATCCTCTCATTAATGATTTTTTGGCAGTTTCTATATTTTGAGAACTATTTATTATTTATTTATATATTAATCATACACATCACAAGTATATATTGAAAAAAATAACACAAGATTCAACAATGATAGTGGTTATAGTTTATCAAGGATTATGATTGTTTAATCCCATATAATCTTGGAAATTTGACTAAAGAGGAAAATACTCTAAAGATAAAGGATCCCACTACCCTATCCATTATGAGCACTTAAAGGGATCCAATTTTCATAGATATACAATGGAAAAAATGGGAATCATTAAAGTAACATCATCATTTATTTATAGAATTATAATTCATCCATACATTCTTGAGAGGATTATAGAGTTCCAAAAAATGATAAGGAGATACAAAGAATGTTACAAAATATTACAGAGTTCAACATTGAAAATGGTGGAGTTATTTGGTCTGTATCCCAGATATGTGTCTCATAAATACATGAAATAGTGTGGGAAATTTTTAATGATCATCATAGCTCATCCATCTTGATTCATCCAGGATAAACTAATAGGTATAGATATATTCATAAAAAATTATGGTGGGATAAGATAAAGAGGGAGAATGGAGATTTTATATCTCAATGATTGGTATGTCAAAATTCATGGATGAATAAAATAAGTCTAAATACATTATGAAATTATTTCCCATACTAGTATGAAAATGGTAAAACATAAGAAATGATCTGTTCATAGCGATCATCAAGACTTCAAAAATCCATAACACTATTTTTGTGGCAGACAATTACCTTAAAATTAATCCCATGTCGTTGATATAAATTGATATTTATCACATGAAAAATGCTCTATGATATTAATTAAATAATTATAAATAATGAATGAGTTACAATTCTCCATTTTATTTGATCGGTATCTACGGTTCACTTATGTTTGTGGAGAGCCATTCAAAAATGTTTGATGCTAATATGTGTTTTAATACTACTTTTCACCCTAATGTGGAAGGTTTGTTTGTGTGAACCATTAAAACTCTATATAATATTTTCATATAATGTTACATTTGTTCCCATGGATTTTGGGATCAATAAATTCCCCTATTAGAGTTCTCATATTATAACACATTCCATTCTATTATTCAAATAGAACCTTATGAGCCTTTGAAAGGTATGTGGTGTACGGATCCATCATGTGGTTATCAAGATAGAGAAGAAATGTTGATAGTTCCTAATATAATAAATGATATGATATAGAAGGTTTAAACCATCCTGTATCATATGAAATCTATGCCAATTCAACTGAAAATCCATGCAGGCAATTATTGACAAGGCCCAGCCTTTGAGGTCAGAGATAATGCCTTCCTTCATATAACACTATTGGAGAAAGTTATGGGGTTTGGGAATAGAGGAAAGCATACTCCAAGATATATACACACCGTTAAGTTCCATGATCATATTGTATTTGTGGACTTTCAGGAAACACTACCACCTAACCTATCCAAATTACATTATTTGATCAATGTATATCTCTTAAATAATTACATACCATACCACTAACATGTATTGAAACCAAAGGTTGCACCATTATAGAATGATATTTCATATAAGGAGTATCCAATTAATTTTATATATCATATAAAAACATGTTATACGAGACACCAAAACACACCTAGTCATAGAAATTTGGTGGAACCACATGGTTTAGAAGGAAACATGGTAACTAGAAAATGCGATGAATCCTACGTACTCACATCTGTTTTAGCATATGAAATTAAATTTAAAGGGAACAATTTCCAAGTGGGGAATGAATGTTAAAGCACAATATTTTATAAATAGAATAGTTTTATGAATAAAAGAGTCCCATATTATGAAATGTAGTTATAAAAAACATATACACTGTATTTCAATTAATATTTTTTGTTGTTGCTAAATATTGAAATAAATTATCCATCAATCTTTAAAGAAAATTATAAAAAACAACCATTATTGAATTTTATATCTATAATAAACATTAATATTATTATATATTAAGGGTTATAATAAAACATAATTGAAATATAATGAAGAAGCGATGTACTTGACCAGTATGATCGTACCATAGAAAGCCCATTCTTCATAGCTTCGAAGGGAAAAACATCACTATGACTTTCACTTGATAGAAACTAAGCCATGATTCTATAGCTGAAACCCACCCAAAAAAAATTTAGGATAATTTAAATTTTATAGAGATCACTAACCGAGCTCATATCATTGAATCAAAAAAGTATTATTACCCTACAACAAACCCATAATGCATATGCTGGTGTAACAATGGGTTATATATCCATAACCCAGTAGTATGAATTTCTCTATCCAATTTTTGATGATAAAAATATATTTTAAATAATCCATTTTCATTGTTATTTTATAAAATTAATTATATAATGTGTTTTATAAAAAATTAATTTATACAATGAATCCAAAATTGTATATTTAGGATATATATTATTTCGAATAATACACACTTCTTTGTAATTAAAATAATTTTGAAATAAATTTTAATTTCAAGAAAAAGTTTTGTAAAATAATATATATTTATATATATACGATTTTATAATTTAATGTTGTCCCATTCATTTTTTATAATTTTTATAATAGCGTCTGTGTTAAAAGACCTGTAATATTAAAAAAATGTTTTTTATTTCAATGTTTAAACATCTACGATTAAAATTTATTTTGATAAAATTGATTTATGTTTTTAAAATCAACACATTTAAGTTACTCAATGGTGATTTATTTAATAATTTTCTGATACAATGGTATTTTTTGGGGAAATTTAATTACGATATGGATATATAGTATTTATTATGACATCATAATAAAAAAATGATGTAATAAATACTACAAAATGAATCCAAAAAAATGATTTAAATTTAATGTGTTTTTAAAATTATTTGGTAAATTTAAAAAACCTATAATAAATCACCAAAAACCTATATTATATTTTAAGGTATTATAAAAACTCATTTTGAAGATGAATCTCTTCAGTATATTGAATGGAATTATATTTATTAGTTCATATTTCAGACTAAATAAAATATTTAATAAACATATTATTTGGATGAAACCATTGAGAAAAACCATGGGATGGTGTGTGGTTATGATTATATTATTACATAGATTACAACACTTATGTTTAGTAATTAATATATAATTTCCCTCCCTTTTTCAAAAAATAACCACTCTTCTTCCCATTCATCTTCTCTATAAACCCACTGAGCTTGAATTTATTTTCCAAATACTTATACGAATCCCTTATATGGTGTTTCTAATATCAAAATAATATCCACTCAAGAATTTAAATGAAATATCTCAATTAATGTATTATCTTCATTTCCCTCTTTATTCAAGAAAATCATGTATAATTTTACTTCCAGATGTTAATTGATTACATTTCCATCTATTTATTAATATCCCATTACTATTAATAGTTTTTTATAATAATTATATATTCTTTATCCCCTCTGATTATATCCATTACTTAATCTATTACTTTACCAATGGGATCTTTCCCTCCGTTATTTTTCATTCAAAAACTTCCTTGTATTTATATTTTCAATTTTAAACAGTTCATATTGTAATATTTTCTAGAAAAATATTCTCAATCATTATGATTCATATGTAGTGATATAAAACCATTAATGTCATTAATCATTTTTGTGAGCCATTATGTACATTCGTTATGTTTCTAAAATTATACTGTTATTTTCCAAGAATTATTTTATTGTGATTACCCATACCCATTTTCAACCAAATATATTCTCCAATATGTCACTATGTATCATTTATTTTTTAAAATCCATTAACAAAACCCAAAATCCTTAATTTTTTCATTAAATGTAATGAGATATGTTCTTATGTTTTATGATCTATGTGGCACACAATTTCATGTACATGACATGATCATGACGGGTGGGCCCAAAATATTATACCCTTCTAAAGCATTGGTTAATGTAATTATCTCATAAGATAACTTGTATAGTACATTGGAGGTTATCCTTTGAACAAAATTATACGATGTGTTTGTGGATAACCTTGAATAATACTAATGATGTCATGTTTTACATGCTTTCCATAATTCATATGATGCCATGTCGTTGTTATATTATTTCATATTTCAATTTTCATTATTATAATTATCACATTTTTATGTCCCCCTGTTTTGACCAATTACATACATGAACTACTGTACTTTATGTTATTCCTTGATTATTCTTTCACTAGGATTAATATCTCACCCCTTTCTTATGTACATCCCCCAGTTATCCCATGATGTATTATTCATAAAATTAAATTTAAGCATATGTTGTATCTATATTTAATGTTATTATGATATGTATATACTTTCAAAAATATGGTAGGAATATTGATTATATGGGATTGTATAATGTTTATCATTATGTAATAAATCAGGGAAAAGGGGGAAATATATGAGTTTTCATATAGCCTATGTCACATGTCTGAAAATGCCATCTGGTTTTTATGATAAAGAACTAGAGGAGATTATTATTGAAATCATATTACATTCTACTTAATTTCCTGGAATATATTTCAAAATCGATGTTATATATTGACGGTTGGATATTTTGTTTACATAATTAATAATAGGAACATATTCAACAATACCAAGAGAACTATAGGGGGTTATAGTCATAATTGTTAAATAAAATTTAAAATGGTGTGAAGGGAAAAATTCCTAGTATATAGAGAAGTATGTTTTCAAATTTTCTAGGGAAAATAGAATGAGTTTACCAATGTGATCAATTTGATATTATATATTATAGTATTATTAGTTTAATATATAAGGTAATATTATTAAAGATAGTAGTTTTTATATAAGTAATTATTGATTTCATTATATATTTTCATATTGTCTAAGAAATAATATAACATTAATTTTGTTCAAATTTTGGAATTATACAAATATTTTAAAGTTTTATTTTTTTGGTAAACCCTTAAAATGGAATTATAGATGATAAAAAATTAGTATAGGAGATAAAATATAAATACTCAGTGATATCACTTCAACATGTATTTTATGAAGGGTGTATGTTAGAAGTAAGCATAAAAGAAATTAGAGAACATTAAATCCAAACTATTATATTCATACTATTGTTGAATAATGTCTATTATATGAAATATAATCAGATCAGTTAGCAGTTTCATATTGTATATGTTGTTGTCAATTGGAATTAGTGCCCTAAAACTAATTGTCCTTGTAATATTTATTACCCAAATACATTATTACATTAGTATTGATGAATATCTTTTCTCATGAATATTTTTTTATTACTTAACATCAATGTGATATTGCACTACATTATTTTCTGTGTCAAAATGTTATAGAAATTCCATACCATATAAAATAAACATTGAGTTAAATTAAGATGTTCTATAACATATGACCTGTGGTAAAAATAACGTCTATATTACTGGACACAAATGATGTTGTACTATCATTTTTTAGAGGCATATAAGATATCAATACTTCATCACATGAAGTCCACATTCAGTAATATTAAATATAGGAAGTTATAAAGACAAAATTGTCAACAAAAATTCAACATGTTTTTATATCGTTGGCTATCCCTATATGAAGACATGAGTATTAGTCCTTAGAATTTAGATTCTTATTAACGTTTATCATTAATAATGTACATTTTGTATTGATAAAAACATTGATGTGATATTACTATAGTGATATAGACTGTTTTGGTCATGTCCAAATTAATATGTTGTTAATGAATAATCCATGAATGTATTTACACCTTCTGTGTTAATAAATGTAGATATCACAATATTTTAGACTGAAATATTACTTTCTAACTAAAACCATGGATATTGTAGTTCATTTATGAGTTGAATTATAGTAGTCAAAGAATGACAAATTAGGTTTACATTTGAATAATAACATTTTACAACCTATTGGGTGTGATATCAAAACAAATGGATTATATTATATATTATAAATTCATAGGAGCTTTCTATCACTAAAACACTGACCTTTTTCTCCATGGGTTCCTTGATTTGTTCTTGGGTTAGAATATTCGACATCAAGTATGTTCAGTTAATAACACAATGAACATTTATATGATGTTCACACTCAATGTGCATCAATAATCATAGATGAAATTTTACATGAATGTAATATTAAGAATAACTATTATTATTGAATTTCTGTTTAATATTTATTTAAGTATAATTGATTTAATAAATTCAATCACCTTTTATATTTATCATTTATATATATTTCTGAGTTTAGTATTTAAAATGAGTATTTTTTCACATTTTAGTGAATGTGAAATTTATTTAAGAAATATTTATTCTCAGGTCAGTGAATATAAAGTGTATATTTCACTTATTTTAATTCAACATGTAATAAATAAATATTTATTACCTTACATGAATGTAAAATAAATATTTACTCACATGTTAGTGAATATATAATTTATTAGACTAAAAATATTTATTTACTATTTTTTTAAATGATATATATACATATGTTTGGTAAGTTTTATTTATTATAGAAAAGTTTTAAAAAATCCAAGGATAATGAAAAATCCATTTTTAGGGCCTAATGATGAAAATAATATATAATTTTAAAAATTGAGGATATATTTACTCATGAAATAATATATAAATTTTTATGTGTCAGTGGATTTTATGGAATATAACAATAATTTTATTATTACTATTTAGCACGGGGTTCACATTACAAAAAATTAGACACATATATTGTGTCCTATTATTAATTATAAAAAACTAATTTTAAAAATATGATTATATCGTTTTTCAGGGTGATGATGATGATAATTGTACAAAATGATTATTGTATTAGGATAATTCTATCAGTATTGAGAGAATTTCTAAAGAACTTAAACAATATAGAGAGTTGAACATCAAACTCCTCCGCCTCTAAGAAGAGAGATCATGATATTGATTCATGTTGTGATTAGTAGGGAATGATGTAAAAATCATGGATTCTCCTAGATAGAAACAATTATACCAAGGTACGTGTTTCAAGATTCATTTAAAACATTTGGATACCACTAGGGGGATTCTAAATATAGTCTGTCATTATAAATATTTAAAAAATGATCATTAATGATATTTATTAACTTCTACAATAAAGAAAGAATTCTCAAAATGAATAACTTATTTAGCATTAAATAATTATAATTTAAATGTGAAATTATCCTCTTGTGATGATTTAAGGGTTTCATTTATCAAATTCAGACGGATTTATCAATTTTACTTGATGATTCTATGTCAAGACACTCAGGTTTATTCATATGATATGGTGAAAAATATTGTTACACATGCTCTTTACTGGATTATTCTTCATTGTAAACATTCATGTATAACATTAAGAATTACATGAGAAGTAACCTGACATCAACTTCCCCACTAAACTAGTCAACATAATATTCTAATGACATATATCATGATTATTCCATTCCCTCCATATATATATAAAAACATTACTATATAATCACATCCATATACCCATGGAGAAAACATCATATCCACAACCACATCACTACCACATCAACATATGAAAACATGATAGAAAACATAAACATGAAGGAAAACATGTTATTTCCCTAGGAAACCCATGTATGCCTCTTCCCTGAACCCACATCATCGCCACATTACCTCACAATGCAACCTTATTCCTTCTAAACCTATACTTATATCCTAAAATCAGGCACTAATAGCCAATGTGATATTTTAAAAATTGATTATAGAAGGGTGAGTATCCAACAATTTATATATCCTAAATCATAGATATTGGTGAGGAGTCTTGGAATCTATTAACTCATATGGGTTACACTCACATTACCCAACACGAGTGGTTGTGAATAATATTTGAATATAATGATGACAAATATGTAGTAACACATATGACTAGCCTGAGGGTTTACCAAATATAATATTATAATATCTAAATCTATTTCCACCACAAATCAACATTACATTCATTTTTAGAAACAACATGAACTAGCACCATCTTCACTACACAATATCCACACTATAGCCACAGATCTTCTCAAACCTCATCATATAGTAAATTCCACCATATTAAATTACCTTATAATTTATTAATTATATGTGAATTAGATTATATTAATTCATTAATCACATTAATATTTTATTTCATAATTTATTCAATAACCCATAAGCATGATAAAACCATCCCATCACATAATCTATAATTTGAAACTCTATATATTGATTATTTATCAATTTATTTTTTATTTCACTCAAATCATTATCTTTTGAAATACAAATCCAATTTCTATTAATAATACATTTTTTTATTTGTTAATATATTTTAGAACCCTTTACAATATAACCTTCCTTAACCATTATTCAATTCCTTGAAATCAGACGCATTCCATATTCCCATAAAATTATGACTCAACTACACATTATCCTCTCCATAATAGCATTAAAATAAATTCCATCTCAACAAATAAATCACCACATCAATTCCACATCCTTCTAAACATTATCATCTGTATTACACATTAACTATGTTATTCCAACACACTAAAAAGAACATATCAATAGATTAATCTCCACCACAACATGTGAGAATACTAGTAAATCTCTAACCAAAGATAAAATATTAATAAATATACCCAAAAAACCCCCATAAACAAAAATTTCATTCACGATTTAAGTCATAACAAAAAAATAATAAAAAACAATGTCAAGAATTAATTCAATATTGACACTATTAAAAACGTTTCCATCATAATGTCATTAAACAATGAAAAAACTACAAGAATAATATTACCAAATAAATATTGATATTGCTATATCATTTTTACTATTCAACATATAAAATAATAAATATATAATATCATTTAATTCATATGAACACATATGATTCGCATGTCCCATTTTAATTACATTAAACTATTTTAATATTTATTAGGTTAATTAAAATCATTTAATCATTGAGAATATTTACCAAATAAATCCACATTCAATATGTGATATTTTCAAGGGACATTATGAGTCCTCTAATAAAAAACCATTAATAATCATGAAACCTGGATTCTTAGAGGTATATGACCAAACAATAACAAAATCCAAATTAGAGACCTCAAAATTTTAGAATACATTATTGTATATTAAAACTATTAATAGTAAAAAAATGAATCCATATTCCCCATGGATTCTATAGCAACCTTACATTTTCTTGTAGTACCATTACATCATTTTAATGATAAACAATAAAATAGTGTTACAGAACCAATACCCAAAGGATTATTGGTTTTCAAAAATTAGTACCAAACATAAATTTTACATAATAAAACATAAATATTATATAATTCCTTATTATATAGATTTTTAGTGGACGTTGAGTTCTGTTTAGTACATGTAGTCACTTGATGATATACACCAAAGAAGGTGGAGAGCTAATAGCCCAATAAGAGGAAAGATAAGAACATAAATCAATATAAAATTGGTGATAATAATAATAATCATTGATAATAATAAGATCATCATGATAATCATGAGAGTAATCATTAGATAATGTAATGGAATGTGAAATTCATAAAAATAAAACATCATGTCATACTGGTGAACTACCACACATAGCTGTGAACAAGGCTAGAATCATGTTAACACATATTGCACTATTCTCATAGGATACATCACAAGAAACAATGAATTGGATCACTACACAATTTTGGGCACACCCATCACATCATAAAACTTACATGTTTAATATAATTTTGGGCACACCAGTCTCATTATAACATTTACATAATAATGCATTCCACATTGAATGAATACTAATCAAGGAGATAAAATACCCCATGGAAAGGAAAAAGATTCATTTAATAAAGAATACATTCATGAATAAACATTGTGGTTCCCAAAATAAATATGTAATAACACACTTGGAATAAGGTTCATTAATCATGAGTGAATAAGAAACAATATTAAAATATGTAAAACATGTGTTTTTAGAAAGGAGAGTTATTTTGGATATTTATTTTTCATTTGTCAAAAAATAATCTTGGAATCATTTATATACCATAAAATAAAATTAAAGTATAAATAAATAATATTATGTAATATTAAAGAAACATGTCTACTGATAATGTAGCGAATGGGAAAAAAACCAATGAAAGAGAGTTAGGTTCTATAATCCCCATAAATTATGTCTAATTGCTACCATCACTTTAATATCATGGATAATGAAATTAGATTATTTAATGAATAAAAACAATATTTACATTTTTATATTTACTATAGTTATATTTTTTTCATTTATTTCATTTGTGATGAGTTTTAATGTTTAATTCCATTTCATTTTCGTGGATTTCACAATGGATCCACTAGGGTATATGCAAGGAAGACCTTGTAAATAGGGGATAATTATCCAAAATAAATATTATATGTTTTTAATTATATTCCAATATTATAAATGTTCTTTTAAATTATTTGTTTCCTTTATATGAGGATGATTAATTAGATTACATAGTAATGATAATCATTTATATTATTTTTGTGGGTTTTTATCATTACGAACATGTACTGTTATATAATATAATATTTTTTATATGTAATTTTGAAAACCTAAGAAAGGTTCTGAAATACATTTTAAAATATTTTTAAATGATTTAATAATTTTATGACATGCCTTGATTGTTGTAATGTAATGTGAAACCTATTCCTCATTAAAAGTGATTAATCAACACCTTAAAAATAAAGTTTTCATTTTTTCGAATAAAAGAAATAGGAGAAGAGGTTAGAAGATGAATTATTCGATTAATATGATAAAATTAAATTTTATATAAGATATATAAGTTTTAATTCCACTTGGATAATTTTATGTGAGGAGATTATAATAAAAAAAATGAAATTGAAAATAAATTAAAAGAAAACGGAAGTGGAATTTACCTCTTGAACTTCTCCTCCTTGATAACATCTTTATGGAAAAAGGATTGTTATTTTTTTGAGACCAAGACCTCTTGGATGTGGGGGGGAGAGTTTTGGGAAATGGATTCGGTAGAATTAGGAAAGGCATCATGTCTTGGAATGTATGAGGAGATGAAGTGGTGAGGGGTGGTTTTTTAGTGGACGAGAGTTGTGTTTTCTCATTAATTAAATCATTAGTTTATTATTTTGCCACAAGACCAGAAATTGTGAATATTTTTATGACTAAATATAGTAAATTTATCAATATAGTTCTAAAATTTTGGTGATTAGATCATACATGGTGTTATAATTCATATATTTCTCTTAAAATGCTAAATATCATAAATTACCGTATTTCACTGTTCACCAAAAATTTAACAATTTAGAAAAAAACCAAAAACCAATCCTAACCAGTTATCCCTATGTTTAATTAAAAAATGAACTCTATTTTTGAAAATAATTTTCTATATACAAATAATTAATTTTTTTATTAAAATCAACATTTATTCAAAAAGTACTGATTTTAAAATTATATCTTGTTTTTTGACGCTTCAAAAATTTAAATAAGGTCATATGAAAAAATAATCTAACCATAAGAGAAGAAAAAATTTTGAAATAATTTTATTAAAAAACGTTTTCTTCTAAATCATTATTTTAATTATATAATTTTAATTATACATTTATGTCATACAAAAATACCAACTATAATCTTATCATTTTTAAATCATTTATTTAATTATACTATGATATAATTACATCAGATATAAATTTATAAGATTCCAAAATTTTATTTATAATTTATTAGGTGGGGTCTCTAGTCTACTGGTTGGATTACTATTCTAATTGTTCATGTCAATATTCTAATTGTCAAATTACTATTCCATTTGTATAAGTTCCTCAATCTCTTTAAATGTCACTTATTCCATTCATTATTCATTTATAAAATTTTTATTTCATTCATTATGTGATTTAATTTCATTTATTGGATATGGTACAATTATATGAAGGAAAATTTCATTGATAGAATTTCGGGTCGTTACATTATTCTCCCCTTTTTAAATGTTTCCCTCAAAATTTAATTTTATATACTATGGTGGAAACACGTGAGGATACTTTTTCATCATCATTTTATCTGGTTCTCATTTTTACTCCTCGTACTTATGGTTCATCCATATTACATTGACTGGGTGAGTTTAATTTTTGTGTAAAACATTATCTCTATGGTCTAAGATCTTCATCGACTGATCCTTGTAAGAGATAACATTTTTCAACTGTAACACCTATGGATTTAGTACTTGTGAGGGCTTTTGTATTTGCATCCTCAATTGGGATACATGGAATAAATCATGTACTTATAACATGGTTGGTGAAAGTGATAGTCGATATTTCCCACCTCTGACCTGATCAAGAATCTCAAAGGGGCTGATGTACCTGGTACATAGCTTTCCATTCATCCTAAATATCATGACCCTCTTACATTGAGATATGTGGAGGAATATGTTGTATCAAACCTCAGACATTGGGTCTCTTCAATAGTTATCTACATAGCCCTTCTGTTAAATTTTGAAGGCCTTGATGTGATAATTAATGGATTTCACCATTTCTACCATTTCGTTGACCATTTAATGTCTTACTAGCTTATGTTCACCAACTTGATCCTAACATGTCGGGGTTCTGCATCTTATTCCAAAAAAAGATTTAAATAAATCCATTTGGATTCTCAATTAGAAAGTATTGTTATAAAATAATTTGACCAGAGGTGGGTGTTATTTGCCTCATCCAATGAATTCCATGGAACATGCTCTCAAGCTATCATTCAATGTCTGAATAGTCAATTCATATTGGTCATCCGTTTGACGATGAAAATACATACAAAAGATCAATTGAGTGTTTAGAGCATGTTGGATACATTTCTAGAACATGGAGGTAAATCTCATATTTCTATAAGATACAATCACTAGTGGTACACCATATAGTGTTAACACTTGTCTAATGTATATCCTTACAATTTTATGCAGTGAGAAGACATCTTGAATTGCGATAAATTGATATTTCTTTGAAAGATGGTCTAAAACAAACCATATATTATTGGTTTCTCTTTACGACCTCAAAATTTTGGTGATAATGTCCATGGTGATTCTTTCCCATTTCTATGTTGGTATGAGTAATAGTTTAATCACCCCCTTATACTTATTCCATTAAACCTTCACATTTTGGCATAACTACCACATTGATGTATATTCAGCGATCTCCTTCTCCATATTTACTTTAAAAATACTGTTAAAAAGATCACGATATATATTTTTGCACCATGGGTGAATAAAGATTGATGAGATATGTGCATAATTCATAGGTTACTTCTTTTCTCTGTACAATTTGGTACACATTATCATGGATCAATTCTTCAACTCATTCCTCGCCAATTCTAAACTCTGAGGATTTCCTCTTTCTTATAGTTTCCACCTTCTTCAAAAGATCCATATCATTTCTTTGAGAATCCATTATTATCTCTCGGAGGGATTATTGATATATAATTTGTGGAAGTATTTAAAATATTTATCACTAAATGAATCATATTTATATCCTTTTAAATTCATATGTGATTGGTTCCTTCTCTATCACATCACAGATAATATTGCAGGACCTTTTTACTTGGAGCGTCTTCCACATTATTCTTTTTACCAGTATGGTAGTGGATTGAGAAATTGTTATCCACAAAGATATCTAACTACTATCATGGGTAATTTTTATGATCCTTCAGTTTTAATAAATATATATATATATATATATATATATATTAGGCTCTTATGATCAGTATATATTTCCCACTTCTCCCCATAGAGATAATTCCTCTAGATTTTCAATGAAAAGATCATAGTTTCCCACTCCAGATCATGTTTTGGATATTTTTTCTCAGGAATTAACAACTTTAATGGGGAATAGGGTATACATTTTTCTTGTTTACATCATTAAATACCATATCTATAACTTCGAATCATAGAATTATACTGAAAATATATATTCACTTTTTAGATGTTTGTGAAATGACACAATGATAAGCCTATTTTCTTACTCTTTGAAGTCGTCTTCACATTCACTAGTCTAGAAAAAATTTAATACCCTTTCAATTATCCTAGTTTGTGGAATTGATAATCATGATATGTTCATCACAGATCTCTGTTAATGCCTAGATAAACCAAGAGAACTATTTATTTCTGTTACAAATGTTAGCCTAGTCCACTGCTTAATTATTGTTCTCTTTGAATGATCCATCAATATTCTTCTACTAGTGATATCATGTCTCAAGAAATATAAGTCCACCATCTAGAACTAACATTTATTATAATTTTTATATATATTATCCCTTATCTATTTCATTAGTATATAATTCAAATGATCCTCATGTTCCTCCTTGCTCATTGACTATATTGTAATATCATAGATAAAGTCTACCATAAAATTTTCATGGAAATATTTAAATAATATATTCAATATGATCATGAATATTATTAGACTATTATTGTGTACAAAAGAAATCACTGTGACCTAATAGTGTGCATACCTTGTTCAGAATGTAGTCTTTGATGTATCAGCCTTTCTCTCCTTTTATTGGTGATATCTAAGATGAAGGTACAACATAGGGAAATACTTGGTCCCATACAGTTGATCAAATAATTAATCTATCCATGGAAGGGGAAATTATTATTTATTATTATTTTTAAGATCAAGATAACAAATGAAGATGTGAAATGATCCATCCTTCATCATAATAAAGAGTACTAGCACACCCCATGGTGAAGCACATGAACATTTGAAACCCTTTCTTGGAATATCCTGTAATTTCATCTTCATTTCCTCCAAATTAATGGTTTCCATTATATAAGTTCTATTTGATATTGTAATAGATCCTATAATATTCCTAATTGATAACTCAACCTCTCGGTCGGGAGAATGACCAAAAAATTCTTCAGGCAATACATCAGTGAAGTCTCTTATAAAGGGCTTGTTATCAATTGTGATTATCTCCATTGTCTCAATAGTTTTAGGAAGATATTCTTACTCATAAGTAAATAATATCCATACTTGAGATGATTATTTTGATGAAGATTCATCCTCAATCTTACACTTTTACAGAATTGGAGAATTTTTTGGGATGTAAAGAGTGATCTCTCATTCTTGATAGTTGATGTTGGATTTGTATAAATATAGCCAATCCATGCACAATATAGAATCAAAATCCACTAAAAGAAAATAAGACAATATTTACTATGATATTCAGTCCACAAACAGTAAACTATGGAGGAGTTATATACTTTGGATTAAATAAATTCCCCTTTTTAAATTCTTATAGGTAAATAAACCTCTATATTTTTTGGTGGTGTTTGAATATATCTATAAAACATTCAGTATGTGCAAGAATGCATAAAACAAGAATGAAATAGTACTAATTCTATTCTAGATTTAATAACTATATTACATATCACCACGTAATTTTTAGGCTCCACCTTAGTAGTGCTGATATAATATTCTTCTCCTAGATCCTTTTTCATTGATGGTTTCCGCCGTTAATTACCCATAAGAACTCAAGGTTTGGTGCACTAGCATAAATGTTGCCCTTGATCTATAAATTTTAAGCATTGGGTCATGGGTAGTTCTCTTATTTAATCAAAAACATTTTCCTTCTTCCTTATGTATTTTAATCATTAATGAGATTGGTGTCCTCCCAAAAATTTAAATAATTTATTTATCCCTTTGAGTCAATTCACAAGATGATTCATTCCATATTATTGAAATGTGTGTGGTTGATCTTTGATTCCTCCTTTTTCATTATATCCACTTGATTGAAACTATATCTTGTATATCTTATCACCATACCTAAGGTACCATTATCAAAACTCAATCTCCACTTTAAGATCACATAGAACAAATTATTCATAATTACAAATTCATAAAATTTATAGAAGCTTTTGATGGTGTGTTTTTCAACCAATAAAGAATATATACTTTTTTCTATCATTGATGATAAAAAAACTCTAATTGTACCTTGAATACCATGTGAAAGTTTATTCATAATCAGGGAATTATTAACCTTGAATTTCCTCTGTCTCTAAAAATTCCCTCTCTATATTTTAATAAATTTTTTAATGGAAAACTTGTTTAGAAACATTTCCTTAAATTCATCCAAAATCATCTCTTTAATTTAATCCTTTGGCTTGGTGATCTTAATCAATTCCATCCATAGATCGACCACTCCATCTAAATATAAATGGGTAGAATCACCTTCTCCATCATATAATGGTGAATAAAATAAATGATCTTCTCCATTGAGTTGAACCATAGATCTAAAACTAGTGGATCTGAATATCCACTAAACATATGTGGTCATTCTCACATAAAGGACATGATAACTATTTTCTCCCTATTATGTGAATAATGATTTCCACGTTATTTAGGTTGTTTTTAATAGCCTAATATAGCTTGGAAACCATTGTCATGAAATTTTGAACTACCACTACCAAGTCATTGGGGATGTCATTTAGGAAATCAATGTATTGTCCCTCGGATAGGTTGTTGGAATAGATTTTCATGTTTCCCATCATTTTCTAAAATAGAGATGGTTTGAACAAAAAATAATTTATAAATCATGAATAAAAAAATACTATTTTGTATAATTAACTCTAATGTCGCGTATTTTGGGCTCCTTAGGTTTATCATTTCTCTAGAAAAATCAAATTCTTAGTCCCATACTAAGGTTTTTCACTAAGGATCTTTATTCAAAATTCCCCAACAAACTAAACATAGCTCTGATACCAACTTTAGAGATCCTTCTTTATCTTATATTAGTATTTCATTATTTTAATGATAAAAAATATAATAGTGTTACAAGACTAAGACCCAAATGGTAAGTGTCTTTGGAAAGTTAGTTCCATACATAACATTTAAATAATAAAAACTAATCATTATTTAATTACATATTCTCTAGATTCTTAGTGTCCCTTGAGTTCTCATTAGTACATGTAGTCACCTTAATACATACATCAATGAAAGGGGACATCTAAAATTCCATTAAGATGATATATAAGAACATGAATCAATATAACATGAGTGATCATAATCATCATCATAGAATAATTATTGAATCTTCATCATAATCAGGAGAGTAAGCATTACATAAGGACATGGAATTTGGTAATGCATAAAAATTAAACATCATGTCTTAGTGGTCAACTACCAATAATAGTAGTAAAAAAATCTTGCATCATGTTTGTGAATATGAACTTTAATCAGGAGATAAATCAATTTTTAAAAAGAGTTGGAGAAATATATAATTTTAGGAACATCCATCGCATCATAACATTTACATGAGCTATATAAATTTTCATGCACCCATCTCATCATAGAATTCACATAATCATGAATACGACATAGAACATACATCATTCATAGAAATAAATTGGCACATGTAAAGGATGGGTCTCATTTAAAAATTCAAACATTCATGAATAAAATTTAGGGTTCCCAATATAAATATATATTATACATTTGAAATAATAATCATTATTCCTAAGTGAAGAATAAATAATCTCAAGAGTAGTAAAACATGGGGTTTTTGAAAGAATATTTCTTTTGTAAAAATCATTTAATTATCCATAAAATATTATTAGATGCCTGTATACCCCTAAAATAAAAATTATAGGATAATGAAATAACAATTAAGGAATATTAAAGGAACACCCATATTGAAAATAGTGTGAAGCGGAAACCCCCCAAAAAAATAGAGTTAGGTTCAAGAAACCCCTTAACTTAAGACTGATTACTTCCTTTACATTAGTATCCGGGATAAAAAATATAAATTAATTAATAAATATATATAAAACCTATTTTATATGTATTTCATTCATAATAGTAATATTAATATAACTTATTTTATTTTTGATATGTTATAATTTTTAATTTCACTATTATGGAGTGTTTTTATTCATGGATTTTACAATCGGTTCACTCGTACACATGCATGGAAGATCATAAAAAATACAGATAATTATCATGAATTGATATTATATCTTATTAGTGAAAATATAGATTTTAAATTGTTCATATATATTATTTTTTTCTGATATGAAGATTATTCATTAGGTAAAATGTTGATGAAAATCAATTATATTTTTTGGCGATTTTTTTATCATTAGGAACTGGTTTTGTTATTATATTTAATAATATGTTATACGTCAGTTTGATTGCATCAAAAAGTTTTTGAAATAAATTTTATATACTTTTTTAACCCTTGCAATTTTATTATGACCATCCTCAGAGGTGTGAATGAAAAATGAAAACTTTTCCTCCCCAAATGAGATAAATTAACACCTTAAATATTATGTTTTCTTTTTTGGATTAAAAGGGAGAGGAGAAGAGTTTTGAAGATACATTATTAAATTGAAATCAAAAAATTATATTATATATAAGATATTTTATCTTTTATTCTAAGTACATATGGGGATGTGGGAAGAGAATAATAAAATAAATTAAATTAAATTAAAATGGATGATGATTTTGCCTCTTTAATTTCTCCCCATTCAGAACCTCTTTAGGGATAACAGTTTAGTCTTTTTTTGTGAACAAGGATTATTGGATGTGGGGGAGAGGTTTGTGGAGTTTATTGGAAATAATTTTGAAAAGAATCAAGTCATGAATGGTGTGAGGATTAGTTAAGGTGAGTGGTGGTATGTATGGTGGAGGAGATGGGTGTATTATGATTAATTAATTTGTTAGTTTATTATTTTTGGATCAAAAAAGAAATAGTGTGGATTACATTGACTAAATACATTAAATGGACAAGATAGTTCAGAATATTTTGTGCATACATCATTAATAATGTTATAATCCATATATTTGTCTTAAAATGTTAAATATAGTAAACTATTGTATTTCACTATTCACAAAAATTCAACTATTTTAGAAAAATCCAAAAAAATATCCCTAACACATTTTAAATTTTCATATTTTTAAAATGAACTCCATTTTTTTAAATTTTTTCTAAATATGATAAATTTAATTTATAAATAAAATCATAATTTATTCAAAAAATATTTATTTTGAAATTAAAAGTGATTTTATGAAACATCAAGAAATTAATTAACGTCTCATAAAATTATCATATAATCATATTAAAACATAATTATATTATGAATACATTTTAAGAAAATAAATTTTATTTTAAATAATTATATTTACAATAAAATATTAATTAATCATTTGTGACTTATAAAAACTCCGACACATATTTTATCTTTCCAAAATAATTTATGTACTTATATTGTGATTTAATTATATCATAGTTTCATTTATAAGATGCCTAAAATTTATTTATACTTTATTAAGTGAGGATACTATTGTATTGGATGGATTTCTATTCCAAATGGTCATGTTACTATTCGAAAGGTTATGTTATAATTTCACTGGTATAGGTTCTTTAATTTCATTAAATATAACTTATTTTATTCATTCTTAATTTATAATATTTATATTTTATTATATATGTTATTTTATGTGATTTATAAAATATGTAATAATTATAAGAAGGTAAATTTCAATGATACAATTAATGCTAATTATAGTAAACTATAATAATGAATTATATAATAAAAATGAACTTAAAAGAGAAATAATAATATTGGAGTAATGAAATACCACCTTGGATATATAAGAGACTATAATATTGTTGTGAGGATATTAATATAAACAAAAAGATTCATGTATAAAGAAAAAAAAAACATAAGCCTATCTAGGGTTTTAAGGAAGGATACATATATTTTACTAAATAACACATCTGGGTGAAACAAGTATTGTTGTTTAAAGATGATTTGAGGTTTGAATCCTTAAAAATGGATCCAAACCCTTAAATCTAATTATCTATTTCACTATAAGATATTTTATTGGTCACCCCTGTAAAATAATTCCTTTATACATTATCATTTCTGTTTTCATCCGTAACTCAAATTCTTAAATCATTTTATAATAGATAATCTTCATGACTCCACCACTACTTCAAAATCCCATGGATAAAATATAGAATACCTTGAATTTTTAGATATGTATTTTAGCCATCCTCATGGGTTATAAGGTTTCCAATGATGCACCATAACCAATAAAATATCTATCTTCATTACTGAAACTCAACCATGATAAAATTAATATAACATTCTATAATCTAGTAACAGACCTGGAATTTTGATATATATTCTGAAATCCTCTTCTTTACAATTTCAATCCAATATTTCTATTAAATTACTCATTAAATATCCATGATCCCTATTTTGAAGGTGAAGGATGAGCTATGTGCATTATCCAACAACTCTTTATTTATATTTCAATTTAATGGGACACATAGTTATGAATCAAATATTATAATCCATTCTTTATCAATTTTAAACTCTGAGGATTTGCTTTTTTCTTATAGATTCCATAATCTTTTATGTTTCCACATAATCACTTTGATAATCCATTATACTCACAATAATGGATAGTTAACAAATAATTTCAGAAGGTAAGGATGAGGCTCATTTATTTATGACCCCTAGGTCCATCATTTTTTAGTCTAATAATATTTAATCACTTTCAATTATCATCATTGACAAGGTCAAAGGATCATTTCAACCTAGATATTATGTCACATTATTTTATTTCTCAAAATGGTTGTGAATTTAAAATTCATAATCATTTTTCAACTCTAACCTTATTTTCTAGAACATATTAATCTCATTCTAAGTGAATATATATTTTAGTATCTTATGGTCCTTTAATATTTCATGCTTCTCAACATAGTGATAATTCCACAAAATCCTCAACGATAATATCTCTGTAGTGAAATCCAGATCATGTGTTGGGTAGCTCCTATAATTAACATTCATCTTCATTGAGGTGTAGGCTATCACTAAATCATTTTATATTAGTACACTACCTAAGACATTCCCTAAAGAATCACTTTGTTCCATGGAGATTTCCATAGTTAAGGGAAGAAAGATAACTAGGGTGGTAATAAGACTATATTTCAAATACTTGAAACTCTCTTCACATTCATTAATATGGATGAACATAACTCCATTATGATTCATTGTCATTAAAGGGTATAAAAATATTGATGATTATCCATGAAATAACTGACAATACTGTTCTATTCTAGGTAAATTATGGATCTCCATAAAAGTTGTTGGTCTAGTCTACTATTTAATTTCTTTTATATTATATGGGTATATATATATATATATCCTTTTATTAGTGATAACATGACCCAAGATTTAAACATACACCATATATAACTAACACTTACTTTACATTTAATGTATCTTCTCTATTAACAAATACATTATCACAATACTCAAATTCTTTACATGCTCCTCCTTTTTTTTGATTATGTCGTAATATCATCTATAAAGACTATAAAAAAAATGTTACAGTAATCTCTAAAGACTATATTAATTTCATCCCTAAAGTGTTTTGAATAATTATATTGTTTTAAGGGAATAACTATGATTGTATAGTGACCATGAAATGTATGAATTGATGTATTGATAATATATTTCTTATTCACCATTAATTAGTGATATCTTGATGGAAGGTACACCATAATGAAATATTGGTGACCACATATTTAATCGAATAAGTATTCTATCGGTGGTTTGGGATACTTATATTTTATCATTCCTTTCATGAAAACATTATAATCAATGAAGAGGATCATTGAACCATCCTCCACCCCGATGAAGATAATTGGAACACCACATGGTAAATCACTCGGGTGTAAAAAACCCTTTTCTATATCATCTTTTTACATCTTTGACCATTATTCAAACTAAATGGTATCCATCCTATAGGTATAATTGGATATTTAGAGACATCCAGGTATATGTTATTTGGATAACTCAACCTCTTAGTCAGGAATAAGATGGGGAAAAAGTTCAAGGGATTCATAAATATTGTTCCTCATACTATCCATGTATTCAAGAATGATTCTATAGTGGTCATCAATTATTTTAGCATGATAATATTTCTTATAAGATAGTAAAACCCAAAAATAATATAATGTTTCTAAAGGATATTCATCCTCCACATTATAATTGTATATAATAAGATAATGACTCAGGATGTGAACAATGATCCCATTATCCTTATTATTGATATTTTATTTATCTAATGATAGAGATTCCATGCTGAATATAGCATCAATATCTACTAAATAAGGCAGTAAAATATTTTACTAGATGTTCAATTTAGAAATATTGATTTAAGAGAAGTTATATACTTTGGATGAAATAATTTATTCATTTTATGTTCTCAGATATATATTAGTAAATTGTTTGTGGTGGTGGTTTAATAGTTCTACAAAACATGGAAGAGATGAAATAATGTGTAGATCCTTAATCAAAACATATGTTCAATATTCATTAATGATGTACCAACATACATGTCACCACATAATTGTCAGTATTCACCTTAGCAGTGGTGATGGAAAATTACATTCCTTAATCTCAGGTACATTGAGGTTACTTTTGTTGATTATATTCAAAATCCAATGTATTAGGGAGTTTGATTCCATAATGTTTCTGTTTATTGAAGTTTTAACACTATACCATATGAATAGTTCTAATAAGAAAATTATACTCCTCTATCACTTTAGTGGGATTATTTTCACCCCTTTGGAATTTATTATCATACTACCCCTCTTTTCACAATATATTCCTCTCCTAGTTCCCTTGTGATATTTTCTAGGATACTTCATCCCACTTGTTTAACATGTGGTAATTTGGGTATTCATTCCTAAAATAGATTTACTGGTTGGTCCTTACAAATAAAATCTATTTATTGTTTTTTTATATCTCAACCCATTATACCAAGGAGAGTATCCATTCTCCATCTCAAACTTGAAAGAACAATGAATGATCACTATATAACTATAAAAGTATAAAATTTATATTGAATTTTGTATAATTCCTTTTAAAAATATTATTATGTATTATATCATACATTCAATATTGTTGAAAAAATATGGATTTTTATCATGAAATCCATCTGATGGCTTCCTCAAACACCTCGTAGAATCATATTCTTTTTTCATCAATCTAATGAACCCACTCTCCATTTTGAGATGGAGAGTTTATGGAAAGTATTTAATGAAATATATATCCATGAATCTATCCCATTCCAGGGAATCAATTTCATATTTAGGATATTTTTTCTTTACCAGTTTCCACAACATTTTATCTCCCCCCTTTGTGAGATAAATGGCCAACATTTCATTTTATTTCTCCATGCATTGAAGGATATAAAAAGTATTCTTAATAGAGTTAATTAATTTTTCTATGATTTTGGGATCAAAATAACCTGTGACGATTGGATACCTTTTTTAGCATTATGTAATATACCATAAATTTATATTTCATTGGAGAAGGAGGGTGTTCTATAATATTAATGATATAATTTTTAACATGAGTCAGATGAACTATTTATTTTATGATTTTCTCAACTCCCTCTCGTATAATTTTAGGAATATAGTTATGGAAAACATAATGTTATCTATCACATCAGATGGTTGATTTGTTCCACATATTTCATTTCATTAGCTAAGATAAAAAAATGTTGAGGATATTCAGACTAAAAAATATGTAAAAAAAGAAACTATGAAAATAAAAAGAATACGTTATATTTAAAATGTAAATCTTAAATTATGTGACTGTATGTTTTAAAATATTTTATCCATGTTAATGTTTTCTTTTTGTTTTTCAAACCAAAAAAAATCTATTCATTTTCTTCGTAGAGATTTATAATTTGTCTCTGAATTTTCCAAATAATATCCATTTTGAGTGTAAAAATATGTGTGAAGAAAAGACACTTCTTCATGCCCTGAGTGATGTACTAGTTAATACCCAATGAACTTATATTAGGGTTGTTACCAAATATTACAAAAATTATAGAGCCACATCCACCTGTAGTATCCAAATAGGGATGCTAATCTATTGAATCCAGCCACTATATGCTTAACCAACATTTTATGACAACAACCTCCACATATAATTAACCCTTTCATTACCACTAAATTAATCTAATACTAATACCAAAAAATAACTCTACATTTCTATGATAGAAACTATAGGGAACCAAACCATTTACACATATTTTTACATGATTCTTAACCTAAATATCTAATAAATACCAACCCTATATAAAAATTCATAGTGTATTTAGAAGAATACATACATAAAACTATGACATCAAACAAAAATAAAACATCTTTATTTTAATCTCCTTAATGATATCCTAAATTAATTTGATCTGTTAAAACTATAATGGATAACATACTAAATATATAAAACAAATGGGTGACTTATGAATCTGAGTATGGGAATAAGCATGATCATAAGGCATAACATATGATTAAAAATATTTTTCAAGATTTCCTTAAAGATAAAGATCATGAATAATCACATGGATCACATGGATTAATAAAAAAAGAAAATGGAATCATAATATCAAGACATAATTGGAAATTGAAATCAATTTATTACAAGAAATAATCATAATTTATTGCTCACTATGAGGATAACATCACATGGTGGAAAAATATCATCAGGGATTAGATTTACTTCCAAATCCCATACATGACTTATAATGAGATAAAAATACCAAATTAATTTGAGTGATATTCTAGAACACTCATCACGACATGTACACTATTTTTTTATAAAAACATAAATCAATCATAATTCATAAACATAATTACCCATGTAGAGAAAAGGGTTACATAATCTTGCCTCATATCATACTCAATTGTTATTTCATATTGAATCCAAATAGGAGTTAAATTTATTTTGTGTTCATATCAAATTACATAAAGATGGGTCATAAAATATGGCGTTAATTTGGAAAAAACATCTAGCTAGTTGGAATATAATTGTGTATATACATGAAGTTAGAAAATAGTGTTTAACGGAATTGGTTAAAGATTATTAGAGAATGGGTAGATATTGAATTTTCTTTGAATACCTTATGTAAAGTAGAATGGTAATACCTAAAAATAACATTATTTATCTAAATAAAGAATGTGTATAATTGATTAAATCATAATTACATAAATGGATTAGGGGATAGAAAATTACCCCATAATTAGGTTTCGTTTTATTGAAGGAACTTGTGAAATGATATTTTGGCATGTAATACCCCATATATTTAATGGATAATAATATTGGTATATATGTAATACATATACATATATATATATATATATAGAATTTATAATAATATCATAACATCAGGGAGAAATACAAAGTGATTTAGAAATAGAAATTTCATATCAAAATATGGTAGTTTAGATAGATCTCTTACCGTATTTTCTAGAATAGTTCTACACTTGCACCTAATGTACTTAAGAATTAAATTAAATTGATTAATTACTTAACATGGATAATTTTAGTCTATATTTTATTTATTATTGTCTTTTAATGTTTTCTCATAACTATTTAAATGAGATATAATTCTTAATTTTTCATTCCCAAGGGAGTTTGTTTCATGGGTCCATGGTCAAACCACTTGTGTATAATTGTGATCGTTTTTTTAAATGTGAATAAAACTGAAGATGTGTAATAAAATTGTATCCATATCATTATATAAATTTTTTGGTTCCAGATTAACATTTTTATTTATGAAATAGTGATACTCATTTATAATAATGTTACAGTTATGTGGTTTGGTTATTTAGGTGATTTTAGTGACCATCAAGAAATAGTTTCAATTTAATTAATATTAAGTCTATATATTCATCACAGAACATGAAACAATTTAACATAACCTTATTTTCATCTTATATAAACAAAAAAAAATTCGGACCATTCTACATGTGAATAATGGAAAACAAAAACTCATCATCTATGAAGTTGGTGAATCGACATAATATAGAAAATAGTTCGATTTTTTTAATAAGAAGAGAATAGAAGAGGTTGGATGATAGATATTAGATTATTGCTAAAAAATATTATTTATATATGATAGCATAGCTATTGTATCAGGTTATATGATGGAGGTGAGGAGATGTTTTCTAAAGGAAATAACATAAAATAAAAAGTTTGAGAATATTATCTGTTGAATGACGTCTCTTGAAATACATCGTATGACTCCTTGGTTTTTTTACTTTTGGTTAGATGATAACTATGAAGACATGAGGTAGAGGACATGGAAGATAATATAACAAAAATAGGGAAATATAGTTAACTTTGAAGGTGTGAGTAGAAGTGGTGGTGAGGGTGATATTTATAACGGGTGCATTGGGATGTTTGTAAATATTTTTCTCACCATATAAATATTTTCTCTCAAGATGACCAATAATGTTTATTCAAGTGAATGTTTGTGTTTAGTGATTTATGTGAGTTTAATATAATTATTTCATATATTATCTGGGACTCAAAAATTCAGGTATTTAGCTTATAATGTTAAATATCTTATTTTTTATAGTTCACTATTCCCAAAAAATTCAAATATTTTAGAAAAACAAAAAAACCCACCCTGAAAATTTTTAAACATTAAGGTTCCAAAAATATAAATACATTTTAGGCAAAAAAAATCTCTATAATAAGTGAAATAAAACATTTCAATAAAATCAGAATCTATTTGATAAAAAACAATTTTAATATTATGTTTACTTTTTTAACCATTTGAAAGTTTAATTTTGCTCCCATAAAATTATATTATCATTATAGTAAAAAATAATATAAAATTATAAACCCATTTTATGAAATTAAAATTTATTATAAATCAATATATATTTCATAAAAATGAAAATTAAACATATACGTTTTAAAAAAACATTAATAATTATTGTATTATTTTTAAAAAAATTATTTAATTTTATAATGACATAAATATTCTATATGTTCATTTTATAAGATATATATATATATATATATATTATTTTACACATCCATAAGTGTAGATACTATTATATTGGTTATTTTATTATTCCTAATTGTAAAATTACTGTTCTAATGGTTATATTTTTAGTAGAAATACTAGATCCCTACTTTTTATAAATATATCATATTTTAATCGTCTTTATTAATTTATATTTTCACATAATGTAATAAATATTTTTTTTCCCAAAATCCATATTTCATTATTAAAATTATGTCTCATTTTTGTAGTGTTGTCCAGGAATAAGATTATTCTTATAGATCAAGATGATCCTAGTTTCCATATTATCATTATCATATTTTATATTTTTTCCCCATTCTAATACATTCAGTTATTATAGCCATATTTATTCATTCAATTTAATTATAAAATTAATGTAATAAATTGTTTTTGGTTTTATCAAATGGTTCATGTGAATTAAATAATATAATATTACTAAACATGGCATAATTATATATTAAGAAGGGAAATTCCATTGGTAAAATTATGGGTTGTTATAAACGAACTCACATTTTATCAAATATTCCCTTGATAATGGGTCCCTACCAGGTTTTCCTCCATAACCCATAGAACCCATTATTTTTCTACAACCATGCATCGTCACGATAATGATGGTTTTGGTCTCGAGGACACCATTGACACCACCCCTGGATCTCAATAGTAATATTATTAGACGCGTATTTAATGTTTCGTTATTTGAAGATATCAACCAATTCCACTAGTCTATTTAATGATCCATTGAGAGAGTGAAGGCTTTCTATATGAATGGTATTCCATTATTTTATCAATCCAAACCACATACTCACTTATTATCCCATCCATTTCTCAATTAATGAGATATGCATCAGTGTGACTCATGAGAGTAGATATAAGAACATATTAAGTTCCCCTTGATGATTTCATCACCATGGATCATCAAAAAGATAGAAAAATTATTATGTCTTGAATCTGGTGTAGGATTCAGGTCTTTTCTATATCTGTCCATATTCCCCTTCTATCCAGTCGTCCATCTCAATCCACCAGTCGATGGGAAGTGGATGAACATATATGAAAAAACCTATGTAATACCCACATACATATCCTTTCCACCTATATACATGACACAAGTCTCTTAAAACTAGGTGAAACCCCAAATCATCATTCGGGAAGCATATTATAAAACTACATGAAACCATCCATTCAATGTGATGTTAGACTATATGATTTTAGTCTCATCAAATGATTTTCATCTATGAATTGAACTACATGAGCTATGATTTATATCCTAATAGGATATATAGGTGATAGCATTAAAGGAAGATGAGGATAATGTCTTCATACCAACAAGGAATTCCATCCATATTAACCTATGAATATAACAAAAAATTTAAAGTATTTTATATCAGGTTATTATTTCCAGATTCACGTTGAATTCACCATATTTTCACGTAATGAATGTCTGGGGAAACCTATTGATTTTTGCAGGTGGGGTCGAGTATAGTTACACAATCAATCACTTTTTATTAACTATTTTTTTTATGTCAAAATCTCCCAATGGCTCCCACATCTATAATGAATTGTGGGACTATATTCCAAAGGTAAAAATTCACATGGGGTTTCAAACCTGATTATAGTTTTTAACTAAAATTGGCCGAGATTATGGTAGTTCAGGATCATTACACCCTTTTGGTGGAATTATTTCCGACTCTAGGACTCTCTTATAGATTTATGATATGTTCATGAATCTCATCCAAATCCCAATATAGGATTGTTTGAAATAATAAAATGATTCTATTTTCAATCCTTCTATACATAAAGGGGTTCTATTAATGAGACCATATTTATATATCAATGGTTCTCCATATGATTCGTCCTATTTATTAGTAGTGGGTATATTCATGTGTTTTCAATCTATATAACTATGAACACTGGTGTTTACTACCATCTAAGAAGGAGACCTATGTTTAAATGATGGGATTTATCCTCAAATGTGTGTTCTAGATATCCTATGAGAATAGAAATTAGAACCAATGTGGTTCATTTTTCTTTCATATTATTGACGGGAATAGATATATAATTTTTTAATATGAGGGTTATTTCCTCATAGAATACAATAAAGGAATTCTTTTGGGATATAAAAAAATAAGGTTTCCCATGTATAGAGCCATTTGGATCATGTCATTTACTAAGGCTTAAATAATAAGGCTACTGTGATTGGTGGAATTTTATGATACTAGTGAATTGATCCTTGAAAATACCTAAGCCCACATGAGTCATTTTCAGTGTTAGTAATATAGGGCATAAAGTAATCAGAACCACTGTATATGGATATGGTACATATGAACTAGGGAGATCCGGATGGAGTATGTGATATAGAGAGTGAAACATATGAATGTATCTTATGTAACCTATATATAAATTGAATTTATGTCTTTGTAGTTCAATTAACTTCTCAATCCACTGATTGGTGAATAAGAAATATATATCCACATAGGTCACTTCCTAAAAATTATAGTAAATGCAATACCGAGATCTTACATGTATGGGGTTTACTATGTACATTCCAATTTACTTCCAGCTAATACACAAGGAAGTATGATATACTCATTGGAGAGTTTAGGTCCCATGGGATTCAGGGTCTAGGAGATGGAGGGGTACACAATAAGGTGGATATCCACTTGAAGATATTTGAACATTTCTTTATGACAGTTATATGTGGGGATAATGAGTGGAATGGGTATCTTATGTTGAGTGTATATCCCAAATATGTTATAGAAACATCCATATGAAGGGGGTGTTCAACCAAAAACTCATAGTTTGGGATTCACATAATTTCTAGACTCGTGTATGAGTATTCTTTCAAGAAAAGGTGGACATGTTTTTGTGGTTTTGTCATGACGTATCTAAGGTTTCTGCCTAATAATTCAATAGATGTCTAGTTTACATGTCTATGGGTCTTCATATGATCAAGGACGAAATGTATAAGAGAAGTCATGTGATAATGATGATAGGTCCAGAGGGCTTCTTATGAACCGGATTACATGTTTGTTGTAAATTTCATGTTCTACCAAACATGTCATGTGGTTTTCATGTGAGTTTTATGACATGTTTAAGGGTCATTTTATGATCTATGTGACTTGTACAAAGGACTTCATGTGACCCAGGTGAAATGTTTGTAGAAATTTTCATGAACTTCCTGACATGTTTGGGGTACATCTCATGATTTTATTGGAATATAGATAGGGAATTGTGTTCATGGATGACATATCCAGTAACCATTTCATGATCAATCTGACAAGTCTGGAAGACATTTCATAAACCATATGATATATTTGGAGTGCATCGCATGAACCACATTATATGTCTTGAGAAATTTTTATGATCTAACCAACTTGTCTATTGGGGTCGTGTTACATGGTTAACATATCCATATGTAGTTTCTTAATTTTTGAAAAGTTCAACTTATGTTCATTCCTTCTCTAATATAAATTTCCTCCTTATATTAATATAAATATTCCATTATCTTCATCCTTTATTGCATAAATTATTCAATGTTTGTCAAATGTTGGCCTATTGAGGACTTCAATCCCCATGTAAACTAGTAGATAAACCCTAATGTGGTCCATCATGAATGTTTGGAGTCCTTGACATGATAAATGGAGTGATAATTGAAATGGTATAAACCTTATTTGTAATCCCTTAAGTCGTTCCCTGAGTTTACCTGGTGGAAGACTCTTGTGATCACATAGTTCTTTACCCAGTGAAGTCTACTCTTACCTCAATGCTCTATTTTATATTTTTTTCTATTCATTGTGGTAATTTATATTCATATATTCCCCTAATATATACTACATCACATGGTTATTAAATCATATATACGGTCCTGAGTTGGCGAAGGAAGAATCTTATCATTCATTATGCATGAACACACCATATGTCATCCATGAAATCAACATCATGTCTCATGATAATTATACATTGTGAGATCACTCCAAAATTTCCATATTTACTATTCTAATTGATTTTATAAGGGGTTTTACAAAATAAAATCTACATTTCAATGGGGCTTTTAAGATAAGGATGAATGTATGGAGCCCTTCATAGGATTATGAAGGAATGTTGGATGGCCTTCAAATAATAGTGGAAGACTCATTTGTGGCCCTTTATGAGATTAAAATTCAATTTCAATGTTCATTCATCTAATAGATAAAATGATAACATGAGGCACATAAACCCTTCACATGTGAAATAACATAACACTACTAAGAATTAAGGTATCACTTTCATCAAATTTTATTGTATAAATCCCACGAAATACCCATGGGATTTCTATTAGATAATTTCATGATTAAATAAACATTTCAGATCTCTATTTCATTATAATGGTGAAATCTCTAGTGTCCTCCAAGTCATAAATCCAACAAGAGTCCATGGGTTTTCATGGGATTTATTAATATCATTGTGAACTGCATTTACATGCCACCTAAAATTCAATGTACCTCTCATTTTCATTAAGATTACTCATTTTCCATCTACTATTTTTTGAATAGATTGGGAAATTTTAAAGAACATATTAGCTATCATGTCACTTGATCAAAAGGACTCATTATGAGGGTCTTCATCTGATCCAATGGGCTACAATATTGGGCATCAAATAATCAGAAATACTTTTTGGTGGGGATCTACATGATCCTTAATAGATCATTTGATGCTTGTGACCCATTTCCATGATATCCTTACGGAAAAATGATTCATATGACCTAGGTTCGTAATATTCATATATCTATTTTGCTCCTCCCTTCAATTTTCAAATAAAATAATACCCATGCATTCGGTATTTTTCTTATCATAAAATATATGATTCCCATTTGGAGGGTTTCAACCCCCCCCAGAAGTGTTTTCTAAAAGGATGAAGACATAGTTTTTAAGAATATAAATTCCCAATTATAAACCTTCATCTTCCTCTAGTCGGTATTCAGAGAATCATTTTTCCTTATGAGATACTTTTCTCATTGCATAGAGCTCCCTATAAATATTAAAGTAGGATTTTTTCCATTTCACATGTGACTAGAACCTATAGAGTGCTTGGGATTTTATACCTCTCACAAATTCTTTCCCATACCTCTTTGCATCACCTTGATGAAAAACATTTCATGATACCCAGTCCCAAACGCTTTCCTATTTATCTCCTAGCATGATAACCTTATACTAATGACCAATGTAACAAACCAACTAGTTAATCAATAGTATGTGTCTTGAACTGAAACACGGTGCCTATGATGTAGGGCCTCTTAGAGTGATCTTTCTATGCTATCTAGTTATCATATTTGATTTATATTGTTTGTGTGACGTTCATATAGTCATGTAGTCAATGTTATTAGAATAGATTATGTGATCTCATGATGTTACAAGGGTCACACAATTTTTATGCCTATAACGCATCAAGAAATCTTTAACCCTTTTTAGGTCACATGATTCATGTGATAATTTCTTATATATGTACTTTTATTTCACTTTTTTACAATATTTTTTTACCTATCTAAATTATCCTCAATTCTATTGTATAGATGTATACTAGTTAAAAAATTCATTTTATGCTTCTAACTAGAGATCCCAAATTTTCGACAACATCAATGATGACACTTAGTACAAGGTATTTCAAACATTGATATTTGTAAGGAGAGTATGCACCATGATCTTCAAAACTATACTCTTCCACACAAACATCCATTGTGCCTATTCATTCTTCTAGATGATACTTACATCCCTTGACGTTACTATAATCTTTTATCCGGCTAGTTATCTTCATCTATTTACTACATTCAATAGATAGTTTTTGAGTATCATCATTTTTATTTGGAACCAATCCATGTTATGTCCTATAAGTTTTCCAATTATCTAGTAGGAATAGAAGGACATGATCTTTATCATAGAATAATTTATCATAGGTACTTGAAAATATTCTTCTCTTCACTGGAAATCCCAAAAAAAAATAGATGGAGTTCAAATTTGTATTATTTACCAAGAGGCGTCGTCAATGATGAATGGGAATGTCCATTTTGGTTGAAGAAAATTTGATCATAATTCCTCAACCAGTTACACACTATCCATATATCTGAGGATACATGGATTCTTCAATTCATCATGTATTGTCATTTAGAACTCCTTATATATCTTATTGGTTGCTGGTTTCTATGCACCAAAACTTTTCAAATATCATATGGTGATAAAGGGATCCTTTTGTGGGATATTTATGATCTGCGGGAATACCTCATCCTAGGGATATGTATGATAAATTCCTTCCAGAAATATGTGTTTCAAATGACCCCAAACAAACTCCAAACTTGACAAGGGATATGCTCACCACTATGATGGAAAAGTTAAAGAAAGAGAGAAACCTATTCAAAATAATTTAATTAAGTTATTGGATCATCATATTCCATTATTGAAGATGTACTTGTTGAACCACCATACTGCTTATCAAATTATTTCTTTATAATTTTGAAATAGTTCATGTTCTTATTGTTCTATTTTTGATGTATGAGATTATGCATCATCTTGATACTAAGTGAGACTATAGGTTTCCACCAATATTTTGTTTTTGTTAAAATTTTCCCTGATTTAAAATGGATGGATTTTCCTAGCTAGGGATGCACACGTGGGAATTTATTTTATCACATTGGTGATAGAAGCAAAACTATAATAATAGACACCGCTTAACATAGACATGCCAACAATTTCTTTCCTCTATCAATTACATGACCATGATAAATATTGCAATTTCTCCTACTAGAACAGTATATTTTCTCAAATTTTGTTTTGGTAAATTGGGGAATGATTTTGAGGTTTAAAGTATGAGAACACTATGGAATTTCCACATAACCTATACCCCGTATTTTTTTCCTCATCCATATAGTTGTACTCAATTTTTTCCCATATTACCTTAGATTGTGTGTGGGGAGAATATAATCCCTATAAATATTTTCCAATTATATATTATATAGGAACATGAATATACAATTTCATAAATATTTCATTCACTTAACTATGCCGCTATCTTCAGGTCATAAGACTATGTCCATGAATTGGTGAAAACATCCCCATTTGAAAAACTGAATTGATTATTTTGTTAAGTGAAAAATCTATATGATTTTATGATATCCTTTTTTATAGAAGTTATGGAGTTGATTTAGGACATGGGGGACCCTGCAAGGAAATTCCTTATCTAAAGTGACATGTCTCCCATAAAAATGACCAGGTATGCTGAGTATTCCTTTCAATTTGTGCAATTTATTGATGATGCATTGGTTGAGGAAGAAAACCACGATTCGTATTCTTCTTATTTTTCATTATTATCCCATTTGACCCTTCTTTTGATGGGCGTCATGCGTGGATACATTCCACAAATAATTATTCCTTCTAATACCCCCTCCCCCAATTAGTTGTTGAGATATGGATACCAAAATGGATAATTTGGTAGTGAATCTACTCCCAAATTACTAAAACTCCATTGGAGAATACTCCTAGGAAATGGTAATCCCTTCAATTTATCTTTCATGATTTGGGAGCTGATGGAGTTGACTATTGGAAATTTTATAATATCATGATACAGATCCTCTTGTCTTATAAAAAAATGGACAGTAATGAGAGGGATTTGTGTAGTATTGATGAAATAATTCTATTGTCTAATCAATGCGGGGAATCTTGAGAGGTTCTTGGACATAGATAACAAAATGCTTTTCATCTACATGCACATATATATGACTTTATTATGAATATAGTAGAATATAGAGTGAATATAGCTCACCCATGTTCCATTATATTGATGTAGTCATCTTTATAGGAATCCACTTAAATGGAATGTGAAGAGATGAACTCCTTGGTTGAGACTATTCATCCTTTGAAAAAGCGGGATGATATGGAGTTAATATAACTTCATCATTCTGTTGAAATCACCTACTAGACTATGGCTAATTTATCAAACATGAATTACTATATTTTATCATGATCTATCAATTAATGTTTTATTTTTATATATAACCTTAGAGACACTCCATAATGTGGATATTCCTTCATCCTTTTCACATTATCATTGAAAAATTCTTCTAATCATTACTTTCCATTTTTAGTATTTCTTTCATTAATCATGTGAATGAAATTTCATTGACTCTATATCATATAGATCATCAAATACGTCCACACTTTTTGTAATTACATTTAAATCCAATGATCAGAATTTTAATGCTTGGATAATGAAAAACCTCTCCTAAGAATTTCCCATGATAGATTATTGACATAATAATCCTCATTTGTGTATCTTCTCTAGTTGTTCTAAGATTACATGGTCCTAAAGTATAATTTGGGAAAATATATCTCAAATATAATGTTATCTGATTTTTTCTTATTTTAATGGGCTTAGTGGGCGTAGATTAATTTTTTGTACTGAATGATAATGATCCATATAATATTTATGTATTTTTAAATGCACTAAATTTTACATAAGTTTTATATGGTAAATTATTAGTAGGCATGGACTTAGATTTTTCTCATGAAACTCTTCAATGGGTTTTCCCGTCACATGTTTTGGACTATTAGATTTAATACATTCTTAATGTTGTAAAAATCATAAAAAAAACTTGTTCAGGGAGTAGAGACTCAATTTTTCCTAGGGTTCCCTTTTTTGGTCTTCAACCTCTCCTGTATTATGTCTATTTTTAGTTGTTGTTTAAGGTATTGTAAAATAATAACATTATGGTATTTTTGGTTCTCTTAAACTTCACCATTTTTTTGTAGATTAGTTTCATCAATATCATACCATATATAGTGATAGTTTAATTTATTCTAGCTAAAACTCCCTATTATCATAGTTTAGGTTATTCTATGTTATATTATCTATTGTTATGATTTAGGGACATCTAGATTATATATTCTATTACGAGTTGTGAAGCATCTGTATTCAAGAAGGGTTTGGGAACCTTGAATCCTTGTATGGATTTTGAAGAATGATTATCCATGAATGTTTTTTATAACCTATATTCTTAATTGATATTATAATGATTGAATTTTCATTATGTATTCATACTAACTATATTATTTTTTAAGTTATTATGAATGTGTTTCCATGATGGGTTGTGATACCCTCCAACCTTACTAAGATCCAGTTTGATGTATCATGGATTAATATTATGGATTCAAAATCAACATGGGTAGTTCGAATATGGACTATATAAGTCACAAAAAATTTATAAACCAATGATGATTATATGGGGAATATACATGTTAGGTTTTAGTGAATCATTTTGACATGTAGCATTCCTCCACAATGTTATTGGGGATCCATAGGATTTGTGGTGCTTTCCTGAAGGAGGATATTCCTCTAGTTAATTGTTCACATCCCCTTATGCATGATCCCATATTTTTTACATTCATTTTTAAATGCACTAAATTTTACATATGTTTTATATGCACTAAGAAGAAGATGGAAATTTTGTAACTAGAGGATCAAGGTTCACAGATCATGAATGACGATAGATGAAAATCATACTAAGGATGAAATCAAATCAATCTATATGGATGTTCTCTACTAGGATTATTTCTTGTATCACAATGATTTGAATCCATTTTTCAAGGCAAATACACATTTGGTTGACAACTAAGATCTCATTTGTCAAAACTAGGGGTAGACATACATATTCAGTCGATTGGTCCTATGTAGCTAGGTGTCCTATCAAAATGTATATAATATGTTTTCCAAAATCAATGACACCCAAGAAAAAAAACTTTAGTTTATGGATTGAGGTTCTTAGAAAGGTGATGGAAGCACCCTAAACATTGGTATACTAGAGTCAAACTCTTTTAGTCCTTTGAAAAGAACTGATTGTGGGTTATGGTATATATATTTTAGTGTATATTAGAGGGGACACAAATATCATGAACATTACCATCATGTTACAAGGATTTATTCCTTGTATTTTAACGTCATACAATTAGGACTTATGAACTAATGTCAAAATGTAAAATATGTTCTTTAGGGCACTTTTCTCTTGTATGGGGAATTTAAATATAGTAGGAACATTTTAACAATGCCCACGCTTATTAGTGGGTATCAATATTGTAGAGACCTTTCTACATAGATATATCTCATGTTTAAGAAATACGTATGTATATCTCATTTATATATTGGTGAGACGAGTTTGTATGACTCATTCATCCCTAACAAGATACAAATGAAATTATTATAGATTATATTCCTTACGTTTCCCAATGTTTATTGTAAGGGAAGGAATCATGAAATCTTCATATCTTTAAATGAGATCCATTTACAAATATATTTCTTGTATGACGGGGGAGGGGCATATTTTTTTCGATCCCTATGTGAGTCTCGACATTATTTTTTTCTAAGGGTTCCACTATATAGATAAAGATCATATGCAGGGAAAACAATTTCCATATCTGGTTCTGTTGTGGAGATAATATATTCGTATTTAGCATATATTCATGGGTAGGATGTCACACATTAAACAGTTTAGGTCGTTTTGGATGGACCATATTCCATTTAGTTTAATATTTCACTATTATGACATTATCATGTAGTATAACATCATGTTACGAGGACATAATTTTTTAGATTAATGTCATGTGACAAAAATATATGACTGAGAGAAATGTAAAATGTAGTGAAATTAGGTCTAACTAGGATATTTGTACCCTGGTATGGAGGGGTATAAAAATATGATACTATAATCATTCATTAATAATGGGTATGATTCACAAATGTCTAACGTTGAGAGTATCAGAATTTTCTTGAACGGTTGGGATATGGGATGTGTAAATCGCAATAAAAGAATGTCAAAGTCAAAGGGAGGTGGATATAGGTGGGTAAGGGATAACTATATTAATGTTGGAATCCCATATTCAATATATACCTGTAAATAACTACTGGATTTAAGGGGGGACTCTCCTCCAGAACAAAAACATCCACTAGGTGAAAGATCATAGGAATTGAATTATTTACCATTGAATCCTATTAATAAATCTCTAGATTAACCACTCCCTATTACCAATTTTCTATAGGTTAGAACAATGAGAAATGGATTCCCAGTTCTATGGTGTTCCATGAAAATGATATCAACTTGGGGAATTATTTTGTGTCAACTCTTATATTTATGATATGTTCTTATATCATAGATAAAATAATATTCAAGATGTGTTTGATCACCCTAAAATATACACAACTGTTTATTGAACACATTTCTAGGTGAAGGGAAAAAGTATTTGATTATTGAAAAAAACCATTAGAGGGAATAATCTATTAAATGTAAAACCTCTTTCCATACTGATTAACATCATGTGAAAATGTCGGCGTTCTGCTGTTTAACATCATGTGACATGGATGTTGTTCACAATCATTGGATATAAAACACCAAGACTGCACTGATTACAGTGACTATATTGGTTCTCTAAGATCACATGGGTAATTATCAATATCTAAAACAAGAAAAAAAAATGATATTTGATGGGACTATGTGAGGGGTATTGACAAGAAATTATGGAGAACTCACATTTCCTTATGATAGGAATTCCCCACACAAATCTGGTTATCCACTATAGACATAGTTTAGCATGATGTGAACTTGAAACTGATCATAAAATGGAGGATTCTTGCATCACATTGTATACAATAATATAATAATAAATACAAGAAATGTTCTTTGGAATAAAGAACACTAAACATTTCAGGTTCAACTGCAAGAAAGGGAAATTTTATCATTACTTAGTAGATGGATTTGGGATTGAATATCGTAACATCACTACATATCCTATGGTAACATGAATCATGGAATGTATAGTTCTGATATTAATTTGGTGTAGTTAGAGTTATACCATTGGGACCTGGAACATGAAGGCATAATCCACTAATTAATTATTGAAACCTATTTCCTATGTGGAATATTGATTAAAGATATCATCTCCTTAGGTGGAATGAAGTGGTTTCTAAATGGATTTTAAAGGTTACAGAAGTTTAGTCTTCATAGTATATACATAAATTGAAATGAAAAGGTTATAATAATGTGATTTTATAATATATCGTTGAAAATGGGTACAATTCATAGATGTGTTACATTAAGAGTATCTAAATCCCCTGGAATAATTGTATTATGGGAAGTGTAAATCATAGCCAAAGAAATTTTTTTCCAGCAAGAGGTGGAGACTAGATTATATGGTTTAACCCATAATAATTGTGGAAACCTATTTGATATGAAGTCAAGACAATAACTATGGGATTTATGGGGGGCCTCTCATCTAGTATAAGAAATAACCATCAGGTGCAAGCTCTTAGTAATTTCATTATTCACCATCAGATCCTTATGGTTCCCATTTAGATTAACGCGTCCTTGTTATCAGTTTTTAGTAGTGGAGAATGAGGAAAAAGGGAGCCAAAGGATTATGATGATCCTAGAAAAGGATTTAAACTCAAGTAAATAATTTTTATTAACATAGATATTAATGATATTATGTTATTTCATGGAGAATGTACTATAAAAGAATGGTTCAAGAAAACTAATGGAAACGCCAACATATATTGAACACATTTCAATGAAAATGGATAAAACATTAAATTCATTAATAAATAGTGATCAGGGGGATGATATATTTGGAATTAAGACATCTTTTCATGATGTTTAACACCATGAAATTAGGATTATGTCTTTTATTTTGACTCCATGTGATGAGGATGATTTCATGTATTTTAAAATATAGTGGCTATAAAATTTTGATGAAGTTCAAATTAATGCGCATAGGATGTGGTGATAAATTTATTATTTTGTGACAATGATGTGATTCTCTATCCAAAACATGACCTAATATCATAGGCCAGAGTGGCATTCTAGGATTCCTAAGCTCCCAATATAGATTCTCGGCATGAGAAACAGGGGATAATTGGGAATTAAATTAATCTATGTGAGAATATGTGATTGGTAATGTGTTGGGGTGTTCAAAATTTAACATGGAATAGAACCTATACATGGATTTGACTCTAATCAAGGGACATGATTGGGTGGAATTGAAACTCTTAGCCAAGCTTAGAATGGAGGACCTAGTCATCACTATGTATCATATGATGGAATGAATCATTCCATACATATTTATTTGATGTAAAATTCCACACATTTCTCAAATTCAAATCAAACCATGAGATTTTATGAATATTTATATTTTTTTAAATAATTTTTTTTCAATGGTTTTAGTACATGAAATATTTTTTTTCGTCTTGTGTTAATGCAATATTAAGTTTAGCTTTCATTATACATAGCTCCATGTTTTAAAAAACATGATGTAATATTAAAATATTGTTATTTAATATGATAATTGTTTCATAGACATTGGAATTGAATATATGAATAGGATTGACTAAATTATTATAATATATAGTTTATATCTATATATATAATGAGTTATTTGTTCCCCAATTAATTAGAAATGAAAATAAAAACTGTTTTTTAATGTCCAGACCTATATTCCACTGAATTGGTGCTCCGATCCATTTTTTCACAACGAATAAAGAGCACCTCTATGTATGATGGTGTCCATAAACTATTAGAGATTGTATAGGATGTGATGGTAGGGAGAATATTTCCTTATATAAATGTTACCGAACATCAAAAATAGCTCTGTATCATACACAACAGTAAATAAATAACATGTGGTAGTATTAAATAAAATACAATGGAATATTTTGTAATAAAAAAATGAAATATCTATAAAATCTTGAATGGCTAAGTCATACATACAATACTGGTCACCCACATGGATGACCATACATGTATAAGAAATGAAAAGAAACGGAGATAAATTTATAGGTGTTAACTACTAACTCCAACATGGAACAGATCATTTCTCTCCAGACACTATCAAACTACACCATCCTAATCACAACCACCCGCATGAGCAGATCCACAAGATCATGTAACACAAGGCTTCACTATGATCCATTATGAAACTGTGTTCATCCTAAAATACATATATAAAGTCGACACATACATCGAGGTGCACATGCATGAGTTAGCAATAATCTCAGTAGGACACAATAATGATGAACCTATAAAATTTGCATCCATAAGTTCATCCCCATGAAATATGATCAACCTAGATGAGATACAACTCAAAAGATAAATAAAGAACATAATGTGAAACCATAGTAAATCCTAAAGTCTGTAATCCTGATTGACTGGGTGAAATTATATCATGGATATAAAAATTTATATGTTTATATATGTGTGGTCCCATAACTATACATATATCAAAAATATGTATATGATTAATTAATGTGAAACTAATAGCATAAATCCACCAATATTTGATCCTTGGGTCCATAATCTCGATCACCTGGACATCATGTGACAATGGTATTAAGGTGGATGTTGGGTCACAAAAACTGTGTATCATTAATTTGATCTTTGAGTTGATAATACCAATCAACATATACCTACTTCAGCAAAAACTGTAAATGTCTCTAAGAAACAGACGTCCCCACAAGATAATACTCATATTAACCACATGCTCACCTATAATCACCTCCAATTATCATAAAGAATGACTTCAGGGGAGTACTTCTATAAAACTACTAACAGTCACTAATATATATTCCATGATACTAATTCCAGGTATATATAGACCACATTATGATCCCTAGGTCTATCTTTGTAGGAGTTCACTGAATTTGGAACTTAGAGGAACAATAACGGCGTGATACCATGGAAATTTGTAAGGGGTGGTCATCGGTGAGACACCATGTCCACCCCTCAAGGTCTCCAATAAGGGAGAGAGGAATCACACCAAACAACTATGAGATCATAACCATCCATTTTTATCCAGCGGTGTGAAATACTATGTCCAAAATCATTGCAAAGTAACTGATTAAGGGGAGCGTAATCATCACTATCAATCGGTATACTGTAATCATACAATATTATCATCATATAAAGGAGTGTGTAATAGTATTCATCACATATCAAATTGAAGAGAGTGGATTCATCCTCATCCCATATCATGTGTAGGAGATCAAAATCACCCCCATCACTGAGGAGATCATAATCATCCACAATTATCATTACTAGGGATGTCATTCCCGTATAGCATAGACATAGGCTCAAAAATTTTATTTTTAGAAGCACCTATGAAAATACTAATAATATTATAATCAAATACGTAGGCTCAAAAAATATATCCAGGGTAGTACAAATAGGTTTATAGGTAAATATCATAAATAATATGGCTAAAAATATAGAACCAAAAAAGAAAGTATGGTCATCCCAAAGAGAGAGAATGATTTCTCATGCCAGCTTTAAAAACCACAAACTATGAAAAACTTATTGTAAATATTCTTGCATCCAAACGAAATATGTCACATCATAAATAAATGAGGATGTGGCAGAACACCTAATACCAACACTAATACTATAGCCCCATGGGATTTAATGTTTGACACATGTTTTATAGTGACACCTTCTACCATCTATACAAAAACCGGATGTACTAGATCAGGGTTGGTTAAACAATGGGCCACCCACTAGGTCCCTTAAGAAAAAATCTAATAGGAATACTACCTAGGATCCTCAAGGTCCAAAAAAATGAAATCATACTAATTGGGATCCATATATAAAAATGTATGAGGAGGAATCCGACATTGGATCATCCATGGGTAAGGAAATGGAGGATTGCTAAATGGGATCCATAGAATATGTGTTTAAAACACGAAAAAGAAAAATATATTGGGATTTACAGTGAAAAATTAAACCAACCTACCTTTGGGAAGAACCTTATAATCCTTCTCCCATTTCTGTGGTCCACAACTACCTCATGATAATATATCACCTCCCAAGCTCAATTGTGGTACCAATCTTTCCATATATCTCTTTCTCTCACCTTGTCTCTTGTTTTCACTCTCAATTGCTAGAAGAAAAAATCCCAGTCACATACACAATAATCAATGAGGAAAATAAGAAAATGAAAACGTGAAAAGAAAAGAAAGAAAATAAAAAGAAAAAGGAAAATGAAAATAGGTCTTGGGTCAACCCTAGTGCCCAACATGAGTTTATGTCCCACCTTGGAAAACCACCATATTCTTGACTCAATGAAAGTGATGTAATCACAGTCGGAATATCCATTCAAAATATTTCACCAAAAGAACAACCATGTATAAATAGGTATTTAATTTATTATATATCAATTATTAATTATGGTGTAAAAATTTTGAGAGATTGTATTTCCACCAAATTCATATCCTTTTGTAAACACCCAATTCCAGGACCAATAGAGTGGTCCAAAGAATTATCTGAGATCATTTTCTAAGGGAAAATACCATTTTACCACTTATAAGGATCCGAATTCAAAACTCCACATTTCTGCTCAAAAACCAGTCTGATAAATAATAGGACATTATAATCTCCCCACCATAAACCCACTATTTCCTAAGAATCCATAGGGTAAGATTATTCTCTATGATATCAACCTTATCATCTTCACAAATAGTTTGTTTGTACAATCTAGTAACTCGTCTCGTAGCATCAACAACTTTATTCTACATAGAAGACATTTAAATGTGACTCATCAAGTACTCCCCATCATAGGAATACACTTATTATCCTCTAAAAATCAAATTTGAAACTAGAGAACCCCAAAAAACAGAAACTTTTCTTTGGAAAATGGATGCCACCTCACACAAATTACTGACAGTGTAATCCCCACAATATGTCTTACCTTATACCTATCTTTAATCACAACCTCAATAGGTTTCCACATCAATCCAAGAGGACATTTTTAAGAAATAAACTCGATGTAGAGCCAATACTCTCTATGTGTTCTATGGATTATGCTATGATAGATAATGAACATATCGAATAAGGGGGTAATAAATGATTTCACAAAAAGTTATTTATATCCCTCACTAATCCATGCTCATAATAAAACATGATAACATTCATTTAACTAATATCTAACACCATGCCTCCTAAGAACATGTGTCTAGGTCTAAATAAAGGTAAACCATCTTATGGATCAGGATTTATTCTTCAATTCCCTTCTACCACGATGTGGAATTAATTATTTCAACACAACTCTTAGGTATCTGTGCCATGGAATGACTTGGAATAAATCATTCCTCACCTTTCACATGGACACTCCCTCATACAAAATTTAATGTTATGACACAAAATAACTGTATAAATTTATCACCCATCTCATACTCTAGAGTGTCATACACAATAAGAATAACGTGAATTTTCTACAACACACTTCAGTTTCTTAAGAAATAATCCCCCTTTGAACTCCATTTTCAAAATCATTCACCTCACCTGTGGCATAATTTATTCCATCATAACCTATCACTCAGCATTGTTCTAGTCATGAGTGTACAACTAGGATATGACTATATTAGTAATAGAAAACCCACTAACCAATCGATCCCCACACCCAAATATTCTATCCCATTGAATAAATTCTTCAAATACATGTATCCTATGTTCATTATTAAAATATGAAAGAATAAACATTCCTTTATTTAAAAAACATGATCATATTCCACATTTCGATCTAAAAATTAGCATATAAACAATATCACTACCTAAAATGGCATTCATAACATGGGATAAACTCCTATATAGGTTTTCCTAAATCAAAACTAAATGCCTACCAACTAGGGTCCACGTTGAAACTAAGGGATTATAGGTCTCCCAACTATCCCTATAGATCATGTCTTATAATAGGGTCACACGATCAAATATCCTTTCCCAAAAGATCAAACCTATCAAAAGATGTTAAAGATCACAATGACCTACTATGTTCAAAAATAATAACATGGCTTACAAGGGCCCGATACTCAATGATCATCCTCATAAATAACTTCTCCATGGAGGTCACAAAACCAACACAAATGTGATACTGAACTAAAACTCACCAAGAATCCATATAAAATAATTACCCTTGGAGGTTATGTTCAAGAAAAATAAAGAATTACATATTAGCATTGTACATAGTGATCTGACTAGAAAACCAAAAATGAGGTTCAATTATATAAAATTTCATTCAAATACATATCGTAAAATTGTGTTTATATTACTACATACCCTTTAGATAACTAATACACTTAAAAAATCATTATACATGGTATAACACAAGGGAATCAGGTGCTGCATCGACCTACTAGGGTCACTATACCTAACATGTATGAGGACTGAGTCATCATCCTCACCACAAAAAATCTCAATATAGATCTTCATAAACATCCATCAGAAGGAATATATATATATGTATACACAAGTAGGATCAATTAAGTAGAATATCATTTTAATTCATGTAGTAAAACACTCTATGGATTATTACTAACACATTAAACAATTGGCCTCTACTGTTGGTAATAATCAAACACTAGCATGCCTATAGAATATTAATTCAATGTGCCAAATATGATGCATGATATTCCTCTTACATTTCTGGTCCAAGTGAAAAAATGTGTCCCCATCCTCTTACTAATGGTCAGAAATCCATAAATCCATAGTATATCATAAAATCAACAAAACATGTGTGTCTACCAAATTAAAAATCATATACAAATTTAACAAGATAGATCAAAACAACAATACTATACCCTGGAAACCATGAATACTTACTATAACCAGTGTTCTTGATGTAATAGTCTGCACTCTATACCAGGATCCAATTTATTCTTAATAATCATTTCTACCATGTCCATAATAGTAATACCAAGGAAAGTAACATCCCTAAAACCACTTTGTAACATATAAACCTGGATTCAACAAAATTAGTTCCCAGATGTGGTTCTCCCGGAGGCCTCAAGTGTTGAGCAACGTATTGTTTTCAAACAATTCAAAATAATGTTTTTTTTAAAGGAGGAGATTATTTTAAATAGTACTCTGTCTCTTTATGATGATTTTGATGCTCACAAATACCCTTAATTATTTACTAATTATTTCGTTGAGTATTTTGCAGGAGTTTATTTTATTTATTTATTTCATATAACGAGATTTCATACTTCATTTATTCCAAGATCAAGTTTAGCGCGTTCTGGAATCACTGTAGCGCGAGATCAATTTTAGCGCGTACTGGAATCACTGTTCATACCCTACGTTGATGAACGTAACGTATGGATGAAATGTTTACCTTTTATGTTAAAAGAAATGTATGGTTAAGGAACCTTACGTTATTTTGGAACGTATGGTTAATGAACCTTACGTTGTTGAAAAGTATGGAAGAAGAACATTTCGTCTGGAAGGAACTTTACGTTTTTGTTGTTAGACAAGTATGGAAGAGAAACCGTACGTTAGTTTTCAGTGTTGAGTTTGTTTCTCAAAAGTATGGATCATCAACCTTACTTTTATAATCAACCGTACGTTCTTTGGAGAGTTGAAGCAAGACAAAGTATGGATGATCAACCCTACGTTTGAATGCTGAATAGAAAGTATGTATGTTCAACCTTACGTTCTGAACCTTACGTTTGTGAACCTTACGTTTGTGAACCCTACGTTTGGAGCCACGTCATCAACCCTACGTTTGGCGTCGGGATATTTTTGACAGACGATATTACCGTTTGCATTGGTCAAACAGCCGGATTATTAAGCGGATTTCGAGCCGATTCTTAAGTACGACTTTGACTGAATCAAAGACGTTTTTCAACGGATTAATGATTGATTTAAATGGAGCTTTTTATGCCGATTCTCAGGGGAGTTACAACGGCTCTATTGTTATTTAATATCGCGAATCTAAAGGAGATTTTCATGGATCTATTTATGCGGAAGATTTTCTCAGATTTGAATATATATGTTCTATCTTGGAAACTTCAGATATATATATATACACAGGAAAGTGTGTGAAATTATGAGATTGATATTTTAACAAGCAAGAAACAGAGACTGTGTGAAGGCATTCTTTTCTGTGATCGAGAAGAAGTGTAAAATTCTTTTTACCGAAAGAAGATCTTGATAACAGATTCACGTATTCTACATCGACTATCTGTTGTGAATCTACTGCTGCTGAAGTTGTGAAGTTTCTGGTAATATCTATTGCAACTGGATCGACTCAGAACTGTTTTGATTACAGATCTTTATTTTCGGAAGACGACGATCTATCTACTGTCAATTGCATTCTGTTGCAATTGTGAAGAACAACTGGAGAAGTGTTTTCTTTATCGAAACTCTTTTTATTTTTGAGTGATCAGCTTCTCGTTCTAAGCTGTGTGGGTTCGTGTTTGAACCAGGAAGGCTGTGTTTGCCTAAAACTTGTAAAGGTGTCAACTGCCTGTACTCAGTGGTGAACAGGTCTGTGGAAACGAGGACCAGATAGTGAAAATCGCCAAGCTCGTGGATTTGAGCGTTGGTGGAGTGGACTAGGGGCCTTCTGTTCCCTGAACCACTATACATCCGTGTGTTCATGCTTTTACTTTTTCCGCTGCATATTTAATCGTGCAAAAGCATAGTGGACAGAATTTGTCTAAATTGAAGAGATTGTAATAATTTTGAAAAGACACAATTCACCCCCCCTCTTGTGTGTAATCCGTAGATTCAGATCCAACATCAAGCACACCTTCACATACATTATATGCTACTTACTACTAGATAGGTCCTAGGTTGTGACAATGGGGAGTCTATTCCCTCATATCAGAGTAAGAAAAGTGAAGAAATATATAAGTATAATACATATCGGTAAATAAAAAATCATAGAAGCAGTAAATTATTTGAAATATAACATTATGTAATAAATCAATATATAATATCTTGAACAAATATATCATACCTAAAAAACGGGTCACCCCCTATGTTGCCCATACAGATAAATGGATACATGATAAATTAAAATAAAATTCAATGGTCCTACTACTAACTCTGAGCCAATACAAATACATGTTCTACAGGTACTGTCAAACTGCACTAGTACATCACATGAACCTACAAAAGAAAATCCACTTGATCATCAAACACTAGGACTTAGCCCTATCCACCATGTAATAGTCCTCAATGTTAATGTTAGACATAGGTTCCACATGTACAATGAGGTGCATGTGCAGGGGTTAGAAATAATCTTCGTAGGAAACTATAATGATGAACCAATTAAATTTTTCTGTAAAATTTCATTTTCTTGTAATATTATAATCCTAGATGAGACATAAATAAATAATAATAATTAATATACCATGAAACCATAGTGGAACCAGATTTGGAAATCCTAGTCAACTTGCTGACATCTTATCCTAGATATGTACATTTATATGCATATATTTTTTTAGTTAACCACCTATACAAATATATTTAAATAATTTTTTTACATTAGTTAGGTGAAAGATAAAATATAATACAACCATTAGTTGATCCTTAGGTTCATAATATTGATCTCATGGAAATCATATGGAAATGGAATTGATCTAGATGTAGTAAAACTAAATTTGGGTATCATTAAGTAGATCTATGGGTTTGTAATCCCAATCGACATATACATTATTTTACAAATGTAAAAAATATCTCTAGGAGAGTTACCTCACTATAGGGGGATACTCTTCCAAACCCTAGGATCCCCAGTACAAGACTCCTGTCGGTATAAATTAGGATTCTATGGAATTACATCCGAACAATTAGTAAATGGTCCCTGAACTAAAATCCATGTTTCTCATTCCATGTAAATCCAATCCCATGATTGAGCATTGGGTCCCAGTCCCCAGGAAGCCCTAAAATTTTGATCTTTGAATAAACCTAAGGGTATAACTGCTTGGGGATCATTATGGATATCTCATCTGTGAGATACCATTTTTACCCCTCGACGTCTATAATAATAGAGAGAGAAATCATCCTAAACATCTGAGAGAGAATAGTCATCCATGGGTATCTAATGGTGTGAAACACCATGTAAAACACTTTAGTCAAGTAACTGATCTGTGAAAGTGTAATCAACACTATCACTCTAGAGAGTTTAATCATATGTGTGCATCATTATGTCAAGGAGAGAATAATCATCCTCATCAAATATAAAAATGATGAGAAAGGAATCACCATAATAACATATCAAAAAGAGAGGAGAGAAATAATAACAATCAATAAAGAGAGTGTAATCATCTGTGAGTGTCATTACTTGGGATTACATGCATGTATATCATACTCATAGGCTCAATAGCCTGATTCTAGGTTGCTCCAATGGAAATCCCAATGTTACATCAGATATATAGGCCCAACAATAAGATCCTAGGTTGTACATCTATGTATACATGTAAATATTATAAATAACATGGATCAAAAGATGGATCCTAGGAATAATGTATGTTCATCCCAAGGAGAAAGAAATAAGCTTAATTTCAGGCTCAAGATCCACCAAATAGGAACATCTTTTGGTAATAATCAATGCATTAGCAATATACATGTGAAACTATAGACATAAGAGTGCGGGTTCCAAATGAATAAACCCAACACTACTACCACATCCCCTTGGGATTAGAATTTCAAAAAAAGGAACAAAGGTAACACCCTTTATTTTCTCTACTCAAACAAGATGTATTGCCTTAGGTGCGATCAAACAATGGGGTACCCATTGGGTCCATGATGTCAACTCCTAAGAGGCATCCTACTTGGAATCCTATAGGTCCAAATACAAGTGAAGGCCCGCTACGTGGTATCCTTAGATAAAAATATAGAAGGATGAATTCAACATTGGATCTTATAATTTTAAGGAAATTGATGCATCCTACATGGTATCCTTTGAATAGTACACATGGAATGGCTTCATACAGGGGACCCTAAACAAACCCACATGAGGGTAGAGGCATCCAATATTTGATCATATGAATGATACGAATGTATGGGATCCAAAAAAGAAAATCCCTTGGTAAACATGTAATAAAACGAGTCCCATAAGGGATAATCAGTAATAGGGATAATATAGAGGCATCAAACATAGGATCCTCTAATATGAAACATTAAAATATGAGCCTTAAAGGGTTTCTAGAATGAAACTAGTCTCACGTCCTCCTGGGCTAGAGGGGAACATCACATGTGGGATACATCCTGAAAGGAATATCTACAAAGCCCTCAGTCTAGAGAGATTTATCATGGATCATAAAAAACAATGTTCTCACTCTCAGAAGAAAATTGAATTTTGTTTCAAGATAAAGCACCTCCTTGTTTAGTTAGAATCCCAAAAAACACATTATAATTCCCCAAATATCACCCAAGATTGAACCATTGTGATCTACATGAATATATATTAATAATGGACTCAAATTTTTAAAAATTATAATTCTAGGGAAAAAGACACGGGAAACCCAAAAAATGCTTCAAAAGGGGGTTGTATGTGGTGTGTCTTAGTGAGGACACACCTTGTGCTCCCGAATCTATGCCTGAGTGTGTACATCTATCAGACATGATTTGAAAAAATTCTAAATACACTGAGTGTTGTCCCAGTACACCACACATATCCTATATGGGGTTACTACCCATGAACATCAAATTTCATTTCCATTTATATTTCTTTGTTGTGTACTTTTACACAGCATGTGACCCACAAGGGGTCCAGCCATATACTCCATAAGGCATGTGCCACATACACAGGCTGCCAGGATGTGTACTCGGCCACATGGCCCAGTACTAGAAAACAGAGTGTATATAATCATACATGTTATGTAGTTATGAAGAGTCATCTTCCCAAAAATGGATGAACACATGTGTTTGTTCCATGAATCACATGTCATGTACATGGGTTTTCCAAAATGGAAAACCCTGGAATCTCCCTAAAACCACGGTTCCCCCCCCCCCCCAAATAGTAGATCGAACCTCAAGGGGTTTTAAGAAAGAATAATAGGTATTCGAATCTTGGAAATGAAAAATATAAGTATAATTATGAAGAAACATAAAAACAACCTTCCTTTGGGTAGAACTCACTGAAGCTTCACCCATTTCTATGGTCCACAACTATATTACGATGATTCATCACATCCCAATATTTTTTCTGTGCTCTTATTCTCAACATCAAATTTTTCTCTCTCCCCAAATATCATATGTTATCTAAACCACATGAAGGATAAACCCAAGCCACGTGCATGAGAAACCATGTGAAACAAAATAAAAGGGAATGAAAAAATCAGAGAAAAAATTAAAAATAAAAATAAAAATAAAATGGTTCTCAATCCAACCATGATACCCAACTCAAGATTATGTCATTCCGAGAAAAAAATACTCATTTCATACATAATGGTAAATAAATATTCTCAATAAAAAACTATGTTAAAAAATATCTCCATATTAACCTTCATGAATAAAATAATATTTTTTTAAAATATTAAATATTTATTATCCCCTTAAAATTCGTCCATCTTGAGTTTCCACTAAACTTTTGTCCATAGAAAATTACTAAATTTTGGGAAAAATGGAGTAGTATAAAAAATTATTTGATATCATATTATAGTGAGAAAATACCATTTTACCCCTTATATGATTTTGAAATAAAACATTCAAATTTATACTTCGAAACCTTTTTGGAAAAAAACAGTACATTACAATTTGAAAATAAGGGGGCTAATTTTTTGAAAAAATATTTTTATGTGCACAAACATGTTTTCTATAATTAAATTAAGAAACCCATTTTTAATGATTATATAGAATATAATATATTATATATTTAATAAAAGGTTTTACTATATTCTTTTGGGTTTTCTAGTAATGGGATGTGAATAAATAAAATGTTATGATTAAAAACTATATCTTTCTAAAAACTTGTTTTTTCACATTTTGCGGGCATTAATTTAAAATTAATTTTAGAATATTTCATAATATTTATTTATTTAAATGAAATTATTCTTGGAAATCATAATTACAAAACTAGTTTAGGGTTATTTATTGAGATTTTTTGAAGAAGATAATTTGTTTGATGAATTGTAAAAATACTGGGATTTATTATATCAAATTTATTCATTTACAACATTTAAAAAATTTATTTTAAAATGGTTTTCATTTTATAATTATTATAATTATATATATATGAGAAAAAATTAGGTAATTGGATGCAATATCATATTGATATTTAATTTAAAAACATTTTAAAATTGGGAATATTTTTTCTTTGGAAAACCACATCTTCGTCGCTTATACGGATTTTATTTTAATTTAACTTTTTCGAAATATATGAGTTAAATATGGAAAATTTGGTTCCATATGTTGGAATAATAATAAATTTATTATCTAATACATTCAAAAAAAATTTAAACCATATTAAATAGTAACAATAGAAAAAATTATTTGTTCTAGACTGTGTAAAAAAAGGTTTATTGGGGTTTAAACTAAAAAATAAAGGTTAAAAATTCAAAAAAAAAAAGTTCAATACTCATTTTATGAATATAACACGACCTTTAAATTTATAATTATTTAATTTTTTTTTCCATTTATTATTAAAAAATGTGGGTATACATTTTCTTCTCAAAAATTATAAGTGTTCCACTCACCATGCTTATAAATAACCACCCACTCTACTCTCCTGTTCACACAACTAAAACTATTTTTCATATAATTGATCCTCAAATAATTTCCTTAAATACCACCCATAATCCAACAATCCTTGTTTTGGTTATATCCATATTTTAGTTTCAATCATAAAGAGGCTCTCCGAATATGTTGCAAAACACATAAACATGCATTTTTATAATTACTTCTTCCACCTCCATTATTCTTTTAAAAATATGAATAAATATCAATATAAGAATATAACATATAATTATAATTTAATATTTTAATTTCGTAACCTAAATTATTCTCCTCTTCCATTAAATGGGATGGAAAATCATCATTCACATGTTCGGTAGATTACCGTCTCACAAGTAAATTTTATTTATTTTCTGTCACCACCCCTAAAAAATTGATATAATTTTGAATTTCATGTTTTATATGATATTTATGACATTATTATACCTTTTTAATTATAATAATACATCTATCTCCCTCCCTCAAACCCCATTGTAACCAATAACATCACTCGTGTGTATAGAAAATTCCCGTTTTGCAAACCGATGTGATTAATTTTCATGTATGTTTTACGTGGATGATAATAAGGATAGGTTAAATGAAAATATATGATAATTGTAACATATTTACAATTATATAACTTTGATATCACATTTAACTATTTTATTTCATTTCAGTTAGAATATGACAATGTCACTCGTGTGTACGATAGACTGCCTCCTTACGAAGCGAAGTGATTTATTCCTCACACACACTTTACATGGAAGGTAACAATGATTGGTTTAAATAAAACTATTAGTTATATATATGAAATAAAAATGATTTTTTAAATATAATATATTATTTACCTTTTTTTATTTCAATCCTTCAATAAAATTGAACAATATCCATGCGTACATATGGCCTTCTATCTTCATGAACAATGTATTTCAATTTTTATCTTTAACAATTATAGATTACTATAAATACATATATAATTAATATATATGATATTTAAATAATTTTTAACATTTTCAAGATTATGTAACCATGTAAAATTATGGTTTCTAAAAATAAGGAATCAAAACATTCCATAAAAAATATTATTATTACCCGAAACATGATTTTAGCAAGCAATTGTTAATAATTAAGTAATAAAAGGTAATAAGTAAATATTATATGGAATGATATATCTATTAATGGTTATATAATAGATTTAAAATCATCATATATTTTTTATATACGAGGTTAAAATGTATACTAAATAAATCAAGACTTATGATAAGGGATTTTAGTCTCACTTTTTTACTTTTGTGAGACATATGCCATATAAACAACCTATTGTTTTATGTGGTATGTATAATACCAATGGAGATAATTTATAATTTTTATCCGGATTTTTTTTATTTAAATATCTATTTGAGGGTCTATTTTCAAGGGGTTTGTGGTTTAAATGTTAGCAAAGCCGAAAGAGTTTTTTCTCTCAAATATCCATCTTTTAGAAATAACATATCCTATGCACCAACGCTTTTTATGAGATTTATATAATTCCATTTTTAATGTTATATCATGTATATAATTCTTTTCATGATATATAAATTTTATTTTTATTTTTACCTTTAATGTTTCTTATGATTTAAATGTTAATAAAGTGGTAAGGGTTTGATACTGCAATTCCATTATTTATTGAGATTGTTTATGATTATGATTTCAATAATTAAATATTATCATTTAATTACCATAAACTTCATAAAATATCGTGTCCTTTTTTATGTTATTAGAATAAGTAATTTACCTTTATTTTCCATTAATTATGTACTGAACAGTTCAAAATAATGTTATTAATAAATTTCATATTTGTTTCTCTCTTTGGTTGAAAGCCTGTTTTTTCATCCAAAATCATGGTATATAAATATGTTTTAAACCTATTATTAACATTATAAAATATTTTATTAATTTCATTTTTTCCCAATTTTAAATTTTAAAAAAAAATATTTGAAATTAATCATCATGTATTTTTTCAAACAATGTCTTTTTTACCATTACCAAAAATGTTCAAGGATTCTTGGTTTTAACATATAACCCATGTAAATAATTTTTGTCATCATATCCAATACATTTTATAAATATTACTTTATAATTTTAAATATTTATTATCAATGAAATGGAATTTCAGAATATTTTGAAAAAATTATTGATTTTCAAAGTACAAAGAATATTTTACACAAGAAATGTTATTAATGATTTTTAAATCTTGCATTATATGTTTCCGAGGATGTTTTCAATGAAAATGGACTTTGAAAATGATTTATGATTTAAACTTATTTCATAAATTTATAAAAGAAATATTTCTCAATACATGATTCACTTGATACTTTAAAATCATTTTCCAACTTTTATGACATCCTTTGATATTACTTATTCAAGTACATGGGTTTGATCAAAAAATAGAAATGGGTGAGTCCTGCTTTACTATAGGAAACTAGTGTATCACGATCCTCAATGGGAAATATGTGAGGATTCATGATTCACTATGTTGATGGTCTTAGTATTTAACCATAAAATATGAAATTTTTTTATGTATTTATGATAGTTCCATAATTTTAGGACATGATATTATGGTTCATGATTTATTTATAATTATTTCTCACCCTTATGGATCATTTTTTAAAAAACTATAATTTTTTATGCCATGAATCATGTTTATGATCTGCGATAGGTTGGGTATGATCCTTTTGTGTTATATTCATATTTATATACCCTTATAATTATCTTACTCTTTTATATTATCATATATTAATATCTTATATGTTTACCATTTCTAATAATCTGATCTCACCATTTCATTTGTTTCTTCCCATGGTTATATTAATTGTTTATGTAGGGTATTCCTAAGAGGGGTACTAGTGTTGAATAACCTTATGGGATATAAATTATCTCACTTATGGACCAATTATTAATGTTTCCATGTTCCCAAATGTAATAAACCTAAATTATTATTTATTGGATTATTATTTTATGTAATGAATGTTCATCTATTAAGATGTATTATCCATTTATGTGAAATTTGGGTGTTTATAGTTTGTATCAAGGAAATGTTTATTTAAACATTGGAAACATGGATGAGAAATCATTAGTGGCATACCTATGGATATTTATATGGATATGTTTAAGGATAAATATAAGGACATATATATTTATAGTAAAATATCATTGAATATATATTTGAAGTATAGAGATAGTGGTTTCCATGAAATTACATCCATATTTGGAAACAACATGCATATATTGTTTTGGAACAGATGCTCCTAGGGAAAATAACTTGGAAATGGAACATGAGGCTTGACTCAGGTATTTAATAGTACACAAAATGAGCCTAATTATGTACCTAATATTACAATTCCAAGGGATATTCTTTAGGAATCTACAAAATCATGAAGAATATTCATGAAGAATGAGAAAAATAACATAGAGTAAGCCTAAGGTGTTATAAATTGAAATTGAGGTATTATTATCTAGACAATATATAAGTGGGTTTTCATGATTTTTTAGTTTTTACTATGAATAGTTTTCATCACGCTATGATTTTTGGTTTTAATCAATGGCTAGAACTAAAATAAATCATCGTAACAATGAATCAGACAGACAATTTGATGACTATGAGTCACCAAAATGGATTATGACTGGATAGAAAGATATTATGATTATTCATCAATATATATCATGATATACGATTTATAATGTAAACATTGGTGATATTCTTATATTATGAAATAAGTTAAACATGGAATTTCATGACATTACATGTTGTAATGAAGATTTAGGAATAAATATTTGTCTTCTTATTAGTTAAAAAGGTTGTAATAAGAACCTATAATATTATCTCAAATATATGGGGATATTTTTTCTATGTGAAAAGGAATATAATAGAGTGAAGAATTATCAAGGTGTTATATTTATTATGTTTGAGTAACATGGGAATTATATAATTCATTTTCCTAATAAAAGAGTTAAATTCTACACCAAGGAAGAACATGTTCCATGTCAATCATTGAAGTGGAAGTATTGAATTATTTATTTATTGGTATTCAAGGATTGTGTTCAAAAAGAATTTTTACCAATGGAATTTTGGTTTTAGTAATCATTGAAATTGCTATGTATTGAATTAATTTGGGAAAAATATATGTCTCCATGTAATATTAACTTAAGTGTTTTAGATACCATCATGGTTTTTAGAGAATAAGGATGAACATATGTTAAATCCTTAAACATACCTTTTTATGTTTTGTGTGATAGGTGTTTATCAATATTAATGATACTTAGGGGGACATTTATAGTAATAAAACCCATTATTTTTATATATGTTTTAGCAGAAAAAGTTTATTTGTGGAGGAACTCCATTATATTTATTAGGAATATGATTAAATTTGTTAGTAACCATTAGGGTTTATTAATTAATTAATGTTAAAATAAATATGGTTTATTAACATTTTCATACTGTAAAGAGTATTTCAAATTGTAAAATAAGAAAAGAGTTATTTTTTGGAATGTATTTTTTACAAGATATGTCAAAAAGTTCGGGATGAGAGATGAATTTTTACAAGGATGTTGCAACCAATATACATAAAAGAGTGAAAATTAAAAAAAAACTATATGTTTTTTCATTTTATTCCATAAAACATCTAAATGGAATAATTATATATGGGTCGTATTCGATCACCTTAAAAATTTATCCCACTTCATCACTATTTGTTAATATTTATCTCTAGATCAGATTTCTAGGATATACTTTAAGGAAGTGATAATTTTGATTGGATAACCACCATCCATTATGGCTGACTAGGATCCATGGTTTATCTTGAAGTTTGGGTAAATTTATCAATAATATTTTGTTATAGAATAGATTTTTATCATTATGTCTCTTCCTAAAATATATGGTCAATACTAGAGAAAAATTGAAACCATAGAGGATATTCTAAAATCTTTTTCTATGTATTTCAAAGGTGGTTAGAATGAAAAAAAATCTTCTAGATAATGTTAAATAAAAAAATCTTTTAATCATTTATTTAGAAGGCTCCTTATGAATCATTATATGGAAATAATTGTACAAATAAATTTTTATTGAATGAAGTTAAAAAAAATTGGTACTTAAGCTAGCTGATGAAGTATAATATAAAATTATATCCCTAAAATTACATAGAAGGGTACCACATAATTTACTGAAAAGTTATACTGAAAACCATTTCCAAGATATAGAATTTGACCTTTGTGATATGGTGTTTCTATGAATTTTCCCACAGAATAAAGAAGGGAAAACTATTCTCTATGTATATTAGTCCCATTAAAATTCTTGATCATATTATAATTGTACCTTATCATATCATTTTTTCACCAAACCTCTCTCTAGTCATGATGTGTTCTATGTATCTTAGATGAGGAAGTAATCCTGATCCATTATGTGTAATAATCTTTGAGTTCATAGTATTATATCATGATAATTTAAATGGGAAAAATTGGTATAAATTTTGGATCAAATATATAATTTTATATAAAATAATACCACTCAATTGGTCAATGTTTTGGGGTGATACCACCAGCTTGAGGAAGCTAGACGATAACCTGAGGATGTAATGAGACAAAATTATTGATAGTTGTTTGTACCAATGTGATGAGTTTTGAGAGTGAAATTAATTTTAAGGAGTGTAGAATGTAACACCATTATATTTAATGATTATATTTTCCATTAAAAAAAATTATTTTTTCATTAATAGTTTACGTTATAGGAAACAATGAGTTTATCTTTCATTACAAGTAATGTCATGTTTACCTTGCATTACACGCAAAGCCGAGTGTAAATGATATATGGAATACTATTAAAAAATAATTATTTAATAAGATAGTTTTAATCTATCCATTATATTTGATGATATGAAAAGTATTAAATAAATTATTAACATATATAGATAAAAATATTATTAAAAATGAATTATTTGGTTCCCAATTATATATAATTTAAAATAAAGGATATTTTTAAATAAAGGAACTCATTTCATGAAAAAATAATTTTTTGTGAAAAACATTTATTATCTCAATAAATTTAATAAATAATTTTTTATGAATTATTTAAATAAAATTTACATAAAAAATATTCCATAAAAATTATCATTCATCTTATGTGTTTTCCATGTATCAGATAATAATAAATCCTATTTTATGCCTAAAACAACAAATATCTGAAAACTAGTTTTATCGCATTTTTAAACATTTAAATATAATTTATAAATAATTCATAAAATTTATTTGAAAAATATAAATTCAATTTTTAAATTTTCATTTCATAATTATCTTATGTTTATGTAATCAAAAAAAATCTGATGTTAAATTTTTCGATGAGTAATGAGAAATGCTGGTTTTTATTAAGAATTCCCTTTTTGGTTACCACATTTAAAAATGTATAAATTTTATTAATAGTTGTTTAGATGTAATATTATATCAATTATAAATATATATATATATAACTAATTTATTTCTATTTAATCACTTTCATGTTAAATTATTATAAAAAGCATCTTTTTGAACATTTTATCTTGGGAACACAGCTTTTTCCTCACTTATAAGGGTTCAATTTTTAATTAAATTAATCCAATTATTTGAGTTAACATTGAAAAAATTGGATAAATATATAGAATTAAAATAATATATATTATTTAATATACTAAACTTAATTTAAAAAAATTAATTATAAAACCAGTTCAATTTATTTACCATGATTAAAGAAAAAATGGGTTTACTTATAGGCTTAAACTAAACTAATAATGGATATAAATGACCCAAAAAAATTCACAAACTGATATTATTGTTATATATATATCCATTATAATGTCTAATTCTTGATAATGGTCTATTTTGATAAAACCAAGGTTACACCTTTTTCTTTTCAAAAATTGCATGTGTGCTACTCACCTCAATTATAAATGTTCACCCACTATCTTATCCTATTCACACATAAAAAATCATTAGTGTTATCCAAAAAATATACAATTATATTATTAAATTTTATACCCTCATCATATAAGGAATATTTTGGTTATTAATTTATCCTTAAATGTATTTTGGAGTAATCCTAAAGAGGCTCTCCGAAGAATTGGTTAAATTATTAAACATGTCTTTTTTTGTTTTTTTTTCATTTTACACCTCCATAAATATTTTCAAAATATGATTAAATATTAAAATAAGTGTCTTCTACATTCTTATATTTTATTTTTTAAAATTTAATAACCTAAATCCTTTCCCTTTTCCATCTAATGGGATATGAATTCATATTTTCGTGTATACATTGGACTACTGCATCATGAACCGAGGTTATTTGTTTTTCATCACCACCCCAAACTGCAAGATATATTGGAATATTTAATTTTTATATATTATATTTTTGATATTATTATACATATAAAATATACTACCACATCTAACTTCTTACCTCTACACATGTTTCAAGACAATAACATCCCTTAGGTGTACTGTCACGAACCGAATCTGGTCGCCTTCAAAATCGGCACCCGACCTGGTCCATGGAAAGACCCGAAGGGCGTTCCCGATCCCCACGGGCTGGCACAAGTGCCCAGGTATCATAAAATGAAAATTGGGAACGATTTACCCGAGTTTATAAACATAAAACAACAAAATAATCCAATGAAACAAATCTGGATTTTTCAAACCAAACAATCTTTTACAAAAATTCAGAACTGAATTACATGGCTTAAAACAACTCAAAAGGTCTATACCAAAGGTACAAATCCAAATAATGACAGCCCAAGAACCATCATGGCAAGGGGCACCGCCCTCAAGCCACCTCCACAAGACTTCACCACCAAGGACCTGCTAGAAACCCGAACCTCTAGAACAAAAAAAAACTGTACCCAACCTATGACAACAAAAACAACCATGTCTACTTACACCCAAGGGTGTAATTCGGGTGTGAGCCAATGCCCAGTAGGATACCACCACTAAGAGATTCCATGTAATAAACATTTAAAGATGAAAAGCATGCAAGTTTTCAAAAACATGAAAAGCTAGTTACAATTTCTAAAAGATGCAACTTTGAATAAAAACAGTTTTCAAGTGGGCTATGATTAAGAATCAGCACTTTTAAAAATAATGTCAAAACTACTGAATTTTCCAGCCGACTATACCGTATGCCGAGGTAAGTACAAAGTAAATAATGAGCACAAGAAATAGGAAGTAACCCCTAGGCACTAGCTAGCTGTGGGTCCCAAGTACCTCGTATCTCGGTGAGAGTAACCATCACAAATATCCATTCTCGTGCACGAGCCACTAGTAGGGAACATACCCATAACCTAGAGGTCCCTAATCATCATCATCATAGTTTAGTTAGAGTTTTAAGCATCAATCTTGCTAAGTGAAACTGAGGTCAAACCCCACGGATTCACTAGCATACTAGTACACGTCCACCCACCTAGATACCCAGGTATTCTCCTTGTGCTCAAACAAGTTAAACAAGTCAAGAAATATACATTGAACATGAAAATATCATTTCCACATCACAAATTTACCAAACAGCCCATATGTATTCCACACAAGTCACAAAAATCCATTTTTCATTCAAAATGATTTTGAAATCCGAATCACACCAAAATAGCCCACAACACATTTCACATTTCTTCAAAACTTCCAAAAAACCATTAAACAATTTTATAAAACAATTATAAGATATTTAAACTCTTATAACGACCCACACACATGGAATATAACACTTCTTTCATAATCAAAAATTCAATTTTTCACATCACACTCACACAAAACACTCCACATCACTTTCACATCACTTTGACTCCTCAATATGTCCTTCAAAAAATTTAATAAAATATTTCCAGGATGATAAATATCACATAAAAACATTTTCACAAATGAAATGGACCTTTTAAAAATATACTCCTACCAAAACAGTTTGCTGATATAGTTTCACCTATTACACAAGCCAATAAACCATTCAAAACATTCATAAAACAATTATAAAGTGTATACCCAAACTTTGCACATAAAATCCATTTCAAAAACCTCTTTTTAGCCAAAAGCACACCAAGACCCTACCAGAACAGAATTGGCAGCCCAATCAACATGTAATAATCCACTTTCAAATGTTATATAATCACCTTGAATAATATCACAAAAGATACCCATGAGAACACACAAATCTATAAAACACTTTCAAGGAGTATAACAAGGTTATACCAATAAAACCACTCAAATACACCACCTTTTTAGGCCCACATGGAACTATATCATTGCCCAACCATAATTGGCAGCCCCTTTCAACAACTAATAAACCACTTCTACATTTCACAAAACTACCACAAAAGACAACACATGAAATACATTTGAAAAATACACACTTCAAGCAAAAATGTAACTTTAAAAACAAATGCTTTACTATTGCTACCAAAAATGGTTTTCTCATAATGAACAACACATAAGGAACATGTAAAATTATTTAATCAAGCAAACTAACTCATCATTAAATGGTTATCCACGGAATCACCTACCGAATGTGTCAAAACCCTCAAATATTGGGGGGAAACATCAACCGCATGACCGCCGCACCTCAAGGAAGTTAAAAGAAACCTAAAACCTAAATATTTCACCCAAAATACAGTAATTTAGAACCTATTCACAAACCCTAACTTCTGGAATTTTTTTATAATTCAAGAATTAGGGAAGAAACCCTAAGCAATTTGAAAGAGGAAAGAAATAGACTCACCTACTTGAAGTATCCTGAATTAATCTCTCCAAAAACAATAGTTTCTGAAATTAAAAACAGCCAAAATTCAGGGATTCTTCGAACAAGATATAGGAGGTAATTTGGGAACTGGAATGGAGGGAAAAGAGTAAGAATTGAGAGAGTTAAGAAGGGATGATGTTACCTCTTCAATTCTGTCCGATTTGAGACACCCTATGAAGATCATCCATAATTCATGATTTCAAAGAGCTCCAAGGAGGGGGGGGGAAGGAAATGGGAGCGCGACTGGGTTTCTTAGGGTCGAGTGAGAGGTGGAATCACCGAAAAAACGCAAATAGGGAAGGAGATATAAAAATTTTAACATTTATTTTTAATGCAGGAAATGGGCCTTCGGGCAGGACCAATATCTTAAATAAAAACTCATATCCACCATGATTATGGATTTATAAAGGCTCCAAATTTATATTTTGGTGTTAATAGGTCATAGGAGACCATTAGGAATTGGAATGAAGGAAAAATATTAAAAATTGAAAAATTTATAAAGGAAACAAAATTTATTTTTAAATCTAGAATTGGGCTCACGTTTGGCCCAATTCATGAAAACTCACCTATTTCTCCATAAAACCTTTGGAAACCATCCAAAACAAAGAATGAAAGGAAAATAAATGAAATTTAACTTCAAAATAAGTCATGTATGTGAAAATTCTCCCCACCATGAAAACTTTCCGTCCCCGGAAAGCTATAGAAAGGCCAGATACGAAAGCCAAACCGAACTGATAAATCAAGATGTACTCCCTTTCCAGGTTTCGCCCCCAAAGTCCAAAACACCTCCATTGATCAATTAAGTAAGGAATAATTCAAAACAAAATTATACACCACTATCCTGAAACAATCAATCACATTCAGGCTTTATCCCAAAGTAAAACACCTCAAACACTATCAGAACAAGACTCAAGAAATTCACTCAAACGAACAACAACATCGAACAAGGTTACACATACCTTGCTATAACTAAACCACTGGGAACTCTCCAATCTCAATGGTTACTCAATGAAGATTTAGGTAGCTTGATAGATCTGAATGAGACTACCTACCACCAATCCTTGACCATGGATAAAACTATGTTATTGGTACGGGGAAAAAATAGGCTCCCCACCATAAGAACCAACAATCTTAAACGAACAGCATGGGCCGGTACAAAAAGACCCCAAAATATAAAGTGTTGGGAAGACCACATGGTTAGTCTGCATGGTTTGGGAAACCATGAACTAACAGTAGAGATTCTTCTATCTACAATTTTTTTTTGGGAATGGTCACTACTAACCAAGTGCAAACCGTGTGGTCAACCTGTCTAGCCAAACATCATACCTTTCTCTAAAGACACAAAGGAAACCAAAGTGGTAGGGAATAACATTGTGTGATGACATGGGTACAAGACCCTCCACCTATTTCCACCAAACGGGAATAACAGAAGAAATATGATGACACCATAGGTTTAAACTCTTCTTATCATTCATATTGAGGATAGGACTTTGCACAAGGGTTTAAATGACACTGGGGTTTCCCCTGACTACGCGCCAGCTTCTCTCCGGGACCTATGGCTAGAGCTCAAAATATTAAAGCATCTTTGGCCTCGCAGTTAGGCTTTGGAAACCACCTGAATGAGAATTCTTCTTTCGTTGCAAACAACAACTACACCACAATCCCCCCGATAAGTTTTTTTCCAAGACATAACACATTCCAAACTCACTTTACCCTAAATCAATATTTCACTGAAACAAGGGATTAGAAGATGTACACACATCACACCTTGTTTGTTCGGGTGAGAAACAATAGAAGTAAAGAACACTTATACTCACCTTCCTCTAAAATGGAATATTTTTTTATGTTTTTTTTCAAGGGAGACATTCTCCCAACATAATAGAGACTCTCAGATGATTTCCCAACTTTCACCTTTACAGTCAATCGAGCACATGACATCACGAGGAATCACCGAACATGACCATTGTGACTGATATAAACAATGAATATAGAGGGAACTTGTACAACATCCCAAAACAACACACAATTCTAGAAAGTGGCCATAATATCCTCTCATGACCAGATTTCCCACACTAGTAGTTTAACATGAACTCCTTCTTCGAAGAGACTATGAAGGACCGAGAGTTCCTCTTAGACACTATCCAAATACTCATCCATGCTAACAACCCCAAAACACTTCCACCTTCGAAAAATTAGGAAACTTAAGAGGCTAAGGTCACTTTCAACCATCCATAATCAATCTCCCACTACAAGAGGATACACAAAACCAATAAAGGAAAGGGTATATACTCAATCTAAAAATCTCAAGAAATAGATTCCTTATATTGATCAACTGGAGGATTTTCCAATGGAGAAACAATCTGGGTTGCACTTCAGTTATGTATTAACCTTTAATGGGGGTGTACCTTATCCAATGAGAGAACCCAAGGACCCAACCAATCTGGTCCATTGGTCAAAACAAGCCATAAACCAGCTCCAAACACATGAAGGGAACTATTGTAAAGGCATCCCAAAACATTTTTCAAAAGAGACCACTAACCGTCCCTACAACACAGCTTACCGACCAAACACAAACCCCAAACACAGTTCAAACAGAAGGGATTCTTGGAATCAAAACATCCCACAACATAAACATTTTCAAAAACCCATAATAAAAACCATACAAAAATATTCATCAAGACATCGTGTTTTTCTTTAAAAGTGATTCTTTGAGAACAAACAGTTTAGCAGTAAGCATATTCACCAATGGTACCCCATGGGCCTCACACATGCATATTTTTGTGCCACACCAGACACCCTACTCATATCCATCCCGACACTCATCCAGTCGTGCCATCAACCATCCATCATCTCATATAACCCCTTTCATTTGGTCGCTAATGGAAATACCAAAGGTTAAAACAAAAATTCTTCCCACTTTTCAAAACCAAAACGGTCAACCAACACATCCTTTTTTCTCATAACTGCTAACCATGAGATCAAAATCCCAACTCACATCTTACAAAAATTTTCAGAAAGTCACAAACATTTAGAAAATAACTCTCTTTAATGATATTCACATTAATTTCAAAACAAATCATCCCATTAAAACACACTCTGATTTTTTTGAAAACTCTATTGGAAACACTTTTCAAAACTAACTTCAATATAATTCTTGCTTTCAAAGAGGTGTAAGCACACCATTTTACATTTCAAAACAATTCTGAAAATTAATTTCTGCCATTTCATAAACCAAACCATTCCCTCTTTATTTGAAAATCATTTCACAAAAACATTACACTTCTTAAAACCAAAGTGCTAAGGTTTCAAAACCTAAGCACAAAACAGTGCAAGAGGAAACTAGTTTCAGTGGGTGACTTGGAAATATGGTTGGTAGCCATATTCCAATCACATCACTGTCACAGAGAGTGTTCTAGGGAATATCCTTGGCTCCACATGGCTTTCTAGGCCTTGCGAGCTCACTAGGACCATTATCCCAACTCTCTTTTCATTTCCTCTAATCATCATCAAACCAAGAAAACCAAAAGACATAGACAAATCCCAACTTCCCCTGGCGACTTGAATCCTGAAATGATGTGTGGTGATCAAAAACACTACCCATAACTAGAATTCCATGTCCAACCAATCATAACTCTATACTATCCCGACTATTTCCCAAATAACATGACTCAAATGGAGCGAACCTCCCTCTGATACCTTTTTTTCACGAACAGAATCCGGTCGCCTTCAAAATCGGCACCCGAACCTGTCCATGGAAGGACCCGAAGGGCGTTCCCGACCCCCACGGGCTGGCACAAGTGCCCAGGTATCATAAAATGATAATTGGGAACGATTTACCGGAGTTTATAAACATAAAACAACAAAATAATCCAATGAAACAAATCTGGATTTTTCAAACCAAACAATATTTTACAAAAATTCAGAACTGAATTACATGGTTTAAAACAACTCAAAAGGTCTATACCAAAGGTACAAATCCAAATAATGACAGCCCAAGAACCCTCATGGCAAGGGGCACCGCCCTCAAGACACCTCCACAAGACTTCACCACCAAGGACCTGCTAGAAACCCGAACCACTGGAACAAAAAAAACCGTACCCAACCTGCGACAACAAAAACAACCATGTCTAATTACACCCAAGGGTGTAAGTAGGGTGTGATCCAATGCCCAGTAGGATACCACCACTAAGAGATTCCATGTAATAAACATTTAAAGATGAAAAGCATGCAAGTTTTCAAAAACATGAAAAGCTAGTTACAATTTCTAAAAGATGCAACTTTGAATAAAAACAGTTTTCAAGTGGGCTATGATTAAGAATCAACACTTTTTAAAATAATGTCAACACTACTGAATTTTCCAGCCGACTATACCGTATGCCGACGGTAAGTACAAAGTAAATAATTAGCACAAGAAATAGGAAGTAACCCCTAGGCACTAGCTAGTTGTGGGTCCCAAGTACCTCGTATCTCGGTGAGAGTAACCATCACAAATATCCATTCTCGTGCACGAGCCACTAGTAGGGAACATACACATAACCTAGAGGTCCCCAATCATCATCATCATAGTTTAGTTAGAGTTGTAAGCGTCAATCTTGCTAAGTGAAACTGAGGTCAGACCCCACGGATTCACTAGCATACTAGTACACGTCCACCCACCTAGATACCCAGGTTTTCCCCTTGTGCTCAAACAAGTTAAACAAGTCAAGAAATATACATTGAACATGAAAATATCATTTCCACATCACAAATTTACTAAACAGCCCATATGTATACCACACAAGTCACAAAAATCCATTTTTCATTCAAAATGATTTTGAAATCCGAATCACACCAAAATAGCCCACAACACGTTTCACATTTCTTCAAAACTTCCAAAAAACCATTAAAAAATTTTATAAAACAATTATAAGATATTTAAACTCTTATAACAGCCCACACACATGGAATATAACACTTCTTTCATAATCAAAAATTCAATTTTTCACATAACACTCACACAAAACACTCCACATCACTTTCACATCACATTGACTCCTCAATATCTCCTTCCAAAAATTTAATAAAATATTTCCAGGATGATAAATATCACATAAAAACATTTTCACAAATGAAATGGACCTTTTAAAAATATACACCTACCAAAATAGTTTGCTGATATAGTTTCACCTATTACACAAGCCAATAAACCATTCAAAACATTCATAAAAAAATTATAAAGAGTATACCCAAACTTTGCACATAAAATCCATTTCAAAAACCTCTTTTTAAGCCAAAAGCACACCAAGACCCTACCAAAACAGAATTGGCAGCCCAATCAACATGTAATAATCCACTTTCAAATGTTATATAATCACCTTGAATAATATCACAAAAGATACCCATGAGAACACACAAATCTATAAAACACTTTCAAGGAGTATAACAAGGTTATACCAATAAAACCATTCAAATACACCCCCTTTTTAGGACCACATGGAACTATATCATTTCCCAACCATAATTTTCAGCCCCTTTCAACAACTAATAAACCACTTCTACATTTCACAAAACTACCACAAAAGACAACACATGAAATACATTTGAAAAATACACACTTCAAGAAAAAATGTAACTTTAAAAACAAATGCTTTACTATTGCTACCAAAAATGGTTTTATCATAATGCAAAACACATAAGGAACATGTAAAATTATTTAATCAAGCAAACTAACACATCATTAAATGGTTATCCACGGAATCACCTACCGAATGTGTCGAAACCCTCAAATATTGGGGGGAAACATCAACCGCATGACCGCCGCACCTCAAGGAAGTTAAAAGAAACCTAAAACCTAAATATTTCACCCAAAATATAGTAATCTAGAACCTATGCACGAACCCTAACTTCTGGAATTTTTTTATAATTCAAGAATTAGGGAAGAAACCCTAAGCAATTTGAAAGAGGAAAGAAATAGACTCACCTACTTGAAGTATCCTGAATTAATCACTCCAAAAACAATAGTTTCTGAAATTAAAAACAGCCAAAATTCAGGGATTTTTCGAACAAGATATAGGAGGTAATTTGGGAACTAGAATGGAGGGAAAAGAGTATGAATTGAGAGAGTTAAGAAGGGATGAAGTTACCTCTTCAATTCTGGCCGATTTGAGACACCCTATGAAGATCAGCCCTAATTCACGATTTCAAAGAGCTCCAAGGAGGGGGGGGGGAGAAGGCAATGGGAGCGCGCCTTGGTTTCTTAGGGTAGAGTGAGAGGTGGAATCACCGAAAAAACAAAAATAGGGAAGGAGTTATAAAAATTTTAACATTTATTTTTAATGCAGGAAATGAGCCTTCGGGCAGGCCCAATATCTTAAAGAAAAACTCATATCCACCATGATTATGGATTTATAAAGTCTCCAAATTTATATTTTGGTGTTAATAGGTCAGAGGAGACCATTTTGGAATTGGAATGAAGGAAAAATATAAAAAAATGAAAAATTTATAAAGGAAACAAAATTTATTTTTAAATATGGAATTGGGCTCACGTTTGGCCCAATTCATGAAAACTCATTTATTTCTCCATAAAACCTTTTTAAACCATCCAAAACAAAGAATGAAAGGAAAATAAATGAAATTTAACTTCAAAATAAGTCATGTATGTGACATGTACGGTGGACTACCACCACACAAACCAATGTGATGTATTTTTCATTTCAATTTTATATATATGGTAATAAGGATATCATAAATTAATATATAAGATATTTTTTCCAATATATTTCCTTGTGGAATTATTATATCACATATGACATATCACTTCCAACTACATGGGATTATGATAATGTCGCTTCTGTGTATGGTGGACTATCGCCTCACAAAGCATTGCGATTAATTCCTCACATATTCTTTACATGGAAGGTAATAATGATAGGTTTCAATAATAATATATGATATATATATATATATGACATAAAAATTATTTTTATATTTTAATATATTATTTACCTTTTTTATTTAAATCCATCAAGAAAATAATTAATTTTTTCATGCGTACATATGACATACCATATCCATTGATGAAGTATTTCATTTTATATCTATAAATTTTATGGATTAATATATAATAATTTTATGCATAATATATGTGATATTTATATTATTTTTAAATTTCTGGAGATGTTGGAACCATGATTTTTTTAAGAGGACAACAAATAACAAACTATAATGTATATGAAAAATAAAATCATTATTACCCAAAACATGATTTTAGTGCTGAATTTTAAATAATAATGTAATAACTAGTTACAAGTAAATAATATATGGTATTAAATATATATATTTTATATAATATATGTATAATAAACGTATTTTTATTATAAATGAGCTTTAAATTTGTACTAAATGTTTCGATAATTGAGGTAAGGGATTCAAATCTATCTTTTTTACTTATATGAGTCACATGTCTTATTCACCACCATAATATTTCAAGAGGTTTATATTATACCTTTGAATTTATTTTATAATTATTCTAATTAAAATTATTGATATTTTCCAACCCATTTTATTATATCTCTTTCATGGGGTTTATTATTAAAGTGTTAATAATGCAGTATAGGAGTTTTTTCTTAAACTGCCTTCTTTTGGACATAAGATATGGTATGAATTTATATTCCATTATGAGGTGTATAAAATTCCATTTTGAAAGTTATATCATGAATATAATTATTTTCATAATATTTATAGTTTTATTTGATATTTATCTTTAATGGTTGTTATAATTTAAAAGATACTAAAGTGGTTGGGGTTTGATGTTACAATCTCATTCTTTATCAAGTAGTTTACGATTATGATTTTGATGAGGAAATAGTATAATTTATTTCTCAATAAAAATTAATTTTTTATTCTTATCATTATAAAATATGAAGACATTTTTCACTTCATTTTCCTCTGTTTATGTACTCAAGTGTTTAAAATTATGTTTTTAATTTAAAACATCTTTATTTCTCCCTTCCATTGAAAATCTGTTTTACTCTAAAAATTATTTCAAATAAATTTTTAAAATTCAACAAATAATTTATTAAGTAAATTTTTACCCATTCTTATTCATTCGGTTTTTTAAACACGGCTCACTGTCTTTTGTTGAAAAAGTGAATGGAATCATTATTTTTACATGTATTACATGAATGGAATTTCTTTCATCATTAGCACTCAATGTACTAAATCACGCAATATAATATTCATGTATTTATTTTTAAAGAAAGGTATTTCCAAAATGTTTTATTACATTTTAGTGATTTTAATTGTGAAGTGTTTTCCCCAAGAAATATTTTAAATGGTTTTTAAGGATTCATTAATGAGTTTTGAAGGTCATTTTCAATGAAAAAGTATTTTGAGAACGTTTAACATTTGAAAATTTGTTTTTGGAAAGTGGAAATTCTATTTTCCTCTTCAAATCTTCCATGTTTTCCTTCAAAATCATTTTCTATCTAATATGACATCCTTTTATGTTACTAATTCTTTGTTAGGGAAAAGATGGAATGATACCATGCTTATTATTCTTTATAAGGATTATTAATGTTTAAATTTATAAAATATACATGAAATCCATTTATTTTTAATGTGTCATGATATGGTGAATTGATTAAATATTTATTAATCTAGTTTTAGTCACATGGATTATGGTATGATGATATGATAAATGTTGTATGATATTGTGTCACACATAAATATGTTTTCGGTTATGAGATGGGTGGGAAGTATATCTCGCTCCAATTTATTGTGTAAATATTAATATATCATTGGATAATAATGGTAGACAATTTAATGGTCTTGGTCTAATATGGATAATAAGTGATTCTTAATCCCCTTTGGGAAACAGGTGTGTACAGATTTAAAATGAGAAATATTTTATGTGTCTAGATCTACTATAATCAGGGTCTTTGTTGTTAGCCTTAACATATTATATATATATTTATATATATGGTAGTGACACAATTATAGGACATGATATTATGGTTTATGATTGATTTATGATGAATTATCACAGATATTGAAAACCTTTTCTCAAATGATAATGTTTATGCCATGAGTCATGATTATGTTCTATGATTGGTTGGGTAAGAACTTTTTAAGTGATGTTCAAGTTCAAATACCCTTAGTATTATAATATTATTTCATATAATTATAGATTTATATCTCTTATGTTTACCATAACTAAGCATCTAATCTCACCCTTTCTTGTGTATCCTTCCCATGGTATTGAAGAATGGTTTGGGTTTTTTATCCCTAAAATTATTACTATGTGTGGTTACTATTATCAGAGTTATTGATGAGAATTCATTAAATTAGAATATTTAGTTTCTAGTCTCTGAATACACGATAAAATTATAATCATTGGGCATATGTTTGTGAAATTTATTGAATAATATTATAAAAAAATGTTATATATATGTATAAAAACATTTGATCCTTATAGTTCATTTGTTTTGAGAGAGAATGTTTATCACATGTTGGATGGGAAAATTATTTGGGATAAGGGAATCACTATATGTCATATTGTAATGAGAATAAAGACATTTGTAGTTACTTGAAGGAAAATTATCCATGCGATACTTACTCATGCATAAAGACATTGTGCTTTTTGTGTTTATATTATATCATGGAATAATATTAGAGATCTGAGCATCACTATGTATCCTATGATAACAGAAATTAAACCACACATAGTTATTCATTGTAAAATAACATGTATAGGCTTGAACCATGTGTACGGGTGAATTACTATTTATATTGTCATTGAAAATAGTATTAGAGATCTAGGTGTCACTACGTAACCTCGGTAAACATGAATCAAGACACGCATAGTTCTTGTATAAGTACTCCATATGTAGTTCTAACCGATACAATGGGTGGGGATCCATTTTTTTATTCTTGATGGACCCATGATTTAGATCCGAGCATCACTAAATATCCTATGGTTATAGGAATAATTCAATTTATAGTTAATGAAATTGAAAACTCCCTACACATATCTGACCCATACATAGGGAGGGGGTATTTTTCTATTTATATTATATTTGGCCCCAATATTTGAGATGAATTAATTACCATGTGTTATTTGATAATATCAATCAAGATACACATATATATTGAATGGAAATACCCTCTAATTATTTGTCTCAAACATTGGGATGAGAGTACTTCATTTCTCATTCACACGTATCTAGCTCATCTGCAGTGAATCGTTTATGAAACAAATTCCACTATTAAATTTATCTTCATGTGGGAAGGAAATATTATATGCAATTTAACATCATATTATAAGTATTTAATATTCTACATATTTTATATTATTCCCACTAGGACGTGTAATTATTTATGAAAGCTATGAAATGTACTTCTTGAGAAACCTTGAATTGGCAGTAGAGTAACACATTTCCCATCAATTGTGTCCAATGCATAAGCTCCGTTATAATATATATTTTTTATATTTAAAGTACCTTACAAAATAGGTTAATCTTTGGAGGTTTTCATACTTATATCACTAGGGTAATTCTAACTAATTTCAATTCTCATTAGAGGAACAAGTGGAGGTGAACCACTATACTAGAGGCTAATGCAATCTGATTTTGATAAAATTTGAGGTTGTGTCGTGTACAAAACCATTTATCATATAGCTATTCCAACACATAAAGAAACTATTTTATTACTTTATATCCGATATTTAATTTCAAATAGTTATTCAATGACTGGTAAACCGGACTTCAATGTGAAACACCACCTGTATCTCATTAACAAATAAATATGTCCTCACTTGTGTAGCGGTGTATGTAGTGGTATAGTATGACCAAAAATCTTGATAGTGGTTTCCTTGCTATTAATTCTTGTCCATTTACAATATTTTATAGATTATATTGGATATATTCGGGTTAATGGTCTATATATTGCTTTTTTATGTTGCATGATAGTGGGATGAATATATCTACTGGATGTTGAACTCCTGGTATAGTTTCATCATTTTATAAGAAAATAACATTATGCCTTTTTTCATTAGTATTGTGTTTAAGACACTTAATGTGTTAATGATATTGGAATTAAAAAGTTGATAATATTCTTTATTTCAACTTCCTTGAAGGGTATAGAGTATTCCCTTTTAGAAAATAAGTTATTATTAGAAAGGATGTACTTCAACTACTTAGCTATAGTCGACGGATATTTCCCTATAACATCAATTAACAACATGGAAACCATATAGTAATAGATATATTTACATATAATATCTAGTTTTAATGAATAAAGTTTTTATGAATTTTGTATGAATGAAATTTACCAATGAATTCCATGTAGTATGGTATCATTATTTTCCTGTAGTAATAAAGCCACCATGTTTGGTCGAAGATCCTGATCATAGACTGATGAGCACACTAAGTGTCTTCATGAACTTCTTCAATGATGTAAACTGTCTATCCTTCTAAAATTCATATGAGAATTAATCCATCAAAACCATATTTTTAGATGGATTTTTTCTTATTTGGAACATCCTATAGGGTGAATCGCATTATTCGATGTCAAATCTCTTACCTTATGGATTCATTTTATTGTAGGTCACAATTTTTAGGTAATCTATTATAGGATCCATCCATAGTGGGGTGTTTATTAACACACCATAATCTTGGGTGGTGTTTACCTCATTAATTTCTCTAAAGTGAAATATGGTGACTGATGAAACCACCCTTTGGCGTATGATGAAATAAATCACATTATTCTAATCAAGATTTACTAGGACTATGAAAAAATTATCTAGTGTGTTGAATTATTAATTTATTGATTTAGGGCTATGATAAAATTTTGGTTCTAATGGGAATTATTCCATCAGTCCTCTAACATAACTGAGAAGATGGTCAAATTATCCCTTCATGATTACATAGTCATCATTGATCTATCAAATTAAAAGATCTGATTCCCCTTTCTCATTCATTTAGGTCATCTATAGATATAGGACTAGCTCTAAACCAGAGATGAGGGATTATTATTCTACCTTGTTATAATTGAATCCTTTGAAAAGTGAGAAAGAGTAGGGAAAATGTTCATTATTCTAGGAATCAAATACAATCCATAGTCAAATCTGATTGAGCATAAATATTTCCATAATACTTTTAGTAGGACTTTTGGAGGCACTAAAAGAGTATATTTCCTATATTCAGGGATTGTCATGGTCATAGAAACTCTCTTCATATGGATGTTTGGTCTCTAGTGATATACATTCTAGGTTGGGATGTGTCATTGGAAAATCTACTCTGGACTACCATTTAACAACATTTTGTGAAAAAAATTTGGTGTCATGCTATTTTAGGATAACCTTCCATCATGAAAAATAACTAGTTAATATAGAGCAATCAAGGATATTCTTGATAAGGCCAACATGATAGACCAAGTGGAGTTCATTGAGCTATATGTAATTCCTTATCTTTTTTCACTTCAAAGATGTGTGTGTGGTCTTTCTTCTTGATATTAGAATACTATATATCAGTTCCTAGAATCATTTTACTAAGATAGTAGAGGCTGTTTTCATTACATTCATCATGTTAATATGTTATAATAACACCAAGAGACCATTCCATGGATGAAACCTTTATGATAAGTAGAATTTCATTTACCAAAATCATCATGATTAGTGGGAGAAGTATATACTACTTGAGATTCTAAAAAGCTTTTTGGTAGTATTTTCCCATCAATAGGAAACACCCTTCTTTATTAACAAGTTAAGGAGATGAGTTTTCCATGTAGTATGGTTATGAAGTGATAAATATAAGGTATCTACCTCTGGATACCCCTCAGGTATTTAAGATTTAGACGGGATGGAATTACTATGATTGTACTATTCATTTTTGGAATGACCGCAATGTCAGGGTGGAATACCATAAAATCCAAGGAGTTTCCTTGATGTTACTATAAATGAACATATTAAATAATTTATCTTCAAACTATACAGATTTAATTTTTTGTAGATTTTATGAAAATTAGTGAACTGATCAAATCTCTATCTATATTTAACCACCATTTCATCGACATAACATTCCATGATTCACCCTAAGGAGGGTTTAAAGATGTGATTCATGACAGGTTGGTAAGTAGAACCATCTTTATTTATTCCAAAGGGAACTAACTAGTTGAAAAATATCCCCTAATGTTCAATGAAGGATATGGCTACCTCATCTTCAACATCCATATTGATCTGATTATACCTTGAATAACCATCCATGAGGGAATGCACATGGAATCAATTAGTTTCATGATCGAAAGTTCAGTGATTGAAAATGGTAAATAACCCTTCATTTAGTGTCGATTATGGTCATTGAAATTAATGCATACCCAGATCTTCACATTATTTTCCATGATAGGGTAAATGTTGGTATCCATTATTTGGTACTTTACCTCTCATAAAAATTTGGATTTTATCTATTGTTCAATATAAGTTTCAATGTTTGTAATTGAGAGGGATGCATTATCCTATCTTCCTTCCTGAATCCATAATGTCCATCAAAAAATCCAACGTGATGATTTGCCACATATATGTTCATCCCAATAATCTATGTTTAATTCCAATAGAACCTCTATTGATTCTTTTTTATAAATTCAATTTACACCACCAACTCCTAGAGAGGAATTGTATCACTAATCAATTTCAGATTTTGGTATTTTTCTACAACCAAATTCACCTACCTCAGCTCATTAGTGGTGGTGGATACACCATCATTAAATACAATAGGGGAATTCTGAAGGCCATCTTCCTCATATCCTTTATCTTTTTCTATGAGGGCATCCATGGTAATGTTGAATAATTCCATGAAATCCCTCTCACAGATGAGATAATAGAATCCTTGAGAAAAGACATTAATATTCTAAGCTCCCTGAGTCATCTTAGTGAGATTCGGGGGATATTGGTACTATTTATCATTACTAATGGGGGAATGACAAATATATATATCCTACGATATATGGAATTACATGGGGGTTCCTAAAATATTTTCTAATATCTTAATAAATTTCATGGTTCCCGATAGATCTGTAGTTTGACTTTCCTTTGATTAATTCACTTCATCTAACATGATTTTTACCGCATGGACATGATCTATTGATTTTTTGGATCATGATAACTTACTATGATTGAATCTACTTCCCCAAATAGGATTATGGTAAAATATAGTCTCTTTCAAGAAAGCTTCAGGGATTCATAGGTGTTTCCCACAAACCATTGGATGTTGCAACCTACATATTATCTTGCACCATTGGTTGTTTTTTATCCTGCACGTTGAAACATTCCTCAGTATACAAAACATATCATGACTCAAATGGGTGGTTTTAACCTTTTCTTATGTGCACCATTCTAATTATGGGGTATTCCAGGCAATGATGGAATTTTTAAGGTATCACCACATGGATATGATGTTATGCTCTTCCAAGTGGAAAATGATATATTGTGTCTTAATAGATAACTGTTAAATAAACACTATATTTGAGGTCCCAAAACTGAGACTTGATCTTGATCATAACAATGGTCTATTTCTCACCCTTACCATACCCTTAAATGTTTTTCTTTATCTAAGATAAGACTCCCCACAATTTACCTAGATGTAGGAGTGTCCATATTTAAATAAGGTTGATCCTAGAACAATTATCTCCTATATCCCTTCATATTTTAACATTATCGAGTTTTCCTATAACTTATATGGGTCTGATATATCCCAAGATGACCACTTCCAAATACTATTCTGTAAAATATATGGTGGTATGATAATTTTATGGGACAACATCAACATTATAAACTATAGATAAAAAAATTATACCTCAAACTCTATTTAAATCTAGAGGTCCCCATTCAGTGCCTCATTAAATTCATTTGAATAATCAAGAGCTTCAAAAATTTAGTGTCTAGTTAGGATAGTTTCCGACTACTAAAAAATGTAATTTTTATTTTCAAAATATATTTTCTTCTTAAGGTGGGGTCTCAATCTCTTTTTTGGATTATGATTGGTGGTGATTGGGTTAGAAGGGCCTAGTTCATTTGTAGAGGTTAAGGGAGCATCTTCAAAAATTGGGGTAGGTCGCACTGGACTCCCCCTTTGTCTTGGATGATTAGACAATCACCCCCCTCCAGTCAGTCATGTAAAATGACTGGTCCTGAAACACAATTGGAGGGATCTAGGAGTTCTCCATGTTTCTATTAGTCTTTCTGAAATACATTCCCTTGGGTATCACCTATATATGTGGATTCCATAGCAATGTGTCTGAAATATCAGTTTTGGAAATGTCTATTCCATCCCATATATCCTCAAATTTTACGTTCCCAACCTCTAGTTCCCTGGTAATGTATGTGGAACTCATACTCAATTTAATATTCATCATAAGTTATGATATCTTTTAAGTTAACTTCATTAAAAGAAAGAAAAATATGATCACTTCATTAGATGAGTGTTCTATTTGGTGGGGCAGTTATTATTCTCCAGATGTTAATGTAATGAAATATACAAGAGTCATAGTTTATGTGAGAGATGTGTACGACTCCTATTTTTTTTGTTTTCCTATGTATTATGATTTTTCCACCTCTGGGAGGTGCAATAGATGACACCACCAAATGTTTCTATATCGTTATTGGTTTTTTATTGTTCTCTTGGGGTGGAATGAGCTTAGAAGATTGTCTTTTGACTCATCCTGTTAAAAAACTTATATCCACTCATGGCCAAAACATCTGTCTAGTCACCAAATAATTCTTGTAAGATTATGGTTACATTATAAATATGTTCCAGGGCCTTATATAATATCATCTATCTAGAATCAACAATGCTATAGAGGACGTCTTTAAAGACAAAGAATCCCTATATGGTGTTCCTCGATCTCCTATGGAAGGGGAAGTAGTTAGGACCATTTGTGAGGTTGACCAAATTTGTTCTCCTATGTTTTCATATATTGAGTATATTATTTTCCATTGATATAAAGAAATAACTAAGAATGGTCTCATCTCTGAAGGAGTGCACTTTATTCATCCATTCCTCAAATCATTGGCGACCCTCATTTCTTTTTTCATTAGGCAAAGGGAGATTTTGTTTTTGATACAACTCAAAAGGAAGAGTATGATGATTTATGGCCTTCCAAGGTTATTGAACTATAATTTCTCCTTGTTATAGGATAACAGCTATAGTATCTACCTTACCAAACTTTTTTCCTTATGTCATGGGCTTGGGACAAGATTTAACCTGGGTTCACTGAATGGAATATTCATGGAATTTTTTCAACTATTCAAAATCCCCGAATCAACCTAGATATTTCATTAGGATCAAATTAATATATAGATCATCTTAAATATTCTCAGTACAATTTCCAAAAATATTCAATTGTGATAGTAGAAAATTGAGAGACTCTGTCAACCCTTTCCACAAGGCGATGATTTCGGTGACTCATTAATTGTGATGTTGTTTTCAATTTTGGAGGTCAAAAATCACCATTTTACTTAATGTGGATCCGAAATAGTAAAGGAATTGATAAGGAAGAACTTATCATCCCCTGATAGAACCTAGTTGAAGGTTTTTGTACCAAATGATTGCTAAATTTACCAAAGTTTGTACAAAACATCACATTATAGTCACCTTCGGATGATTTTGAGGTCCTAACATCATGCCATATCAAGACATGAAATGAATGAGACGCTATTTTGGATCTCCTGCACCGTCAATGTTTAAGAATATAGGACATCCAAAATTGGGTTTTGGAAATTATCATCCACTCATTTATGAAATGGCCCCTTTTATGGGATACGTGAGGGTAGAACACACTTCCATAGATTATATTTGAGTATTACATCATTCAATAGAGTTGATTATTTCTATAGGTATCACTCTATGACCACATACCATCTATAATAAGAGGGTGATTCTTAATTTGGTGTCCCAGGTTTCATATATAGTTGATTAATTATCCATTCTAGAACCAAATGATAATCCAAACAACTAATATGCCACATCCATAAGGAGTAAATTTATGGTAATATTAAACTTTATCTTTTTTTAGACCAATTTCCTTGATCTAGAGATGGAAAGATGCTCAAATTCAACTCTTACATGAGGAGTATATCTCTTTTGATTTATGGGAGGAGGGAAATTTTTTTCTATTTGAATAAAATTTTGATTGGGAATGTTTCCTCTAGGCAGTTTCTCATTTTTCTCTCTAAGATTCTATATCTCATTCACATAGAGTTTCATTCATTCTGATATATATGGAATTTTTCATCTTTTAGGTAGTGAGTGGAATGTAGCCATAATATTGCCTTTTTTCATTTGTAGACATCCACTGATAAGGATGCAATTTATCATTTGTAGGTTCATGGTTTTTTATCATTCTCTGATTATATAAACGTGAAACTATAGTTTTTGCATCCACATCACCAACTCCTCATGGAATAGTTTCTATGTTTCATCCCTCTATGTTTACATCTTGGCCCACATCATTTTATGGAAATATAGTGATGATATTCACCTAGTTGTATTGAGTAGTTGTAGATACCCCATCACACATCATGAAGTAGGGTGGTTCCTTTCCACTTACTCTTACATTGAGGGTTGTATCAAGGGAATTTCTATGACCCCATGTCATATAAATCCAGTTTTTATTATTAAAATTTTGGGGATTGACTACCTTTATCATTAATTCCCCCTGTCTTAGCCTATGAATATTTAAGTTGAGGGGGTTTCTAGTCATACATACAAAGTGGGACCCAAACGATAGAGGACTGTTTAGTAGAAGGATTCATAGTTGGGACACTATATGTTGATATTTTAATCCTAACCGAGAGAAGAATAACTCCTTTTTGGGTGAGGATAATGTCAAAATAACTTCAAGCCCTATAGGTTGGGAATGATACTAGGTTGCTATTAGCACTTTTTGATCCTATTGATGAGGATTTGAAGACTAGAGTTGAGGATATCATATCTCCTCAGATAGAAATAGAGATATAAATTCCTCTAGCCCTATAGGGTGAGTTTGATATAGAAGAATTCTAATATATATTAGAAACTCTTGGGGTGTGATTAACATGGTAGTGGTGATTGGGATGAAAATACCCCCAACACTATGGTATGGGATTAGATCACAGATATTTCTGATATTTATGAGATTCTCTTAGGGGTTGATGACCCTGGGTGTGGATGTAGTGGTAAAACATCCCCCATACCTATGAGATAGGTTCTCTACTAGATGTATATTATATTGGATTTTATTATGATGCATTTGATTTTTTATAACATTGATCATGAATGGGACGAGTGAAATGAAATATTTTGATTGTTGTCACTTCTTATGGGATATATTCGGGTAGTCCACAACATTGAAATTTTTTATTGAGATTTGTACCCAATTTTTAGAGGCCTAATTTGGATTCTATGGGTGACGCTCTCTTTATTCGAGACATCCTAGAATTTTCAATGTAGAGAAAACTAATTATATTTACAAATTGTCCCATGAGTTACCTGATCCCCTGATTTCTCTTGTTGATATAACAATATAGGATGCCTTTTTTGGGATCATTGATATTCTGGGGACATGATGATGAGAAATTATTAATACATTCTCCATCCTTGGATAATTATGTTTGATAGGGAAGTATAATTAATTATAAATAATCTTTTATTGTATAGTGACAAACACAATGAATGATTTTGTTATTGTCTTTCAATCATAAGTTCCATGCAATGAAGAACACATCCATAATAAGCTGACAATTGATTATATTTATTATTTGGATGTTACCTTCATATCCTTGACAAGGGAGGTGTCTAGACTTTGATCATGGATGATTTCCCCATATTTTTAGGCATTATTAATATATGAAATCCTTGTCTAGATCATATGGGATCTCATATTTGAATATAGAGATGGGACAAAATAGGGTTGTGAGCATTTTCTAGATAAGTCTCTCTATATATCCATTTAATCCTCTTATTCATTATGATTATAAGCCTCCACCTGGTAATATCAATGAGGTTACTTCTCTAGGTCTCCTACTAATCATGGTGACGTGTTTTCGATAGTTAATGGTTAAATATATACAGTTAACTGCGTTGTTTTGAGAGACACATCATTCAATGGTGTCTAGTAAAAGGGATAACTTTCTTTATATGAGGGATATATTATGATGGTTAGGTTTCCTAAGTAGAAAATTAGGATTAGATTTCATGTAATATATATCTACAATACCACAAGGAGGAATATTGATGTAATGATTTCCGACTACATTGGTTAGAGAGTCAACAGACCCATGGGGTGTTGAATATATGAATCATACAACCTTGAGGACTCTATCACTAAACATATCAGGGATATGTGCCACATTCAATTTAATGGAAATAATTTATTGACCTACCTTGTGGGGTTCAAAATGAATAGGGGCCTTCTACCTGATGGTCCCTAGAATATTTGTATTATCTTCTTGTGCTATATTTATATGAGACTGATAATGAGATTCTACTAGAGTATGAATATGAGATTTTATATCATCACAGTGGATATGAGCATTATTTAAGTGGTTTTAAATTTTTTTCAATCAATCTATATGGATGTGGGTGTACTATTCTAGTTCAAAAAAGTATTCCCCGTCAGAATATTCCCATGGACCTTCAAAATAGGTAAAGGGATGTGAGGATACTACTATATAGCATTTATAGGATGTTAATGCAGTCAATCCACGGATGAATTATGCATGTGAATATGGAATCCATATTCTACTAGAATATGATGACTAGCTTCATTGATAGAGATATGATCCTTATATAATGTGATTACCATATATTAATGAAGAACCTCGATAGGAATGTGGTAAATTCTTGGGGCTTGTTCCAAATTAGGCTGGCGATCCCCATTCAAAATATGAATTTGATCCCATTATTATTCCTTGTCCTTATCGTGAATATGTGTATAGTCTTCTTTGATAGGTAAAGTAATGTGATCAATCTCCAGAGTATCCACATATTCATACTAATCATTGTGATATACTGTTATAGTTGTTGGGATGGAGATAAGTTCCTTTCCCTATATCTGTAACGGTTCTAAGAATATGTTGACGGAGCTCTTCTGTTATTTCCTTGTTGTAGTGGAACTTCAACAATTTATGTATAGGAATTATGGCTTCATGTCCTCAGTTTCCATGATATACTTTCAGGTATAATCAATTTAATCGGGGAATTCCATCAAAATATGTCAATGGGATTCACATATGGGGGCGGGATATATGCCTCCTTCAGGGTATTCATATAAATATACATGTAGACATGATCCGAGTGAGCAGGTATATGAGCCTACATGATGTACACCATCATAATATATTGATTTATTCATCAGTGGATATATGGATATTATCCCAATCCAATTTATACATAGAGTTCCATTCATGGAAAGACATCCTTGGTAACCGCGCACGAGTGTGTAGGGTGGAAATATGTCAGGTGCTTCCCTCCATAGGTGACTGAGGGGCACCGTAGGGATAATGTTGGTGATAGAGGTTTAAAAGATACCTTTTAGAATGATATTGAACTAGTATAGATCCTTATTCATCTCCTTTCATCAAATTTGTAATGTAAGGAATGTAATGAGTATAATTATAAAAGGATAAGAATAAAAATTTTGTCGGTGGTGGAAATAGGTACAACATGTTTCATTGTAGCTATCCATGAACAATACGGACCTGTTGGATTAATTTTCAAGATACCAATATGTTTGGACTCAAGGGTTATTATTTCACTAGGTAATTTTATTCCCAGACCATAGCATTTTCCACCCAAATATGAAGGTGTTAGGTGGGTGGGGTTGTTTTGAAGACCGTAAAGTTTACCATAAAGGATGAGGTTTTAAAATATTATCTTGATGATAAAATGATCTCAGATCAATGTGGTGTTATTGCGAGATGATTCTTTGAGAAAACATACAATAATTAACCAGATCACTTATGAATGCAACATTGAAACTGTGAAATATTCTTAATTTTCAATGCACGAGTAACCCAATTTTTCACTCTTGTGGTTTGTTCAGCCAATTTTCTGGCATGGAATTTTCATGATGAGAATGGCCTATTTACTATGAACCCAAATATATTATTTAAGGCTTTAAAATTGGGCATACCATTTTTTTATGTAAGAGAACCAAAATGAAATAGACTAATTTTTGGCAAAAAATCATTTTTTACTATATGATATATTCACATCAGGTTCTCAATATTGGTTTTGATTTATGGTGGAGTTGAATAATGGCTCAATGGGAACAAGTATATCTATAATTCTTAACTTATGAATACAATGGAAAGGTAATGGAATTAAATATCCTGTTATTATTTTCAAATTAACATTAACTTAACCATATTTCCATCTAGAGAAATTTGGGGGCTGATGATTGGTTTTGGGGGTGAGGTTTTCCAGTATGGTTTTATTTTCATTCACATTGGATTTACCATTTCCATAGCCCATGTAAAATCTGAACATATCCCACATCAATAATGAATTAATGTCTTACATTCCAACTGTAGGTGGATTCTTAAGGTTTTAAATCCAAGGACACTTAGGAACTCACATTAGTCGAGAGGATGGGAGGTCAAGATCGTTAAATCCTTTTGACGTGAATTATTTTCTACTTTGGGACTCAAATATAGATTAAATATATTTTCTATATCTATTAAAAATCTCTCTATGGGATTAGTTACCCTAATAAAATGATCGAGTGTATAATCTTTCTATATGTAATGGAGGTTCTATTAATGAAATCATCTATATATATCACTGGTTCCCTATATGTTTCCAATTATTTCATAAAAATGGATAGTTTTTCATTTATTGATTCTATATAATCTAGAACTCTTTACCAACATCTAGGAAAAAGATTTGTGTTTTCAGTATGGCATTGAACCTCTATGAGGCGTCTTGTGTGTCATAGGAGAACAAGAATCAAAACCCATATAGTTATTTCATCCCTCAACCCAATTTTTGTAAGGTATTGATAATAAGTAACCATGAGGGTTATTTCAATAGATATTACAATCATGGTAATTCATTCAGAACATACACCTAGGTGTGCACACATGTATGGAGGCATTTTTATCATTTCATTGAATGAGTCATGTAAATTATGGTTTTCTTAATCAGGGGAATGTAATGACCCAAAAATTTATTAATGGAATTTTCCCCTTTAATAATTTTATTTTATTTTTTAAAACAAATAAATCACATAGAGATACCAATAAATAAATATTCTCATAAATGAAGAATGAAATAAGTGGTATTTATTGAAATTAAGGAACCTGTACTGATGGAATAATAACCAGACCATTTGAATAATTACATGACCATTAGGAATATTAATCCAACCAATAGAATAGTAACCTCACCTATTAATGAATAAATAAAATTTATGTATCTTATAATGGAATTTATGATATATTTATATCATAAAATAAGAAAATAAATGTTTTAGAGAATTATAAATCAAGTGTTTGTATTTTTTTGAAACATACATGGTTATTTATTATTTTATAGCTAATATAATAATTTAAAATAAAAATTATTTACCTAAAATAGATTCATAAAATGATATTTTGATTTTTTATAATTATATGTTATTTTTTGGAGACCTTAACTAAAATTTCAAAGTGTAATAAAACTAGTTATAATATTATGATTATTATTTTTAGAATAAGTGATGATTTCAATTAAAATATATCATTATCAAAATTGTAAAATTATTTTCATAAAATGGAGTTAAATTAGAAATTCTTCACTTTATAAAATGGTTAGGTTGAATTTTTTTGATTTTTCTAAAATAGATGATTTTTTTGTGAATAGTTAAATGTGATAGCTTACGATATAAGCTAACTATGTGAATGTTTTAGTCATTTATGATGTAAGGATGATGTAAAAACCATTATTTAAATAAATCATTAAATATTTTATTTATTTATTCATGTTAATAAAAACTATTCATAGTCATGATCCAAAATATTAATGTAATGAATAAAATAATAGTAAAAAACCCCTCCCCTTCAATATAAATACCACCCCTCACCACTTCTTCTCCTCGCACATTCTAATACATGAATATTGAACAAATTATATTCAATAAAATTACTAATCTCAAAACACACATTCAGGTTCTTTTAATCTCATCAAATTACCAAACCCAATTTCCCTTTGGAAGTTTTCATAGAGAATAAATTGAAGAGGTAGAACCCTATTTTGTTTTATTTTAATTTATTTTCAATTTATTTATTTTATTATCTTCTAGTAACATCCCCTTATCCAAGTTACATGATAAATATATTATCAAATTTATAATATATTTTTTTTGATTAAATATCCATCATCAAACCTCTTCTCCTCTAATTTTAATACATAAAATGAAAACATCGTCCATGATGTGTCGATTTTTAGCTATCATGGACAATGTCTGTTCATTTTCCATTACCCAGAACAATGCTATTTATAAAAACATTATAATTGTTAAATATGATTTCATTATACATTTTATAATTTATATAATTTTTTCTATAAAATATATAAACACTATATTAAATAAAAAGATATATGTTTGTGATGGTCGTACAAACTACCAAAATAAATTAAATCACTTTTGTTAACATTTTACATAATTAATAATCATAATAACATGTAGAAAAATAATATATATGGCATTTATATCTACATTAATAACAAATAATTATAATTTTGTAGAATAAATATAATTTTACATTGACTTCCATACATGTATACAAGTGAACCGATTATGAAAAACAAGAAAATGAACACTCCTGACCGAATAAATTTAACTATATAACTCACTAAAAAGTCCATAAATGTCCTTTTGAAAACTATAATAAATACAGTAAATTTAAAAGTTTTTTTGTATTTATTAATTAATGAATCAAATTTTATTATATGGGATATTAAATAGAATAAAGCATTGTGACATAAGGAAGGGGGATTCTTGAACCCAACTCCCATTATTTCGATTATTACTCTATCATGGAAACATTCAATGTGGATTTTATTTTAAAATTATTCCCTTATATTATGGGAATATATGTGTTTCCAATTTGTTTTTATGATAAATATACAAATTTTACAAAAGATCTCTTCTTTCCTAAACATATTCTGACTCCTCTTGAGATATTTCATTATCTCTCAATAATGGCGACTCTTATAGAAAATATGTTATTTTACATTTTCAATTTTTAAACACCTAAGTTTAACTGTGAATCTATGTTTTATGAAATTATTATCTAACTCATTCCTTTCCATGGGTTATATCGTGAATTATTTTGATATATCTTCAATATTGCTTGCATGATTATCTAAATGTTATGAAGTGACATGTGAAGTAGAAATTTCATAGATATCCAATTCATTAGGTAATATGATATATCTCATGAGATAAATTTAAATGTGCATGATCATGATGCTATATGTTTTTCACATTTTTCATGTTTTGATTACGCACAAATGTTAATTGTGAACATGATGTGAGTTCTATTTTGAAATATTTCTGGTATTTGTCCATCGAGACATGATGTTTCATTTTTATTCATTCCCATATTTCATGACTTTATATAATACTTTCTCTCATGTTTATGATTATGGTCATATTATTATGTTATGATGATGACTATTTTTCTTAGCTATGTTATATTGATTCATGTCATTATCTGTCATCTTACGGTTCTTTTAGATCACCCATTTCTCAGATATATATCCTTTGGGGACTATAGTTAATAAATACATTGTGAGATTTATAAGGATAAAGAATAATATTTTAAATAAATATTAATGTTTTAATTATGATTCAATGATGTATGGTCCTAATTGTTTCATGATTTAAGTCATTTGGATCGTGGTTTTGTACAGATTTTGGGGTTTTTATCCTTAAAATGATGTAATAGTCATGTAAGAAATTAAATTTTCACTATAGTCGGTATCATAGCATGGTTTAGTTAATTTGGTAATTGGGATTAGAGAACATTAGTGAAAACCCTTAGTATGAGACAAATTATACGTAAGAATCCATAAATAATTGTTTTAGAAAAATACTAAACTTAAAGATCCTACAGGATATGAATTTAGAGTTAATTGGAAAAAGGAATAAATTCTTTATTCATGAATTTTTTACTTGTTTTTTATTCAAACCATTTATGTTTTTGAAAATAGTGGGAACCAGTAGAAACCAGGATAACAAACCATGAGAGGGATAATGTAGTTATTGTTTGAATTCTTTCCGCATTTCCAAGGGAGTTGTAGTTTATAATTTCAAGGTGATGATTACCCATATCTATTAGGATAAGAACAATAAAATGAAAATTTTGTAACATCCACCTTAGAAAAAGTGGTAGAAACTGGCTATCAAATATTTTACTGAAAACGAAAGGCACATTTAATGGATATTTCGATCCACTTTTTATGGAACAGTGGGTTAACTAAATGGAAAATGTTGTTTCAGTTCTCCACTTTTCTAATAAGTAGAAGTAGAATCTCATTGTCCCTAATTTATATGGAAAGGAAGATCATGGGTGTGAATTGATAAAGAACACCAAGAGGAAGGATGAAATAGAATATTTGGAGTGGGAAACTTTATGAAAATATGTCTTAATAAGTGTTTCTCTCAAACTCATTCAAAAAATACTAAGATAGAATTCATATATCTGAATAAAAATTAGTTTTAATCCTTCATGTCTTATGCCAAAAACATCACAAGGAATCTTAGTTATACCTTATGATTTGTTATCCACAATGATAGAAAAATAACTATATTATTTAGTTGTTTCAAACCAAATAATTAAAAGTATCTAGGTGTTATAGATTTTGAGAGTTATAAAATATTTTTTATATGTGATCATAAAGTGGAGATTGTGTTTGGATAATGGTCTCATGGATATGGAGATAAGAGATTAAATATGGAGTTTCAAGATGGATTGTCCAATAAAAATTGTGGAATGAAATCTCGACCACTCACATGAAAAAAATATGGGGAGAAGCATCCTAGGAAATCCCTCAAAAGGAGGGGGATATTCTATATGTGTGGGATAGAGTACCCAGAACTCATTGGTGTCAAAGAGACATAATGAATTGGGCTAAATATATAAAGGAAAGATATGACCACCCATGGTTAAATGATTTAACTATATGGAGTAAGGGAACAATATAAGATACTTAACTAAAACACAAGTCATTGAGGGTAATTAGCATCAATATCCAAAAAATAAAAGGGATAAATGAAAATATTATTCTATCACTACTGCTAAATTGGAATAGAAAAATTAGGTTTTATAAGGTAGAATTAATATTCACTCTTGAATGGAAAAAATTCCTATTAGATTCTGGTTCTATGCATTCCTTTATAACATTCATGTTTTCTTAAACTTTTGAATCGAACACTTTAATCCTTTATGTAGATATATATATACAAACACCAAGTGGTGTGACAATTATATCCCAAGTGGTGGAATATTCTTTAGTTGGATTATGTGGGAATATTCTTCCAATTAATCTTGAGATTCTTCTATTGGTGGAATTCAATGATATACTGGGAACAGATTGGATGTCATTATATAAACCACATATATACTATTGGGAGAAGGAAAAATCTTTTCAATGATAAAAACATCCCATTTTATTATACAATGGTTAATAAGACCATGAATCTCCAATGGAAATTACCTCAATGGTGTGGGTATTGATGGCCTTTTAAGATATATACCTCACTCAGATGGTTGAGTCAAATGAGGGTATTTACCTAGAGGAAATTCCCATTTCCATATAATATTGTGATGTATTTATTTAAGAGTTACCCAAACATCCACTAGATCATAATTTACAGTTACCTAGTGCATCGCCTTGTAGTAAAATATTTATCTTTGTAATGAAAAGGATGGGACAATGCAGCTATGACTTGATTATTTTGAACTCAGAAAAATCACCATAAAGAAAAAATATCATCTTCCATTGATTGATAATTTTTTTAATCTATTACAAGTATCTTAATACCTTTCAATGGGGGTTTTTCATTCTGGATATCATATAATATAGGTGATGAAGGTAGATATTTCATATATACCCTTCTATATAAGGTATAATCACTATGAGTTTCTATTGATTACCTTATGACATACAAATTCACATAAACTATTCATGTACTTGATGAATAATTCCCTTAGATACTACCTTGACAAAATTTTGGTAGTTTTTATTGATGATATTCTCATCTACACCAAGAGAAAGTATGATTATAAAGAATATAAGATAATTTTATTGGTGAAATTAATGAAGGAGAAATTTCATACCATGTTCAGAAAGTGTGACCTATGGCTGGAGTAAGTCACATTCTTGGGACACATGATCACAACTGAGAGAACTAATATTTACCCTTAAAAAAGGAAATTGTTGAATGGTCTAGGACCACAAGTGTTACAGAAATATATAGTTTTATTAGATAAGTAGGGTACTACTAATGTTTTTTGAGAAATTTCTTATGGTTTCCTATAAATATAAAAATGTTAACAATTAATGGGGTAATGTATTTATAGATAGAAGAATATGTGGAATTATTCAATGAGCCAACGAAGTGGTTTATTATTGTACTTATACTCACATTACCAACAAGTGGAGTATATATTTTTTATTATATAGGGATGATTCAAAGAGATTATTGGGTTGTGAACTCATTTGGAATTTTAAAGTGACATCTTATTGCTCATGAATTTTTAAGAGCCATGGTAAAAACTACTTGATGCATGATTTTGAGATAGGACATGTGATTGTTTTCCAAAAATATCTAGAGGCACTATCTCTATGGTTATAAGTGTGACATATATAATGATCACAGGATACGAAATTATATATTCACATAAATAGAAATCAATATGTGTCAATGGAGATAGTTAGAGATAATAAATGACCATGATTTCTCTTTTCATAATCATCATTGGAATGTGAACAAATTATTTGATGCTCATAGAAATAAAGAACCCTATACTCTCTCCATGATGTGGATTTGGAAAGACCCTATCTTATATGGATATAAAAAGGATGGATTTCAAAATCCTGAATGTAGGGAAGACATCCTACCATGCCCAAATTATTTCCTAACCATGTATCGAAGATATTTTTAACTGGTCTTGAAGGGATGGTATTGAGCCTCAAAAGAAGGTGAAATCAGTAAGGGATGATAAGCCTCCTGAGTTCCATATTGATGATGATGGTGTGATATAATTTTGGAAAAGGCACTGTGTTCCTTGATCACATGAGATAAAGAATAAGCTATAGATAATTCACATAGCTCAACGTTCTCCATCCACTCTAGAAGTACCAAGATGTACCATGATCATCGAGAACACTTCTTGTGGGAGGACATGAAGATGGATATTTTAGAGTATATATCAAGGTTCTTGATATATAAGGAATGTTAAGGCAGAGCGATGAAAGTCCAATGGGATGATGGAACAATTTCCATCACCCATGTGGAAATGGGAGAATGTCCCCATGGACTTTGTCACTGGTCACTCAAATAAATCTAATAAAAACCATGTGATATGGGTTATGGTGGATAAACTCGCCAATTTTGGACATTATATCTCTATTTAGGAAGATCTCTTGATTGATAAATTTTCCAATATATATGTGATGGATGTGTTAAGGTTTCATTGGGTTCCACTTTTTATCATATCTAATCAGGATCCAATGATCAAATATAAATTATAGAGAATAATTCAACCATATTTGAGTACTAAATTTAATTTCTGCATGGCCAATAACCCCCAAATTGAAGGAAAATTTTAAAGGACATTTCAGATTATCAAAGACATGTTAAGAGCTTGTTCAATGAAATTCAATGGTGGATGGGATCAGCATATCCCATTGTTTGAGTTATGATAAAATAAAATCTTCCAATATAGTATACATATTTCTCTATATGAAACTATTTATGGAACGAAATGTGGAACTCTAACCTATTGAGATGATGTTAGAAAATTAAAGCTACTTGTACCTAAACTTGTGAAAGAGATGACTGATATGGTTCAATCCAACAAGAAACATATCAAAGATACTCTGAATTGGTAAAAGGTAAATGTTGACTACCATTTATGGTACGTGGAGTTCGACATTGGAAATAAATTCATGCATCGAATATCACCATGGAAGAGAGTCATGAAGTTGGAAAATAATGGAAACTGTATCCTAGGGTACATTGTGCACATTGAGATCCTTTATTGCATAAGATAATTTGATTATATGATTTCACTTTTACCAAATGTGGATGATGTTCAACACGTGTTCCATGTATATCACCTAATGAAGTATATACCTGACCCCTTACATATACTTTGTCCTGAGGTGGTGCAACCAGAGAACCACCACCCATATGAAGAGTATCTAGTAAAAAACATAGACCAAAGAGTAAATGTCTTATAAAAAAATACAAATCACATTTTCAAAGTGTTATAGAAGATTCATAATTATATAGAGTTGAAATCAGAACTAGATAATTCCATAAAGGAGAATTATCCTAAAATATTTTCACCATAGTTTATAAAATGAAATTTCAAGGGACAAATTTCACAGTATGTGAAGAATGTAACGACACATAAATTTTATCAATGGAATTTTTTCCTTTATTATAATATGTTTTATGTTATAAAAATCATACATCACATAGTGATCCCAATAAAAACAATGTTTTAATGAATAAATAATAAATATGTAGTATTTCTAGAAATTAAGCGAATTATTCTGATGGAGTAGCACACTAACCATTTGACTTGTGACATGACCATTAGAAATATAAATCTGAAAAATATAATTGTAACCAATCATATGATGGTATAAATAAAATTTACTTAAATATTTAATTAAAATAAGATATATTTATATCATTAAATAATTAAATTAATTTTAAAAAAATTATAATCTAAGTATTGGTATTTTACATATCATAAATAATTAATTCCAACTTTATAACTAATATAATGATTGAAAAGAAAATTTATTTTCCTAAAATAGATTCATAATTTAATATTTTTATGTTCGATAATTATAAGATAATTTTATTAGACATTAATTCAATTTTCAGAGTGTTAAAAAAATAGTTGTAATATTCAAATTGGTATTTTTGGATAAAATGATGCTTTTATTAAAAATTAAATATCTCATATTTAAAAAATTATTGTCATAAAATATAGTTCATTTTTTAATTCTACATTTTTTAAAAATTTATGGTGAATTTTTTGGATTTTTATAAAACAGATGTATTTTTATTGAATAGTGAGAAAAATATAATTTACAATACGAGAAAAATACATGAATTTTTTAGTCTCTGTTGATGTATGAATGATGAAAGAACCATTATCTCAAAACATAACTCTCCATTTACTATATTTAGACATTGGAATCAAAAACATTTATATTATGGAGACAAAATAATAAACAAAAGAACTAAATAACAATAGAAAACCCCTCTCCTTCCATATAAATACCACTGCTCACCACATGTTCTCTGTGTACCTTCTAAGCCTTGAATCATGACCAAATTATACCCAATAATCTTCCAAATCCCCCAAACCACCCAATTTTTGGATCTTCTAGACTCAATAAGAAACAATACTGAATTACCCTAAGGTGGTTCTTGAGGAGAATAAATTCAAGTGGTAAAATCCGCTTTAATTTTCATTTAATTTCTTTTCAATATATTTATTAATTTTCTTCACATCACCACCACTTTTACATATGATAATATCAATCCATTATCTTATATATACTATAATTTTATTGTGTTAAAATAGGGTTCATCATCAATCATGTTATTTTATCTATTTTATTCTAATAATGAAAACGGCATCCTTGATGTGTGGATTTACCGCTATCGTGGATGATTCATATTAGTTTCCCATTACCACCACCATGTATGGTCATAAAAAATAATAATAGTTAAATAATAAATTATTATACATATTTAATGTTATATAATTTAATAAAACCAATATATAAATATTATTTTATATAAAATTATTAAAGTTCATGACGGTTATAAAACCCACCTTAGTAAAATAATAATTTTCATTTCTGTTTTTTCTACTGAGTCATCCTCAAACCATAAAAATAATATATAAACCCTTTTTTTATTAATAAAATATAATTTCAACACTGTAGAATTATTCTCATTTAACATGAACTTCTATACTACTACACAGGTGAAACGATCATGAAAACCAAGAAAACAAACACTCCCAAATAATAAAATTGGACTCTATAACTCATTAAAAATGATATAAATGAAGTTAATGAAACTAATTATACAATGTTATAAGTGGTTATTTATTTATTTATTAATAATTAAAATATTTCCCATTATATTAATTTGGTGAAACAAATCATACATAATTTAAGTGGATTATCGAACCTGAGTCCCTTTTTTTTGGATATCCCACTTTCATGCCAAATTTCTGTTTGAAAATCCATTTAATATTCTTAAAATTTAATTTCATTATTATTCCATTTTTATTTCAAAGATATAAATTTTTTACATATATTTTTATAAAAAATATAAATATTTTATGAATGAACTCTTCATTCCAATACACAACGTGACTCCTCTTCAGTTTTTTCTTCTACACTCATAAAAAATGACTCTTATATCACATATGTTCTTTTGAATTTCATATTCGAAACCCCAATTTTTTTTTAATGAATTTAGGGTCTATTAAATTAGTATGAAACTGATTCCTTTTCATGATTTACTTCATTTATTTTAATTATATATGTTCTATGTGGCATGTTTGATTATGTAAATGTTATGATGTGATGGATGCACCCAGAATTATATAGCACATAAATGCATTAAGTAATTTGATTTATCTCTTGAAAAAATATTCAATGTGAATGAAATTTATTCTATCTTTATTAAAAATTATAATTGTATGATTATTCACATATGTTATGCATGAAAATGATGTAATATTATTCACAATAATGTGTGGTGGTTTACCACTATGAGATGATGTTCAATTTTTTGGCATTACCTCATTCCTTGAATTTTTATAATGATTTTTATCATGATTATTAATATTACAAAATTATTATATTATGAGGATTATGATTATTCTAACCCAATATATATTTATTTTGTTCCTTTATATATCCTCTTACTCAACTTGTATCACACCCGTTTGTTTTATGTATATCATTAGGTGAGGACATGTACTATAGAGATTGTGAGATTCATAAGGATAAAGAAGAATATTTTAAATAAATGCTAAGGATTAATATTTATTAAGTGATGTTTTATCCTAATTTTCCCATGATAATAAACTTTTGGTTCCCTATTTTGTAACAGTTTTTTGTTGTTTATCATTAAAATAATGTAATAGTCATGTAAGAAAATACACAATGACTATAGTTAATCTTATTATTCTTGTGATACGACCACTAAAAATAACTAATCCCACATGAATAATTCTTAGTGTGAGGAATAAATGATATGAATTAATTTGACTCACTACATATGAATACGACAATTATGAATTGGGGAGACCCTAATGGAGAGTTTAATATAGAGAAAAACGTTAGGAAGATGTCTTATGTGCCCTAATTAAAGTAAAAATCAGAGTCCTTGTAGTTATATTAACTTCTAAATCCTATAATGGATGAGGAATAATTATATATACATTGGTGTCATGTCATGGGAACTATAGTAAATGGAATATCAGGGACTTACAATGAAGTGGATATGCAGGTTCGAGCCTATTTCATGTCTGTTGATGGGGTCAAAAGGATGATAGACTCATAAGAGTGTTTGGGTTCCCTGATCTAGAGTGTTTAGGATATATATAAGGTATTAACCCAATGTAGATTCCCATTTGAAGGTAATTTACCATTAACCTCTATCAAATAGTGTTTGGGGACCATGAGAGGCATGAGGATTCCATAATGAATACATATATGGACACTTCCCATATTAAGGGGGAATGATCATCTAATGAAACATGGTTTTAGTGTCACATGGTTCAAGTGTACATTATCATGTATTCCTATTGGACAATTCTGACATATCTGGGAGTTTCTGCCTAACATATCCAAGGAATCTACCTAACATTCCCAGTGGTGTATTTTTTACATGTTATAGGTTCCTCATGGGATCGAATTTTAAATTTATGAGGGTTGTTGCATGATCAATATGATATGTTTGGATAATGTTGAATGAAAAGGTTGAAATGTAAATATGGCTTATCATGATCAAGATGACATGAAAAAAGGCTACGACATGACTTGGATGACATTTCTTGAGTCCATAAAATGATCTGTATGACATTACAAAAGAATTTCTGTGAACAAGATGCAATTTTGGAGGACTTCACATGAACCAATGTACATATTAGTAGGAATTCTCATGATCTTCTTGAAATGTATGTATGTTGTTGTGAGACTTGGATGAAATGTCCAAAGTCTACCACATGATCAATCTGACATGTCTGGAGGATTTCATGTGAACCAGCTAACATATCGAGAGGACTTTTCATGAACCAGATGACATGTCTAGAGTACTTTTCATGATCTTCCAAACTTGTCCCAAGGCTGTCGGGTGACTTGTGTAAAATGTTCATAAGTTTTCTATTTATCAGTGAATAGATCATGTGAACTGTATGAACCACTTGAACAAAAATATGTATCTCTATATTTTCATGAATATTCCATAATTTTTATCCTTTATTGCACAAATGCCTCAATTTTCATCTTGCAATGGAATATTTACGCATCTTGTGACTGTATAAAATCATTCATAATTATTTGTTTCATCCACCCTAAATTCCAGGATTCATTTATATGATCAATGGGTTGATATAATTAAGTGTATAATAATACCATATAATCCCTTAAGTCATTCCCAATGTTTACATATTGTATGTCTCTGTTAATCATGTGGTTCGCTACTCTAAGAACTATTATCTAACCTCTATACACTAATGTGTGGTTCTTATAAGTTGGGGTGTATTTTCAGCATCATTGCCTCAGATCCTTGACTCTTCATAGGGTTCTTAATTCATATATATGGTATTTTGTCAGTTGATGGAGTGTCTCTTCCTGTGTTTCACATGAACCCTATAAGGGTAATAAATGATTCCATATTCATTTCACATGATAAATAGAGACTTTTAGATAACTACTTCATTTATATATTTGATGAACCCATGGCTTGTCAAAGGATTTTTCATAATCAACTCAACCTATCACATGGCCTTTTAAAAATTAGGCTAACTTGATTGGGGCTCATCACAGGATCATGGTGTCATGTCATAGGACCTTCATGTTATTAAGGAAGAATTGTCAAGGGTATTTCATGTGATTAAACTAGAATGTCAAAGGGTCTTTCCATGTTTCAAAACTGATCACACGAGGATCATAAACCCTTCGCATAAAAAATATTTTAACTCTTCTTCATATAATTTTTCATACTCTTATAATTTATTTTATAAATCCTATGGAATTCTCCCATCTATTTTCTATCAAGGAATCACATTCTTAAAGGGACATGTTTGATTTCCTTCACATGATGAAGGTTACATGTATAGTTGACATAGTGTGACAAAGACATCATGTATCAATAATTTTTCATGTGATCTATTACTGACATAAAGAATCAAATAAGAATGATGTGTGAAAATACATATAACTCCCTTTTGCATAATTCTTTTCCTTTTCTATTATTTATATTATGAATAAAATCGGTGATTATTATGTGTTTGTCATAATTCATGTTTCTTGATAATAAAACACTTCCAATGGGATAATTCCTGATCCAACAGGATATCTAATGAGATTTTTCAAATTAGTGAGTCATTTTAGTAGGATTTAATGTGATAATTAACAAATCACACAAGGAACACAACCCATTAATGTGATATCCTTATAGTCACACAATTCATATGACCCATGTTCCTGGTCCCCTTATAGCCATGTTTCTCCTCTAGTCACTTTGATGATAAAATATTTTAAATTCGTTAGGTATTTCCCTGATCCTAAAATTTTAAATGCTCATTTGAATGAAGTCAGTGGTAGGAAACCTCCTTGAGGTACAACCCCAGCTCCATGGACATGACCATCTCCTTAAAGAGATTCCCTCTTAGTGTACATTTCTATTCCCCATTGACATATTTCTTCATATCATACACTTATTTATGGGCCATAATCCTACTTTCAATCCAAATAACATTCTTATTATTTTACATATTCCTTATGAGACCACATCCATCTTCACTAGTCAATTTTTCACATGAACTCAAATATAAAATTTCACCAAGACATATTCCCAATAAAATCACATGTTTCCTCATTCGACTATATTCTTATATGGTCAACCAAAATGGACTGGTCATACATAATTCACACATTACCTTATTCTAGGAATAATTCACCTATAAATTATTATTGAGGTACTTTAAACATTATAGTATCAGTTCTGGATTAATGAACTTGAGAGGTGCATAATTTAGTAATAGATTCCCTACCATAAAAGACAATTCAACTAGTCATTACTACACGACAATAAAAGGAACTAATAATTTTATTCACATTTCTTTAAAAGGTATGTCATGTCCCATTAACTTGGACTAAACTGAAAGGGTTTTTCTTCCCTTCATAGGTATATATAGGAATTATTTATCATGGTCCTAATCACAATACATAAAAATCATCGTCTTCTTAGATGATAATAAATTCTAGAGAACATATATTACCTGAAATTGAGATATAGAGACAATTTTATACAACCAAATTCATTACCATAATTGAATGTTAATTACTAATCATTTTTCAATAGGAACCCATTAAGACTATTTGGGATCCAATAAATTAATAATGAACATGTCAAAATTCTATAATATAGTCTCTAATAAGAAAATCATTCCCCCTAAAATGTTAAAAATGAGCCTGACATCTCTTCCTCTAAACTGACATGCATTCTAAAGATTCATTTTTATTTCCCAGTGACTTCCATCCATGGGAATTTACATCCACATGAGAAAATGGACATCAAGGATATATTATCACAACATAAGATTCTATCAGAAATAAAAATTTCATCCTATAATAAATTATTTCCAATGATGAAGACTAGTCAATATCTAACCGTTTTGCTGGAGATAGTATTTTTAACTTGTTTTTTCCTGTCTCCTTCAAACCAAAAATTCATATATCCCTATTTAATAAAGATATAGAATCAATAAATTACACTAGATGTTGTGTTACTTTTACAGAATATTTTTACCCCCTTATCATGAGAGAACTATCTCAACACAATGTATTTAAAAATTGGTTACTAATGCACTGGTGTGGGAGTTCCATCTCAATGGTATGATCCCTACCAAAGAGGCTTCCTAAGAGAGCCTTAGATACATAAATTACTATAGAAGACACCATCGAAAAAGGATCATAAAAAATATATTGGCACCCATAACCACCACCAAATGCATCAGAATCATTTCTCTATGATTTGAAACAAAATCCTCAGTTATTTGAAGTAGATATAGGAGTAGTAAAACCATATATTCTTCATAATTCAAAATACACCTAAATATAATATAACTAAAAACCAACATTTCAGACATAATGGCAACCTAACTCATCAACTTCTAACTGAGGAGTTTTCCCATAATCACCTTTAACTAATCTTCAAAACTGAAGATTCAGGGAGGATCCCTCTAATAAAAATCCTTTTTAAGTGGCAATTTTATTAATGATAAATTACATAATTTCATCACATTGTGCTAAATTTTTTTATTTATAAAATATTTGTGATTGGATCATTCATTGTCAAATTTGATGAAATTCCTAGTTTTCACCCATTAAAGTGAACTGGAGTATTTTTGTCCTAAATATCATTTTTTTGATTATTTGAACTAGAAATTCCGTTTCATAATTATTAAGAAAATGGTATATTACTTAAATTTATATTATCTAAGATGGATCATGAATTTTATTTGATTAAATGGTCTATGAACTCAAATATAGAATGGACTCACCATATTTGGTGCAACATTAACATTTGGGCCTTATATTCTTTACAAAGACTTTAATTGAGCTCATATTTGAAAAGTATATTGAGGACCAAATTACACACAAATCATCTTGATTCAAGGATAGCAGGTTCACTAAATTTTAATGTAAACAAGGTGTTGAAAGTTGTACTAAAATATTTCTCTTAATTTCTAATTCATACTTGAAAAGTATTGAAATACTAACCAACCATACACTATATTAATGAGTGATTATCTCATTTAAATGGGACTGGGCCATGAATTAAAATATATAGGGAAGTTGATAATTTGTTTTATTCCATTTCTATAGTCATTTTAGTAGGGTGATCTCTTGTAGGAATAATCCCTTCATCAAGTCCTTCTTAATCATCTACATATTGTAATGTTTTTTTTCATAATAAAATTTATATTCTCTCTTATATTTTTTCTATTTTGTCAAATTTTCTTCTTCTATACTCATCCACTTTGGGATACAAGTCAATAGTATAATTTGTTGGTAATATTCTTTCTAATCCTCTTCTCCTAATAAACTTTTCTACAATGACTACACCACCCAAGAGAATATTTTTTATTCTTTGTAATTGATCTAATTATCTACAAATTAATTTTTTTAATCAAGTAACCATTGTAATTCAAATAATATGATCCATGAATTTTTATTCAACTTAAAATAAAAAAAGTAAGAAATTAAAAAATTACTACAAAATTTGTGAGCTTGTGTAATGTGTGAATTTTTAGAGTGATCTTAATCAATAAAACAAAAATCAGGGAAACTTTTTAGAGTTAAAATACATTCTAAAGAAAAAATTCTTACAAATTTCCAAAATTTATATGTACCCCAATTTATAACTTGACATAATATTTCTTTATAATGACAAATAAATCATCATGCTATGATTGCATGTTCTAAAGTTAGCATGGGCTTTAATTAATTTCATCCTTGTTGTTATGTAACTATCCTAGGGATCGAGGGTTAAAATATTTGGGTATCATAACTATGTAGATTTTGACTTAAATAATAATTAATAATATTTAATGGAAGTGCAAGATTTATATCTATTATTCCTTCTAAAAATTTTATCTAAAAATTATCCACTCATGGAATTTTTTCAATATCATTTCAAAAAAAACAATAATATTCATGAATACTTATTATTGTCTTATAGATATCAACCCCCCCCCCCCACAATTAATTTAAAATTTCTTTTTTAATGAAAACCTTTATATTTCTGTTATTTATAATTTATAGAATAACCATGGTCAACTTCTCTATTGCACCTATATACATTAAATATGCACATTGTTTGAGAGTGACAATGATTACGCCTTTCAAATTGTCACCATTTATATGGAAAAAAGTATTTTGGTAAACTAATTAATGTCATTATTTGATTTTTATTTTATTATATTCTTCAATTTTTATTCTTATATATTTACAATGTTTTTATTTTATTATTTTTTCTTCCTATTTTGACCCTCAATTCAATCTTGTTTTCCTTTTATTATGGTATCTTTTCCTCTATTTTAATTCTCTTTTTCATTAATTTATGGCATCAAATAATAATGAGGATCACATTTATCTTGAACCTGATATTGAATGCATCCTTTGTGATCAAAATCAAATAGTCTTAGTCTATGGGAAGATTCAACATTTATCCAGTAGGATAATTCAACCTTTCTAAAAACATTGGAATTTATTGCACTTCTAAATCAAAAATCAATCCAAAACAATGTATAAAAATAACAATCAATTGAAATAATATAACCATATGATAATTAGAGTCACTATACATTAACTACATCCCAAATTATATTTAATACCCAAACCCTAGATGACACTTTGAATTATAGTCTAGACTGATGAAAAATATTCCACAATTTTATAGCCTCTCTTGAGAGGAACCAAAAAATCATTTAAAATAATTCAGTGTTTTTTTAACCCTAAACAAATAAATGTCTTTGAAGATAAAATTCAACTAAGATCATTCCCATTATCACTTTATTGAACTAAAAATGATTAGATGTATTATTTACAACATGAAGATGTAACATATTGGGACAATATGAAATGTCTTTTATTAAAAAGAGTTTTTCCAGAATCAATCACCACTACCTTTAAAAATACAATCTTATTAATCATGAAATACCAAGTAGAGTAAATGTATAAGTAAAGGAACCACTTTAAGACGTTTTGAGCTTTCTTCTCATATCACCAAATTGTTGAGAAACTCCTTGTACAATACTTATATGAAGGCATAATTCCTATAGAGAGGAATATAGTGGATGTTATGGCTAGAGAGAATTGGTCAAAAAATTATCAGTAGTTGCACATGCATTTATTAACTATATGGAAGAAACCTCTCGACAATTTGACAATCTAGGTACACCATTTTTTCATGGAGTACATCATAAAAGACATTATTTTTATGAAAATCAATTAATTGATATAATGTTTTATGAATTCACCAACATGGTGTGGAATATTACATTGGATCAAAAGACATATAAACCCACATCGATGGGATCTTGGGGAATATTCCCTGAAACAAACCACCCAACATATTTTTTCCCTAATTACAAGATATGGTGGATTGTATGGACATATTCCCTTGTATACCATATTAGTACCAACAACAACCACATCCTAGAAGTAGAAAGATCTATTTTCACCAACTTACATCCAAGGGGTGATTAATCAATATGATATGATGTATGTATTTGGAAAACAGAATTACCCCCTTTACAAAAAAATGTCCCAAAACCCACTGCCTTACCAATATGGTTTTGAACAAAGCCAAAAGAAATTTGAATCCCCATATTCAACAATAAGGGAATTCTCAACCAATAGTAGATTCTAATACAGATTTCCTTTTGTAGAAATTTTTCTGAATCAAATAAATGATTTGAATATTCAAGGTTCAATGTTGGGGGATTGGAAGAAGTTGATGAGACAAATTCCCACCACCCTCCATGAATTGGATAGTATGAAAACTAAAAATCTACCTTCCCAACCAACTCCAAATCCCAAGGTGAATATAAGTTTTATCATATTTTTAAGTGGGAAATAAATTATTGATACATCAACAATAATCATTCATCATGGATTCACCTAACCAAGATAATCCCTATTCAATACCAAATAATATGGAGGCCATGAAGAAAGAAAAATATAAGAAAAATAGTTATTATATTCCTCCTAAACCCCTTCCATTTCAATATAGTGTTGTAAAATAAAATAAGGTAATTGAGAATCCAATGGAAAAATTGGTTTTAGATATATTCCAGCATGTTGAGATAAAAAAACCCCATAATTGATAAAATAATGAAAAATACATGATATGCCTTAATTTTAAAGAACAATCTAAAAAGAGAAGTGGTCTAAAAGGAAATGACCAGATCAACCATATGAGGAATGTTTCTATACTCATCACACAATCCTTGGGGAATATGATATAGTCCAATGACAATGGTACATTCACCATTCCAGGCATCCTAGGGGGGTTTCATCTCTTTGATGCTCTATGTGATTTGGTTTCCTTCATTAATGTCATGCCTCACTTGGTTTTATCTTCCTTACAGGCTTTCAAGATAATTTCAGTAAAGGTGGTGTTGTGACTAGAGAATAGGGTCATAGCATTCCCAGTGGGAGTCATCAAGGAAGTCCTTTTTTGGGTAAGGAACATGATATTTTTTTGTGGATTTCTACATTCCATATATAAATAATGATCACGTAAGTTCTCATGCACCCATTATTCTTGGATGACCCTTCCTAAAAATTATCTATACACTCATAAATAATTGTGAGGGTACTATTTATTTGGTGTTGAAATATGATATTCTATAATTTAATATTTACATCATGAATTACCCCTTATAGGTCTATTTTTTATTCATCTCCTATTCTGACCCATTTTGGGAGGATTATCCAAATAATGATTTTTAATCATTTCTAAACAGAAATCATTCAATACATAGAGAGATCATGAGGATTGGCTTCTAAAATTATGTCAAAAAATACATTCACACTATTTCCTCGTGACCAAACCAAACTCATTTATGGTTTTAATGTGGATTATTATCCTAATTTTGTGCATATACTCTCTGATTATGACCTATATATTGATTTTATAAAAGGATTGGATTGATTATTCAATTATTTTTATTATGTATAATCATACCCTAAAATTAACTGTGAACATATATTTTTTCCCACATCATTTTTCATTAATATAGAACCCACCCAAACAAGAACACAACCTATTTACACCGAACAAAAAATATTCATACCTATTAAATAATGAAAAATTGTATGTAATAATTTCTAATAATATCCTACCGTAACAAGAAGAAAAACATTTAAATATATTGTAGGAAAATATTAGGGAAATTGGGAGGACCTTATCATACATACTAGGTATTATCCCATAAAAATTCATGAATTTGATTCATTTAGAGGATGGGTCCAATTTGGTTAAGAACCCACAATGGAGACTTAAACCCTAGAAATAATATGTTATGAAAAAAGAGTTGGAAAATTATCAAGAGGCAGGTATCATTTACCCCATTTTCTGAATCTGAGTGGGTCTTCTATTTCAATGTCATGCCTAGGAAAACTAGGTTCACTATTATAAATAATAACAATGATGGGTTAGTTCCTATGTGAATAAAAAATAATTGGTGAGTGTGTGTAGATTATAGAAAGATTAATCAATATAGTCAAAAGGCCCATTTACCCCTTCCATTCAGTGACTTGATGCTTGATAGACTTGTGAGTGTGATATATTATTTCTTTGGAGATTGTTTCTCTAGAAATTTTCATGTTCTCATTGCAGTAGAGGACTAGGATAGGATTACATTCAACAACCATTTCGGAACATTTACTAACTGATGGAAGGAAGTTTAAATTTATTATATCCCAAGCACATTTCAAATATATATGGTGGGTTTATTTTTTATTTTACATTATATTTCTATGGAGGTATTTATGGGTGTTTTTATGGTGTATGGTTCTTCATTTTATTAGTGTATCTCAAGATTGGTTAAAGTGTTTCATTGAGAAATGAGAAAAAAAATGTTTCCAAACTTTGACAAATTACATTTCTTGGTACAGAAGGTAATTTTACTAGGTCATGTAGTTTATAATCCTAGAATTGAGTTTGATAGATATATGTTAGTCAACATTTTGTCCTTTATATATCCTACATATGTGTTTGATGTTTGATCATTCCTTGGACATGATAGTTTTTATCGATGTTTCTTTAGTGATTTTAGTATGATAACTCTACCCTTATCTCAATGTTTTCAAAAATATATTGAAATTTTTTGTTATTATTCATGTAGTTAACATTTTATGAGATAAATAATTTTCTAAAAAATCCATCGATCATACATCCTCTATGGTAAGAGATTCTATTTGAGATTAGGTGTGATGCTTCAAACATTTAAGTTGGAGTTATTTTATCTTCAATAGTGGAAGGAAAGTCCCATGTGATTTATTTTGAATTGAGGAAATTATATTCAGACCAAGAAAATTACATGACAATGGAAAATTAATTTATTTCAATTATATTTCCTTTAGAAAAATTCCATTATTAATTATTGGGATCTAATATGATTTTTGGTCTAATCATATAGGTTTGTGACCTCGTGCCAAGACTACAAATAAAATTTTTTCAAGGCCTTATTCCAATCCACTAGTTTGTCGCATGAAACCTACCGATGCATCAAATAGCTATATCAGGCTCCAACCATCACTTATTAATTCCAATTAATTCCTTATATTAAAATGGTGGAACATAACCTAAACATTCGTATTAAAACTAGCATACGAAATGTTAATACTTTAAGCATAAACCCCGAATGGTATAAAAATAGAACATCGATAGTAAAATATAAGCCATTAAATACAATATCGAATATTTTATTATAAAAAATAAACCTCAATAAATAATAATTAAGGATATTTAAATAGTTGGAAATAATCAGTAAAACTATTTGAGAGAAAATTCTATTTTTTCTTGAAAACATTTAAAATTCTCATTATTTATCAAGAAGCCATTTAAAAGATATTTTTGAATAAAAGTGTCGCATACCACTTTGAATATTATAAAAGTCATTTTAATTTTAAAAAATTTATGTCCATATTAATAAATCCATAAAACTATTTTTAAAACAAGGACACTAATGAGAAATATTTAGAAAAATAAATCGTTTAAAATATTTAAAATGATATTTTAGTTAGAGTTAGTAACCAAATGAGTGACACTTGGATACAAATAATTGAGGTAATAAAAACATTATAATGTAATTAGAATAAATGGATTCATGACATACTATGTCAAAGTATAGTATATACATCGTATAAAAGTGAATTGGTGCATAACAACAAAGAAGTCTCAATGGAATTTAAATTGAGATTGAATCCCTTATAAAGAACATATACTTAGGATAAAGATAAATAAATGAGATAATTATGTGTGAAAAATATAAATAATGTAATTACTATTGTATACTTAGTGTAAGTCAATAATTTTACATTCACATATATTCTTGTAAAAACAACACTGATAACGTGGATGTTTACCTCAATGAATAGAAATTGATTTAAGATTATTCTTATCAAGTTCATATAGAAGAATTTATAATTTATAAATGGAGTTATTATGTGTATAAAAAGTATATACAGAAAAAGGGGAGTTTAAATCCCTCCATAAATAAATAAATATTGATTTTACACATAATCCTGGAGTAAAATAATAAATGAAGTTTCGTAAAACCAAATGATTGGAAATTGATATTAGAAATTCCCTTACGAATTCAGTTACTTATGAAACATACCTACCATGAAATAAGTATCTTAAAATGAATATTTAAATACCCATAAATTATAGTATATTACACAAATAATACAACCATGGGAAGAACAGACACCACAGAATTGTTTTTGGGAAATCTACCATGAATCTCACGGGAATATAAGTGAAATGAAAACCCCTAACCACGTTGTAATCAATCGCCTCATATGAAAAAAAGTTAATAAACACCAAATTTATCATATAATACCATGAATATAAATATAATCATGATAATATTTATCCAATGGATGTACATGATACACCATAGACAATAAGTCAGCAGCGAACAATAGAAATCTCAAGAAATTAAAAGTGCGATAAGAAATCACTTACCCTATACATTTTCTTACTTGAGGGTATGTTAAAATTATTTATAAAGGTGAAATAATTGTTATTAAATTATACATGAACCTTGTACATAAATATGATATCATATATGATCTTTTAATAATTCTTTGTTAGTAATATATCAGTAGTATCATTGTTTCGAGTGTTAACCTATTCATTTTTCTTTATATGTTTTGTTACGTATGTCATGTTTGATAAGGACAGGATGTATTTGATTTATATCCAAAATTATATTATGTTCTTAAATAAATTAATCATAAAATAAAAATAATTATTGAATGGTTACGATGGGTAATGAATCTCATCATGTTCGTGGAGACGGTAATCCGTACATACGCATGAGAAACAATATCATTCAATTGAGGGTGAAATAATATATAATTGGGTGTTATATCATATGTACATAATCATTAACATGTTATATTTATTATTTACATCAATTATACCTTTTTATTATACACATCCAAATAATAAAGTGTTGAATAACAACTGCACCACGACGTGGTGACGGTAAGTCGTATGTATGCACGTATAGTGACTTTGTCATTCATAGGATGTATAGAATATTGAATATGGTTGTACCATATTTATAATAACATCACATTATATATAAGGTTCTGGTTTTATTATTTTGGTATGAAAAAAACAATTAAATAGAATGTGGAAGAAGAAGATAATTTTGAAAGAGGTGTTGAAATTATTACCAGTTCTTTGGGTACTTCCTATTTATTTGATAAAAATGGATCCTTAGGTTGTTTTTATGATCAATGGAAGGCCTATAGGATTAATTTACAGAAATTGGGAGGATATTTGATTATTTATTGGCCATGAAAAATGGATTTGGAGTTGTGAAATTTACAGAAGGGGAAGTTTCCTTTTATATGAGGGGTGAGGGTTAGTTTAGGAAAAGCTTGAAATATTATTTTATTATAAATTCATTTTCTATTTCTAATTAATCCAAATGGACTTATTTATAGGATAAAATTTTTATGGGTCTAAAACCTCTCAACCATTATATTTTATATTTGTTTATATCACCATATTAACCTTATCTTCTATATTCAACTTTGAGTTAAATAGTTTGACATTTACCATGTCTCGTTGTATATTTATATTATATGGTTATAAAAATATTATAAACCACCAAGATAACATAAAATGGTTAATTAATAAAATATCTATAACTATATTAGATCATTTGATAATCCTTTGATTATTAGGACTATTATATAATTTAATAAAATATTACTTTTTTTAAAAAAACTCAATTATGTCAATTTTGACACTATTTGGTTTTTTGATTTTGTGAAAGTCATAACAACTTTATAACTTCGAAAAAAATTATTTAATCTACCCAAACATGTCATATTAACATTGAAAATTAGATTATTTCGTCCAAAGTCTCAATTTATATTTATTTGGTTATTTATAATATCAATTATTTTAATCATTCATTAATAAGATAATTACTGCATCATCGCTGTGTCATATATAAATATAATTTCTTAATGTATAAAAATTGTAAATAAAATAACATTATGTATGAAATATTTTTATCTTTTTAATGAATATTTATAGTCTAATTTATCTTATTTATAACCCTATATTAAAAATGGTTTAGTTATTAAACTTTGTATTTAACGCTTTTAACTCTTCTTTAAATAAAATAACAATAAATGTCCTAATATTATCAAAGTGGACCAAAATGATCATATTTTATTCCTAAATATGATTTTGGTCATATAAAATTATCCAATAGCATTATAAAAAGTTTTAGAGTAATTATAATATCATTTTTACCTTTAATTACCCTATTTACTTTTAACCGTGGTAAATAAAAATCAAAATATATTATTCGTCAATAATTATTTTCATCTAATAGGACCAAATGTTTCTTAATGATTTCAACCATATATCTTGTATTTTTTAAATTCAATTCACATATGCGGTAAAATTACATTTTATGCAAATTTGCTTACGTGCCTAGAAGGTGGGTAAAAGACGTTAAAAATTCAATTAAATTTTATACATCTAATTTTATTATAAAATTACTCTAATGAATTAAATTGAAACAATATATGTATTATGTATCTATTTTTACTTAAAATAAATTTAAATAATATAAAAAATTATTTAAATAAAATGTCTGTTTTTAAAAGTAACATATGGTTTTTCACTATTCATCAAAATTGAATGTTTTCAGAAAAATTCCAAAAATTCACCATAAGTTAATTTTGATATTTCGAATCCAAAAATGATTTATATTTTACCAAATTAAAAACATAGAAGCTTCATTAATTAATTTAAAATTAATTCCTTTTGTCAAAACCATAAAGCGGGTTTTTGGGAAGTAAATACTATCAAAAGATTGATATGAGTTTTTGTGTGGTTTAAAAGTGAAATTACTTCCAATGACCAAGATAAGATTAAATGATAAAAATATAATATAATTATACATCAAAACCATTCAAATTTATAATTTAACATTATAAATTATTTTCATTAAAATTATTTTTTTCAATTAAAATTTAATATCTATCATTATTTATCAAAATATAAAAGTTATCCGAATAACACCAAAAATATATCTCAACTTAAATTTTATGCCCCGGTTCCAAAGAAGTATGTAATTTTATAAATTAAATATATAGAGGTGTCAAATTTGTATTTTTAAAGGGTTTTCCATTAAAATGTGAAAACGAAATTTTTGGAAAAAAATCTGTTATCTGAAAAAATAAATTTGTCATTATATTATGTCTAAGAAACTCAAAATATGAATGTTAAAATTATATGGGATATATATAAAATTAAAAATGTTTTTTTACTATTCATAAAGGCTTTCTAAATGTCTAGTTTGATAGGTCGTATTGTTCTTGAACTCGGTGTCGCGTACATCGCATGCTATTGTACTATTCAAAGAGAAACATACCATGGGTGCTTGGGGTGTTACATTCTTCCCTTCTTTAATAAATTATGTCCTTGCAATTTGTAAATTTTCCACAGAAATAAAATGATAAAAAATAAAAAATACCTTTGTGGAAAAACCACATTAGAAATAGGGTTAATAAAATTTAATCTTAATTAGTGGGAAAGGGAAATGAAAAATTCACCACCAAATTATGATTTTGAATAGAAGAACATTGGTAGAAATTATAATTGGAGAAAAAATGTAAGTATTTATAGGTATTGATTGAGGTCATCAATCAAAAATATGTGAATGTAAAATTGACAGCCTCAAAGACAAAAATCTATGATGAAAAACATAAGGTATTTGGATAATAAATGATTGGGTTTAAGATACTTTCCATAAGGTTTAAGAATTAATTTCTTCATAGAATAAGAAAAAAATACTTGATAAAAGAGTTCCATCCTTTAACTAATTCCTACCAGATAATCATCTTTCACTCCAAATGATGACCATTCAAGATGACTAGGTCACACATGAAGCACTAGAATCAACTTATAGATAATGAAATAATCCACAAAGGATGAACTATATATTTCTCTTGTATTTATACGTTAACCAAAACAAAAATGGTTAGTACAAGATCAGATGATCCCAAAAAAAGGATAATCCTTTAGAGAAAGAAATACTAATCTTAATTTCTAAAATTTAAACAACAATACCCAAAGTTAAATAAATACTATTCAATAAACCATTGTCTTTAAAAACATTCAGTATAGTACAAACTAAGATTGAAACCCAAAACTCACAAGAATTTGATTACATTGTCTTCCACGTTAAATTGTATCTCTAAATAACATTAACTACTCTTAAAGTCACACATATAAAAGTAATTAACCTAATCACATATTCTGTATAAAAGGTTAATCATATCTATAAGTAACCCAAATCAGTATAAATACAAAATAAAAAAATAGATTAAAATAGACCATTACTCCTCAAATTAAATCCCATAGTATTATATTTTCCTTTGTCATATAGTGTTCCCAACAGATTGAACATCTTCCAAGATAACATTAATAACTTAATCAAAAAATCATTTTCCTACACTAAGGATATCCATTCGATAAAACATTATATTCCAAATCAACTTATTATTGATCACTAAAATCATTTATCTAAAAAGGTTTAGTCATACTAACTAGGGGCTTCCCATAGTATACTAGTAGGCGATAAATCCCAATCACACTCTGGTTGTGGGTTTGATTCCCGCATCATTGTTTAACATGATGAGTTGTCACATGGTATGCATGTTATCCTTTTTCAGAAAATATATTTTATAACATTCCCAAAAAGTGATAAATTCCCCAAAATAACTATAACATAATTTAACCAAAAATGTTATATCATACCTCTCATTTTCAACCCAAAAATTAATAACCTATAATTTCCTCAAATTCAATAATCATATAAATCCAAATGGTTCATTATAACTATATCCAAAAAAGAAAATAAATTTTTCCTCAAATTTCATTTTCCTATAACAAACTGCATGGTTACACACACAAGAGAATATTCTTTAATTTTAATCCAATAAACAATGATCATTAATACTTTTAAATATTGTTTCATTTATTTATATCTACATATGTTCTTCTATGACTTAGAGGTTATCCTATATAATAGGGCATTGAATCGGGTAATACCCAGGTCCCCTACAATTATGAAAAATTACTGTAAATGGATTCGTGGGATCATTATTATTTTCTTCCAAAATACTCCTAATTTTTCCTAGGAAAATATTTACTTTATTTCATTCTTTCCCACACATAAAGAATTTATTTGTTTCATTGAGATGCTTTCTTGGGTGTCTTATACATTTCCTACATGATGGAAATCGATATTTCTTTTCTCTATTGTCTCCACTAGTGGAGTACTTATCATTCACCACATTTCTCTTATTTTTTGAGTCTAGGAGTTGGTTAATATATATGTTGTTGATCATATTTTTGGAAAACTGAATCGGCATAAACATGATATCTTTTACGCCTATCAACATTTGATTTTGTTTCACATTTCCACCACCCTTCCCACCTTTTACATCATGTTCAATGTTACTATGACTTCCTTGAAATCCAACCATTGACTAAAACCAAAAACCATTATGTGAGTTATAAAAGTCATAAAATCATTTAGAGAATATCATGAAACCTTATTTTAAATCTATAACACCTTAGGATAATCCAAGGTTATTTATTCTCATCTTATATTCAAATCCTTCAAATCAGTTTGTAATGAAAATGTGGATTACCCTAAGCATATCCCCTGGGATTGTCGTAACCAAGTGTGCTGCAAGGACAGTTGTCATGCACCAGTTCCCGTTCAAGTATAGCTCAAAGAAGTGTTTTCCAGATTTACCCCTAGGTACATCTATGCCAAAGCCACCTCAACCTGCTTGTATCGAGACATGTATGTATTTCATCAAAACCAAACATATTATTTACATTACCAAATTTTATGGATATTTTTCTATAATAATCCCCAAAGTATATCATAGGGTAATGTTCTCTAATCTTAGTTTTTTTCTAAATCTAGTTTCCAAGAATTGTACTAAACTTTTTTCGGATACCAACTGTAATGCCCCAAACCCAGTTACCCAGAGTTGGTGTATTATTATAAATCATTAGCATGATACAAGGAATCATTTCCCGAAAGACTGATCAGTTTAGTAGCCTTTGAAGTACTAGATACATATATAAGTTTTATGTTCCATCATGAAATAAAAATACAACATTGTGTCCCCTTTGAAAAATCTTATATCCCATTGCCTATTCCTATAGGTTAATCATAATATACTCCTTTGCATCTTGGGAAAATAAAACTTAAGAAAGGTCTTATCTCAAGTTCTCATTAAGGATAACAATATAGTAGAAATTATCCTAAATAAGTATAAACATTTAAGGAAATGTATAAGACTAAAACACAAGCCTTTTAAAATTAAACTTCAGCATAATATGGTAATGTTAAACCAAATAATTCCATTTACTTATTCACACAAATATTATACTAGTCGAATAATCTCATTTAATATCAATATCCAACTTTATAATGATATAATGCATAATGTCGAACATCATAGCCACATAGTCAAGGTCTCGTGTGAATACTACAAGTAAAATTTTGTCAAGGCCTTGTGCGAAGACCCTAGTTTGTCTCATGAGACCTATTGATTTGTTGAGTATATATTGTAGGACATACCTATCACTTACTATGTCCAATGCATTCCTTATATGAAAAGGGTGGAACATAACATAAACATTTGTATTAAAACTGGCATACGAAATGTTAATACTTTAACCATAAACCATAAATGTTATAAAAATTGCACATACACTATTAAACTTGTGTCATTCAATAAAATATGGAATATAGTAGTATAATTAGTCATCCTAAATCAAGAATAATAATGGAGATTGACATACATAAAAATAATTAGTAGAACTATTTGAGAAAAATATCCCCTCTTTTTGGAAAAATTTAAAAGTCTCACTATTTACCAAGAAGCCATTTAAAATTGATTTTGGAATCAAAGTGTCACATACCACATTGAATAATATAAAATTAATTTTAATTTTAAAACATTTATATCCATATAAAAAATCCTTAAACAAATTTTTAAAACATGGAAATTAATGAGAAATATTTAGAAAAATAAATATTTTAAAACATTTTAAATGATATTTTAGTTAGATTTTATAACCAAATGGGAGATGCTTGAATAAAAATAATTTAGGTAATAAAAAACATATAATATATTTAGAATAAAGGGATTTATGATATACTATTTTATAGTATAGTATATACACCATATAAAAGTGAATTGGCGCATAACAACGAAAAAGTCTCAAGGGAATATAAATTGAGATTGAATCCCTTATAAAGACTGTATCCTTAGGTTAAGGATAAATCAATGAAACAATTATATGTGAAAAATATAAATACACTCAATATGGTTTTATATTTAGTGTAAATCAATAATTTTACATTCACACATATTCATGTAAAAACAACATCGATGACTTGGATGTTTAACTGAATGAATAGAAATGGAGTTATGATTATTCTAATCATGTTCATATCGATGACCTGAGAATATATCAATGGAGTGATTATGTTCATAAAAATTATATACACAAAAATGGGACTGGTAATTACTACATAAATAAATAAATTGTTATTTCACACATAATCTTGGTGTAAAATAATCGATGAAGTTGCGTAAAACCTAATGAGTGGAAATTGAAATTAAACATTCACTTAATAATTTTCTAACTAACGAAACATACATCCCATGAAAAAAGGATCATACAATAAAGATGTAAATACCAATAAATTAAATTATATTACATAATGAATACAACCATGAGCAGTACATACACCATACAAAAAAGAAATAGTGGCAAATATAGAATGAATCTCACAAGAATAAAAGTGAGATGAAAACCCCTTACCACGTTGTAATCAATCGGGTCATATGACCAAAAGTTAATAACCACCAAATTTATCAATTAATACCAGGAATATGAATATAATCATGACAATATATATCAAATTTCAGTACACAGTACACCACGTGAAAAAAAATAAGTGGGAAACAATGGAAATCTCACGGAATTAAAAGTGAGATAAGAAACCCCTTAACTTATACTTTTACTTAGTTTAGGGTATGTTAACCTCATGTATAATGGTAAAATAATTGTTATTAAATTATACAATAACCATTTAAAAAAAATATGATATCATATATTATCTTTTAATATTTCTTTGTTTATAATATTTCAGTAGTATCATCGTTTCGGGTGTTAACTAACTAGTTTTTCTTTATATGTTTTGATACGTAAGTCATGTTTTTTTATGGATAGGATGTATTTTATTTGTATCCAGAATGATATTATGTTCTTAAAAACTATTTTTAATCAAAAAATTAAAATTAATCTTGAATGGTCACAATAGGGAATGAATCCCATCCCGTTCATGGAGACGGTAATGCGTACATACGCACAAGCAACAATATCATTCAATTGAAGGTGAAAGAATATATAATTGGATGTTATATAATATATACAGAATAACTAATAAGTTATATTTATTATTTACATCAATTATACATCATTATTATACCCATCCATATAAGGATGTGTCGAATAACAACTACATCATGACGTGGAGACGGTAATCCGTACGTATGCACGTACGGTGACTTTGTCATTCATAGGATGGATAAAATAATCAATATGGTTGTACCATATTTATAATAACAGAAAAATATGTATAAGGTATAGGGATTTATTATTTTGGTTTAAAAAACAAATAAACAGGAAGTGGAAGAAGAAGATAATTTTGAAAGAGGTGATGAAATTATAACCTCTTCTTCAGGTGCTTCCTTTTGATTGGATCAAAGGGGCTATTTAGTTTGGATTTATGATCAAATTAAGGACTCTAGGATGAAGTTAATGTAGTTGTGATGATATTATCATAGGTTTTGGCTAAGCCAAATGGATTTGGATGTGTTAAATTAAGATAAGGGAAAGTTCCCTTTTAAAAGAGAGGTGAGGGTCACTTTATGAAAATCATTAAATATTATATTATCATAAATTCATTTTCCGTTTTTAATGGAACCAAATGGATTTATTTCAAGGATAAGGCGGGTATAGGTCAAAAAATATTCAAACCTTAGGTTTTAGATACGTTTAGGTCACCATTTTAACCTTATCTTTTAGATTTAACTCTTAGTTAAATAGGTTGACTTTACGAGGTCTCCTTGTATTTTTATATTATATGGTTAGTAAACTTACTATAAACATCCAAGAGAACAAAAATTGGTTAATTAATAACATATCAATCATTATATAAGTCCTTTGGATGAACCTTTGATTTTAGGACTATTATATAATTTAATAATATAGTATTCTTTTTAAAAACTCAATTATGTCAATTTAGACACTATTTGGTATTTTGTTTTTGTGAAAGTTATAAAAAATTTATAAATTCAAACAAAATTTATTTATTCTAACTTAACATATCATATTATACTATAAAATTAGTTTAATTCATCGAAAGTCTCAATTTATATGTATTTGGATATTTATAATATCAATTATTTTAATTACTCATTAAAATGTAAAAACTGCATCATCATTCTGTCATAAATAAATTTAATTATTTAATTTCTAAAAATTATAAATAAAATACCATTATGTAGGAAATCCTTTTATATTTGTTATGAATATTTATAGTAGAATTTATCTTATGTATAACCCTATATTAAAAATGGTTTTGTTATTAATTTTTGAATATAACGCTTTTAACTCTTCCTTAAATAAAATAATAATAAATGTTCTAATCTATTCCACTTATACCAAATGGTTCATATTTTATTCCTAATGTTTATTTTGGAAGAAATTCACATATCTAATAGATTTAGTACATGGGTTAGGGTAATTGTAATATCGTTTTTACATTTAATTAACCTATTTAATTTTAACCATGGTAAATAAAAGTCAAAGGTTACTATTCACCAAAAATCGTCTTATTGAACTAAATTTTACCTACTGATTTCAACTATGTCTCTCATATTTTTGAAATTCAATTCATAGAAGTGGTAAAATTATGTTTTATGCAAATTTGTTAACGTGCCTAGAAGGTGGGTAAATGATGTTAAAAATTCAATGAAATTTTATACATATAATATTATTATAAAATAACTCCAATGAATTAAATTTAACTAATATAAGGATTATATATATATTTTTCATTAAAATAAATTTAAACAAAAATCCAGTTTTTGAACAATAACGTAGTATTTTTACTATTCATCAAAAATTAAATGTTTTCAGACAAATAAAAAACTTCACCCTATGCTAATTTTGATATTCTAAATCCCAAAATGATGTATATTTTACCAAATTAAAAATATATAAGTTTTATTAATTAATTTAAAATTAATTCTCATTGACAAAACCAGAAAAGATGGTTTTTAAAAGAAAAACTATCAAAAGATTGATATGTGTTTATGTCCGGTTTAAATGTAAAATTACTTCCAATGACCAACATTGGACTAAATGATAAAAGTATAATATAATTATACTTAAAAAACATTTAAATTTATAATTTAACACAATAAATTATTTTGATTAAAAAATTTGTTTTCAATTAAAATTTAGTATCTTTTAGTATTCATCAAAATATAAAAGTTATCAGAAAAAAAAAACAATTTATCCAAAATAAATTATTATGTTCTGATTTAAAGGAATAATATAATTTAATCAATTTGGATATAAAAAAATAGTCCAATATTGGATTTATAAGGGGTTTACCATTAAAATTTTGAAAAACTACATTTTTCTAAAAAAAATACTTCTTTTATTTGAAAAATCGAATTTGTATTTATATTATTTCTAAGAAACACAAATGATAAACATTAAAATTTTATGAGATATAAATAAAATTAATAATTTGGTTATTAATATTCATAAGGGATTTCTAAGTGGACAATTTGATAGGTCGTGGTGTGCTTGAACTCGGTGTTGCGTACATCTGACGCTATTGTATTATTTAATTAGAAGTGTATCGTGGAAGCTGGGGGTGTTACATATTCTATTTTGTTATATTATTTTATTCTATAATAATCTTATTTGTGATTTAAATCATGGGAAGAAATTTTATTGGGTTATACTATTTTTAGTCCTTTTCTCATGCAAAAAAAAATCTACAATGACTTCACCAACCATAGATGAGTATTTTTTATTTGTAATTGATATGATTCTAAAATTGTTCACTTATTTGTTTTGAATCATTGAGATACTATAATCAGAAAATATTATTCATGATTTTAGTTTTTAACTTATTAAAAACTAATCACAAAATTTGAAAAATTAACATAAAACTCGTGAGGTCATGTAATGTTTGAATTGTGAGAGCATGATCTTAATCAATTGATCCAAAAATATAGGATCAATATCTAGAGTAAAAATATAATCCCAAAAATTATTAAATACTCATTTCTATACTGGATATGTGCCCTAATTTATGTCTTACTATAACATATCCTTAGAAATACAATCAAAACAGGGTGCTTTAATTTCATGTTCTGAAGCTAGCCTAGGGTTTAATTAATTTCATCCTTGTAGTTATGTTAACTCTTTTATGTTTTAAGGGTAAATAAATTAAGGGATTATAATTAAGTGGAGTTTAATTTTATTGAAAATGATGAATAGTTATTTGAGTATGTAGAGTTATATTGATTAATCCTTCTAAAAAATATCAAAAAATCATTTACTCGTTAGATTTTCTCAATATCATTTAAAAAAATACAATCTTCTTCCAAAATATATCTTCCTGTTTTAAAAAACAACCCCCCACCTCCATCACTCTATCATTTTTAATAGTTTATTTCTTTTAAAATTGTTTCAAAAATAACTTTATTATGTTGTTCTAAATATTTTTCTACTTAATAATAAACATGTCCAACCACTCTATTACACCCAAGTTCTTTAAATTTACACATTTTTGTAGAATGCTCAGGACAACTCCTTTTAGTCCTACTTAGGGTGACCAACCATAGAATACAACGAGTCCACTCATTTTTTGAAAAATACTCTAGATTATTTCAATGAAAAATATTGGCATGGAGGAATCCGACACGCATTTTGGTACATAGAAAATAATCACACAATTCTATAATAGTAGAATCTATGGGAGAACACTATATTTTTTCTCTCTCACATCATGTTCAATTGTGAATATTTTTAGTAAAAGGCTAGGAATGTTTCTATATTCCCATTCCAACAGATCAAGCCTATGGGAATCTCTTCCTGACAACAAAATATTAGACCATCATTCTAGAATACATCTGTCAAGATATCCAACATGTCATGGTAGTTATTGTGTAATACTTTTATTAGATTATACTGATGACTAAATAGGGGTTGACTAGATTCTCTGTTCATTTCGAAGAATGAGTCTTGTAATGCACTTTGACAGCTACAAAAGATTAGGCCCACAATATAAGTACCCAAACATAAAACATTACATAATCTTGAATTAAATGAATAACATACATTAAGGATCTCTTCAGTTTTTGAGTTTTAGAAAATTAGTCCATAACTATTAAATTACATATAAATAATTACAAAGTAGACAATTATACTTAGATTCCATTATTTTAACAAAAATAAAAACTATTCAAAAAAGAGACATGTCTAGTTCCATGTTTTATATAGCATGACTCTTCCTTGATCCCATCCTTGACCCTATTCATCTTTAAGTCCTATGAAAAACATTTCAAAACAAGGGATGAGCTTGAAAATCATAGTAAGGGTTATAAAACAAATAAAGAAAAAATTAGTGCATCATTACATTCATAACATAGGCTCTTTAACATACCTCATGAAATCATAAGATTTTGGATTTACACATAGAAATCATGAATCATAAAGGTAACTTGTGGCAACCCTATCATACTTACATTATAGCTATCATAGCTATGTAGGGAGTTATAATTGTTATACTCATCACAGAAGATTCCATAAATCTCATAGGAGAAACATTAACATTTACCTCTATCACGTTACCCAATGCATTAAAGAGCTATCATGGGCTCACCCACCCAAGGTTTATCACGGAACCCCCTATATACGAAAACAATACCTAAGAACCATAACACAGAAAACCAGCATAATAGAAAGATAACATTTCCACATTTCAATCACAATATATAATTTCAAGATATTGAATTAATATATTCTTTAAAAAACCTTTTTAAATACCAAAATACGAAAAAAATGGTATATAGTATTTATTTTCCTTTAAAAAACACTACGGCTTGTTAAGGAAGACAAAGATCAAATAATACTCACAGTGGCAGAAAGGATGTTTTCAACACTTACATTAAAAATAAACATTACTTTTGGTAATTTAGTAAAATGATTCATAGAAAAAAATCCCTTTAAATGAAATGAAATGTCAAAGGTGTTTATACTACGTATAAAAGAAATTCGAGTATTAAAACAAAATATGCCTCAATGAAAGAAGATTGAGATGATGTCCCTTACCTCGTGTTTGAATTGACCCGTTCATTCTTTAATATCCTGAATAATAAAGTAATGTTAATCTATTCTTGATTAAGATCCTTTTTCAAGTTTATTATTCCTTTTATATCACTTATTACCATGTTATAAACATTATGTAATCATTTATTTTAATAACGGTCGTTTTGTCGATATTTGGTGCATGAGTCAAAAATGAACTTTTTAAAATTACAAGTTGTTCATGTGGTCAAATATACATTATATCTAGAATAATATTCATGATGTAGATATAATATATATTATATATACAGTATTTTTATGAATTTATAATAGTACAGAAAATTTGGAGATAAGAAATGAAATGCAACATTCATGGACACGGTAAGCCGTACATACGCATGAACGCTACATTCATTTCAATTTCTTATTTTAATGGAATTAAAACATAATGATGAATAGTTTTACTATAATTCCAGTATAATATCATATATATTATCATTAAATCCATCCTTTATATGTCCAATATATGGCATTAATGAGTCATATCACTTTGAGGGGGCGGTAGTCCGGACTTCCAAAAATGAAATTATCAGGTTTACAAATAATGGAAACCATAAAGGTATGCTATAAATAAAAAATTCAAAAGCATAAAAAAACATTAAAATAATATATATCATATAGAAATATAGTTCCATTATAAGATCCACCATGAGAGGTGGTAGGAGATAATTGTCAAATCATCATTTTGTGATGCATTAGTTTTCCATCCACAAAAATAGTATGTTCTTTTCCAATTTGATTGAGGTGTTTGTAAGTTTAGTTCGAATAATTTTTATTATAACATCCGAGTATATTGAGGATACTTATTTTTATAAAATAAAATAATAAAAATAGTTTACGGGGTTGGGGAACTAAAATAAAACAAAATAACTTAAGAGAAGACATTACCTTTAAATCGGGTAACTCCATTTATTTTTGAACCAAAAGGGTTTGTTGAATTGCCTTTTTCCTAAGTTAAGGCTTTTAGGATAAGAATAGGGATATAGGGAGATTAATTGAGTAGAGTTTGGATGATCCAAGAGGATTTAGAGGTGTGAGGAATGGGTTAGAAGTGAGGCTTTTTATAAGGGGAGGAGGGGCTCTTTAAGAAAGTGTGAAAATATTATTTTATCGCATATGGATATTTGGTTTCTAAATGTCCAAAACATTTTAAAGTAGAAGATAAGATGACTCATGGTAGAAATAAAATCATCCAATAATAATTGGACCCATTTTGGATATTATTTTAATCATTATAATATTATTTCTCTAAATCATTTACTATTAAGTTAAAAACTACATCGTTATTGTGTCATAAATAATTTAATTTATTTAATGTCTAAAAATTATAAAAAAATACAATGATGGAGGAAATAATTTATCTTTCCAAATAATATTTATATTCGACATGATAACTTATATAACTCTATGTAAATATCAATTTACTAAAATATATTTGTTTATGTCATTTTTGTCTTTACTTTAAGTTAATTAAAACAAAGTGTCATTATCATTCCCAAGTGGCCCCATGGGGTCCCAATATAGATCCAAGGATGCTCATGGTAAGATGTGTATCAACCTATATAATTGGGGAACATGTTAGGGTAATTTTATATTATTATTTTAATGTTTGTTTTACCCTAATTTACCGGATTTACCCTTTAACCATGTTAAATTAAATATTTACAGAAGTAAATATTCAGAACGTCTAAAAATAAAAGTTACCAATTTACAAAATTTGGACCTCCTAATTCCAAATATGGAATCTTTTTTTCCAAAGTCGAAACACAGAAGTGGAATAAATTAATTTAAAATTAATTCATGTTGTCCAAACAAAAGGCATATTTTTATGAAATAATAAATATAAATAGATTCACACTTGTTTATGTCCTATTTCAAATGGGAAAATAATTACAATACCCAATATTGGATTAAATGGTAAAAATATAATCTAATTACACTTTAAAACCAATTAAAAATATAATCTACCAATATAAATAAATTAGATTAAATTGCAGTTTTAAATTAAACTATAGTATTATTCACTATTTATCAAAAATTGAATTTTATCAGAAAAATACAAAAATGTTACTGAAAGTGAATTTGGATGTCCCTATTCTAAAGAAGAATTTTATTTTGTCAAATGAAACATATAAAAGTGGAAAAAAAATAAATTTATATAGGGTTTTCCATTAAAAGGTGGTAAATCGTCTTTCTAATGAATATTAGAGTATTTATGTTTAAAATTATATTAATTCACATTTTAAGCCTCTAACTTTTATTTGATAAATTTAAAAACATTTAAAAAAATGTATAATCCTATTTTAGTATGTTCTGTTCATTCCTGGCAATACAACAGCTAGGCATTAACTACCATTTAATATAATAATATTAGATTATTATTATGCAATGTAGGATTTCAAAGAAACCTATTGTTGCATATCGGGTACGCCATCAAACATAGCAACCCATTTAAGGTAAAATTATTATTTAATTCAAAAAATGTCAATTAAAATAAAAATTTATTATTACTTTATTTACTTGGGATTTTATACACAATCTCACTCAAATGTTGATAGATTATAAACACATCTTTTCAAGGAATAGAAGATATGATCAGTCCCACTTTCCCATTTGGTATAGAGAAATCCAAAGGGTATTTGTAAATGATCTAGGGAGGGAACATATTTTTCCCAATTATACCTGAACATAATCACATGTTCCAATAATTTCCCAAGATTAGGGAAACATCCCTAGCCCCCCTCAATCCAATGGAACCTATTAATCATTATAATGTTATTTATTTAAATATTTTATTATTGAGGTAAACTCTACATCATTATTGTGTCATAAATAATTTAATTTATTAGATTTCTAAAAATTATAAAAAATACCATTATGTGGGAAATCATTATTTCTTTCCATATAATATTTATGTCTAAAATATAACATATATAACCCTATGTAAATATTTTTTACTAAAAGTTATTTGTTTCTGTCATTTTTTTCTTCACTTTTTGTTAATTAAAATAAAGTGTCACTATCACTGCCAAGTTGCTCTATACAGTCCCAAAATCGACCCAAGGATTCTCATAGCCAGAATTGTATCAACCAATAGTATTAGAACACATGTTAAGGGAATTTAGTGTTATTATAGTAATATTTTTTTACCTATATTTACCATATTTACATTTTAACCATGGTAAATAAAATATTTACTGAAGTATTCATAATGTCTAAAAATAAAAGTCACTTATTTACACAATTTGGACCTCCTGATCAAAATATAGAATCCATTTTTCTCAATTAAAAACACATAAGTGGCAGTAATTAATTTAAAATTAATTCCCACATTCAAAACAATAGACATGTTTTTAATAAATAATAACAATCAAAAGACTCACACTTGATTATGTCCAATTTCAAAGTGAAATTAATTCTTATAACCAACATTTTATTAAATGGTAAAAATATAATCTAATTAAACTTCAAAACCAATTAAAAGGATAATCTAACCATATAAATAATTTATATTAAAAGGTAGTTTTTAATTAAAATACATTATTTTTTTCTATTCATCAAACCTTGAATTTTATTAAAAAAATACCAAAATTTTACACAAAGTGAATTTTGATGTCCCGATTCTAAAGTAGAATTTTATTTTGTCAAATAAAACATATAAAGATGACCAAAACTATATTTAAATAGGGTTCCTCATTAAATGGCATTAAATCTACCATCTAATGAATATTAAATTATTTATTCTTAAAATTAGATTAATTCACATTTTAAGCCTCTAACATTCATTTGATAAATGTAAAAACATTTAACAAACATGTATAATCATATTGTAGTTAGTTCTGCTCATTCCCGAAAATATAATGGCTAGGTGTTAAGTACCATATAAAATAATAATATTATATTATTATTGTCCAATGTAAGATTTCAAATAAACCCGTTGTTGCGTATCAGGTATGCCATAGAACATAGAAACCCATTTAAGGTAAAATTAATATTTAATTCAAAAAATATTAATTAAATTGAAAATGTATTATTTCATTATTTAATTGGGATTTTAAATCCATCCCCCCTTTTGGAAATTGAGTCCTCGCAATTTTATTCTCTTATTAAATAAATGGGGTATTTATCCCTCATAGCATTTTCAGATTCCCATGGTGCCTCTCCAACCATATGTTTCTTCCAAAAAACCTTTACATGGTGAATTTTCTTTATTTCGCAATACTGGCTCTCTTCGGTCCAGAATCTGGGCTGGATGTTTCTCAAAAGAGAGATTCTATTCCAACTGAACTATCTCTAGGATCAAAACATGAGATGGATCTGGTATATACATTCTCAACATTGAAGCATGAAAAACATTGTATACCTTGGACAAACATTGAGGTAAAGGAACTTTGTAGGCAACTAATCTAACTTTTTCCAAGATTTCATAAGGTCCAATGAACCTCGAACTCAACTTTCCCTTCTTAACAATATGAATCTCACTTTCCCATATATAAATTTTGAGAAATACATGATCACCTACCTCAATAAAGATCCTCTAATTATCTTTATCACTTTTCTTCTTGCTCTGAGATGTTCTCATCTACTTTTGAATAATCTAAAATTTTTCTGCCATCTCATCTACCAATTCTTGTCCAGTCAGCTTACATTCATCTACTTCATCCCAAAAAGCTTGAGTTCAACACTGCTTCTCATATAATGCCTCAAATGGAGACATCTGTATACTATAATGAAAACTATTATTATAAGAAAATTCAACCAAAGAAACATGTTGGTCCCAACATCCCTGGTAATCTAGTGAACAAGAACATAACGTACCCTCCAAGGTATGAATTATTCATTCTCATTGCCCATCTGATTGTGGATGAGAAGATGTACTAAAATTTAGTTCATTACCCAAATACTTCTGAAGGCCTTTCTAAAAGACAGAAGTAAACCTGAGATCACAATCAGATGCAATGGAGAGGGGAACTCCATGCAACATGACTATCTCTTTAACATACAACTGAGAAAGTTGAACTACCAACAAAGTATCTCGAATAGAATGGAAATGAGTAGATTTAGTCAATTGATCAAAAATAACATAGATTGAATTATTACCTCGTGATGCCTTCAGTAATCCCACAATGAAGTCCATGGATATATTTTTCCATTTCCACTCTAGCACTGGTAAATACTGAAGCATCTCTTTCAATAAATGTCACTATAATTTAACCTATTGACTAGTAAAACACTTCACAATAAAATCTTGAATATCTCCTTTCATTCCATCCCACCCATAATTCTCCCAAAGATCTCTGTACATATTAGTACTTCCAGGATGAACTAGAAACGGGGAACTATGAGCTTCACATAACAACTCGTTCTTCAACTGTGAATCACAAGGAACACGTAATCTTTTCCCAAACCTCAAAAGACAATCATTATCAATGTTAAATTGAGGAAACATACCCTTCTATACTAAATCTACCTTTTTTTGCAACTCACTATCATCCTTCTACGCTTGATTTATTCTCTCTGATAGAACCGATTTCACTGACACCTGAAACAAAACAGAATAATTTCATACCCCAAAAACTTATATGCTGAAATTAATAAAATCAAAAGGCAATGTATATTAATTAAATCATAGCAAGGTCAATGAAGCATTACATTTTCGACTCAAAGAATCAGTAACTTTATTTTCTTTTCCTAGGTGGTAAAGGATCATGAAATCATAATCCTTGATTAATTCTAACCATCTCCTCTTTCTCGTGTTCAATTCTATCTGAGTGAATATGTACATCAAAATTTTTTGGTCAGTATATATTTCACATTTTACTACATACAAATGATTCCTCCAAATTTTTAAAGAAAAAAAAAATAGCAGCTAATTCCAAATAATGTGTAGGGTAATTTATCTCATGAGGTTTCAACTGACGTGAAGCATAATCAATTACCTAATCATTCTATATAAGGACATAGACAATTCCTTTCAATGAAGCATCACATAAAATAACAAAATCACCATATATGGAAGGTAGTGCCAAAACTAGATCATTCACCAATCTTTTTTTCAATTCTTTAAAACAAACATAACTTTATTTTTTCCAAATGAACTTAACACCTTTTCGAGTTAACATTGTTATTGGACTAGATAATCATGCTGAAATTTTCAACAAACCTCTGGTAATAACATTCCAAACGAATAAAACTACGGATCTTAGTTATATTTATGGGTAATTTCCACAACAAATTTTTTTAGTAGGATCAATAGTTATTCCATTTTTTTAAACAATGTGACGAAGGAAAAAAAATTTAACCAAAACTCACACTTGCTGAATTTCCAAAATAGTTTTTTTTAAGGTTTGCAAGATAGTCTTTAAATGACTTTAATGTTCCTATTTATTTTTAGAATAACCCAACACATCATCAATGATCACAACCACTAACATATCCAAGAACTCGCGGAAAATTCTATTCATAAGATCCATCAATATAGTAGGTGAATTGGTTAAACCAAAAAGCATAACTAAAAATTCATAATGGCCATATCTGGAACGAAACATGGTCTTTGGAATGTCTACTTTCTTTAATTTCAACTGATGGTACCCCAACTTCATGTCAATCTTTGAAAAATACCAAGATCCCTAGAGATGATCAAACAAATCCTTGATAGGAGAAAACGATACTTGTTCTTAAGAGTGATGTTATTCAATTATCTATAATCAATGAAAATTCTCATTGAACCATATTTCTTTTTAACAAATAAGACAGAATCACCCAATGGTAATGTGCTAGGTAGAATGAAACCTTTATCTAACAACTCATGGAATTTCTTCTTAAACTCTAAAAGATTAATTTGATCCATTCGATATGGGGGTTTTGAAATTGGCTTAGCATTAGGAACTAATTCAAAAGTAAATTCAACTTCTCGATCAGGTATAATACCATGCAACTCATCAGGAAATACATAAAGGTACTCATTTAGCACTGGAACATCATTAATCTGAACAGTTCCTTTGTTTCAACAATTTTTCAAAGGTAACATTCATTTCCATATTTTATTAGTTTCTCAAATTCCTAAAATATTATCAAAATTAAGGGTTCTTTCTTGTGCACAAACTGAAAATATTTCTGAAAAAAAACCTCTTTATCTCTGCAATCATTCTTAGCATGATAAATAAAAAGTCAATCCACACCCAAAATAACATCAAACTCTAATAGAGGCAAAAAAAGGTTTGCAGGTAGATTCTTTCTACACACAAGGATAAGAAGGTTCTTATAAATTCTTTTTTGTCTCAACATTACTTCCAGGTGTTTTTACCATAAGTTCTGGATTTATATTTTGATATGGAATTCCCAATTTACTAGAAAACTTCTCTGAAATGAATGAATGGGTAGACATTGAGTCAAACAACACATTTTCTTAATCTGGACAAACAAACAGTGTACTTGATACTACATCATTCAATGGTGAAACATCTGTTGAAGTTGGTGCAAAGGATTTCACCACCCCTTTCTGCTTGTAGTCTGGTTGCTTTCCCTTAGTTGAGTTCTTTTCTGGAAAATCCTTTTCATAATGACCCATTTCATTTCACTTAAAACATTTTACTGATTATAAATTAGATTTTGTCTTACCATTACCTTGATCATTTTCAGTGCATTTACAAGCATTATGTCCCATTTTACAACATCGATATCACTTACAAGAATTTAAATGACATTCCATAGAATGATTTTTACCACAATTTTCACAAACTATAAACTTAACATTCTTACCATCATACATTTTTAAAGAGTTTTTCGCTTTCACCTGCCACCTTGACCTCAGATCCTGTTATTTTTCAAATATGACCTGATCATCAAAAAACTCCATTTCCACCGTCTCCGCACATCAAACAAGTTTTTCATAACTTTTGAACTCATGAGATGCTATTGACCTTCAATGATTTGGATTTAATTCCAAGTACAAATGGTTGATTTTAATATCAAGATCTCGTAGGATATTTGGTGAATACCTGCCAGTTGAGTGAATATTTCTTCATAAGCAGCCACTAAGTCATCCTTATACCTCAATTCATGGAATTGTTTTTCCATCCTATGATGAATGACCTTAAGAAAATATTTCTCAAGAAACATACCATTGAATTCATCTCAATAAAGAGAATCAACTCCTCACTATCCCTAATATTTTTGTCTATATACCACCACTAATCAGCTTCACCTTCAAAACGATAGACATTGATACTAACCATTTGATGTTCTGAACTCCCCATAACATATAAAATCTTCTCTAGTGCTTTAATCCATGCTTCTGCTAGCATAGGGTCAGATGATCCTCTGAATGATGGGGGATATTGCCTTATGAAATGCTTCACTTCTGAAATGTTCATATATGCTTGATCTGTATGATCTCACGCATGGATACCACCACCATTTATAGCCTATGTAAATTATTTCATCACTACAACAAACTATTCATTTATAATGCTGACCATCTCAGGTTGTTGGTTTAGAAGGCTGTCTACCTCCTGATGTCATCCGAACATAGATGCCTTGTTTCCTATACGGAAAACCATTATGAACACTGAAATAGCTTAGGTGAAGCAACTTGGAAATATGTAAATTATATATCACTTCAATGTTAACATAAATTAATTTATGAATATTAATTTAAAAATAACCTAACTCGTAAATTAATCTAAATCGATCTATGATACCAACTATAAGGACCCGACCTTAAAACATTACATAATCTTAAATGAAATGAAAAATTCACATTGGTGATCTTTTCTAGTTTATATTATTATATAATAAGTCCATAATTATTACATTACATCTCAAGAATTACAAAGTAGACACTTTTGCTTAGTTTCCATTTTTTCACAAAAATAAAAACTCTGGAAAATAAAGAGTCATGTCAAGATCCATGTTTTAGATAGTATGACAATTCCTTGAACCCATCTTTGAACCTATTCATATTTAAGTACTGTGAAAAGCATTTCAAAACATTGGATGATCATAAAAAGCTCAGAAAGGGTTATAAAACAAAGAAAGAAAACATTAGTTCATCATTACATACATTACATAAGCTCTTTAACATACCTCATGAAATCAGAAGACTTATTACTAAAACATATAAATCATAAATCATAAAGGTAACATTTGATATCCATATCATACTTTCATTATAGCTATCACAACTACATAGGGATTTACATTTGGAATACCCATCACAGTATATTCCCAAAATTTATTAGGAGAAATATCTGCATTTACCTCCGCCACGATACCCAAGTCATTGGGGAGTTATCTCGGGCTCACCCACCATAGGTTAATCAAATAACCACCTATATACATAAACAATTCCCATGAACCATAACACATAAAACAAGAATAATTGAAAGATAACATTTCCCTATTTCAATCAAAATATATCATTTCATGATATTAAAATAATATATTCTTTCCCAAAACCATTTTCAATTCCAAAATATGTAAAAAGGGTATACAGTATTTATTTTTCCTTAAAAAATACTACGGGTTGTTAAGGAATCCAAAGATCAAATAATACTCGCGGCGGCGGAAAGGTTGTTATCACCGTTTACATTAAAAAAACATTATTTTTGTCATTTAGTAAAACAATTCGTAGAAAAATATTCCCTTTGAATGAAATGAAATTTAAAATATTTTTATATAGATTATAAAATAATTTCATGTGTTGAAAACAAAATATGCTTCAATGAAAGGATATTGAAATAAAGTCCCTTACCTCGTGTCTGATTGACCCTATAGATCTTTAATATATTAAATAAAAAACTAAATTTAATTTATACTTGCTTAATATCCCTTTTAAAGTTTATTATTGCTTTTATATCACATATTACCATGTTATAAATTTTATTTAATCATTTAAGTTAATAACAGTCGTTTTGACGATATTTGGTACTTGAGTCAAAAATAAACTTCTTATAATTAAAAGTTGTTCATACGTTAAAATATCCATTATCTCTAGAATTATATTCATGATTTAGATATCATATATATTATATATATCCATTATATGTATTTATTTATAATAGTACATAACATTTGGATATAATAAATGAAATGCACGGTTCATGGAGACGTTAAGCTGTAGGTACGCATGAACGCTACTTTCAAATCTATTTATTATTTTAATGAAATTAAAACATAATGATACATATTTATATTATAATTACAATATAATATCATATATAATATAATTAAAACCACCCTTTATACGTCTCACATATGGAATTAATGAGTCATATCACTTTTAGGGGGTGGTAGTCTGCACTTCCTCAATTGAAATTATAGTGTTTACCCATAATGGAAACCATAATGGCATGATATAAATGGAAAATACATAAGTATAAAGAAAATATAGACCTAATTGATATCATAAATAAATACAGTTCCATCATAATGGCCACCATGAGAAACGGTAGGAGATATTTGAACAATCATCATTTCATGAGGCGTTAGTTTTCCATCCACATAAATAGTATGTTCTCTACCCATTAGATGGAGGTGTGTGTAAGTGTAGTTTGAATCATTATCACCACAATACCCTAGTATATTGAGTATACTGGTTTCTTATAAAAGAGAGGAATAAAAAGAATTTAGGGGATTGGAGAAGTAAAATAAAACAACATAACTTAAGAGAAGATGTAACGTTTAAATCGGGTTACTCCCTTTGGTTTGAACCAAAAGGATTTATTGAAGGGCCTTCTACGTAAGTTAAGGCTTATAGGTGGTGGATATGGATTTAGGGAGCTTATTTAGGAAGATTTTGGATGATCCAAGGTGCTTTAGAGGTGTGAGGAATGGGTTTGAGGTGAGGGCTTCTATAAGGGGGAGGAGTGGCTCATTAAGAAAGTGTGAAAATATTATTTTATCACATAATTATTTTAATTTTATAAATGTCCAAAATTTATTAAAGTGGAATATAAGATGACTCATGGTATAATTAAAGTCATCAAATAATAGTTGGACTAGTTTTGGATATTATTTTAATCTTTATAATCTTATTTGTTTGAATCATTTATTAATGAGGTAAACACAACATCATTATTGTGTCATAAATAATTTATTTTATTTAATGTATAAAAATTATAAAAAAATACCACAATGTAGGAATAATTTTTATCTTTATAAAAATATTTATTTCCAAAAAGATAACTTATATAAACCTTTGTAAAAATAAATTTACAAAAAGATATTTGTTTATGTCATTTTTGTCTTTACATTAAGTTCATTAAAATAAAGTTTCATTATCACTCCCAAGTGGCCACATGGGGTCCCAAAATAGACCAAAGGATGCTAATGGTAAGAAGTGTATCAACCAATAGGATTATTACATATTTTAGGGTAATATTATAATATTATATTAATATATGTATACCCTTATTTACTATATTTTCCCTTTATCCATCGTAAATAAATATTCATTGAACTAAATATTCATAATGTCTAAAAATAAATGATACCTATTTTCACAAATTTTTCCTCCTGATTCCAAATATGGAATCCATTTTTCCAAATTCAAAACACATAATTTGAATAAATTAATTTAAAATTAATTCCAACTTTCAAAATAAAAGACATTTTTTAAGAAATAATAACTATCAATAGATTGACACTTGTTTATGTCCAATTTAAAAGTGAAATTAATTCCAATAAAAAATTGGTTTTAATGGTAAATATATAATATAATTACAAATTAAAACCAATTAAAAAGATAATATATCTATATAAATAGATTAGATTAAAAGGCATTTTTGAATTAAAATATAGTATTTTTTCACTATTCATCAAAAATTAAATTTTACCAGAAAAATACCAAAATTTTACCCAAAGTAAATTTTGATTTCCCAATTCTAAAGAAGAATATTATTTTGTCAAATAAAACATATAATAGTGACCAAAACTAGATTTAAGGGGGTTTTCCATTAAAAAGTTGTAAATCGACCTTTTAATTAATATTATAGTATTGATGCTTAAAATAAGATTAATTCACATTTTAAGCCTCAAACATTGATTGGATAAATGTAAAAACATTTAACAAACATATATAATCATATTTTAGTTAGTTCTGTTTTTTATCGCAAATACAAAGGCTAGTCATTAACGTCCATTTAAAATAATATTATTATATTATTATTGTACAATGTAAGATTTCAAAGAAACCCATTATTGTGTATCGGGTATGCCATTGAACATAACAACCCATTTAATGAAAAATTAATATTTACTTCACAAAATCATAATTAAAATTAAAATGTATTATTTCTTTATTTACCTGTGATGTTACAAAAAATATCACTCACATCTTGTTGTATTATCAACACATATTTGCAAGGAATGAAAAATATGATCAGTCCCACATTTCCATTTTATATAGAGATATTCAACTGGTATTTGTAAATGATCTAAAAAGGGAACATATTATTCCCAATTATACATGAACATCATCACATGTTCCAATAATTTCCCAAGATTAGGGCCACATTATTGGTCCCCCCCGATCTAATGGAACCTATTAATATATATGATGGAGAAAAATTCACAAGCTCACAATTCTACATGATCAAAGGAAGAACATAAACAATTCCAAGTATAAATAATGGGAATTATCTATAAAAAACCCTACACCCCAAGATCTCCATTCATTCCATCAATGAGTATCCAACATAAGATTAAACTCAATGAAAAATACCATTCAATAATAGCCATGACTATATTTCATATCAATTATAATTTCTTTGTTTCCCTTCAAAACCTTTTGGATATAGCCTACAATTATACTGGTTCATCATTATAAAGTAGTTTAATTTCAAATTGTCCTCCTCATGATATACTAATCTATATATCTCATTATACACCCTAGAGTGACCTCTGTGAAGGCCCTCTCTATGGAAATTTCTGTATTTATTATGGGGACCTTTCATATGACGTTATTTGTGAACATAATCCTTAAGGACATAATATAAAATGGAATGATGGACCTCCCCTAACTATATTACAAAATATTAGTGACCATGAAACTCCTCTTAGTGTAAAACTTATTGTCCAACATAAAGATCCTCCCAAGATAAAATGTCACCAAGGTACACCCTCTAAACAAATGTTTGAAAAAAAAGAGTTTCTCTCTATAAGGTAAAATAAATAAAGGAAAATATTAAGGTACAATATATGGTTATTATGGGGATATTTCTCCCCATGTTTATGTCTCTACATATTATAAAGTTCCTACATATGTCCAATTAACTAAAAATAATCCCAATTATAAAGAAGAACTTGAGAATTCTAGGATAGTTATAACAAATGTCGGATTTAGATTCAGAAAAATTTATCATGATCGATGGATGCTTATTTTTAAATGGAATTATCTATAACTCCCCCACCTTGTACCATTGGTTTTATCCAATAATGGTCCAAATTGTCCTGTACCCCATGGCAAGGTATATGCATAGTGACTACTCTATTCCAATCAAGTGAATGAGTCCTTCTTTAAAAGTAGATCTGATACCATGTATATATGAAAATAAATGGAAGAAGGTAGCACAAAGTAATGCTTTTGCACACTTCCACCACTCAATGATACATTTTTAATACACTATACAATTAATTATTAAAATTATTCTATATCATTATGTGGATAACTGTTCAACATCACATGTTGGATAATTGTTCATATGGAGGGTATGAAAAGAATATGAAGGTGATTGATAATATTTACTTAAAAATATAATTTTATACTCTCTAACTAGTGAATCCCTAAATTGATAATGGTCTATGAAAACCTCTAATATATATTCCTTGACTTATTAAAGATACTCTATTAAATAATCATAGATTTCTCACATATAGTCCAAATTAAAGGATGTGGTGAGTATAGGGTAATATATTTTACCATTCTCTCATGTCAATAGAGTTATGTAATAGATAAATATAAGAATATCATTATTATTTGAGAAATAAAAGTCTTATACTCTATATATATTATTTGTTCTATCCAAAAAGAGCATACCCCCTAAAATGAAAAAAAATTACATGATTGATAGGAGTGGTCTATTGAAATGAATGTTTTTTAGCATCAATTAATGTTTTTTGGTACTGAACTAAATAAAGAAAAAATGATCATCTATATGAAAATTCTCATTATCAATTACTTTGAATGAAATTTTTACATAACCCCTAACTCACACTTGATTTAAATAATGAACGATTACAATTTTTACATTAGTAGATACCTCAATATTGATTGAGGAGAAGTACATGTGCATTGTGATGGGGTGATTTTCACCACCATTTAAACACATAGGTTTATCAATTATTTAACAATTCAAAGAGGTTATGTTAATAAAATTGAGCTATACCCATCCCTTATAGATGATGAAATTTCTACCCCTTCATCCCCCTATAATGTTAGTGTTTTCTAAAATAAGAGATGATTCCCATTAATAGAATACTCAACCATTTTAATAGATATATGATACTAACCAATCAGTATAGAAACAGTGAGTACATGTTAGTGGGATATCTCTTTGGATCTCCATTCACATCATGTTTCTTGAGAAATTACAAAAGTAAATTCTAAAACCAACATAGACCATAATCCAAAGTATACCATTGATAAAAATGTGCATATAGTGACTATGATCAAATACATAATGAATACTAAAAAGGTTATCGAATTATTAAAATAATGAGAGAGACCTGATTACTATTTTCCATTATGAATCAAGGAACATCATCAATATCAACTAAAAAAATAATCAATATTATAAAAACAATATAAAAAGTCATGATGGTGATATGTTTTCTCATAATGTGATTTCTGTTTCAATAAATGAATATAGAAGACATACTATTTGTTATAAGAAAATTCCATATGTTGAGGCTCTGATCATTTAGTTACAATTTAAATGTCATTCCTCAACTAAATATAAATATAAATGTTTGGTTATATCCCTTTCACCATTTGATAAAGTTAAAGGATTCTTACCTAAGAAAATGTTTCATATTTTGGGGATGATTTTGAATAGTTATTATGTATTAAATAATAATTAATCCATATAAGTATTCCCACTATGTATGATTAATATGACAATGATATTACATCTCATCCAATATAAATTTCTAAATATAAAAGTAATGGCCTATTGGAATGAGAAGAATATACCCTATAGGGGTGCTATAGGTGTAGAAAATAATGTACCTCACATTGGTGGATAGAGACTGTTAAAACATTAAACCAATATAATAATAGTTTCCATCACTATAGTAATGATATTAAATGATGAAACAATCAAAAAACATTATTTTTATTATGAATTTTTTTCATATAAAACTCCATTTTCACCCTCATTAAAACAAAATCTTATAAAATAGTTTCTCCTATACTTATAGATTCAATATAATATTTTTATGATCTAATTGAATAAGTGAAATGGTTGTTATCTATGGGATAACATAAAATATATTTATAAAATCAGTTTGTGGAAATGAATCCTCTCCCATGAAACATTAGAAGCCATACTTTACCAACCATCAAGGAAACGTGAGATCTTGGGATACATTTAAAAAAACTATCTTGCTTTTTTACCATAATGTTTATAAATGATCAATATGATTAATCAAAGTATATGTGTTTTTTAAGACACTTGCAGGAACATCATTAATTTTGTTCAATAGCTTATCAGTTGGATCCATTTTGAGATGGGATAACCGTTATAGATAGTTTCTGAACCAATTTACTTCCACATTAAGAAATATGAATTTCCTACACCTTTCAAATTAAAATCATAGGGAAAATTTGGGATTATCTCAATTAATTTCTTGATTATGGTTTTTTAAAAATTACCTCAACATGCAACTTCCCTGATAACGATTTATGTATATTTTCATAATGATCCTTCAAGGTGTTATATAGATACCATTGATTTCCCTAAAGTATATAGATGATTTATAGAAAACGTTTTCAATAACACATCATTTGTTTTATTTATTTAGATGAATGAAAGATAATCAGAATCTGAACCGTTCCACAAAATAAAAAAAAGGATAGTTAAATCAGAGAATATAACTATCAGACTCAATACACCACCATCATAATTTCTAGTTCCTAGGTATTGATAGTATCATGTGGTAGTTAATTTTTGATATAACCACAACAATGTTACAAAAAATGGAAATTTATCTATTGGTATGATGAAAAAAAACATTCTCTCCTTTAAAAAATATATGTTCAGGGTTACTACATTTTTATGATGGGACAAAAGCTTATGAAATTATCATAGGGCATGATGCCTGATACAATTATACTAAATGATCACTTAAATTAATACCATTATATCTATATTTTATGATACAATATTCAATAATATTTCATCATCCGTAAAATTCATCATCAATTGGTTGATTCTGTGCGAGTTAAAAAGAGCGGACCATGAGAATTGTCATCCCAATATATGATAACTCTACTAATAAAGTAGAATAATTTAATTATGATCCTTACATATAATTATATAAGTATAAATATTATTTGAAATTATATAAACATAATTAATCCCAAACCATTCTGAGGGTGAAACTGAACCAATCACATGTAGCCTCATCAACCTATATTTCTAATAACTCATTCCTTTGGAATCATTGTCTCCTAAGAGGGAGAATAATCAAAATAAGAAAAATGTTAAATTTTTTGAAGAATACTTACAAGCTATCAACATGGCATAGAGCCTTTATGAATTTCCACATCCATCATTATATATAATGGAACTTCCCCACAAAATAAAACCCTCATAAAATGAAGAATCATAGTAAGTCTCTATCAATTCCATCCACTTAATGGACCCTTTTCCCACTGATAAATATTTATAACATACATCCTACAGTGATCAAAGTCGAGGATGGGTCAACCATAGTTGAGTAGGTCATGGAATGTATTATTATTGAGGACTTGTATCCATGTAAGTCATCTATTCCATTGGAAGTAAGAAGAAGGCACTCTAATAATCATAGTAGGACCACCAATTTACTCCAAAAAATATTGGTATGCACTCTGATATGATTATTTTAAAATATTTATTAGAAAACATAAAATCTTTGTATCTTTTTCACCACATAAAAAGACCATCTTGGCCAAATTCATCACCAAATTTTTTTACCTTGAGTTATAAGAAGGAATAATAATTGGCTATAAAATCAATATCAACTCCAAATACGAAAGTTAAGAAGGAAGCCTCCTTTAGAAATGTAGAACACTTCCACTGAAGTATAGAATCATGATATAGTATCACATTATCAAATCTTAAATTTTAATAATTATTGAACATAAAATTTAAGAAGTGAACAGAGGAGAAGTAAATTATTATATACTAAAACCTTAAGAGTTCAAAGCATTGATTATAGCTATAGATATGACTCTTGTGGAGACTAACCTAGTAAAATGCCATGTGACCATCTCCTTCACTAAAAAATATTATAAAACATCTATATAGGGGCACATTAGACACTTTTATGTTTCAAGAGTAATTAAAAACAATTATTTCCCTAGATATATAATTAAAAATGATTATGTGATTAACCTCATCATAGTCTAGACACATCAATGTCTAGTTTATAATAAACATAATTTTTAACCTTCATGTAGGATTATTTACGGGTATGAAATTTTTTAATAACCAACTTGGAAGGATTTGGCTTATATCCTAATTTAAAGATCTCATATCAAAATCTATGTTATTTATGGTGTGGAATGTCATGACATTCAACACCTTAGTCTGAATAACATTGATTCATATACTTATAGTGGTACTCATTCTTATAACCAATGCTTGAAATATCCCATAAATTGGAATGTCTGTGTATGGTATGGAAACAATTCCCCCTTGAAATCCTATTTATTTGATAATTTCTCCATGTTGTGTTTCTATAAAATAAATGTAATGAAAATTAGGAATGATGGAAACATTTAGGTCACTACTCCCATTGTTTTGAGGACCTTTCTATATAGTCCATTTAATGTGAATAGTGACAATTATGTGTTTTCAATCAGTTAAATTGAGATAAAGGTTCTAAATAAGGGACTTTTTTATTTCAATGGTCTATATGGATAGGAAACTGGGATATTTAATCACCTTCCTCTTATTTGAGGGTCATGTGGATTTTATAAATGAATCATCATTGAATGAGAGGAAGAAACCACCTCCACAAACTATGTAAATCAATATAACCCCTACACTCAGTTCTCAAAGTGCATGCTTGGATGGAATATGAAATATGAAACCAAGGTGAATTTATTAGATAGTCCTCAACCATTATACAATAATATTAGTTTCGATCTTATTCATATATCAATCCATTGGCATGATATGAGATATAATAATGAAATCTATTAATGTGGGAGGTGGATGAGATTACCATCATTGAAATGTCCCTAATTATGATTATTCTATTGACAATCCCCCTATATTTCAATCACAATTTTTGGATGGTAGTTTTTACCTACTAATAATAAACTTGTGTTGGAATCAACATCAACCCTTGGAAATGCTACATCAAGTGGTCACACTCCTTTATTATTCTTGAGACTAAAGAATTCAGCACATCTTATACTCCTGATAAAAATTCCCCTATTCCATATTTATAATATCAAGGACTTAATCTTCCTCTATCATTATTAATGTGAATGAAAAAGAAGAGGATGATGAACATAGGGATAAACATCCCACATTTTAGGATAACAATATATCCATCTTATATGAACTCAGAAAAGTGAATATCATAATGAAATAAGATTTGTGACCTTATATAATTAGTTCATCCATGAAGCCTCAGGAATAGAATGAATATGTCCCTTACATGAAGAATAAACAAGATGTGTTAACCTATAATTATATAGAGATTCTAGGGATGTATTCCTTTGTGGATACTCCTAATATTGTATTACTGAAATACCACCATGTATATGATAAAGCATTCAAAATAATGATTCCAAACCTTAACACAAACGATGAATATAAGGTAAATAATATTATCAAATCCATGTTCACTAAAAAGCTATAATAATATAAGTGGCCCATTCATATCATACCTATAAATAAGAGTAATGATAAAATCCAATTATACATTGATTTTAGGGATATCTATTGACACTACTCAAGAGAAAATTTCATAGTCCTAATAATAGAATTATTTTAATGAAACTACAATGTTTCAATACCATTCCTTTGAAGATATTTTTTCGATGTAGAATCAGATATACCTAGCCCCAATGTGGAAGAATCTTCTAATCCAACGGAATCCAAGAGGGTATATTCTAATCCAGTACTGAATATTGTTTTAATAAATGTTGGGAACAAATACCAATGTGTTATACACCACATATTCTGGTTTTTTCTAGGGAAAAATATGGAATTCTCTGAAAATTACATAGTAATTAGATATTATAAATTTCCTCATCACCTTAACGATTTTAAAAAAATCATTAAAAATATTTTCTAACATAATGTAAATTTTAATCTATAAAATTAAACTGTTGGGGTAACCTTATGGTAACTAATAATCTTTTCACCACACTATCATATAATCTATTTCAAAAAAGTGTTTAATAAGGCCATCCCCTGCATGATTCTGCCTCAAATACTAATGGAACTCTAACGACACCTATGAAATTTTACAAACATTAGGCATTATATCTCTTATCATGTTGGTAGGTTCTTACTCATTACAATATTAATAAAGAAATGAGTTTCCAAATGGTGGGATGATGACTAAAAGGGATCCAGTGACGATCTCAAGTAGATCCTCTTACATCCACCTATTATAATGACACCAATTAAAGGGATGCCACACATTCTATATATAGTGGCCTTAGAGTATTCACATGTTGTGATTATTTCTTAAAAAATGATATAAAAATAATATAATGTATATTATATATATTAAATTATGTTGGAAAACCTGATTCTGTAATATAACATTGAGTATTTTTTCACAAATCATCACAGGGAATAAGATGAAGCCCTACCAATAAAACTATAGTGTCTAGATAGTGCAACTCTTTAAACCACTCAATTACATACCATTAAATAGTTTTCTAACCAGATGACTAGAACAATGATTATTCATTCTAAAATAGTTTGAATTCTAGTTCATTCCTTAGAATAAAATAATCGGATAACAATAAGAGAACTTTCTCACAAAACACCTTATCTTTAAAAATATACAACTCAACATAGAACTAAAAAATGAGGATTTTATGACTATATAGGACCTTCATAAAACATGTTTGATTTGTTTTGTTAGTTCCTCTGAAATCCAAACATGAAAGATATCGGAGTCCCTGAATAATCACCTGGTTGTCCTGGTTATTATGCTCATTTTTTCAGCTAAGATGATTTTTCATTATTCTTTCTTACTGTCAAAAGGGTGTACCAAAAATGAGATAGAGTACCAGGCTCTAATTATTAACATATAATTATCCGTATAAGTGTGATAATCAATTTAAACATTAAATTAGACATAGAGATACTATCTAATAGAAATATCTACGACTGAGACATAATAATGGAGGATATAATTTAATTATATTATATATTTGAGAACTAATGGTAGAATTTCCTTCAAATGGAACTCTGAATCACATTTTATATTAAAAAATAACCCATATTTATTAATTATTTAATACACTAAGGGATCTATTATATATATACTTGAATGGAATATTCATTCACATTACACACTGATAGGTAATTTATCCATTCTTATACAATGTTGTAGATTAAATGAATAATGTTTTCGTTACTCTTATCTCACCATGAAATTAAAATTATTAATTAATTTAATAATTAATTAATTACATTGGGACATTAGTCATTAGTTTCAAGTGGTGTTTCATATAAAAATTATGTTCGGTTGATATCAATGGTTGTAAAAAATTTTGAACCTGGTAACTTCTTATCATGAATCCTAACCACACAATTCCTTTTCAAAATATGAGACACTATCACATGGTTGGTGCATAGTTTTTGTAAAGATATAGCCAAACAATGAGTGGTTCTCCATGATGACTATTAGTATTCTCGCATTTGGTGCAGTATATGGTAAAGAGATGATCTAATCTATATTGGTTTCACATGATTATCAATAATGTGAATAAAAATTAATTACCTTATCGAATTTATCAACACACACTCCCATTTTTACCCCCATTTGTCAAAAATGACCCTTCACTAGTATCCTATTTCAATTTCCCCTTCTCAATGTTACCTCATCATGGTTTTATAAATATTTCAGGAAGATTCGTCAAGTTAGTAACTTCTATACCTCTTCTCCAACTACTTTTTTTCATGTTTCTCCTTATAATTTCCTTAAGAAGGATATGGAATCATATGGTTCATGATGAACTAAATTTTAATCTGTTATTCTGTTATGGATTACATGGGAATTCTATAGAATTTGTTAACATTATTGTGAAAAAACTATCACCATTAATTCTATAAGTGAAAAGATTCAAGGAATGATGTCCCATGCCTCATCCTTTAATTTAAAATTGTATTTCTAATGGATTTCAATACATGATTTAAATGTTTTTTGTTATCATTACATATCTCTAGTAGTTATTACTAAATTATATTTTATTTCATGGATTTTTTTATCTAAATATTAAAGGGGTTTATTTTTATTCATAAGGATTTAATCTATTTAAAATTCCATGCACACCAAGTGTTAGATAAAAAGACTTCAGGCTCTATTAATGGACTTATTCCACCTAAATACATTTTTGTATATTTTAACTATTTATATCATTGTTTTTATTATTAATTGATGGAATAAATTATTATTTAATATTTTTTTTGACACCTAAATGTTTATGGTATTTTATGTTGATTATGTGTTTGTTATTAAAAACATATTTTAAAATGTGTCTCTTTAAGATACAGTAATAAGGCTCAATTAATACTTTAAAAATTAATTTATTAATGCTAATAAACCATTTAATGGCACACCTTTTTTATATGGTAAATAATTTTTTAATATTATATGTATATAAAAGGAGTTTTTTTGAATTTTTTTGGATTTTTTATTATTAATCAACTCCTCGTTAAAAATTCTATTTTTTTTAAAAAAAATGAGGTTTGTGGGAAGGGTGTGATTATTTATTTTTTAATTGGAGTATTTTTATTTTATATATTGGTTAACACAAATAAATTTCCATATCATGGGTTTCCACTATTTTCTTAGTTTTAATTATTGGATAACATGTTTTACTAGTTTAGTATTTCGCTCTGACTACTAGATCTTAGCCATTTTTTACTAGAAAATTGAATTTTTTCCATTTTTTTAGGGTGATTCATGTAACAATAAGTGTAATGGATTATGGAATAATGTCAAAAGGAATCCTGTATAAGTTTTATCTTATCTCTACCCTAAAGTATCCCTAATAATTCATAGTTTCATAGAGGACTGTGATTATATATATTTGATTTCTTTTTCTACATGACATTATATTTATGATTTATTAAACTATTTTATCACATATAATAAGAATGTTTCCAATCATATTTTCATATGATTGTCTTGATAAATTATTTTAATAAAATTAACTTGATGAATCAATATCAAAGGTATAATTGATTTATTGTATAAATGAAAAGTATAAACTTCTTACTCCAACAGGATGATTTAAAATAAAATCGTGTGCTTTTGTTTTGAAAAAAATTAAATTTCCAATTTTATGTATGTATTTAAAAATAGTATTAATGGATTTATATTTTATTTTTTTGTGAAAGGGGTGTGATGAGGATACCTACATGGAATAGTTCTCTTATATCTATTATTTTATAGGAATATCTAGATTCAACATGGATGTGATATAAGATCAATTGATTCTTTAATTAGGTATAATGAGGTTCCGAGAAATGATAACATTGTCATGAAACATGGATATTGTTGGTTATATTGTTCTCTCTCATTTTATTAAAGTATATTTTTATACTCAACCACCATGTTTTTTCGTTCCTTAGTAGTCTTAACCTCGAATCAATTATGTGGTGTTGTTAGGTATCTTTTGATGTTAATATGTGTTTGATGATTGGTTTGTTAATATACAAGTTTTTAAATAATCGTACCTCATTTGGCTTTTATTACTCTTTGAAATCATTATTTTAACTTTTTTTCCATCTGATATAAATATTGGTCACACCATATTTATTAGTGGAAGTTGTTTGAATCCTATTGATTTATCAGAAATTATCATCCCAAATGTAGTATATATTGATCTATGACACTAGCTTATACCCTATGGGGATTGGTAATGAACTTTAGGCCCTTATAGGGTCCAACATGAGAACCCAGTTATGCTCTAGCTTGCTTTAGTTTAAAAAAAATGGTCCTAAACACCAATTGTTATTTATGTAATTTCAATAGACTAGAGATATGATTATTAAAGTTAAAGAGGTAGATAATATGTGGGTTCTTTATCACTACCATACCATGATAAAATATGAATTTTTAGGGTTTTATTAGGTAGTAATGGACCAAATAAGATAATTTATACTTGATTATATTCATGATTATGAGTAATTATTTGTGTATATTTTAGTTTTTATTGAGAATTTATATATTTTTCTTCAGAAACTCCTTGTTTGGAGTATACTAGGGAAGAATCTAAAGGGTTCAAGAATTAATTTTCATTTATAGGAATACTATGAATATACTATTAAACTAGGATTGGGAGACTTCTCAAAAAGCTTCACAAGGCTGGGGCAAGGTTTTCTAGACCATGTGACTAAACAATACACATACATAAAATTTTTCATACTTTTTTATTCTCTTACATTAAGCATTATGAATTTTATTATTTTCCTATGTTTTATTTAAGCTGATGTTTACTATTTTAAAACAGTTATTAATATTTTTGTCAATAAAGTTTTGTTTTTAAAAGAAATCCACGTTTTTTTTACAAAAGTTAGTAATTTTTTATTTAGATAAATAATTTATGAATTTTTTTAGAGATTTTTAAAAATATTTGGTTTTGAAAAAAAATCATTTGGGTACCAAAATGATAGATTTTTTAAATTTTTTAAGATTAGTAACATAACTTTTTTTGTGAAATAGGTACTATGAGAATCCAAAAGTGATTTTAAAATTATATTTTTTTTCGAATTTGTGCTATTATATAATATAATGTATATTAATAGATGATTTAATCCAATAAAAATAAATTAAAATGTGGTATTATAAATCCTTTGGATTTTAACTTTAATTTTATTTAAAACTATAAGAGTGGTTTATTTTTTATATTGAGATTTACTTATTAATTTTTTAATTTGTTTCATAATTTTTTAGATTTGAGTATTTTCTTAATTGTTTTATGTGTTTAATTATTTTTCATAACACTTACACCAAGACTTATAGAATCATATAAGGTATTTATGAGTTTTTATCCACTAGAATTCCAATTAGTTGATTAATATATATTTAAGATGTTTCTTTCATCTTCATCAATTGTGGAATGTATCCTTTTTATTATTTTACATAAACATAGGTATTATATTTGGGTGTTCTAGAACATGAACCACCATATTTTCTTATTAAAAAAATATTAACACTAATAAATTAATTAGTTTTAATGAATCTGGGATATTTTTACCCACCTTGATCTTCCTATGTATTTTAGGCTCATGTTTATAACATTCATGCCAGAGGGTCTATGTTATATGGAGTTTCAACCCATTATATACTCTAACACATAGAATTTACATTAGTGGGATGTTATTAATGAAAATTTCATAGAAAAGTGATTTCAAAATATATAAAATATATAAATTAAATAAAGTTATATTTCCTATTATTGGGAGATTCAATAATTTTGGACTTTGCACATGAGTTTTTCAATCAATATTAATTATTACAGATATAACATTGAAAAATTACTTAAAGGATTTGTATTTTGGAAGAGGTATACAACCAATTCATTTTATTGAAATATCTTCAATTGAGATTTGCACCTAGGAGGCAGTGATAAAGCAAGCTATGATAGTTGAAGCACTCCTCTTAAGACCACTAGATGTCGTTAGAGGTTATCATATTTTAAAGGTCGATGGTTGAAGCTTTAGTGAATTAAAGGAGAAGTAGTTCATGTTTGGTAAGATTGGAGATGATATCAAGAGATAATTATACTTATTATCAATAATTTATTATGGACAAAGACCCTTGGTATGCTAATGATGTGGGATATATAGATATAAAATTTCATCATTTCTGGAAGATACTGTGGAATTCATTATAGGTTGTCATTTGGTTAATCTATAAAGGTTTTTTAGGGGTGTTGTTTAACTTAGAAGTAGATCTATATCTATCCCATCAGAGGACCATTGAGTCAAACCTACTGATATTTTGGGGGATATAGTGACTATATTGGGGTTTTCATAATACTTTTCTTTTTTATGTTTCTTAACCTGTTAATTTTGTTGATGTTATGAAATTATATATATCATTGGTTTATATTAAATAGTAATACATTTAATTTCATGTAATATTAGAATTATATTATATTTATTATGCTTTAGGGTAAGAATATTCCTTAATATGGTCAGGAGAACACCAAGGTAGAATCTTATAAAGTGGAAGATGTATTTCATTTTTGATAGATTGATAATTATGTTCTAGTGGGTCCTGTATAGAATTGTGGGTTTATTTAAACCTATATATATATATTACAATATTTTATTATGGAATTTTAAATTCTATGGATGAAATATATTTACAGGTATACCATTGACCCATCCTTACACGTTGGATATACATTGGATGTTAATGAGAGCTATGATTGGGTTTATATAAGTTTATATTATTTTTTACTTATTAGTAAGTGGTGTTTCTATGTTCTTTTATTTCAAAAAATAATAATTACACTTTTTCCTTTATTTCCACATAATTTTTTCCACATTGTATAACACTATATTTGTACTAATTTTGTGTTTCATTTATTTACTCGTGCTTCTAGAAATCTCAGTTGGATTCCTCCCACAAATCTATTGAGTCATTTCCTAATTAATAAGGGATAATTTTATTATTTCTTTGATCAACCATTTTCCTTCCTACATTATAAGGGGAATTGTGTTATAGTGGGGAGAATTGTAACATTCAAACCATTAGTTTCGTTATTTTTTTAATATATTATGAATATAGGTCCTTTGGCTTGAGTTTTAGGTTGCATTTATTTGAATGTTTGGGTGTAGGGGATGCCATTTCATGTCACACAGTTTGAAAATGGTTATTACAGACCATGTGTAAAAACCACATTAAGTATTTGTTATGTAACATCCCAGGTAAATAATGAATAAAGAATTTTCATATTTATTAATATTTACGAATTAAATATTAATTTTATTTTAAAGGGGTTGCTATGTTCGATAGCGTACCCGATACGCAACGATTAGTTTCTTTGAAACTTACGTAGCACACTAGTAATAAAATAATATTATTTTAAATTTTAGTTAACAAGTAGTCGTTGTACTGGTGGGAATGGATAGAAATAACTAAAATATGATTAGATATGTTTTTAAATGTTTATACATTTACCCAATAAAAGATAAAGGCTTAAAATACGGAAAGAGTTCAATTTTAAGGCATATATACTCTAATTTTCACTAAAGGTTCACTTATCACCTTTTAATGGTGAACCGTCATTAAATATAGTTTTGATCACTCTTATAATTTATTTTGGACCAAATATAACTCTTCTTTAGAATCAGGACATCAAAATTTACTTTGTGTAAATTTTTGGTACCTTTCTGATAAAGTTCATTTTTTTATGAATAGTGTAAAATGTTGTATTTTAATTCAAAACCTCTTTTTAATCTAAATTATTTATATGATTAAATTATTATTTTAATTGGTTTTAAAGTGAAATTAGAAAATATTTTTACCAGTTAATCCAATGGTGGTCATTGGAATCAATTTCACTTTGAAATTGGACTTAAACTGGTGTCAATCTTTTGATACTTATTGTTTCACAAAAACACGCTATTTGTCATGACAGCGGGAATTAATTATTAAATTAATTAATTTGACTTCTATGTTTTGAATTTTGTAAAATGGACTTCATTTTTGAATTCGGAATATCAAATATAACTTAGGGTGAATTTTTGGTAATTTTCTGAAAAACTTCAATTTTTGATGAATAGTGAAACCACTAAGTGGTAATCAAGCAAACTGATTTTTCAGTTAAATGAAAGTTTACCACTAATGTGTATTGAATTTTAAAAATCCGACATACATGGTTGTCATTAAGAAGTAAAATGTGGTTCAATGAGATTAAAATAATTTTTTGGTGAATAGTAATTTTTTTTCATTAATCGCGATTAGAGATAATTAGTGTAGTTTAAGGTAAAAATGGTATTATAAGAATGTGAAAACACCATGACACTTGTCCTACACCTATTGGGTGAGTCATGGCCGACCAATACAAGCCATGGGCCAACTTGGGGACCCCATGGAGCCACTTTAGTTGGAAAATTACATTAATATATTTTTATTTAATGTTAAAGTGAAAATGACACTAACATAAATTGTTTTACTAAAATAATTTTTGAGTGGGGTTATACTAGTCCAAATTTTCATTATAAATAGTCCTTGGAAAGCTAAAAAGATTTCCTACATCATAGTATTTGTTTATAATTTTTATACATTAAATAAATTAAATTATATATGACATAATAATGATGCAGCGATGACATCATTATTTGACGATTTAAATTAAATGGAAAGATAATGAAAAATCTAAAACCTACACATGGCCAAAACCAATTGGATGAGTGGATTTCGAACCCTTATCACCTTATCCACGAATTATATCATTGTGGGACCTTTTAAAACCGAAACACATTTTCAAATAAAGTAATATTTCCTTACTTTCCAAAAGTGCCCCTCCTCTCCTCTTATAAAAGGCCCCCACCTCTACCACATTTCAAACACTTCTCAAGCCTTTGGCTCGGCCAACCCCTGACCAATTACTCTCTACACATCCCTCTCCTCATCCTAGAGGATTCCCTTTGGGCATAATCCTTTCAAAGGAAGCCTTTAGGCTCAAATCAAAAGGGAGTTAAACTTTTAAAGGTAATTCATTCTCTTTTGTTCATTTGTTTTATTTTGCTTCTCCAACCCTCTAAAATCTTTTTATTTACTTCTTTTATAACAACACCAGTATCTTCAAAATACTAGGATGTTGTTATAATATTTATTTGAGCTACACTCTCACACAACTACATCAAATGGTTAAAGAACATACGGTTTCCGTGGATGGCGAAATTCTGCCTCCCGAAACGATGATTGTTCAATACTCATTTAACACCTTCAAGGGTGGCCATTATGATGTCACTATTTTTATATATGATATATAATATGTTTAGGTTTTCTTTAAGCTTATGTATTTTTCATTTTTGTCATACCTTTATGGTTTCCATTATGGGTAAACACGATATCTTCATTTAAGGAAGTGCGGACTACAGCCCCCTAAAAGTGATGCGATTCGTTAATGCCATATGTGGGACGTGTAAAGGATGGATTTAAAGTTATTATATATGATGTTATACTGGAATTATAATATACCTCTATATCATTATTATTTCTTTCCATTAAAGTATGAGATAGAAATGAAAGTAGCGTTCATGCGTACGTACGGCTTACCGTCTCCATGAACGGTGCATTTCATTTCTTATCCCCAAATGTTATTTACTATTAAAAGTACATGTATATAATGGATATATATAATTAATGATATATCTAAATGATGAATATAATTCTGGAATTAAAATATACATATCTCTCATTTAGTTTTAATTCCATTAATATGACAAAGAAATGAAAGTAGCGTTCATGCGTACGTACGGATTACCGTCTCCATGAACGGTGCATTTCATTTCTTACCTCTAAATGATTATGTAATATTATAAATACATGTATATGCTGGATATATATGATACATATTATATCCAAATCGGGAATTTCATTCTGGATATAAAGAACTTTTGACCACATGAACAACATGTAATTGTAAGAAGTCAACTTTCGACTTAAGAACCAAATATTGACAAAACAAACATTATTAACTTAAATGGTTACATAATGTTTATAACATGGAAATAAGTGATATAAAAGGAATAATGAACTTTAAAAAGGTTCTTAATCTAGTATAAATTAACTCAAGTTTACTATTCAGGACGTTAAAGAATGATCGAGTCAAGTCGGACCCAAGGTAAGGGACTTCGTCTCAATCTCCTTTCATTGAGGCATATTTCGTTTTATACACAACTTTCTTTTATACGGTGTATAAACTCCTTTGAATTTTACTTTTATACAAAAGGAATCTTTTCCTAGGAAGCATTTTACTAAACGACAAAAAGGAATGTTTATTTAACGTACGCGGTGACAACGACCTTTTCCGCCGCCGCGAGTATTATTTTATATTTGGCTTTCTCAACAAGCCGTAATGTTTTTAGAATAAAATAAATACCATATACTCTTTTATGTATTTTGGTATTGAAAATGGTTTTGAAAAAGTATTCTATTATGTCAATATATTTATGATATATTGTGATTGACATGTGGAAATGTTATCATTCCTTTATATTGGTTTTATGTTTAATGATTTTATACTGGTACTTGTACATTTTAACAGGTGGTTACGTTATAAACCATATGACGGGTGGTGCCGTGAATACCAGGACGGGTGGTTACGTTATAACCTCCAATGCATTGGGTATGGAAGTCGGCCGTATGTCTATTCCATTAATATGTATGGAAATTGGCCGTATGGCTATTCCATTAAGTGATATGTGTGGAAGTCAACCGTATGGTTATTCCACTTAAGCATGTTTATGTCCCAAGTTACCTTTATATATGTTATGTGTTCTTTTTATGGGTTTTATGGTAATCCTTTGGTTAAAAAAAGGTAAGTAATGATACTTTATTCAGTGAAGAGTTTTTTTTACTACTTCATGAAGGTGAAGGTATTACTTTGATATAGTATACATGGTTTACTTGATGTTTGAAAAACTAACAGTTTTCATTCTTATTGTATCCCTTACTGAGCTTTTTATGCTCACCCCAAGTTTTTCGAAATGTTTTTCATAGGACTTGAAGTGGAATAAGGTCAAGGATTGGATCAAGGGAATTTCATGCTATCTAAAACATGGAATCTAGACATCTTTCTTTTTAAGAGTTTTTATTTTATGGAGACTTAGTAGAAGGGTCTACTTTGTAATCTTTTAAGATGTAATAGTTATGTTCTAATTCTCTAAAACTCTAAACCTGAAAAGATCATCAATGTGAATTATTCATTTAATTCAATATTAAGTAAGGTTTAAGGCGGGGGCCTTATATTTGGTATCAAAGGGAGGTTTAGACAACTTTAGTAGTTAGAAAAGTGTTAAATTATACTATGATTGAAATGATATAGCATTTACGGATTACCATGTTGCTTCGCCTAAGATATTTTTGTGTTCAGAATGGTTTTCCGCAGAGGAAACAAAGCAGCTATGTTGGGAAGACATCAGGAGGGAGATAACCTTCCAAATCAGCAACCAGAGATGGTCGGAATCGGAACTGAACAGTTTCTTGCAGTGATGGCACAGTTGACTCAGGCTATAAATGGTGGTGGTATCCATGCACGAGATCAGCCAGATCAACCACAGAGGAACATGTCAGTGGTGGGACATTTCATGAGGCAACATCCCCCATCATTCAGAGGATCATCTGACCCTGTGCAAGCTGAAGGTTGGATTAAAGCACTGGATATGATTTTTGATGTCATGGGGTGTTCAGAACATCAAAAGGTTAGTCTTGATGTTAACCGTTTTGAAGGTGAATCTGATCAGTGGTGGTCGATGGTGAAAAATATAAGGGATAGTGATGAGATTGAGGATCTTCACTGGGACGAATTCAAAGGTATGTTTCTTGAGAAATATTTTCCTAAGGTGGTTCGTCATAGGATGGAAAAACAGTTCCTAGAATTGAGGCAGGAGGATGATTCCGTGGCTACTTATGAAGAAAAGTTCACTCGATTGGCAAGGTATGCTCCAAATTTTATACGAGATCTTGATAGTAAAATAAACCGTTTTTACTCAGGGTTAAAGCCAAAGTATCGAAGGGATTTAGCTTCTCGTTAGTTCAAAAGTTATGAAAAACTTGTTCGATGTGCGGAGAAGGTGGAAATGGAGTTTGCCGATGATCAGGTGTTCTATGACAATCAACAGAATAAGAGGTCTAGTTGGCAGGCAAAGGGGAAGAATTCATCAAAGAAGCAAGGAGGTAAGAAAACCAAATATCCATCCTGTGAGAGGTGTGTTAAAATGCATCCTGGAGAATGTTTATCCAAGCCTGGTAAGTGCTTTCGGTGTGGTAAGTCTGGTCATATTGCTCGTAACTGTAAGGAAGATGATCAAGCAGGAAATGAAAAGCCAACGGTAAGATGTTTTAAGTGTAATGAAATGGGTCATTATGCAAACGAGTGTCCAACGAAGAAATCAACTGGGGGAATGCAGCCAGAATACAAGCAGAAAGGGGTGGAAAAATCCTTTGCAACAACTTCAGCAGATGTTGGGCCATCGAATGAAGTGGTATCAGCTCCAGGGAGCTCAGTATTTTTCGAATATTGACTTGAGGTCGGGGTACCATTAGTTGAAAGTAAAAGAAGCAGACATTCCGAAGACTGTGTTCCGTACTAGATATGGCCATTATGAATTTGTAGTTATGCCTTTTGGGTTAACCAATGCACCTGCTGTATTCATGGACCTTATGAATAAAATTTTCCATGAGTTCTTGGATAAGTTTGTGTTTGTGTTTTGAGGTTTGTGAAGAGGTTATGTGTGCCTTCTGATTCACAGTTGAAGAATGAGTTGTTTTTTCATCCTGGCAGTACTAAGATGTATAGAGGTCTGCGGGAGTATTACTGGTGGGATGGAATGAAAAGAGACATTTCTGATTTTACTGTGAAGTGTTTGACATGTCAACAGGTTAAAGCAGAGCAGCAGTTACTGAAAGGGATGCTTCAGCCTTTACCAGTGCCAGAGTGGAAATGGGAAAACATATCCATGGACTTTGTTGTGGGATTACCGAGGACATCTCGAGGTAATAAAGCAATCTGGGTTATTGTTGATCGCTTGACCAAATCTGCTCATTTCCTTTCTATACGAGATACTTTCTCTCTAGATCAACTTTCCCGTTTGTATCTTAAAGAGATAGTCAGGTTACATGGAGTTCCTCTCTCCATTGTATCAGATCGTGATCCCAGGTTTGCTTCTAACTTTTGGAAAGGACTTCAGAAGTCGTTGGGTACTGAATTAAATTTTAGTATAGCTTTTCATCCTCAATCAGATGGACAGTCAGAACGAACAATTCAGACCTTGGAGGATATGCTACGAGCTTGTTTGATGGATTATCAGGGAAGTTGGGACCAACATCTTTCTTTGGTTGAATTTTCTTATAATAACAGCTTTCATTCCAGTATACAGAAGGCACCATTTGAGGCATTATATGGGAAGCGGTGTCAAACTCCAACATTTTGGAATGAAGTGGGTGAAAGGAAGCTGATGGGACCAAAATTGGTAGAAGAGATGGCAGAAAAAGTTCAGTTGATTCAGAAAACACATGAGAACAGCTCAGAGCAGGCAGAGGAGTTATGCAGATAACCGGAGGAAGGATCTATCTTTCGAGGTAGGTGGTCATGTTTTTCTCAAGGTTTCTCATTGTAAAAGTTTGATGAGATTTGGTAAGAAAGGAAAGCTGAGTCCAAGGTTTATTGGACCATATGAAATTCTGGAGAGAGTTGGATCAGTTGCATACCGGGTGGCTTTACCTCCGAGTTTATCTCAGGTACACAATGTTTTTCACGTTTCGATGTTGAGAACGTATATGCCAGATCCATTTCATGTTTTGAGTCCAGAGGTAGTTCAGCTGGAAGAGAACCTATCTTATGAGGAACAACCAGTCCAGATTCTTGACCACAGGGAGCAAGTGTTACAGAATAAGGTGATTAATCAGGTAAAGGTTTTGTGGAAAAACCATGTGATTTAAGAGGCAACATGGGAATCTGAAAATGCTATGAGGGATAAATACCCCCACTTATTTTGATAAGTGAATAAAATTGCGAGGACACAATTACCAAAAGGGGGGAAGGATGTAACATCCCAGGTAAATAAAGAATAATGAATTTTCATATTTATTAATATTTACGAATTAAATATTAATTTTATTTTAACGGGGTTGCTATGTTCGATAGCGTACCCGATACGCAACGATGAGTTTCTTTGAAACTTACGTAGCACACTAGTAATAAAATAATATTATTTTAAATGTTAGTTAACAAGTAGTCGTTGTACTGGTGGGAATGGATAGAAATAACTAAAATATGATTATATATGTTTTTAAATGTTTATACATTTACCCAATAAAAGATAAAGGCTTAAAATACGGAAAGAGTTCAATTTTAGGGCATATATACTCTAATTTTCACTAAAGGTTCACTTATCACATTTTAATGGTGAACCGTCATTAAATATAGTTTTGATCACTCTTATACTTTATTTTGGACCAAATATAACTCTTCTTTAGAATCAGGACATCAAAATTTACTTTGTGTAAATTTTTGATACCTTTCTGATAAAGTTCATTTTTTTATGAATAGTGTAAAATGTTGTATTTTAATTCAAAACCTCTTTTAAATCTAAATTATATATATGATTAGATTATTATTTTAATTGGTTTTAAAGTGAAATTAGAAAATATTTTTACCAGTTAATCCAATGGTGGTCATTGGAATCAATTTCACTTTGAAATTGGACTTAAACTGCTGTCAATCTTTTGATACTTATTGTTTCAGAAAAACATGCTATTTGTCATGACAGCGGGAATTAATTATTAAATTAATTAATTTGACTTCTATGTTTCGAATTTTGTAAAATGGACTTCATTTTTGAATTCGGAATATCAAATATAGCTTATGGTGAATTTTTGGTAATTTTCTGAAAAACTTCAATTTTTTATGAATAGTGAAACCACTAAGTGGTAATCAAGCAAACTGATTTTTCAGTTAAATGAAAGTTTACCACTAATGTGTATTGAATTTTTAAAATCTGACATACATGGTTGTCATTAAGAATTAAAATGTGGTTCAATGAGATTAAAATAATTTTTTGGTGAATAGTAATTTTTTTCATTAATCGCGATTAGAGGTGATTAGTGTAGTTTAAGGTAAAAATTGTATTATAAGAATGTGAAAACACCATTAAACTTGTCCTACACCTATTGGGTGAGTCATGGCCGACCAAGACAAGCCATGGGCCAACTTGGGGACCCCATGGAGCCACTTTAGTTGGAAAATGACATTAATATATTTTTATTTAATGTTAAAGTGAAAATGACACTAACATAAATTGTTTTACTAAAATAATTTTTGAGTGGGGTTATAAAAGTCCAAATTTTGATTATAAATAGTCATTGGAAAGATAAAAATATTTCCTACATCATAGTAATTTGTTTATAATTTTTAGACATTAAATAAATTAAATTATATATGACATAATAATGATGTAGCGATGACATCATTATTTGACGATTTAAATAAAATGGAAAGATAATGAAAAATCTAAAACCTAAACATGGCCAAAACCAATTGGATGAGTGGATTTTGAACCCGTATCACCTTATCCACGAATTATATCATTGTGGGACCTTTTAAAACCGAAACACATTTTCAAATAAAGTAATATTTCCTTACTTTCCAAAAGTGCCCCTCCTCTCCTCTTATAAAAGTCCCCCACCTCTACCCCATTTCACACACTTCTCAAGCCTTTGGCTCGGCCAACCCCTGCCCAATTACTCTCTCCACATCCCTCTCCTCATCCTAGAGGATTCCCTTTGGGCAGAATCCTTTCAAAGGAAGCCTTTAGGCTCAAATCAAAAGGGAGTTACACTTTTAAAGGTAATTCATTCTCTCTTGTTCATTTGTTTTATTTTGCTTCTCCAACCCTCTAAACTCTTTTTTATTTACTTCTTTTGTAACAAAACCAGTATCTTCAACATAATAGGATGTTGTTATAATATTTATTTGAGCTACACTCTCACAAAACTACATCAAATGGTTAAAGAACATACGGTTTTCGTGGATGGCGAAATTCTGCCTCCCGAAACGATGATTGTTCAATACTCATTTAACACCTTCAAGGGTGGCCATTGTGATGTCACTATTTTTATATATGATATATAATATGTTTATGTTTTCTTTAAGCTTCTGTATTTTTCATTTTTTGCATACCTTTATGGTTTCCATTATGGGTAAACACGATATCTTCATTTAAGGAAGTGCGGACTACCGCCCCCTAAAAGTGATGTGATTCGTTAATGCCATATGTGGGACGTGTAAAGGATGGATTTAAAGTTATTATATATGATGTTATACTGGAATTATAATATACCTCTATATCATTATTATTTCTTTCCATTAAAGTATGAGATAGAAATGAAAGTAGCGTTCATGCGTACGTACGGCTTACCGTCTCCATGAACGGTGCATTTCATTTCTTATCCCCAAATGTAATGTACTATTAAAAGTACATGTATATAATGGATATATATAATTAATGATATATCTAAATGATGAATATAATTCTGGAATTAAAATATACATACCTCTCATTTAGTTTTAATTCCATTAATATGACAATTAAATGAAAGTAGCGTTCATGCGTACGTACGGATTACCGTCTCCATGAACGGTGCATTTCATTTCTTACCTCTAAATGATTATGTAATATTATAAATACATGTATATGCCGGATATATATGATACATATTATATCCAAATCGGGAATTTCATTCTGGATATAAAGAACTTTTGACCACATGAACAACATGTAATTGTAAGAAGTCAACTTTCGACTTAAGAACCAAATATTGACAAAACAAACATTATTAACTTAAATGGTTACATAATGTTTATAACATGGAAATAAGTGATATAAAAGGAATAATGAACTTTAAAAAGGTTCTTTATCAAGTATAAATTAACTCAAGTTTATTATTCAGGACGTTAAAGAATGATCGAGTCAATTCGGACCCAAGGTAAGGGACTTCGTCTCAATCTCCTTTCATTGAGGCATATTTCGTTTTATACAAAACATTCTTTTATACGGTGTATAAACTCCTTTGAATTTTACTTTTATACAAAAGGAATCTTTTCCTATGAAGCATTTTACTAAACGACAAAAAGGAATGTTTTTTTTAACGTACGCGGTGACAACGACCTTTTCCGCCGCCGCGAGTATTATTTGATCTTTGGCTTTCTCAACAAGCCGTAATGTTTTTAGAATAAAATAAATACCATATACTCTTTTATGTATTTTGGTATTGAAAATGGTTTTGAAAAAGGATTCTATTATGTCAATATATTTATGATATATTGTGATTGAAATGTGGAAATGTTATCATTCCTTTATATTGGTTTTATGTTTTATGATTTTATACTGGTACTTGGACATTTTAACGGGTTGTTACGTTATAAACCATATGACGGGTGGTGCCGTGAATACCAGGACGGGTGGTTACGTTATAACCTCCAATGCATTGGGTATGGAAGTCGGCCGTATGGCTATTCCATTAAGTATGTATGGAAATTGGCCGTATGGCTATTCCATTAAGTGATATGTGTGGAAGTCAACCGTATGGTTATTCCACTTAAGCATGTTTATGTCCCAAGTTACCATTATATATGTTATGTGTTCTTTTTATGGGTTTTATGGTAATCCTTTGGTTACAAAAAGGTAAGTAATGATACTTTATTCAGTGAAGAGTTTTTTTTTACTACTTCATGAAGGTGAAGGTATTACTTTGATATAGTATACATGGTTTACTTGATGTTTCAAAAACTAACAGTTTTCATTCTTTTTGTATCCCTTACTGAGCTTTTTATGCTCACCCCAAGTTTTTTGAAATGTTTTTCATAGGACTTGAAGTGGAATAAGGTCAAGGATTGGATCAAGGGAATTTCATGCTATCTAAAACATGGAATCTAGACATCTTTCTTTTTAAGAGTTTTTATTTTATGGAGACTTAGTAGAAGTGTCTACTTTGTAATCTTTTAAGATGTAATAGTTATGTTATAATTCTCTAAAACTCTAAACCTGAAAAGATCCTCAATTTGAATTATTCATTTAATTCAATATTAAGTAAGGTTTAAGGCTGGGGCCTTATATGTTATGTTTATGATTGAGTCACATTATTGGAATAACGTTTTTCCAACATTATGACCAAACATTGCATATTCATTTGGGTTATCTTATTGGGGTTGCATTATTGGTTTATGGTTGGGTAAACTGTGTGACCAAACTACACAATTTCCCAAGTATATTAAATATGTGAAATTAAATTTTTTAACATAATGAATTTAACCACTAAATCCCTTATTTATCTTCCATTAAACTTCTCTAAACCATGAGACCTCTCCCCTTTCATTTTACCATTCTCCTTAAAAATAACCCCCAAATTTAATTATGAATGAGGATAATTTATTAAGTTCATACCCCCTAGACCTCTCCTCCTCATATTTTCCTTATCATTTATCCATATTCTTACATTATAAAGGGATTAGGGACCTATGATTATTAGTATCCAAAATTTTAATTAATGACATATTTATTATGATTTTCTTTAGTCTTCAAGAAATTTTGTGAACCATGCTAACGAAAAAATGCCACCGTTCTAACTGAAATAAACTATTTTGATTGAATTTTGTCATATCCAACATCCATTAAATTAAAACTACCATTTATTATGGGTTTAAACATGTGATATTATATTTCTAATGTTATTACATATCTATAGTTACTAACAGTAAAAGAATTTTGATTTCGTGGATTTTTTTACTAAAAGTGATACTATTTTAATTCAATATATAAGGATACATGTATTTCTAAACTCGAGAACACCTTGTGTTTGATGGAAATACATGTGTCTCTTTTAAAAGACTTATTTAATCTTTATATGATGTTAAAAATTTAGAATATGTTTTATTGAAGGTTTTATATGAAATTGACTATATTATTTATCCATCAACATATATTTTTGACCCCTTGAATTTTATTGTATTTTATGATGGTCATGTGATTGGTTTTCAAATATTATTTTATTTCTTATATTATTATAAAATAATTATAAGTAAATGTTGGAAAATTTTATTTTTTTAAAATTGAGAATAAAATATTGAAACATTCTCCCATTTTTTCAAGCGAAATTATTATTATATTTATATGGAATACATTTGGATTTTTTCTAGTTATTAATGATTTATTATTTTATTTTATTTTGGTATTCCTAATGTAAAAGGTTTTTTTTCTATTAAGTTATTTTGGAGGTGAAGGTGTGACTATTCTTATATTTATATGGTTATAGTGATTTTCTATAAAATTCATTAACATGACTAGATTTTTCTTTAATGGGATGCAACTAGTTTTTTGGTAGGAACAGAATGTTCACATGTAAAAATCATTTATTTTTATTCTAATACAATTGGTATTGATCTAGAGCTTGTTTAGATTATGGGATTTTTCCATTGTAATGGAATGGTATTAAATTAATGATTATTATAGTATGTTGTGTGATATCTAGTGTCAATATATATTTATTTTACATTATCTATGTCATAGATCATCCTAAAGGATCATAGGTAACAATGATGAATGTAATTATTTGTATTTATATTAACTTTTCTATATGAATATATTCTCATATTTTGTTTGGTATTTTCTGCACATATAAGAAAACATTCATCATTCACCTTTGTATATAATAATTTTAACAGAATACGTTTTAACTAGTTTTATATCATGATACATGTTATTTTCAAAAAAAAGGTTTAATGGGTGTTTTATATTAAAAAATATATAAATTTTTTATTTTAAAATGATTTCTTAAACCTAAATCATAATAATTTTATTTTTATTAATTTAAAATACCTTCATTCTATATGTAAATAAAACAAGCATAAATAGTTTTATTTTTAAATAGCATGGGTTATATATAGGATTCTCATTGGTAATACTTTTCATACACTTATTATATTATAGGTGTGTCTTGTTTTTTATTTTAAGTAATGCATGATAATTGGATCAATTTTATGGTTATATAGAGGTTCTTAGAAATATGACCATTATATTGAAAATGGAAATTGTTAGTTAAAGTGTTCAAGCTCATTTTGTTGCAATATATTTTTCTACTTTTCAACCTCATGTTTCCATTCCATAGTTATTTTTACCATAGATTTGTTCAATGATGTTTTTTGGTCTTATGTGATATTTATATTTATATGATGATTGGTCTATTTTTATACTTAATTTTTTTTCTCATTCCTTATTTGGATTGGTTACTCTTTTAATCATTTATTTTACTACGTGGTTAATCTATATATGACTTAGTTAGATCACTCTTTATTTTTCAGATAAAATTATTTTCAATATTTTTAAACTTTATGTTGAACCCGAGTTTCAAACCTATGGAAATTGAGAACACCCTTTATGGATTACAGTTAGCTAAATCATGTTTTTAGTTATAGGGTAGATTGGCATTGGTTCATGAAAACTCTATACTAGGGATATCTCATATTCTCTCCATCTTATTAGACCAACGGATGGATTCACCCAATAGTTAGAAACCACTAAATTTAGGTACTTCTGGGGGATCAATCCATAATGGACAAGATCAATCTTTTAAAAATAAACTCTATCTTCTATAATAGTCCCAATCCCAAATAAATAATTATATGAGGTATAAATGGAGTTATTATTAGAAGAATTGAAGGAGAAGATATCTTGTAATCATGAAAACTGTCTATTATAAACTATGCAGTTCTCGTCAACCTGGAACCAATATTTCTCACCCAGTTAGAAGACTTATGTATTTTTCGATTTTTATTAGTTATAAGTATTTATATTTTAGTATGTGGTAACATTATTTCATAATGTATCAAAATTTCATTCATCAATCCCATGAATTATTACACACTAAAAGATATTCCAAGCAATTGTATATGTCACAGATAGGCCTTATGGGACCACATATCCTATTAATATTCAGAAAATTCAAGTCCATCATCAATATGAATGATTTATTTTCCAAATGGGATGAGTCTATACAACTCAATGATTATGAAATTTATTTCATAAATTATTTGGAGTCTAGCATCATAACAAGATTTTGGGTCTCTAATAAAATATTGATAGAAAATGAAACTAGTTTTAATGATTTTATGTTTAATATGCTACATGAAAAATACATTTTTTACCATCCTAAGAATTTATGATATAATTTTCTTTAAATGTTTCAAATTTCAACCATATATTGTTTTACATGTAACAAGAAGTTAAAATAAACCATGAACTAATATGCAATTATTATAATTATTTGATATGATAGTTAAAACATGGAAATTTAATTTGATGTCCTGATTAAAAATAACCAAATTTTTAAAATTAGTAATTATTGATTTATATAAGGAAAATATATTGTTAAATAGGATTTTAATTTTTTATGGCCATTAAATGCTTTGAAAATACATTTTTTTAGAAAAATGATCTCTTTTTTCTCAATAAAAAATAAAAACATTTCCCCTTTTAGAATATTTATTTGAAAAAAATAACATTATTTTTTTAACCAATAATTAAAAATTATTATATAGTGAATTTTTGAAAATGTTATGAAAATATAAATTATTAGATTAACAAGGAAAATAATGGTTTTTATCCCTTCCTTAAAACCTTTTTTCCCTAATTTTTTGAATAACCCACATTATGGTTGACTGGGAACCTCAAAATTAATGGATACCAAATTTCAAACACCAAAAACATTGATAATATATAGGCTTTAAAATCCACCGCAATAAAAAAATCACATTCAAAATTCTAATACAAAAAATAGGCCACGTCATTACCACATACTTAAAGCCACCTCCATATGCACACCCTAGCGTGACAAAAATATCAATTTCATCAATCCCTCTGCACCATTGAAGGCCCGATTGAATATCATTGGAATCACTTCTCAGAGACACAATAACTCTTATAATGTCTCAAAATCATAATCATCAAGCCACCCTAACACTGCTGAATTGGATGACCAGATCAAGAAAAACATAGAATACACTTCAACCTCTTCAACCCCATTGGGATTTCCACCATCATTCTCTTCATCATCAAACACCATTTCCCATCATGAAAATTGACATCATTAACCGTCAAAACAAAAAATATCAAAAGTTTTAATCATAACCACCATTCTCCAACACTCTGAACATTCAAATGTAGGACTCACCTCCTAGAAATCTATTGGCCACCCGAGCACTATTTCCCAAAGATGTGAAGAACCACCCCACTACACTGACTAGGGGAGAGATGGGATTCTAGACAAGGAAGAGCTAATGCTAATAAAGCCTCTATAAAGTCGATCCATTCACCAGGAATAAGGAATGAAATACCATAACCATTTGACAAAACTTTTCTCAACATATTCGAATGAAAAATTAATTATATATGAACAAAAAAAGGAAATTGTAGCCTATAATAAGGAAGAAAATTCAAATTAGTAGAAATGAAAGAACCAAGTTGACGAGGAAAGAAATCCAAAGATATATATTTTTATAAAATGGGTTCATTATAAAATTAGATCATTTATATTTTTATTAATCAAATTTAGATCATTTTCTTTATATTTAGGATGAATTTTTATATAAAAGCATTTTATACTTTTGGGATGTTTTTAATTGGGAAACAATTTTTCATCATGACTACATGATTAATTTTAATTTTAATTCTACCAGTTATATGAATTTAATATTTTAAAATGGATTAAATGTTTGTAAGTACAATATAATTTTTCTATAATGAATAGTAAAAACATTAAATGATAATTACTATGTGTAATGTTAAAACGAGTTTATAGGGGTGGTAGGGTAAAACCAAAAGTTAAAGGAATGATGACAAAGAAATATTTAAAGTTTGTTTTATCATCAAATTTAAACCTTAACATCTAAAAAAATTGTAATTTATGAATATTTGGATTAATTTTTCTTCAGATTTAATTTATCATTTTGGATTATTTTGAGGAATTTCAATATAATTTCTATGTGGGTTCCTTTATCCACATATATAATGGTATCCCATATCCTCTCCACTCTACGCTCCATGAACCTTTATTATTGTTTCATACCTACCCGAATACATTAATTAGTTTCCATAACACATCCTAGAGGACATATTTTTATTATTAAACCCTCATAATAAGTCTTTTTGTGCTAACCTAGGTTGGTAGTCTGAAGAAGAAGTATCATTCTTACCTGAGCATTTTTATTTAATTTATTCTTCCAAATCCATAATGTATTATTAATATATTAAAATATGATAACATAATAATCTCAAATATAATGATATTTTATTATTTTTAATAGAATAAACTATATACATCTTCTCTAATATAAAATGGGAAAATAAATCATTGATCCCTTATACGGCGAACTACCTCCTCACAAACCAATGTAATTCATCATCCTTCATTGCTTCTCATAGGTGGATATAATTATGAATTAAAAGTATATATATTTTATATTAATGAGATAATTAAATTTTTTTTAATTAAAATATAATATATACCATCTTACCTTCCAATCAATTGGAAACGTTAACATCACTCGTGAGTACGTGTGAACCTCCGCCTCTATGATGTAATGTGATATGTTTTTCATTTTAATTTATCATGGATTGTAATAGGATTATATTTAATATATAATTATGATATATTGGGATTAAAATTTATTCTATATAGGTTAAAATTTATTTATCTTTCATTCATTACATTCAATAACAAAGTGGTAACAACCTTTATATGTACATAATGCATGTCATCTCCATGAATGGTATAATTAATTTTCAATCTCTAAATATTACATATTTATATAAATACATATAGAATTAATATAGAATATAAGTACATAATTTTTAAAATTCATTCTATTACTTCACCTATATCAATTTAAAATTACCCAAAATACAATCCAAAACATACATGAAAAATGAAGTTTTTACACAAAACGTTATCATAACAATGAAATTTATAATAAATGGGAAATAAAAGGTCTTCAGTAAATCATTAATTGTATTATATATATATATATATATATATTATGGTTCTAAAATGGTTTCATAATAAACCAATTTTTATTATGAAATATTTTTCAATGTATATAGAGAAATCAAAAACATCACGTAAGATATTTTTATCTCACTTTTATTTCTGTGGGGTACATTCCATATTCAGTAGTTTTTTCTTTTTTGGAGTCATATATTCTAATAATAATTTGATTTTATGAATATAATTTTTAATATTATAAGGATTTAGAAAATGTATAATATTTTTTATATCTTGGGGATTATAATTCAAATGTTTTGAAATTAGTAATGGTTTTATGTTATAATCTTCTGGCTCATCGGGATTGTTTATGATTATGTTTCAGAGTTTGAAATTGTGTGATCAATATCTATATAAATCCATAAATATTATCCTACTATCTTTATATATATAAGTTAAATTTTTTCTGATATTTTTTTCTCTTTATTTAATCAATATATTAAATTAATTTTTAAGAAAAGACAACATTATTTCTCTCTTCAATTAAAAATCAGTTCCCCTCCATAACCAAAATTTCCAAAAAAATTATAATGACTGATTTTTATATTATCCAATTATTTATTAGTTTCATTATTACCCATTTTTGAATATTTATAATGTGTTTTAAAACTAATATGCTATCCATTTTTATAACAAGGTTCTTTGTACATTTTGAGGAAAATGTAAAAGAAATATTTGTTTTAAACATACACAACATGAATGGAATTTTCCACCGTAATTAATGCTCAATGATTTAAAGAATAATTTGAAATTATTGTTTTTTATTTTTTAGGAAAAATATTCATTAATATTTTGGAAATTTTTAATATTATAGAAAAGTGATTTCAAATTAAAAAAAAAGATTTTTCCCTCAAGAAATGTTCCATGTTATCTATAAAATTATTTTCATTATAATAATGATTCCTTTTATATTACATAAAATTCACTAGGTATATGTTCCGTTGAAAAATTCTTTATTGTTTACCTAAATAGATTATATTTAGAATGATAATATATTTATGAAACATGATCTTTTTTCACCGGTTATGCTATGATGAAATGATGAAATGTTTCTGGAACCTGTCTTATTCCTACAGGTTATGTTATGAAGAAATGTTTATGAACTCATTTACTTTAGTAGGTTCTAATATTATGAATATTTTATGATCGTATTCCACACATCTATTTGAATTTCATTATTTTATGTTTTTTCTAGAATTACATATCCCTCCAATGTATTGGGTAATGATTAACATATTGTATGATAAAATGGTACAAGAGAGGTTATCTGAAGCCCAAAAGAGGGTACATTAGAGGTTATCCCAATCACAAAAGAGGGTACATGATAGGTTATCCAAATTCTAAATCAGTTACACAGGTGGTTATCATAGGACTATATTTTTATTAATATCATGATGGGAATCCTAACATAAGATTCTCTAGGATAATTTGTAAAAAAAAATCTATGTCTTCTACCAAGGTCATGGTCTCATTCCCTCTTTTCATTTACCCCGTTATAATTCATGTCATATAAACAACTATGATTTATATCATGACACAATTCTATGCATAATTATATATAGGTTAGGTATTTCAAATGTTAACTCATATTCTTATACCCTTATTCTCATGTTTTGGTTATGTGATCCTTGTAATCTCCCTCATTTACCCTTACTCAGCATTTGAGATCAACATTTCTTATGTTTTCTTTCCCTAGGTTATAATGAAAGGTATTGTCTATGATATTTCCATGAAAGGATATAGTTATGAAGAATTTATTTGGAGATCTCATATCTCACTTATGAACAATTTTTTATGTCTCCATGTTTCCAAAGAAACAAGACCTACACAATTATAATGTGGATCATTAATTTACATAATGAATAATCATATTATAAGATATAACATCTATGTATGAAAATTATGGGTTGTTATAGTTTGGATTAGATTAATGTTTAGTTAACCATCTGAAACTAGGATTCTAAATAATTAGTGAGAACAATAACGATAAATCAAAGTATAGTAAAACATTCTATAATTTTTTTGATGTATAGAGAAAGTGGTTTTCAGAAAATTACATCTCTATTTGCATTCCACAAGTGAATGTGGATTAGACATAGTTTTTATTAGGGGAAATATATTTGAAAATATTTATTGGGATTTGAATCACATATCACCTGGTGTGTGAAAACAGTTCATACTCCACATCTGTTTAGACACTCACAGGTGATATATTCTAGAAATTCAAAAACTCCTTGCAAACCATCATGAAATATATAAATAATGACCATGATTGACCAAGGTTAATCTAAAGGATTCATAGATTGAAAAGTTGGTGTCATCATTTAGACATCTTGTGAATTACTTTTTGGGATTTATCATTCTAGTGAATGATGCATGATGGTCAATGAAAAAAATTTGTTTTTATAATGGACTAAAGATCACGTGATGAAGTTGAGTTTGTATCAAGTATCCAAAAAAATTGAAGTACCCAATTATATATTACTAATGTGAATTATATTATATATAGAAATGTATATGTGAATTTTAAAACATTTATTCAATGATTAGATGTTGAGGTAATTGTAAAAACCCAAAAGGTAAAATAATCACCTCTTAAGTCTACGATCTTCTCTAGTTGTTATTGTAAGAATATGATTCCTGAAAATATCATTATTATCCCTCTGGTTTAATATGATGTTATTTTAGGAAGGGATTTGATTTCTCTATATAAATCTTACATCAACATTAGAGGAAGGGAATTTATTTTTGATATTCCAACTCAACTTATGATCATATATTAGGGTGATGATAATTATGAACTTCCAATTGATGTTGCATCCATTATGTGGGTATTTATTCCTATTAAAATGGGAAATTTATCTCAGATGGTTGGGGAAAACTCTAAATTGATTATATGACTATTTTAATGAATTTTTTTGATGTCTTTTGAAAGTGTTTCATAGTCATATAGAAAATCACGAATCCTTGTTATCAATAGAACCCATACATGGTGCCTCAGCAATTTCAAAAACATTATATAGAATGGCCCTGATTTAGTAGTAATAATTAAAGAATAAACCCTATGGGGACCTTATAATATAATTTGTTAGGCCACATGTGTAACCATGGGGTTCACCAGTCATTTTATTAAAAATACGTACAGATAAATGTGACTCTATATTGATTACGGGGAACATAATGAGATTAATTTAAAGAATATATAACATCTACCCCATATTGATGACTTATTAAATCAAATGTTTAGTGCTTAATACTTTTCCATGATTAACCTGAATTCTAGATATCAGACATTTCAGGTCAAAAAGGAAGATATACCTATGAAATAATTCCATAAAATGAATATATCATGACTCCATTTGGCCCCACTATCATAATGTATTAAATGAATAGAGTTCATAGAGATAACATTGATTAGTTTGTGGTAGTCTTTATAGATGTAATTATTTTATATTCAAATAGAAAAGAAGAACATGAAGATCACTATAATTTTTTACTCAAAGCCCTATTGAATGATAAGTCATATGAAATGTTTTAAAATAGTTAATTTTGGCTAAAAATATTCATTTCTGAGTAATATAGTCACAATAAAGGGTTTATCAGTGGATCCATTAAACAATAATGTTACCAAAAATTTTCCTATACAAAATATAATGACTAGTATTATAAACTCTCTCTATTTAGATGGGTATTATCAATTCTTTGTTGAAAATTTATAATGAATATCTACTACAATAACCATGATTACTCAAAAGGGAGTGAAGATCCTCTAGATATTAGAATTTAAGTAGAATTTTAAGGAACTAATGTGAATTTTTACCTTATATTTTATACATGTTTGTAATCTATAATAATAAATGGAAGAAGGGACTAGTATCCATTCTCATGTATAGTGACATCATTATAGATTATTCCACCAAAAAAATAAATATTCATTAGAAACATTAACCACAAAATGATTTAGAGTTAGCTTCTATACGTTTTACATTAAAGATACTGAGGACTTACCCTTATGGTGAACGGTTTGATATGTATAAATACCAAAAGAGTTTAATGTATATATTCACATAGAAAGAGTGTAACATTATCCATAGAATTTTTCTATAGATGATTAATGATTATGAATTCACCATATAATATCACCTTAAGAAAGTGATCAAGGTGGATGATGCATTGATTCAAAAGAATCATTCTAGCTAATCTATGTTGAGGATAACAAAAGATCAAATATTTATGGATTTACAAAGGATCAATCTGAAAATTTTGTTCGAATGGGAATAAATATTATCTTTCTGAAATTATTGTTCAACCTTCTATCCAAGTGAATATTAAATAGGAATAGAATGATGATGAAGAGATGTAGAAGAAGGATATAAATATTCATGGTCTTATAATTGATTATAATGTAATTATAAGGTTCAAGAACCTTTTATGTGTTCAATTCATAGCTAATTTGAAGAATTGGATTTTAGATGATGCTCATAAATCCTCATTCTCTATTCATCTTGGATGTAAAAATACATATAAATATTAGAAAGAGTTGAACTTATGGGATGTAATGAAGAGATTTATTGTATATTTTGTAACCTAATTCTTGGTATATCATCTTGTTCATGGCGAGAGATAAGATTATGAGGGGATCTTAAAACCATTACATATACCATATTAAAAGGCAGAAAACATAACCATTTAATTTTTCATCATTCTCCCTAAAACATCTAAAGGTCAGAGTAACAATGTTATATGGATTTTTTTCTACCTCCTCAAAAATTAAGTACAATTATTTTATGTTAAAAAATATTTCTCTCAATATGATGTTTTCATGATATATAATAGATAAGTGGTAATGTTTCATGTTGTTTCATATTCTATTATATCTTATTTGGATATGAGGTTTACCATGATGTTCTAGAGAAGTCTTGAGTATGATCTAGATGCAGATTTGATATACTATATGATGTATTATACTCATACATATAGTTAGTCTTATAGGACCATTAAAATCCTATAGGATATGATGATATCTTATTCTATAGAATTTTATAGTTATAGGGATCAACACCTTCCTTTGGTAGAGTTTTCCTATAGTAATATCTTTCATTCAAGAATTCATATGGCTCCTTATGAAGACCAATATGGAAGTAAATGTAGAAAAATGACATTATTGGATGAATTTGGGGATATAAATCTATTGATACATGAGATGATTGATGAAATATAAGAGTAGTATAAAACCATTCAGCAATGCGTAAGGGAAACACAAAGTAGACTCAGTTTCTTTGATAATAATCATCCAAGTGATTTGGAGTTTGTAGTTGGTGATAATGAATTTTTGTGAATTTCTCTATAGGATACATTTATGAGATTTAGGAAAAAATGAATGTTGAGTACTATATGTACTGACCCCAAATATATTTTTTATTAGGTTGGGACAGTCGTTTATCTCTTGGTGCTTCAACTGAACCTCCCTCAAGTCCACAATGTGTTTCCTGATTACCTCCTAGGTAATTAAATACTTTAATCTTCAATTGTACTAAAATTAATGGTTTTTTTAGTATATCATCCTATAAATAATATCTTATGAAGATTCTAGATCAAGAGGATAAAATTCAACAAAACTGGACCACTAACATGGTCAAATAATTATGGCGAACCACCAATTTGAGGAAGATACATGAGAAACTTAGGATATGATAAGGTACATATATCCTAATATTTTTTAATAAATTTTATGGACTATAGAAGGTTAATTCCATTTTAAAATGGGTATAATATAACACCTAAAATTTTTTGGAAATATGTTTTTCAAATAAGTTAAATTTCATTGATTGTTTTCATTGTATGAAACACTGAGATTGAATGAAACATGATATACTATTAAAATATTATTATTTTATGTGACTATTATCACCTATCTGTTAAATTTTGTGGTATTAATAGGAATATCTACAACATTAAAATAAATTAAAACGGTTTTAGATATAGAAAAATAGATTTTTAGTGAAAACTTCCTTTTGTTTAAACGATTTGAAAATTTAAATATATATTAAAATGATTACAAATAAAAATTAGTTTAATTTTATTTGTATTAATAAAATTTGGATTATAAGAATAAAGTCTTTATTTTGTTTTTAAATAAAATCATTGTATACTTACGAAAAAAATTTCTTTGGAAAAGATTTTTTTGTCATGTGTGTGGGTTTAATTTAAAAATGAATTATTCTAAGTATACGAATTGAACACGATTAATTCAATTCAATATTTGGAATCAGAATGATTAATAATATATAATAATTCCTAATAAATATTTGTTGATAATTTATAGTATAAACAATGACAATTGATTACCATGATTATTATTAGAATATGTTTATCAGTGGTTAAAACAAAAGATAAGGGTATGTTGTTAATAAAACATTTATAAATACAATTGGATGGAAATATATTAACATTATCATTTCCCAAATTATAATATATGTTCATCTGGAATCATTTTTTTGGGAATTTATTAATCATTTTATTTATTTTTTGAAATTTATTTGTAGTTTCCAAGTGGGTTCATTTCCCCACATAAATAAGGACATCTCATATCCTCCCCTATAGTCACCCCAAGATAATTTTGGTTTAGAAAATCCCTAAAAAAATAAATTAAATGAATTCATTTCAACATTATATAGTCCATATTTTGATCTTTTCACCCTCTTATGAATTCCTTACTACAAACATAGGGTGGTTTTCAAAAGAATATATATCATTCTTAGCTAACTATTTTTATGTTATTTACTCTTCCACCTCCTTAAAATTTTCATGAAATATGTTATAATAATATCATAATTATAAACCATATATGGAGATGTTATTTTGTTAAATTAATTATCTATATCCATCTTCCCCTCTATAAAATGGGAAACAAATCCATGGATTGTGTGTATAGAGGACTACCGCCTCAGGAAAGGATGTAATTCATTTTATGTCACTTCCAATAATGGATGGATATAATGATTTGTTATATTTATTATATTTTATTTATTACATAATTATACTTATAAAATTTTAACCTCACATTTACCTTCTTACCTTCAAAGCCTTTGAAAATGATAATATCGCTCCTGTAAACATTGGACTACTGACTGTATGAACTAATGTGATTCAATTTTCATTTTATTTTTACATTGTTAGTAATAATGATAGATTTAATGAATATAAATGATATATATTTTAAAATAAAAATATTACATAAAGTTGATATATTATTTACCAATACATCATTCCGTCCATTTAGAAAATTAAAACAATGTTCATGCGTACATACGAATTATCATCACCACTAACGGTGTATTTCATTTCATCTATAAAACTTTTATGGATTACAATAAATAAATATGTAAGGAAAATATATGATATTTATATCATGGTATGAATTAAATATATTATGGATACATGATCAATTTAAGAGGACCAAAAATACTAACAAAATCTTTCATGAAAAATGATGCAGTTATTACCCGTAACGTGATTTAGCAAGGGACGTTTTAATTAATGTGTAATAAAAGGTCATAAGAAACTGATATGGTGTATAATATACAATATAATGGTGTTAGAATTTATTTATAATAAAATTATATCTATTATATATGGGGATGAAATTTTTATGAAGAATGTTGAGACTTGAGGAAATGGATTTTTGTATCACTTATGTTTCTATGTGACACGTGTCATATTTACCAATTGCTTCTTTTGTGTTGTGTAAAAAAATCCCATGAACTTATTTTTTTAAGATTGTTATGATTTTTTTGGATTTACATATCTATATATGATTATTTCTTTTATTGTACTTCTGAATCAAAAATACCAAAGTATTAAGGGTTTTATGTTACATTCTCATTGTTTATCACGATTTTTTATGATTATGTTCGGATGATGAAATATTAAAATCTATATCTCAATAAAATATTTAAACATAGTATAATCTAGTTATTTATAATAACAATTTTTTCCTTTTAGCTTCCTCTAATTATTTAATCAAGTTACAAAAATAATATTTTTAGGAAAACTTACATTATTTTTCCCTTTCAGCAGAAATTAATTTCCCCACCACGTCCATGTTTTCCAAAATATTTAAACAATTCTATTAATATTTGAAAATGATTTTTGAAATACATTTTTACCATGTTTTAATTTTAAAAAAATATTCTAAAATTAATATTCTTTCCATTTAGAAAATGAAGAACTATTGACTTTTTACTGAAAATGTGAATGCAATATTTATATTAATCATACACAGAATGAATGGAATTTTCAATGGTTATACCCTCTCACTGATTTTAAAATTCATTTATAAGTAAAAAATGGTATTTTATATTAAAAATATTTTCTTTAGTATTTGGTAACTTTTTAAATTTAAAATAATTTAATTTAATGTCTAAATTATATTTTCATTAAGAAATATACAATGTTTTCTTTTAAAATAATTTTCCATTTAAATTAACTACCTTTGATGTTAGTTAAGATCTACTGGGGATATGATCCTATGATTTCATCTTTATTATTTAACTAGTGGATTAATGATTATGATGACATGACTTTTATGTAACCTATTCTTTTTCCATATGTCATGTAATGATGAAATGATGAAATGTTTACAAAACCCATTTCTTTTCCATGGGTTATTCTAGGATGAATTTTTTTTGAAACCCATTTATTATTATGGGTTCTAATATTCAGAATGATTTGTGATCTTTTGGCACACATATTTATTACTTTAATTATGTTATTGGTGGTCTTGGTTTAATATATCCCCCCAATACATTGGATAATTATTAATGTTCGATGAACTCAAATGGTACATTGGAGGTTATCTAAAGCCCAAAAGATAGTACATGGGAGGTTATACCAAGAGGAAAATAGGGTTTGTAGGAGGTTATCCAAATCCCTAAGAACGTACATAGGTTTTTATCCCATGAATAACAAGTAATGAAAGAATATGTGGGTATCCTTCACGTAATATTTTATATACATTTATCTTTAACTCAAATCAATTTCTTATACCAACGTTATGTTGTCATTTCCTATATTCATTAATTCATTTATAATTTATGTATTATTAAGATCCATGGTTTATTCAATAACTCTATTTTATGATATATACTATAAAATGTATGGTTTTAAAAAAAAATTACCATGTTATCATACTATTATTATCATTTTACGATTATGTTATCATTGTTATCTTCCTTGATTCACCTTAATATGCATCTGAGCTCATCCTTTATTATGTTTCCTTCCCCAATGTTAAGACAAGTTACATTAAATTGTATATTTATAATTATGGGGATTTTAATGAAAAACATAGTTAAAGAATATGTAGATAACTTATGAACAAGTTTATGTGTTAATGTTTCTAAATATACTTGACCTGTGTGATTTTGATGTGCATCATTATGTTATATAAAGAATATTCATCTATTAATATGTAATTTCTATGTATTGTTATTTTTTCATTATACATCATTGAGTCCAACCATTCATCTCTTTACTACAAAGAAACAAATTTATTGATAGAGGATTTAATCAAGAGCTTTCCAAGAATTCATTAAGAGATGATGGAAAAGGATAACAAAGAATGACTGGATAAACACCCACAAGACAAGTGGTATTAATATACTATATCTCTTACCACCACAAAAGAGACCCCATATTTTTTTGTATATGGAAAAAGGGTTTATGTCTACAAAGGCTTACCTTTTCTCACTATGAGATTCTATTTGCAACCTACTATCCAATGGGAGAAAATCCCAAATATAACTCGGTGAATTAGAAAGTCTCTATGAGAAATGGTTTCAAATAATGAATAACCTTGAGTCCTATAAAAATAGTTATGATAGTTATTTAACAAGATATTATATCTATGCTCATTCATTAAAATATAATAGGTGTTGTCCCTAAAGGATCACATTATTCTTAAGAAGAAACTACAAAAGTTATATCCATAATGATGAGGACATTCACAATAAGTAAGGCCTATTATAACATAGTGTAATATATAATAATAATGCATGGAAAATTCATCATGCTTTCAAAAAATGTGATGTTCCTCGGAAATACATCACACAAAATCATAAAGTGGCCAGTAATTGTACTAGCTATAAGTCTTGAAATTCCATAGCACTCATCACCCTCAATATATGATGATAAATTTCATGATCGGTTCCCTTATAACAATATGTTAAATTGTGAGATAATTTGGTCCTCACTAAAGTACACACCCTTATTTCATGGGACACATTACTGTATGAATAAAAACATCACTTTTCAAAAAAATTTATTGATTTATTCCCATTTCATTAGATGTGTAGGGACATACATACTTTCCATTCAAGACCATGTTGTAAAAGTTTCCCGTGTTCTATTAATGTTTTTGAGATCTCTCATTTATGGCTGGTTTTCTAAGAGCACTATAATTTTTCCACAATTAAATTACCATGTCATATGACATTAAAAAATCACAATTCATGGTACTCACCTAAGTGGAAAACAACTCCCCTCTTGATGTAGATCTAACCACACCACCATTTTCTTTAGAAATGTTTTTATGTAGCGATGGTAGGATCTCTATCCCAGGCCCATATGATGGATTCAAATGACTTTAACAACTGATTTAATGCTATTCTTGAGATCATTCACTCACAAATATTTTACCTTTTTAATCTCAACACTAAGAAACACATTGTTTTTGTTCATTTAGTCATAGATGATTCCATAAGTATTTTTTCATTAATTCTATCATAGTTGTTGGACATACATCACTCATATCAGGTTTCCAACACTAGAAATACCTTTAACTATTCTAAATACATGGAACTAAACTTTATATATAACATTTTCACTATATTATGTTAAAAAAATTGTTCTACACTTCCCATTTTATCAAGAAATCTCATTTTATGTGAAGTTTCCTCCAATATTTACTTGATTCGCTCACTATGCATGATTCATGTGATCAAAGGGGCCATGGTTGATTACATCATCCTGCATGATTAATACATTGTATACCTCATGATCGAAAGACAATGTACACAATAAGAAATATCTTTATTGATTATTGTCCCAATAGGATATTTAGTTATTCTTAAATCATATATAGCCCAACCAGAATAACTAAAACGTCTATTTTGTTCCAACCTGGGCTATGAGGCCATGATTTATCCATAATGAGTTTTTCAAGGGCTTTACCAAGGAATAATACATCATGTACCACTCTTATATATTAGTCTCAAACATGTATAAATATATTAAACTTCACTACTTATTGGTTTAAACAAAGGAAAATTTGGCTCCATATTCACCTATGAGCTAGATTTTAATGGGGAATATAATTAAGAACATTTTGTGGATTGATCTTTTTATTAGTATATGTTGTGACTACAAAAGTTCTTAACATAAGTCTAAACATGAACTGAAATATTTCCATATTAAAATATTCCATCATCCATGTTTATGAAACTAATATATTAATGATTTATTTACCAAGAAATGTTTTAGGATTTATTTCTGTCATCATGGGATAGAGAAGGACATCTATATTTCTTACTTTGGACATGGTAAAAAACAATGACCACATTACCTTCTAATGGTTATCCCTACTTCTTCTAATCAGTACTTTTAAGGGTTGAAAAGTTGTAATAGTGTTTTCATCCTCATAATATGATGTTAAACTATGTGCTCAATATCTCCCTTCACCATGAAAATTCATATAGCAACAATGGTTTTCAAATTAACCTTTATTTAACACACTGAATGTGACTCAAATATTCTTGATGGAAATGCTTGTCACTCTATTTGTCAATATTGATGTGTATTCCACCATAAAATAATTTAGATGTTTGGATTTATTCTAATAATCATGGGACACATCCAAACTCTCGAATCAACTAACCTTATCCCAACTACAATTTTGATCAGTTTTATTTCTAGATTCAAGATCCATTCACATCATTCTCATTTTAATGGACCGATTCTATGATTAAAATTCTAAAATTTATATATATACGAGTCATGTCAATTTTTTTACCCATCCAAAAAATGTTGGTATCTTCTACCCATTGAGATTATCAATTCATTTATTTTTTTAGTTAGATCTTCATCTGTGCACTATGACTTCCTCAAAACTACATATGGTTGAATCAATGTATTTATATGGTTTTTAGAGATATCAAAAGTTTAATATTAACGAATAAGAATGATTTTAATAAAAATTACACTTTTATTCTATGTTTTTTAGTACATAGTATTTGGTAAACATTCCGCATCTCTAATAAAAAAATCATCATTTTGGTTGAGAACCTGATCCAATAAAACCCCAGCTACATTTTTTGTGAAATTTATCCCTATTCACTATGACTATTCATGATAGATTATTTACAACATCCTATCACCAAGGATAATGTTAACCTTTATGTTTTATATATATTATTATGATATTTTTTCTTAATGAATCATACATTATAGATTATCATGCACATAGTTGAGTTTTATTCCATTCTTTCATAATAAAATTGTAATTAGTGTGTAGATATAATGTTCTTAGAGTATATAAACCCTAAAAGATAATTTTTCTTCCTATATGACAACTATATTTTATGAAATTTGAGTTTCCATTAGTTATCCTACCTTGATGTAAAATTATCCTCTTATAATCGATAACCTAAAAAATTATTTGGTTTCTCCCTCCTGGAAATTGGTAATGGGCACATCGAACCCTGGGACACCACTTCATGTTAATTATATTAAAACCCCCATGCATGGATATGTGTTCAATCATCATGTTTTATTTACCAACTATAGATTCATTATCCTATAAATTTAAACTCTTACCCTAAGTGATAATTTTTCAATAAAGCGAGTCATTCTCATAAAAATCTACCTTTTGGGATTCATAAATTATCATGTTATTATTTAAAAATATCATAACTCAACCACTCATGTGTATTTAAATAACATTTTTATCACACACTATTGCATCAAACACACTATCAATACAAGCCTTTGACACCCTAATAAGAAACACACAAAATATATATTATGGAAAAAATTTACATCCCAAGGAATATTAATCCCCTAAAAATATTTCATGATCATGAGACCAAAAATTAAATGACATTTTAGCGAGGTACAACATTAGACTATTGAATCCACCATATAATGATAAACTATTCTTGATTAATATAGTTTTGAATATACCTATCACCCTATTTAAGTCATATCCTTACATTAAATAGTGTTTATTTTTTAAATGATTGAATCCTCACAAACATTCCATGGCTGTAGTATGGGTTTGGATAGTGGTAAGCACCCCATAATCCTATATTAAAAATGTGGGTTCAAACCCCATTAGGCATAGATAATGTAGTAGCATTGTAGTGGTAGTGTAAGAGTGGAGGTACTGTCGCAATGGTGAGAACTGTAGTGGCAGTGGTACTGTAGCAATGGCAAGCACTGTAGTGGAGGCAGGGTACTGTAGCGGTGGCAAGACAATGTAGCAACACCGGGTAATGTGAAGTATTGTAGTAAGTGGTTAATGTAGAAGTAATATTCACTGAATGGGCTTTGTACCAAAAAAATTGGGCTTACGAGCCATGTAATGGGAAACATGTCCATTGGGACTTCGTGATATGTAATCGGTCTCCCTCTACATAGTTAAATGAGGTCTTTTCTTTGCTTTAAAAATAAATGAGGCTTCAGCCCCAACCTTTTAAAAAACATTCCATGGTTTCTAGTAATGATTGTATCGACACACCCAAATATTGAAACTTTTTTATAACAATTAACATGTTTCCACACATGAATACATGTCTTATCCTATAACATTTCATAAAAATAAATTGTCACTTATATCCTTGTATAATAAAAATATAACCACATGTTATAGTAATAGTATTTATAGAAGATGCTTCATTCGATTGTGAGAAGTCCCCATCATCAACATACATTACCCCTCAATCCATATATAGATTCAAATATTTAATATCTAATTCACAACATAATAAATTGATAGCCAAGGGTGATTTTTTAATAAATTCTAATATCGGGTTCCCATGTAAGTTTTTATAATAGATCCACCTCATGGTCTAATTTATAAGACCCTAAAAACAAACCCCTTTAATGTCAACGATGCATGAACATTAGCCTATAAGAATTAGGATTATGATTTTTGACCTTAAATATCATTATTCATCAAAATAACATCCATTTACTTATTTTTTCATGATCAATAGATACAATTATAACTGAGGAAAAAATACACTAAGGACACCTTGAGTGAATGACAATCCTCCACTTACTAAGTATTCACCTTATGTAAACAGTGAAAATTTTAGCATGTAAAATGAAAAAGAAAAAACTCATCAATATGAAAATACAAAAGGGAGTCTATAAGAAAATGTATGAACTAGGCCTGATAAACCTCATCGAAATTATATTTTGTAAAACATTATGATAATAATTAAAATTCATTAAACCTATAGGGAAAACCACCTACTGCCAATTATTACACCCCAAACATTTTATGGTGTGTGTCTCTTAAATACTTTTAATTCACTAGATAACCTATATTTCATGAAGCATTGAGTCTCTGTGAAACATAACTGTTTTATTTATTGGATAAAGTAAAAACCTATCCATTAAACATTAATTTTCCACTTCTGTGTTTTGAATTTGAAAATAAGACGTACACTATTGCGATAAGGGTGATATTTGTAGTCTGATAGAATCAAGTTAATTTTCAATGAATAGTAACTTAATATTATGAATAGTAAATTACCATGATTAATAGTAAAATAACTTTATGAATAGTAATATAACCCTTATGAATGGTAACCATTCTTATAAAGGTTTAAATAAAATTTTGGCACCTTATAAAAGAAGATGAATGTTTTAAGTGTTGGTATTTTTCAATTTTATAATGATTTTATTTAAAAATTGAATTTATCAAATTTAAGAAAATATTTTTGAAAAAATTATTTTATTTTCTGGATTCTGTAGATTGAAAGTTTATTATAATGAATTTTTGGGATTTTTCTGAAATACTTGAATTTTTGTTGAATAGTAAAATACATTAATTTACTCTATAAATACATTATAATTTCAAATAAATATTCATTGCATCATGAGTGATGTAAGCACCAAAATATCAAACTCGCATGCACTTATTACTATTTGTTCATATAATTCTCATTAATTATTTTCTTTTGGGGAAATAATAAATTAAGGAATATAATATTAAGAAAACCCTCCCCCCTCCACTATAAATACCACCCATCACACCCTCATTTCTTTACACCTATCAAGCTTCAATCCTTGATTATTTTCTGCGCAAATCTCTTACTAAGAACCTTCCCCATTTCCAACTCCCCTTGTTCTCCTCAAATGAGAAAATCTTATCCCCAAAAGAAGCTCTCAAAGGACGATAGATTCAAGAGGTAAATTTCTCTTTTCAATTCTTTCGTTTTCTTTTCAGGTTCATTTGTTACCTTTTCTATCCTCACCTCTTTATATATTAGTGTTATGAAAAATAAAGTACCTTTATTTATAGTAATTTATTTATGATAATGGAATAATCCATTATTATTTCTTCTTTTACCTCCTTTTATACTACAAATGAATGCATTGTCTGAGATGTGTCAATTTATCACATTCAAGGATGACGGGTTTTTGATTTCTGTTAAAATATTAAAAACATATAATGAAACCATCCTAATGTTTGAACTAGATTAGAATATATATTTTTTATCTTATAAAATTTTATGGAATCCTTACACACTCATTCTATAAAATAATAATACAAAACAAAATCGTTATGCACAAAATCGCCTAGTTGATCAAAGAATTCATCATTAAAATTTAAATAAAGTGTTGTCATCATGATATATAATACAAAATAAATACGGTATAATTTATATCTAGGGAGTTTCACTAATAATATATATTTAAATTTTTTTATGTTTAACAACATTTCAAACGAACTTCCATTCATGAATATAAGTAAACAGGTCATGAAAAACAAGGAAGAAAACACTTCCAAAATAATAAAATTGAACCTCCTAAACCCATAAAAATCAAATACATGATGCTAATAATGTTTTAATAAATAAATTAAATGTTTATTAGGTTATGTAATTATTAATTCATGAAGATAAATTTGATTATTCATGCCATTAATATCAATCGAGAACACCTTCGGGCATAAGGTAAGGGGATTCTTTTCTCACATTTAATTCCCTGAGATCACCATTGTTCACCACTTAATTATTTCATGTGGTGTATTTTTTACATTCATTTGATATATATTATCATTATTCTACTTATATTCATGGTATTATATGATTAATTTTGTGGTTATTAATTTTTGGTCATAAGACTTGATAGATTACAACGTGGTAAGGGACATTGGCTCAATTTCCATATCACTGAGACTTACATGGTACTGTGAACCTAATATTTGTTATGTGGTATACCTAATACCCATTTGAGATCATTATTCATTTGAAGTTTCAAATATATTATATATCCATATTCTGGTTTTATGGATAAGATTATTTTCTTAAGTCGTATACCCTATAACATACGGTGTTTATTTAGAATGTTGTTTTAACTATGGAAATATCGATGAATCTCTATCCTAAGATCTATAAGGATATATAAAAAGGCATATTGTAAATTTATAAAATCTACATATAAAAATTAATTTGGACATACAACGACAGGAGGGGCCTTCTATAGCCCATCGATGCATCAACAGGTCTCATGAGACAAATCAGTTGGTGAAAAACCCTTCGAGTTTGTTTCCAAAATTCAGATGGGATTCTACCCACAAACATAAACTGTTTCAATGGTATAGTGGTATCATGATCCAAATACATGATTTCCAATTAATAAAAATTATCTTTATTCATTTTTTGTTTTTACTATCCATAAGTTTTTCACTATAAAAAATTCAATAGATTTAGTAAGGAATATATTATTTTGATCTTCCTAGAAAATAAAAAAAAATTGGGACACAAACATGTAGAGGTTTCTCTAGCATGGATGTACCTAGGGGTGAAAACTCTGGCCAAGAGATTCAGACATGACCTGGGGTATCTTAGTGCTAGAAAATGGGCCTTACATAACACTAGGTTTGACACTCTCAAGGGAAATGATTAGGAAAATTCTTATTTCCTTTACAATGCATTTTGAAGTATTTGAATGTAAATTTTTTCTTAGAGAAACTACTTTTATGAGATTATCTATGCATAAAATTTCAATTTATTCTATGTACATTTCTAGTTGAAATTATAAATTGTGATTTATATCACAATCTATTGTATTCAATTATTTTTGAAATGTAACCTAATGGAATAAGGGGAATAAATACTCTTGAAAAATGTAGGTATTTCCCTATTGATCAAGCCATCACAGTCAATGTTGGAGCAGATCAGTTCATAACCATATTGGGACAACTTACTCGGGTTGTGACGAATAACCATGTTATACCTATGTTGGATATTTCCATGTGGCCCAATCCCCCTAATTTTAGTGTGAATACTAATCTATTGGTAGTTGAGTAGTGGATCAAGTACCTTTAAAATAAATTAACGGCATTACGATTCAATAAATATATAAAGTTACTGTTGGTCGTATATTGTCTCGAGGGTGATGCAGATCAATGGTAGTCCTTGACCCATAATTCTATAGAGGAAGAAGAAATAGAATCTATGTAATGGAGGAATTTTATGAAAATATTCTTCAACAAATATTTACCTCGTCATCAATGAACATAAATAAATAAGAAATTCCTTGTCTTAAAGGAATGTGATAAGGATAGTGTTGCGGTGTATGAGGATACCTTCAAAATACTAGCCAAGTATTCCATAGATTATGTATGTTACTCGAAAGAGAATATTTTTCAATTTTTTGAAGGTCTTAAGCCATGTCTTCTAAGGTCACTATCTTCTCAAAAAAATTCATCATACGATGAAATTTTATTAATTTCCTTCAAAACGGAGAAATAATTTTCTAGATCAAATTTGTTCAAGGGAACCAAGACAAGAAGTAGTACTCTAATAACCGTGGAAAAGGTAAAGTTACAAACAAGAACATGGGAATTTATTAATTCCCATTATTTGATAAATATATAAAGAATCATCTTGAGAAATGCTTGTAATTCATGGGAGTCTGCTATAAGTGTGGAGAAAAGATTCATTGATCTAATGAATGCATGGGGAAGAAAAAATTCAATGATGTCAAATTCTAAAATTGTAGAGAGATGAGATACTATGAAAATGAGTTTCTTAAGATCCCAGGAATCCTTCCTCAGAAAAGACCACAAGATCAAGGGAAATATTATGTTATTACAACATCAAAGGATGAAATTCCTAATGATGTAGTGGGGGGTACTTTACGTGTTTCCTCAATCATAGCCAATGCATTATCTAATTCTGGATCATCACATTCATTTATATCTCCCCAGTTTTCCAAAAAAATTTGACATGTCAAATTTGATTTAATAAAAGAGTTTTCAGTTAAAAATCGTAGGGGATGTATAAGTTCAACAAAGGTGTATCGATCATTCCCCCTCCTAACAAATAAATGTGCCTTACTTTATAACCTTATCATTATAACAATGATTTAATTTGATATAATTATCAGTATTAATTTACTATAAAATTAAGATGTGATGACATATTTTAAGAAGAATGAAGTTACAAATTTTTATAATGGTATTTAATCTCTTTTATTTAGACTAGAAACCTCTCCATTTGATTCTTATCAAAATCCATCACCAGTAGCTCTACAGAATGCAATTCTTTGAGAGGAAGAGGACACCATATCTATTGGTGAGGAAAGAAATATTCAAATTTAATATTTACATATTGTGGAAGAATACATTGATGTATTTCTAGAGGATTTACCTAGAAATCCTATATATAGGTATGTTGAGTTCTCTATTGATTTTCTTCCTTATGCATCACCTATATCAAAGACTCTCTATAGAGTGGCCACTGAGGAATTTGTGGAGAAAAAGAAACAACATTAGGAATCAAGTTAAAATTGATTTATTCAACCTAGTGTTTCCACATGGGGATACCCTATCCTATTTACCATGAAAAAGATTGATTCATGAGGCTATTCATCGATTATATGGGAATCAATGATGTTACAATAAATAACAAGTATCCTCTGCCACACATTGATGATTTATATGATCAACCTCATAGAGCCCTGTATTTTTCAAATATTGACCTTCGATCTGGATATCATGAGCTGTGTGTGAGGAAGGAGGATATTCCAAATATAGCATTTTGAATGAGGTATGAGAAATATGATTTTATATTAATGCCTTTTGGACTAACTAATGCACCTTCTGTTTTCATGGATATAGTTAATGGTGTTTTCAAGGAATATCATGATAATTTTTTATGGTATTTATCAATGATATCCTAGTATACTCCAAATGCTATGAAGACCCTGAGAATAACTTTTGGATTATTATGAAAATTATTAGAAGGGATTTATTATATGGGATGTTTAGAATGTGAAAATTTTAGATTCTATCAATTTATTTTCCTGGCCATATTGTCTCTAATTATGGAATCTTATCTGATCCTATAGAGACAAATGAAATCCATGAATGTCCCATTCCAATGAACATAACTATGGTATGTAGTGTTATTGGCTAAGTAGGTTACTATCAGCATTTCGTTCATAATTTCACCTGACTCGCTAACCTGTTAACCAAGATCACACATAATGGGGTAAAGTTTGTATGAACAAAATAATGTATATTATTCTTTGAATAATTGAATAGAAGATTGTTCAATACTCTAATTTTGACTCTTCCATCAGGAAATGATGGATTTGGGATATACAGTTATACATCAAAGCATGTATTGGGTTTCATCCATATGCAAAATGATAAAGTTGTTACTTATTCATCAAAGTAGTTGAAGATTCATCGGAAAAATTACACAACTCGTGATCCTGTGTTAACAGTCATAATATTTGCCATGAAAATATAGAGAAATTATATCTATAATTATGGATGTGAGATATATACGAATAAAAATAGATTGAAATACATTTTTACACAAAAATAACTCAACATTAGGCAATTTATATGGCTCTAGTAACTCAAAGATTATGATTTTTCAATATAATACCAACTAGGAAACACAAATAATCTGGAAGATGCATTAAGCATGATATTTCATAGACTTATGACCCAAATAAAGGTTGAGAGAGATTCTATATTCATTCTAATATACTAAATATAGATATGGGATTTATTAATAATGGGGAAACATATTTCCTTTATCAAATGACTGATAACCCATCTTTACAAGAGAAGATAAAAAGATCTCAATATGATGATGAGAATCTGCAAAGAAAAATAAATGTTGTAAAATATAGAAGATTGGCAGAGTTTGTGTGTGAGGAAGGAGTTCAGAAATTTTGGAAGAGGTTATGTGTTCCATCCGTACCCAAGTAAAAAAGGGAACTATTATATGATCCTCATAGTTCAAGTTTATTTACACACCCGGGAATTACTATGATGTATAGAGATCTGACGGAACATTTTTTGTGGGATAACATGATGCAAAAATATTGATGACTATGTGTCATGGTGACTATATTATCAACAGGTGATGTTAGAGAGACAACATCCTATAGGGGCCATGCATCTTACAACTATTTCTATGTGTAAGTGAGATGAAATTATGATGGATTTTGTCAAGGAAACCAATAAAGAATCATGCAATATGGGTAATTGTTGATCGAATCACAAAATAAGCTCATTTCCTTGTTATAAGAGAGGATTTACCACTTGAGCGCCTAGAAAGACTTTATATTAATGAAGTTGTGATACTTCATGGTGCACCTCTTTTAATTGTTTCTGATCGAGATCCCTGATTTACATCAAAATTCTGAAAAATTGTCCAGAAGGCTATGGATACTAAGCTTCATACGAGTACTAATTATCACCCCCAAATCGATGGACAGTCTAAAAGGATTATTCAAACATTGGAAGACATGTTGAGATCTTTCTCTCTAAACATTCAAAGTATGTGGGATCAATACATTCCTTTTGTGGGATTTTCCTACAATAATAGTTTCTATTATAGCAATAAAATGGCACCATATGAAGAATTATATGGTAAGAGGATTCGAAATCCATCTTTTTGGGATGAATTTGGTGAGAGGAAATATATAGTCCCATAAATTATAAAAGAGAAAACTATAATGGTAAAAAAAATTCAGCACCATATTAAAGCAGACTAAAGTAAGTAAAACAGTTATACTAAAAACTGGAGAATGGATTTGGAATTTTATGTAGGATATCATGTCTTTATAAAATTATCTCCGTGGAAGGGTTTCTTAAGGATCGATAAGAAAGGGAAACTGTACCCCAAGTACATATGAGCATTTGAAGTTATGGAAAGGATCAGAGCTGTAGCTTACAATTTAGAAATTCCACAAAGTCTCTCCAATGTTCATAATGTGTTCCATATGTCATTGCAAAAGAAATACATTCTATACCCAACGCATGTAATCACATATGAAGAAATAGAACTAGAACATGATTTTTCATACTGTGAAGATCCTATCAAGATTCTTGACACAAGGGTGAAGGTATTGAGAAATCAAACAACTCAACTAGTAAAGGTTCTTTGGATAAACCATAAAATGGTGGAATATACATGGGAACCTAAATATATAATAAATAAGAAACACCAACATCTCTTTGAAAGAATTTCTACATGAAAAATATTGAGGATGAAATTTATGAAGGTGGGAAGAATATAAGACCCCAAACATTTTATAGTATATTTCTCTTAAATACATTTTATTCCTTAGATAGCTTGTATTTCATGAATAAATGACTCTATATGAAACAAAACACGGTAATTTATATGATAATTTTATAACCTATCTATTAAAAATAAATTTTACACTTCTGTGTTTTGAATTTCAAAAAATAGACATACACAGTTACGATCAGGGTGATATTTAGAGTCTGATAGAATCAAGATAATTTTCTACGAATAGTAAGTTACCCTTATGAATAATAACATACCCTTATGAATACTAAACTATCCCTATCAATAGTAATATGAACCTTATGAATGGTATCTTCACCCATGAATGTGTAAATAAAATTTGGGCACCTTAAAAATGAAGTTGAATATTTTTTGTGTCGGTATTTTTTTATTTAATAATAAATTTTATGAAAAATTAAATTTATCATATTTTAAAAAAATTGAAAAATGGAGTTCATATTTAGATTCTATATGTTAAAAAATGGTTTGGGGTTAATTTTTTCTATTTTTCTAAAATAAAATTGTTTTAATAATAAAATATATTATTTTACTATGTAAATACATTATAATTTACATTAACTATTACTAGAATCATGAGTGATATAAACACACAAATCTCAAACACACATGGACTTAATACTATTATAGTTCCTGGAATCCTTTCTATTTCTTTTCTTATGGATAAATAATAAATTAATTCATATAATATTAGGAAAACCCTCCTCCCCTCCACTATAAATATCACCCCTCACACCCTCATTTCTCCACACCTCTCAAGCCTTAATACTTGCCTAAATTCTTCTAAAATCTCTCACTAATATCTTCCCCCGCATCCAAAATCCCTAGTTATCCCCAAAAATACCAAATAATCTCCCTTAAATAGGATGTCAAAGTAAGATAGATTCAGGATGTAAATTTCTTTTTTCAATTCTTTTGTTTTCTTTTCATTTTCATTTTTTATGTTTTCATTCCCCACCTATTATCATCCAAGTGTTATGAAAAAATCCATTAACTTATATGTAATATAATTAGATTTGGATAATGGAAAATTTTATCATAATCTATTCTTTTCCCACCTTTTATACAATAAATTAAAGCACAATTTGAGATATGTTAATTTATCGAATTCTAGGACGACGAGTTTTTGATATCAATTACAATCTTCCTTACTGGTCATGAAACCTTTGTAATGGTTGACCCAGATCAAAATAAATTTATTTTTTCTTATTCAATGTTCTGTAATCCATACACAATCATTAAATAAAATAATAATAAAAAATAAGTACTCTATTCCCAAAACCACCAAGTTAATCCAAGCATTCATTATTATATTTAAACAAATGAGTCATCGTCATGGTATTTAATGAAAAATAATTATAAGATAATTTATATCTATGTAATATAACAAATAGTATATATTGATAATTTTTTATGTTTAACCACATTTCAAGAACACTTCTATTTATGAATACAAGTAAACTGATCATGAAAACTACGGAAAAAATGCTTCCAAAATAATAAAATAAAACTTCTTTAACCCATGAAATAAGAAATAAATGACCCTAATAAGGTTATAATAAATAAATTTAATGTATACGTGGTTATGAAATTATTCATTAATAAAGATAAATTTGATTATTCAAGTCAATAATATCCATCAAGAACACCTTCGGGCATAAGGTAAGGGGTTTCTTTTCTCACTTTTAATTTCGTGATATTTCCACTATTTGCCACTTATTTATTGATTTTTGTGTATTGTGTACATAAATTTGATATATATTACCATGATTCTATTTAAATTAATGGTATTATATGATTCATTTGGTTGGTATTAATTTTTGGTTATATGTCTCGATTGGTTACATATTGATAAGGGACTTTTTCTCAATTTCCCATTCATTAAGACTTACCTGGTATTGTGCACCTAATATTTCTTATATGGTGAACCTAATGACCATTGAGAAAATTATTCATTTTAAGTTTTTTATATATATCCATATTCTAGTTTTAGGGATATTATTATTTTCTTTAGCTCTATACCCTTTTACATACGATGTTTATTTGGAATGTTGTTTTAACTATGAAAATATTGATGAATCTGTATCCTCTGCTCTATGCTAATATTGAATAGGCATATTATACTTTTAAAAATCTAATTATAAAGAATTATTTAGAATTTCAAGGATTTTATGGTCCCTCTATATCCCCTCAATGCATCAATAGGTCTCATGAGACAAATCATTTTGTGACAAACCCTTCAAGTTTGTTTCCAAAAATCTAATGGGTTTCTACCAAAATACTTAAAACATTTTGATGGTATAGTGGTATCGTATTCTAGAAACATGATGTCCAATTGTTAATCAATATATTTATTCATTTTTAGTTATTACTATCCATTATCTTTTCACTATGATAAAATCTAGGGATGTTGTTTCAATCTCAGTTTATTAGTGTAGTGTGTTTTTCATGTATTCACCATGCCATATTGACTATGCCAATTAGTTTATGATTTAGTTATTGTTGATTCATGATTCCGATATTTTTAGCCCTTAATGAGCATTTTAAATCACACCTTTCATTTTTTACCTTAAATAGGTTATGAGGAGGAGACCATTTGTTGAGTTCATGGGGTGTGGTTTAATAGTTTTTGTTATGTCTTGTTTTTTTACCATCCCAAGGTAATGTGAATTTAATTTATATATCGTTTTTCTCAAAGAAAACAAAACTGAATGTTCCTTTAAGATTTCATTAATTTTAATCATGCCAACGTAATAAATTAATTTACTGGATTTAGGTTTGTGGGGTCAGGGCGTTACACCAATAGTAGAATGTCTCTACTAACTAGGTCCTCTAAACTATGTAATAGTTACATAGATTCCTTTTTCCTCTCAAAAAATGATTCAACATGCCCATTAAATTTCCATGGTAGAACAATTTCATAACCCTTGACTCTATTTTAATAAATGGGTCCCTTTTGTAACCTTATTACATAGATTTTCCCATAGAAAATCATTCCTAAATATAATAACTTTATCTTTGGAATTATGATACCCTAAAATATGTATGACTCACAAGAATTTCTACCCTTTAAGGGTTTGTAAGTAAATTGGCCATTTATAGTACATACAAGTATTCAAAAATAGCAGTGCACTCAATTAATTTTATTTTATGTTGATATAATCACTAGGATTATCATTTATCATCTTTTTCATCATTGGTTGTGAGCCTATGATTAGAGAAAAATGAACATTCAAAAATTATTCTATAAAATAAAACTAATTTTCATACATTAATATAATGGAAAGAAAATCATTTATAAAATTGGAATATTTCTTCCTAAATAGTGAATTGTTATAAGATAAACCTAATAAAATATTAGGGGTCTTAAATTATAATTTTGGAACCAACACAATCATGTTAAATCTCATCCAGTTCAACATATTCTGCCTCTTTAGTGGGATGAAGCTTCATTTCTTCAAAATTAGTATTCTATAATCTCTATTTATATTCTAAAAATTGAAAATTTTCATCAAAAATATTATCCCAAGAAAAATTAATATATATTTGAAGATGTTCAACTCAAATATCCTATTTTATAATATATATGTTTTCTATAACTCCATATCCACACAATAGAACTCTTTTTTAAATATATTAGTTCAAAGAATAGGGAATTATGCTTCCAATTTAACTCAAAAGAGGATTTTGGTGGAGAATTATCTCTCTGTCACTCACCTTCATATAATATCCATAATAGAATAGTGAACCCAAAAATAGTGGTATCTACCAATGAATTGGGTGATGAATAGTAAATATTGGTTTTGTAGTTGGCCACCCACATTACCAAGAGGAACATCACAACGTAGTTTTGATATTTTATTCCACACACACTACCACAATACTTTTCTAAATGAGGAATCACTGGGGTCTGAGTGAGAAGGAACCATGGGGACCATGATGTAATCTAGAAGTATGTCACTTATAGAGGTTATAAACACATTAACCCTTATATGAATTAGCTTATTGTCATATTGTTCCTCTATGATTTTTTTAATGAAGGTGTTTGAGTAATGAAATTATGGTCCCTGTTGATTTATGGAATAGAGGAAATTTATGATCAATACATGTTATTATATGAACACTCAATGATTAGTGAAAAACATAATCCATCAATACTTACATTCATAGAAGACTTATCCCCTCTAAATATCATTTCCTTATGATTGGGTATAATGGAAAGACTACATTTCTAAATAAATTCGATCAGAACTAAGGGTTCTTAATGAATTCATTTAGTTGTACTAAAAAAAATTCAGGGATTTTTACATGGAAATTTATTGTATTTAACTATATATAAATGAACATAATAATTATTATTGGTTAACATAAAGAATAAGTTTCTCAACAAAAAAAGTGGTGTAGTTAAAAAATTTAAAATAACAGAAATTCTTATTGATATTTCAGTAATGATATAATATATACATTAGTTATATCAACCATATCAATTTACATCATAATATCATTTATGTATATAGTTTTTATATAGAAAATTCCCAAGACATTCAAATCATAGACTAAGTCAATACCCTCTTCAATATCACTTGTCACTACCTCATTGGGTGTCTCCATATGAGTTATGGGATCCTTATTCTATTAGGTATGGAATATATATGAAGCTATAAAGATCAAGATATCCCCTAAAAAATTTAATATATTTCCATTCTTTTTTGAGAATTTCCTGGAATATATTTTGTAACTGGTATAATAACATTTATCTATATATTATAGATATAGAAAAATCAATAACCACGTAACTTTTTCTTAATAAATAATATCTTTAGAGAATAACTCTACTAGGGAAACTACCTAGGGTGGTGATTGGAATGATTCCACGGGGTTAGAGATAACGGATTTCTCATTCCCTAATGTTATTATGGAACCCTCCTCATTTTCTCGAGAATCTAGGTGAGTATCCATATGTACTATTATGCCTTGAACTGAATATTCTAATGATATAATATGTGATGAAGATCCTACCTAATAATATCATGATAAAATTAATGTTTAATGATAGAATTTATTAAAAAATATAGTATTTAGATAAGGAAGTGTTCTTAACTTTATTGTGAAAAAAATTTGGTCACTACTCTGACATTTTCCACTCTAAAATACATCTAATAACATATATACTTTATCAAAGTAGAAATTTAAATTTTTACATGAATATATAGAAACATCTAAGTCCCTTGTGTATTCATATCATATAAAGGCCTTGTTCTTTTACACAAAACATAACATGATTTTAAGAAAAATTAAACATCATATTACAATACAAGGATCGTAAATTCTGGTGTCTTGGACGACGAGGTACATAATTATAAAATCATAAAAACAACTTCTATTAAATCTACATAAAGAGCTCATATATTCAATTTTTCTCAAACATATTTATATCATATCCTAGGGATGACATGAAAAAGGTATGATCTAAAATCCCATTATGGGAATAATCATAAGAATAAATCTTTAGAACATAGGTTAGAAGGAATGACATAATGATATAAAAAGTCATGGAACATATAGAATCAAAACATATAAACAAGGTATCATATAAACATGGATTAATAGTGATTTTGTAGAAACATAAAACATGACTGTAGCTCGTGTCAAGGAACAATGCACATAGAGGAGCACAAGTCACAGTTAACCACCAAGATAATTGAACATAGTAGCACGAGTCAAGGGTGACCTCTAAGACTGTTGCACATAACATCTAATGAGACTCAACTTTACCCAATTAATTGGAGTTCTATCTAGGAGTGCCCTTAAAAACATGTTCAGGAATATTCTTGATAAATATAGAATCATACATAATCAATCATACATTAACCTAAAGGTTTCCCATTTTAATAATTGGGTATCATAACCATATCATAAAGCATAAAAAATGGGAGAATAATAAAAATTTTCATAATGGTAAGGAATTGATCATTAATAAAAAATAATAGGGTATAATAATAATAATATGTCAAGAATGGTGATGTCACGTGAATTAATAACATGTAGTGAGAGTACCTAAGAAACATTACAATACAAAATTTTTAGTACGGTTAAATGAAAATATAAAAGGTTATTTAAAACATAAAAAAAATAAATATTCTATATAAAAAATGAATTTAACAAACAAGGTTTTCATAATAAAAATATTGGTTTTATTAAAAAATGGTGTCTTTAAAAGAGATTATATAGTGCACTTGTAATTGTGTATGATTTTAGAAATTTCCCTTAAAATAGACTTTCTTATCAAGAATAATTATGGAGGGAATCAATTAAAAACATGTATATTCCTGAAATAGAATGATGAATGGATCTTCGTAAAATAGTTTGTAGAATTTAGACAAAATTTTGAAGATTTACATTAAATAAAAGATAAATTCATTTTGTTAAAAGGAATGATAGGGAAACCCAAAGGAATAATGGAGGTTAATGTTGAATCACTTACCTTAAGTATGATAGTGTGCTTCAATTGATATAAATGTCATGGATAACCAAATTAAATTCAATAATTATTATTTCAAAAATCTCTTATTTATTTAATTGATTAATTATAACTGTATGAATCTCATACATTACCTTTTTGATGGTTTAAAAGGTTCAATTTCATTGTTTCATTCATTGGTTTTCATGATTGGTTTACTCGTACACATGTAAGGATAAACTTGTAAGATGAGAATGGTTGTCTATAATTTTACTTTTACATTATTAGGGATCATCCTCTAGATTAGTTGGTTATAAAATTTATTTTTTTATTATTATTGAATATGAATCATAATATTAATCATTAATGATAACTGTTTTGGTCAATTGGCAGTTTCTTGATAACATCGAACACTTTTTTATTTATAGATTAATATCATCTTTAAAAAAGATTCTGTAACCTTAAATTAGATATAATATATATATTATAGTCTATTTAAACCGTAAATATGGTTTCATGACATGAATTCAAATGATTAATAGAAATTGAATAGTTGTCTCCCTTAAATGTGAGAAATTAACACATCTCGGTTGGTGTTTTCATTCATAGTATAAAATGAGACAAAAGGAGAGATGATTATAAATTATTCAATAATCAAAAAAAAATCCAATACATGTAAGGTACTGGATTTATCATAACACTTGGATGAAAGGAGGTGAGGAAAGGAAAAGGAAATAAAGGAACTTCAAATAAAATAAAAGAATTGAAAAGAGGAATTTACCTCTTGAATATATATTCCTTGAGAACCTCTTTAGGGGAAAGTTTTTTGACTTTTTAAGAGACCAAGGGCTGAAAGAGGATGGAGAGGGTAATAGAGAGATATTTTAGTAGAATTTATTCCAGGAACAAGGAATTATATGATTGAAGAGAAGAGTGGGTGAGGGTGGGTTTTGTTGTGTAGGAGAGGAGGGTTTTCTCAATACTATATTCATTATTTTATTATATTGCTCAAGATAAGAAATATTATTTATTCTTGTGAAACAAATAGTAAAATTTGAATTTGAGTTTTAACAAAAAGTTATTATATCGGTCATGACTCAATATATAGTGTATTTAACGAATAATGTATATATACAGCAAATTACCGTATTTTACTATCCACCCAAAATTCATGTATTTTAGAAAAATCAAAAAAAATCACCCCAACCATTTTTTGACATGTAGAATTAAAAAATGAACTATATTTCAAGAAAACTAATTTCCTAAATATGGGAAATTTAATAATTAATTAAGATCATATTTTAATTGAAAAATGCAAATTTTAAAATTAAAACTTATTTTCTAATACTTTGAAAAATAAAATAAGGTATCTTAAAATTATCATATAATAATAAGTAATCAAAATACTTATTTATGAATACATTTTTTGAAAGTAAATTTTCTTTTAAATTATTAAACTATTCATAAAATTGCAATTTAATATATATTAATTAAAAAATAACAACACTATGATATAATTATATCATATTTTTACTTATAAGATGGATAAATTTTATTTATACTTTAATTGGTGAGGTTAATTATTCACTTAGACAATTTTCTATTCACAAAGATTGTATTTCTATTCATAAGTGTAACATCACTATTCAAAAGGGTCAGTTATTTTTCACTAATAGTTTTGTTTGTCTTATCGGACTTCAAACAACTTACTGATCGCAATCACAAAATGTTATATTTTTAAAATTAATATCACATAAGTGACAATAATATATTTAAAGGTCACATAATACTTATAAATTCATTTTGTTTTGATTTCTTGTGATTATACTATATTAAATAATTATAAGAATGGAATTTCATTGATAAAACATTGAGTTATTAAATTCTTCCCCCTTAAGAAATATCTCCCTCTAAATTTTGTTTTACATTCTATGTTGAAAATAGGTGTGGGAAATTTTCTATCATTGCTTCCTCCGGTTTCCATTTTTCATCTTCATATTATTGTTCCACCATTGTACTTTTAAAATGTGAGTAGTCTTGTTTTGTAGAACATTATCTCTATGATCCAATATCTTCAATGGATTCTCCTTATAAGAAATATCATTCCCCAACTATACCACCTCTGAAGATACTACATGTGAAGGACTAGGTACACATATCCTTATGAGTGTTACAGGGAAGAAAACATGTACTTTAGACATAGTAGGTGGTAGTGTTAGTTGATAGGCCACCGCTCTGATATGATCAAGAATGTAAAAGGAGATGATATACCTGTGACTACTTAGTTTTACTTTCTTCCATAATCTCATAACCTTTTACCAAGGATATATATGGAGGAATACCATGTCTCTAACATTAAACTCAAGGTCTCATCGATGATTTTTCATATAACGCTTTTTTCAACATTAGGATGCCATCATATGGTGATTAATTCTTTTCACCTTCTCTACCACTTAAGGTCCTATCATCTTATGCTCAATGACTTCATCCCAACGAACTTGTGTTTTTCACCTTTTCCCATAAAGGGATTCATATAGTTCCTTTTGGAAGCAAGAGTGGAAACTGTTGTTGTAGAAGAATTCAACCAGTGGAATATGTTTGTCACATACTCTTTGAATCACATTGAATATTATCTCAAAATATCTTTCATTGTCTTAATAGTTCATTCAAATTGGCCATCTATATGAGGATCATATGCAATACTGACGTTCAGTTCAGTGCTTAGAGCAGGTTGGAGACTTTTCTAAAACAACCTGGCAAATCTTAAATCTCTATCTTATACAATAGATAGTTTTACTCTATAAATCCTTACCACCTCTTTGATATATATTCAATCAAGTTAATCCAATGATGTGTCCTCTCAAATTGCAATAAATTGATTTGTCTTTTTAAGATGATCCAAAATGTCCCACATAGAATTTTTCATATGGATATCCTTGGAAGCCCATTGACAAAGTCCATGGTGATATTATCCCACTTTCAGGTTGGTATGGTTAGTGGTTGTAACATCCCCTTAAACATTTTTCTTTCATCCTTAACTTATTAACATAATAGATGCTTTGAGGTATGTTTCGTAATCTCCTTCTTCATATTCTCCCACAAAAAGTTCTCTTAGATATCACGATATATCTTTGAGCTCCTTGGGTGAATAGAAGAGGTTGAGATTTGTGTGTCATTAAAAATCTCCATTATTATCTCTATATCAGATGGTAAACATAATCATGAACCAAATATTACAGCTCCATCGTCATCAATCTTCAACTCATAGGATTTACCATTTCTAATAGCTTCCACAGTTTTCAAAATTCCCACATTTTTTCTTGGAGAATACTTTATTTTTTCCATGAAGGATAGTTGAGAAACCATTTGATAAAGGATTGATAATGTTCCCCTATTTATTATTCATATTCCCATCCTCTACAAATCTAATAATATTGGTTCCTTCTTAACTCTCATCATTGATAATGATACTGGATCCTTTCTGCATAGAGCATCTACCACCTTATTTTCCTTACCAGTATGGTCGTGGATTGAGTGGTTAAAATCCATGATGAGATCTAACTATATTCACTGGTGATTATTAAGCTCCTTTAGTGTGAATGTATATTTGAGACTCTTGTGATCAGTTTATATCTAACACTTATCCTCATAATCATAATACCGCCATATTTGCAAAGAAAATATTAATGCTTCAAACTCCAGATCAAATGTGGGATAATATGGATCAAGGATATTCAACTATCTTGAGTCTTAGGATATAACTATATCATTATTAATTATAACACAACCTAATAACTTCTTTTAAGTGTCATTGTACCCCATAAAGAGTTCTCCACTTGTTGGGAGTGTGAGTCGATAATCCTTTTTTGAGCCCCTTAAATCATTCCTCACATTCTGGAGTGCTGATAAACATTACCCCCTTCTATGTCATATTGTTCATTGGGTTTGAGAATAAATATATGTTCTTCAAAAATCATCGATAATACCCATTTATACAATAAAATTTGCGGATCTTAGCTATAGATGTTAGCCTCGGCCACTCTTCAATGCCCTTTATCTTGGAAGGTTCCACAAATATCCTTTTTTGGTTGGTATCATGCCCTAAGAATGATACTTCCTCCATCTAGATCCCACATTTAATATATTTTTTATAATGTTTCTCCCTTTAAAAATTCATCCACATAGTATTCAAATTCTCCTCATGTTCCTCCTTTATTTTGGAGTATATCGTTATATAATCAATAAAGACTACAACAAATTTGACATTGTTATCTATAAAGACACTATTCTTTAAATCAATGAATATTGATAGTGTATTAGTGAGTCCAAAGGGAATCACTAATAACTCATAGTGTCCATACCTCGTTCAAAAGGAATTATTTAGGAATATATTCCTTTATCACCTTTAATTGGTTATATCGAGGCCAAAGGTCCACCTTAGAGAAATAACAAGCCCCATAAAGGTGAATAAACAAGTCATTTATCCATGGAAGGGTTTATATTTTATTTATCACGAGTTTATTTAGCTCGCGACAATCAATGTATATTCTTATTGATCAATCCTTCTTCTCAATGATGAGGTTGGGAACACCCCATGGTAAAGCACTCAGGCATATAAAACCCTTCTCTAGATTCTCTTTTTTCTACTTCTTCATCTTCTCTAGCACTATAGTGGCCATTATACATGGTGTCTTCAATATCGGTAGAGATATAAGAATGATTTATATTGAGAACTAACCCTCTTGATTATGAGGAAGGCTAAGAAATTCTTCATGGAATGCATTATTGTAATCCCTCACAATGGGAATAACTTTGAGAATTATCAACTTCTTTTCCTTAATCTTTTGAGCGATAAATGATTTTTCATATGGTATTAATAACCACTAATAAGACAATGATTCAAAAAGATATTCATCTTCCACCTTATTCTTATAAATAATTGGAGGATTTTTTGGATTTCAATAGTGATATCCCTTTCCCAACAGTTGATGTTGGATTTGTATAAATACTTCCAATCCATTCAAAATATGACATTGAACTCCACTAAAGGAATTATGATGAGATTTCATAGGAGTTTCATTCAAAAAACTATAATTGGGAAGGATTTATATACTTTGGATGTAGTAATTTCCCCATTTTTGTCCTCAAAGAAAACTGAACCTCTAAATTTTTTGGTGGTGTTTGAATAGTTCTACTATACATTCATGATATAAAATAATTTGTAGAACTAGAATCAAATACTATGTTCACTGTTCTTGAATTAATAATTGGCATACCTGTGACCACATCATTGTCCATCTCTACCACAATAGTAGTGATATCATAATCCCTTCCATGTTTCCTTGGAGTTTTTTATTGATTTCATTCGACAACCCTTGGATTTAGGAAATTTTTCTCATAATTATTATGTTCCTTACTGTTGTAACACTGCACTAAAGGCTCATCATTGGTTTAAATCATCCTTTCTTCTTCCACAATAGGGAGATTCTTCATATCCCTCTGTTATTCCTTAACCAGATATCTACTTCATCCATATTTAATGAAATTCCTAGTCCCTTTTTTATAGTTTCCAAGAAGCTTCTTCCCATAATTTTGACATGTGGGATATTCTATCTTCTTTCCAACTTGGGATTTACTTTCCAAACTACCCATATTAGACTCTATTTTATGTATTTTTTCACATGGTCTGTGAGACCATTTACAGTCTCTAATATTTATTTCAATCGTGAGGGCATATTGGACAATCTCATCATAACTGACAAATTCAAAAATTTCCAATGCTTTTTGTACACTCAGTTTTATTCCACTAAATAAGTGAGTGTTTATGACAAATACGGAATTGTATCTGTAATCCAGGAGAATTTTATTCATATTACCAGACGGATTAATCTTCCATATGCTTATTTATGAGGAACTCTCTTTCCGTCTTGGGATGGAGGGTTCAGGGAAAATATTTATTGAAAAACATTTTAATGAATTCCTCCCAATCCATGGAGTCAATTTCCTCCTAAGACTTCATATTATTGATCAGTGTCTACCACCAATCAGCTTCCCCATAAAAATGATAGACCTCCAGCATAACATTCCCTTATTATGAGCACTGGAAGATAAAGAATATATTTTCAATGGAGTTAATCTACTATTCTGCGAGGAGGGTATCTGAAGATCAACTAAACATGGGAGGAATTTTCTATATGAAGTATTATATGAAAACATTCTCTTTTCTTAGAGGAGGAGGGAGTTCAACATGATTCAAGTTATTCTTCGTAACTGCATCCATCTGAGAAAGTACTATCATGCTATATTGATGACCCATTTCCATCATATTTTGCATATCATTAGGGAAATCTTTACATTCCCTATCACATTTAGTTTTGGAACAGTTTCTTCTATTTCCCACCATTATCATGTAAATGGAGCGTACAACTAGAGGGATTGAATACTTAGTTATTAACCCTAAAAAAGAGTCTTTATATATAAAAGGGTAAACTCTTAAATGAAAATTATATCCTAACCTGTGATTACCTAGGTTTAAAAGTAGGTTTTCCTTTATTTTTTACTTAAAATATATTCTTATGAGCATAATTTTTCTTTAATAGTGGTTCATATTATGATTCTGAATTTACAAATACATATCCCCGAAGAGTGTCAATCCAAGAGTGTTGTAAGGCCTGTTGTTGGGAACCAGTTCCCATTCATGTCTAGCTCAAATATGTGTTTTCAGTTTCTTCCCTAGATACATCTTTTCCAGATCCACATCCACATATTCATATCTAGATAGGGATATATTTACTTGATAAACCACTTAATCTACACTTACCAAATTTTTGGAACGTTGTCTTATACCTAGCCTTCTCCATAAGGTTCTCACCAAAGAGATCTATTCTTAATCTCCATAAATAAGTACACCATCCTTTGATACCAAGTATAGTGACCCTATACTTTTACACATAACATTTCATGATTTTAAGAATAATTAAAAATCATATTAAAAGCCAAGGATCATAATGTCTGGTGTCATGGAAGAATTGATACAAAGTTAAAAATCATAAAATCAGCTTTTATTAAATACCCATAAAGATATCATATCTTCTATTTTTCTCATACATATTAACAGGAAAACCTATGGGTTATATGAACAAAGGGATGACCTAAAATTTGAGTAAAATAATAAACTTAATAATAAATATTTAGAACATGGGCTAGAAGGCATGACATAATGACATAAAAAGGCATGGAACATAGGGTATAATAACATATAGACATGGGATCATATAAACATGGATTAATAGTAATTTTTATGTAACTTAAAAACATAACTTTATCATGATTCAAGGTTCATTTCATTTATAGGATCACAAGTCAAGGTTAACCACCAAGACCATTGCATATGGTAGCACGAGTCAAGGCTAATTGTCAATACCATAGCACATAACATCTCATGAGACTCAAAATTACACAATGAATTGAAAAACTATCTAGGTTCATACATAATATAATAATCATGAATAATCCTTTCACATATAGAATTATACATAATTAATCATACATAAACGAAAGGGTTATCCATTGAAAGAATTGGGCATCTTACTCATGTCACAAAGAATAAGAAATGGGGGTATCGTAAAAATATCCATGAAGGAACGTAATTGAAAATAAATATAAAGTCATGGGGTATAATATGATTATATTTGGAAGAGTGATGTCAATTTATGTAATATCATGTACAAATAGTACTTAAGAAACTTTAGAATTAAATCATTTTAGTATGGTAAAGGAAAATATAAATATTCATTTAAAACATAAAAGGAAATAATCATTTATATAAAACTAGAAGTGAACCAAGAAAGTTTCAATAATAAAATGAGTGCTTTTATAAAAATAATTGTGCCTTAAAAAAATATTATATAGTGCACTTTAAATTAGGTAATAATTTAGAAAGTTCCCTTAAAATGGACATGCCTTTCCGAAATAACTGTGGATGATTCATTTAAAAACATGTATATTCCAAATTTAGAATGATGAATAGATTTTGATAAATGATTTGGGGTAAATTACACATCATTTATAATATGTACATAAAATAAAATATAGATTCATTTAAGTAAAAATAAATATAGAGAAACTCAAAGGAATAATGGAGGTTCGGTTAGAATCCCTTACCATAATTATGATAGTGTCCTTCACTTGATCTTAATGTCATGGATAACAAAATTAAAATCATTAATTATTATTTCCAAAACCTCTTATTTATGTAATTGATTTATTATAACCTTATTAATCTAATTCATGACGTTTTTGATGGGTTAAGAGGTTCAATTTCATTTTTTATTTCAATTGTTATCATGATTGGTTTACTCATATACATGTAAGGATAAACATTTAAGATGAGAATGGTTGTCCAATATTGGAGTTATAAGTTATTTGTGATCATCTAGTATATTACATGGTTATAAAATTCATTTGGTTAATTGGATTGGATCCGAATCATTATATAAAACATTAATGATAACTATTTTTTTAATTTGTGGTTTTTTGATCACATAGAACACATTTTGATTTATAAATTAATATCATGTATACAAAAAATTAAAAAAATTAAATTAGGTATAATAACTATATTTTATCATCTGTTTCAAAAATCAAAACGGTTTTATGACCAGAATTAAAGATGGTAATAGAAAATGAAAACCAGGCATCCTTGAATGTGAGAAATTGAAAAATCTCATATGGTGTTTTCATTCCTAGTATAAAAGGAGGAGAAATAAGACATGATGATGAATTATTCCCTTATCATGACAAAATTTCAGTACATGTAATGTATGGGAGTTATCATAACATTTGTATGAAAGGATGTGAGGAAAGAAAAATAATATCAAAACTTGATGGGAAATATAAAATATGAAAAGAATAATTTACATCTTGAATATATCTTCCATGAGAACCTCTTTAGGAGATAGGATTTGATGTTATGAAGAAATCAACGGATGAAGGAAGTATGATATGGGATTATAGATGGATTTGAGTATAATATAAAAAATTCACATGTCATTTTTGGAGTGAATATAAAAGGTTGTGTGAGGGTAGTTTTATAGTGGAGGAGAGGTAGGTTTTCTCAATATTATATTTATTATTTTATTATTTTTCTCAATACAAGAAATATTATTGATTCTTGTGAAAACAAATAGTAAAATTTGAATTTGAGTTTGATAACAAGGTTCTTACATCATCAATGACTCAATAAATATTTTATTTAACATATAATATATATATATATATATATCAAATTACTATATTTTATTATTCACCAAAAGTTAAAGTATTTCAAAAAAATTAAAAAAAACTCACCCAAACCATTATTTTGGCATATGTAATTCAATAATAAACTCATTTTTTTTAAAAAAATCTTATTATTTAAGATATAAATTTTAATTTAAATAAATATTTAACTGAAAAAAAAAATTTAAAATTAAAACAACTTTTGTAGTACTTTGATATATTAAATAACGACTCTTAAAATTTTCCATAATCATAAGTAATAAAAAATAAATATTTATGAATAAATTATATGAAAATAAATTTCTATTTAAATTATTAAATTAATGATAAAATATTAATCTAATATACATGACATAAAAAAATACCAACACTATGATATAATTATATCATATTGTCACTTATAAGATAGATAAATATTATTTTTACTTTAATTGGTATGGTCAATTATTCACTAAGACAATTTACTATTTATAAGGGTCATATTACTATTCATAAGGGTAACATTACTATTCATACCTATTGAAAACTATTCAATAAAAATTATGTTTTTCTTATCGGTCTCCAAACATCTTACTGATCACAACCATGTCTTTCAAATTTTTTGAAATTCAAATCAAAGAAGTGAAAATATTATGAGTAATGGTCACAATGTACTTAGTAGTTCATTGTGTTGCAATGTTGCGTTATAATACTATATGAAATAATTATAAAAAGGTAATTTAATTGATTAAACATTGGGTTATAACATATAATTCACAAGGATACTCTTTAAGAGATATAATTGTGTGCCTTCTCCTAACCAAACCTCTTCAGGATGATATAAACAATTTGAAGATTATCCAAAATATCCCACTAATATGAGTTTCCCTTCCATAAATCCCATTAACTAAAGTTTTATTTGAAATTAAAATTGGTATGAATTGAAAGAGGAATGGATGTGTTACAGGTAGATGGAAGGTTTTTGAGGAATGTTACCAACTTCTATGAAATTTTAGATATTGAATGATCTCTTTAGGATATCCTTTTACTATGCCTTTTTGTATTTTATAGTCACTTTCTATCCACATGTTATTTTTTTATTAGTAGGCCCTTTACCTAATATACCTAATAAGATAATTTCACATTAGTTAATGATGATATTTAAGAGTATTTATATTGGTTCATGATACCAGTAATAATATTATATTCAGGATAGTTATTTTTTAAACTCATATATCTCCAAGTCATCATAAACCAAGAATGATGAACAACCATATAATGTTACTTAGTTCATACAATATTTGATAAAGTAAGGAATTTAATCTACACAAACTATAATTTCAATGTGAATCTATAGTGTGAATACCCTTTAAAGATTAATTATCCATCAATTATGGATTCTATCACACTATATCTAGGAGATATATTATATGAAATTTTTTCAATGATTCCATTAGTATTGTCATAAATAGTAATAGTTGGTGATTTATATTCTTCCTAAAACATGTTATGACCCCACCATGCATTATAGATAAGGTTTAAATCTGAAATTTGTGATTATCTTGTCATTCATGAAGGGATAACCATGTATATGTGCTAAAATATCACCCTATAACACTTGAAATGTGTTGACAAAAATATTAATGGTGCCTTCCCTCAGTAAATATTCCTTTGTTATTGAAATAACTTTTCCAATATCAGTACTCCAAAGATTATATGACTACAAATTCATAATGGATCCTCATTGAAAATTGATCTTTTTTGTTCTCAAGGCAGTGATTGTAACACTAGGATAAGGAAGTCACTAAGATATATTTCAAGAAAAGTATCAAAAATTACATCCTTTCATTATAGTGTATGATTTCCAAACACCAATCCATATAGTGACCCTCTTCCAAAATTGGTAATTATATTTTGAAACTCTATAGGTATTATAATATATAAATGACCGATGTCTCCCAGTAGGTCGATCCTCCCAGAGATTATAATGAAAACCACATCCCATGTTCTAAAAGGATAATCTATTCATGGAAAACGTCTTCCCCTATATCATTTCTCATCAACATAATAAATTCCCTTGAAAAATGGGGATTCATCTATGTGTCATTCCATATGGAGGTGGGGGGTCAAAATCATCATACATTTCATAGAAAAATAAATCCATATTGATCATTTGAGAGCACCAAAAATTCACTATGAACTCTAAATGTACCAATAGGATGTCATTTGTGTCAAGGAACCACCTATAGATCAATTCTTGAATAACATGATTTTTATGATGCACATAAGTTTGTGACACCCAAACAACCTAAAAAACCAATCCACCTTCAACTTCTCCTTATAATCATCATAATTTTTTCAAACCAAGAATGGACATCCCTTGTCCATAATAGATGATCCTCTATGAAAAATTTCTAAATTTGATATCCAGCCTAGAATTTGGTCTTCTAAATAATTATTCAAAATATATTTATAGTTGTACACCTATAACATTAGTTTTAGAATTTATACCTCTAGGATAAAGGGGGAATAACCTAGAAAATAATCATCCAATTATTCGGATTCATTAAAAAGACATTATTTCAATGAGTTATTGAAAATGAATGAATCATGATGACAATTTATCGAGTGAATAGGTTGATCACCTAAGCATGGTTCACGAATTGGTACAAGACTCATTAATATTAATCCATACAGTGGTAACCTGTGTTATAGTTCATATTCTCAGATTCTGAGTCTCCTGTTGTATGAAAGGAGATGATGATGTGAATTAATTAATTAATAGTGAATTCAATAAATATATTCATCTTCTGGGTTCACCTCACAGTCAATGATCATGCATTCTCAAGTTTTCATTGGGTGATATTCTACAAAAAAAGAAGATAAAACTAGATGATCATATTTTAAATAAAAAGGGTAATGTATAGGTTTATGTTTTGTTACTACTAAAATGTGACATAGTGACTAAGTAGACATCGTGATTTATTCATAGATACGTAAATTAATATTCTGAAATTATGGTGACCATATGTTGTTCATTGGGAGGGAAAGTTGTATTTATCGTGTGACATGTCATATGAATGTGTTTGTCAAAAAATGTATAGTCTTCATTATCTTAGAATATGTGAAATAAATTGTAAGAAAAAAAAGAATAAGTATTTTCCATATAGGGTAAAACCATGTTCCCCTCTGTAGATTGCACATACACTATACGGACCATAATAACCCTACCTAGATATCTTAGAAATTTTGTGGGCCTATCCTATTTCCTTTGAATTGTATTCCTTTCATCTTAATTAGGTACATTATAAATGGGGAATTTTTTTCTTGGTTGAATTTGTTTTCATAAGATCAAGTGTCAGAAACAAAGCCATGGTCCCTAAAAATTGTTCATGGAAGATCCAAGAGATAAAATAATGATCCTCGTATGTGACTACCTTTGGACTATGTGCATCCTAGTGGGTTTTTCAAGGATATAATCTATGAAGAGAAGTATTTCCACATATAAAGACCCCAATTAGGGGAATCCAATTTCACCAGGGGTGTTAATGGGGGTTTATGTGGTCTCCCACATAGTATGTGTGGACACTCACATGTTGACATTTAAGAAAGGTCCACACCATTAACCACTTAAAAGGAATAAATTGTACACATTTGGATGGATGTTAGCGATTATTATGGGTACCCCCTCAGTACATGACACCCTATCATATACGTAAAATTGATGGATATCCCCAAAGTCAAATACACAATTATTACACGACCACCTGTTTTGATATGTAGTTCCCCTATCCATTATTATAAACTATAAGCTACCATTTCAGGAAAATAAATAAAAAATATGATATTAGGATAAGGATAAATAAGAGAGTGAAAAATTTCAACTTATGGTATAAATGAAACAAATATGTAATTTTTACTTACATTAAAAAAATAATGTCTTCAAAAGATGTTTATATAGAGTTTTGTTGTTATTACTCATTCAAAAATCCTATTAGGTAGACTCACATACTAGGTAATCACCCTATGCATGCAACGGTCACATCAGACTACTATTTGGGCTCATTCATGTGAATTTGTATCATGTGATCTCTCTCTTCCAACCCACTATAGGTGATCATCCACATGTACACCAACCAGACAAATCCCTTTAGCCAACCCACAATGAGAGATATCCCACTCATGGACCTACTAGGTTGGTATTATTTCGAAACACTCTATGTGATACCCCCACAAGTATACTTACCAAGATAGCTCAATCCATAATCCTCATATATAGACATACCCTTATTAGATTCATACGCGGAAAACATCATAAGAGAAAATAACTCTTTACTCAGGCTAGGAACCCTTAATGGCACTCAGAAACTTCTTCCTCATAGTCCCAAATATAATAATACGAAAATCACCCTATGGAATTAATGTGAGGTGTCCTCAAATTAGATTCAGAACTCCCTCACATGATGAATTTTTCTCAACTAATCTACCAAGGTTAGATTAACCAAAATGGGTTTTATGGAATCCTTTTACCAATGTTAAAAACCAAAAAATACAAGTCTAGATTTCCTCCAAAACCACTATACACAATTGATTAGTTCATTGGGTGCATGGGATTTACCTTCTTTATTCATCTATCTACTTAATAATTATACCATTCTAAATTTTCCTCCAAGATCAATAGACCCCGACAAGGAGATTAAAATTATATATCCCATATTTCACTAGGATTTGTTTAGAGATTCTTATGAGTCATTACCCTGCTAATGATTCTCATAATGGATATGCGATATTGAATTTTATATCCTATTATGTTGTTAACCAATTCCTTTTTCTATTAGTTGAGCCATGGAAGGAGAATGGATCTTCAAGAAAAATATGCATCCTTATAAGTGTATTTCCAAATAACATAGTCATTAATTATATCATCCCTAGTTAAATAAATTATATACACATAAAAAAGCCTCATCTGACTATGTGTATTCCTCGATCAGGTTCCCTTTGATGATTCCCTCACCATGGATCATATATAAACAGGAAACACTAGTATGTATACCATCTTTTGTAGGCCCATAGCCATTTCCATATGGGTATATATTCCCCATATATCCAACCATCATTCCATATCCTCAAGTCAATGGGTTAAAAATATTCATATGGGAAATACATTATGTAAGCTCAACAATTTCCACCTTTATAAGTGTTGAGGGCTTCCTAGAATTAAGTGTAATTCCAAATCCTTATCCTACTCACATCATTTATAAAGTGTACAAAGTCCCATTTTTTTATAATATGAAACTACCTAATTCATGTTCCATCACCCAAAATTTAATTGTGAACCAAAATACAAAGGATTTCAACACTAATCATTTAGGATACATAGGATGCAACCATTAGGGTTAAAATCATATACTATAAAATTATCATCACCCCAGGTTTATTCCTCATTATGGAAATTTCCTTTTTACTGGGTCAAATTTCAATTATATTATACCATATATGTTGGGATAAAATACCTTTAGGAATCAAAAATAACATTCTCACAGGGTCCCACATCCCCTATGATACCACATCCACCTTTATGAGGCCATATTCACTATAAACACACAAATTATCATTCCCTATACCCTATTCCAATTAAAATCCAAGCCTTACTGATTAATACATTTTCTTATGAGGTTAAATAAAATGGGATTCTCATGTATAAGCCTCACACTAGCTAATTAAATGAAAAATTCATCTATAATTCAAGTTTGTATAACATTAAACATTATAGAAATGGTCTTTGATACACAGCCTTAAAGGGTGTATCCGTCAGTGCTATACGTTATAACATAAATATCACATCACTAATTCATGATTTCATAACCATAAAAAGAACGTGAATAATTCCTATCATATATTCATAAGAGGAAATACATGTCCCACTAAATTCTATGAAATAACATGCATTATAATTCATTTTAAAGGGAAATTTGGGAAGCCTTTTAAAAGGGATAAATCCCTATACTTCAAAAAATTACATCATCTAGGACAATAATGGACACTAAAGTACCAAACCACCCAAAAATGGAACTATAGAGAACTTATGAAACATTAAAATGAATTCAAATCCACTCATATCCATAACCTATCATTTTTTAGGTAAATCGGTAGTACTAATAGCATTTCTAGGAAGGATTCAAAAAAAATTCCTTACTCTATAAGAGAGTCTCATAGTTAAACAACCCTACTCATTGTTTCAGATTAAGACAAGATTTATTACATAATATTACACATAATAATACACAATAGATCAAGATTTATAGTGTCTTTGGGAATCAGATACATTACATAACAACATTAAAAATGAAAAAAAACATATTTATTGATTTTTTTTAACATTATCAAAACATTCATTCATACTTAACACAACATGGGATAACCTTGGAACATACATAAGAAAAGTGTGATATATAATGCCCAGTAAAGGAATAAACATCACATAAAATTAATAAAATAATTCATGTTATACAATTAATATAAATTGGGAATAAAAAGAGTATGAATCAATTACATGGACAATGATACATGATATAGCATGATAATCATAAAGGAAACAAGTGAAATATGAAAACAACATAAAACATTTCATTATATACATAATACAAGCATTTTGTACAATACATCATGATGGAAAATGTCCCATAAAGTTATAATTTTCACCCCTATCCCAACATGACATATAATGATACTAAATGTTACCCAATTTATTGGGGAACTATACAATTATAGGTGCACCCAACACTTTCATTTCATTCTCATTCTTAAGTGTTCCACATAGATCTTACGACATGGATTTAGTCATCATAATATTTTATTACAAGATCAATGAGTTTAGAATAAATAAATTTAATTCCCATGTAAAATAATTTCAAGATATATAGTTCATTAGTTTTTATAGAAAATGGGTATGGTATTTTGTACACAATTATTTTGTCATGGAAAATCATGGTGAAATTTCTATAGCATAACGACATCACATAATAATGGGTTGATGAGATTGAATGGGGTATCCAACAGTTTGGAAATAATTTGGGTAGCAATAAGTACATTTAAATACATATCCCAACATTGGGAAATATTAATAGAAGTCATAAAATAAGAAAGAAACTTGAATAATGAAGGGAATGTGGGGATCCCTTACAAAACAATCGGCATAGTAATGGGTGAATATAAAAGTTCACAGGAGGGGATAATGAGAGTGAAAGTGACCTATAATTATTTATTCCAAAAAATTATTGTATGTGGAATATTTAATAACATATCCTAGTATAATAAAATGGAAATAGAAGGCATAACATAATGAAGAAACATGAATAAAGCAGATAATAAAAAGATCCCTTACATGAGTGTGTGACTCTAAATGCTTGGGAGGGGATTATTAACAGCTTGGGATGCCTTGGGACTACTACATAGAGAGTATAGAAGAGTATAGACATTCTCAAAATAGTTTTAGTGAATAGAAATGTGACATTGGGTGGTTTTATATGGGAAATGAGGGGGTGTATTTATTATTATGATTTTTGACTCTATAAAATAAAGTAACCAACACCACAAACCATCCCATGGGTTTTCCCATGTTTTTTAAAATGGGAGTTTTTATAATTATTTTTTATGTACAAGGGCCTAACATAATAAAATAATCCCCTTGCTCATGTGGAGTTGAGTCATACTCTTTAATAAATGATTTTAAACATTAAAATATATTAATGGTTTTGAAAGATTCATAAAGGATTTATAAAATTGATAAAAAACATAAAATCATATTATTTTAAATTTAAAACCTAGATTTGGTCGTGGATCCCATTTATAATATTTATTACATTACTTTTGTGTCATTATTATGTCAAAATACACAATGGTTATTTATACGCTATTTAAATTTTGCTCGAAAATTGGAATATATGATAAAACTATGAACAATTTAGTGTTGGAAAATTTAGAAATATTTAATACAAAAATAATATTCATTTTATATAAAAAAAATTAAAAATATTTGAACTTTCACATATAAAAATAAAATATACTTTTTTTAGAAATGTTTGATTCCTTGACGAACTATTTTTCACCCCTATAAAAATTATATTTTACTTCATGAAAAATTATTTTATTATTATTACATGAAAATAAAATATTTTATATAAATATTTTATTAAAAAAATGTTAATTTAAAAATTCATTAATGCATCAAAATAAATTTCTTAATTTAATTTTAATTGTACCAAAAATACTGTTTGTTTTCTACTATATCAAAATAAATATCATTTATAAAGTAAAATTAATAGAATGAAAATATATCATTTATTCTATAAAAACTTATTTATATACTCATATTTATGTGGTCATGATACATATCCTTTTATTAAACTAGAAAAATCCCAAAGTGTTTGGTGTGTGATTGGGATACTTTCATGGGGTGGTTCACCGAACATGGTTTGGGTCCTGTTCTCGGTGGGCATGAAATTCTCATGTAAATGGTTTCAATCATGCTTATGATATTTGATATTAGCATGGTATTTATCAAGGTCAAACCCTAGTGATGTTATATCCCTTATAATCTCAGATAAATGGTCTTCATAGGGTACGATCTTACTGGTTGAGGTCATCACGTTCTTTGTATGTGTCAATTAGATTTGTTAAAACCTTATATTTATACTAACCATGTGATCACTGTTCTGCATCTATATTGTCAATAGTTAATATTCCTAATGGTATTTTAAATTTAATAGGATATAATAAAACAAATTTCATGAATTTTATTCTATATTAAAAAATAAGTATTTGATTGTATCAGAGGGAGAATGTTATTAATAACAGTTAGGGTCATTACAATATCCCTACCCCCTTTAAAAATTTGACCCTTTGAATTTTCCATTCCCACAATAAAATAGCTTTGGTTAACTCTATTTTATTGTCTCTTCTATTTCCCACATTAATTCGTCCATCATTTGGTTTCTCTATAGAACATTAACAAGGTGCATTGTCTTATTTCATAGAACTTTGTCTCTATAATCTAAAATCTTTATTAGATGCACCTCATAGAAAATATAATTTTACAGGGGTACTATTGCTAGATATAGTAAATTTTTAGTTATGGTAAATACTACCTCAGTAGGGATTAATACAATACATCATGTACATGAAATAAGTTCTGTGGATGTAATAGTCGATAGGTCACCGCTCCAATGCGATCAATGGTCTAAAAGGGGAAAATATATCTTGGAATAATATTTCCCTTATTACAAAATATTATAGTGATATGTAGAGGAATACCATGTATACAACATAAAATTATAAGTCTCGTCAATTATTTTCATCGTATATATTCTATCAAATTTGAGGATCCTTGATGTTCTACTGAATAGTCTTGACTTTTCCACCATTTCCTCAACTATTTCAAAATCTAGAAGTTTTGGTTCCCCAATTCATCCCAATATTAATCTTTTAATGTCTGGGATTTTTTCATGTATTATTTTAATATTATATGGGAATTAATTTGAGACCATCCTCTGAGACGGCGTGCAGTTTCGAGGCCCGGTGAGCCCAGAACAAATGTTTGAATTTAATTAAATAATTAAATTATGCGCATGTGCGGTTTTCCTGAAAAAGTTGAATAACTTTGGAACGGGTGATCATATCAAAAATCATATGGAACCATTGCATTCAGAGAAGCGTGTTTACCTTAGAAGAGACCTAACCGCGACTGGCGTAGTCCGGTGGTGAAATCTGGGTTTTGGACATAACCGTAATAAAATATTTCATTTAAAATATTTTATTTAAATCCTTGTTGCAGCGAAATCACTTATCTTTTAAATAGAGATTTCACAGGGGATCAGGGTTACAATTTTCATAACCTTTAATTCCCTCTGAAGGCTCTGGAGGCTCTGTAGAATACCTCCCAACGCGGCGATAGTGTTCTTGACGTGCTTCGCCGGCGACGACGACGTGGTGACCGGATCTTCACCACCAAACGCCGCGAATCTAGGTAGGATGTCTGTTTGATGATTTCTTCCCCATTTTTGATTTCCATGACGAACGTGGACTAATCGACGAACATATTAGTTTTTGGATCGATCGTTTTTGCGGGATGGGCTATTTGCGGGAATCATGGGGATTTGATTCTTGAAATTAGTTTGGTTTCGTTCAACCTTCTAACGGTGACGAACCAAGATCGACCCGAACATAGATTGAGGTTCATCCCTATCAATTGTTGTGTTTTCTCTCCTAGTTCCTACTGATTCTTCGTGTGCATTCTACACATTCATGGAGGAAATAGGTCTTTGCACATTCGTTTGTTGCCGCAACGATCTGAAATTGAAGATCCATCCCCAGAGCGATGTCACATAGGTGCGACGACGGTTTCAGCAGGCAATTCAGATCAGATCAGGAGATACATGTTTTTGGGCATTTTTCTTCGGATGGATCGTTCGAGGTTTATGATCTGATTTAAGAGCCGAAAACACCTGTTATGATGTTCGTATGACGAAACGAACCAATCCCTGTATTATCAGGATGAACGGACGATAAACTGAGGATCTGGAGGTTCAGCCGCGACGCGAGGAAGAAGACGGTGTTTCTGGAAAAATCTTGACTACACGCTATGTAGTATGGGATACATGGCGTGTGTTTGTCGGCAGATTGCATGGTGTGTACTCTGGGAGTACATGGACATGGTTTGGGTACACGGCCAAGGAAACAGCATGTATACACTTCCTCGTCCAGACCCGGATAGATACACGGGATACCCCATGTACTGGTACACGGGCAGGCGGCACGGACACAGACAGAGGACATGTACAGGCACATGGCCAGCGTACACGGAGCGAGCCCAGGTACTCGGACATGGCGTGTGATTCTTCAACACGCCATGTAGTTACTTTCTATCTGGCAAGACAAAAGTCATGGGCCATTTACACGGGCAGTACCCGGAGTCAAGAACAGGGCGTGTACTTTCTACACGCCGTGTAGTTGAGTTTTACACAGCATGAATGGTTGACACAAGCCGTTTACACGGGTAGTAACCAGGGTCAAGGAACACGACGTGTAACCATACTACACGTCGTGTAACCAATCTTACATGGCTTGAGCAACTTTTCTTCTGTGACATGGACTAGTTTTTTTAGGGTTCGTACCCTTGGTCTTTTCCCTAAAGGTTCTGGTATCATTTCCTTTATACAGAAGTATGATCCCTTCAGCAAGACTTCCTGAATAGTGTTATTGGAATCCCCTCTGTGAGACTTAGAGCCAGATCCTCTATTCATTCCTGGAACCCTAGGTAGAGTTCTTGGTATCGACGTGACCAACCTTACATGGGCGACGATCCTCTTCTTAGTGGATTAGCTTAGACAGAGTTGTCAGAATCACCCCATGACTTGGTTGTGATCCTCATCTAGGCAAATGATCTCAAAGTACTTGTGGACTGTGTTATCCTAGAACGAGTACTTTGTATCTCTCTCTTCAGACCTATGAGTGTGTTCTCCTTGTTACGTGCTTAGTGGAATCTTCGAGCTGGATCTTAGTGGTGGTTTCGCAATAGTCGATCGTGTATGAGTATATCTGGATATTCTTATAATATGTTTAGTAGACATATACTGTGTAGAGCTGACTATAAATCCCTTTTTAGTATTTTTTCCTTTTTTTATTTCATTTGTGGTTTTGGGGTGTCCTACTAGGGATTGTTTTACTCACCCCTGCACGGTCTTTTCCCACATGTGTCATGTCTTGTGCCGACGAGCGAGCCTTTGACAGGATTCTAGGTGGACCAGTGTCGAATGACACTCAGTGAGATCAGGCGGGCCGAGGTGTGTTCCTACGACTACAAATTGCAGTCCATGTACCTTTTCCTAACATGTTGGACTTTGTTACAGACATTATTTTTTGGTGGGCTTGTTATTTTGGCTCGAGGTTTTACTTTCTTATACTTAACTTTCCCATCGTACTCTATTGGTTGGGTTTTAGTGTATGAATGCATATTTTTTTATTAGTTTTCCCTTTTTATATTTGTGGGCTTCGATATGTGTGTGCGTGTGTACAGGTCTATAAGCAAGGCCCCCCATGTTAGTAGCATGCCTACTCGGTTCTAGTTAGCAGCCACTGGCCTATTGGAGGTGGGCTTGGGGAGTTGCGGCTCGGGCACCACTGGGATGGGTCATGACATAGTGGTATCAGAGGTGGTTGGTTCTACCTTAGGACCGAGAGTCTATGAGTTGGTTTGCGGCAACAGTGTTAAGTGTTTCGAGTTCGGATTTCAGGCAAGGGACCCCAGTGTTGGTGCGGGCGGCCGATGTATCCATACACTAGGACTCTGATAACCTGCATTTCAACTTGGATCATGAGAACACAAGTTATAGGGGAAAATAATGGTACATGCATCATATAGAAATGTGTTGTGGTTTCCATGACCTTCTTGACTCAACTATCCAGATATACTCACTAACTGAGATACATCTTGTTTTTTTAACAGCATGCCTCCGCGACACGCACCCGCTAGGATCCAGCATCTCAATCACGAGGATGACCCCCTCAGTGATGAAGCCTAGATACAGGGACCATATCCCCCAGTTTTACCATCAGGTGATGTTCCTGTTATCCTGCCACCTATGGAGCAGTGTTTAGTGCCTGCTGTACCAGTGGAGGAGGAGCGCAGGCTGAGCGCACTCCATGAGTTTCAGAGACAGAGACCCCTTAGGATTCGAGGCAAGCCTGAACCTCAGTCAGTAGAGGACTGGCTTGAGGCAGTGGCCAGATTCTTCCATTTGGTTAGGACACCAGCAGACCAGATGATGATCCTGGCAGCAAGCCTTCTACAGGGCTCGGCAGGACGATGGTGGAGTTTGGTTATCCAAACCCACGAAGAGGAGACTCTTGCGTGGTTGGAGTTTGAGTGTATCTTCATGGAGTAGTTTTCATTGGTTACCCTGAGAGCAGTACTTATACAGAAGCTTCTTCAGCTCCAACAGAAAACCATGTCGGTGGCTAACTATTCATCGAGGTCTACCAACCTCTCGCGGTACTCGATAGATATGGTCATAGATCAGTACTTTCGAGGTCAGACTTTTGAGAGGGACTTGTGAAGAGATATCTAAGCTAGCATCATCCCTATGAGTATTCCAACTTATTTTGGGGTGCTCGAGTAGGATTTGGTGGTCGATAGCTTTTTGGCAGAGTAGAGACAGCTGGCAGTTGTCAGTAGTGGGAGAACTAGATCAGAGACCTCGGCAGCAGGGAACCGACGTTAGGGACCCAGGTGTGGGAGATTTTTTCAGAGGATATCCCAGGATTGGGGATCTTCCGTACAGGGTTCGCAGGGTGCATCCAGCCAGCCTCGAGAGAGGCGATGCCACTCATGTCATGGAAGGGGACATCTTGCTCGAGATTGTCTGACCTGCCATACTACTAACACGAGAGCAGTTGATGGACCACCGAGGAAGAGGAAACGTGTGGAGCAGACAGATCCGCAGGGCAGAAGATGTGTTAGGGGAGATGGAAGAGCATCTAGACATGGTCGGTGTTTTGACCATTTACCACCACCACCCCCAGGAGGTTCACCCCAGGCTTAGGGAGCTGGTGGATACAGGTAGGGACAGCTACAGGCGGCATAGGCTTATGACCCTGGTACTCCCAGAATGATTAGAGGTACTATCTGTGTCTTTTAGACTTTTGTTGCCATACTGATAGACACGGGTGCTAGTCATTCCTTTCTGATGCTTATCTTGTTCGAGACCTTGATATTCCAGTTGAGCCATTGACTCGACCCTTACGCTTAGAAACACCGACTAGAGAATATTCAGAGATCACAAACCTCTGTATACAGTGTGACCTAGCCCTTGGAGGTGAGAGTTTCGGTTGGAACCTCTTGGTGGTAGCATCGAGGCCTTATGATGTCATTATTGGTAAGGATTGGTTATCCACATTTCCTGACCAGATCGACTATTTTAGGCGAAGGGTGCGGTCTGTCTGCAGTGATGGAATGAGGTTCTATTTTATCGGTGAAAGAGTGACCTAGGTAGCGCAGGATGGACTCGTGCATAGGAGGGTAGAACCAATTTCACACCATTTGGCCAACCTATCCCTTGGCGCAGTAGATGTTATCAGTTTCCAGTCTCCAACAGTGGTGGCTGAGTACGAGGATGTCTTTTCGGAGGATATCCCCGAGCTAGCTCCCCGATGGGGGATAGATTTCTACATTGGGTTGTAACCCAGGAAAACATCGATATTAGCATTAGCATATCGGATGGCTCCTGCAGAGTTTCATGAGCTTAGTGTGTAGCTGGAAGACTTGCAGAAGAATGGCTTTGTGAGACCCAGTGTTTCACCCTGGGAGGCCCCAGTGCTACTTTCCAAGAAGGCAGACGGGAGCTTAAGGCTATGTGTGGATTACCAGTGCTTGAATAAGGTGACCATGAAGAACTAGAATCCACTACCGAGGATCAATGACCTCTTCGACCAGTTAAGAGGGGAATGATGGTTTTCGAAGGTTGATCTACGATCAGGCTATCACTAGTTGCGAGTACGGGATGAGGATATACTGAAGACGACTTTACGATGTCGCTACGGTCAGTATGTGTACTTTGTGATACCATTTGGCATGATGAACTCCTCGATAGTGTTCATGGGACTTATGAACCAGATCTTTCAGCCCTACTTAGACCGTTTTTTAGTGGTCATCATCGACGTTATCCTTGTGTACTCTGCGTCCGAGGAGGAGCACAAAAGACACCTAAGGATGGTTCTGGACACGCTCCAAGAGAACCAGTTGTATGGGAAACTCTCAGAGTGTCAGTTCTAGTTACAGGAGGTCCATTTTTGGGGACACATTATCTCGGAAGATTCTGTAGCAGTGGACCCAGCAAAGGTGGAGGCAGTGCTAGCATGGGAGCCACCCCAGAGCGTGATGGAGGTGTGAAGTTTCCTTGGTTTGGCAGGATACTATCGGAGATTCATCCTTGATTTATCTAGGATTTTAGCACCCATGACATCTTTGACCCAAAAGGGGTAGCCTTTCATGTGGATCAACAGATGCCAATAGGCTTTCTAGCAGTTGAGACAGAGTTTGACGAGTGCCCGGATCTTTAGATTACCAGATCAGGGTGTTGAGTATGTAGTGTTCTGCGACGCATCAGGAACCGGGCTTGGTTGTGTCTTGATGTAGAGGCAAGTAGTGATTTCCTATGGCTAATGTCAGTTGAGGCCACACGAGCAGAACTACGCGACCCATGATCTTGAGTTGGCAGTAGTAGACTTCACGTTGAAGATGTAGTGGCACTACCTAATGGGTGAGCGGTTTACCGTATACTCTAATCATAAGAGTCTCAGATATATATTTTCTCAGAAGTATCTGAATTTGAGACAGATTTGATGGATTGAGTTCCTCCAATATTACGACTTTGATATCATTTATACTCCTGGGAAGGGGAACATGGTGGCAGATGCCATCAGTAGGAAATCCAGTTCGCAGTTGCTGGATGAGGCGATGAGGTAGTTGGCCTCCTTACAGTTATCCTTCATGGATGGAGAAGAGGGAGCTTACCTTCAGTCAATGGTTGTTACCCCTCCACTCTTACAGCGTGTCAGGGAAGCACAGCGCGAGGATGCTAGCTGTGAGACTCTACGTGCTCAGATATCCACATGTGTTGCGGCTGATGGAAATTCAAAAGGTGGGGAGAAAATTGTTCTTTTTAGAGGGCGCATGATAGTACCAGCGACGTTGTGGGAGGAGGTTTTGAGTTAGTTCCATACATCTCATTTGGCGGTACATCCAGGCGTGGCAAAGATGTATCAGGACCTCTGACGTCAGTTCTGGTTGCAAGGAATGAAGAAGTGTGTGGAAGAGTTTTTTTCTTTGTGCCTAACTTTTCAGCAAGTAAATGTTGAGCACCAGGTGCCAGCGGGTTTGACTCAGCCCCTTGAGGTGGCATAGTGGAAGTAGAATGAGATATCTATGGACTTCATGACGGGTTTACCACGTACGTCCAGGGGACACGATGCCATCTGGGTGATCGTTGATCAACTCACCAAGTCGGCCCACTTCCTAGACATACGGGAGCATTGTTTAGTAGAGAGCTTGGGATGCCTCTACATACAAGAGATAGTTCTACTTCATGGAGTTCCATCCACGATCGTGTCAGATCATGATTCTCGTTTCACATCCCAATTGTGGAAGGTATTTCAGGAAGCTTGTGGGACTCAGTTACACTTGAGCACAGCGTTTCCTCCCCAGACTGATGGTCTGATAGAGCGGAGCATCCATGTCCTGAAGGATATGCTTCGATCTTTCATTCTTGACTTCGGTCGTAGATGGGAGGATCACCTACCATTGGTGGAATTTGTTTACAACAACAGTTATCATTCCACTATTGGTATGGCACCATTCGAGGCTCTTTATGGGTCACCTTGCAGGTCACCGCTTTTCTGGACTGACCCAGGAGAGTCAGCACTTATGGGCCCAAATATGGTGAGAGCAACTACAAAGAAGTTGCAGGTCATCCAGGAGCAGATGAATACTTCACAGAGTCGGAAAAGTCTTATGCCGATAGTAGGTGGAGGCCCTTGGAGTTCGAGGAGGGAGACCATGTGTTCCATCGAGGCTCACCTCGACGGGGTTTGCGGAAATTTGGCCAAGGTGGCAAGCTATCTCCAAGGTTCGTCAGCCCTTTCCAGATTCTGAGTAGAGTTGGTGAGGTGGCGTATCAATTGGCTCTACCTCCTCAGATGGACCGGGTACACAACGTCTTCCATGTGTCGTAGCTGCGGAGGTACATGCATAATCCATCGCACGTTATCGACTGGGGTGAGATGGACATCGATGATGGAGTGACCTTTGCTGAGTACCCACTAGATATTGAATATTGGTAGGAAAATATCCTTTAGAGGGGAGCTATTCCCTTAGTTCATGTCTGGTGGCAGCACAAGAATTTTCAGGAGAGCACATGGGAGGGGGATGCTCAGATTCATGTGCAGTACCCACATCTTTTTTAGTAGCCTTTTTTTTGGCTTTTCAGGGGCGTAAAAGCCCTAAGGTGTGTGTGATGTAATGTCCCGGATTTTTTCATGTATTATTTTAATATTATATTTGAATTAATTTGAGACCAGGCTCTGAGACGGCCTGAAGTTTTGAGGCCCGGTGAGCCCAGAAAAAATGTTTGAATTTAATTTAAAAATTAAATTACGCGCGTGTGCGGTTTTCCTGAAAAAATGGAATAACTTCAGAATGGGTTCTTGGATAAAATATTTGATGGAATTTTTGCGCTCAAAGCAGTGGGTTTACCCTAGAAGAGACCTAACCTCGACTGGCGCAGGCCGGTGGAGAAATCTGGGTTTTGGACGTAACCGTAATAAAATATTTAATTTAAAATATTTTATTTAAATCCTTGTTGAAGCGCAATATCTTATCTTTTAAATGGAGATTTTTCATGGGATCAGGGTTACAATTTTCATAACCCTAAATTCCCCTGAAGGCGCTGGAGGCTCTAGAGAAAACATCCCAACGTGGTGATGGTGTTCTTGACGAGCTTCTCCGGCGACGACGATGCGGTGATCAGATCTTCACCAGCAAACTCCGCGAATCCTGGTAGGATGTTTTTTTGATGATTTCTTCCCCATTTTTGATTTCCACGATGAACGCGGACTAATCCACGAATAGATTAGTCCACAGATCGATCGTTTTTTAGGGATGGGCTATTTACAGGGATCGTGGGGATTTGATTCTTGAAATTAGTTTGGTTTCGTTCAACTTTCTAAAGGTGACGAACCATGATCGACACAAACATCGATTGAGGTTCCCCCCTCTTGATTGTTGTGTTTTCTCTCCTGGTTCCTATGCGTTCTTCATGTGCGTTATACCCGTTCTTGGAGGAAATCGATATTTGCACATTCTTTTGTTGGTGCAACCATCTGAAATTGAATATCTAACCCCAGAGCTATGTCATGTAGGTGCGACGATGGTTTCGGTAGGCGATTCAGATCGGATCAGGAGATACAAGTTTTTGGGAATTTTTCTTCGGATGGATCGTTCGAGGTTTAGGATTCGATTTAAGAGCCGAAAACACCCGTTACGTTGTTGTTATGACAAAATGATCCAATCCCTAGAGTATCGGGATGAACGGATGAGAAACCAAGGATCCTGAGGTTCAGTCGCGGCACGAGGAAGAAGACGGCGTTTCTGGAAAAATCCCGACTACACGCCGTGTAGTATGTGCTACATGGAGTGTGTTCATCAGCAGACTGCATGGCGTGTACTCCAGGATTACACGGACACATGTTAGGTACAGGGCTAAGGACACAGCGTGTATACCCTTCCCTGGCCAGACCCGTCTAGATACACAGGATACCCCGTGTACTGGGACACAGGTAGGTGACACGGACACAGACAGAGGCCGTGTATGGGAACATGGCTAGTATACAAGGAGCGAGCCCAGGTGCTTGGACACAGTGTGTGATTATTCAACACGCTGGGTAGTTACTTTCAATCCAACAAGCCCAAGGACATGGGCCATTTACATGGGTTGTACCCAGAGTCAGGAACATGGCGTGTACTTTCTACACGCCATGTAGTTGAGTTTTACACAGCTTGAATGGATGACACGGGCTATTAACATGAGAAGTACCCAGGGTCAAGGAACACAACGTGTAACCATACTACATGCCGTGTCACCAATCTTACATGGCTTGAGCCACTTGTCTTTTGTGACTTGGACTAGTTTTCTTACGGTTCATACCCATGGTCTTTTCCTCAATGGTTCTGGTATCATTTCCTTTATACAGAAGTATGATCCCTTCAGGAAGACTTACTGAATAGAGTTTTTGGAATCCCCTCTATGAAAATTAAAGTCATATCCTCTATTAATTCCTAGAACCGTAGGTAGAGTTCTTGGTATCGACGTGACCAACCTTACCTGGGCGTCGATCCTCTGCTTAGCAGATTAGCTCAGACTGAGTTGTCGGAATCACCCCTCGACTTGGTTGTGGTTCTCATCAGGGAATCATGTTCTAAAAGTAATTGTGGAGTGTGTTCTCTCAAAACGAGTACTTTGTATCTCTCTCTTCAAACCTAGGAGTGTGTTCTCCTTGTTACATGCTTAGTGGAATCTTTGAGCTGGATCTTAGTGGTGGTTTCACCAAAGTCGATCGTGTATGAGTATATATGAATATTTTTATTATATGTTCAGTAGACATATACTATATAGAGATGAATGTATCCCCCTTTGTGGTATTTTCCCTTGTTGTATTTACTTTGTGGTTTCGGGGTGTCCTACTAAGTATTGTTATACTCACCCCTTGCACAGGCTTTGCCCGCACGTTTCATGTCTTGTGCAGACGAGAAAGCCTTTGACAATATTCTAGGTGGACCAGGGCCGGACGACACTCAGTGAGATCAGGCGGGCCGAGGTGTGTTCCAACGGATACATATTGCAGTCCCAGTACATTTTCCTTATAGGTTGGACATTGTTACGGACTTTCTTTTTGGTGGCCGGTTACTTTTGGCTCGGGGTTTTACTTTCTTGTACTTTACGTTCCTGATGTACTCTCTTGGTTGGGTTTTAGTGTATGCATGCATACTTTCCTTTTAGTAGTTTTTACTTTTCAGCTTTTTGGGATTGGAGATGTCTGTGTGTGTGTGTGTGTGTACAGGTTTATAGGCAATGCCTCCCATGTTAGTAGCATGCCTAATCAGTGCTAGTCACCAGCCCCTAGCCTATTAGAGTCGGGCATGGGAAGTTGCAGCTCGGGCCCCACTGGGACGGGTCATGACAAATCTATTCTACACCTCTTCCCATAAAAAGGATTATTAGGGAGACATTTGTATGCTTGAGTGGAAACTTTTATAGTATGAGTACTCAAAAATAGTCTGATGTTGTTCCCATACTATTTTGAATTTAATCGTTCATGGTCTCAACATATCCTTAGGTGTCTAGACAGTCTACTTAGGCTGGAAAACAGTATGAGGGTGATATGACATGATGAATTTCAACATAGTATTCAGTACATGTTGAAAACTTTTCCATAACATGGATATGAATTTCAGATCCTGATCAGATAGAATAGACAGTGGTACTCCAAAAAGACTCACCAAAAATCTAATGTATGTTCATGCAAGTTGATTCAGTGAGAATTCATCTAGAATCGTGATTAATTATATAATATTTATAAGATGATCCAACACAATCAAGAGATAAATTATTCCTACATATGTCTTCGAATGTCTAGTGACAAAGTCCATGGTGAGGTTTTCCCATCTTCATGTAGGTATGGGTAATGGTTGCATCATCTCATTAATTTTTTCCTTTCTTCCTTCACTTTATTATATACATGACATATTAATATATATTCTTCAATCTTATCATTCATATTATCCCAAGAATAGTATTCTCTTAAATCTCGATACATATTTGTACTTCTATGATGGATAGAGAAGGTTGAGATTTTTGTATCATCCAACAGGTCCTCTAACTCAATGATTTATGGTGCACATAGTCTTGACCGAAATATTATGACACATTATTCACTAACATTGAACTATGTGGATATAAAATTCCTTATATATTCCAATTTCATCTAAATTTCCCTATAATATCCTTGAGCAGCCTTTATATTCTCCATAAGGGATGGATGGGAAATAATTTGTGAAATTATTGGTGATTTTCTTTTCATTATGATTCCCATGTCCATCATTTCCAAATCGAAGAAGATTGGATCCCTCTCAATTCTCATAATATATATAATTGTCGGATACTTTATACATAGATATTCTAGTCATTTATTTTCATTCCCATGTTGTTAGTGAATTGAGGATTCGTAGACCTTGAGTAGTTCTAATAATATTTATTGGCACATATTCATCTTTATCTATGTAAATATATTCGTAATGATTTTTTATTCTATATATATTTCACACTTCTCCCCAAGGAGATAATTTTTCCATATTTTAAAAGTTAATTTCAATACAGGCAACTCCAAATCATGAGATTGGTAGTACTGCTCATGAACATTCAATTAAATTGAAGCATAGGCTATGAATTTTTCATTCTACATCAACACATTACCCAATCCCTTCATTGAAGCATCACTGAATACCATGAAAATTTATCCACTAATTGGTAGTGTGAGAACAGGTGTAGTGATAAGACTCCATTTGAACTCCATGAATTTATCTTTGAATTCATCATTCAATGAAGACTCGAATCCCTTCCAAGATATCGTGGTAAGAGGGTTTGATAATAATAAGTCATTTCTCACAAATCATCAATAGTACCCAACTAATCCCAGGAAACTATAGATATCTATCACAAATTTTGGCATAATCCAACCTTCAATTACTTCAACCTTTTTTGGGTTGACAAATATATCATTTCATTTGATGATATGCCACAAGAATGAGACGTCCTTCAACCAAAAATCATATTTAGTGTACATTGCATAAATCTAATCCTTTTATAAGGTTTTTAGCATAGTGATCAGATGTTACTCATGCTCCTAATTTATTTTGAAGTAAGTTAGATATAATCTATAAAGACTAACACACATTTGTCAAGGAAATCTCTAAAGAAAATGTTCATCAATTCCATGAATATTTCTAGAGAATTAGTGAGTCTTGATGGAATTACTATGAACTCGTAGTGTCCATACCTTGAACGAAAATAATTCATCAGGATATTCACCTTTTCCACCAAGAATTGGTAATATCTAAACCACAGATCCACCTTGGAGATATATTGGGCTCCATGTAGTAGATCGAAATATTCATCAATTCATTATAGGGGAAACATGTTCATTGTAATGATCTTGTTTATATCACGATAATCAATGAAAAGGTGCATTGACCCATCCTTCTTCTTGACATAGAGGACTTGTGTACACAATGGTGAAGCACTAGGGTGTATAAACAATTTATACATATTCTCTTGTATTTATTTCTTAATCTCATGAAATTCCAAATAAGCTATAAGGAATATTAGAAAATGAAAATTCCCCTTGTATAATATAGATTGAAAATTCAACCTCTTGGCTAAGAGGAAGACCAGGAAATTCCTCGAGAAACTCATCAGTGTATTCCCTTTAAATGATCAATTTATTGGAAATGATTATTTCCTTATAATAAATAATATTAGCTAGATTATTTTCCCATAGAGAAATAATATCCATTCTTAAAGATTTTGGTGCTAAAAAAGATTCATCCATCTCTTTTCATTAGTACAAAATCAGGTGGTCGATTTAAGATATAGAGAGTAATTTTCTTCTCATAGAAATTTATGTTGTCTCTATACAGGGTATGTTAATCCTTGATAGAAATTGAATAAAATTCCACTAAATAGAGTATGAAAAGGATCGCTGGGATATTCAGACCATAAATTTTGAAAAGGGAGTACTTATATACATGGGATGAAATAATTTCCCCATTTTCAATTTTCACCAACATATTTGCATATGTTCTTTGTGGTGGTGTTTGAATAGTTATACTAAACCATATTTATATGAAGGAATACATAGAACTATAATCAAAAAGTACATTCTCTATTCTATGATACATAACTAGAATACCTATCTCCACTTCATTTTCAGGATCTGTCATGGTGGTCATGATAGAAATATCAATCCCATATCACCTAAGAGGTTGTTGGTTGTCTCAGAAAACCCACATCTTGGTGAATTGGTTTGCAAAGTGACATGGTTCCTTGTAGTTAAAGTAATGAACAATGCAATGAGGGTATACCAGGGCATTATTTTCCTTCATTGGATTGATGGGTTTCTCTTATCATTAATCATTAGCTAGTGTCCTTCCTTCCAAAACCTAAAGCATTTCATCATTCCCCTTAGGAAATTTTCAGGGTGATTCTCTCCACACCGTTGACAAGTGGGATATTGAAATTTCCTAGTACCATTAAATTTCTATATTAAACCACCAAAACTAGACTCCAATTTCCACTTCTTATCCATGTGATACTATTGAGATTCATCGCTCACCATTTAAACATTGAGGGCACACAAAACAATTCCTCGTATTTATCAAATTAATGGATAGTTAGGGATTTTAATATAGTTGGTTTTTAACAAAAACAATAAGCAGTAAACCATGAATTTAGGGGTAATGAAAACTTTAGTGGTGAATCATGCATGTCTTTTGAAGTTTTCCTCATAATACCTGATATATTAGTCATATTTTTTATTGAGGGAATGGAAATACATTCCATTTTTTCAGAGAGTGTGACAAAAATATTTATCAAAAAGTATTTTCTGGACTTCCTTCCACCCCATCACTTTGATCTCTTCCTCATGATTCATATTATTATTCTATGTGCAAAACTAATCATATTCACCCTCTATATGATATAAAACATTAAAAACTTCTCTTTTTTGGAACATTGAGGGATGGATAATATCTTTTCAATGGATTTGATATATTTTTCACAATTAAGGGATTGGATTTTCCATTGAAAGTAGGACTCCTTTATTGCATAAAGGACTCAACCGCATCTTGTTCTCTCCTAGGGGGGTTTGAATGGTCCTCCAGGTCTAGGTTTCAATTAATAATCTATGTTAGCTGAGAGAGTATCATCAAAATAGTTCATGATTCTAATTCCCATTAGGTTGGAAATCTCATTAGGGAAGTCATCACATTCCCCTTCACAAAATTTGTTTACATGATTACTCATATTTCAAGGCATTGGCTAGAATAAAAGGAAAATTAGGGATGATTATTTTTAAACTGTTAAACACATTAAGGGGAATCAAAGTACATTAAATTGAGAACGTATAAGTTACATTTATTTCTCTAACTTATGAATTTTTAGGCTTCAAAATATGTTATCCATGTTCTATTTCATAACACATATTCTAATAGTCATTTTTTGTTCCCTAAATAATATTTTGTAATTAGATTAAAAATTTACCAAATCGTATCCCCTGGTAGTGTCAAACCAGGTGCACAGTAAAGCCCATTTTTATGTACTAGGTGTCACCAAGTCATTCCTATAACACCTAGCTAGAGTTATTACCCCTAAGTGCATCTGTTTCAGAACCATGCCTACTTATAGAACCCAGATAGGGATGTATTTTTTGAAAAATAATTAAGTATATGAAAAATAAAACTTATTAATTATTTATTATACTTAGACTTATCTCTATGGTTTTCTTTATTGTTTTATAGTCATATTCCGAGAAAATAACTAATATTTTGTTTTGACACCAACTACAACAACCCTATTCTTTATTTAACAATGATATAATACTTGTTACATAAAATTACACTTAAAAAACCCAAAATATTTAAAAGTATAGGGTTATTAGGAATTAGGTACATTACATATCAAGTTAAAACATAAAAAAACAACATATTTATTGAAAAAAAACTTTAACATTATCAAAAAATTCATTCATACTTAACATTTCATGGGTTAACCTGGGGACATACATAAGAAAAGGGTGACATATAAACCCGAGTAAGGGAATAATTAGCGACTAACTTGAAGATGATAATGTATATTATGAAAGGCATGTAAATGTGACGTAAAAGGTGTAGGAATCATAAACATGTACAATGAGACACAATATAACATGATAATCATAAAGGAAATATTATAAATGAAGAAACAACTTAAAACACTGCACCATAATCATATGGAAAAGATAACATCCAAGACATCATGATGGAAAAGATCCCAAAAAAAGAACCAGGTTCACTCTATGTCTCAAAATGATGTATCATGATACTAACTATTACCAAATTCATTGAAGCACTGTATAATTTCACATGCACCAGTCACATTCATTTTATTCTCATTCTTAAGTGTTCCATTTAGATCATACAACATAGATTATTTCATCATAATATTTTATTATATTATCAAGGAGTGTGGGATACATACATGTGATTTCTAGATCAATTAAGTATAATGGTATAAAGGTGAATATAATTGATAGAGAATGGCTATGGTGTTTTCTACACTATTGTTTTGGCATGAAAATTTGTCTTAAAATTTTGGTAGCATAATGACGTGACATAGAAATTCGTAAAAATGGTTGATAAGGGAAAAAGTGATCTATTATAATTTTTAGATAATTTGGGAACAAACAGTGATATGTAATGGAATATATGAACATTAAAAAATGGATATAGAATTCATAAGATAATAAAAAAACTTGAATGAAGAATATAATTTATAGACCCCTTACTAAATTTCATCATAGTAATGGGTGTATATAAAAGTTCATTAGAGGGATTAATGAGAGTGAAATGGGTCTATAATCATTTAAACATATAATTTATAGTTATGTGAATATTTAATAACATATCCCAACATATGTAAATAAAAATAGATGTTGTAAAATATTGATGAAATTTGAATAAAGAGGAGAATAAAATGATCTGTTACTTGAATCTGTGACTCCAAATGCTTTGGAAGAGATTTTTGAGAGCTTTGGGACACTTGAAAGGAATATATATAGTATAGGTAAAAGTATTTAAGTTCTATATGTAGTTTTAGTAAATATAAAAATAATCATGGGTGGGTTTATGTAGAAAATGAGGGGTATTTCATTATTAATTAGGTTTTAGACTCTACACAATAAAATAACAAAAACCAAAAAACCACCTCACTGTTCGAACCAATAATTTCTTATAAATTTTATTAGTTATAATTATTTTATAAGTAAAAGGGTTTAAAATAATTAAATAAATCACTTTATTAGGTGGAGGTGATTCATACTATTGAGGAAATGATTTTGAAACATTAAAACATTTTAATTGTTTTAGAGGATTAATGAAGGAATTATAAAATTAATTAAATATAAATTAAATATTATTATTTTATTGTTGAAACATATATTTTTTGTTAGATCCCATTTATAAAATTTATTACATCTTTTTGGGTCATTATGCTGTCATAATACACAAAATATATTTCAAAAGTATTTAATTTTAACTTGAAAATTCGATTATTAAAAAAATTGAAAAATTTACCATTTTGGAATTTTAACACTATGATTCCAAAAAAAATATCATTTTCATTAAATAATTTTATAATTATGATAATTATTTCTTTTAAAAAGAAAATTGACATTCTTTATTAAATTCCTGTTTATTTTATAATAACATGTTTTAAACCCTTATAAAAATTACATTTGGATTTACAAAAATTATATGATAATTTTTATTTGATAAAAAATATTTAATAATAATATTTTATTAAAATATTATTTATTTCAGAAATCCATTAATTCATCAAAATTAATTATTTAATTTAATCTGAATATTAACCAAATATAATATTTGTGTTTTATTGTATTAAAATAAACAAATTTTATAAAGTAACAATAATATGATAAAAATATATTCATTATTCTAAAAAAAAGTACAAACATATATTGATAGGGTCTTGATACATATCCCTTTAATACACAAGAAAACACTTCAAGGGTAATGTGTGAGACTGTGAGACTTTCATGGGGTGGTTCAGTGAACATTAGTAGGGTCAAGATTGTGATGAGCTTGAACATATCCCGTAAATGGTTTTTCTCATGCTTATGTTATCGGATCTCATCTCATGAGTGATCAATGGTAAATCCCAATGATTCTATCTCCCTTGGAATCTCTAATAAATGGGCTTCATATGGTAAGATCCTTCTAGTTGAGGCCATAACTTACATTGTCTGTGTCAATTGGATATGTTAAAACCCTATATTTATACTAACCATTTGATCACTATTCATAAACTATATTATAAAAAGAAATTATTCGTAACAATATTTTAAATGTGATTGGATGTAATAAAATAAACTGAGTGCATGTGTTTTCTATATAAAAAATAATACATATAATTAAATAAAAAGGGTAATTTTATTTATAAACGTTCAGTTCATTAAATAGTGTTTTCAAAAATTCACCATCAAAAGGTGTAGATGAGCATTACCTCTCATACTATTAACTAATATTTATTCCAAATAATTATAGGAATTTTTAATTGTATGCCTACCTTTTTTAAAAAGGTCAACACCATATAAATTTTTTTTTTGATATATAATCATGTAAGATGTTTCCATAAAATGTATTGTATATGTAATGTTTTTCCATATATTTGATTCCAATTAATTTGTTAAATATAATAAAAATCCCACAAAAAAATGACATACCAAAATATCAAAGTATTTTATGGATTTGTAATATTCATATATTGTTTAGGGAGATTCTCAAAAAATGTACATTTTCACATAATTCTTAAATATTATTAAACATTTCATATATATTAATAAAAAATTTATGCAAAATGAGCCTCAATCATTATATATTCTTAACTCAAGACAATAACCTACATATGTTCTAAAGCGGATCATATGTATATAGGTAATACATTTTCCTTGAATAATTATTTATATCTCAATCAAATATAATTATATTATGTTTTTCATGTCCTTGTAAAATTTAATCAAAGAAATATAAAAAGTATATTACACATTAAAGAATGGTTTAAGATATTAATATTATTTCATAACCATTAATTTCGAAAATATACATAAAACATCTAAAAAATCCCCAAACATTCCGTACAGTTTTTGATCAACTCAAAAAAATTTTAATATATATAATATTATTCTAAATCATCATGGTAAAAAAAGTCCACACTCTTTAATAACTGCATTGGGTATTTCAATCTACCCCTTTAGATTTTTTCTTAGAATCACTAAAATATGTTCAAAACTCAATAAATAATATAAAAATCATCAAACCACAGTCTTTATCAAATGATAATTATCTTCACACAATATTTCAAAAATAATATTTTTTAGATAAATCCTAATCTTAATAATAAATTTTATTTGGAAAATTGATTTTTTATTCTCTCCTGAATAATAAATGTACATACATATTTTCAAACCCTCTTTCCAAAATAGATAATAATCTTGATTTAGAAAAATATATAGACAAGTTTATGTACCTTTATCCATTTAGATATATAATTAAATTCATTGTGAGGATCTAACCAATGTATTTCACGTGAAAGGGAAAGTATGATCATTTAGGTTCAACCTGATGGTATCAACCATTTACTTGAGTATTTATTTATTGAATATGTCCACATCTTAATCTTTGATATGAATAATTTCAAAATTTATAACCCCATGTGAAAAATATTCCTTAATAAATTTTATTTTGATAATATTTTGGTTACATATATTTTGTTTCACTAGATTGTTAAAGTTATCTGTTACACTTTGAATATCATATTCCATTTTTATTGGTCCCTAAATCTTTAACATAACTTAATAATTTTATTATTTCAATAAAATCATTTTTATATTGAAACATGAATGAGAGATATACTCTACCTCTATGGTATTCAATGTATCTAAATTTTTATTCTTGTTGTCCCATATTGTACAATTTCCTTCCAAGATATGTGTTCCACATTAAGATTACTTTTTTACTCACAGTTACCCTCCTTATTATAATTAATAAAACTAGATATATTCAAGTGCACACACCTGCACTACATCAGTATATAACTCAAGGATCCTATTATATACTTCTAAACTCTATTGAAATCCATTAAATTTGCATGTTTTGGATCAGATTAGTTCCTTTCATACATGGTCATTACATAACTAATATCAGGTCTTAATTAAGTGAGATAATTTAAAACACCAATTATATTTATCGACTCCTTTCGACTCACACATATTACATCATTATCATTTACCAATTTTACACCATGCATTGTGGGTGTCGACAATGGTTGGGAGTCTTCCATAAAAACATCATCACCATTCCTTTTGAATTATTTTATTAGGGTATAAAAATATATCATTCCTATCATATCACTTAAAATCCGAAAAGATATATAAATTATCCCATCATATACATCTCAATATATTTCTTCATCTATCTAAAATAATCATCTAAAGAAACATTTTTTCACCAATATAAATATAGACATTAGTTTAAATAATCTACTGATAGTATTTATTCTCACTTGTAAATCATGTCAATAATGATACACTTTTCTTTTTTTAATTTCAACCCTCTTAGGAAGGATTAAATCAAGGTGTATTATATTCTATGGCTCTATTTTATCTAATATATTGCATTATTTATCCTGTAAACAATTTTTTTATCACTACCCTAAAAAAATATTTTAGGATGCTTGTAAGAACCCGGTTTTTTCTTTGAAAGACTTTTGAATATTCTTGACGATATTCCAGAGCAGCTCCTTTAGATGGCGTGCGATTCCGAGCCCCGGAGTGGCCGTAATTAAATTTTCAGTGCGTTCACACTGGAAATGCTAAATAAATAAGATAACTCCTAAACTGTTCTTCAGATCCGAGATTCGAGTGTACGGATGGGTCCGGAATGGGGTGTTTACTCGGAACGACATAAAACATGTCGGCGCGGGATGTTTGGTTTCCTCACTCGCTTTCGGAAGGTTAAACGGATAAATTAATTAATTAATTAATTCGTTTGATGTTGAAACTCAAGTATCTCTTAAACAGTGGCTTGGTTTGGGAAACTGAGGGCACTGTTGAGTTTAGAGTCTGCCGTTTACCCTAGGAGGGGTGTAAGTTTTGCGGGCGCGGCCCATCTGTGAAAAATGACCCTAGGGGTGTTTTCGTAATTTTGTAGCTTCGGACTCTATGTGTAATAACTTTTGAATGGTGTCTTGAATTAAAATTCTAAGACCACCATTGTGCTTGGGAGGTGGTGTTTATCCTAGCGGAGGCTTAACCTCGACCTCGTCGAGCGTTTCAGATACGGGTGAATTTGGGGGTTTTTAATTAATTAAAATTTAATTAATTTTCTACTTAAAGCCCAAACACCCTCTCCCTCCTCCTCCCACTGCATCCTCTGGTGGAAGGCAGCAACCCATGGAGCTTCTCCTCTCCTACTTCTCTCCTCTCCAAGGTGTTGCGGTGGTGGCGGATTGTGCGGCGAAGCTTCGGGCGAAGCCCACGAGGTAGGATCGTGCATCTCATTTTTAATTTCTCGCACTTACTTTGAGCTTGATTTGCATTTTCCCTTACCTGTCAAAACTTAGATCAAAGCCCTTATTTGCATTGTACTCATCCTGAGCTCCTCATTGAAATTATCGGATTTAAAATCCAAGTCCCGACGTGTTCGCAAACTTCCGGCGAAGTTTGTGGGTTCTTGGTTTTTTTTGGCGGTCCGAGGAGCAGCAGAGCAAGGCTGTGGCGGGGACGGCCCCTCTTGGTGGTGGCGGCTCCTTTTCCAGGCGACGGAGGTGAGGCGGGCCTCGGCGGAGCGGCCGGAGCAGCGTGGGCGTGCGTCGGTTGTCGGCTGCAGGCGCCGCGGGGCGCAGAGCGCGGAGGAAGACCGGCTTCGGCCGGTCGTCGCGACACGAAGTCCCGGGGTCTTCGTGACCCCAGCTAGCAGACAAGGGACCCGCGCCTTGTGGGTCCTATGGGAAATCAGCCAGACCAGCTCAGCCGGTCCGGGCGGCGCGGGCCGGCCCACGCGGTGGACTGCTGGCCGGCTTAGGCAGTGAGTGGGCCGGCAAAACTGGCCCGACCCACCCTTCGGTCCGAAAAACATTAAAACGCATCTAAAAGGCAGCTCGGGTGTCGGATTCGCGGGCCGTCAGTGGTGAAATGTTCCTTGAGTTAAGAAGAATATTTTGAGGTGGTTTCAGGAATTTTTATTTCCCGAAACGAGGGTCCTCGTAGGTGCGACACGTCTTTAAGTGCACGAGCATTTTTCCCGAGATTCTTGTTTTCGATCGCGCGGACGCGTCCGACGTCCGTTTTGAGTGCCGTCAGTGGCGTTGCGACCCTGGCACTTAGGCGGAGGTTTCTAGGGCAGTTTCGGTCGTTGAGACTCGATTTGAAGTGTGGTCCTCATGGCATGTCCTTTCGAGCTGCGTGCAGCGTTTCACGACTTTTTCATCGGACGTCCGTTCGGGGCATGCGAGCAGTCATTTCTGGATGTTTTTCCGAGGGAATCTCATTGGCGCAGTCTTCCCGCTATAATTCCGCATGCTGGTGTGGGACCTGTGAGGGCTATTTCAGGAGTTGATGGTGATTTCCAGCTTTATCACCGGGTGTCCGTTTTGGACAAGTGTTTAGCCCATCTCTTGTGCTTTTTCGAGAGGATCGCAACGGTGTGATCCGTTGGCAGCGTTTCGGGACCGGGTTGCGGGTCCCACAAAGAACTGCTCGTGTGCGGTGCGCCGGAACATATATTTTTTTCCGGATATCCGTTGCACTCAAGTGTGTAGTGCTTTTGACGTGTTTTCCCAAAGGGATCGCAATGGTGCGATGCGCCTGACTGTTTTCGGGGCCGAGGCTCGGGATCACGGGATGTCGTTCGGGCGTGAGGCGGTGTTGGTGACTTTTCTATCGGATATCTGTTTGAGGCGAGTAATTAGTGGATCTCACGTGTTTTTCAGTGAGGATTACAATGGTGCGATCCATTTGGTTGTGCGGAGCCTCTTGCATGATCTTGTTAAATGTGGAAGCATGGAAGGTGATCTAGTGGTGGTTCGCCCTACCTTGTTTGTAGCAGACCATTAGCGTGTGATCAATCACTCTTGGGAGAGTGAAATAATTGGTCCACGAGACGTGGATGGCCGTACCTGGGCCTTTGAGGTGGAGTTGTTATGTCACGCCTTCGCATTGACGTTGGGTGCCGTGTGCACGATAGCCTTTGGGCTGGAACAAGGTATACTCTAGGAGTATACGAGAGAGCTTGGAGGTATGTGTGGTTTGTACCTAAGAACGATGGCGCGCTCGATTGGGGTTGACTTGGGGCCACACATCGTGTGGGCCCCACATTCCTGTCATGATCTGCTTTACGTACTCTTGACCTCTCGCGACGTAGAGGGTCCCTCTGTGCTTGTTTGTTTGACCAGTAGGGTGGAGTTTTCCCTCGCTTGGTGCTCTTTTGTCTGGCCAGCAGGGTTGAGTGGTCTCCCCCTGGTCTTGTTCTTGATGGTTTGGCCGGTAGAGATGGTTTGGTTCCTCTGCTTCCTCAGCTGTGAGGGGTTTCAGTATCGTGCCCCTTTCACTGGACTGTGACACCGTTTGCGACTACGGGTGTTCTTGCAGCGTGGGTGTCCCCCCCCCCCTTCTGGGGTGAGTTGACTCAGTCTGCTTCGATAGGGACTCATCGGATTGGAGTGGGATCGCCTTGTGACGCCTGGGGAGTTTTCTCCCATTCTTTCGTGACCCCTGGTAGTGTTCTTGTGGATTTGGTGTGACCAACACTTTACGCAGGCACCGATCCTCTACCCAGGAGGTTGTTTCCAGCAGGGCTGAGGTTGTTTCCAGCAGGGATGAGGTTGTGTCCAGCAGGGCTGAGGTTGTTTCTAGTAGGGCTGAGGTTGTCTCCAGCAGGGCTAAGGTTGTATCAAGTAGGGCTCGTCAGTGGGTTACCATCCAGCAGGGATGGCTAGTACAGTGGTGTTCACCGAGCAGTACCATCTAGAAGGGATGGCCAGAGCAGTTCTGGGCTTACCTCCAACTGGGCTGGGCAGTGGTCCCCGATGCCAGGCTTACCTCCAGCTAAGTTGGGCAGTGGTCCCCGATGCCGGGCTTACCTCCAGCTAGGCTGGGAAGGGGTCCCCAATGCCAGGTTAACTCCAGCTAGGCTGGGCAGTGGTCCTGTCGCCGACTTTAGTCAGGTCACCCTCCAGTGGATTACCCTGTTATGGGACTGGGCAGTGTGGCACCCGTCGACTTTCTGGGTCTCCCTGTAGTGGAAACCCGTTGACTTCCAAGGATCCTCTAGTGGTGCTAAGAAGGGGGTCACCTGTCGACTTGGAGTATACCTCTTGACCGCGGGGCAGTGACGAGTTGTGGTTGAAGTTCCCCCAAAACTATCAAGTAGTAGGAGCTCTCCCCCCCCCCCCACCGAGACGTGTCCTTGTGACGTGACCTAAAACCGTGCAGGCGAGTCAGGGCCACCCAAAGCGGATAGTGTCGAGGTGTGGTGATTGAGCCATTGTCTTGTAGTTCAGGGCAGTCGTGCGGGATGCTGGGCATCGATGATGTTTCTTCTAGGATTGTTGGCTACTCATTTTCTTGGGCTTAGCTACGGGATGGAGATCCCCTTACGACCTTGTTCGGGATTCTTGACAGAGCATAAGGATATGTATATACCTTGTATCTGGTACCCGCTTCTTGGGTTTGGTTACTCTCCTTCCAGGAGAGGCGAAGACGCGCGGGGTATGCCACGTGCTTTCCGTGTCTAGCTTCTCATGGTTAGACAAGTCTACTCTCCTGCTATAGGTAGCGAAGACTCGATGAGAAGTTAATCTTCTCACCGTTTCTAGATCCTTGTTCCTGGACGATTCTACCTTTGTTCCTCCTATTGGGTTGAGCTGGACTCTTTACTGTACTCTTTACTACCCTTTCGATTGTACTTCTATACTTTTCTCTGTTCACTCTACTGATCACCCTTCGGTACCTCCTTTATTGCTCCCTCGAGCCTTCAGGGTATCCTACTAAGTATTTCTATACTCACCCCTTCTTGGGCTTTTCCCGCACTTGGTGTGCCCTTACAGACGACGGACAGGTTGGTTGTGACTTCAATGGAGCACAAGAGTTCGGGAGCTTGGACCGCGTGCGGTGGTCATAGCCAGGTTCCAGGTGGGAGACCCGTCAGTTGTTTGTTTTGTTTACCTATTGCCGGGTTGTGGCACTTTTCTGGTTGGGTGCGTGTTTTGCCCCTTTTTCTTTTTCAGCACTTTACTTATACTGTTTAGAGGTCAATGCACATTTGTGGTATATATATATAGCAGTTTCTCTTTTACTCTACTTGTCTTTTCTTTTACTCTGCAATTTTTTATTGAGTGTGCTACGTTTGTGTGTATAGGTACTTAGTAAAAGGCCTCCCCAAGTTATTGTGCCTTCGCCGCTGGTCGCCAGCCCCTGGCCTATGGAGGCGGGCTTGGGGTAGTTGCGGCTCGAGCCCGGGTATGGTTGGGTCGTGACCAAGTGGTATCAGAGGTGGTTCGTTCCTTGAGACATTGTGCAGACGTCCCTAAAATTAAAGGAATTGGTTGGGATTTAGGGAAACATTGTTAATGTGTCTCGAGAGCAGCTCTTAGGCCAGGGAGTCCAGTGATGGTGCGGTGGCCGACGTATCCATTCACCAGAACCTTGATTACCCGCTTGTCGACTCGGCATGCTGAGACACTTGATGCAGGGAAAATTTATTTGTGCATCACATAGGATTGAGTCTTAGACTGTCCTTCTTGAGTCAGCTCCCCATCGTTGCTATTGGTATATACATATATGCTCATCTGACCATGGCACTGCTTGATAATTTTCAGGATGTCTCTGCGAGGACAGCCAGCCAGGATATCAGCTTTGGTTCATGATGATGACCCTGTGAGCTACGATTCCACAATCCAGGACTCATTATGTGAGCCCCTTGCTCCGGGTGGTCTGGTAGCAGCACCCCCACTTGTTGAGTAGCAGACAGTTTCAGTAGAGCAGGCTGAGCTTGAGCACAGGTTGAGTGTGCTCCGTGAGTTCCAACGGTAGAGACCGCTGAGGTTCAGTGGTGAGCCAGACCCTCAGGCAGCAGAGGTTTGGCTTGAGGCAGTGGTTCACCTTTTCAGGCTTGTGTAGACGCCGACAGATCAGAGAGTGGCTTTGGAAGCCAGCCTTTTCCATGGATCGGCTTGGCGTTGGTGGAATCTGGTGACTCAGCTTCTTTATGAGTCATCGCTTTCGTGGGGTGACTTCCAGTTGTTGTTCCGTGAGGAGTTTCTCCCCTACTTCTTGTGCTCTGTTCGTATTTAGGAGCTCATGCAGTTTCAGTAGGGAGGGATGACGGTGGCCGAGTACGCGGCTAGTTTTGCAGACCGTGCATGCTTTTACCCAGACTTGGTCCATGACGACAACCTCCGAGCGCGGAAGTTTGAGCAGGGTCTCTGCCGTGAGATTCGTTCTGTCATAGTACCCTTGGGGATTTCCACATATTCCAGGGTGCTAGAGTAGGCGCTGGTGACAGAGGGCTTCCTGTCGTGTTCTAGTGTTGGTGATGGCAGCAGGCACGTTGGAGCCGAGACGTCTACCACAGCTAGTGGGTGTCGGCAAGAAGAACCTCGACGCAGGTGGCTTACTGACAACCGAACTCAGGGGCGTGGTCATACACCACTATGGCGCCAGAGGGAACTAGTTCAGCCCAGAGAGAGTCAGTGCTATGCTTGTGACGGGTGAGGTCATTTGGCACGAGACTGCCCGACCCGAGTTGCTGAGAGCTTTGGGCAGGTAGCAGGTGCACCACCACGGCAGAGGCAGCGTTGTGATCGGTGTAGTTCCCAGAGAGGTGGTCCTAGAAGAGGAGCGGGAGGATCTGGAGGTGGGGGATGACGTTACGAGGACTTCCCATCACCACTAGGTGGTTCACGTCAGGCTCAGGGAGCTAACAGTTGGGACCGAGGACAGCCGCGAGCTTTGGATGTCTACAATCTTGCAGAGAATGAGGTGATAGGAGGTATTCTCTACAGCTCTTCTACTTCTTGCAGTATAATTGTTAGAATCTGCGTGTGAAAGGATTTTCTCCCTACTCCTTGTCGGAGGTGTTACCAGGGTGACGCAGGGCATCGGGTGTAACCCTGTGTTGGTAAGGAAAAAGGTGTGAGACCTTTTCCATTAGTCGATGGTGTTGACTCCTTCGCTTCCAAGAGAGTAAGAGAGTCTTGGTTGAGAGACATTGACTGTGAAATATCGGGTAACCAGATATCCTTGGGTGTTTCACCATATGGATATTTTGATGGAGGGAATCACCGAGCCTTGTTCCAGGTGCGGGTGGTGATTCCCGTCGCGGCATGCGACGTGGAGGTTGGGTCGGGGAGGTGAGACACCCTCGTGAGCCTTCGGGCCGTTTGAGACATTGCAAAGGGATGGCGAGGTTTCCTACAGCCTTTCCCTAACCCCAATGTCTAATGTGGGTGCATGATGTCGGCAAGGGATGGCCTCGCGTGAACGGATCAATCCTTTGATCCGTGTGCGGTGACGTAGAGCTGTGTGTGGGTTCTTCTGAGTATGGGAAAGCCAGGTGTTGGCTTAGTACCATGTGTTTCTCCCTATTTTTTCTTTTCAGTGACAAAAATATTGAAGGAGGGAATGATGTAAGAACCTGGTTTTTGCTGTGAAAGACTTTGGAATATTCTCGACGATATTCCAGTGCAGTGCCTTTAGATGGCGTGCGATTCCGAGCCCCGGAGTGGCCGGATTTAAATTTTCAGTGAGGTCACACTGGAAACGCTAAATAAATAGGATAACTCTTTAACGGTGCTTCATATCAGAGATCTGAGTGTATATATGGGTCCTTAATGGGATTTTTACCCTAGGAATGACATAAAACATGTCGGTGCAGGATGTTTGGACCCCTCGCTCGCTTTCGAAAGGTTAATTGGATAAATTAATTAATTAATTATTTCGTTTGATGTTGAAACTCAAGTATCTCTTAAACAGTGGCTCGGTTTGAGAAACTGAGGGCACTGTTGAGTTCAGAGCGTTCTGTTTACCCTAGGAGGGATGTAAGTTTGGCGGGCGTGGCCCGTCTGTGAAAAATGACCCCAGGGGCGTTTTCGTAATTTTGCGGCTTCGGACGCTAAGTGTAATAACTTTTGAACGGGGTATCAGATTAAAATTCTGAGACCACCGTTTTTCTCAGGATGTGGTTTTTATCCTAGGGGAGGCTTAACCTCGACCCCGTCGAGCGTTTCGGATACGGGTGAATTTGGGGGTTTTTAATTAATTAAAATTTAATTTCTTTTCTACTTAAAGCCCAAACACCCTCTCCCTCCTCCTCCCCCTGCATCCTCTAGTAGAAGGCATAAACCCATGGAGCTCCTCCTCTCCTCCTTCTCTCCTCTCCAAGGTGTTTCGGTGGTGGCAGATTTGGCGGCGAAGCTTCAGGCGAAGCCCAAGAGGTAGGATCGTTCGTTTCATTTTTAATTTCTCGCACCTACATTGAGCTCAATTTGAATTGTCTCTAACCTATAAAAACTATGATAAAATCCCTTATTTGCATAGTACTCGTCTTGATCTCCACAATAAAATTTTCGGATTTAAAATCTGAGTCCCGACGTGTTCGCAAACTTCCGGAAAAGTTTGCGGGTTCTTGGTTTTTCCGGCGGTCCGAGGAGCGGCAGAGCAAGGATGTGGTGGAGGCGGCACCTCTTGGTGGTGGTGGCGGCTCCTTTTCTAGGTGACGGAGGCGAGGCGGGCCTCGACGGAGCGGTCGGGGGAGCATTGGCGTGCGACAGTTGTCGGCTGTAGGCACCGCGGGGCGCGGAGAGCGGAGGAAGACCGGCTTCGGCCGGTCGTCGTGACACGAAGACCCGGTGTCTTCGTGACCCCGGCCAGCAGACACAGGACCCACGCCTTGCAGGTCCCATGGGAAATCATCTGGACCGGGTGGTGCGGGCCGGCCCGCACGGTGGACCGCGGGCCAGCTCAGGCAGTGAGTGGGCCGGCCGAACTGGCCTGGCCCACCCTTCGGTCCGAAAAACATTAAAACGCCTCTAAAAGGCATCTCGGGTGTCAGATTCGCGCACCGTCAATGGTGACACATTACATGAGTTAAGACGAGTATTTTGAGATAGTTTCGGGAATTTTTAGTTCCCGAAACGAGGGGCCTCGGAGGTGCGACGCGTCTTTAAGTGGATGAGCGTTTTTCCCGAGATTCTTGTTTTGGACGGCACAGACGCGTCCGACGTCCGTTTTGAGCGCCGTCAGTGGCGTTGCGACCCTGGCACTGAGGCGGAGGTTTCCAGGGTGGTTTTTTGCGTTGAGACTGGATTTGAGGTGTGGGCCCCACGGCCTGTCCGTTTGAGCTATGTGCAGCGTTTCACGGCTTTTTCATCGGACGCCCGTTCGGGGCGTGCGAGCAGTCATTTCTGGATGTTTTTCCGAGGGAATCACGTCGATGCAGTCTGCCCAATCTAATTCTGCACACTGGTGTGGGCCCCGTGAGGGTTGTTTCAGGAGTTGACGGTGATTTCCAGATTTATCACAGGGGTGTCAGTTTTGGACAAGTGTTTAGCCCATCTCGTGTGATTTTTCGAGAGGATCGCAATGGTGCGATCCGTTGGCAGCGTTTCGGGACCGGGTTGCGGGTCCCACGAAGCACTGCTCGTGTGCGGTGCGCCGGAACGTAGCTTTTTTTCCGGATATCTTTTGCACTCAAGTGAGTAGTTCTTTCGACGTGTTTTCCCGAGGGGATCTCAATGGTGTGATGCGCCCGACTGTTTTTGGGGCCGAGGCTCGTGATCACAGGACGTTGTTCGGGTGTGAGGAGGTGTTGGTGACTTTTCCGTCGGATATCCGTTTGAGGTGAGTAAGTAGTCGATATCACGTTTTTTCTGCGAGGATTACAACGGTGTGATCCGTTTGTTTGTGCATAGCCTCTTGTGTGATCTTGTTAAATGTGGAAGCATGGAAGGTGCTCCAGTGGTGGTTCGCCATACCTTGTTTGTAGTGGACCCTTGGCGTGTGATTGTGCACTCTTGGGAGAGTGAAATAATTGGTCCACGAGATATGGTTGGCTGTGCCTAGGCCTTTGAGGTGGAGTCGTTACGTCACAATATCACGTTGACATTGGGTTCTGTGTGCATGATAGCCTTTGGGTTGGAACAAGGGATACTCCGAGAGTATACGAGAGCGCTTGGAGGTACGTGTGGTTTGTACCTGAGAACGTTGGCGCGCTCGGTTGGGGTTGACTTGGGGCCACACATCGTGTGGGCCCCACATGTGTGTCGTGATCTGCTTTATGTACTCTTGACCTCTCACGACGTAGAGGGTCCCTCTGCGCTCGTTTGTTTGACCAGTAGGGTGGAGTTTTCCCCTGGATTTGTGCTCGTTTGTTTGACTAGCAGGGTGGAGTTTTCCCTGGCCTGGTGCCCTTTTGTCTGACCAGCAGGGTTGAGTGGTCTCCCCCTGGTCTTGTTCTTGATGGTTTGACCAGCAGAGATAGTTTGGTTCCTCTGCTTCCTCAACTGTGAGGGGTTTCAGTACCGTGACCCTTTCACCGGACTACGACACTGTTTGCGACTACGGGTGTTTGTGCAGCGTGGGTGTTCCCCCCCCCCCCCTTCTGGGGTGAGTTGACTTGGTCTGCTTCGACAGTGACTCAGCAGATTGAAGCGGGATCGCCTTCTGAAGCATGGGGAGTTTTCTACCGTTCTTTCGTGACCCCAGGTAGAGTTCTTGTGGATTCGGTGTGACCAACACTTTATGTGGGCACTGATCCTCTACCCAAGAGGTTGTTTCCAGCAGGGTTGAGGTTGTTTCCAATAGTGCTGAGGTTGTTTCCAGCAGGGCTGAGGTTGCTTCGAGCAGGGCTGAGGTTGTCTTCAACAGGGCTGAGGTTGTATCGAGCAGGTCTCTTCAGTGGGTTACCATCCAGCAGGGATGGCCAGTACAGCGGTTTTCACCGAGTAGTACCAACCAGTAGGGATGGCCAGAGCAGTTCCGGGCTTACCTCCAGCTGGGTTGGGCAGTGGTCCCCGATGTCGGGTTACCTCTAGTCGGGCTGGGCAGTGGTCCTGTCGCCGACTTTAGCTGGGTCGCCCTCCAGTGGATTACCCTGTTACGGGACTGGGCAGTGTGGCACCCATCGACATTCCAGGTCTCCTTGTAGTGGGAACCCGTTGACTTCCAAGGATCCTCTAGGGGGCTGGGTAGGGGGTCGCCTATCGACTTTGAGCAGACCTCTCGACTGTGGGGCAGTGAAGAGTTGTGGTTGACATTCCCCCAGAACTCTCAAGTACGAGGAGCTCTTTCCCCCCCCCCACCGAGACGCGTCCTTGTGACACGACCTAAAACCATGGGTGCGAGTCAGTGCTGCCCAAAAGGGACAGTGTCGAGGTGTGGTGATTGATCCCTGGGCTTGTAGTTCGGGGCAGACGTGCGGGATGCTTGGCATCGATGGTGTTTCTTCTAGGATTGTTGGCTACTCATTTTCTTGGGTTGATCTATGAGATGGAGATCCCCTTACGACCTTGTTCAGGCTTCTTGACAGAGTATAAGGGTATGTATATACCTTGTTTCTGGTACCCTCTTCTTGGGTTTGGTTACTCTCCTTCTAGGAGAGGCGAAGACGCACGGGGTATGCCATGTGCTTTCCGTTTCTAGCTTCTCATGGTTGGACGAGTCTACTCGCCTGCTATAGGTAGCGAAGACTCGACGAGAAGTTCATCTTCTCGCCGTTTCCAGCTCCTTGTGCCTAGACGATTCTACCTTCTTTCCTTTTGTTGGGTTGAGATGGACTCTTTAATGTACTCTTTACTAACCTTTCGGTTGTACTTCTCTACTTTTCTCTGTTCGCTCTACTGCTCATCCTTCGTTACCTCCTTTGTTGCTCCCTCGAGCCTTCGGGATATCCTACAGAGTATTTTTATACTCACCCTTTATTAGGATTTTCCCGCACTTGGTGTGCCCTTACAGACGACGGACAGGTTGGTCATGAATTCAGTGGAGCATAGGTGTTCGGGAGCTTGGACCACATGCGGTGGTCATAGCTGGGTTTCAGGTGGGAGACCCGTCAGCTGTTTGTTTTGTTTACCTATTGTCGGGTTGTGGCACTTTTCTGGTTGGGCGCGTTTTTTGCCCCTTTTTCTTTTTCAGAACTTTACTTGTACTGTTTAGAGTTCGATGCACATTTGTGGTATATATATATATAGCAGTTTCTCTTTTACTCTGCTTGTATTTTGTTTTACTCTGCACTTTTTCATTGAGTGTGTTGCATGTGTGTGTACAGGTACTTAGGCAAAGGCCTCCCCGAGTTATTGTGCCTTCGGCGCTGGTTTCCAGCCCCTGGCCTATGGAGGCGGGCTTGGGGTAGTTGCGGCTTGAGCCCGGGTAGGGTCAGGTCGTGACAATGCTCATTATATGGTTACTCTTCTATATAGTGAATAAATATGATTTATGTTGAATCCATTTGATAAATATTATACTACATGTGAACACTATATGTTAGGAAGATTCATATGGAATTAATTATTTCCATGGGAGTCATGGTTGGTTCAAAATAAACTCCCTCTAATTATTAGTATCCTATTTATAAAATATTACACATTTTATTTGAGACATCCCATTTATCATTAAATTTATTTATAAAGATACACCTTCTATAAATTATAATTTTCTCTTTTGTTCTTTGGATGAGATCCCAAGTAACAGTCTTCTCAATCTGAACGGGTCCATCATTCATAGCAGTTACACATTATTTTTTCCTAACAAACTTAACAACTGAATATGGATAAATTTCAGTGATAAGAGTAGTTTTTTTATAAAACATCAATACCCTTAACATCTGAAATAAAACATTATTGTTACCAATAACGTTTTATTATTTCACAACATTAATGTGGAACTAACACTTATATTTTTCATCTTCATCAACCCCTTCTTTATTACATTTTTAAATAGAGTCAATATCATTAATTTGTGGCACAATTATATATTCTTACCCTCTAATAATCTTAGAAATTTTCAAATTATCTTAATCAAAGGATTAAAAATCTAATTCATCTATAACAATTATATTGGAATCACTCTCAATAACCTTAATATCATAATAGTATACCATCATATGAAACAAGTTTTTCTAGCACGTGTATTCTTTTATACTGGGAAACTATCCTAGAAAAATACTTTCCTCCACCTTCACATTAAACATTCACTTATTAGAGTTTTTAATGATCAGTAAAAAAGGATAAAAATGACTCTAATTTATTTCATAGTTGATTTAATTTTGTAAAACATATATTAAGAAGTTTTTTTCTAATTAGATATTATAAAGAAACTATACTAAATATTCAATATATTCATACATAATTTCTCCAAAATAAATTAACCTTATAGATTTAAGAAAGAAAATAATTCTCATTTAATCTATAATTATATTCATGCATTCAAAAAAACATTTTCCAGTGTTAAAATATTATTTTATTGATTTTTTATTCAATAAATTGAATGATATGATTAAATAGAATTCCTAGTAAACTAACTTCCATTATTAGTTATACATTTGTTAATAGAAAATCCCAGGTTCTCTTTTATCTTTCCTTCTCAATATAATAAACATCTATAATTCCTATCACATAAGATTTAAAAATATAACGTCATAAATACTTATGATTTCATAAATAGTTTTAATAAAGTATAAATAAATTCTGGTGGATTTGTTTACCATTATATTATATAGATTTAAATAGTTCAATTCATGAGACCTAACAAATTATATTTATACTATTTTATATTTTACTTATACCATTATCTCATTATGATATATATAAAATACAACATATATGTTTTTATATAACTATGTTAGTTCCCTCAAACCATTCTCTCCTGAAAGTTTTCTAAAATTATTATATATAAATTTTCTATTTCATTGTTTATTTTAAACTTTTTTACTAATGTATCAACCATTTCATGGATTGTAATTATAAAAAAAATATTTCCACATGTTATTTCACTTGGGATGACGAACCATACGTATTTTTTTGTTGATTATAAAATTTTTTATTATAAAAAACATATTACATTCATCATAATGGTGGAATACACTAACCAATATATTTTTTATCCAATTAGAAAATAATACATCATTACATTTTTTCTTGTGTGCCTCATTCTCAGTTTGTTCAAATCCATTAATTTTCAAGGAGATATCATTTCCCAAATTTAATAGTTTCACCAATTTTTTCTTCAATTTTCATTTTCTTATTGACATTTAAAATCATATGGGATTACTATAATCAATCTACAATCCATTGGTTACTTATCTGAATAGATTTATCTTCCACATTAATAATAAGTGAGTTTTCAATCACATGTTTTCTATAAGTATTCTTACTTCAACTAGATTATTTATTTTATTCAAGATTTATGTTCATACTTTACTCAACACAATGAACATTCTATTCACACATTCTATATATCTATATTGTTTATTTTTACTATGATAAAAAAATCATAATTTATTTCAGACCTTTTCATTCATAATTCATAACATTCATGGCTCTATAAAAGATAAATTATATACCATTATACCTATGTATTATGAGTAAATAATTTAAAAACTAATCATATCCTTTAAACCCATTTATTTCATTAAACTATTGAATCTATTTATAAACTCAAACATTTTTTCTTGGTACATTGTTATCCTTCATTAATATTGGCTTTGAAGAACCATTCCTTTCAATATAGGTTTCCTCTCCTTCTTCAACATTTCTAGAACATTCTTTTTGAAACTCAACATCATAATTTATTTTAAAAACATTTCAAACATAATATTCCTTATAATGATAACATGGGAAACCGAAGACATATCATTCCTTGATCAACACAATTCTCTTTTTTAGTCTATAAAATTTATCTCAACTCTCAGTAGATGTCTTGGAATCTATAGTATCACTTCCCAATTTCTTGCTCTATATCCTCATCATATTAACACTCATTAATTTTCTAACATAAAAAATTATCTATAAAAAGTTCAACTATGTTTTTTCAATGAAAATGAGTGGATCGTTCACTTTATACATTGGAATATCCCTTTGTAGATTCATAGAAATATGGTTCATTATATTTTTATGATTCTACTTTTTTTTCTTCAACTTATTATGATTTAAAATAGGATTTTACATCATCCTTCTTTATCTTGAGTCTATTTTTTGTCTATATAAAACATTTCCTCATGGGAATTTTTCTTGATTATAAGTACTTTTCTAATTTCATAGCTGAGGTGCATATTGTGTGACTCATTTTGTAAAAAATCTTCCTTTTCTTCTATGGAATATGTATATAATAAAAACATGTTATGATATTTTCTTATTAATCTCATAACTATAGTGGCATATTTTAGAAATCCTATAAGTTTATAAAAAATTGGAAGAGAAATAAATAAACTAGGGTTAGGAAGGGTATCTCTTATCCTATATGGTATGGTAAAATTCCCAAGGTCATGTAAATTTTTAGGTAGGTAATTTACTTTATAAAAAAGGAATACATTTATTAGGTATCCTAATTTTGGAAAACTCCTCAAATTTTCTCTTATTCAAGAAAAAACACTTCAAAAAAATCACATTCGATTGTAATTTATTTAGGGGATCAAAAAATGGGATATAATATTGAAACTTATAAACATATTAATGAATTTAAGATAATGAATATCATAAATTGTTAATTTAAATGTTTTCTGATAGATAGTGGTTCATGTGAAGTTTTGTAAAACAAGTGAGTTTTTCTTCTTTTCCAAATCCCTGGATTTTATTCTCTATTTGATAAATTCTCTATAATGCATCATGCTACTGCAGTTTTTTTATTTAATATTAATTTTTTTAATTTGAATAATTGGTGAGTTTGGGTGAGGAATTTAATTTGTCATTCATTTTTTGGAAATATATGTGTTTAAAATAGTTAGGAGTAATGGTGATAAAAATTTGAATTTGGATCCTTTATTTGGGAAGTTTACCTTAAATATTCCCCACATTTTCTATCTAATCATGTAGTGAATTCCAAGTGATCATGTGGATTGGAGGTTTTGTAATGGTAAGTCCACATTGTAGGCTTGTGGTTACTCTTAACCATGCATCCAAGACATTCATCATTACATATTTTTATTTTTTTGGATATTACATTTATACCCCCTAAATTAAAAGACAAAAACATGTTATTTCACACCCTTTCTCACATAGTTCATGTGAAGCTCCCCCAAGGTGAAACGCCACCACATGAATTCTCCTCCCCCCTCTGATTACTCCATTATTCAATTTAAAATCAATGTGGTTTCAATGTGATATATAATAATATCTCTAATTTAGGGAATCCTCTTCCTTCTCCTCCCTTTTCTTTCTTGTTTTCATCCCTCCATTTATTATTCACCCAATAGAGCTAATACTAAGGGGTCGCTTAGTTAAAATTAGGGTGTGGTAATTTATCTAAAATGAGTCTTTGGGTATTTAAGGATTTTTTGGATTATCCTATTGATTATTGGAGTATTAACTATTAAATATGAAGAGTTTTATTCAAATTTGAGGTAGGTTTTTCCATTCCATAAATTTTAATGAGTGAACCATTGAATTATTGGTATTCTAAAATTATGTTCAATTTTTCTACTTATGGTATTAAAAGGTGTCTATTTTTTTTACAGTGGAATTTGTTTTATTACTCTTTCTCCATCATAGTGACAGTTTTACATTATTTTTAAATGAAGGTTAATAATTCTTTTATGAATAATTCTTTCTAAACACTTTTCATACCACCTGATTTCCTCTTTAAGGATTATGTTCCAATTAATTATTAATTCATTAGGTTTTGAAATAGAATTTTTAGTGGTTTTTCATAAATTTCAAGTAAAACATTAGATTCCATGTATTATTTAAATGGTTCAAGGATGATTTTAAATAATATTGGAAATTTATAGATGTTTTAACTCTTTTAGGGAATGGGTTGAACTAATAGGTAATGTTTTATGATTTATGTAATTTTTATTTAAAATCTTATTTAACTATTTTAAAATAATTTAAATGGAAAATTAAAATGAAATAGTTTATGAAAATATTTCTAAATAGATTTTAGTAATTGTAATTAGTCATAGAATCTAATGATGATTATTAAAAATATTTTTTGGAACATAAAATGGTATTCTGATTGTGGTAGTGTGAGTGAGACCTTCATTATTGAAAAAAATATTCATATGAATTTTTTATTAAATTTTAACCCAATGAGAGATGGTTTATATTATATATTGTTAGTGCTTAATATTATTTTTGGAAAATGGGTTTTCACATTTGAGGGTCCTTGAGGGGATTATGACATATTTGTTTATGCTTTTGATGCATGTCATTAATCTAGATTTATTTTTTATCACCTACACTCTTGATTGGTTTTGGGAAACCAAGAAATGTATTGTGAGACTATGATTTATGAAGAACTATAAAGATAACACACCAGCTAGTGAATCCTGGTTGTTGTATTTTTTTAGGAATGTGGAGATACATGGTTATATTTCTATTGGTATGTCTATGTGACTTTGTATCAAAGATCAACCTTCTTAGTCAATTGTAATAAAACATGACATCATTTTCACCTTCCATTTTGCAAGAGGTAGTTTACCACTGATATGAGACTAGGTGGAAACATGGGGAGACTAGGCCTTTGGTTACAAATAACCAATCAAAGTAAAAAATCAGGGAATAAAGAATTAGTGTAAATAACATAACTAAAATACATAAGAAATAAGAATAATAGAATCACATGCAATAATAATATGTAATACACTATATAGTACAAATTGTGATGAGATACCCACATGTCGAACCTATATATACAAAAACCAATGTAAAAAAAATATCCCTCTAGTAAAATAATCCAAAAGTTTGTCCAAGAATTTCCTCAATGGACCTGGTCCACTAGTACAATAGTTATAAATAGAGACATAGCCCTCATTTCGATCCTCGGCCAAAAGAGTATGCACACTCACTTTAACAATCATGTAGGGTCTCATTATGAACAAAATAGGAGATGACCAATGTATCCTTGGAATAAGTGAATTTGACATATCAAATTGTATATAATGACTAAAAATAAGTACATAGAATAATTATATAACTCATTAGGTAATCATGTTCTGAATAGGTAACCACAAACCCAGATCTTAAGTAATTTGGTTGATTTTCATAAGAATGGTCTATAAAAAATCAAAAAAAATACAAAAAACATATCCCATTACCCTCCAATAGGTCGTGAACACCTTGAGTACCTCAATATTTTCCTATTCACGTAAGGATGTCAATTATCAATTCCTTGTTTTCCATCCCCATAGATACTATAGAGGCCAAACATCATACCATCCCATCACCACAGACTATGGGGAGTCCCCAATCTGTCACACTCACCTATCCTCATATATTATAGAGAGGAAACATAAATGAGGAACCACCCACTTAGGCTTTGTGGTGGTAAATCATACAGGTCAACCCATCTTTGTAGGTTTTGGGGACATTAACTATACAATAAGAAAACTATTGGATTTTAATTTCATCAAAGGTCAAAAATTAATGGTAGTTCACCTAGTCTAATAGACCTTATATATTAATACATACCTAACATTCTCTATTTGATACCATAAGTAGAGATCTCATAGTGATATTCACACATACACATAAAAACATGACATATAATTATATACAATGGTTTAAGAATGGTAAAGAATTCATATCCCATTAATGAAAAATATGATCCATCAAGAATCACTACTTGTACAAATACGGGCACACTGGTTCTAATAATTCATCCCAAAAAATTTCATGATAGGTTACCAGGAAGAAAAATTAAAGAGACACATTAATATAAGGACAAATGGGATGAGGCTTAGCAATAATAGTTTATATAAACTAAGTATTCTTCACATGATGAAGAAAATTAAGGAGAGGATAAAACCATAAAAGGGTACCCCCTCCCATCGAATATTTTTAATAGATTCCAAGGGTAGAAGAAGGGAGGGGAAATAAAGATTCACTATTTGAAATTTTGACACTACCCCTCATGAAAAAAAATTCATAATCATTTCACAATGTGAATGTTCAACACCAAACACCCCTAAGGACTAGACCCAATATTTCAGAATGTGACAACCTATGTCACATTTTGAATCTTTCTTATATATTCTAAAATAGTTTCATGTCAAACTTGGTCCTCTCAAACCCATTCTCAAGTCCTCATGAAAATTCCATAAGAAAAAAATGAGTTGGATAAACATGCATTGGAAAAAAATTGTAACCTACATAAAAATTCAAGGGTAATTAAAAACTCCTCTATAAAAGATATCTCTATAAGGTTAGATAAAGTTATTGAATATTATTTCTAGGGGTAAATAGTCACAATTAAAATTTTAACCATATAAACTAATTTATAATGTTAATAAAAGGAGTTAATTTTTAGAATAAAAATTATATTATGAGCATCAGGATTTTTATAGTGTTTCAATCCAAAAGGTACGCATTCTACTCTTATACCTCTATACACTACAAGTGAAACATTATTCACAAAACTAATTTTTTATGGGGAATCCTATATCCATTAAAAACATTTTTTTATGGTACTTATAACAAAAAACCCAGAATTATATATAAGGAGTCACAAAAAAATTACAATACTACCTTTAAACTATGGAAGTCATAGGATCAATTTTCATGGATTTAGAATCTAGGGGTCATAAGAATAAAATATATAGAAATAATATCTATTTATATAAAAACAAAAATAAATTGTGAGTGCATATGTGAGAGATTATAAGAAATGTCATAAACACAAGAAAATAAAAAAAAAGTTCAAGATATATGAAATAATCATAACAATTGATTCTCAAGTAATGCATCTGGATTTATTTTCCAGGAAGTAGTAGATGTCTTGAAATATTTCATTAACCCTATGGAATTATTTATAGTATATGAGAACATCATCACACAGGAAATGGTTTGTAAAATACTTCAATATTTTAGAGTAATAACCCTTTGGTTCTCAAAAAACAATTTCTCTCTCTTGTATACATTGAAGGTGTCTTAAATCCTATAAATGTGATATATAAAATCTAATAATCAAGTCTCCAATTCTGAAAAACAATTCAAATTAATAATTCATAATTATTAACAAGAGTGATAATTATTATTCTAGAATAATAATAATAAACATCATTTGAATTCAAAAGATAAAGACTAAATAAAACTAATTTTAATTTCTTGTCAAATAATACAAATAGATTGTATAATTACTAGTCAAATAAATTCTATGTATATCATAATATAATATAACTAATAAATTCAAATTTCAAAATACTTGAAAATTTAATTTAGTGTGTAATTGTTCAAAATTTAACTATACTAAATTAAATACCATAAAATATATTTTAATAAGTCCTACGTCCCTAAATATTAATTTTAAAAATGATAACATAATTTATAAACTAAAAACATAAAAATGTAAATAAACGGAATATATGATGTATTTATATGTGTGAAGAAAAATTAAATTAAATAATATATTATAATCGAATAAAATATTCAAAAAAACATATTATTTATTTTATATATAATATATGTATTATATAAATTAGGAAACTATAAAAACAAATAAAACATTATAGTAATAAATCGTATAATAAAAATAAAAAACACATTTTCTTGAAATTTGATTTTTCAGAAAATATAGAAAAAGTAAAGAACTGGTCATGAGTTTCGGTTGGCCATAAGGTGCGTACTTTATGGTTGGTTTACATCCATCAAAGTATTTGTTTGGTTCATATTATTTTTAGTCACTTGATATAACATGTGGTACCTTGATATAAATTATTTCAACTTGATATAACTAAAACCACTTGAAATAATTGACGATAACTTTATATAACTTTTAATCACTTTAACTAACTTGTGTAAACTTCATATAACTATCGGTATCTATACGGACCATGTGAATAATGAACTTATGTGGCCACTTATGTTACCATGATGCATGATTAGTTAAAGTATCAATTTTTTGGTAGGATTAATAAAATCGCGTTTGGTCACATTAAATTTAAGACATGTGGTATGATAAAAAAATACTTCATGTGGTAGGTTCAAAAAATGTACATTAAATATAATGTGATTAAAAATATTATATTCTATATAAAAAAATTAAGAAATATTCTAAAAATAAACTGTACTTCAAATAAGTTATGTTAAAATTTAAATTTAAACACTATACGTGTTATTTAAATAAGATAAAAAAGTAAAATAATTATTTTATCAAATATAATATAATATGAGATGATTAAAAAAAATAAAGAATTAAAATTTTTAAAATATTTTGAGGAATTAAAATAAATATAATCAAATAAAAAATATATCGTCACACATTTATTTAATATTCACAAATAATCTTCCCCTTTCTTTATCAACAAAAGAAAGAAATTTAAACCTAGAATGTTTTTTTATCGCCCATTTTGTAATTAAACAAAAGGATATAACATAAATTCCACCTAAAAATATATAGACAAAAATTATTCAGCTTCAAACATGTATATATCTTGAATTAAATTTTTCCAAACTAAGACTTTGTAATGATATATGAAATATTATTCTCAATATAGATACTCTAAAATAACATCACCCTTTGTCACATGATATCTAATAAAATCAATTCTAATGTTCATATTCTTTGATTTAGAATGATGTAAATGATATTTTAGAAATAGAAATTATTGATGTATTATCCAAATAAATAAGGTATTCATATAAATAAATACCAAAATCACGTAATTTTTTGTAGTTAAATAATGTTTGATCACAACAACTTGTAGCATATATATTATCAACTCTAGCACTAGGAAAAGAAAAAATAATTTCTTTTTAAAGGACTAAAAAATTATAATTCTTCTTTAAAAATTACACATATTTGATATGATATTTCTTTGAATTATACAGACTCTAAAGTTAGAGTTAAAGTATGGTATCAAATCAAAAAATAATAATTATTAGAATAAAACTAACCATAGTTAACAGTTCCATTGGTATATCTAATAATTATTTTCCCATATTTAATTTGACTTTCTTTAGTATCTACATGAAACCATACCCATTAACAAACTCTAAATATGAAATTGGGTCTAAAGTAGTTATACAATGGAAACTACCTATCTTTCATCAGTTAAAATAAACATAAATATATTTACATCAACAATTGACATCTTTTTTACCATCCATACACAATTGAATTTTAAGATATTCAAAATAATTTATTCCATACTTTTTAACAAAATATTTTTTGAAATCAATTTATTAAGAACAAAATATTGTTTCCTTTGAAAAATTTGAATCCCAATAACGAAAATTAATTATATCGTTATGCTCATTTCAAACACATATGAAATCAATGTAGAGAAAATATTATAATGATATTTTATAGAATATACAAAAATTATATCATCAACATATAAGTGCATAATAAAAGATCATATTAAATACTTTTAATAACAATATTTGGGATACAAATTTCTTTTTTCTAAACAATTATTAAAAATAAAAAAAAATAAATCTTCTCATACCAAGCATGAGGTGTTTTTTGAGATTATAAAAATAATTATATAACTTATAAAATTTTTAGTAAATTTATCATCTTCAAAACCATTGGGTTAGATAACAAAAACATATTAATTAATAAAACCATTAAAAATGAACTTTTAATATCTATTTGGCCTAACATAAAACCTTGAAAATGATAAAAAAAAATATATTATAATTGCCTATAGTCTGGATAGAGGTAAAAATGAATCATCAATATATATAGATTCTTCTTGAAAATACCCTTTGGTAACAAGTCTGGAATTATTTTTGGAAATATTTCTAGATTCATCCATCTTGTTTCTAAAGATCTGTTTTGTTTTGAATGTATTTTTTCCTTTTTATATTTTAACTAAAGACATAACATTATTTCTAAAAAAATTATTAGTCATGAATAAAAATAATCTAATTTATAACATTTAAATCATAAATAACATTATGATAGATATAATATGAAAAAAATGATGAGTTATCAAATATGTTTAAAGTATTATTTTTTTCTTATATCAAAACCAACATTACCAATCACATTAGAAATAGGGTGATCATTATCTAACCACTGTGATATAGGATCATATTTATGTGAAAATTACTCCCCCACAATAGAAACATTATCCCGAGTTTTTTATTCACCCAAATGGAAATTCCTAAAATAATATTATACCTTTCCAAAAAAATAGATTTCTAAAAGATGAAATTTTTATTTAACGTTCCCTATGTAGATTCTTTAAAAGTTATATTATTCTTATTATAAGATCTATATAAATTTTTATTATATAAATATCCAAGGAATATTCCTAAAATACAATTAGAATCGGACTTTTCTAAATTATCCTTCATATATAAAAAAATACTTTACAACCAAAAAACATAATTTAGTTAAACATTAATTTTATGATATTATACAAATCATAATGGGTATACCTCCAAAAATGTCTAACATAAACTCTATTGAAGACCAAGTAAGCAATATTTACATATTCTTTAAAAACATTCTTAGGAAACATATATTCATCATTCCTAGTTTGATCCATTTCATTAATGGTGTTATTTTTCCATTCTATAACATGATTTTTCTATAGAGTTATAACATATAAAAATATGATAAAACACGTTATATTCCTAAAACTTATCAAACTAAACACTAAAAAATGAACATCCTTTATCATATCTAGGAAAAATAATTAAAAAAACTTTTACATTTTAATTATTCAAAAAAATTAGTAAATCTATCTCAGGTTTCATTCTTATGGGATAAGAAAGATACCCATATAAATATACTCAAATAATTGACCATAAAGGAACTAATTTATTACCACTAAATAAAGTAGTCTTGAAAAGGTCAAATAAATTAATTTTCAATAATGCTTTTGGTTTATGAGAATAAACATTATTGATATATCTAAATGATTCCTTATCACTTTTACCATTCATTCATAAATCTCCAACAAAACATTTTCTTAGTATTAACATGGGTATGACTAGAACATGTCCATATTTGGATGATTTGGCTATCATTTTAATTGATAATTTACAAGACTCATATACCAAAGATCGTCATCTATTTATATTGACAATATACACCTAAATTTTTTATTACATAGATAAAATAAATTTATAGAATAGATATTATTCATTATATATGTATTAAAAAACATAATTATCATTAACAATTAAATATTTATAATATTAAAACACAATAATAATATAATAATAAAAAAGTAATGAGATAGTAATTGAATTAGGTTTGTTCCCTTAAGCATATAGAACTTTTAAAATTTAAAAAATATTAAAAATAACTTCATCAATGAAACCCATAACATAGCCTTTAGAGTTACTGTCAAAATTGGAAGATCCTCCATCGAATTTGGTATACATTTGAAAATTTTATAGGCCACCATCCATGTGTCAGGATTATCTATTTTCATTATAACATGTCTCCTTGAGATTCTTATAGTTCTTATCCAGAATAGATATATTATGTAAGGAATAATTTTGGTTTCCAAGAAATTATTGATCCAACTAGGATACCAACAGAATTATTTTGTAGCCAACTAGATTTAAAAAGATTATTTTATGGTACTCTATTTGATAAATTCGTTGAAATAAAATCTCTTTTATAACCAAGATAGTTAGGTAATATAATATAACATTTATGATAATAATTCCCATGAAACATATACATAAATGTTGTTAGAAAATAAAATTTTCAAGTAGAATGTTTAGAAAATGTAGTGTTTTATAATTTAAGACTCTATGTATTATACAAAAAACTTGTTTTTATTTGTTTGTTTACACCATAGACACCATCCTTTCATGTTTTTCTTTTACATTAATAGAAGTAGATACTTTTTCTTTTAAGATATAAAAATACCTTATAATATTATCATTGTCTCTCTGAACATGATCAATATCATTATAAATCATACCTTTAGAACATGAAATAAAATTTATCTATTTTTCCTCAATAGAATAATCTAATTATAAACTTTCTTAAATTCCTTGATAATTCAATTATTTTATTCATTAATTCATTTTAAAACTTATTAATTATCAATACTTCTTTTTTAAGGTTCTCATTTTATTTATAAAACTCACCAAAACAATAACCATCAATATTAGAATAATATGTAGATTAATAATCATTACATACCTCATTTTTATTTTTTATCATAAAACATATTTTTGTTTTTTATTTATCACATCAAGATTAATCACTTTAATTAAATTATTTGAAGAAACTCTATCAAGAATAATAGGCCCATTTAACTTCATTATTATTTTTTCTTATCATTCACTTATAAAATCATCTTTGGGAAATATAGTTTGATGTTACCCTTTATTTTACATTCATAATAGGTTTTATATAGTCCATATATATTGTAATTCATTTATTTTGTATCATTATTTTATAATTTACTTGGTTACTCCTTTTACATTTTCTTTCAATAATAATGTTATATACCCATTTTTATATATTTTTGATTTAATTCGTTGCACTATAATATGACTCAGATTATAAATATTTGGGATACAATTTTATGTATCATTTCAAATAAATACATTTATTTTGTTAAAAAATATTAGATAATATTTTTCTACTCAAGATCATATTCTAATAATGATCCAATTTGTTCATCTAGTTTATACTCTTTGTAATTATTTCTTTCATCAATAAAAACCATTTTAAGGAGACATTTCTTTAGTACTATTCATAGAACACTTTTGACAGGTATACAATCCTTCAATATTTCTATAAGATAATTCGTTAGATTCACAATATGTGTGAACTAATTGAAAATAGTATTTACTATATCCTTTACACCAATTTTGAAATAATAGTAATCATCTCAAATAATTTAAGATTGGTTCGAATTATCTTGTCGAATTCAAGATGTGTAACTTGTAAAATCATCCATAATTTTTGAGTCATCTTACAATAAGGTACTTGATTAATAATAATTATCTCTATATCATAGAATATAATTCTCATAGTTTTATAATTCAAGATATATTTTTTACATAATTTCAATTAGGTGTATCAGGATAAAATTCAAGATATTTTAAATATTTTACCATTTATTTCTAGTGATCAATGATCAATTTATTCATATAATCTTCCATTTTTGTTTCCTGGTGATCATAATCATTAAAAAATAAGTTAGTTTCATAGGACTCCATCAATAATTGGAATTAAAATTTTCCATCTCAATAAATTGTTATCCTTATTCTGTAAGGTCTAGGAATAGGTTATGAGGATAAAATAATGAACCATAAAAGGAGTACTAGAAAAGACTATAGTGGATTCTAAATTAAGAAATGAATCTTTTTTGATACTATAAAAATGTTAAACTATCCATAATAAGGCCCATCCTATAATTCAAATATTTAGGTTAAATGTGGTGGTGAAATATGGATAAGAGGGAGGGGATTGAATAGATCTAAATTTTAAAAAGTTTAAATTATTAACAATTTTAGTTAAATGAGTTTATTTATTATAGAAAATTAAAATAAATAAACTAGATAATTTTTATGTGGTTTAGACCAAATTGGACTTATTCTACTCTTATACATATCCTCTCTCAATGAGATACATTGTGAAATTAATTGGTTTTTTAAACCGAATCATAACCAAATTTGAATTTTTTTATAGTGAATTTTTAACAAAGACAGATTATTTTTATATAGGAATTCAAAACATAATCATGACACATAATTTATAATACCATAGTTATAACCCAACAATTCCTAATATTAGAACATGGGAGTCACAACCCAATTAAATATAGAATTAATGGTTTTGAATGTAAAATAATAAATGGAAAGGGATGGTATGGTTGAAAGAAGGGAAGTAGAGTTAAAAACATAAAAACATGGATGAAGTAGAAGATATAAGAAATAATCATATGTTTCAGTTACTAAGTAATTTATTGGGTTGTATTTTCTAAGAAGTTGTATATGTATTCATTTATCACATGAAATTTAATCCAACAGATGAAAAAATGACCACATGTGACATAGTTTTTATAGAACACCAAATGTATTGAGTAAAGTTCATTTGGTTCTCAAAGATAATATCATCGCAATTTTTATACTATGAATGTATCATGATTCCTTTAAATATGGTATATGGAGACAAATGATCTAATCTCCAATCAAAAAAAATTAATTCAAACTCAAACATCATATTTATTCAATAGGGATGGAATTATCAATCTAAAATAATCATAAAAAGTATTTTAAATCATAATTAAAAATCAAATTAAAAATAATAGGAATTACTCGTTAAATAATTCAAGTAAACTCTATAATAATGTTTCAAATCAATTCCATATATATCACAAGATAATATTTCTAACAAATTTTAATTTCAATACATTACAATCTCATAATTTTCATAATTATTAAAAATTAAATTATATTACATTAAGTTTCATTAAATATACATTGGACATCGATAAATATTAATTTTACAATGAATTGAAAATAAAAAATAACTCAAAACGTAATAATTTAATGAAATAGAATATATGCTAGCTACATATGTGTGAATAAATAATAAACTAAATCATACATTTAAACTGATTAAAATATTTGAAGAAAACTATTTTCTATGATTTTATATAGTATATGTGTGTTTAAAAAGTAGTAAAATTCATAATGAAATAAATATAATAAATAAATATATCAGATTTTAAAAATGAAAAATAGATTACTCTCAAAATTTCATATTTTATTATAAATAAATAAAGTATTTAACTAAATGTGAGTGTCATGTAACCATGTATTACATGCTTATGGTTTTTAAATTAAAATACCATAAAACCATATGTGTTTGGTTTATATGAAATACAGTCACTTGATATACTTTATGATCACTTGATACAGCTTGGGGTCACTTGATATAACTTGTAGTTTCTTAATACAACTTGAAGTCACATGATAATACATTTAGTCACTTGATATAACTTGTGTTTAGTATATGACCATGTAAAAAATTATTTCATGTGGTCACTTATGTTACCATGATTCATAGTCGGCTGAAATTTAAATGTGTAATAGGTTAGCAGAAAATGTAAAAATGAGATATGTGGTTGGTTGAAAAATAATTCATATGGTAGGTTTAAAAAATTTACATTAAATATACTGTTATTAAAAACTATAATATAAAAATATTCATATAATTAAATAATTATTCAAACAAAATAAATATTAATGAAATATTATATGTTAAATTTTAAAATTAAACACTAAACATGTTATTTAAATATAAGAAGAAAAATTAAATTAATATTTTATAAAAAATATTATATTATTCTAAGAATTGAGTAATTTAAATAATTAAATAATATAAAAAAGTTATCGAAATAAATTTAATTTAATCGAATAAAAAAGTAATGTAACATTGTACATGCACATGCACAAACATTCTCATCCTTGATAGATTTTTTATAGTGTTATATCTAAAATAACCCAGCCTCTGGGCCCAAACAACCATTTCCTACCATCAAACCCCCTTCTAGAGAAATTTATACAAACGCAATGCTTGAGCGACATTAATTTCCTTTCCTTATACCTCATTCCTCATTTCAATCCATAAAACACAATAGAATCTCCTCAAAATGGATATCAGCCTCCAGCATGGGATTTTCATTAATGACCTCACATATAGGGTCCTTTTCATACACATGAGATATAGTATTAACATTCCATGATTCCTCAGTCCTTGTTTCCGTAACTAACTCTGTACCTGCATTTTTTAGAAGTTTCATCCCATTAATCATGTGATGAACCATATTCACACCCTAAACTATGTCACAAATGAGTATCGTCAATTTAAACATATATCGATTTGGATTCACCCCTAAATCATCCTGCGTACGAAGTAGATTCTAACACTAGTCCTACCGAATGTATAACATTCTCTCTACTAGTCGACACCATCAATTCACTCTCGATCATATCTATAACATAACTGCACATGGGTATCTCTATTTATTAAATGAAACTTATTAATACACACTTGAAAGTTATTACAACTTCTATTTACTTCATCAGATACGATTTTTTACATGCCACACTTGGTATGCACTAAAGAATTCCCATTCCAATTGATTCATAGTCATGAACCTTCCACTCTATCAAATGAACTCCCACACCCACACAAGCACTACTAACATATTTCTAACCACGATCTCCTCTTCTTTCCAAAAAAACATAATTCACGAGTTCTTCACATGCCATAACGAGAAATTAAACTGAATCTAAATTAATCACACCAAGATAAAAATTCCTCAACATATATCCCGAAAATATTCCATCACTTAGACCCATGACTACATACACCTTTTTCACCCAACTGTCAACCAAATAATGCTTTATGGAACCAAACACCTCACCTTATACATCCTAAACAAATTATAAGTATCATCTTTTTACCCAACCTCAACATCACATAACTCGATTAAGATCTCTTCCCTTATCTTATAAATTCACCACACCTCTTCCACAATGCTCTAATGAAACCCATTAGATCATGAAACCTCAACCCCATGAACTATATCGGGTCATACGTCACCATCATCTTAAATTCCCTCATATAACCTAACAGTTTATGGGTCACCATCACTAACTACAACTTGAAAGGACACCTACATCAAATAAAACCTTATCTAAAGAGATATAGTAAAAATCCAAAATAGTTACCAACTTCTAACCCTCACATCCTAATGACTCATTTTTCTCAACCACACTCCACCCACAGAGGCACCGACAAGCATTATCATTTTCTAGGATTACCTCATCCAAGAAATTTCCTTCTACCCATTATCAACTAAAGATTCTATTTTATAATTATGCACAACCTTCCCTTTTAAAACTCCAATCATAAAATATTATTTTCTACAGAGCTAATATACTCGACCACAGATATATAATTGACCGCTATAGTTATCCCACACTAATCTATGAACATAGAACATGTTCCCTAGAGAAAATATATTAGGAAAACACATTACACGAAATGAATTCACCACAAAGTGATCTTAATATTCATAACACACACACACACATAAATGGTATTTCACTAAGGCACTAAGAAAAAAAGATACATCAAACCACAATTAAGTCTCTTGAATCAACTTCCCTCGACATCGAACACCAATGCCGAACAACACACCCAAAGTCTATTCCCCAATTAAAATTTCATAAAAACCCATGGTTCCTCAAAACATTCACTAAAACTCCTTGATGGAATGTCTGGGTTCATTTACAAGAATGAATCCTCTTATCATGTCCCAAGAACACTACACCTCGAGGAGTCTCTTCTACTCAAATGAAGAAATAGTGGTGTGAACACATGGTTCCAAAACAAAACCAAAAGAATCCACCTTGGATCACTTTTACAACGTGAACACATTTATCACATCATGAACCACTAAAAAAATATGGTTTCAGTTTATTTCTTATAAAACATCGCAAAAATTGACTTTTGGCTACTCTCAAGGCCCTAAAACTCTTACCAATCTCACGTTGCTCCAAACCAAGGTATCATATGAAAAATCCATATACTCTATGTCACACAAATCTTGAATCACTACTTAATGTCTCCATAACCATGTTTTCACACTACAATACACCTAAAACCAATCACCCCACTCAGATATAACTCAATTAGAATACAACAACACATTCACATGCCACACAAGGCCTACAACACCTTATCATTCCACAAAACCCATACAAATCCAATCAAATTTAAGTGAAAATGTTGTCTATCATTTATACTATCCAAAATATCAAATATATATATACTTATCATTGATCTAAAACAAGAAATATCCTATCTCGCAAGTCTGTACAAAAAAACTCAGTAGTACAGTCAATAAGTGATTTATATCATGCTCTGGGGATTACAAAACCACCTACCTAAAATAAAACTACTCTATACTAACTCTAGACACAGTCACACATATATCCCATTGTAACCTCAAGATATAGACATATATTTTATTATTCCATCACAAATTTAATCTCCATTCAAAATCATCGGACTATAACATCCCAAAACATATAGTCTTAGATCTGGTGGTAAAACATAATTCTTATTTTTCACTCTTGATACTGAAAAAATGTGATACAATTTTTGAAAACAAAAACTTATAACAACAAAAGGAAATATTGGACCTTATATATGACCAAGAAACTTTTATGTTTATAATTTTATGGAATTATGCAAAAAAAATTACATTAATAATAACGATGACATCAAGATAGAATTTTTTGCATTATACTCATCTTTTCTTATTTCCCATTATGTCATCATCATTATAAATATGAAACTCTTATATAAAAATATCATTTAACATAATTATTGATAACCTGTGGAAAAGGATAACAGATATGGGTGACCACAAATGCTTGGTAAGTTTAGACATATATATTAGTAATTGAATTTCATAAGTTATAATAAGAAAATAGTAAGGTTATAATGACATAATAAATGTCTGTGAGCATAACATAAAAATAGCCAAACCTATCATTATGTGGATAATTTATGATGAAACATGGTAAAAATTTTAAAAAGTAAAGTGTCATAATAATAAATAATCATGATCCAAGTGATGTCAATTTTTGTCAATGGATTCATTAAAACCCCTAAAAAATCACAAATAAAAATCGTTGAAATCTTGTAACATAATCTTAATAGAACCCTTAAAAATTAGAATAACCATAATGAAGACTTCCAATATAGTTCTCTATAGACCATAATCATTACTCAATGCATTATAGAGTTATCTAGGTTTACCCAAATTATAAGTTATATCGGGATCACCCTTTTCCATATGGGATCACCCATCATATAAACTGTATTGGTTTCAAAAAGTGTCATCTGGGTGCACCCATGATCATTAATAATATCCAAGTACCATTCAAGATTAAATCATATAGAATCATTTAATTTTTGATATACCAATATTCATTTTTTGTTCATTTCTTAATTGACCGATGAAAAAGAAATAAAAAACATGTCAGTATCAGAATAAATACAACGAAATAATAATGATTATATGATTAACATATATCCCCAGAAGATTGTATGTTACATAAAGAGTTTCTGATATTGGTGAATGAAAATTATATTTAAATATCTTTAAAAACAGTATTGAGGAAAATAACATTTCCATTTTGAAAATTACATATAAAATAACAAATCACAAAACATTTTGAGAACCCATTTCATTCAAAATAACCCTTGAAACATAAAATTTAATATTTAAAAAAATCATTGGTAATCTATGTTTAAAAAAATTTGTTTCCGAGTTTGTTAAAAAAGTAATTTTGCATTGTTGTAAAAATGTTAAAAATTACCTCCTTAAAAAGTAATAAGAATATTCCTCAAAAATTTTAAAAAAGTCAACAAATGGGTAAAATTTTATTCCATAAATAATTTAGATAATTTATAAAATAAATTGAAACTATTATAAGAAAACATGGATATTGAATAAAAATAATTCATACAAATTGAAAAATAAAGTTATATTTTCATTTAAAATATTTTCCCTATAAATTTATGTACGAAAGTGAAGAAAACTATACTATTACTTGAAAAAAATAATTATTTTTTATAATAAAGTCAAATTAAATGTGTTTGTTATAACGTTATGAAATAATTTCCTTCAATGTAAATTGAAGAATAAACTAGATTGATCAAAATGAGTTTGTGAAATATACACTTATAAGAGTAATAATACACTGATGTGAGAATTAATCAAGGAAGTTATAATGTGTTTATAATGTAAATACACAATAAAAATATTAGGAAAACCAAAAAAATAATACAAAATCATTACTCAATGAATCCTAAAATATCAAATACAATGAAGATGTAACATAACCCAATAAAAATAAATTAAATTATGAAATTCCTTATAACTTGTAACGTTTAATTTAAATACACTTGGTTTAAATAATTAAAAATGAAACATAAAATATTATAAACTATGAATCATTCATGACATAACATAAAAATGGGGTTTTATATATAAACCCCATTTAATAAATTATTTGCATAAAAATGAAATATGCCTCAATTAAGGAAAAGTAAAATGATGCCCTTTAATTATTTAGAAATATTTGGATCAAAAAAATAAGAAAGTGAGAAACTCATATGGATTTTTAATCCAGGTAATTTTAATGAAATAAGTCTTGAAATAAATTCATATTCAATATATACTCCATGGAAAAAATATTGAATATTGCATATGACATACAATCATAAACATGATATGATAAACCATTACCATGAGTCCAAACATTCTATTTAGGTCCAATAAATCCAATATAAAAATCCTATGAAAACTATTTTCTTTCATAAAAAAATTTACTTTCTTAATACCTCATGATTAAATAATTTATTTGAATTAATTTATGTCCATTTTTAAATATATAATCAGTAATTCCACATGAGGTGTTTTGAGGACGTTCAATGTATATTTTCAAACAGACATTAGAATTCTAACCACGGTCACAGAGGTAATTTTTTAATACTATCTAGAAGAAGAAAAATTGAATATTTATCATTTTTTTATTTAATTATACTTTTAAAATCTATCATAAAATTTTGTAATGAAAAAAATAACTACTTTACGATCATGGAGATGGTAAGTCATACTAGCACATGAGTAACGTTTCCATTTTTCAATGATCACTATGGAAAACATTTAAGAATTATTTAAACTTTATATAATGTAAATTATATAATAAATATCAATTTATTTTATAAAATACATTTATATATATAATCAATGTGATTTTTTTAATAAAAATGAATCACATCGCTTCGTGGAGGTGGTTGTCCACACATAGGCCCGAATGACGTTATCATATCTCAATGATTTGAAAGTCAATAAAACATATGAAATATTAACTTTTAAGAATTAAAAATATGTATTGAAAATCATATATAATCATTAAACTCATCATCATGAATATTTGTGAGAGGTGATTATGGAAAATGATTTACATCGGTTTACAAGGTGGTAGTCAGTTGTACGCACAAAAAGATAGTTTAAAATCCCATTGGATAGAAATAGGGAAGGATTTAGGTTATACTATTAAAAAAATAACATATAATTATATATGATATATTAATTTTAATATATAATAATGGTTTAATAATACTTGGATGACATGTAATAATAAATATAACAGAACGCTTGATTAAGAATGATACCTCTTATTTGGACCACCTCGTTAGGATTATATGTAAAGGATTCTTATATTTTTTTTATAATAAAACTAAGGACTATACGAAGTGGGTATGTGAGTAAAAAAATATTTGGGTAGATATTTTCTTATACAAATTACTTTGTAATTTTGAAGAGGATATGAGAGGGGTGTACTTTTATAATAGTGGGAGATGAAACACTTGTGATTTATCAAAAGAAAAGGTTATTTCCATAATTTTCACATGAGACTAGGCTTCATAATATACCATCATCGATAATTATATGATGAAATTTATTAATATCTCCATCTAATATAATTTAAACAATATTGGACATTTTCAGCCTTATTTGTTTAGTTAAACCCCCTGTTAAACCCATTTAAACCATAACCTTGGTAAATGGTATTTACTATTTTCATGACTAATTATGAATAAGAATAATGTTAAACATATTATATAATATTAATTATTATAATTAAATAAATGGAATCCATTTTATCAAATAATGTTCATATTATTGGAAAATTATAATTTAAAATAATACATGTATAAATGAAGAAAATATGGTTTTTGAGAAAGATATTTTTCTAGAATAATATTATTTTATATTTACTCTATGACTTATAATCATCATTATTTGAATTAAAATCCATATATAAAGATATATAACCAATAAATTTAATTTAAATTATTCTTTATTATGGTTTATTTTAATTAATAAAAATGGAGAAAGACTATTCACTTTAAAATAGTTTTCTAAAAAATGATTTTTAAGCCTAAAAATATACTTATACTAAAATATAGTATAAATGTGACTCCATGAGATTTTATAATATATATATTTTTTGAAATAAATTCAATATTTTATATATTTTCAATTACATTAAACACTAATTTTATCTTTCATTACACACATCACTGTGTTTAGAACATGTTAAATGCAACACTTTGTTTAGTTCACATTACCGAAACACTGAGATTTTCTTATGTCACATGCAAAACAATATTTAAATGAAAAGTGATGTAACACCCCAACCCCTATAGGATGGAGCTGGTGCATTACTTGTGATATTGGAATTGTTTGAAGGAATGAACATCATGAAGGAATGATCGGTTTAGTAGTCGCTAAGAAACTAGATACATAGATGTAACTCAAATTACATTTGAAAAGTTTAAAAAATACAATACATAATGAAAACTAAAAACTGCATCCACAAGAACTCAATAAATGATCTGCTCTTTGACACATGTTGATAGTAAAAAATTAAAGAGGTGAGATCAAATGAACTGTAAGAGTTTCAAATAATGGAATCATGAGTATAATAATAAGCTAATCACAATCAATCTGACATAATCAATATGTCATATTAAATAAATGAATAACTAATTCCATTAATAAACTAAGAATGAAACTTCATCCATAGATTTTGTCAAAGTGAAAACCTAATATATAATAATAATAACTGATAATGAATAAATAGAGTGATTATTTTTGGTATATCATGTATCGGTCACATGAAATAATAATATCGTAAATACGGTTTAGCTCTCTGGGTAGAAACTCGTCTGATTTTTTGGAAATAAACTCGAAGGGTTTGTCGCCAACTGATTTGTCTAATGAGACCTACTTATGCATCGAGGGGATATAGTGGGCCCCACACACCACTTCATGTCCAAATAATTCTTTATACATTGATTCAATTTAAGGTTAATATTCCTTTTCAATATCCATATAGAGTATAGTATACAGATTCATCAATATTACCATAATTAAAATAACTTTCCAAATAAACATTGTATGTAAAATGGTATATGATTTAGACAAAAAAAATATCCATTACATGATATTATGGATATTTAATATAAATATAATTTCAAATGAAAAGTTATCTCAAATGGGAATTATGTACACTACATAAGGATTATTAGGTGCACCATACAAAGTTTGTCACAACGAAAAGGTAGTTGAGACAAAGTACCCTACCACAATGTAATCAGTCGAACTATATGACCATAACATAATGAACATCAAATGAATCATTAAATAAGATGAATATAAATCTAATCATGTTATTATATATCAAAATTCAGTACACATATACTTCATAAAATAAATAAGTGGTGAACAATGAAAATCTCACATAAATGAAAGTGAGATAAGAAACCCCTTACAAACATTTATGCATGGTAATGAGTGTTATTGAGAGAGATTAATGATAGTCAAAGGGGTATTAAATTATTTATATGTCACAAGGGAATTATGGTTGAGGTTAAAAAACATACCCCATAATTAGGAATTAAAAATAAAAGGGCACAACATAGGGGAGATTCTTGTACACAAGTGAGAGAGAGAATCCCTTACCTTTTGCTCTAGTGTGTTCTTGATTGTTCTTAATGACCTGAATAATAAAATTTAGATTAATTTATTATTAATTCCAAAACCTATTCAACATTTATTTGATATTTTATAACCTTATTAAGTTCATTAATTTCCTTTTTTATGGGTTTAAGAGATTCAATTTTATTGTTTTGGAAGCATTTTCTAACTTGGTTTCATGATTTGTTTACTTGTATTTGTGAATGGAAGTCGGTTTGAATTATGATTAAACATCCAGAATTGTTAATATAAATTATTTCTGACATTTAATAGATATAAATGATCTTATAATGATTCTGGTTATATACCATGAGGATGACTCATTCGATGAGTTAAAAATAAACGCTTGAATTTGGCTTGGCAGTTTTGTGCTCAATAAACTTGTTTTGTATTATTATTCCATATTATGTACATGTAAAGATTACATACCATTAATCAAGATAAAATACATATATTATGACTTGGTTCAAATATAAATATAGTTTCATGACCAGTAATGAAGTAAAGTTTGATGAAAGAAACTTAATCATCCACGAAGGTTATAAATTGGAACCTCATGGAAGTTGATATCGTTTATAAAAATAAAAGTGAGTGAGTAAGAATATTGATGATGGTTCTTTCATTCACATGATATTAATCTATTATATAGATGATATTGAAGTTATCATGATCATTTGTACATATAAGTTGAGGAGAGGATAACAAATGAAGATAAATTCAAATGAAACTAAAATAAAAAGAAAGGTGTTTTACCTCTTGAAATAACTTCCTCAATAACCTCTTAAGGGAATGTATTTTGGTCTTTTGGAATGAAAAAGAGCTTAATGGTCGTGGGGAGTGACTAGGTAAGGGTATTTGATCAAAACATTGAGGAGATTCAGGGCTTATAAGAGTGAAGAGAAGAGGGAGTGGTGAGGGGTTTTTATAGTAGAGGAGAGGGGTATATTTTGAATATTTAATTCATTATTTTATTATTTCCATCAAGACAACCAATATTTTTGTTTCATGTGACCCCTAATAGTAATATATTCATGTGAGTTCAAACCAAATGTCCTTACATCATTTATGATGTCATAAATAGTGTATTTAACTGATAATCTGTATATACGGTATTTTATAGTATTTCACTATTCATAAAAAATTCTAGAATATCAGAAAAATCCCAAAACATTAACCTACTCATTTTTTATGTGTAGAATTCAAAAATGATCTCCATTTTTAAAAATTAATTTTCTAAATATTATTAATTTAATTTTAAAATAATGTAATAGTTAATTTGAAAAATAACAATCTTAAAGGTGTAATTAGTTTTATTTCTTATTGAAAAACTAATTAATATCTCATTGTCTTGTTGCGTTAAGAAAATAAAATAGTATTATTATTTACTATTCATAAGGGTCATATTACTATTCATTTTACTATTCATGAAGGTATGTTACTATTCATCAAAAAATCAAGTTGGTTCTATCAGACACCAAATGCCTTACTGGTCACAACACTAGATGACCATTTTTTGAAATTCAAAACATAGAAGTGGAAAATTTATGTTTAATGGATGGCTTATAAGTTTCTCCTATAATGTTCTGATTCAAAAAAATACATATTTATCCATGCAATATAGGCTATGAAAAGAATGTATTTAATAGAAGCATATCATAAAATGTCTGGGCTGTTATATTATTCCCTCCTTCGGAAATTTCATCCTTGAAATTTTATGTATAAAGCCCACCAAAAAGATGTGGGTGGTTCTTCATCATGAAATCCTATGGTTCCCATATTGCTTCTTCCATATTCTAGTTTCTCCAAATAACCTTTACTAGATGATTTTTTCGATTTCTCTATACCTACTCCCTTGTGTCAAGAATCCTGATAGGCTTTCCACAGTATGAAAAATCAGGTTCTAGTTATATTTCGTCATATGTGAGTACATGTGTTGGGTCTGGCATAAACTTATTTACCAATTATACATGGAACACATCATGAACTCTGGAGAGATTTGGTGGCATTGCTAAATGGTAAGCTACAGCTCCGATCCTTCCCAAAATTTCAAATGGTCGGATGTACCTGGGGCTCAGTTTCCCTTTCTTACCGATCCTTAAGACGCCCTTCCATGGAGATAATTTTAGAAATAAATGATCTACCACTTGAAATTACAAGTCATTTCTCTGGTTTTCAGTATAACTCTTCTTCCTACTTTGGGCTTCTTTAATATGGGCATGTATTTTCCTCACCTTTGTCATGGTCTCTTAAAAACATTCTTGGCCAATAAGTTTCCTCTCACCATCTTCATCCCAATAAGTCAGAGTTCGACATCTCTTTCCATATAATGCTTCATACGGAGCCATTTGAATACTAGAATGGAAACTATTATTGTATGAAAATTCCACCAAAGGAAATTATTGATCCCACATAGCCTGGAAGTTAAGGGAACATGACCTCAGCATATTTTCTAGAGTTTTAATAGTCCTTTCATATTGTCAATTGGTTTGGGGGTGATATGCGGTACTCATATGAAGCTTAGTATTCAAAGACTTCTGGAGAATTTTCTAGAATTTTGAAGTAAATAGGGGATCTCGATCAGAGACAATTGATAGAGGTGCACCCTGAAGTCTCACAACTTCATTAATATAAAGTCTTTCCAGGAACTCAAGTGGTAAATCCTATCTTATTGGAAGTAAATGTGTTGTTTTAGTGAGAAAATCAACAATTACCCATATTGCATCATTCCTTCTATGTATCCTGGGTATTCCGGTGACAAAATCCATCATAATGTTATCCCACTTTTTCATAAGAAGGGGTAACAGTTGCATCACTATTTTGGGATGTTGTCTCTTTGCCTTCACTTGTTGACACATAGTCAGCAATTTCTTAATTCATATTATCCCAAAAAATATTCCTTCAGATATCTTTACATCTTGCTGATACCTGGGTGTATAGAAAATTATGACCTATGAGCATCATCTAATAGTTCCCTTTTTAGCTCAAGTACTGATGGAATGGATAACCTCTTCCCAAACTTCAGAACTCCTTCTTTATACACAAATTCATCCATTCTACCATCATTAACTGCATTAATATTCTTTTGCATATTCTCATCATCAGATTGAGAAAGTTTTTTCTTCTCTAGTAATGATTATTTGGCAATCATTTGAAAGAGGAGTGATGTTTCCCCTCTTTAATAAATTCCCATATCCATCTTTAGGAGATAAATGAAAATAGGATCTCTTTCAATCCATATTTAAGTCATAAGGCCTTGATCTTTCTTTCTTAATGCATCTTCCACCTTATTTTCCTTTCCTGGGTGGTATTGTATTGAACAATTGTAATCTTTGAGTAACTTGAGCCATATTCTTTGCCTCATGTTGAGTTCTTTTTGTGTGAACATATATTTCAAAATATTTTGGTCTGTATAAATCTCACATCTCTCTCCATAGAGATAATTCCTCCATATTTTTAGAGCAAAGATTACAGCTACTAACTCCATACCATTAGTTGGATAATATTATTCATGAGTATTCAACTATCTTGATGCATAAGCAATAAATTTATCATTGTTTATAAGGATGCAACCCGGTCCATTCTTTGATGCATCATTGTATATTACAAATCCATCACATCCAGATGGAAGAGTCAAAATGTGAGCATTTACCAATATTCTTCTCAATTCATCGAAGCATTCTATACATTTTTTTGTCCACACAATCTGAAATCCTTTACGTGTGAGCTTGGTTAGCGGGTTTTCCAGTCGGACAGAATTCTGAATGAAACGCCGATAATAACATGCTAAGCCAATAAAACAGTGTACCTTAGTTATGTTTTTTGGTGTGGGCCAATCATGGATTGCCGTTTTCTTCATAGTATCAACTAGTATTCCATCCTTACAGACAATATGGCCCAGAAAAGAAACTGGTTAAAGCCATAATTCTAACTTTCTAAACTTCCCATATAATTTATTTTTTCTAAGAGTTCTTAGAATAACCCATAAGTGATTCTCATGGTCTTCATAGCTTTTTGAGTATATGAGGATATCATCGATGAATACCACAAAAAAGATATCAAGATATTCCTTGAAAACTCTATTCATTAAATACATGAAAATAGAGGGTGCATTTGTCAGTCCAAAAGGCATCACTGGAAACTCGTATTGTCCATACCTAGTATGAAATGTTGTATTAGGAATATCCTCATTCCTCATACGCAACTGATGATATCTGGATTAAAGTTTAATCTTTGAAAATTATTGAGCTTCATGAAGTTGGTCAAATAAATCATCAATCCAAGGTAGATGATACTTATTCATTATTTTAATAGAATTTATTTCCCTGTAATCAATGAGAAGCCTCATGAATACATCTTTCTTCTTGAAAAAGATGACAGTGGCTCCCCATGGAGAAACACTAGGTCAAATAAATCATTTTTCACCCAAATACTCTAGTTTTTTCTTTAGCTATACTAGTTACACAGTGGCCATTCTATAAGGAGTCTCTGATATAGTAATTGCATCAGTAATTAAATCAATAGAGAACTCAAATTCCCACTTTGGAGGATGTCCAAGTAAATACCTTGTAAATACATCAATGTACTCTTTCACTATGTTCACATCTTCAATTTTAAGATTCCATTCCTCACCCATAGATATTGGTTTATCTTCCTCTCCAAGTATTTTATTTAGTTGAGCTACTGGGGGTGGTTCTAGATAAGAATCAGGTGCCGAAGTTTCTTCCCTAAAGTCAAGGAATTCTACACCACTTTCAAAAATTGTAACTTCCTTCATCCTACAATAAACCTTTGCATCAAAATTTTACATCCAATACATACTGAGAATTATATCAAATTAAATCATTGGTATGATGATCAGGTTAGAAACTAGAGCACGTTTTGGTGTCCGGAGGGGGACTAGTCGACATGCCTTGGTTGCAATGATACATCCCCTAGGAGTTTTGACTGAAAAATACTTTATTAAATCAAATTGGACATATCTAATTTTCTTGGAAGTCTTGGATGAAATAAATGAATGTGATGATCTAGAATCAAATAAATTGTTGGATAAGTTTGAGTAAACAATTAAAGTACCTTCCACCACGTCATTAGTAACTTCAATCTCTGTGGTTGTAATCGCAAAGGCTCTCCCTTTCTCTCTTGGCCTTTTCTAAGTCAAGTTTCCTTGATGCAGAGGATAGTAATTTTCATACTTTCCCATCTCTCTGCAATTGTATCATTTAATATCATTGAATTGTTTTTACCCTTTCATTCATTAGTTCTATGACCCTTATCTCCGCAGTTATATCAGTCTCCCATGCCTTTCAAGCATTTTTTGAGATGATTCTTCGCACAGTTCTCACATAATGGGAATAGCTTTGTTCCCTTGCTCTTCTTTGGTTCTTCTCCTTTTCCTTTTCTATTAGAGTACCGCTTCTTATCTTGGTTTCCCTTGAAAATATTTGATCTAGAAAATTCCCTCTCTTTTTTGGTGGCACAAGATACTATTTTATCATATGTTGAAAATGATTGAAAAGCCAGTGACCTTAGAAGACTTGGCTTAATACCTTCAAAGAAATGATCAATCTTGTCTGCTGAGTCACGTACATAATATACAACATACTTGGACTGCCTTTTAAAGGTAGCTTCATACTCTGCAATACTTTCTTCCTCCCATTGTTTTAATCCAAGGAACTTCCTCTTCATTTACGTTCATTTCTCACGAGGGAAATATTTTTTAAATAATATTTCGTTAAAATTCCTCCATTCCATATCTCTTATTTCTTCATCCTCTGTGGTATTTTGAATCAAGGACCACCACTGATCAGCATATCCCTTGAGACAATATACTACTAGTACTACCTTTTCTTCTTCATTGCATCATAATTCCATGAATATCATTTCAAGGGAATTGATCCATTTCTTAGAAACCACGGATTTAGTTGTCCCACTAAAAGATGGGGGCTTCTGCAGCATAAAACGATCCAACATAGCTGTGGAATGGTTATTCTTTACAAACTGAGTAAGTTGTCCCAATATGGTCATGATCTGATCTTCTCCAACATTGACTGTGTTGACTTTCTTATTAGGGAGATCCATACCTTGCTCATGAGTATTGATTCCCCTTCTTCTGTTAGATTTTATTTCTGAATAATGGCATACACTAGATTAGTTTATGAATCTCAAACAAAAAATCACTCGACATAGATCGAAATTCTATGCATATCTAATCTTATAAACATGGTTTCTCTGAGGAAAAATTTACATTAAACTCTTTCATAAGTCCTTGTAATTAAAATGTGAATTATCTAAAGCATATCCCTAGGAGTATCGTAACCAAGAGTGCAGCAAGGCCTGTTGTCGTGCACCAGTTAACATTCAAGTCCAGCCAAAGTGGTGTTTTCGGGTTTTACCTTTAGATACATCTGCGTCAGAGCTTCCTATTCATGCTCATATCCAGATAGAGATGTATTTCTTGGAAGATCCACATAATCTATTCCTTACCAAAATACCAAGATATTCTTTTATTTTTATCCCCAAATACTACCTTAGGGCTTTGTTCCCTACTATACATTTCCTACTCTAGTTTCCAAGTTTTCTACTAAACGTCCTCTAATACCAACTATGACACCCCAAACCCTCTAGGCTGGAGCTGGTGCATCACCTATGATATTGGCAGGGTTATAAGGAATAAAAATATTGAAGGAATGATCAGTTTAGTAGTCTTGAAGAAAATAGATATATATATGTAACTCAAATTATATTTTAAATGTTTACAAAATACAATACATAACAAAAACTAAAAACTGCATCCACAAGAACACAATAAATGATCTCCTCTTTGTCACCTGTTGAAAGTAAACAATGAAAGGGGTGAGATAAAATGCTCTGTAAGAGTTAAAAATAGTAGAATCAGGAGTACAATAATAATCAAATCACAATCAATCTGACATAATTAATATGGAATAGTGAATAAATGAATAACTAATGCTATTAATAAACTGAAAATGAAACTGCATCCATAGATTTTTTTCATAGTTAAAACCTCATGGATAATAATAATAACTGATAATGAATACAAAGAATTCTTATTAATTAGACATCATGTATCTGGAACATGAAACCATAATACCTTAAAACGGTTTAGTTCTATGGGTAAAAACCCGTCTAATTTTTTGGAAACAAACTCAAAGGGTTTGTCGCCAACTGATTTGTCTCATGAGACCTACAGATGCATCGAGAGACTATAGAGGGCCCCACCCACCACTGCATGTTCAATAATTCTTTATAAATTCATTCAACATAAGGGAAATATGACTTTTCAATATCCGTATAGAGTAGAGTATAACGATTCATCAATATTACCATAATTAAAATAACTTTCTAAATAAACACCATATGTAAAATGGTATACGGTTTAGACAACAAACATATCCATGCCAATATATTATGGATATTTAATATAAATATAATTTAAAATGAAAATTGATCTAAAATGGGTAGTAGGTACACCACATAAGGATTATTAGGTGCCCCATTAAAAGTTTTTCACAACGAAACGGTAGTTGAGACAAAGTCCCCTACCACAATGTAATTAGTCAAACCATATGACCAGAACATATTGAACATCCAGTGAATCTTTAAATAACCTGAATATAAATATAATCAGGTTATTATATATCAAAATTCAGTACACATACACCTCATACAATAAATAAGTGTCAAAAAATTAAAATCTCATAGAAATGAAAGTTAGATGAGAAACCCCTTACAAAAATTTTGGCATGGTAACGAGTGTTATTATGAGGGATTAATGAGAGGTAAAGGTGTATTAAATTATTTATATGTCTCAAGGGAAGTATGGTGGAGGTTCAAAATCATACCCCATCATTAGGTATTAAAAATAAAATGGCACAACATATGGGAGATTCTTGTATAAAAGTGAGATAGAGGATCCCTTACCTTTTCTATAGTGTGTTCTTGATTTTTCTTAACGATCTGAATAATAAAATTTAGATTCATTAATTAATAATTACATTACATAATAAAAATATAATTTATGTGGTATATCCTTATTAAGTTCATTAATGTCCTTTTGATGGGTTTAAGGGATTCAATTTTATTGTTTTGGAAGCATTTTCTTACTTGGTTTCATGATTTGTTTACTTGTATTCATGAATGGAAGTTGGTTTGAAATATGATTAAACATCCATAATTGTTAATATAAATTATTAGTGACAATAGATCGATATAAATTATATTATAATGATTTTGGTTATATACCATGAGGATGACTCATTCGATGAGTTAAAAATACTTGCTTGAATTTGGCTTGGCAGTTTTGTACTCAATAAACTTGTTTTGTATTATTATTCCATATTATGTATGTGTAAAGATTACAGAACATTAATCAAGATAAAATAAATATATTATGACCTGTTTCAACCATAAATATGTTTTCATGACCAGTAATGAAGGAAAGATTGAAGAACAAAACTTTGTCGCCCGTGAAGGTTATAAATTGGAACCTCCTGGATGTTGATTTCATTTATAAAAATAAAAGGGAGGGAGTAAGAATATTGATGATGGTGCTTCCCTTCACATGATATAAATCCAGAATATAGATTATATTGGAGTTATCATGATCATTTAGACATAGGAGGTTAGGAGAGGGTAACAAATGAAGATAATTTCAAATGAAACTAAAAGAAAAAGGATGGTGTTTTACATCTTGAAATAAATTCCTCCAGAACCTCCTAAAGGGAAGTGATTTTGGTATTTTGGAAAGAAAAAGAGATTCTTGGTAGGGGGGAGTGACTTGGGAAGGGTATTTGGGAAGAAAATTTAGGAGCTTCAAGGATTATAGGAGTGAAGAGAAGAGGGAGTGGTGAGGGGTTTTTATAGTGGAGGAGAGGTGTAAATTTTGAATATTTAATGGATTATTTTATTATTTCCCTCAACAAAACCAATAGTGTTGTTTCATGTGACCCCTAATAGTAATATGGGCATGTGAATTCGAATGAGTTTGACTTACATCACTTATGGTATCAAAAATAATGTATTTAACTGATAATTTGTATATACGGTATTTTATCGTATTTCACTGTTCATAAAAAATTCTAGAATTTCAGAAAAATCTCAAAATTTTACCATAACCATTTTTCAATGTGTAGAATTCAAAAATGAACTCCACTTTTTTAAAATAATTTTCTATGTATTATTAATTTAATTTTTAAATAAATTAATAGTTAATTCGGAAAATAACATTCTTACAGGTGTAATTAGTTTTATTTCTCACTGAAAAAATAATTAAGATCTCATTATCTTATTTCCTTAATAAAATAAAATAATAATATTATTTAATATTCAAGAGGGTCATATTACTATTCATATTACTATTCATAAGGGTATATTACTATTCACCAGAAATCAAGTTTGTTCTATCTGCCTCTAAATGACTTATTGATCACAACTCTATATGACCATTTTTTGAAATTCAAAACATAGTAGTGGAAAATTTATATTTAATGGCTAGGTTTGGACTATCTCCTAAATAACCTAGTTCTATTTCAAATGAACACAATGATGAATATAATTTATTTAATAGAAGCATACCATAAAATATTTGGGGTGTTATAACTAAAATAATATTAAAATATAATTATTTAGTATTATAGTTGTCACATATCAATTTTAAAAGACTGATTGAATATGATTAAATAAATTAGGAAGATGTATAGTTTAGAAATTTTTATAAAATTAACTCTATGGAGAACAATTAATTTGAAATTAAAATAAAAACTATTTTAAACTAAAGTAAATAATTTTATAAAAATAACTATTTTATGAACATATATTAATTTTACCTAAAAAATTAGAAAATAAATTTGGGGGAATGGTTTTACAAAAATATATATTATTGTATTATATATTGAAAAAAAATTATTAACTTTTTTCTTATGTGTTTTCTAGAAAATAGATAGATTTAAATCAAATTTTACTCTTAAAAGTATTTTTTTTAAAATAGTTATGTCACATTCTGTGCACATAATTTTAAATTAATTTTTTATAATTTTTAAAAATCTATTTAAATTTTTTTGTTCTTTTAAGAAATCATAATATCTAAATAATCATAAGGTAAATTGTTTATAATTTTCAAAGAAGATAAATTTTTTGATGAATAATGAAAAATACTTGTTTTTATTTATAATTTTCATTTACATTGATGCATTTCAAAACATAAAAAATTATTTAAGGTAGTTTAAAAGGTTAAATTGGTGTAATTATATATATATTAATCCAAATTAGATCATCATAATCTATTTTATAGTTTATTTTTATATAAATACATTTAAAACTTCTAAATATTTTCTCTTCGTAAAACCATTTTCTCATCGTGGCCACAGGGATAATATTAAATTAAATTTATTCACTTATATGAGCTCAATTGGTAAAAATGGATTCTATAATTTTATTATAATAAATTATAGCATCTAATAAATTCCACTAAATTTTTAAATATAATTAATAGTACTAATTAATTACTACACTTAAAGTAAAAAAATGGGTTTACTAGGAGTAAATATAAACATATAAGGTGAAAAATGACCTATATATTTTTCATATACCATTTTGAAATCCATAAATAAATTTAATATCCAATAATTTATGATAAGAACCCATTTTCTAGAATTTATATGGTGAAAAATGTGGGTACTCCTTTTTCATTTCAAGTGTGTCACTCACCTAACCTATAAAATGCCACCCACTCTCTACTCATCTTCACACTTAAAAAGCTCATTGGTTCAGCCAAAAACTGACCAAATATATTCCATGAATCCATAATAAAATCATAGAATACATTTTTTTGCTATAAATATTACCTATGAAGACATTTTCTATAGACCAAAAGATGTTTTTTGTAGAAGAGGAAAAGTCCCCAACTGAGAAATATATTTCATTATTCCTACACTAATTTAAATTAATTTTGAACTGTGATTGTAATGACCCATGAATTCTCATTGGATTGAGAGTAAAACGAGTCATTACATGGCCTTAAGTGACATCCCCAAGGTGCCAAAGGCTGGCAATAAATGCCAAAGGGTTTCAAGTACAAGTGGGGGACGATTTACCCTTTAATAAAAACCCATAAACCAACCAAGAAATCACTAACAACTACTATATGATTCATGTTAATGAACAACCAACTCATGAATTACCAAAAGAGAACTACACTATTCCACAAACCAATACATAACCAACAAAATATCAGAGTACCAAGAGGAAGAATAAAAAAATGACCCAAAACAAGCCAAGACACACTCCACTTCTCCATGACGATCTCCATGCACCAATCAGCACAACATCTCCGAAGAATCACCACAAAAAACTAATAGTAAGATGCTTTACCTTTTTCTATTCCCCGAAATACGACATCTATAAAAGCACCAACGTGCCAAAGTAGGGGTGAGTATAAAAATCTATAGGTTTTCCCCAATGACTTCGCTACTCACACCACTAGGATAGAAGATTTGGAAAAAATTATATAAAAACATTTTATACAAAACATATTCTCAAAAGAATTTGATAACTAAATATAAACAAGTATCCAAAACCATTTGTAACCAGAAGCATCCAATAGAAAATGAAACCAATTTTTCCAACTAGTTATTTTCCAGAAAAATAACCAATCAAGCTTTAGAACCATTTCACAAATCCCTTTTTGGCATACCCAACCATTTAATAATCCTGTGAAATAAACCACGCATGCTAAGTTATGATAGTTTAATACTCGTGAGTGGTTTTTCATCGATCTACCAAGTCGTCAAAAGGTAATTGTTTCCCATGTTCCATTACACCTTTGGCACCGAGCATATGGTCATAATTTAACCAAGCCTCATACAAGTAGTTACCATGTTCCATTAAATATTTGGCACCGAGCACAAGGACCTATTTCAACCAAGCCCCATACATACAATATGAACACACACCACATATTCCCATCAATAATTCCAAAACTCCCTTTCAATAAAAACATATTTTTATTGAAAACCATTTCCATTAAAACCTTTTCAATGCCAAACCATGTCAGTTCCAACCCATTTCAATAAAACTCCCTTTTTATTGAAAACCAATTCTTGTAAAGTCATTACAATCTAAAACCATTTCATAAAACACACTTTTTATTAAAAACCCACTTTTCATCAAACCATCTACAATTTTAGCAAATCCAAAATTTAAAATCACCATTCTAAATTCAACAATCCAAATCACTTTTCACAACAATTCACCAATATTTAACAATATCATCAAAACCATAAATCATCACTAAAGAATACTTATTCTATGAATTTCACAATCAAAACCACTGAAATAAACTAATTTTAATCTAATCCAATCAATTCTAACAATATGAGTTGAGAGTGAAGCCTCCTACCTCAAAGGTTTTGATGAAAAACCCAACAAACGAAGAATTCCGAAGAAAACCAGGTTGATTCTCCAATAATCTTCCTTAGATCTTTTCTTCTAGAAATATTAAGACCAAATATCATCATATTTGGAATCCACACACTTATATGTACCCATAACGGGCGTAGATCTATGAAACCGAGAGAAGAGGAGAAGTATATCTAAGTATATTGAAGAAACCAATCAAGAATGATCACATACCTCAAGAATCCATCTTCGATTCGCCAAGAGAAGCCTCCTTATCACCTTTGGAATGATGGGAGAACCCTTCTTGACCATAGGAGAACCAAAATACGAAGTTAGGGCCGCTTAGGAGCTTAAAAGAGGAACTTAGAGGTAGAAACGCATGAGATCCACAATTTAAGGATCTCATTTAAGTGGTCGCACGGTTAGTTCGCATGGTCTGACAAACCATGCACGAACTGTGCATTAGCTACTGCCTCGACCGTCCTTCTTGCATGGTTTTCCCGCATTCTTAGGAAAATTGTGTGCCGACCATGTAGAAGCTACAGCCTCCAAGACCCACTGTGCACGTTTTGGCCGCACGATTTAGATAAACCGTGTGATGCCTGTGCGACTTACCCTTTGACTCAAAAAATCATTTCATGTTCTCCCGACTCTCCCATTCAACACCCTTAACATTAAAACCATGAAAAGAATCATGTAAGGGTTACATACCCAAAACCAGAGGTACTAAATTCTCCCCACCATTGGACTTTCTGTCCTCAAATAGTAGAAAAATGTCCCCCATCTGAAAGAGTTTGGGCCATTGCTCTTTCATTTCCTTTTCACATTCATAAGTCTCTTCCTGAATCTAACTATGCAGCCATAAAATCTGCACTGGACCGATGCTTTCTCCATGCAAGACTTTATCTTGCCTATCCACAATCCGTACCAGGATATGTATCAATGAAGCATCTGGCTCTAGGTCAATGTGATCACATCTGATCACATGGTCAAGATCAGGATGATACTTTTTCAATTGAGATACATGGAAAACATTATGAAGCTAACTAAACCGTGGTGGTAATTCCAACCGATATGCCACCTCTCCAACCCATTCCAGTGTCTCAAAAGGGACAATGTTTCTTAGAGATAAATTTCCCTACTTCTCGAAATGATGATGTCCAAGCCTTGGAGATATCCTCAAGAAGACATGATCACCCACAATGAACGACAATGTTCTTCGAAGGTGATTTGCATAAGATTTCTAACAACTCTGAGCCGTCTCCATCCTATTTCTAATCAACTGAATCTTCTTCATTGTTTCCTAGACATGGCTCAGCCCAACTAGTGATGTTTCACCAGTTTCCACCTAGCAAAGTGGAGAACGATAAGGAATCCCATATAATGCTTCAAAAGGAGCCATGTGTATTGAGGCTTGATAGCTATTATTGTATGAGAACTCCAATAAGTGTATATTCTCCTCCCATGATCCACCAAAATCCATTTCACAAGCCTGAAACATGTCGTCCAACCTTTGTATCGTCCGCTTAGATTGCCCATCCATCTGAGGATGATACGCTGTGCTCATAGTCAACTGAGTTCCAAGGGCTTACTGTAATGATTTCCAAAAACAAGATGGGAACCTCAGATCTCTATCTAAGACTATAGACACTGGTACACCATGAATCATTACCACTTCTCAGATATAGATTTTTGAAAGATCTTCTACTGTATGGGTTTCACGAATTGGGTTAAAATGGGCCGACTTGGTTAGATGATCCACTATCACCCAAATGCAATCGTGTTTTCGGACCGTCCCTGGAATACCTGTGAAAAAATCCATTGCTAACTGATCCCATTTCCACACTAGGATAGGTAAAGATTATAACATATCAGATTGTCTCTGATGCCCTTCTTTAACCTGCTAACAAGTTAAGCATCGTGAGATGAACTCGGCCACCTTCCTTTTCATGTTGCTCCACCAAAACTGCATCTCCAAGGCCTTATACATATTATGTGTACCTGGGTGTACAGACCATCTTTAATGGTGATAATCATGAAGGATTTGTTCCTGAAAAACCATTGGAACAACCATCCGATCATTGAAACACAAAATTGAACACCCATCCAATTTCCAGCCATCAATGGTCTCCCCACCATTGAGTTTTGAACTTATAACCAGACATTCTGCATCAGATGTTTGTGCTTCTTTGTTCATCATTACTAAATCAGGAAAAAGTGTAGCTGAAAAGAAAAAAGAAACATCACCTTGGCCTTCACATTCCACATGCATGTCGACTAAGACCAACATCAACTACAATTCTTCTAAAGCTTCTTTTTCCAACTGAGCATATGACATTCTACTCAATGCATCCACCACCGAATTTCCTTTTTCGGGTGTGTACATCAAGTCAAAGTCAAACATTAGGAGACACTCCATCCATCTCCATTTCCTAAGATTCAAATCTGATCGTGAGAAAATGTGTTTCAAGATTTTGTGATCCGTAAACATAGTAAATTTCTCACCAAAGAGATAATGTCTTCGTGTTTTCAAAGCATAGACGACTACAGGCAACTCAAAATCGTGTGTTGGGTAATATTTTTCATGCACTCTCAACTGCCTTGAACCATAAGTAACCACGTGATCTCTTTGCATGAGAAAACAACCCAACCCTGATCCTGAAGCATCACAATACACCACATACCCCTATCTTGATTCTGGAAAGATCAAGATAGGTGTCGATGTAAGCCAAAATTTCAGTTCCTGAAAGGTTTTATGAAATTCTTTTGTCCATTGGAAGAGAGCATTCTTCTTAGTCAGAGTTTTCATCAGTGAAGCTAGTCGTGAGAAATCACACACAAAGAGTTGGTAGTAACCAGCTAGACCAAGAAAACTGTGTATCTCGAACACATTCTTCGGTAGTTGCTTAGAGATAACGGCTTCTATATTTTCAGGATCAATAAAAATTCCTTTCTCAGAAATGTCATGGCCAAGGAAATGTACTTCCTGTATCCAAAAATCACATTTTAATGATTTGGCATACAAATGATTATCTCTCAAGATTTGTAACACTGTTTCTAGGTGTACCTCATGCTCAACCCTTATGTTTGAATACACCAAGATATCATCGACAAACACCGCAACAAAAGAATCCAGATATCGTTTAAATATCCAATACATCAAATCCATGAATATCGCTAGGGCATTAATTAGACCGAAAGGAATGACTACATATTCGTAGTGGTCATATCTATGTCTGAAATCTGTCTTTGGAGTATCCTCCTTCTGAACTCGCAATTGGTGATATCCTGATCGCAAGTCAATCTTGAAGAACCACTGAGCTCCCTTTAATTGATTTAATAGATCATCAATGCATGGAAGTGGATATCTATTCTTTATCTTAACTTGGTTAAGCTTACAATAATCAACACACAGCCGAAGAGTTCCATTTGCCTTCTTCATAAACAACAAAGGTGTTGCCCATGGATAAGTACCTGGTTGAATGAAACCCTTGCTTTCCAGCTCTTCTAACAGCACATTCAATTCTCATAACTCTATTGGTTCCATACTATAAGATGTAATGGAAATAGGACTGGTCCCCAGAAAGAGATCAATCGTAAACACCACTTACCTTAGAGGTGGTAACCTGGAGAAGTTATTGGGAAATACATCTGGAAATTCATCCACAATAGCTGGAAAACTGTTTTCCTCAATCTCTTCCATTGGTGCCAAAATCAATGCTACCAATTGGTAAGATATTGTTCCCACCATTGGTCCCAACAAGCTCTTTGCATCTTTTTTACCATCCTCTCTCCTCTGAAGAGATGGTTAATGTCATCATCAGTCCTGAAACTAACTATTCTCTTATAATAGTCGATGTGAGCCTTAAACATTGTCATCCAATCCGTACCCAGGATTACGTCATAGACATCCATGTCCAACATCGAGAAGTCCAATTTTATCACAGCTCCATCAAAAGTTATAAAAGATCCTCTACACACAAATGCTTGAACTTCACTTTCACCAGGATGAGTTTTCAATTTCAAAACTTAAGGCATCATTTCCAGTTTTAAACATAGCAAGTCAAAAGCATGAGAAGCAATGAATGAATGTGATGAACCAGTATCAAAGAGCACTAGTATAAGGGTAGAATTTAATAGAATCATACCTCTCACAATAGATGGTCCAGCCTGATCATCAACCATCATCTACTCAGCTCCATACAATTGCTTCGGCACTGCACTGTTCTCCTTGTTTCCTTGATGAGATTACCCTAGTTGAGGATTCATGGTATTTTGAGAATCACCATCGCTAGCTCTGTTATGCTGGTGAGACTGATTCTACTGTCCTCATCCTGTCGAAGCATACAATGCTTTCGATGTTTGAGAAGTGTCATGTGCACCTGACCTCAGAGAATTCCTATAATAGCGCTAAAGATGTCCCATATTGTTGCAATTATGACATTATCTAGGTTGTTTTGTACACTCTCACTTTATGTGATCAGTCGAACCACATTGAAAGAAACTTGCTTTGCTCTGGGGTCATGGAGGAAGGTTCCCTGATCCCGTTGTCTAATAGTGATTTCCACTTGCACTGTGGAAATAGGTGTCCCTTTTCCTCTTGTTCCCAGAGGCTAAGTTCCCACCATTTCCTGTAGGTATCAATATTCCTCCTCCTATCGATCCTGAGATATCAGGTTTAGCAAAAGTCACTCCATTCACTATCTCGGTATAATCTATAATACAGAGCAGCGCAATCTTCGAACGAATCTCTTTCCTTAGCCCTCATTCGAAGATGTGTGCCTTCAACGATGCACTTTCCAAAACCTCTGGTGAAAAATAGACTAAGTTCATGAAATTAGCCACATACTCTGTGATCGAGATTCCCTCTTGTTTCATGTTGAAGAATTCCGTCATTTTCTGGATCATGAACGTGTGAGGATAGAATTTTTTTTGAATAATTCTTCAAAATACTCCCATGTTAGGCCTTCATCCAATTTATCTTGAATTTCTAAATCCCACCACTAATGTTCAAGATCTTCAAGAATATACATTTCCATCTTTCCTTTTAGATATAAAGGTGTGCCGATGAAATCAAAGATACGATTCATCCTACTTAGCCACACCTCCGCCTTTTCAGGTTCAGCATCACCTCGAAAGTTTGGTGGATTCTGCTTCATGAACTGGATGGTATGATCCACATGCCTTGGTAAATTCCTCTGTTTCCCCATATCCATAGCTTGAAAATCTTGGACGATACTCTGAAGCAGCTCTTGGTTCACATGTGGTTCATGTGCAACCACATTTCCCGTAGCTTCTTTGGGTTGGTTTCTAAGACACCTACCAAGTGTCATTTCCTAAACCAACAAGAAACCCCATCAATCTCACTCTTTAGTAATTGATGGCTTAGCATTCAAATTCTACCACATCATCTATCAGAATATTGTTTTTCCAAAAACTATCTTTTTCCATGTTCAACCATTTTTGAAAAGATTCCTCATGCCTTTTGAAAATCAATCCATTTTCAAAACACCAAAAACCCTATTTTGAAAATCTATTACATGAAAACAATTTCTGCATTTTTCAAAAAATCACACCTTTCCCTAAATCATAAATAATTCTTCACAATGAGATATTCAATACTAGTAGGAAGTCATTCCTATATAATTCATATCATTCTCACCTCATTGGATAAACCCATGACAATGAGATTTACAACATTCTAGAAGTGTATCCAAAACACTTCTGTACCCAACACCCTGGTAACTTGAAGTTCAGCATAAATGGGTGAGCTACGTTCTTTTATGCTACACATTTCAAGTTCTGAAAATCTTACTCATGTCTATGATTTCCCAAGTAATAGACAAGTATGAATTTCAACTCCAAGACCAAGAACATAAATGACCACTTGTTACGCAAGGATCGAACAAGCTGATTCCATTTTAATGACCCACCAATTCTCATTGGCTTTAGAGTACAACGAGTCATTAATAGGCCTTATGCGATATCACCAAGGCATGAAAGGCTAGAAATAAAAGCCTAAGTGTTTCAAGTAAATGTGGGGGATGATTTAGCCTTTAATAAAAACCCTATAAACCAACCAATACATCACTAACAACTACTATATGATGCATGTTATGAAACAACCAACTCTTGCATTACCAAAATAGAACTATATTGTTCCACAAACCAATAAATAACCAGCACAATATCCAAGTACCAAGAGGAAGAATAAACAAAAGACCCAAAACAATCCAAGACACACTCCATGGCTCCACACCGAGCTTCATGTACCAAGCACCACCACATCTCCCAAGCATCACCACGAACCACTAGTAGTACGATGCTTTACATTTTCCTGTGTCCCGGAGTATGACATCTACAAAAGCACTAATCTACCAAAGCAGGGGACATTATAAAAATCAGTAGGTTTTCCCCAATGACTTCCCTACTCATTCCACTAGGATAGAAGAGTTGGCAACAATTATATAAAAATAGTTTATATAAAACAATTTCTCAAAAGTAGTTGATAACTAAATATAAAAAAGTTTCCAAAACCATTTGAAACCAAAATCATCCAAGAGAAAATGAAACCTACATTTCCAACAAGTTATTTTTCTAGAAAAATAACCAATCCATCTTTAGAACCATTTCAAAAATCCCTTTTTTTCGTACCCAACCATTTCACAATCTTGTGAAATCAACCATGCATGCTACGTTATGACAATTCCATACTCATTAGTGGTTTCTTGTCGATCTACCAAGTCATCACAAGGTAATTGTTTCCCATGTTCCATTACACCTTTGGCATCGAGCAGAAGGTCATATTTAAACCATGACACGTACAAGTAATTACCATGTTCCATTAAACATTTGGCACCGAGCATAGGGTCATATTCCAACCAAGCCCCGTACATGAAATATGAACACACACCATATATTCCCAGCAATCATGACAAAACACCCTTTCAATAAAAACTCCTTTTTATTGAAAATCATTTCTATTAAAACCATTTCAATGCAAAACAATTTCATTTACAAATCATTTCAATATAACTCCCTTTTTATTGAAAACCAATTCCATGAAAGTCATTTCAATCTCAACCCATTTCAATAAAACACATTTTTTATTGAAAACCCACTTTTCAAAAAACCATCTACAATTTCAGTAAATCTGTAATTTAAAATCAAAATTTTAAATTCATCAATCCAAATCACTTTGCACAATAATTCACTACGATTTTTCAATCGAATCAAAACGATAAATTATCACTAAAGAATATTTATTCTATGAATTTCACAATCAAAACCATTCAAATAAACCAATTTGAATCTAAGACAATCAATTATAACAAGAGGAGTCAAGAGTGAAGCCTCCTACATCAAAGGTTTTGATGAAAACCCCAACAAATGAAGAATTCACAAGAAAACTGTGTCAATTCTCCAAGAATCCACCTTAGATCTCTTCTCCTATGAAGATTAAGACCAAATATCATCATATTTGGAATCCACACACTTAGATCTACTCATAACGGGAATAGATATAAGAAATAGAGAGAATAGGAGAAGTAGATCTAAGTAGATTTAAGAAAACAGTCAAGAACGATCACAAACCTCAAGAATACGGCTTCGATTTTCCAAGATAAGCCTTCGGATTGACTTTGGAATGATAGGAGAACCCTCTTTGACCTTAGGAGAACCAAAATCCCAAGTTAGGGCTGATTAGGATCTTAAACAAGACATTTAGAGGTAGAAACTCATGATATCCACAATTTAAGGATCTCATTTAAGTGGTCTCATGGTTAGTTCGCACGGTTTGACAAACCGTGCACTAACCAAGTGTTAGTTACTACCTTGACCATCCTTCCCGCATAGTTTGGATGCATGTTTAGACAAACCGTGCACCGACCGTGTGCAAGCTACTGCCACCAAGACCCACAACGCATGGTTTGGCTGCATGGTTTAAACAAACCGTGTGCCGCCCGTCCGACTTCCCCTTTACCTCAAAACATCATTTCATGTTCTCCCGACTCTCCCATTCAACACCCTTAACTTTAAAACCATGAAAGTCATTAAGTAAGGGTTACATACCAGAAACCGGGGGTACTACAATGTTGATATAATAAAATCAGTATAATATATATATTAATAGTTTATTATGTTAATTAAATGACCAAATCATTGTCCTCCTCTATCAAATGGGATATGAAATCATCATTTGTGTGTATGGTGGACGACCACCTAAGGAACTGATGTTATTCATTTTCCATCACCACCTCCCACAAATAGATATAATGAGGAATTTAATATCTATATATCATATATATAAATTTTATTATTATACCTATGTAATTATAAAACATTTAATACCTTTTCACATCAAATCCCATTGGAAAACAATACCACCGCTCGTGTGTATTTCAAACAACCACCTCACGAACTGATGTGATGTATTTTTTCATTTCTATATTACATAGATGATAATAAATATAGTTTAAATAAATATATATGATATTATAACATATTTATAATTATATAATTATGATATCACATATACCTCAATAATTTTCATTTCATGGGAATATGATAACATTTCTTGTGTGTATAGTGGTCTACCACATCACGAAGTGATGTGATTTGTTCTTCGTGTATGCTTTACAAAGATGATAATAAGGATATGTTTTTATAAAAATATGTGGTATGTATATATAAAATAAAAATGATTTTCTTAATTTCAATATATTTTTACCTGCCTTTCTTTAAATCCATTGTGAAAAATGAAAGAACGTTCATGCGTAGGTATGTCATACCGCCTCAATGAATAGTGTCTTTCATTTTATATCTCTAGATTTTATGGGTTACTATAAATAAGTATATAATTAATATATATTATATTTATATTTTGGTTAAAATTATTGATATTACATAACCATTATCAATGTATGAGGAACTAAAATAAAAAATTAAAACATACAAGAAAAACAAAGTAGTTTTATTTATAAATGTGATTTTTATAAATAATTGGTAATGAATATGTTATAAAATGTCATAACTAAATGGTATATGTTATTATATATATGAGTGTGATTAAAAAATATATCTATAATAAAATTATATATATTAAACATTTTGTTCCAACATGTGTGAAAGAATTTAAGACTAAATTTAATTGATTTCTAGTCTCTATTTTATTTCTATAGGACATATAAAAATTCACCACTAATTTATTTGGTCTGGTGTATATATATCCAAATTTATATTTTATATCATTTATCTCCATATATTAGTTATAGTTATTTTTCTTTTTATTTTATTATTTTTTAGAGATTATGATACAAATGGTTACTAAAGTGGTGAGGGATTTTTGTCTCAAGATTTCTTCTTTGAGACATATGTAATGTTTTTACCTATATTATCTGTTTATGTGTATATACTAGCCCTTTGACTTTTAATATCAATAATTTATTTATTCAAAATATATTATATGTTTCATTTAATTTTATTCATTCATGGGTATTATAATTTGATGTAAAAAAGAATGGTACGGGTGTTATTTTACAATATCATTGTTTGTGAGGAATGTTCAAGATTACACTTCCAATGATTAAATATTTTGATCTATCTCTCAAAAAACTCATGAATTTTTTATACTATTATAACATCATAATAATACATGTTTAACCATTAATTTCTGTTATTTATGTATTCTAGTTTTAAAAAGAATTTCTTTAAATAAAACCATCATTATTTCTCTCTTCAGTCAAAAATAAAATTTCTTCCAAAATCATATTTTCCAAAAAAAAAGATCTAATGTTTCTATAAAATTGCCCATATGAATTTTAAATACACATTTACTAACATTGTTTTACATAAAATAATTTAAATTAATATTCTTATCAATGTCCAAACAATTCCGGTTGGGATTTTACCAAAAATTGGAAAGGAATATGTTTTAAACATGTACGGTATGAAGAGAATATTTTTTCATCATGACCACTAATTATTTTAAATATTAGTTTATAAGTTTCTAATATTATTTTAAAAATAAATAATTTATTAAATAATTTATTAGATTTTAGTTTTAAAAAGTCATTATAAAAGATAATTTATTTTCTTTAATAAGTTTAGCATCTATCATCTTGAAAATAATCTTATATATAAGATGAAATCATAGTATGTTATATATTCTATGTTGAGGTATGATATAAGGATACCATTCTTATTATTTATTTTATGGGTTTATATTTATGATGATTATATTTTTATGATACCCATTTATTTTTGGCATGTTATGCCATGATAAAGTGATTATATAACTCGTTTCCTTGCATGGGTTTTAATATGGTGGTGTTATGATATTTTGAAAAATATATTTATTTTTTCATTATGTTGTTATAGTTATATTATAACAAAATAAAGTGGTTCTTTTATAAACATGATGTTTAAGACCAATATTTCCCTCTAATTCATTGGGTAATGATTAATTTTATACGAGCTCAAAGGGTACACGAGTGGTTATCCCCAGCATAAAATATGTTACAGGGGAGGTTATCACAATCCCAAATGAGGTTGTACATGTTTTTATCCCAATCCCAAAGTACTTTCATGAGTTTTTATTAAAAACCTAACATATTTCATTTTTCTTAGTGGGTATTTGAGACCTATAATTTTCTACACTTATGTATATGCCAAAAATATATGTATTATTACAATTTTATAACCTCAAGGCTCATGTTCTTTGATTTCATTATGATCCATGCCTTATGAACTGCAAAGATTTATTACATGGCTCAATTTTTTCATCTGTGATATACAGGCATGGTTTTTATAAGTTATTATATTGTTGTTATACTTATATATTCTTTTTATATTGATATCTCAATTATTTACCCTTACTGATATTCTAATATCACCCTTTCTTATATTTCTTCTCAACATGATATGAGGATATGTATTTTGTAAGCTATTTATAAAAAGGTTTCTAGTAATGAAGAACTTTTTGGGTGATTATGTATCCCACTTATGGAAGAAAAATTATATGTACAAGTTTCTAAAGGCTCTATAAATAGACAATTATTTAATGCATCATTGATTTATGCCACGAATATTAATGTTTTATGATATAATATTAATTTTTTAGAAGATTGGGTCTCTATAGTTTGTATCATTGTAAGGTTTAATTATCCTTTTTTAACTAGGTTGATAAAATCTTTGTGATATCCCTAGGGATATGTATAACTATATGCCTAGGGATATAGTTATGGATAAGTCTAGGGATGAGTCAATGTATAGGAAAATGTCCTATAATTTTTGTAAAGGATATAGATATTAGTTTCCATTCAATTACATCCTAGTCTTGATACTATATTATAATGTGGATCTGGCATAGAGGTACCTAGGGGTACTAACTCTAAAAATAAATATTGGACTAGACTTGAGCATTACCTGGCACATGAAAATTGACCTTGATGCACACCATGTTTTACCCTCCTAGGGGATATGCTTTGGAAATTCACAATCACATTATAAACCATCATGGAGGATTTAAATAGATTATGACTATAAATTGTCCATGATAAACCCAATGTGTCATAGATTAAAAACAAGGTGACATCGTTTGTGCATCCTATGAGTCATTTTCTATGATTATGTTGTTTCCCACTATGAATATTATTCATCACACAATGCTTTTTGGTTTTAGTTAATGGCATGAACGAGAACGAACTGGATTAATGTTGAATGTGATAGATAATTTGTTGATGAACAATAAAATGGGATCAGGAATAGAGTAATGTATATTATAATTATTTCTAATCATTTATAATGATATATGATTATCTAAATTCACCTTAACCAACTCTCTAACTCACCATTGAATAGAAGGATATATTTCCTTGCGAGATCAAGTGGTGGAGAACATGGAGGAATGTATATTCTGTCTCCTATGTGTTTAGAATGCAGGAAGATGTACTTAAGGTAATTTCACAAAGGAAAAATAGGATGTTTTATGTTTTGAGATGAGGGGAATTGAGTAATATATTTATTAGGAAAGATGAAAAAGTTTTTTTTAATGGAATGGATTAGAATATTGATACCCCTATTTTATTATTAAGAGATAAATTTTTTAAATGTAGAAAGTATGGTAATTATGAAAATTAATTTCCTAGGGTGAAATCTCATTAAGATATTAAGAAACGTGGTATGTGTAATGGTTAAATTGTAAGTGATAAAAAGGCCTAGAATGACATATAAAATGTATAATCTATTATAATAGTATTGTTTATGTAAAACATGAGAAGAATGATTCAATTATGGTTAATGAATATTAATAAATGATTTATATTTCATATTATAGGAAAGAGGTATTATGGAATAAGATGAAGAATTATCGTCAATTTTTTACCAATTAAGTATAATTATTAAACTATTTATGTATTAAAATTCATGAATTATGAAATATATATAAGGAATTTTTAGTAAAAGTCTTTCAGAAGTATTTTCAATAATTTATTGATTTGTTTTGATGAATAAGAAAATTAACTTAATGGAAATTTTATATTCATAGAAAACATATTATTATAGGAAAGAAAACCGTTAAAATGTTCCTAATATTGAGATAATTTTTTCCAATAAAGTGATGATCGGTAAGGATAAAGTAAATTGGATAGTAAAAATTACCTTGGAACTGATTAATGATTTTTTAATATAATGGTTTCTGATATTATTGATGTATTTTATGAAATTTTTTTATTTGAGGAATATATACAATCATCATTTCTTTATTTGAGGATTGATGAATCATGTATATGTTCAACATGTTTTTTTTAACTCATGTTATTAACATGTTCCAAGAGAATACATTATAATTTATTCACAAGTTTGGTATTTGAAAAATTAAGAGTTCCATCATGTTGTTTACGAATTAATAATAAGTTATTTTAAAAAAAGCATTATTTCTAAAGTATCAAATTTTTATATTTTGGAAGGTTCGTAACGGTAACCATTTATGAAATGGTTTACGTTTAACATTGGATAATGATTAATATATTAAATTATTACTTCACTATATGAATATTTATTTATTTTGGATAACCTATGTTAAACATTTTGTTATGATAACAAAAATAAATATTCAGATTGGCTTATCATTAAATTATGGATCTTTTGATCCATTAGTTATTTAGGAATAACATATTTTTCTTCATTTATTAGTGTAAAGGATGATATGAAAATTTATCAAGGAACAACCAAAATATGACTTTGTTCTTATTAAATGGAATAATATCTTGTAATTATAACTTCTCAATAAAATTATTAAACTTTAAGAAAATAATCTTTAAATAAAATTTTATCTGATTACTATCATTTTTAATGATATCAATAAACTTTTTAAAACCATTGTTTTTATTTTTTGGGTTTCTGATAATCATATGATCATTAAAATTCTTGATATAAGTTTTATTTTTCATGCTCTATCATTATTCTTACATTATTCTTTTCTTACTTTCCCAAATATTAACTTTCTACCTATGCTACCCTATTTGGAAACCTAGTGTGTGTTATTCTAAATATCCTTCACATATCCCATTTAATACATTCAAGAGGTAGTTTTGTTAAACAATTTTATGATATGGGTTTTTAAAAAAGACATTTTCAAAAGTTAAACACTTTTCTACCAACATCAAGTTCAAATTGCAAGGATGTAATGTATTTATGTGTGTATAATGTAACACCCTAAGATTTTGTGAAATATTTATTTCCAAATAAATTAAAATTTTTAATATTATTTCTTTCAATCAACATTGAGTTATCATTTATTTATATAAAACACTAATTTTATCTTTAATTATACACAACACTATGTTTATATAGTATTACACACAATATTTTGTTTATCTAAAATTATACGTAACAATGAGTTTAAGTGAAACGTGACATACTATTAAAATAATATAATTTAATATGTTAGTGAATGTTTATCCCTTATAATGGATTTAATGAATGCGATAAAATTTATAAAAAATATGTGGTTTAAATAATTATGTCAAATCAATACATTGGGGACAAATTAATTATAAATAAAAATAAATGTTATTTAAAAATAAAGGAAATATTTTTCTGGAAAATTATTATTATGAAAAAAATTAATTTACATAAATAAATTAAAAAATAACTTTTTTAATGATATATATATTATATATTCAAAATTATTTTTATCATTCATCTTATGTTTTTTCTAGATAAGAGATAAGAAAAAATCCAATTTTATACTTAAAACTATATTTTTCAAAAATTAAGTTCGTCACATTTTCGATACATGTTTCAGAAACAATTTTTCCCAATTTAAAAAAATTTAAAATAATAAGTTCTTTTTTAAATCATCTTTTCAAAATTATTTTAGGCTGAATTTTTGTGAAAATTTTGAGAAAATAAATTTGTTTTATGAATAATAAAAAATATTCAATTTTATTAAGTATTATCATTTGTTATAAAGTATTTAAAAACATAAAAATTATTTTGATAAGTTTCAAAAGGTAAAATTAGTTCCATTATATGTCGGTTGATCCAATTTAGGTTATTATAATCACTTTTTTATTGAATTTTTATATAAAAACCTTTTAATCTTTTGAATATTTCTTCTTTGGAAAACTGATTTCGGATCGCAACAACAAGGTCAATTTTAAATTATATTTTCCCACTTTTGTGAATGGATTTTGGAAAAATGGAAATAATATTTTGATTAATAATAAAATATATTATATAATAATTTTAAATTAATTTTTCACAATAATTGATAGTAAAAACCAAAAATAATAATTACTGAAGTTCTGGGGTAAATGGGTATAATGTGGGGTTAAACTACAAGTATGAAGAGTAAAATGACTTAGAAACCTGTCCAAAACCTATTTTACGGCCACATATGTTCCCTATAACCATTAATGTCTAGTAAATTTCAATTTTCGATCCTCTTTTCATGTAAAAAAATGTGTGTAAACGTTTTTCTTTTAACAAATTTCAAATGTCCCACCCACCTCACTTATAAAAGGTCACCAACTATCATCTCATATTAACACTTTATAAACCCATTTATCATAAAATAACAACCCGAATATATGACATAATTACCTAATATCTTCCTAAATCCCAATTTTGGTGATAAAACTAACTTAAGAAACCTTTCTGTGGAAACCAAAAGAAGATGTCTGAAGAGGAGTTAACATCCCTAACTGAATGTTTTACATTGTTTCTTCCTCCACCTCACTAAATTATTATTTAACCATTATGATTTTATAACAAAATTACATTCCAAATTCTAAGATATTATTATGTTTATGTAATAACCTAAATCCTCCTCCTCTTGTATCGAACTGGATATGAAATCCTAATTCTTGTGTAATGCACACTACCGCCTTACAAAGCAATGATATTCTTTTTTCATCAGCACCTCTCACATATAGATATATTAAATATATATTTTATTTATGACACTATTAATGCACTTGAATTATAATACCAAATATAAATTCTTACCTTCAAACCTTTTGGAAAATAATAACGTTACTTGTTTGTATGGCGGACCACTGCCTCAAAAAACGATGTTATGTGATTTTTTATTTCTATTTAAATTATATTGTAATAAGGATATATTATATAAATATATATTATATTGTTAAAATATATGTTCTTCTGAAGTTATGATATCACATATACCTCGTTAATTTTCATTCTTTGTTAATATGATAACACCGCTCGTGTGTATGGTGGACTACGACCGTAAGAAGTGATGGGATTCATTCTTCGCAAAGAATTTACAAGGAATGTAGTAATTAATTTTTTCAATAAAAATATAAGTTATATATATTACCTAAATATTATTCTATAATATTAATATATTATTTATCTTTTTTTATTCAATCCATTTAAAAAATTGAAACAATGTTCATGTCTATGTACAACCTACCGTCTCCATGAACGGTGTATTTCATTTTCTATCTCTAAATTTTTTGGATTAATATAAATTAATATATACTGAATAAATATGATATCTATAACATGGTTAAATTTTTGGAGATTATGTAACCATGATCAAATTAATGGGGAAAATACAAAATCAATATTTTCAATATAATCTATAATGTTATTATCCGAAATATGATTCTAACAAAGAATAATTAAGAAATGATTAATAAAAGGTCTTAAGTAAATTATATATTATATTATATAAATAATTATTATACTTTAATATATAAATAACAAACTTATACATATTTTACAAGTGGTTCAAATGTGTATGAAAGACGTCAAGACTTAAGGTTTGGATTTATAGTCCCTCTTTTATTTGTAGGACGCATATGAAAATTCACCGCATTATTATGTTGTTTGGTTTATATATTTACACATTGGAATGTTATATCATTTATCTATTTATTTTCATTATAATTTAAGTCTTTTTTAATTCATTATTTTTATGGTATTATGATACAAAATATTAATAAATCTTTAAGGTATTTTAGTCTTGATTTTCCTTTATTGATACATATGTCATGTTACGCACCTATCTTGTTTTATGAGGTGTATATACATCCCCATTGACATTAAATATCCTGAATTTATTTATTTTCATGATAATATATGTTTTATTTAATTTTATTATTTTATAGAGATTCTGATTTGAAGTTACCAATGTGGTAAAGGTTTATGTAACGATCTCATCTTTTATCGGGGCAGTTCATGATTACACTTCAAATGATGAAATATTATGATATATCTCCCCTAAAACTAATTATATTTAATATCTTATGGTAATTACATGAGGAAAAATTCTTTCCCTTCATTTCCCTCTATTCATGTACTAAATATTTAAAAAGAATGTTTCAACAGAAAATCGACTTTATTTTTCTCTTCGATCAAAATTTATATTTATTCCATAATCTTTTTTTCTAAAACTATTTTAAAAATTATTATAAAACAAACCATATAATTTATTAAATATATCTATAATGTAACACCCTAGTGTTTTAATAATTATTTCTTTTTAAATTATTTTAATTCATCAATTGCTTGAATTACACCAATAGTAAATTAAAGAGAATTATGAGACACTATTAATATAAAATGACGATTATAACCTCAGTATAATAATTGAAAGGAATAAATATGAAAAAATAATATATTAAATAAACATAATGTTCTAATATAATATAAACATATTGGTAAGTGCTAAGAAAATAAAGACACAATTATTTGTAAAATAAATTTATTCTTACAAAATAGATTCATCTTCTTTTTAAGACTAACTATTAAGTTTAAGAAATTATGGAAAATTGATTCAACAAAATTCATTTTTTTAGTTAATCATTTAAAAATTACAGTAAATTGATTTTTCAATTATATTAAAACAATTATGGAATAGTGAAAAGAATGATTTTTGTTGAAAATCATATATTATTTTAAATCCATTACAAGGTAAATTTATGTTTTTTTAATTCTAATTAGTTTATTGTGATTAAAAGTAATAAAAATATGTTTTTTAAATGTATTTTATTCATGAATTTTCTATAAAAATATTTTATTTTTTAAAAGGAAGTTTTTTTAAAATAATGTTTTTCATTTAATTTTTTTGGTATTATTTTAAATAAATTCATAAAATTCTATGTTTTTAATTTGGAAGAATTTATTCCAAAACTGTATTCATAAATTACAAAATTATTAAATAGTTACCTTTTATTTTTTTAAAATATGAATGGTAACATTAATGAATTTTTTCACCACTGAAAATGTTAAATTATGTTTTTTAGGATAAAAATGTAATTGTGAAGACTATAAAATGACCCTAAAACATGACAAGATTTTATTAGATGAATATAATTCTACCCTTAAAACATAAGTATTGAAATTATGTTTTTTAGTTGGAAATTCTCCCAGAAGATGACATTTATAATATTTAAATTAAATAAAGTCATAAAATGTCACTTTCTTTTCCTTTAACATATCTTATGTGTCCGCATGGAGACAAAAGTATGTTATGAATGAATATAAATGTAAATTTTTAACAAAATAAAAATATTTTTATGATAGAAATTTACTTTGAAATTTTTTTCCACTTTGCTGAAATGATGAAATTTATAATATGTTATTAAATAAGAACATAAAGATGTCACATTGATGATTTAAATAATATAAAATTATTAATATAGGGTTACCAAATATCTATATTCTACTATAAGTATTCTTATAGAATTTAGATGTTTTTTTATTCATTATAGTAATTTATTTTTTATTTTTAATGAACATATAAGTTTATTAAATATTCACACACCACTATTGTAGTAATTATTTTATTAATGTAAATATCAAGTAATGATATTAAAAAGGATAAAACAAATATAATATGAAATAATTTATATAATTGATGAATTTTATGTAGGAATTTTTTATCTTAGTAATATAATAAGATATTTGTTTCTTTGTTAACTTGTCATCTTGATATTTTTAAAATTCCATGTAAGGACAAGTGTCAAAATTGACACTGATGACATTTTATCAAACTATTATTTTATTAAACTTAATAAAAACCATAAAAAACATTAAAAATACTAAATAATTATTAAATGGAATAAAATGTTATAAATGTTATATTTATGATCTAATTGAAATCACATAAGTAAAAATTACAACCTTTTAATATTGATAAATGTGTTTCCCTAATTAAAATTAAAATAGGTTAGCTAAGGGTTAATTAAAATGATAAGGTTTAAAATAATACCAAAACCTAACATAAATATATATGATTATTATATTACAACCTTATATCATATTATATTCAAATAAGTGTAATTTTGGAAATGTTTTGATTGATATTTTTATTTTTATAAATTAATATTTTCATAGATTTCAAAAGTTCCCGTCTCTTCAACTATAAAAGGGAACCTCCTTGCTCACTTCTTCACATATCATTGATCTTATAATATCAACAATTACCGACCAATTTATCATCTCAAATTACTTAGTTACATTATAGAGGATATTTTTTCTCAAAAGATCTTCTCTAGTGTCCCTAATATGATATCTAAAGGAATTTCTCCAATGAGTAGGTAATCATTTTTACCGACTCTTTCAAAATTATTTCTTCTTCTACTTTCTATTAATGTGTTTTTTACATTATAGAGTAATAAATATAGTATAAATTATATTATGATATATTATTATGATTATTTTTAAACCATATTCCATTTTTTTTATACAGCCTATGAAAAACAAAAGCATCGCATGTACATACATATGACTTGTCGTCTCGATGTTGTGGTCTAATATATTTTTCATCACTATTTAATTTGGATGTATATAATTATTGAAATAAAATATATTTATATATATGATAATTATAAATTTATATTTATTTTGGAAAAAAAAATATATACTATTCACTTTTATAGACTTTTAACATTAAGGGAATGATATCATTGCTCATGTATGCATGTCCCCTACCATATATACGACGTTATTTGATTCATTTTCCATATTTACCATTTAATGATTATTATATAAACTTATATAATGAAAAAAATATATAAAATATCATAGTATCATTCTTTAAATGACATAACCATATCTTATACACAATAATTGATACTTTTATGACAAAACATATAAAGGAAAATGAAGGAGTTAACACCCAAGAGAATAGAAATAATGAAATATTAGTAAAAAGGGTAATAAGATAATCTTGTTTGATATCATAAATATAAATTTTTTTATGTAATAAATTAATAAAATTATTCAAATCATTATATATTAGTCTCAGATACATATAAAGGAAATCAGATATAAGGGAAGGGTTAATTCCAAAGTCATATTATTATTCCGGATTGTTTATATATAATGGTATGTTGGGAAAAATTAATCTTCTCTGCCCATGTTTCATAAAAATTTATTCCAAAATATTTTTACCATCTTTCTAAAATTATTAATTTAATTTTTACACATGTGTAAATTTTTATAAAAAGGTTCAAAAGGAATCATTTTTTTGTTTTTCTAATGAGGTATATTGTTACTTTTCTGATAAAAGTAAGAGAAGAATTTTTTTAACTTAAACATAAATATTTGATTTTTATTTTTTCATGAGGTATTAATACATTTAGGATTAGCTTATAATATTTCAATTTTATTTTTAAAGATACAATTTCCTTTTAATATTTTATACCTTTTTAATAAAATATAACATTTTTAAAGAAGAAAGGATATGTTCCTCAATAATTATTTTCAAGTGATCTCTCAAAATTAATTTCCATCTATGATATCATTACTTGATGTTACTTATGATTTAATCGAGATATTTTTCAAGTATATTATCTATATTTTTTCAATAGATGGTTTATGTTTATGATGGAATGATATTTATGAAACCCATTTATTTTCCCTGGGAAATGTTATGCTTGAATGATTTTTATGAAACCGATTTCATTCCATGGGTTCTAATATGATGAATGATTTATGTGGAGCACACTCATATTGTTTTCATTATTTGATTATTTGGACCTAAATCTACCTCTAATTAATTGTGAAATTATTTATTTCTTCTGAGATGAACATTGCTGGAATAAGTAGTAAACTCTGTTTAGTAATATAGGGCTAGAATGAAGACTAAACATAGATAAGTAAAATACTATCTATGCTTTTATGGTATTTAAAATGATCCTTGGAAGTATATAAAATATTTTATATTCTTATGTTTATTCCACAATTCCATGTTATTCTCTCATGAATTATGTTCTTTGATTTAATATGATATATTCTATAACACATTATAATGTTCTCTATTATGTAGGATAAACTTTTCAAAATCTATTTTCATGTTCTTATTTCATAATAATTATGTTATATCCATTGATTACCCTTATATAGAATATGTGATCAACCTTTAATATTTTATTTTTCCCTCAGATATGAATAAATTTTTAATGTAAATTTTTTAAAAAGGGTTATAGTTATGATAGAATAAGTTGTATATGTTGGAGATGTTTTATGAATTAAATGTTTGTGTTTTCTAGTTTCATATGACAATAAACCTATATGGTTAAAGTGTGGTTTTTCTATGTCATGTAATTAATATTATTCTATTTATAGGTAATATATATGTATAAAATTTATGGGTATTTATAGTTGGTATCATAGAAAATAATAGTTATACATTGGAAACTAGCATGAGAAAACATTAACAAGAACACTAAAGATGAGTATATGTATGGGATACAATCCTAATGATTTGGTTATAAACAAAAATAACCTCAGATAAACCCTATGGTGGCCTAAATAGAAATTTTATTCTTAATTTCACCTGATTATGTAGTTTCCCCACTTTGAATATTGTTGACCACACTATGATTTTGGGTTGTAGTCAATGGTTTGAATATGAAGGAATTGTGTTAATGTAGAATGTAATGGGAAATACAATTATTTTCATAAATAGAACCCTCATGATATTGTAGCTATAATGAAACATGTTATTTATATACTCACACAACATTCTCAAGATATGTGTCATGTAGGAATTCCAAATGAGAAAATAAGGGAACAACATTTTGCTAAGTCCCACATGAGAAAATATCCACCATCTTTCTATTGGTATTCTAATACACTAGTGGTTTAATAATGGATCAGTACCACTGAAAAGATATTTTCAGTTCCCTAATGTTCATAACATGATAAATAAATCTTGGTTTCCTATCATTTGGAAGGTGAAGTGTATCAATGGTAAAAACTTGTTAAGAATACGAGGTAACAAGTTGAAATTGACTCCATAGAATGGGGTGATTTCATGAACGTATTTTTCAATAAGTAATTTCATCATATTCTTCAAATGATGATGGATAATTAGTTTCTCATGATTAATAAAATTTATGATGTATCTATTGGTTTCTATAAATAAAAGTTTACAATACATATGAGATACACTTCTGTACATATCATCCAACCTGAGGGTATAGTTGATCAATTCTTTCGTGGCTTAAAAACAAGAATTCAAACAATGTTATCCATAAGGAACTTTAGTAACTATGTGAAAATCCTTTTTTGAGCTCTTAATTTTGAAATGGATATTTTCGTTACCCATCAATATCATTGATTTAATAAGAATAGGAAAATAGAAATCAAAGGTAAATCAAAAAACCACTGTGAAAAGAAGATGATCTTTCCATTATGTTGAAAGTGTGGAAATAAACATAGTAGGAATTGTCTTAAGGGGGATATAAAATGATTTAAGTTTGGGAAATAAGGTTATTGAGAAATTGACTACTGATGTTATGGGATAAATATAGCTAATGATGCAAAGGATATAGAAAATTCACCTCCCATTCTTTAATGTTGTAAGTGAAATAAAAATGGAAAGTTTTTTAAACAATACCCAAATTTGAGGGTTGTCGATGATGATGGACATTAAAAAACACTTTAAAGGAAAAGTTAAATCTCATTCCCGAACTATTATAGATGTGGATTATGAAAATGATGTGGTGAAAGGTACACTTATCATCCAATATAAAATAGAAAATTTATTATTTGATTCTGGATCCACACACTCTTTTTTTCTAAATAACATTCTAAGGGATTCACAAACTTACCTTAAGATTAGAAGTTGAGTTATCTGTGAAATCTACTAATTGCATAATTGTCACATCATTTATTTATAATTATTCTATAGTTTATGTATGTCAAAAAAATTCCTCAAAATATCATGATTCACCCCATAGTTTAATTCAATGGGATTCTTGTCATGAATAGGATTTCACTTTATGGATCTCATATCAATTGTTGATGAAGGGAAGCCTCATTTTTTATTCTTAATGAATTTATGCTTATATATCAATGAAAGGATTAATATGAACTTTCAATGTAAATCACATACATCTTGTGGGTCATAATTCGCACAAATGATGGTTACCCACCTCATATTGTAGGGGAGAAACTCACCATTAAGGATACACCTATAATGTGGGAGTTTTTTATGTTTTTTTGGAATATTATCCTTACCTTACACTAAATAATGAAGATTATTTTGCAATTGAACTCATACAGGGTGGTATTTATATTCCAAATACTCGTTATAGATTCTCCCATATTTGGTTGAAATAATTGAAGAAGAAACTCTAGGAGAATGTTGATATGGGATTTGTACACCCTAGTGTATCAACTTGGGGAGAACATGTTCTGTTTCTTAAGAAGAATAGTGGATTAATGATACTTTTAATTGATTATCAAGAACATAAAAATGTCACTATAAAGAAAAAATATCATCTCTCCCATATTGATGACTTATTTGGCCAACTACGTATAGCACAATACATTTCCAAAATTGATATTTATTCTAAATATAATAAATTAAGGGTTTAAAGGGAGGATATCCCCAAAAATACATTTTGTATATGGTAAAAAACTATGAATTTATAGTATTCCCTTTGATCTTACTAATACCCCTACTATCATTATGGATTTAATGAATAGAGTCTTTAGTTATATCTTGATCAGTTTTTGGTAGACTTTATATATGATATTCATGAATATTTAAAGAGAAATGAATAAGATGAAGATCCCTTCCAGATTGTAGTAAATAACCAAATAAAGGATAATATTTTTCAAAAAATAAACCAACATTTATTTTTGGCATTAGAAAGCTTCATGCATGGGTCACAAAATATCAAGGGAGGGTATATCTATGGATCAGGTAAAGATAAAGTTATTGAGCATTGGTCTAGACCATCAAATATAAATAATCTCTAATCATTTATTGGTTTTGATAGATGTTATAATTTTTTTAAATATGTCTCATAATTATCTAATCCACTCACCATGTTTACTTGTGAAAGAGTTAAGTTCACATGGACGGAAGAATTTGAATTGAATTTCAAGGAGCTTAAAACAAGGTTAGTCAGTGCACCTATTCTCACATTATCCTATAGTGGAGAGTGTATTGGGATCTATAATGAAAAATTCAAGAAGTTTATTTGACGTGTTATCATGAAAAATGATGTGGTGATATCATATTCTTCATGATAATTTTAAATACATGAATAAAATTACACGACACGTGATTTGGAGTTAGTTGCAGTAATCATTGCATTAAAATTACACAGGTATTATCATTATGGTGAAATTGTGACATATATAATAATCATAAAATATTGAATTATGACTTCTCTCAATAGAAGATAATATATTTTCTGTTGTATATGGTTGGAGTTGATTAATGATTATGACTTCTCAATAAATGCCATCTTGGGAAAGTAAAAAACAATGGATGATGCTTTGAGTCAAAAGGAACATGAAATCCTATCTACGATGAGGATAAAAAAAGATCCAATATTTATATATTTTCCCCACATAGATCTGGAAATCATAATGCAAGGGTAGAAATATTATCTTTCTCAAATTAGTGATCAACCATCTATTCAAGTGAAGATTAAGGGGGTGTAGATAGAAGATGTGGATATACAAAAAAAGGTGAAGACTTTTCCTGAGTACAACCATGATTGTAATGTAATAATAAGGCTTATAAACCATGTTTTTATTCCTCCCATACCGTAATTAAATAAGGATCTATTGGATGAGTTTCATAGTTCATATTTCTCTATTTATCATGGAAGCACCAATGATGTATACAAACCTAAAAGAGTATTTCTGGTGGGATGGAATGAAGAGAGATATTGTGTAATATGATTCTTAGTGTCTAATTTTTTTGAAATGTAATGTTGAGAGATATAATTCTATGGGGACATTTCTACCATTAACTATACCAAAATGGTAATGGTAAAACATCACAATATATTTTATTTAGACTTTCCAAAACATCTAATGTTCATAATACTATATGGGATATAGATGATCACCTTATAAGGTCATCACACATCATTTTTATCAGATAAGACTTCTCTCTTGATCATATTTCTAGATATATATTAAAGAATTGGTGATATTTCATGGAGTACCACTTTCTATTGAACCTAGTTGGGATAAAATTTTTACTTTGATGTTCTAGAGAATTATTTAGAATGCTCTAGATATAGAGTTGTGTTTCATCACAACTTATCAAACTCGAATAAATGGTGATTCTCTTAGGGAAGATAAAACTCTAGAAGTGATGTTGTGAGATTTCTCTATGGATTTAAATGGGGGTTGGGATCAACACCATCTATTTTTTAACTTTAATAATAACAATATCTTTCAATACAATATTCATATAGCTCATTATGAAGCCCTCTATGGTAAGAAGTGTAGAACACTGACATGCTTGAATAAAGTTGTAGAAAGAAATCTGTTTGATCATGATCTAGACTAATAGATTATATAGAAGGTTATACATATTAAAAGGATCATAATAGAATATTAGAGTCAATAAAATAGTTTTGTTGACAGTCGATGAAAACACCTAGATATTGATGTGGGTGGCAATGTTTTTTAAGAATATATCCCTGGAAGAGAATGATGAGGTTTGGAATGAAGGGAAAGATAAGCCCTATGTACACTGGTCCTTTTGAAGTATTTGATCAGTTTGGGAATGTATCATATTTATTAGTGCTTACAATGAATATATCTCATGTTCATGAGGTGTTCCATGTATCTCTCATGTCAATGTATATACATGATCCTTACCTTTTACTAAACTCATAAGTCATACTGATGGAGAAAGATCATTCCTATGAAGAAAAATATATGGATGTTCTGAATCATAGTAAAAAAAATTCTACAAAACATGTCCTTTCATTTGGTTAAACTCTTATGGTGGAACCGATAATTTGAGGAAGCTATGTAGGAACCTAAGGATGTGATGAGGAAAATTTATCCCCAACTATTTGTATCCAATTAATGAATTTAGAAGTTCAAATTCATTTTAAGGAGGTTTTAATGTAGCACCTCGATATTTTAATAAATATTTCTATTAAATAATTTTAATTCTTCAATATCATGTATTACATTCCATCGTGAATTTATGTGAATTGCGAGATACTATTAGTACAAAATTTCCATTATAACCCCACCATTAAATTGGAGGGAATAAATATGAATAACTAATTTATTAAATAAGCATAAAGGTTTAACTCAATAAAAATATATTTCTAACTTTATAGAAAATGGACACAAAATTTTTAGTAAAATAATAGTATTCTTTAAAAATTTGTTTATCTAGTTTTTATGAGTAAAAATTAATTTTGGAAAATTATACAAATTTAAATTGAGAATACTAATTTCAGTTTTTAATTTATAATGTAAAAAATATCTTAAATTGTTTTTTTATAATTCTTTATAAATAATTAAGGAATATTGAAAATATTGATTCCAAAATTATATTCAAAAGTTCCAAATTTTGTAAGCAGGTACCATTTGTTTTTGGAAAATATGAATAGTATCGTTGATAAAAATTATTACCGTAGAAATGGGTAAATTGAGTAATTTTGGTTAAAATTATTAATATAAAAACTATAAAATGACTCTAAAACATACCTAATTTATTATATGAGTATGATTTGACCTTTAATTTATCAATAATAAAATTAATTTGTTTAATGGTCATTTTTCTATGAAAATGAGCTATATAATATTTAAAATTCAGAAAGTTACCAATTATCGCTTTCTTTTCCTTTAATATATCTTATGTGTATAGATAGGGAGAAAAGTATGTTATGAATGAATATTTTTGTAAATGTTTAAATTAATAGACATAATTAAATGATAGAAGTTTATTTTCACATTTAGAGCCACATGGGTGAAATTATGAAATTTATAATGTTTTATTTAATAAACCCTTAAATATGTCTCATTCAAGATTTAAATAATATACCACATTCAATATAGGGTTACCAAAAATATATATTCGACTATAAATATTATTATGAAGTCTATACAATTTATCTTAATCATAATAATTTATCATCAATTTTTAGTAAACAGATATGCATATTAAATAATTACACAACACTTATGTAATAATTACTTTATTAATGGAAATATCAAATAAATGTGATTAAAAATATTAAAATAATTATAATTTGATATATCTTGTGTAATAAATGAATTTTATAGATGATATTGACCTCTTAAGAATATAATAAAATATTTTTGTTGAATTTAACCTATTATATTGAATTTTTAAACTTCCAAGTAATGAATACTGTAAAAATTGACTCTAATTGTTATTTTATATAATAATTATTTATTAAATTATTTAAAAATAATAAAAATATTTAAAAATAATAAATAATAATTCTAATGTTATAAATGTTATAAATTTTTTATTTATTCTCTAATTTACATCACATAAGTAAAAATTACAACATTTTGATATTGATAAAATTTTTACCCAGGATAAAATTATAATAGCTTAACTAAGGGTTAATTAAAATGATAAGGTTTAAAATAGTATCTAAAATTTGATAAAATATATTTTTTGGTGATATGAAAAAGTTATATTATCATATATTTGAATAAATTTACTTTTAGTGGTATTTGGATTGACATTTAAATTATTATAAAAAAATATTTTCTAAAATTCAAAAATAACCCCTCACTTCAATTATAAAATGGCACATCCCCCTTAACATCTTAATATCCCATTGAGCCTTGAATTGTGAAACTACACTGAAAATTTCTCTTCTCCACTTCTCTAATAACATTCTAGAGGTTATGGTATTCTCATTACGCCATCTATAGTGTGCCTAGGGGTATATATTACAGATGTTCTCCATAGAAGAGGTAATCATCTTTACCGACTCTTTTAGAATTAGTTCTTATTCTATATATTATTAATGTGTGGTTTCCATTATAAATTCATAACTATAGTATCAATTATATTCTATGATGTTATTATGAAAATTTAACAACAATATTCCACCTTTTTATTTTTCCTACAAAAATCAAAAGCATCGTGTGTGCCTACGTATGTCTTACCGTCGCCACCCCATGGTGTAATCTATTTTGCAACAAGATTTTATTTGGATGGTTATGAAGATAGAAATAATATAAATATATATATATTATAATTATAATATTATATTTATTTCGAAAAAAATATTTACCATTTACTTCCTCACACTCTTACCATTAAGGGAATAATGTTATAACTCGTGTGCACATACGTCCTAATACCTTCACAATGTGATGCGATTAATTTTCCTTGTTCACCATTAAATAATTATTAAATAAATTTTTATAATAAATATATATGATATATATTATCTTTATATCATTTTTTAAATTATGTAACCATATCCTATTCTCACAAACTGGGATTTATATGATAAAACATGCATAAAAATGAATCAGTTAACACCCAAAAGAAGGGTAATAATGAAATATTAATAAAAAATGGTAGTAAAATCATAATGTATCATATAATAAATATAAATATGATTATGTTATAAGTTAATTAAACATTTTAAATCATTATAAAGTAATTTAGAAAATTTACAAAAGAAATTGGACCTAAGGGAAAGGTTAATTTCATATTTCCAATATTATTTGGGATTGTTTATATGTAAGTATCATGTTGGGGAAAATTAATCTTCAATGTAAATTTTTCTGAAAAATATATCCCAAATTATTTTAGCATTCTTATACTTTTATGAAATTTCCTTTTAACCCTTGTGTGAAATTTTACTATACTGTTTGAAATGAATATTTTTATTGTTTTCCTAATGAGGTACTTTCTGAAATTTCCAGAAAGAGTTCATGAAGAATGTTTTTTATCTTATTCCACAAGAATATATTTTAACTCTTTCAGGACATCATAATAATTTGAAAACTTCTGTATAATATTCCATGTTTATTTTTAACGAATTGTTTTTATATATTGTACATATTTTTAATAAAAGAAAACGTTTTTTGCAGAAGAAAGAACATTTTCCTTAAAAATTATTCTCAAGTGATATCTCAAAATTATTCTCCACATATGATAACATTATTTGATGTTACTTATGATTTAATGGGGATATTTTTAAATTATATTATCTCTATTATTCTTATTTTTTTTTATACTTTGATAATGGAAGTATATTGATTAATCTCATTTTTTTCTATGTGTTATGATATGATTGAGTGATGTTTATGAAACCCATTTCATTTCATGGGTTCTAATATGATGAACGATTTTTATGGAACACATTTAATTTAATTTTGTTAAGAGATGGTTGGAATTATATCTCCCTATAATTAATATGATGAATATTTATATCCCATGAGAAAGGCAATAATCGAACGGGTAGTAAACCTGTTTCAGTAATATATGGCTGGAACAAGGAGTGAACTTTGTTCAATAAAGGATATTTTCTGCTATGATGGTATTGGAAATGAGACTTGACTAATATGGAAATTATTTTATATGATTATGTGTATTCCAAAAATAAAATTTATGATTTCATGAATTATTTTCTTTTATTCATTATAAATTTCTATTATTTATACCCTGACGTGATATCATGATCTCTCTTATGCAGGGTAAAATTTTCAAATGTTATTTTCAGGTTCTTATGTCTTTATACTTAGCTAATTTCTCTTGATTAAACATACTATGAATATAAGATCACCTTTTATTATGTTTATTTTCTCTATGATATGAATAAATTTTTTAATCATTATGTGTGAAAGGTGTTCTATTTTATAAGAAATAAGCGGAAGATTATAGAGATGGTTTATGAATCAGTTGTTTATGTTTCCCAGTTTTGAAAGACAAAAAACCTATACACTTATAGAATGGTATTTTATGTTATAGGATGAATAATATTATTTTTATATTTAATATCTATGTATGATAAGTATAGTCCATTAACATTTACTTTTAAAAAATTATTGGAATGAAATCATCAATTCATTTCCAATACAATTCACATATGTATTTTACTGAAAATGTAATGGAGTCTATGTTTTAACGTGTATGAAATGAATGATATTTTCTTCCATAATTTTCACTAAATGTTATAAATAATCCATTATATATTTCAAATATTATATTAAAAGAAAATTATTTCCAAAATTATTTATGAATTTTTAGTTTTAAAAAACTATTTTTAAAGGTGATTTATTTTCCTCAAGAAATTTTCCAAGTGTATTTTCAAAATCATTTTATTTATTGGATGATATGATTTGATGTTACTTATGAAATAATAGATATATGATACAAGAATACCATTCATATAATTTATATGAATGGTATATTTATATCATGATAATATACCTATTAATCCTATTTCACTTACATGGGTTATACCATTATAAAATGCTTATGAAACCCATTTCTTTTTTGGGGTTATTAAATGATGGATTTTTTCTGATCCTATGGCACACATAAATATGATTTTAATTTTGTGATGGTTGTGATGTTATAACCAAGGATGGTGGTCATTATATAACTAATATGGTTGGGACCTATATCGACATTCAATTCGTTGGGTAATTATAAATGTTACCTAAGCTAAAAGGGTACATTGTATGTTATCCTAGGACTAAACTAGGGAACACATGAGGTTATACCTAGCCCAAAAGGGGGTATAAGGGAGGTTATACCAAGCAAAAAAGAGGGTACACGAGAGGTTACCCCAATCCAGAAGAAGGTAAATGGGTGTTTATCCCAAGTATAACATGTTATTAATGTCTTGGTAGGTACCCTAGACATAATATTTTATATCCATGTGTATATTACAAAAATATAGTTCTAATTTCAATGTTATCCTCTAATGGATTATGTTCTCTGATCCCACTATGATTCATGTATTATATATATCCATGATTTATTCCATTATTTATGTTTATGATCTTATATATACAGGGAATGGTTTTCATATGTTATTTGCATGTTCATGTACCCATATGCCCTTGTTATATTGACATATCCCTTGTTATCACTAAATATGCATCTCATGTCACCCTTTTTTATGTTTCCTTTCCCCAGGATATAAAGAAAACTATTATCTATGACATGTTTTAGAATTATTTTCGGGATGAAGAACAACGTATGATATGATTCATATCATTTATAAAGAAGTTTTTTGTGTTAAAGATTCCAATGGAACTTGAAAAATATGACTCTCTCATGGATATCTATGTTAAGTAATTAATATTTGTCTTTTATGATGTTTTATTTATGCATGAGATGTTTTTTTTTCATTTCCATAAAATTTAATAAAATTTAATTTATTATATTAGATATAAAAATATAATAATTATGATATGTGAAATAAAATTCAAAGAATAATGGGACTTCTAAATTTTAAATTTATTAAAATGAAATGATAGTTTTCCAAAAATTAGAATTTTTACTATTCAATAAAAAATTAGTATTTGAAAAAAAATTAAAATATAAATTAATATTGATAACCTGATTTCAAAAATATATTTTATTTCACATCTTATAAAAGTTCTATAAATAAATAATTATATTTTCTAATATGATTCAATAAAAACAATTTTTATGAAAACCTTGTTTGGATGAATAAAAGAAAATTACTATAAATTTAGTGATTATATACTATGAATTTATATATAAATTTATAATGAGTATAAAATTTATATTTATATATATATATTAGTTAATATTATCCATAACTTATAATTTATTTTCTAGGATATAATGATCATATATTTCATAGTTTTTTTAAACCCAGTGTTGTGTTCCATATATGCTATCGAACTAAATATACTTCATTAAAAATATCATGTTTTTAAATTCTAAAATATTTATTAAATTATATATTTAAAATATTAACATGATCTCATTAAATAAAGGTTTGAAATTCAAAAACTCATTCATGAAAATCCTACATCATAAAAATTCTTTACATAACATCCTTTTTAAAAGATAGAAGAGAAAATATAAAGGTTCATCAGGAATAACACATAATTTGGTTTTGGAAGAGTCAAACATTGGTGGGAAGTGAAGATATAGAAATAGATAAAAAAAAATAATTTTGAATTAATTAAGGAGAGTGATAGATATCACTGATCAAAATAATGTGACTGATCATGGAAAAGCCAACAACCACAAAACCCTACACAAAAGAGGTGCAAAAATGACCATCAATTTCATTAAAAAAATAGTAATAAGACAACATTATTCTTTCATGATCCATTTACTAGAGTTATGGAATTAAATTAACATCTTGATAAATAAAATAATGAAATATTGTTACTCGACGGGTATAATTATGTCTATTAATGAATTCCCACCATAATTTCATCATTTAATCCAAACTATGAGTATTCAAGATGAATTTAAATTCCTAGAGAGATAAAATCAACATCTAGTGGATCACACGACCATAAAAGTGATCAAAATATATTGTAGAAATACATAGACATTAAAAATATAAAATGGTTAGCACATGGTAAGATAATTAAAAAAATGAATAAACTGTAATGTGGTTATATGATACATCAATCTCCAGAATTTTATATTAGTACCCAAATTTAGAACAAAATCATTCCATAAAAAATAACTATATACCCCAAATAACCCCAATAACCTTAAAATTAAAGAGTTTTTAAACCTCAATGTTTCTCTCATAACCTTCATCTTATATTCCAAAAAGTGTGAAAACATTCTTATGAAATAATCTTTCATATTAAGCCATGTGATATAACTAAGGGTCACATATTCCTCTACCCAAAAAAATTCTCACAAAATATCATTAATCACCTAAAAATTACACCACATAAAACATAAAAAGGGGACTCTAATTTTCTGATCATATGACAAAGCTTAAACATATAATCCCATTATTTTTTCCATAAATCGTAAGATAAACTCACATTAATACATCATAATCACAAAATTTATCAAAACCCTACTCTGATACCAACTATAACATCTTTGACCCCACACTCATAGATCTAGTTCTAAAAACAAAATCATTACATTTTGGTCTTAATACCAATAAACATGACCCAGTTTTTTAACATCTTAAATTTTAAAAACAAATAAAAATTTTGGATAACTCTCATACAAAATGACATTTTAGGTTTAGAGTTTTATAGAATGACGAACATCTCTAATATAAGAAAAACCAATGAATTCATTATAGTATTTTCCCAACTATTCCCATATTTTCTTATTTTGTATTATGTCATCATCATCATCTATATAATAACCTTCTGGAAAAAAAATTTAAACATCATTCTTGATAAACTAGGGAAAAGGAAAAATAAGAAAAGTGAGCTCAAATGATCAGTAAGGGTAAATATAGTCATTAACAATTGAATGTAATGAGTGATCATAATAAGAGAATAATGGTATAATGAAATTATCAAAATTCATGAGCATATGTTTAGAAAATTCACACCCATAAATACCCATCCCATAAATAATTAAACATTGAATACGTTTTTAGCATAGTTAAGATCCATAACACTCAAAAATCATGATCCAAGTGATGTAAATATTGATCAATGGAATCATTGAATCCCCATGGAAATATAAAGAAAATGTGTCAGTGTCTTGGAAAATCATCTTTATAAAACCCATAAAGAACTCTTAAAATTTTAAATAACCATATGGATGACTTCCTATATAATTCTCTGTATAACATAATCATTTCCCAACGTATTGAGTGTTATCAGGCACGCTCATCATATAAGATATATTTGGCTCACCAAACACTATTTGGGTTCACCGATCATATAATATATATTAGGATCACCTAGAACTCTCTTGTTTCACCCATTATTATCAATAATATCCATGTACATTTCATGAATAAGACAATTAGAATATTTTAATTTGTGATAAATAGTAATAATTATCCTTTCATTACATAATTCACCTGTGAAAAAGAATCAAATTCCATGACAATCTCAAAATCCATCCTGAGAAAGAATTAGGGTGGTTTCATTACCACATATACCTAGTGGAGTGTAAGTAACATCATGGTTTTTTAATTTTTATGAATGGAAATTCCATAAATATAAAATTATTAAAATTATTAAGGAAATTATACTTTTTATTTTAAAATAACTTTTAAAAAATAAAAAAATCATAACTTATTGTGAAATTAATTTTAATTGAAAATATCATTTTAAACATAAAAAACGAAACTTTAAAACATTTAGTTGTTATTGTGGAGTAAAATCCCCTTCATACCATGTATTTTCAAAACAATTCTTTTTACACTGTTATAAAAACATTAAATACCTCATTTGAAAAAAAACAAGAATATTTCATTCAAACAATTTTTATAAAAAGTCAAAATGTGTAAAAATATATTCAATAAATAATTTGGATAATTTAAAAAAATTAAAATATTTTTATAAAACATGAACATTGAAGAAAAAGGATTTTTGATTGAAAAGGGATATAAAGTCATATTTTCATTAAAGAATTTTCTCAATCAGTTAATTTTCCAAAGAGAGGAAAACAACACTATAACATTCAATAATAATGAGTAAAAATAAGAGAATATAATTTTGGGGGTTCATCATTAAATGATAAAATAATTTACTTCCATATAAATTCAATCATAAATAATCCTGATTAAAATGAGATCATGAAATAAACCATTACTAAAGTCAAAATATTTTGAGGTGAGAATTAATCAAAGAACTGATTATGAGTATCAAATGAAAATCCACATAAAGCAACTGTATATATAATAAAAAATAATCAAAATTAATTACAAACATAATCTTATAATATCAAATAAAATAAAGAAGTAATATAACCCAATGAAAATAAATTGTGATATGAAATTCCCCAACACGTGGTATCTTTAAATATAGGTCCCTTTGAGTAAAATAATTCAATTTGAAAAATAAAATACCCTTAAATATTAATGATTCATAACATAACATACAAAATGGGTTGAATATATACACTATTTTAAAATAAATTAGGTACATAACAATAAAATATCCCGCTAGGAAGGAAAATTAAGATGAGATCCCTTATTTCGTTAAAAATATCTAGATCGTGACCTCATGAATTAGATAACCTAATATGGATTTTTGAATCTTAATAATTTATAATTAATTAATAATACAATATATTAATGGGATTTTTATACACCACACAATAAAATAAATGTGGCAAATGGAATATGTCTAAAAGAACTAAAAATGAGACAAGAAACTCTAACATTGAATCTGGATATTCTATGTATGTCATTTAACTCATGTATAATAATATTATATAAATAATTTTATATCATAATAACATTTTATAGGTTTAATAAATTATACTAAAATTATTTATTTTATTTAGTTTAATGAAATTTATAATTATTTAGTCTGTTAAGTCCATGTTGGGTGCTTTCAGGATGTTCAGCCCATGTTTTAAAAATGACTTTGTTATGTTGGCCATGATCAAAGGGTTCATTGTTAAATAATCTAAATAATAAAAATTATTAAATATTTATAAATTTTTTTATATTTAAAAAATACTTTTATAACCAATTATGAAATATTTTTATGAAAAATGAACTATGTTGCGATTATTGAGACGGTAGGTCATATGTACGCATGAGTAACATTTCCTTTTTGAAGGATCATTATAGATATAAGTTAATTATTATTTTATCTTTACAGGATGAAAATAATATCATAAATTTAAAATTATTTCTTCAAATTCATATACATATCACCCATGTGATGTTGGGATGAAAAGTGAATCACACTATTTCGTGGAGGCAATAGTCCACATCTGCACACGAATAACATTATCATTTTTCAACGAATAGAAAGGTAAGAAAATATATGAAATACTATATTTTAATGGTGATAAAATTTTCCTGAATATGATATACAAATATTAAATCTTTCATCATGAAAATTTAGTAGAGGTTATTATTGAAAACAAATTACATCATTTCGCAAGGCGGTGGTCCACTGTACACACGAAGGATGGTTTTGTTTTCCATTTGATTGAATTAGATATAGATTTAAGTTAAAAAATTAATATAATAAAATATAAGTATATATTATATAAATATGTCATTATAGAATAATTTTTTAACAATATTTGAAGGACATATGAGAAGAAATAAAACCTAATGTTATGTTAAGAACAATACCTTTTCTTCAGACCACATCTTTATGATTATACTTAATGATTTCAAAGATTTGTTTTTGAATAAACAAATAACTCAAATAAATGGGTAGTTAATTAGGTAATGGATTTGGAAAGTGGTTTTACAAACTAAAAGTCCATGTAATTGTTAATGGGATAGGAGAGACTGTGGATTTTATGAGTGGGGGAGAGTACACACTTGGAAACTTTGAAAAGAAAAAAATATCTAAATTGTAATATGAATAAATACTAAAAAATATATAATTTTTGAAAATTATATGATTAAATTTCTAAATATTTCAATACTATATATTTTTTACTTTCTAGAATCATTTTTAACCATTTTCCATTTATTTTAACCTCTAGTAAACCTGTTTTCACCATAACAATGGTAAAATATTTTTCTATATTAAATATTAATTTTGAACAAAAATCAATGGCCTTATTATAAAATATTAAATATAGTGTTTCCAAATATATAATAAATTTTACCAAATTCATCTCACATAAGTTGTAGAATTTAATTTTATATAAAACCCACAGATGTGATGAAAAATGGATTTTCAAGAATTATTTTTTTAGGCATAAAGATATCTTATTTTAGTTTTATGTCTCATAATAATAATTATATTAATATAAATTATTTTTTATAAGCCTTTTAATCTATAAAATTCATTTAAATAATTTCTCAATAGGTTTTATATTAATTAATTAAAATGAAGAAATATTATGCACTTTAGAATAGTTTTATGAAAAAAGGTTTTTTAATCCTAAAAACAAACTTATACTATAAAATAGTATAAAGATGATTCAAATTTAATTAAATGGATTAAATATAACTAATGAATCAATAAGTAACAGTAAATAAAATTAAAATGATAATTTAACTTTTAAATTAAACAATTTATTGAAAATAAATTAAACCTTATAAAAATATGTATTTTCACTATTCACTAAAAATCAATATTTTTCAAAAAAGTAATACAAATGCCCCATATGTTAATTTTGATAAAATGATTTATAAAATTAACTTCATTTTACATTTATAAAATATCTATAAATAAATTTTATTATTTTCTCACAAGAAGTAGTACAAATGAATTTTTAAGAAAAAATATTTTTTATGAATACAATGACATTACAAAAAATTGAGAGATTATAAAGTAAGGGTTTTTAAATTCATGTATATTAAGTTGGTAGTTTATATATATATATATATCATAAATTACTCAATCATATTTATCCCCACTAATTCAGTGGCTATGTTATAATAGTCAAATATTTTCACATGTTGTTTAAGCTCAGTTATGTGTGTCGTATACGCTATCGAACATAATGTTATTCTATTAAAATATTGTGGTGTTACATGGAAAACTACTGACCCCATGCCCAAAATAATGGCTACTATCCAAACCACACATTTATAATACCACGGCTCAGTAGAATCATAAAATTTAGAGAACTCCCCTAAGGAGATGATTCACATCAAACACATTAAACAATACGCCGCTAAGTGGTATCTCACACATATCATAAAAACATATTACTAAATGGGACACATTAAAATACTAAATCATCAACCAAAACAATATAAATATTTTTAAAAATTTTTTATAGCCACACAATCAACCAAAACATTTTGGGAAAAAAATTTCAATCATTTTCAAAGCTATTAATATAAAATCCCACATTTCCTTTTAAAAAAATTAAGGAAAAAGATAACACATTTTCAATTTAAGAAAAAATTATTTAAAACTCATAGGTTGATAATTTTAAGGAACGGATAAGGAAAAAATCAATTTAAATCAAATTTTCATTTACAACAAACTATTGATACATTTTCTATAATTACATGGAATTAAAAAATATCATTTCTCAATCCCAAGATTTCATAAAATCATTAACTTTTAAAATCCTTCGAAATACCATTTGAATAATTTATTCAAAGTGTTTTTATTTTCTGTCAAAATAGATTAAAACCCAAACCATTCAATTCCCTGAGAAATATATACCTAAATACATATCTAAAAACTCTAGGATTGAGTCTATGTAATAAATACCAACTTATTAGTCACAGTCATGTGTATATAACAAAATATAGCACATTAAGGATAGATCAAAAAAATATCACTAAGTATGAATTTTGGATGACACTGAGTATATTATAGTTCACATTTCACTAATTTGAACCCCTATAAATGACAGTAAAATAAGTGTATGTCTAGTTAAACAATATTCATATTCATGATGTGTGAGCTCAAGCCCTCTTAATGTATCGATGAAGTGAAAAAATCCCATAAATTATAAATACCAAAATCATATGTGTCACTGAAGGTGAAATATAACAAAATTTATAATGCAATAAAAAAATTTGTCTCATAGCTGATAATATGGGCTTCCCTCATATGTGGGTTAACTAATCCCATGAATTACTAACCTATTACATCTTGGAAATACCATATGCATTATTAATAAAACACAATATATAAAGTCAAAAAAGTTTATGTGATTCAATTTTGTGATTCTTTGACCCATGTCACCTAACCTAGAATGATGGAACATAACATAACCGCATGCACCATGCCTCGTAAACGACAGTTTTTATAACTAATTGTGATGGGTAAATAGGAAGCATGGGGAGACTATGACCTTGGTAACATATAAAAAATGGTATCAAATAATCACAAAATTAATAAACCTTACAATAAACACCACTAAAATATTAATGTAATAATAATAATAATATCATCCCCTCCTATAAAAATATAGAATACACTATCTATTTTAACATGTTAATAGATCCCCAATAAGGCAGATCAATAAATATTAATTAAACGAGAAATAAAACAATAAATAAATTAAGTATCTCTACTAGTGATCATATAGTTTTTCCTACATAGAATCAACTAACATGCTTCTCTAGTATGACTACTATGAGAAAGACCATATCCTCCATCTAGATCTTAGACCAATAGTGTTTGGATGTGCATCAAGATTCTCATAAATAGCATGGGTATAAAACTAGTAAGACACCACCAATTCATCCTTATAAAAAGTGAAACAACCATATAAAAGTGTATTCAATGACGAAAAATAAGTACAAAAAAATAAACATACAATATACTATGTTATCATGATCTAACGAGGAAACTACAAACCCTAAACCCACCTACATTAGTTTATTATTGAAAGGAATGTCTATTAGAACCCATATGTACACAAAACTCACACTCCATGCATATCCCAAAATTCAAAACCATTTCAAGTACCCCAACACATCCCTATTAAATTAGGTATTTCAATCATTAAGTCATTATGATTTATCACATATAGATTATATGGAGTCCAAAAATCAATGTAACATAACCCCATATACTATGGGGAGGCCACAGTAAGGCGCACAGACCCATACCCATAGACTCTAAGGAGGATATAATCAATCAAACCAGTCCCTCATTTTATAATTGGGGGAGACCACATACATGTAGACTTATACCTTGAGGAATTGTGGAGGTCAATCATAAAGTTTAATCCTTCCTAGATGGTCCTGTAGATTTAAATCATATAACAAGCCTACAAATAGTCATCAATGTGCATCAAAGGTCACATAAGCTAGGTGAATTCACCACATCATAACATATCCCAATGTATCACTCAAAATTGTCATAATCATCATAATGAGGCTAAAATATATCACTCGTGGTCATTATCACATCATTCAATATGAAATGGAAAATACCACGGAAGCACCCACATCATTTACCAAAGTCATTCAAGCCCATTTTTCACTATGAAATAGATTCCAAGTGAAGACACCATAATAGGAACCCCTACTAATAACACTAATTTATGGATCTCAATTTTTATTACAAGGTATACAAACAATGGTATTCACTTCCCAAACCCCTATATATAATACACCAACCTGAATGGCCTCAACCAATACTGAATATCTCATTACATTCCCATTTCTCTGTGTATATATCCCTAATTCAAATCCAAAATACACACTCCCCTACAAATGTTTCAAGACATAATAATACCACTTGCCCTCAAAGGGACCCACTACATTAATATATAACTCTCCTACTCAATTTGACACCATTTTATAATTTATCATAGGGATACACACATACACGTACATGAAAAACATGGGATAAAATTTTATAAAAATTTTGTAGCATGATAAGAACTTCTTAACTCATTATTAGACATGATATTGCATTATTAATAACCATATAAATCAACCCATGTTCATTAGTTATGAAAAAATATCCCTAAGAATAATACATTCATGTTATGATAAGAAAACCCCATAACAAATAATAATTAGAAGTTAAGATGATTCTAGACTTACTAAGATGCATCAATCTCGACTAATGAAGCTTGACATGATGAATAAAAGAGAGTAGTGGATCCCAAATCATCACAGGGGATCCCCACTCATCACTTTATTTTATTTTATATTTGGGGGAGAGTGTTATAGTGGGTTAATAATTCCATGGGTGAAATTATATCCCCATCCCATAAAAACCACTTGAAATAATTTCACCTAGTGAAATGTAACTCCATAACCTGAAAGTCTAAGATAGAACCCCATAGGGATAATAATAAATAGTTCATGGAATGAAACCATTTTTCACAATATGAATCTTTCCTGAATCTTCCAAAACATCTTCAGTTCTATTCTCATATTCTATGTCTTATTCTTGAGTCCCATAAAAAATTATATCAGCAAAAAAATTCACAGAAATCATGGGAAAAAACAATATATAATGCAAAGGAAAATTTTATTGGAGTTATAGATTCTGTATCATAAAGGTTCGTATCGGATAAAACATTTATGAGTAATTGGTCTAGTGTTTTTAGATACATTACTCTATAGTGGTTTCTATAAATTCTAGTATCATATCAATATCGAAAATAAGATGTGGCCCATGGCATTTATATGTTTCTTAGTGACTTATATTGGAGATTTCTTTGTTTCTCTATTTTACTCCCCTATACACGCATATTTTGAGCCACCTTCATTTCATTTTTTTAGGTATTACATAATTATTTATTGATTCTTGTGATATTGTATTTCATTTTTTCATTGAGATGGTATAATTTCAAAAGGATGTTATATTATTTCCTCGTAAATTTATAGTTTTTATTTTTTAAATGGTTTCAATGATATTTTTGGGAGACCCATTTATAACTAAATGTTTTTAGTGGATAATTAAAATTTATTTTAAAGGGGATGTTTGCAAGGGTATATTGAAGTGGATTTTTGAATGATTGGATTTAAAGAGGCTTCGACTATGGGATTTTCTTCAAATTTATTATTTTCATTTAAAAATATAATTAAAATTATTATTTAAAACAAATTTGGATGTGTGACAAGTTTCATTTTTTATTAGATTATCAAAAAAATCTTATAAATTTCAAACTATCTTGGAAATCGTATTTTGCTTATGTTTTCACATTTGAAAAGGTAGTTGGTGGCATAATTATCTTATTTATAATCATTCCAAGATCATATTTCAATTTCATGTTTTTGGTTCATTTTTTAACACTATTGGAGAATTGATTGTGTGTTGATCATATAGTGACCTATGGCCACACATGGGCCATTCTATTTTCTTTTTTTATTTACTTTCCCCATTTCATTATAAAAGGTCATTTTATAGTATTTTTTAGAAAGGGTAATGAATATATATATATATATATATATTTCTATATGACTAGATAAAGGTTGATTCTATGGTTGGAGTTGGGGTGAGATGAGTGAATTACAATACACAAAATTACAAATAATTATGTATACTACTGTTATTTCATTAATCTGGTATAGTCATTTGAATTTCTAAATGGTGATGCTAAAATTTATAGAAAATTTCAAATTTCTTTTTAACATTTATTTATAGTTGAAATAGTTCATAATAGTGTTCTATGATTTCTAAGAACTAGTTTCCAGCTTTTTGAGATTCATAATGCCTTTTGGCTATTGGAAAATCGAGTCGAGTATGGGGTCGAGTGTAGTCTAGGATGGTTCAATATAAATGGTTTCATATAATGTTTTATCTCAATAATATCTTAGGAACTTTTTTAAATCCCTATTTTTATTTTTTTCATAGTAATGTAGATTCAATATGGTTTTTAATAGTCTGGTGGTTGTTAAAGGGTGATTTTTAGATCCCCACCCATCATGAAGACACCCTGGTGACCATGGGTAGTTGGGTTTTGAATTTTAAATTCAAGATTATGATTTTATTATTAATGATGTAGTATTCATATATATTATTTATGATTTTTATTTTGGATTACTCCTATTTTGGGAAGGAATTTGAGAATCTATTTTAGTGATCAGGACTGCTTTTATGTCCTGAAAACCAATGCAGTGTCCAAGATCTCTTTTTTAGAATTGTATCAGAGAATGATTCATGATTGGAACACGATATAAATACCCCACATTAACATAAATGGACATTAAATTTATTTTTTGTAATAAATAATACATTACACAAATATACTCCCAAAGACAGTTTTAGTTTAGTTTCTTTGAAAACTCAGAAAAAAATGTTCTAACTTTTTGAAATATCTTCAACATCTCATATAAATATATTTCCCTTTCTCCTACCTAAAACCTTTATTTATATCCTGTGGAAATGTAACATATGAAAGGGTGAGCTCAAATTCTCAGTAAAGGTAAACATGGAGAAATTAAATAAACCATAAATATAAGAATGTAAAAACATGAACATAATGTTTAAATATCAAAATCGTGAGTCATTGAATAAATCATGGATGTACATAAGGGATAGATCATAAAGTAACATTAACCATGATAAAATAGAATTGGAATAAAACATGGAATTGTGGAAAACAAATAAGAACATAATATGATTTCCACAGTACCATAAGAATTGATGACAATACTATCATAGTGGAAAAATTCCATTATAAAACAGTGTTTACATACTATTCTAGCCATGTATTACTAAACTGGAATTACTTGTCGTTCCATCCCTGTATTACTAAACAAGACTTACTTTCCATTCTAGTAATGTTTATCTCTTGAGATATAAAACATTACCCAATGAATTAGAGGAATATATAGGTCCTATCAATCTCATTATTAAATCATTATTACATGTGACACAAAAACATAAATCATTCATCATAGCATATCCCGTGAAATAAAATGGGTTTCTTAAACATCATTACATAATAACATAATCCATAAAAAATAAATTGATTTCATTAGAACAAATCCATAATTAACATAATAAAATCATATTAATAATAGGGATAGAAACATAACCCTATTTAAAGAGCTTTATCATAACTGTAAATATTTTTGATAAAATAGTTGAATTTAATTCTTAATGAAAAAATCTTTTCATCTTCAAAAACGTTCTATTTTCTCAAAATTATAGGCAATATTAAAAGAAAATAATTTAGTTGAAAATAAACATAAAATTTTGTAGAGGAATATTAATGGAAATAAGGAATTATAAGGACATAAAAATACATTAATTTTGTATATGTTAAAAAACATTCTCCTTGCACTTTTATCATAGAAGTTAAAAAGTTACTCATATGGTAAATGAGAGAGATTCCTTCCAAACCATGTCGTAAAAGTAAAAAATGGGAAATAATTACATTAAACATACATATAAGAATATTAAACATATTATAGAAACATTTTTAAAAAACATGGACATGGATGATAAATATACCCCCAATAAATACTTACGTATAAACAATCTCAGATAAAAATTTGATTGCAAAATTATCCATTACCTTATGTAACATTTATTCCTTATGTGTATAAAACTATAGTATAGTGGGTTTAGATATATTATTAACTTGTAACATAACCATAATAAAAATTATAATATAATATATGAATCACATATTACATTATCTTACCCATTCATTTATCAATTCCATGTTAAAGACATATTTTCAGTAATAATTGTTTTATTTATCGTACGTGTTTTGATTTTTTATTCTTGATCTTATTAAATAGATCATGATTTATTTACTTTTATAATGTAAACATGGATAGAATATTATAAATATTCATTATAGAAATATATATAATATAAAGTTAAATGAAATGGAATACACCATTCATGGAGACGGTAGGTCGTACGTACGCAAGAATGTCGTTTTTATTTCCTTATTGAATTGAATGGAAAATAATAAATTATGTATATATATATATATACATAAATATAGTAGCATAATTATTTTATATATTTAATTCTTATTTATTTTATATAATTTATAATCATTCTTGAATGGGAAATGTGGAGAATGAATCTCATCGCGTTGTGGAACCCGTAAGTCGTATATTCGCACGAGTGACAGTATAATTCACTTAATGGTTAAATTGTATGAAATTGGATAGTTTATTAATTAAAAATATTAATTATAATTTTATATTAATTATTAATATCCATTATACTCATCATTTTACCCATCAAAATTAATTATTATTGAATAAACATTTACACCATGATGTGGAGACGGTAAGTCGTACGTACTCACACATAGTGATATTGTTATTTTTTGGATGGATAAAAGGAGTTATAAGTTTGTCCCATAATTATAATAATATCTATAAATATATATTATACTATAGTAATTATTTTATTATTATAACAACATAATAAGAGAAAGTAAAAAAAGAAAATAATTTTGGAATAGGTGATAAAACAATTACCTTTTTTTCAAGTATCTCCTTTTGATTTGCACAAAACTTCTTGAAAAGATGGATTTATCTGAACATTTTGGCCTTTATGAGGAATTGATAGATGTTGGGACATTAATTAATAATAATTTGGATGATCCAATGGTCTTTAAATGTGTGATTATGTGGGTAGAGTTGGTGGCCTTTTATAAGATGGAGGAGGGTCACTTTAAGAAAGTCTTCAAATAATAATTTATTATAAATTTATTTTAGGTATATAATGGACCCAAACTCGTTTATTTATAATATAAGATTATTTTGGTTCTAAATCCTCTAATATAATAAAATTTACACATTTTTTGATTTTTTTTTAAACCTTATCATTTTGATTTATCCTTATTTAATCTGTTTAATTTTATTTGTGGTAATAATATTCTATACTTTAAATGGTTATAAATATTTACTTATGTGTTGTCAATTATCCATAATTGGGTATTTTATTTCATTTTAGAACATATAATTTTCAATTTTAAATTTTTAAATTTTTTTTTCATTTTTAAATAATTTATTAATATGTTATTTTAAAAAAATATCAATAGGGTCAATGTTGACAATATTCATTTATTTAACTATAAATAAAAAACATACAAAAGATAAATTCGAAAAAAATTATTTAATACACTCATAACATGTCATATTCTTCTAGAAAGGTCATCGTGTACATTAATTAGTTAATATGATATTAATTTTGATATTTTTGAAACCATTTATTTGATATTTCTATCAATAAAATAATTTCTAAATCGCTATTGATTCATCATTAATGGTAATTATTTAATTTATAAAAAATTCTAAATAAATTCACCAGATTTATATAATTTAATTATTTTTATAGATACTTTTTATGTTCTATGTTTTATCATGATTATCACTATATTAAAATTATTATACTTATAAGAGATAAGACATTGATATGTTGTCAAAATATTTTGTTTTCATTATAATTACATAAATTTCATGAACAATAGTCCAATAATGAATCAATTCCAACACTTAGGTGATGTTGGTAGACTTTACTTCATTAAATAGAATTTTTTAAGTGACAGGTTAATTTTATTTTCTTTATCATATTGTTTTTTACCCTTATTTACCTAATTTACCTTTATTTATGGTAAATAAAAATTATCATAGTTAAAATTTATCATATAAAAAAAATAAAATTAACCTATTAACATAATTAAGATCCACTTATTCAAAATATGGAATCCATTTTTCTAAATTCAAAACAAAAAGTTACAGAAATAAATTTTAAATTAATTATTTTTGTCAAAATCAAAAAGTGAGTTTTTATGAAGTAAAAACTTATCAAAAGATTGACCTTTGTTTATGTCCAATTAAAATGTAAATTTACATCCAATGACCAAAAATAGATTAAATGATAAATATAATCTAATTTTACTTTAATGCCAATTAATAATATAGTGTAAATATGTAAATAAATTAGATGAAAACGCAGTTTCTAATTAAAATGTAGTATTTTTTCATAATTCATTAAAAAATGAATTTTATCAGATTAATACCAAAAATTAAACGAAAGTATATTTTGAGGTCTTTCTTTAAATTAAGAAATTTATTTTTTCAAATATAATATATAAAATTATTAAAAACTGGATTTAAAATTAGTTTTCCATCAAAAGGTAGAAAAACTCCATTTGGAAAAATACTTCATTTATCCGAAAAATTGAGTTTTCTCTTATATCATGCCCTAGAAAATAAATAATTTGATTTTATATGTTATATAAAATTCAAAATATGTTTAATACTATTCATAAAATCTAGTTTATATAGCATTAATTAATAATATTTTAATAATATATCATTGTTTCGTGAAACTCGGTATTGGGTACAACGAAAGCTATCGAGGAAGGTCACTCTTGCTTATAATGAAAGAATAATAAGTGTTGGGTTTAGTTTGATTTTACTTTGGTGTTGTGTATAACATAATCCAAAAATAGTTATTTTATACGTCAAATAAAATCTATACTCATTTTTTCATGAAAAAATTCTATCAAAAGAATCTTAAAGTGTGTATAACACAATCTAAGAATAGTGTTGTGTATAATTTCAGCTAATACGGTGTTACATATAGAGCAGGATAATAATGGTGCAGCGTACAAAAAAATACATAGATAAAATTAAAAAATAATTTATATCATAAAATTTAAAGGTGTTACATTATACCCCCTTTAAAATGTGTTTCAACCTCAAAATTAACTGGGGTTATAAAAGGTTTACAACTTGAAAGTTTCTTTCATAAAAACCCACATCTTAAAAAAAATAATAAAATATCATTTTGAAAAAGGAATGTTAAAAACATAACAGTTACCAAAAGTAACCCATCAATCAGTTACCATGTAAGAGAACATATATGGGAAGTGTAAACATTGATATAGAAGAAAAATCTAAAATCATTTTCTGGTGGATAGTGATAGAGAATAAGGTTTGGATAAAGTTAATAGATCGAAAGCCATAAATCAATGATGATATAAGGGACCATCTGATTCATCAAATAAGAATATAGTAAGATAAAATTTCTTTTTTTCTTGATCCTTTCCCAAAAGTTGAATAATTTTTCATTAGAATAAATACTTTCTTGATTTTGGAAAAATCCCACTGTTTTTCATTCCTTGAACAATTTCTACTTAATCTCTTATTTAAAGAAATGAAGTTGAAATTTTTATTCTTTATGTTTTGGAATATCATTCAATATAATGATAGGTCATTCCATCTATCTCAACAAAAATGATAGCATAGTTTTTCAAATATACATAAGTCCACCTATAGTGATATAGTGCATTAATCTAAAAAATATCAAAAAGAATATAACTCATACTATATATAAATGGATAACATCACAATCCTTCCAAAAATGAAAAATATAATTCTTTACAAAGAATTGAACTAAATCGGCATAACATTTATCTGCCAAATCATATAAGGAAGTTCTTGGTTATCACATTTCAATCATGTGAATATATAAAACATTTAATCTCTTAAAACATGATAATAACCCAAATTACTATAAAACCTTAGTTAAAACAATCTTTCTATCAAAGTTAACTATTTTCAAACACCAAAAATACAAATAATTCTATATACTCAAACCATGATATCACTTTTTCCTTCTATCAGTCATGAGTTCATTAATACTATATAACATCTCATTACCTCTTTATCCATTAATTTAGAACATATCATGTGATTTTGAAAAATATATCATTCACTTTTCATGGATACTGTTAGCATATACCAATGGAAAACCACAATGGACCAATACATTGATATTCATGTATTCCATAATACTATTAAATAGTTTGTACACCACTATTTTGAAATCCCGTATCATAAACACATAATAATTCCCCCACATCGTTTTCATACACCACATCACCAATAGTGACTGCAAGTGATTTTACTTTCTTGTTGGCCTTAAGAGGTTGTTGAAATCTATAATCATTCATAACCCTATGATTAGAGGATTATTTTTCATAATTCCCCCTTCCCTTAAACTTGTTACCCTTGTTTTTGGGAGGCGCACTCTTTGGGGCTTTCTGTTTATTCCAATTAATTCATAAGTAAAATGCTCAATAACCTCCTTTCTGATACTTAAAACATTTATCATTCCCAATAATATGATTTCCCCCATGTATCCTTCCACAATTTTAGCATAAAAAATATAATCTTCCTTTATTTGTAATTTTTATAGTTTTCTTTTAAATTATATCCTTCTTCTCTTGTCATAACCATGAGATAGATGAGAAAATACAATATCCTATTTTTTAAGAAGAATACTAGGAAGGTACATACTGAAAAATAAGTTCTTGAACTCATCTCAATCCATGGAGTCAATTTTATCTTGTTTCCTTATATTCTTGATAAAGTTCCACCACATATTTTCTTTACCTTATAAGAAATATTTACCTAACTTAATCTTTTCACATTATGAACAATGAAAAATGAAAAATAACTTTTAAATGGTATAAATACATATATAATCAACAATAGGATCATTCATTCCACTAAAACAAGGTGGATCTATCCTTAAGAAATATTCAAGAGAACGTTGTTCCCACCTTGGGATAGTTGGAGGACTAGCAGGATTTGTGGTCATATAAACAAGATTCTTTATTCAATCTCCCAAAACAATTGGTTTTTTATGAGTACAATTATTTCATTTCCCATCATATCTAGCATTAATTTGGTTCTTTTGGGTTCCAAACATTTTCTAAAACCCAAAAATAATAATGTTAGAAGAATAAATCATACTAGGAAAAAAATATAATCAAGTGGGAGTAAATTCAATATCTAACATCTTAAGTTTAATCCTGGGTTATTCATTATAATTACCATAATTCTAGTACTGTAACCTATATTTAGTATTCCCCTTAGGTAAATCCCAATACAAATCGTAGAAATGTCTCTAGGGAACTCACTAATGTTTTCTCATCCTATTTTCCAAATGTCTGTTAATCATTTTCATTGATACAAAATATAATGGCCCAATCATGACCTACATTGAAATTACATTTATTTTTTGGAATAATTATTACATTACACAAATTTATGCCCAAATAAAATATTAGATTATTTTTTTTGGAAACATGGAACATATTCTTCTAACTTGGTGAAGATCTTCAACATCTCCCATAAATATCTTCCCTTTTTTGTTCTCCTACCTAAAAACTTTCTTTATATCCTAGGGAAAAGAAACATATGAAAGGGTGATCTCAGAATCTCATTAAGGTTAAAAATGGAGAAACAAAAACAAACCATAAAAAAAATTAAAAAAATGATCATAAAGTTTAAATATCAAAATCTTGAGTCGTGAAATAAATCTTGGTAGTACGTAAGGCATAGATCATAAAGGAACATTAACCGTGATAAAATTGAATTTGTATAAAACATGGAATTGTGGAAAACAAATAATAACATAATGTGATTTCCATAGTATCCAAGACACTTATACCAAGACCATCATTAGGGACAAAGTCTATTACTGAACTGGGATTACTTTTCGTTCCAGCCATGTATTATTGAACAAGATTTACATGTTGTTCTAGCCCTGTATTAATGAATTGGATATACATGTCATTCTATTCATGTCTATATCATGGGATATAAATATTTACCCAATGGATTTGATTTATATAGAGGTCCCACCCATATCATAATAAAATCATTTTTACATGTTCCATAAAAACATAAATCATTCATCATAGCATAACCCCTGAAATAAAATGGGTTTCTTAAACATCATTCCATCATAAAATAATCCATATAAAAGGAATTGATTTAATGATAATAATTCTTTAATTAACACAATAAAATAATTTTAAGAATAGGTAATGAAACATAACCCTATATAAATACTGTCATCTTAAAAGGAAAATAATTTTGATAAAACACTTGAGCTTAATTCTTGAGAAAAATAACCTTTCTACTTAAAATATTATTTATTTTATCAAAATGATACACGATTTTATAAGAAAAAAAATTAGTTTAAATAAACCTTAAATAATGTAGATGATGCATCATGGAAATAATAAATTATTAATACATAAAAATACATTCATTCCCTATAATTTAAAAAACATTCTCCTTGTTTTTTTCAGAGAAGTCAAAAAGTAAGTCATATGGTAAACAAAAGAAAGATTCATTCCAAAAAATGTAGTAAAAGTAAAAAATGGGTAAAATGACTTTAAGTATACATAGAATATTACTAAACATTTTATGAAAATTGTTTTAGAAAAAACTGACATGGATGACAAATATACCCTGAGTAAATACTTATGTATAAACAATATTGGGTAAAAATGAGATTGCAAAATTATCCCTTACCTTAGGTCTGATTTCTTTCGTATGTGTCAAAAACTATTATATATTGGGTTTAAACATGATATTAACTTTTAACTAAACCATTATAATATTTATGATATCACATATGATTCACTTGTGACTTTATACTACCCGTTCATTTATCAATTACATGTTAAAGTAATTTTTTGGGAAATAATCGTTTTATTTACCGTACACGGTTTGACTTGTTATTATTGATATTATTAAGCCGATCATGATTTACTTACTTCAAAAATGTAAAAAATGATTTAAATATCATAAATATTCAGTATAAAATTATATATAATAGATATATAATGAAATTCAATACACAGTTCATGGGGATGGTACGTCGTATGTAAGCATTAACGTTGTTTCCATTTCCTTATTGAATTGAATGAAAGATAGTAAATGAATTATATAAATATACATAAATATATTATCATTTTTTATGTCATATATTTCATTCTTATTTAATATATAAACTTTATTGTCATTCTTGATTGGTTAAGGTGGATAATGAATCTCATCACGTCATGGAGACGGTAAGCCGAACGTACGCACAAGCAAAGATATCATTCACTTAATGGTAAAATGGTTTATAATTCGATGGAATATTAATTATAAAGAATAATTATCATGTTATATTAATTATTTTAATCTATTATAATCATAATTATAAATATCCAAATTAAGTATTGTTGAATAACAAATTACACCATGGCGTAGAGATGGTAAGTCTTACGTATGCACACATAGTGATAATGATAACCATAGGATGGATAAAATGAGGTATAAGGTTGTCCCATAGTTATAATAACATCTAAATATATATAAGATACGATATTTTTTACTTTAATGTGAGAACAAAATAATAATAGGAAGTATAAGAAGAAATTTATTTTGAAACAGGTGATAAAACAATTACCTCTGTTTCGAGTGTCTCCTTTTGATTTTCACAAAAGTTATCCCTAATATGGATTTTCAACTAGAGTGTGTTCTCTAGAAGGAATTTAGGGATATAGGGAGATTATTTTATCAGATTTTGAAAAATTCAAAGGCCATGAATGGTGTGGTAAGTGGGTATAGGTTGTGGCCTTTTATAAGAAAGAGGAGGGTCAAATTAGGAATGTCTAGAAATATTAATTTATTAAAAATTTATTTTCAGTTTATAATGGTCTAAAAAGTATGTATTTCAAAGAAAATATGATTATGGTTTGACATAATTTCAATAAATAAAATGTTTACATGTTTTTTTATTTTAAACAATATCATTTTGATTTATCTTTATTTAATCTTTTTAATTTTATTTGTGGTTATAATATTCTAAATATTAAATGGTTATAAATGTTTACATATGTTTTTAAATTTATCCATAAAGGGATAATTTATGAAATTTTATATCATATAATTTTCATATTTACCTTTTTTAAAATATTTGTGATTTTTAAATAATTTAATAATATGTTATTTTTATAAAATATTAAGTGTCAATTTTGACACTATTCATTTATTTGACTATAAATAAAAACCACGCATAATATGAATTCCAAAAAAAAATCATAGAGTCCTAAAATGTGATATTTTCCAATAAAACTCTCAGAGAACATTAATTACTTCATATGATATTTATTTTAATTTTTTAAACCAATAATTTGATATTTCTATAAATAAAATAATTTCTAAATCACTATTGTATCATCATTGATGGTAATTATTTAATCAATAAAAATTATAAATAAATTCAGATGATGTAGATAATTTAATTATATTTATGTATAATATTTATTTTTTAATTTTTATCATCTTCATCACTATATTAAAATTATTATACTTATAAGAGATAAGAGAGTGACATGTTGTCACTTTCATTTGTATTTATTATAATTAGATCACATTCATGGAATAAAGTCCATTAAATGAATCAATTCTGACCCTTAGATGATCTAGGTCGAATTTATTTCATTAAATTATATTTTGGAAAGTGGTAGGCTAATTTTATAATCTTTATCATATTTTTTATTACCATAATTTACTCAATTTAACTTTTACTATGGTAAATAAAAATTACCGCAGTTACTATTCATAATATCCAAAAAATAAAATTAACATATTAACATAATTTGGACACATTGATTCCAAATATAGAGTCAATTTTTCAAAATTCAAAACACAAACATTGCAATAATTAATTCAAAAATAATTCCCATTGTCAAAATCAGAAAGTGGGTTTTTAAGAGGTAAAAATTTATCAAAAGGTTGATATAGATTTATGTCCAATTTAATGATAAATTTTCTTCCAATTAATAATATTGGATTAAATTATAAAAAAAATACAATTACACTTAAACCAATTAAAAATATAAAATAACTACATAAAAATATTAGATGAAAAGGCAGTTTATAATTAAAATACAGTATTTTTTACTATTCATTAAAATATGAATTTTATCATAAAAATACCCAAAATTCATCCTATGAAAATTTTAATGTCTTGAATCAAAAGAAGAGGTCTATTTTGTCAAATATAATATATAAAAGGTTTTAAAAACATGATATAAAATTAGTTCATCATCAAAAGGCGGAAACACTATATTTTAAAAAATATTTCTTTTATCAAAAAATATAATTTGTTCTTATATCATGTTATAGAAAATACATAAGTTAAATTATAATGTTATATAAAATTCAAACTTTTCTTAATACTATTAATAATAGATAGTTTATATCCCATTAACCAATAATATTTTAATAATATATCGTGTTTAGTGAAACTCTATATTATGTACAATGCATGATATCGAGGAATGTTTCTCTTGAATGTAATGTAATACAAGTTATTGTTTCTTTTAGATCATTCTTACTTTGGTGTTGTGTATAAAATAATCTAAGCATAGTTCTATTATACATTGAACAAAATCTATACTTAGTATTGTGAAAAATAAATTCTGTCAAAAGAAGTTGAAATTATGTGTAACACTTGCCAATAATAGTGTTGCGTATACAAAAATCTAGTATGGTGTTGTATATTTTGCAAGAAAATATTGTTGTAAAATACTATACAATACATCAATGAAATTAAAAATAATCTATCTCGTAAAATCTTGGGTTGTTATACTTGATCTATCAACTTAGAGATGAATTCAAATATTGGACTCTATTCCATTTAAATTGATATTTAAACTTCCATTTCGTGATTTTATGTGATTGGTATAAATTAATGTACTCCTTGTGATATTATTAGTTTTTTTATTAAAAAAATGTGTCAAAAATGAGGGTTTCGTTGAATAATTACATTCGGTTTAGAGTGAAGTCCCAGGGATTGTCTATATAAAATAGTTTAATTTGATTTTTTAAAATGGAATAAAATATTTCAAAGGGACTTATATTTTTAAATGGTGTTCCTTTTTTTAATGTTTGTGGTGAAATTTTTAGTGGGTGGGAAAAGAAAATTTATAAAATGTTTCATTTTAAACCAGTTTTAGTGGTCATTTAAAAAATGATACATTAAATTTTTTATGAGAGGCTTGTCAATGTGAATTATTTTAAAAAGGTAACATAGAAAATTTATTTGAAATACTAGAATTTTTTATTAAAATATAACTTCAGTTTTCTAATATGGGAAAAAGGGGATGTGAATCCTTTATAGGAGTTATAGATTTTAAATGAAATTGTTTTTTTGGATATCTGAATGATGTTGCACGTTTTAGTGTTTTTTTTATCTTTGAAATTTTATTATTATTTGAGAGGAACTCTTAACTTGGTGATGGGTGAATGAATGGGTTTCATTCATCGTTTATGTTATTTGGATTATTCCTCATGTAAAGGTATTTAGAAAGAAGGAAGTTCAATCTCAATGGTTGAATCTTTTGGTGATTATAATTATTTCTTAAGAATATTTCTTCTACCTGATGGCCCTTCCCATATTCTTAATTGATATGTATTTCTAGAATCCTCTTTATCCTTGAATCCTCTGGAGAAATTGGAAGTCACTACTTTTTTCTATGTTATTTTGATTCATTTTTATTGAAACCATTATAGTTATCTAATAATTCTGGATATATTAGATTCTATATAGGTTACCTAAAGTGTTTTTTGGGTGGGATTTATCCTTTTTTATACGGTCACTTTTCAATTTAGATTTGAATAAAGATTTTGAGTTTCTTCATATCCATTTTTTATTATGGGGGATTTTATCCTAATTATTTTTAGATATCATTTTATCTTGGGGTGATTATACCTCTATGATGATCATGTTTCATGTGATTTTTGTTTTTAATCTGTTTTATTGGGATTTTGGATTTAATTAATTGGATCTTTTATGTTATTATTACCAAATATTTCTTTTAGGAATCTATAATTTTGGTGTTTTAGGAATGGGGTTGCTTTTTCTCTTAATTGTTTTATTGTAGCCCATATGTGGGTTCCTAGTTTAAATGGGAATTTTATTAGCGTTCCTGTATTAGTGATGATTTTGTTTCTTGTGGTCAATTTTAATATGTTTTTATTCATTGGTTTTTCTTTTTTTGATCATGTAAATCCTGAGTGGGTTCTTAGATTCACATAATAGATATGTTTGGTTTTAACTTTTTTAGAATCTATTTTTACTATATTGGTTGTATCATGGGTGGAATTACTTGAGTGAGATTTCATATTATCCCCCATTAAATTTAGAAAATAGATGGATTGATCCATGTTGTTCTAAGATGAGTTCAATTTCCATTGGTATTGATTCTTCCTTGGTTATCAATCATGTGTGATGGTACTTTAGTTGGTACTTGTGTTGGAGTCCTTTGGAGTATTCTTTTATTTGTTGGCTTTTTCCAAATAGAATTTTTATCTATTTTTATGGATGATTGGTATGATTTATTGATGTATTTTGGGATCTTTATTTGTTTTTTGGGAGTATATTATACCTATGTGTCCCTTGGAATTATGGGTTCTTCTAATCCTCCTTTCTAGAAGAATTCTAAATTATAGGGAGACCATAATTGGTCTCGAAATTCCATAGATCGTGTGTCTTATGGGAGTGTTTTGAGTACCCCTAATAGATTTCAGGTTATTCATGATGTTGTTTTCTATTGAATTTGAGGAATAGTTTAGTTAGTGTTTCTTCCCACTTAAAATTCATTATATTCTCTTCATGGATCCCACCTCTTTCTCCAATTGTTAGAGTTTTTTCATGTTATTTCCTTTTATATGATTCCATTGGATTTATGGGGTTGAATTTTATTTGGTAGGTAGATTATATTATACAGTGTTACAATTTTATTATCTTTTTTATATTAATATTAATTTAAATATTTTGGATATTTTTTGGTGAAATCTAAAATTTTGGGCATTTTGGATATCACATGGGTTGTTCATTATTAAGAGTAACTATGTAGAAATCATGAAATTGGTTATATTGTTTGTGGGGAAAATCACACTCCATCCATGGTTTTTCAAACCATTTGGTGAACTCTAAGAAACAATGCTGTTTTTTCAGTGTGTATGGGTAAGCCTACAAGTTTGGTGAATTGTTAATCGTAACAGTACCACCAAATTTTTCATTATTATAGGTTTTTCTTAACTATATTAATCCCCTACCTTGAACTATAAGTCTAATACCCCTTTTTTCTCAACCTTTCATACATGGCTTCTGTGTCTCCCCTGGAATGATTCCTCATCCTCTGAGCATTGGTTTTTTCTTAGGAATCTCCCTTATTCTATTAAAAATTTAAAATACTTCTTAGTTATAAAAGATCAAATCTCCAATATAGGGCCTCCTATTACATCCTCCTATATTATAATTCTTTTTTCATACCTATTATTACCATTCACCTGATGAACCAACCCCTATGGGGCTTATTAACTGAAATTATGTTATATAATTGGCTATAATAGGATTTTATAGTGTTTTATATCTTGTTTAGATCATCCCAATGATTGTTTCAACATTCACCATAAAATATAATGAGTTTTTTTATGAATTTAAGGTAGTTTTCCCATATCCCAACATTTAACTATAAAATTATTGATATCTTTCTGTTAAAAAATTGTTATTTTTATTTCCAAGTAATTGCTGATTTTTTTAGGGGATTTCATTTTTAGAAAATAGTTTCTAACATGGATTTCATAAGATAGAAGGTCATTCCATATTTTTAAATAAATATTTTCCATTTTTTATGTATTATAGACACCAAATACTTTATTTAATTATTTTTTAGCTATATATATCATGGTTGAATTTATAAGGGTTGATTTATCTTTCCAAATTGATTTTTTATTTTTTTTATTTTTTATTTCAAGTGGAAAAATATTGAGGAATTGTTATCATGTTCAATGATTACTTTTAATAAAATGGGTGGTTTAAGGATGTTTTTAATACATAGGGATCATCATATCAATCTAGAGGTGATATTTTATACTTTATGGAATTTCTTTTAAATAGGAGTAGGTTATTTTAAAATAATTTAAAGTGTGATTTAAATTTTAATGTTTTAAGAAATGTTTTATAAATGGAAATAAATTATAATAAAATTAATTAGTACACTAAGTGGATTTTGGTAAATACCAATTATAAAAAAAATTATCTTAAATGAAAATTGTGAGTGAGACCCTAATTGGTGATCCCCATTGCTTCTATTATGTTTATTATTAAATTGTATCCCCAATAGTGATATTTTATAATGTTTATTATTGATGGTTATTCATATTTTTTTTTGAATGGATTATTTAATATGAGGGTGTGAGAGTTCAGGTAGACTTATTCATTTATTATTGTGATTTATTTCATTCTTATTGATTGATTTTCTTCTCACAACCACTAATTATTGCACATGGGAAATAGGATAACTCTGTTGGTTACCCAGATTTATTTCACACTAGTTGGTTAATGCACGAGCTAGTGACCCCAAGATTTTTTATCATGTTTGGGGAGACCACCACTAAGGATATTATAGGTTATCTGAGGTGTATATGTGGTTGTATTAGGATTATACATGTAATAAAATTTAATTTTGTATTTTTATAATGGTCACTCTCCATTTCATTCAGAAAATCCAAAGATTGTCTCACAATATAACCTGTGATTCGACCAATAACATGTATCCTTCATTTAGTGATTTATATAATTTATTCCTTTATTTCATGATTTTAATCACTTATAAATTAATTTAATGAGGTAGATTTATTTATTACATTAGTTTTACTTCGGGGTAGACTGGTGGATGTTGTGTTACATTTCATTGTTTTTTCGAGTGGGTGTGAGTTCAAAAGAAATTTCTATGTTAGTTGCATAAATTGAAGGTGTGGATCCTTTAAATTGCTCCAAATATATTATGGGTAGAAAACATTTTGAACCAAATTGTTTCAGTAGATATTTTATTTTTTTAAAGAATATATTTATAAGGGTATTTTGAAGTGAATTTTGAGTGTATGAGTTATAAAAGGATACTTTTTTTAAGGAATTATCTTTTAAGTGATTATTTTCATTTCATGTAAATAAATATAAAAATTTATTAAACTATATTTGAAAGTGTGATTAGTTTCATTTATATAGTGTCTTATGGAAACATATTTTTTCTAAAATATTAAAAACTAGATTGAATGTTGTTCTTTTATTGAAGTTTTGTAATATGGAAACACAGGTGGTGTACTTCTATGATTGTCTATTATCCATCCAATATCATATTTCACTATCGGGTTTTTATTTTATCCTTTTATTTCTATACGAGATTTGATTTTATTCAGATTATATGGGGACATGTGGTTATGAAATGGTTTGTGAGTTATTTTTTTATTTAGTTGAAATATCGTAACCACCAAATAATATTTTTTTTCATTTATATATGGGTTTGTGTGTATGTGTATGTGTATATATTTATGGAGGACTGTATATGGCCTATTTTTCGTGTGGGAGTTGGTGGTGAGTTAAGGGAATTTATTTTCATTTAAATCATTTAATATATTCTCTTCCACTTAAATTTATTATTATTGATTTGGAATGAATATGTCACATTTAAATGATTCATGGATAATTTTATACAAAATTTTTTGTTATGATTTATCCCTAATAAAGGGATAAAGTGTTCATAAGAGTGTTCTTTGATATTACCATGTATTAATTTCTAACTATGGGGTTAATGAACTACCTATCAGCCAATGGTAGACCACTATAATATCCAGGTCGATTTAGAACTTACATTCCACTTTTATATATTTTCTATTTTCTATTTTTTTTAATTTAATATTCATCTGAATCATGTATCCCATCATTAGCAGGTTGCACACAATATTCCATTATGTTTTAAAACCAATTATAGTAATAGAAACCTAGTAATTTTCTATAGGATAAATTTTAGTTGTTCTTAACACATTTCTTTATCTCTTATAGTTAAGTATCTATCTAATTTTCCTTTCTAATTTTCATGATTTGAATTTACATTCATGTTTTTGTTTTTTAAATTATTCTTACCCATGGGTGAGTCCATTTTATTCAATAATTATTTCATCATACAATAGTATTTCTCCTGGTAATAAGACGTTTCATCCTCACATATATGTTTCTTATTAGGATGATTAGAATATATTGTAAAATAATTAATTTTATCACCCCTATGGTCTCTCCACATATCAGTGGATTTTAAATCTGTCATTATAGTTGTTTTTGAAATGTTATCTCCTACCCTATCATTTAACACCATAATGAACATAAAAATTATTCTCAATAGGATGTGAATACAAAACAAATTAGGGATACTTTTTTTAAAAAATCATATAAATTCCACAAAATTCACACTTATTTCATAATGAAATCTATTTTTTTACAATTAACATTTTAGATCTTTTTATTTATTAGGGTCTAATGTTATTATTATTTTCTATTAAAATATATATTAATTTACCACCATAAATTTCAAACTAAAACAATTATTTTTCTCTTCCATATCAACGTTCTATCTCTTATATGACTTTTGTTGTCAGTTTTGGGAAATTATATTTTAAATTCATCTCAACTTTGAATTAGTCTTATTAGTTTAATTTTCAAAACAAATTGGTCCACTATGTTTTTTCAAAATTCAAAAAGACACACTAATAACGATTCAATTAAAATATGGAAAAATTATTTTTTATTGGGGAATTTATAAAAATAAATTCATGGAACATATTCCATTACATGTGAAATAATTCTACCTCATCACGATTGAATCTATTTGATCTTATTTCTAAAAACTCTTATTAATATATTTTGAAAACTTTTCTTGAAAATAAATAATTATAAGGACTATCCCGAGTGTGAAATTCAATAATTTTTAGCAAATAAACCAATTACTAGCACTATATACCATTGAAATGGAACAGAATCTATTTTTTAACTAATTCTCACATAATACCTTAATGGGTAGCTACAAAATCATAAATATTGTTCTTTAATAAAATTAATTTTTTCTTCATTTTCAAATCCATTAAAATATTCTATAATTAAAATCTTTGATTTCTTAATTTTATAATTTTTATTCATTTGAGTAATCCTAATTAAAGGAAATTTATCCAAATTGAAAATGATTTCATTATCTCTAAGACTTGGACTATTTTCTTTTTTTAATTCTTATGATGAGGTCTAATTATTTCTTTATTTGGATTTCTAGCGGGTATTTCCTATAATTTATCTATTTTTACATTTTTCATTTCTTAAACCTTTTCATTGCATATAAATTTTTTGATTCAAAGATTTTATCTAAACTAAGTTCTTCTTAGTGTGCATGTAATTTTAATTCAAGTTAAATTGAAATTCCAACACACAAACTAAATACTTTCCAAAAAAAGTCAATAAAACTATTATTTAATATAGTGATTTTCTATCATATTGAAAAAAAAACATGAAATAAATATTTTTCCAGTGTTTAAAATAGGATAAAGTTGTTTTCAAAATAAAAACACACAAAATCAAGATACTTTTCATCTTCTAGAACTTTATGTGTAATTTTTTTTAAAATTATTTTACAATGTATTGGTCTTTTAACTATTCTATTTTTTAGATTTTCTATATAACCTAATTGTAAATTCCTTCCATATAAAGAGTACCATAATATTGATCGTTCCTTGATAATTAAAATTTTTTCAACACCTAATTATCATTATTATAATGCAAATTATGGTTTCTCCCATGAAGTGGGATGTATGTTATTATATTTTTAAATATTTAATAAACTAGAATTGGAAAAATGAGTAGCTTGAAAAGGTGTTGATGTAAATAATTTTATTGAATTTTTAAACAAAATGAACTGATAAATAATATTAGAATAGGGTGGGTGTAATGTAGTAACCAAATAATGGATTATGGGAGTTTATATTGGAATTTATTGGGGAAAATATTTCTATTATTACCATATAATAATAAATATTTTGTAAAACCATGGATTAAATATAGTTAAATACCCTTAAAATATCTTTTATATCAACGTTTTCTATATAATATTTTACTTAAAAAAATTTCCAACCAATGTCATATAATAAAATTATTCATTCATGTAGGAATGGAAAGATTTATCATCAACCTATATAAGTGATTCAATAAATATTTAATATTTATTTGTTTTCCCTACTCATCATGTTCATGTTGATGAAAAAGTGTAGAAAATATATCCCTGAAAAAGTTAAAATGGATAACATAATATAATGAATGCAAACCACTATCCTAATATTTATTCTCCATTTTATTCCAATGTTTAATTGCTGTTGAATGAATTTATTTCTCAATAATTAAATGTTTATCCTCATAAATTCACCATTATTTTTTAATAATAGTAAAAATATATATTCAATCCATTTAATAATCGGATAAAATAATATAACAATAGAATAGGTATTATTTAATGATAGTACTTCCCACTATTATTTCACCATATTTTACACTCTCTTTTTATCCATGGAATTTGTGATTCTTTCAAATATCATATTTTTTAAATAGATTATGTTAATTTGTATAAATCCCCTAAAAATATCTTGGTGGTTTATACTATAATATTTTAATTACTAGCATAAAGTAGCCTCTACCTCAAATTAGTTGGAATATAATTCCATAATTTCAGTAACAATACCCTCTTGCATAATTCCATTTACTAATTATTTATCTAAATGAATAAATTGATGTAAAAATGAATAGTTTTTCTATTAATTAAATATATGTTCTCATGTAATAATTCATTTTTAGTAAAAATATTTTTTTATATTATTTTCCATATTTTATAGCTTTATCTTATCTATCTAGTTTTTTAACTCATTTCACCTCATTTCGTTTCATTGTTTGGCTGACCAAAACAGCATTTATTCATATTGACTACACACAAGACCATTATTATCAACCTCAATGGATATTGGTATATCCAAACATGTTCATCAGTTCATTGAGGAATCACTTCAACTACATCAATCTATATACTAGTATAACACTCCAAATCATGTAGATGATTATTCCCTTTTATATAACTAGGAACAACCAACTTCTAATACCATTGAATAATCCCTTTTTCTGACACCTAGATCACAAATGCATCAGTACTGTAACAATTGGTCATTATTTCATGGTAAGTATATCAAAAATATTTTTATAAATATATTATAGTATTGATCTCAATATTACCATTGAAAAATAAATATTCAAAATATTGAGCTCTAAAATCAAATATAACTATTTAACAAATGTCCATTCTCAGAGCTTAGATTCCATCAGTTCATTATTTGTCAGCATTTATCTAATAATTTATTCAAAATGTGTAACTAGGTTTCAGTCATCTTACTTAACCTTTCACCCACACAAATTATCTATCATATTATATAGAATTATCAACCTCTATAGATAAAAAAATTTATTTGTAGCAACCAAACAGCCAACATTCCATCACCACAAATGATACCAAAAGTATCATTAATAGTAGAAAAGGGATTTATAGTGATCTCGGTGCATAGATATGATTTAAAATTTTCATATATTGTCTTTTGCTAAATAAAGATTACCTTTAACTATAATATCAGATCATCCTCCTTGATTTGACGACCTAGAAAACTATTATATAAGGAATTATTCATTTAGTTTAGTGTATTTCATGATAAGAAAATAATGTTTCATAAGGTGCATTTAATATGATGCAAGAAACTCTCAAGTTATTATAATATTTTCTGAAACATGAAATTATATATCTATATATATATATCAACTATAATTTATATTGAATCCATTATTTCCACTATTATTTCATCTTTTAAAAACAAATCAATTGATTTTGATGATTTTTAGAATATAATATATCAACTTGAACACCCCAATGAATCTTATCTATCCTTTGTGAGATCTTATTTCTTGGACTAAATATCTTATGTATAAAAAATATCATTGAAAAAAATATTTGTTATCACCACCAATAAAATTTAATCACTTGTGTAATATGCCTAACAATAGTTAATACAAACACTATAAATAAAAATTTAAAAACATAATATTTTTAATGCTTAATCATAATTAATTAAAATTTTCAAATAATAAATATTAACATTTTAATTATTCTAAATGAATATATTATTGATAATCCCCCTTTACCAACAAAATCACGAATTTAAATCCCATAACCAGTCAAAACAATTAAAAAAGTATACATCAAATTAAAACACCAAAAGTATTTTGATAACTATTTAATTTATATTAAAATTAAAGAATAAAAACAATTCATAAATTAACTATTACAATCAATAATTTTTAAAAAAATCTAATGAATTTCATATTTCACATAGATTGAACGAAAAAATAGATTTTAACAATAAATTATTTTTATAAAATTATAAACACCGACTAATATTATAAGAAAAATTAGGAAAATATAAATAAAATAAGGCCTTATCAAATTTAACTGTACATAAACTATTATTTACCCTGATGAAATAAATTCCTCATCTTGATTTAAAATCCAATTAATTTAAATCCAATCATTAAATTATATGCATTAAATTGGTTTTCCTAATGTTTTTCCCCATGGGAATTTTCTAAAAAATTGATTACTTCCCTCTCAAAAAGAAAATATATGGTAAAAAGACAATTTCTAGTTTGGAAAGATATGGTCGAATTTGAAAATGATGAAGATAATTGTAACAAATTCATTCGAATATTAATGTATCCAATAATAATTATCTTTTTATTGATAATAAAACAAACAAAATACATATTTGATTATATGTAAATAACATATCACTATAAATAAACATAAACATTTCCATAAAGTATAATGCAGGAGTAATTATAAGTAATAATTAAAAACTCCCTATAATCAAATCAAATTCATCAACTAAATATAAATACACACCGCTAAGACATACAATAAAATCTTCTTTTTCCAAACCACTTGAATATATAATTTATGAGTTTAACTCTAATAAAAATTTGAAATTCTATTTAGAATGTAAAACAATAACCAAAAATTTATCTATGAATATATTTTCAATAGATAAATTGAAAAGATGTTTTTAAATCAAATCCAATGAGAAATATAAATTATTATCCACATCAAAGTATGAAAAAAATAATTTTTCCAAAAAAAAATCACGCAACGAAGTTGAAAACTATTTTCCAATTAATATGTATTTTTAAAGTAAAATTAAGGAAATATTTATGTGTATATACTATGAAAAAAAAGAACATTGATACTGACATATAATTCAATTATACATAAAAAATTTCTTCTACAACTGTATTAAATTTATAATACCTAGAAAAGTTCCAATTAATCTAAAAAATTAATGATTAAAATATGTAAATAAATTAATTATCAAATGTGTTCCCCTATAGAATCACTATACTTAAAATGGATTATTTATCTCTCAAAATGATAACATTTAGTAAACTATTAGTTTCTAGTTTGGAATGTAATGAATAAGTTTTCAAAAAATTAAATGTATTAAAATATATTCTTTATTATTTTTATTTTTTTAAAATATATTTTTTCTTGATGGTGAAACACACACCCAATAGATTAATTAACAAATAATTAGAAGATTCAGTTTGTCCAATAAAAATGGTGTTTTAAAAAAATAATCTTCTATTTCATGATGAATATGTTTGATGGAAAATTAATATAACTATAGAAACTTGAATGTATTCCAGGAACTATAGAGATAAGATATTTTCACTATAAATTTAAAAAAAATTAATATCAATTTAATACCTAAATCCTAATGACATTCTTCAATTCAGATACTGATCACATGAACCTTATTTGATTTTTATTATCATTATGGTAAGAGTATCTGATATATATTCTAACTAGTGGAATAACACAAATGATCTTTGATATATAAATTATGTCGATGGAACGTAATGTGTTAGTTTAAATGTTCTTATCATCTCTTGTTTCTTGTCGTTAACTATAATAATGAACTATTCATGATATAGTGATCATATCTCATATTTTTCTATCATGATGGTGAAGAGAGGAATGTATTGTGTCTCTCATTCTTAAGTGAATAACTAGAATTTATTTTCATTCTATATAAATCACTCTTAGAAAATATGAATATTTTGATCGAAAATATTGTCATCATTCTAATGTTATATAAATCAAGAGTATGTAGTTCTGGGAATTAATGTTGATAATTGTGTAATTTTCCCCCATAAATATTAAATCAAATAAAATTTTCATATTAATAATAATATTATTACTATTTACATGGAATATACTAACTCATGCAATATTAAATGTCATTTAAATTGAATAAATAAATCCATATTTATTTAAATAAAAGTTAACACATATATCATTCTCATCATCGAGACCTTCTTGATGCAACTATCTACCTTGATATATATTGATCCTTATGAAAAATATTTTCCTAAATAGACATATTATTCATTTAATAGATTATTAAATATTATATCCATGGTTTGGTGACTATATATTTATTTTATATTCATATTACTATTTAAATATTTATATTTATTTATTCATCAACAAGTAAATAAAAAAATATTTACATATTACCTTATGAATTATGAACAAGAGATAAATAAATAATCTATTTCATAGTCTTTTGAATAAATATTTATATAATATTCAAAACACCAATATATTATATCCTAGATAACTAGTGATTTAATATTTTTGATAAAAAAAATATTTTGTATTATTTCACATTCTTGAGAATATAATTTTTCCAACTATTAAATTCTAAATAAAACTTACCTATGATCATAGATACACTTAATGTGTGACTCTCATGGCCTATTTCCTAGCGTGACTATGTGGTGTTTCCTAAATAATGAAATCAATGCCTAGAAACATGTCATGGAACTCATAGAGAAAGAAGTTATCTCACATTGGAAACAACTACATCCGAGTCCCCCATAATTAATCTTAATCCCATTTTATAAATATCTCTAATAAATAGGTTTCACACTACACATTATTAACTAAATCTCTCAATTTATCTTTCCTAAACTATCAAAAATGAACTCATCAATCACTCTGGATATGGGTTTTTATCTCATGGTTCAATTTCAATAAAAGAGTATAAGATATCAACTTCCTTAAAATATAAGTGAAAACCATATATTGACTTATTAATTAATGTTACATAACTCATGACTAACCCAACACATATGACTTCATCATGAGAATAGATTATCAATTTTTTATATAATAACTCAAGGTACATAACTCATGACATTCAATAAAAATCATCTCAATTCAAAAGATCAATTTTATATTTTTTTATATATGAAAATTCAATTATAAGTGAAAAAATATAATTCAAAATATGGGTTTCTATCCCCATAACCTCCCATCAAGGTGACTGTCAAGTGTAAAATTTAAGATATAATATCATATTTGTGTATGAGAGTATACATCATCCAACTTTGCAACCTAATTTATATTTCATCATCAAATTTTATTCACACTATAGGACTTATATTTAATAATATTATCACACAAATCAAATATCACATCATACATAGAAATATATAGTTCATTTCAATTGAAAAATTATCTAAGGTCATTTGAACATTCATGTAACAAAGAAAAATTACCAATCATCTAATAAAAAATTTTATAATATTATTTAGGTAATTGAATGTAAATAATACTAATGTATAAAGTTGATTATTTTATGTAAATAAATCCAATAAACTCTCACTTCCACTAGATCAAAATAATAATTATTTTTAGTCTAATACAACTCATAAAATAATCATCTTCTACTAAGATAATGCTTTAGTCGATGGGTCTTCCATATTCTTCTTTATGGAAACTTTTCATTATTTAACTTCACCTCTCTAATAAAATTTCCACAATTGATAATAATTTAAAAGTATATGCTTCTTATGTTAATGTCAATTTGGTTCCTTGGAATAAACCACTGCTATAGTATTATCAAATTACATGGTTATCGAATCCTTAAAATTAGGTACAATATTAAGCTCCTAAAAGAAATTTCACATCCTTGCAACTTATTTAGTACGTTATAAGCCACTCTATATTCGTACACTATTATAAAATCAACGACCATGAGCTTATTCAAAATATTCTCCTCATGGTTCCAATATTGAGGAAAAATAAAAAACACTAATATTATCTTAGATAATAATGATATGTCTAGAATCTAGCATCTTTATATCCCCTAATGACTAGTTTCTCGTCTCCCCCAAACACAAGGAACATGTCATTAGTACACCTCATGTACTTTAGGAAAATCTTGACTAATATTCAATGAAATTATCTTAGGTATTATTAATACTTTCTTTCTATGATTAATGTTTGTAAAAGATAAATCATAATATTAATCATGGATTACATTATATATCTTATCATTGATTTGTATAAGACACTACCCACACTATGTATCCCATATGTGTTCGAGGAAATATATTCTTAGAGAGATATATTTCTTTTGATATTAGAACCACACTATCTTGGATTATTCTACACTAAATATATTTATTTCCTTTTCAATATTTTTACCCCTATCCAAGATGCCACATAGATCAGTCAGGATAAATCTTAATCACAATAAATTTGGTTTCTTCACCAAAGTCCTTCATGGAGATTCATTTATTAATCTATTTCATAATTGAATATATTAATGGTATCTAGTTTACAATTAGTTATAATTCATTGACATATACTAAAAGTAAAAAACATCACATTCATTAAACATCTTATTGATATAGGTATCACATTGATTTTTTATGAAACAAAATTTTGTTATGGATTCTTAAAAGTTGATCTTTTGAGATCTTGATTCTTAATTCAGTCCATAAATATATCACTATAATTTTTATACCATATTAATATCCTTTAGAGTCCAACAATTATGGTTGTGTTATATAGAAATTTTCCAGAAGAAAAATATTATAGAAAACTATTTTCACATCCAAATTTCAAATCTCATAATCCATGGTAAACATATGGGATAATTTGAATTTTGATTCATTTTATCAAGGAAACATGTGAAATGGATTCTTCATAGCAAATTCCATGATTTTTATGAACTATTTTAGTGACTAGTCATTTATTGTAAGTACTAAGTTATCTATATATGTATATTTTCTTCTTTAATATCCATTAGAACCTAATGGGTGTAACATTAACTAAAGGATGTACTAATAAAAAAAATATTATTTTAGCATATGGAATCCTACTCAGAAATCATAGCATCACACCATTTATGAAACTTATATGTTTTGACTTCTTCCTTATAGTAGAAAGGTTTCATTCTATCCAAAAGTAATTTATCACTATACCTGGTGACTAGAAAACAATATCTCCCTAGTTATTTAACCTCTCTGGTGATTTTATGTAGTACATATGTCACTAGAATAATCTCTTCCACGAGACATCCTGAAACTTTTTCATGTGCCAACTATTATAAACCATGATATTTGACTATATCAAAATTCGTCTCCCTTTGTCTAACTATACTATATATTTCCTCCCTCTAAAGGAACATGGAAAATATTTTAACTATAATCTTTTTATCTAAGGGGTTTTATAAGTATTTGTTTTTCTCAGTGGGATATCCTATAAAAATAATCTTTATTTTTCAAGATTATAGTTTTTTTATAAATTATTCATTCACTAATTGTTAGAATCCCAAAAAAGTATACTTAATAAAATAGACTCTATCCCACACTATAAAACGTAATAGATTAGGAATTATAAATTATTTGGTACTTTGTTTACTATGTACACCATTTTATACAAAGTGTATCCCAAGAAGTTTAATGGAAAACTTTTATTACTCTGTATCGATCACACAATGCCTAGCAAGGTGTGGTTTCTAGTTTCACTTAAACCATTCCATATTGTTTTTGTAATGATGAGTTAGTTGACATGATATCTAAAACTATTATTAATCAATGAACTCATGGTTAAGATACTCTGCACTACGATCTAACTATAGTTCCATTTATCTTCTTACCTTGTTTATTATTAACTTCATTATTGTGTTCCAATATTTCTAAAATAAAAAATTGTTGTACACCATTAAGTGTGCATATCCATATTTACTCAAGTTGTTTATAGTAGTTATGAAAAATATTTTCCACCCATTCTTAAGTATGTATTGTTCAATACATATATTTAATAACCAATTTATGTTTCTTTTTATCCCTTCTACACTTTCTCCTAAATATTTTATTGGTTATGTTTCCTTGTAAAAAAAATTATATATACAATTTATTTTTATTTTGAATGGATAAAAATTTAGGTTTTCATATAATTTTCCAATATTATTTTATTCTAAATTACTGATCCATTGATTCCACATTTGTGTTTGGTATGAGTCATGTGAACAAGATTATTTATCAATTTCAAACACATTATTTTTATATTCTAAAATATAATTACCATTTCTTAAATGTGTCATAGAATAACATATAATATATTTATAAAATTATTATTTTTAAATTCAAAATTTTAAAATAAAACTACATATATATATATTATAGATATAGATATAACGTTATTGATTATATTTGTCACATAATAATTATCCTTTATAAATATAATTTGTCTCAATGGAAATGTGATATAGTAACCTTTAATTGAAATTTTTTGTAATATTTTTTTACATCTCATAAATCTACCTTACCCTAGGAAACCTTCTAGTGTCTACAGGGTTCCTATAATTAAAAAAAAGTGAGCAGCATATGATATATCTAATATCCAATTTATGAAATCAAATATATTTCCATTAATAATGAACCTGTCTAATTTTTTCCATTACATATTAGCATATTTTTAGTTTTACTTTTACTTTCCCTTCATTATATATGAATAATTTATAGAATCATAACCCCTATATTACCCAACAATCTTTTTTTTCTGTGAATAGTGTTATGAAAAATATTTTTACTTACTGTAAGTCAAGAATATCTTCTATTTTCCTTCCCTCTTATTCACTATAATGAAAGATGTATTATCACACATCATATATTTATCTTTGGATAGAAATATAGAAATGAGATATTCGAGAAAATTTTATATATTATTTATATAAAAATTAAAATTATTTTCATAGAAACTCTAAGGAAGTGAAGAAAGTATGATATCTTTGAAAAAAACCTTAGGTAGTTGGTAACCAAATATGTACATATACTAAATTTAGCTAATTATATGGAATATATGAGGCCCTATTGGTTCCCTTGACAACTCATATGTCTCTTGTTTATCTACTTTTTTGTATAGAGCACATATAAAAAACAACATTCTAAATGAACTCGTGTATCTATGAATATTATAAAGCTCAAATGACATAGATTATAACAATAGAAATTAGACATATACATGATTTGTGAAGTGAATATAATCATCCTTATGAGACTAATTAAAAGGGAAATTGTTAATGGGTCACTAAAAATGTATAAAATCATCTCTTGGAATAGGAAATTTCTCAAGATATTTTACCACTTTTAGAAGAAAATTATGGTAAGGATATTCTACTTCCCTATTATCAATCAAATGGAAATTATGGTTAATGAATTTTTATTTTATAAAAAAATGTTCTTGAGTTATTTATATTTATTACCAATTGTGACATAATAAACTTTATTTTACTTCTCTCCCAAAATTTTATTATGTCATAATCTCCCTCTCTATTGTATTTTTAATATCTTATCATGTCGATATTCTATTGATAAGGACCCATATTTCCCTTTTTATAGCCATGATATGTGTGTGGTTAATTACTTGAAGGTATTTAACTTGGAAATATTGAAAACTACTAATTCACAACTCCTTAATCCATTAAGTGGCATACCTAATCCTAAATACAATCGTAGATTTCCTTAAAACCCATCTCCCTAATATATGAAGTCTATAAATATATATTCCTCATGATGAAAACATGATATTTTTAACCAAGAAATTTCATTAGAACTCCCTATAAAATGAATGTTTTATGATAGGAGATAGACCAATACGTTGATCAATGGTTCAATTTTATATTCAGTTTTAAAATTAATTCTTGCCATAATATTTCCATATAGTTGTTTATTTTATTGATGTTTAGATTTAGTTATTTTAAACTATACATGTATTGTCAACATTATATAGATTTTACATAATTAATTAAATTTAACTTGAAAAAAATATGCATAATGAATTTATTTTATTTCATATTTTATGCTTGTTACTTTTTTGTGATCATTTAAAATTTTACACATTAATCCAAATTAACCATGATCTTGAAAAAATAAAATAATTAAAGTGAAATGATCATGAGCTTCATAATTTTATATTTCATGAGAAGATAAAAAATAAATATTTAACCATATGGGAAAACTTATTGAGTTAGGATTGGATCGAGTTTCATTATTGTACCTTAAATCATGTTTTCTTCTTAGTTGGGTTAATATCACATGAGGTTTTGAACTAACTCCTCAACCTAGAGCTCCATCTTTTACATGTGTCTACTCACTCACAAGTGAGGGAAATCAGTGGTTTGGGTTATCTAAAATAAACCACATACCAATTAATCATACATAATAAAGGTAGTAGGGATGACACATAAGTAATCATATTTTATTTATTAAAACCATATTACATAACAAAAGTGATTCAATGAAATTAAATTCAATAGAAACCAAAAAATATATACATTGTTAATTCAAGCTCCTGGTCAGTCACATACATGATATGAATCTACATTCATATAATATTGAATTCTTTTAAAATGACTCTCAATTAAGATAAAATTCAATTAAATTCAGAATTATTCAACTTATTAATTATTTATTTATATATCACAATAAATATTCCATGTATTCTTATTGAATCATTATATTTACATTTTAAAATAATTTGAAAATAAACAAATAAATAAATTATACTTGAAATTATTTTTACGAATATTGAGTAATGATCATGTGAACATCTTGTACACTTCTTAGTTATATTAAATTTGGCATGTAATTTAATAAATTATAAAAATTTATCAAATATGACATATAATCTTAAATTTTTCTTCTGGATAATACCATTTGTTGATATTAACACTTAAAAAACACATATTCTCCAAAAATATGATATGTGATATATAAAATCTATAACTGTGGTTTTGTACTATATACATTATTGACATGTTAGCATACAAAGTGTGTCCTGATGTGACACAAATAAATATTCATGGTTCAATCGATGTTGTTAATACAATATGTTTGACTACATGAAAACCCATTAATATGAAAATTAGGTGATGTTGTTTTAACCATAAAGTGCATGGCATGTACAACCACTACACATGATACACAATTTGTATAATAACATAAAAAATAATTGTTCATTTTTTTAACATGATAAGATGGGATTTACTAGATGTGTGTTTGGGGTGTGTAAATACAATTAACATGATTTTTAAAACTAACTAAAAACTATGAAATTTTCATTTATTTCTTCGTTACTCATGTTGTATCAAACAACATGTTGGTATTTGTGTATCTCTTGTATAACATATATGAGATTACTTGGCATGTTCACTAGATATATGAAATATATTTCTATTTTACGACTGATCAGATTACACTCCTTGGGAATTAGCATATAATCTGGTATAGAATAATATGTATTATAATGAATGATTTTCAGTACACACTGTGCAATCACATCTTTTATGTATCACTTAGTTTTTTTTCAATACATGGAATGTATTTATTATGTGTAATAAATTACACATGGAATACATTGATCACATGGTTTCCTAACAAACTATATTAGATTACCCAGTGTTTACATTAGTTTCATGGAATGTTACCATGTTTTCCCATATTCAATCAGGTAGCTAATACAAGATTATGTCATAATATTATTTATAGTTTACCCACATGAAATTAAATGATTTTGGTAATCACATACAAGTTTTTTTCACCAAGATTACATTTCATTTAATTCTTATTGGACACTGTGTAATTTGGTCTTGTATCTTGAATCTTTGATACCTCCCAATGGAATCTCCATGCACTATTTATTTGTTCATGGCTTATTCATGGCCATATAAATTTGAATGAACTTGATATCATCTTTTAATTGATTAAAAATAAAAAACTAAAATGAAAAAATAAAAAAAGTTATAATGAGTAACATAAATAAAATAATTATAAATTTAATTGTGGTTGTTATGATACCACTATACGGTTCTAGGTTCAATTTAAATTCCAATTGAGTCAATTCCCAATGGTTTTTTCAAATTAATTTAAAAATATGAAATGTAAATATAATTAGTCATTATTGATAACCAATTTACAAAAATAAATTTGAAAATATCTAAAAAAAGGGAGATATTGACTTTCAATATTATATTTAAAATTAAATTTAATATCATAAAAAAACTAAGTCTTAAAATATTTTTTCCAATGTTGATGTTGATCACACAACCTAATTTGAGTTGTGCTGTTATTTTTACAATAAGATCCAAAGTAGAGTCCATATTTCACCCATCAAAACATGCTCCTTGATATCTAAATGGTGTTAATGTATCTTTGAGTGCTATCATAAGCAATCAAATAGTCTTTTTTTATTACATTTTTATCATACAAATTTTTAGTTTTGGATTTAAGGATCATATATCTTATTCTCAAAATATATATAGGGAAGAGGATAAGTATTATTCCTTTCATTATTTAGAAAATATATAGAATCATTCTTAATTAGTGAAGAAGATCTCCTAAATGAAAAACAATTTTTTTCTTAAAAATCATATCACCCTTATAAAATGATATAAGTCATGAATATATAATGATATGGGTTTATATTGATAATTTCACAAAAAAACCTCAATAAATATTAAATAAAATATGTTCCACATGTTTATTATTATAAACAAAACATTATTTATGTGTCATGTGATAACCCAAACATTATTAAAGTAATTTATTAAATAAATACATCCATATTTGTTTGAACGGTATTTAAAATATATATCATTCTCACCATGGAGAACTTCTTCCCTCAAAAATCCCCCTTGTAATTTGTAAAACCTTGATTAAATAGTTATCTATACAAATATTTTTTTCTTTTAATAAATATAAAAATATTTTAGTCATGTTTTGGTGAATAAATATTTCATTAATATTTAGATAACTAAATAAATATTTATATTTATTATTTCACCAAATTTTTAATAAGTAAGAATTTGTTTATTATATTTTGAATAATAGAGAAGAGACTGATGGGATTATAAATATATATTTATTTAATATGAAACTAATGTATATATTGTAACCTATTTATAATTAGAGACTGAATATTTTCAGGTAGAAAATTGTGAATAAATACTATTTCTTGATATATATAATTTTATTTATTCCAATTTCCGAATTCCAAATAGAATTTTATTGAGATCATATATACCCTTAGTATGTTATTCTCTATGCCTCTTTCCTATTGGAATTAATTACATTATTTTCATCTCTAAATACATTATGAAACCTATAGAGAAAGAATTTTTGTTGTAATGAAAATAACTATATATTAATACTAACTATTCAATATAATACATTAGTCTTAATATATTCAATCAATAATGCTTCATAGTCAGTTTCATTTACCTATGTGATCTATTTCCCTTTATTTGATTATATGAAATTAACTTATCAACCATCATGGAAATGAGTTTTTATCTGATAGTTTTACTTTAGTAAAAAAACATGAGATATCATCTTCCCTTAATCGGAAGGGAAAATACTATATTTATGTATACAATTAATTCAATATCACTTATAACAGACCCAAAAATCCTACTTCATCCTGAATTTTTCTTATCATTTGTTCAAGAAATACCTAAAAATAATTGATTTACGGTATGTATTAATTATAATATCATGTATAAAGATCATTTAATATATATTTATATAGGAATATACAATAAGATGAAACAATTTCTCAAGTAACCATCCTGGAAGTTCTGAGCTGTTACAATCGATAACCCTCCAATAAATCCTGTCTGCATAGATCAAAATAGAGTAGAAAAGGCAACACCAACTCCCATAAACCAATATCACTCACCTAGGAGATACATCTCAATGAGAATATGAAACAATTTATTAAAATATAAAAGTGTGATATGAAAATAAAATAAAAATATCTATAATTAAAACACACAAAACATCAGGGCACAAACCTCCCTAGGTATTGGGCATGTATAATGACCCAACCTGATATAGTCCATAAGTTTTATCTTTATAAATGAATTAATTTTCTTATATTCCTAAATATATTTTTGGTTCAACATTTTCGAGTATTAGTTCATCACACTTTCCAAAATAAATATTAAATTACAAAATGAACACATCCACTTAGTGTCCATTTTTCACACAATTCAAAAATATTAATATATAAAAAGTATACTTTTCTAGACATATATTTAGAGTTTTCATATTAAACACATCCTTGTCCCAAAACCTTATTAATACCCTATGAATTATTTTTTAAATCCTAGGATCAGAAGAAGAATAACAGTAAGACACATATTGAGGGATAGAAATAAATAAAGAGGATCATTAGCTCCTAAATATGCATAAGATTTTTTCATTTTCAAAATAAATGGTTGTAACACCACAATATTTTGTAGTAAGTAATTTTTACTAAAGTAATTCAATAGCTTTCACTACACGAAACACTGAGTTTGAGCACACCATGACTTACCAAAATAAACATTCAAAAAGAATTAACAAATAGTATTAATTGAATTTTGAATTTTATATACTCCATATAATTTTAACATCCATATTATGAAACAAATCGTCCCATGGGACATGGATGTGACTACCCCAAGCCCGCCTTCCATAGGCTAGGGGTTGGTGACTACCACCTAATGATTTTTCCCAAATAGGGAAGGCCTTCCCTTAGAGATCTGTACACACACAAAAAGTGGAATTGAAGTAAACAACAACCAAAATTAAGGTTCAACCATGAGAGAAAAGTATAAAATTAAGTACAAATTTAAACTGAAAAAAGAGGGCCATAATACAAGTCCTAGAAACTGAAGAAAATTAAATAGTTTTTGCATCTACCCAGGATCTCAACCTGGAGGGTAGTAGCTGTATGTATGAAGTTTAATAAGAGGATCTTGACTTCTCCTGTCGGACCAAGCTCCACCAAGTCTCGAACCTCTAAAGTCTACCTCAGATCAATAGTAGTCTTCTCTATACACAACATGGTGTGGGTGAATCCCTTTCATGTGTGTGTATAAAAATACCAAGTAGGGACCCTAAGACCCCCGAAGGTCTCTCAGTAATCCACAAAGGAAAACATCATAAGAAAGGCCACAAAGTTAGTATCCCAAGAATGATCTAGATCATGAAGCATAAAGAAAATAAGACATCTCACTCTAATGGTATAACTTCAAGGTTACTGGGATAGGGATGAAGATTCATAAAGCCAAATCATCCTATATATAGTAGCTCTACTACTGACTTGTATAGGTCCCTATATGCTGACCCGTATTGGTCGCTAGATAATTACATGTATTGGTCGCTGGTGCTGACCTGTATTGGTCGCTAGATACTGACCTGTATTGGTTGATGGTGTTGACCTGTACTGGTCACTGATGATGGAATGTATTTTTTGCTAGTGCAGAACAATCTTGGTTACTGATGTAGAGGTATGGATAATTAGTCGTACAGCTAGATCACCCTAATCTGGAGTTTCTGATACTGACCTGCATTGGTCGCTCTTATCCCTCGTGTCACAGCCAGCCACTAGATTCCCACACGAATCATGTCTGATATCTAGAAGACCGTTCTCCCCAATCCATCGGTACTTTTTCAATGGCTATTAAAAATCATACCCAAGGGACCGCCCCATCATAGGGGTCCCAACGTGATACATGACCTGTCGATAGGACGCCCTGTCTATGAGATTTATGAACTTTTGTAAAAAGGGCTCGGTTGGGTTCAATTTTGATCCAACCCAGGTTTCAAGTAAAACCTCTAAAAACACACTTAGAGTATCTCCAAAGGACCGACATGTCACAAGGGTCCTTATTCCACAGAAGGCATGTCGATCGGACACACGGTCTATTAGTTGCACCCCTTTCAGTGAAACAGAGTTTTTCTCACCTTGGATAGGCCTAACTCAGTCAGGCCCAACAGAATATTCCATACTGATTGCTTCCCAAAGGTCTTCCCAACACCACTGATAGTGTTTCAAATAGACACATGGTTCGTCAGTTACGGGTGTTTCCTTATTCGGGGGTTGGTTGGGTATGGCCCAGGTCCGACTGGGTCAGGCCTACCCGATGCAACGGGTCCTGGGGTCTACCTAACCTAGCCCAAGTCTGGCCTGTTAAGGGTTGTCCTGGTTCACTGGGTTCGGCCTATAGGGGTCGGCCCGACTGGTTCGTGGGCCCGGGTTGTAGGTGTCCATGCCCATCAGATGGGACTTAGCCCGTCGGGGGTGACTCGTCCCACCCATGATGGCCCGCTGGGCCGCGGGTCCTACCTGGCCCACTGGGTGGGTGTGGCCAGTTCTTCTAGCCCACGTTCGGCCCGGTCCTCCAGAAGGTGAATAGCTTCCCCCAACTTGCCTCGCGGATGCGGGGCTGTTTCTTATGGCGTGGGATCCACTCCGCCCCCTCCTGTCGTGGTTGCTACCATCAGCAGCACCTATAGGTGTCACCCATCTCCTGCGCGGCTGGATTGGGTCGATCACCTCTGGCCACCAAGTTGTGCGATGATGTTCCCCCTCCACCTCTGGTATCCAGTTGTCGCAGGTCTCCTTTGGTCACCACCAGCCGCCGGCGGCAGGGCGTGCCGGTGGTTGTTTTTGCGGCCCTTAAATGCCTTGACGATGGGTTCGTTGCACCACCACAAAAAATGAAATAGGGAAAAGTTCATCCTAGGGTATGGGCCTTTTTCGATTTAGCTTGTTTCCCTCCGCGTTAGTGTTTTAAACACAGTGAAAATTTAATAATAACAAAAGTAAGAATAATCCTCGAGTTTAAGATCCTGTAACAACCATCTGCATGATTAGATGAGATGTGGATCAACCCGTTAGTCGGTTGGTGCACATTCATTATTTTTTTCAATAATAGGAAGAGTGGGAACATCAAATCACATAAACCCAATACCTTTTATGATGTTCATTTCCACACGTTCGTCCTTGAGGGTTTTACGGTTTCGACGATGTTTCTTGGTTCCGACCATCGAAAGGTGTTCTTCGTCATTCATCATTCTTCGCTGGGGTGGAAGTGTGTCAGAGAATCACCCAAGAATCCCCCAAATCCATCATCCATATTTTTTCCAACAAGTGAAATTATTTATAGAACCACACTGCAGCATTTTCATAATAACCTGATGTCATGTCATTACATTGTTTCATTTATGAAATAGTGTCTCTATTTTGCACCATTTAATTCACTTTTACATTGTGGAATTATGTCCATCCATGTGTTTCATTAAATTTCCCCATCACTGCCTCGTCGTTTCTCTACAGCGTCACCATCTTACACACAATGGGGAGAAAAGAATAAAATTATTCCTTTAAATTATTTTATTATTTTTCTCAAAAATTCCAGAAATTAACTTTTCCGCTCGGCCCTCGTCGGTCGAAGTTAAGTTGTTTCTAAGCAAATTTCAGCATTTCAAATTCAACGGTGCCCTCATATTTTTAATCCGAGCACTGGTTCAAAAGATAGAAAATTCTACCCACGCTCTTATTGAACATACCTTTAAAAAAGTTCACAAATTAATTCCGGGCACACCGGGCCTCAGAATCACACGCCGTCAATTTTCACAGACTTATAAAAATCCAAAAAATAAATTAAAAAATTTACATGGAATTTTCACAGGTCGTTAAATCCTGTAAACCTTGGGAATTTGCATCCCCAAAATCCAAACAAGGCTACTCAAACAAATATGGGTACTGGGCATGCAAATGAGACTCTCTCTCTCTCATGTGCTCTCTGGGAGATTTTCGAGCTACCACAGAACACACACCAGAGGAATCGACCACCCATGAAGGATCCACTTTTGTCAATCCTCTATCTCCACTCTGTACTCTACAAAGGTCGTCCCATCGTCAATCTCTAGCTCGCTGGGTTCGATGATGTGAGATGGGTCATGCAGGCATCTCCTCAGCTAGGATACATGGAAGACGTCTTTCACCCTCTATAACTGTCGTGGAAGTTCCAAAAATTATGCCACCTCGCCAATCCTTCTAAATATCACTTATTATTCGATGAACCCCACTGAGTGTTTTCTGCCTCAGCCAAATCTCTGTAGTCCCCTTCTATGGGAGAATCGCTAGAATACATGGTCCCCCTCCTCAAACTCTGATTCTCTCCATCACCTATCAGCATAGAACTTATGTTGTCTTTATGCAGTCTTCATCTACTCTCAGATGACCTGCACATTCTCAGTGGTATCATGTATTATCTCTGGGTCCATGAGTGTTGGATCTCCTAGATCCACCCAACACAAGGATGATTTGCATGGTCATCCATACAATTCCTCAAAAGAGGCCATACAAAAAATGGAGTGACATGTGTTGTCATACGTGAACACCAAAAAGGGTAGGTGGTCCTCCCAAATATGACCAAAATATAGGACACATGAACGAAGCATGACCTCCATGGTCTGGATGGTCTGCTGAGTCTGACCATCTATCTGTAGGTGAAAATTTGTGCTCAAGAGAAGCTAAGTCCTGAAAGACCCATGCAATCATTTCCACAACTGGGATGTGATGCGTACTTCATGGTCTGAGACTATAATCTAAGGCACCTCGTGAAGTCGCACTATCTTCTGAACATATATAAGTCACATTCTCTCTACAGAACCCTTCACTCAAATAGAAAAGAAGTGGGCTGACTTGGTGAGTCAATCAACGATCCCCCAGATGGTATCGTGCCCTCCGGACGTATGTGGTATCCCCATAAAAAATTCCATTTGTATCCCTTCCCACTTCTACTCTATTATCTCAAGGGTTTGGGTCAAGCCAACTAGTACCTGGTGCTCGGCCTACACTTTCTAGCAAGTGAGGCATCTAGAAACAAACTCCACCACAGCTTTCTTCATCCCAGGCCAACAATACTGACGTTGGAGGTCCTGATAAATCTTCATCACACATGGATGTACTTCCAAGGGGGTGTATGAAACTCTCTCAGAACCTCCCCTCATAGCACCACGGGTACAACTATATGTCCTCTGAAAAGGATAGTGTGCTCCCCACCTTCAAAATATTCACCAGGTGCATGGCCTAAGGATATCTGAGCACGTGTATTCTCACATCTATTTTCTCTAAGTTTCACCTTCTTGACTCACTAAAGGATTGGTGGGGAAAATACCATCGACTATAGGTATACTATCTCATCTCTATCCATGTAGGATATCCGAAGTGGGGCTAACTGCTCTGATGCCTCGTTTAGTAGTTGTGAACTCAATATCTGGCTAAGTGCATATGCCACTATATTCCACATCCCAGGAGTATAGGCTATCTCAAAGTCATAGTCCTGGAAGAATATTAGCCAACATCGTGGTCTTATATTCAGATCTTTCTTTATGAAGATATATCTGAGACTCTTATGGTCTAAGTAAATAATGAACTGCTCTCCCATCAAGTAGTTTTGCCACATCTTTAGTGTGAAGACTACTGATGCCTACTCCATGTCTTGAGTCATATAGTTCTGATCATGATGCCTTAAGTGTCGTGAGCTATAACCAATCACTACATCACCCTACATCAATATGAAACTGATCTCAGTCCCTAATGCATCACAGAAAACCACGTAGTCAGTGCTCTCCTTCAGAAACCTCTGGATGGGAGTGTTGGTCAAGCTCTGCCTCACCTATTGAAAGCTTTTCTGGCATGTCTCTAACCATGAGAACGGTTTCTCCATATTTTTCAAGGAAGTCATAGGTGCTACTACTCAGGGAGAAATCAAGTATGAACCTCTGATAGTAGCATGCTAATCCATGAAAGCTCTGCACCTTAGTAACACTCCTAGGTGGATCCCAAGAAAGAACTAAATCAATTTCCATTGGATCCACTGCAACACCAGCCTCTCAGATGACATATCCAAATAAGTGGACCTTCCATATCCATAATTCACACTTCGATATCTTCCTATATAACTATTTCCCTTTGATTTTGTCCAGAACTATCCTCAATTTTACATCATTCTCTTCCTCGGATACTAGGTACACCAAGATGTCTTCAATGAAGACCACCACAAAGAGATCAAGCTATGGCTGAGAGATCCTGTTAATGAGGCCCATGAACACTACTAGTGCATTGGTTATGCTGAAAAGAATCACCAAGAACACGTAATGGCCATACCAACATCTGAAGGTTATCTTCAAAACATCCTCATCCTGTACCCTGAGATGATGATAGCATGATCTGAGGTATATGATTGAGAACCACATCACTCTTTTCAACTGATCAAGCATATCATAAATCCTTGGTAGAGGATACTTTTAATTCATGGTCCCCTGGTTTAGGCATCAGAAGTCAATGCATACCCTCAAACTTTCGTCTACCTTCTAGGAAAACTACCCAAGGGATGACCATTGAGAAACATTGGGCCTTATTAATCCCTTCCTATGTAAGTCCTCTAATTGTACCCTCAGCTCCTGGAGCTCTGTAGGGTCCATCCAATATGCTGGGGTAGATATTGGTGTTGTTCTTGGGTACAAGTTAATGTGGAAGTCTACCTCTCTATGAGGAGGTTGTCCTATGACATCTTCTAGAAAGACGTCCTCATACTCGTCCAAAACTGCTGGAATTTGTGGACTCACCTCATCCACTGTATCAAAGGTCATGCAAGCTCGCTGATACTTAATCGACTTCACCCTCCTGAGAAAAAGTACATCTCGTGCTGCCCTGTTTTCCTTCTCACTAATAAAGTAAAACTGGCCTCCATCTTTGTGCATACATCTCACTGTACATCTCAAGTAGTCAATCTGTGCAGGAAATGTTGATAGCCAATCCTTGCCTAGAATGACATCATAGGGATTCAATGCCTCTACTAGAATATCCCAATTGAAACTCTCTCTTCTATGATTAATATCGCACTGTTGAAACCAGTGTGTGAATGCTGAATCTCCTCTCGTATGAGTATCCAAATTAAAAAGTTGAGCTAAAATATCAGTTTAAATCTCAGAGTCCCGAAATAAGTCGTAGACAAGGAAAGAATGGATAGCACATATTTCCATAAGCAATGATACTAATGTAGAGAAGATATAGACCGTACCTCATATCATCTCAGGGACATCAGGATCATGAGCCTCTACTAACTGTAGCAGGGCCTGTCCTCATCCACCAGCTCCCAAACTCGTAGTGGACTGTCTGGGGGTGGTGGTGGTAGTTCATGAAGTTCGTGACCACCTCCTGCTACACATCCTGCTCCCCTGCCTCATTTTCTGCATGGGTGATGCTCATGATCCTATCGATACTATTACCCGGGTGCCCCCCCCCCCAGTCTACCGATCATATGCATGATGATTCAACAGACATGAGCTCTGTGACCCTATCCCCAGTAGGAAAAATAGATCATGCATCATAGGTGGCTCCCTTGGCCACTCAATCCTCTCACCTCTGAACCTATGTCTTGGGGTATCCCTCCAAAATTATTATCCCACTTGGTCTTCTAGGCCTTCAATCTACTACCAGATGCAGATGACTATGCTACCTTTCATCTGGTAGGGGATCTCACTATCAGTTCCTACTTGGAAAGGATGATCTACATCAGTAAATCTCGCACTAGCACGCTATCCAGCATCGGGTTGCTGAGAGAAACTGTAGAAGATTTTATCTCCCGCAGAGCCCATGCTCAATGGTCTAGTCCCTAATGTAAGGTTCTCGTACCATGTCGATGGAGTGTTGAGAGAGGTCAGTAAATCTCACCAAGTACTGAGCCACAGTTTGGCTTCCCTGTTGTAGATGCAGAAGCTCCTGAATATGCACAGAGCATCGTTTTTTGGGAACAAACTTTGTACTAAAAAGGCTCTCAATGTTTAGTCATGTGAGGTTTTTCCCCTAATTAACCTAGAGTGTCGAGCTCCACCATTATCCTATCAATCCCTGAAGATGGCAGGAGGCCAATATTTCCATCTTCTCGGCAGGTGTCTCTAATAAGAAAAAGACCCACAAAGTCGCCTCAAGACAGTCCTCTAATACTTGGGGTTCCATCTCTTCTCGAATCCTTGGAGGCCTCTATCTCTGGAAGACATGCAATGATTTTAGCTGGTGTGCATGATTCGATGGTAGCATTTTCATCTCAACGGGTTGTGGTGCTATTGGTACACCACTCAAAGGTTCCATCTCTGTGAGTGGTCCCTACACTAACACCTCATCACCCGATAGGCAACAATCATGATCTCTAACCAAAAACCTGGCTAGCTGTCTTCGTGGAGGAATCATGTAAGAAATATATGCGCCAATTTCGATAATTCATAACTAATCATCTTACTCAAGAAAGATCAAGTAACATTTCAAAACACTATCAACCATTGTTTTCATGTACCATGTTGGAATATACAATTCAGGGTCCTGGTGTATTGATACGTCAACCACCGCACCAACACTGGACTCCCAAAACTAAAAATCAATATCAAGACACATTACACCATCACTGCCTTAGAAGTAGACTCTTAGTTATTCTGTTAGAACTGGCTTCCCTTTGAAACCAATTTTTCATGACCAGTCCCACAGGGCATGGACATAACTACCCCAAGCCCGTCATCCATTGGCCAAGGGTTTCTGAGTAGCAACTTAAGGCTTTTCCCAAACAAGGAAGGAATTTTCTTAGAGATCTATACACACTCAAAGATATAAACTAAAGCAAACAACTAAAAAAAGTCAATTACAACCACGATAGTAAAGTACAACCACAAGTACAATTGTAAAAAGAAAATAGTAGACAATAATATAAGCCTAGGAAACTGAAGGAAAGTAAATAGTTTTCGCATCTACCCTGGAGCTCTGCCTAAAGGCTATTAGTTGTATGTATGGAGTCGAAAAAGAGGATCTCAATGCTCCAGTCTCACCAAGCTCCACCAAGTCCGGAACCTCCAATGTCTTCCTCAGAGCATCTATTGTATTTCCTAGACACAACAAAGTGTGGGAAAAGCTGATGTAGGGGTGAGTATAACAATACCCACTAGGGATCTTGAGACCCCTGATGGTAACTCAATATTCCACAATGGAAAACAACATAGTAAATACCACAAAGTTAATATCACAAGCATGATCTAGAACATGAAGCACAAAGAAAAAGATATATCTCACTCTAATGTTATAACATCAAGGTTACTCAGATAGGTATGACTCGTCATAAATACAGATCATCTTAAATGTGGTAACTCTAATGCTGACCCGTATATGTCACTTTATGCTTACCCATATTTATCGCTAGATACTGACCTGTATTGGTTGCTGGTACCGATTCGTATTGGTCGCTAGATGCTGACCCCTATTGGTTGCTGGTGCTGACCCGTATTGGTTGTTGATGCTGACTCGTATTGGTCTTTGGTGCTGAATTATCTTGGTCATTGATGCAGAGGTAGATATGATTAGATATATAGCTTGATCATCCCACTATGGAGTTTATGATGCTAACCCACATTGGTCGTTCTTCTCATGTCACAACTAGCCACTGGATTCTTGTACGGAGCACGTCTGATCTCTGAAAGACTCTTCTCCCTAATCTATTTTTCCTTGTTATACCAGTACGAATTCCTGCCAAAAGAATACCCAAGGGACTACCCCGTTATAGGTGTCCCAATGTGACAGAGATGGGCACTTTTGTAAAAAAGGGCCTGGTTGGATTCAAGTCTGATCCAACCTAGATTGAATGTCAAACTCTGGAAAAAAAACTCACTTAGACTATCTCGAAAGGACTGCCTAGTCACCAGGGTGCTTATGACACATCCAGTGCATTGATCAGACACTCGGTTTATTATTTACACCCCCTTCTATGAAACGAGGGTGTTAGATCCATGGTTCAGCCCGGATCAATCCGACCTACCGAAATATACCAAAGGGACCACCTCTCAAAAGGGGTCCCAATGCCACTGATGGAGTCTCAAACGGACACCTGGTTCGTCAGTTATGGGTGTTTCTTTATTCAGGGGTTGTTTAGGTCTTAGCCCTATCTGACATGGTCAGGCCAACCTGACGCAACTGGTCCCAGGGTCTACCTAACCCTGCTCAGGTCCAGACAGTTAAGGTTTGACTCAATTCACTAGGTTCGGCCCATCAGGGTCAGCCATATTGGTTCACGGGCCCGGGTCGTGGTTTGCCCGGATTGCTGGGTGGAGCTCGGCTCACCCACACTGGCCCGTAGGCTGCTGGTCTGGACCGTTTGGCCGACCTGGCCTGACCTAAGGCAGACCACTTCACCTAACTGGCCTTGTGGATGCAAGGTTGCTTCATCGAGAGTGACGTGGCGCAGCGCGGGGTCTGTGCCACCCCCTCCTCCCACGCACCGTTGGCCGCAGCTGTTTCGGTCAGCGGCGCCAGTGGGTGCCACCCATATCCCATGCGGTCGGCTCAGACCAACCACCCTTGGTCACCACGGAACACGATGGTGCTCCACCTTCCACCGCCAGTGGCATGTTTCCGTAAGTATCCTCCATCCATCACGGCGCACGTCGGTGCGTCGCCTTTCACCACCCGTAGCTAGCTGTCGAGGGTCTCATCTAGCCACCATCGGGCACTACTGGAATGGCGCACTGGTGGTAGTTTTCATGGCCCTTAAATGCCTCATTGTCGTGTTCGTGCTCTGCCACAAAGAAAATACTAGGAAAATGTTTATCGGAGGTTCTGGGCCTTGTTGGTTTCAGCCCATGCCCTCAGCGTGAGCATTTTAAACATGAGGAAAAATTCACAATAACAAAAAGAGGAATAATCCCCAAGTTTAAGATCCCACAACAACCATATGCACGATTAGAGGAGACGTAGATCAACCTATTAGTCGGCTGGTCCTTGTTCATCAGATTTTTTAAAATTGGGAAGAGAGGGAACATAAAATCATATAAACCCCCTACATTTTATGAGGTTTGTTGCCACACGTTCGTCCTCAAGGGTTCTATGTTGTCGATGACGCTTCCTGTTTCCGACCTTCGAAAGGAATTATTTGTCATTCATCATTCCTCAATTTGGTGGAAGTGTGTCAGAACATCGCCCAGGAATCCCTCGAATCATTCCTCCTTATTTTTTCTGACATGTCAAACTATTTATAGAACCATGCTGCAGTGTTTCTATAATGACGTGACGTCATGTCGTTACGCTGTTTAATTTATAAAACAGCATCACCATTTTCCACCATTAAATTAACTGTTATGTTGTGGAATATAGGTCATCCATGGGTTTCATTAAAGTAACGCATCGTCGCATTATCTCTACCCCACAGTGTCGACGTCCGCCTCATAATAGAGTGTAAAGAATAATAAAAATATTTTAAATCATTTTGTTATTTTCTCGAAAAGTCCAAAAATTAACTTTTTCGCTCCGCCCTTTCTGTCCAATGATATGTCATTTCAAAGGAAAATCTCGGTGTTTTAGATTAAATTGTCTCCTCAGATGTTTAATCTAAGAACTTGTTCAAAATATAGAAAATTCCACCCACGTGCTTTCTAAATGTACCTTAAATAAAGTTCATAAATTTATTCTGGGCACACCGGGCCTCGAAATCACGCACCGTCAATTTTCCCCGACACATAAAAATCCAAAATAACTTAAAAAAATTACACGAATTTTCTTGTTCTTTACAGATTATTTGTTTCTTATAAACAATACAAGAAAAAATTCATTTTTCTGATAAAAGAAGTATTTTTCAAAAAAATCAATTTTACCGGCTTTTAATGGTGAGCCCTTTTAAATACAATATTTGATAATTTTATATATTCAATTTGACAAAATAAACTTCTTACTTAGAATCAAGATAAAAAAATTAGTTTGGATAAATATTCAGTGCTTTTTTGATAACATTCATATTTTGATGAATACTGAAAATACTAACTTTTATTTAAAAAATTTTCATTAATCAAAATAACTTATAGTGTTAAATTACAAATTTTAATGGTTTTTAAGTATTATTATATTATTATTTTATCATTTTATCCAATTTTGGTCATTTAAGTAAATTTATGTTTAAATTGGACACAAACACATATCAATCATTTGATAGTTATTACTTCCCAAAAACCCGCTTTCTAGTTTTGATAGTAGAAAATATTTTTAAATTAATTATTAAAACTTATATGGTTTTTATTTGGTAAAATAGACATAATTTTTTAATTTGGAATATAAAAATTATCTTTGAGATAATTTTTGATATTTTTCTAAAAACGTTCATTTATTTATGAATAGTGAAAAACATTGCGTTATTGTTTAAAGTCGAAGTTTTATTTAAATAACTATTTAAATTTTACATTTATTTTTAAGTAAAAATAGATATATAATACCTATCGTAGTTCAATTTAATTCATTTAAGTCATTTTATCATAAGATTATATATAGGAAATTTTATTGAACTTTTTACCGTCTTTTACCCACCTTTTAGGAACATTTCCAAATTTACATGAAACATAATTTTATTGCTTTTGTGAATTGAATTTAAAATATCAGAGGGGCATAGTTGAAATTAGTTAGTAAAATTTTGTTTAATAGGATGAAAATAATATTTGGTTAATACTAACTTTTGAATTTTATTTACAACAGTAAAAGGTAAAAAAGAAAAATTAAAGGTAAAAATGATATTTTAATCACCCTAACACATTTCCTAATTCTATTGGATATGTTTATTTTGACCAAAATAAACCTTAGGAAAAAAATATGATCATTTTTTATCCACTTGTATTATATTAAGACATTTATTTTATTTTATTTAAAGAAGAATTAAAAGTGTAAAATTCGATATTGAATAACTAAAAAAATTAATATTGGGTAACACATAAGATAAATTAGACTAAAAATGTTCATTAGAAATATAAAAATATTCAATACATAATGGTATTTTATTTATAATTTTTATACACTAAAAATTTATATTTATTTATGACACAATGATGATGAAGCAATTACCTTATTAATGAAAGACTAAAATAATTGACATTAAGAACATTAAAATAAATGTAAGTTGAACCTTTTGAGTAATTCCACTGATTTTATAAGTTAATACGACTAGTTAGATTTGATTTAATATTTTTTTAAGAAATCATATTTTTATGACTTTCACAAAAACCAAATACTAAATAGTGTCAAATTTGACATAAATGAGTTTTTAAAACAAATGCAATTTTATTGTATTATATAATAGTCCTAAAAATATAATGTTAGGCCAAATGACATATATATTGATATATATTTCAATAATTAACCACTTCAGGTTCTCTTGTCATATTATAGTATGTTTATTAACCAAGTAATATAAAAATACAAGAAGACATGGTAAAAGTTAAACTATTTAACTAATAATTAAATCCAAATGATAAGGTTAATATGATGACCTAAACTTGCCTAAAATCCATTGGTTGATAATATTTAGACCCATACCGACCTTATTCTTGGAATAAATTTATTTTTAGAAATTAGAAACTGAAAATGAATTTATATTAAAATAATATTTAAAACGTTTCCTAAAGTGACCCTCACCTCTCATATAAAAGGAAACATCCCCTTATCCCAAATTCACGCATCCAAAGCCATTTGTCTCAAACAAATATTTCTAAAATATCCTCCACACTACCCTAACTTCAATATAGAGGCCTTACATTGATCATAATTCTAACCTAAGGAGCCTTTTTGATCAAATTAAAAGAAAGCACCTAAAGAAGATTTAATAATTTCACCACCTCTTTCAAAGTTCTTTTCTTCTTCCACTTCTTCTTTATTTGTTGTTTCCATACCAAATTAATAACTCTAGTACATTATAAATACTGTTATTTTATTATAAATATGGTATAACCATATTCATTATTCAATCCATCCTATGAATGGCAATGTCACCCTACGTGCGTACGTACGACTTACCGTCTCCACGTCGTGGGGTAGTTTGTTATTTTACACTTCATTATTTGGATGGTTATAATAATGAGTATGATTGATTTAAATAATAAATATAACGTGATAATTAAAATTTATAGATGATATAACATCCAATTACATACGATTTTAACATCAATAGTATTATCTTTTCGCTCGTGCATACGTATGGATTCCCGTCTCCACGAACGCGATGAATTCATTTCCCATCGTAACCATTCAAGAATATTTTTCATTTTATGATTTAAATTAATTTTTAATAACTTTATTTCATTATTAATATTAATAAAATTCATCCTTTTTAAAACAAACATGAATTATGTAGCCAAACATATAAAGGAAAATGAATCAATTAACACCAGAAATAATGATACTACTGAAATATTGTTAGCAAATCAATATTAGAAGATCACATATGATATCATAGTTATGTATATGGTTATTGTATAATTTAATAACAATTATTTAACCAGTATATAGAATTTTAAACTTACGCTTGACTAAAGTAAAGTATAAGGTAAGTCGTTTTCATCTAACTTCTTATTCCTATGAGATTCATGCTATATTGCCACTATTTCCTTTTGTGTTATGTATATACTGACCATGGTTTTATTATTTTTGTAATATAATTTAATTTATGGGTATTTAAATATTAATTATATGATCCTTCATTCATGGGGTGTATGTTTTGTACGTTACCCAATTGGTAAGGGAATTTCTTATTTCTATTTCCACACATTGGTTTTTATGCAAACTTCACTGATTATATTACTCCAAGATTATGTGTGAAATAACTATTTATTTATTTATGTAGTAATTTACACTCCCCATTGTGTGTGTATACTTTTCATATACATAATCACCTCATTGATAAATTCTCAAGTCATCAATATGAACTTGATAAGAGTAATCTTAACTCAATATTAATTCATTGATTTAAACATCCAAGTCATTGGTGTTGTTTTTACAAGAATATGTGTGAATGTACTCTGATTGATTTACACTGAATATCCAATCATATTGAGTGTAATTATATTTTTCACACATAATTATTTCATTGATTTATCCTTAACCTAAGGATACGGTCTTTTATAAGATTTCATCTCAATTTACATTCTATTGAGACTTCTTTGTTGTTATGTACCAATTCAGTTTTATATGGTACACAAACTATACTTTGACATAGTATATCATGAATCCATTTATTCTCATGATATTATAATTTTTTTTATTAATTCAATTATTTTTATTTAAGTGTCTCTCATTTGGCTAGGAACTCTAACTAATATATTATTTTAAATGTTTTATAGATTTATTCTTCTAATTATTTTTCAATAATGTCCATGTTTTAAAAATGGTGTCAAGGATTTATTTATATGTAAATGAATATTTTAAAATTAAAATTACTGTATGGGACACTTTGATTAAAAAATCTATTTTTAATAACTTCTTGATAAATAGTGAGAATTTTAAATGTTTTCAAAAAAATATATATTTCTCTAAAATAGTTTTACTGATTATTTTCATATATGTCAATATCCTTCATTATTCTTGATTGAGGTTTATTTATTATAATACAATATTCTATATTGTATTGAATTAATTATGTTGGATGGTGGATGTGCTATTTTTATACCATTCATGGTTTGTGGTTAAAATATTGACATTTAGTATGCTAGTTTTAATATGAATGTTTATATTATATTTAAACCTTTTAATATGAGGAATGCATTGGACTTTGTAAGTGACAGATGGAGCATGATATTACTCATCAATGAATCAGTAGGTCTCATGAGACAAATAAGTGTCTTGGCATAAGGAATTGACAAAATTTTATTTGTAGTATTGGCATGAGGCCTTGATAATGTGGTTAAGATGTTCGGTATTATGCATTCCATCATTATGAAATTAGCTATTGACTTTATATATTGTTTTTTGACTAGTATAATATCCATGTTAATATGTTAATGGAATTATTTGATTTATATTTTCCATATTATAAAGATGTTTAAATTTAAAAGTCATGTGTTTTATTCTTATACATTGCCTTAAATTTTTATGCTTATTTATGAATGTTTCTGCCATATTTTTTATCCTTAATGAGCATCTGTCCTCACTCCTTTGTTATGTTTTGTTTTCTCAGGATGCGAAGAAGTGTATAATTTTTTATATTCAATTTAAATCATGGAGAATAATTTAATTCTAAAAATATTATCTAAGTTTAATTTTAAGTTAGAAATTGTAATGTGATGTTCATGTATGTAATTTATTTTCCAAGACCGCTAAACTAATCGGCCCTTTTGGACTCAATTCCTTGTAATCTGCCAATGTTATGTAATAATGCACTCACTCTGAGTAACTTGGGTCGATGCATTATGTAAAACCCCAAGCTTCCACGGTACGCTTCTTCTTCAATAATGCAATAGCTTGCATTGTACGCAAGTTTGAGATTCTAACACACCATGACCAATCAAAGTAGTCGTTATTAACAGTAATACCCACTTTTTTAAATTATATAAATTTTATATTTTAAAATGTACTTCATTTTTGTATTTGGAATATCAAAGTTATCCTATGTGGAATTTTTTTTAATTTTCTGAGAACTTCCAATTTTCTACGAATAGAGAAAATACTTAAAAACAACTTTTTTAATAAAAATAATTTATAGTGATAAATTATACTATTTAGGGGTTTCAAAGTATAATTATAATATATTTTTACCATTTTATCCAATGGTGGTCATTAGAATTAATTTCACTTTGAAATTGGACATAAACAATTGTCAATCTTTTGAAATATATTATTTCTTAAAAACACGCTATTTGTTATGATAGCGGGAATTAATTATTAAATTAATTAATTCAACATAAATGTTTTGAATTTTGTAAAATAGAAATCATTTTTTAATTAGGAATATCAAATATATCTTAGGGTGAATTTTTGGTATTATTCTGAGAAACTTAAATTTTTTATGAATAGTGAAACCACTAAGTGGTAGTTAAAAAAACTAATTTTTTGTTTAAATGAAATTTTACCACCTCTGTGATTTGAATTTAAAAAATAAAACATACATCATTGTCATTAGGAAGTATAATGTGGTTCAAGGGGATTAAAATAATTTTTGGTGAATAGTAACTTTTAAGTTCTATTAATCGTGATTAAAGGTAATTAGTGTAATTTAAGGTAAATATAATGTTATAATAATATTAAATTACTTTTAAACTTGTCCTACCCTTATTGGATGAGTCATGGATGGACAATACAATCCATGGGTCAACTTGAGGACCCCATAGAGCCACTTGGGTAAGAAAATGACATTAATAACTTTTTATTTAAAGTAAAAATAAAATTTTAACAAACATGTGTTGTTTTACTAAAACAATTATTACATGGGGTTATATAAGTTAAAATTTAGACTATAAATATTAATTGGAAAGATTAAAAGATTTCATAATCATGTTAATTTTTTTATAATTGTTAGGCATTAAATAAATTTATTTATGACACCATGATGATGTAGTGATTACCTCATTAATGAACAATTTAAATAAAATGAAACGATGAGGTAAAATATAAGACATAAACTTGTCTAAAACTTATTTTATGGGTATATTTCGAACCCTTATCACCTTATCCTAGAAATATATCATTTTGGGACCTTTAAAATACTAAAATCATTTCATAATAAAGTAATATTTCATGACTTTCCAAAAGAGCCCCCCCCCTCCTCTTTTAAAAGGCCCCCACCTCTACCACATTATTCACACCTTCAAAGCCATTTGACTCGGCAAAACTCTTCCCAAATACTCTCTAAAATTACCTCTCTTACTTCTAGAAGCCTCACTTTGGGCAGAAGGCTTCCCAAGGAAGCCTTTGGCGCAAATCAAAAAGAATTAGCCGGTTTTAAGGTAATGTCTTCACTTATGTTCTTTTGTTTTATTTGGCTTCTCCAACCCCTTAAACTCTTTTTATTTCTTTATTTTGTAAAAAACCCAGTATCTTCAATATACTATGATGTTTTTATGATAATTATTTGATTTACACTTACAAACACCTTCATCTAATGGTTAAAGAACATATTGTTTCTGTGGGTGGTGAATTACTGCCTCACGAAACGATGATTGTTCAATATTCTTTTAACACCTCTCATGGTGGCCAATAAGATGTCACTATATTTATATATGATATATATTATGTTTATTTTTTCCTTATGCTTATTTATTTTTCATTTATGGCATACCTTTATGATTTACATTATGGGTAAATGTGATAATTTCATTTTAGGAAGTGCAGACTACTGCCCCTTCAAAGTGATTTGAATCATTAATGCCATATGTAAGATGTATAAAGGATAGTGTAAATAATATTATATATGTTATTATACTAGAATTATAATATTTCTTTATATCATTATGATTTCATTCCATTAAATACGAAATATAAATGAAAGTAGCGTTCAGGTGTACGTACAGCTTAGCGTCTCCATGAATGGTGCATTTCATTTCTTACATCTAAAAGTTATGTAATATTATAAATTCATGAATATACTAGATATATATGATATATAAAATATCTAGATCATGAAAATAATTCTTTAGATGATGGATATTTTACCACACCAACAACTTGTAATTATACGAAGTTTATTGTTGACTCAAGTATCAAAGATCGAAAAAACGACCATTATTAACTTAAATGACTACATAATGTTCATAACATGGTAATAAGTGATATAAAAGGAATAATTAACTTTTGAAAGGTTCTTAAGAAGGTATAAATTGTCTCTAGTTTATTATTTAGGAGATTAAAGAACGATCGAGTCAAGTTGGACATGAGGTAAGGGACTTCCTCTCAATCTCCTTTCATTGAGGAATATTTTGTTTTATACGGTGTATAAAACCCTTTTACTTTTATGTTTATTCAAAAGGAATATTTTTATATGAATCGTTTTACTAAACGACAAAAAGTAATGTATTTTTGTCATACGTATGCGGCGACAACGACTTCTCTGCCGCTGTGACCATTATTTGAGTTTCGGCTTCCTCTACAAGCCATAACTTTTTTTTAAAATGAAAAATAAATACCATGTTTTACATTTCTTTTATTTTGGTATTGAAAATGGTTTTATCATATCAATGTGCTTTATTGATATCTTGTGATTGAAATTTGGAAATTTTATGTTTCCATTATGCATGTTTTATGTGATACGATTGTGTTATGGTTTATGATATGTTTAAACATGTTAATATGAGGAATGCATTGGACATAATAAGTGACGGGTTGAGTCTGATATAGCTCCTCGATGCATCGATAGGTCTCCTGAGACAGACTAGTGTCTTGGCACAAGGCCTTGAAAAAATCATATTTGTAGTCTTGGCACGAGGCCTTAACTATGTAGTTATGTTAGTCTGGCATTATGCATCCCATCATTATGAATGTGGTTATTGATATTGCATGTGATTATTCAACTAGTATAATATCCATTTGAATATGTAAATGGCATTATTTCATTTTATTTTTTCCATATTATGCTAAAGTTCAAGTTTAAAAGGATTTTGTTTTAGTTATACATTTCCTTAAATGTTTATGTTTATTTATGAATGTTTCCGCTGTATTGTTATCCTTACTGAGCATCTAATCTCACCCCTTTCTATGTTTTATTTTCCTAATATGTGATGAAATATTTTATGAATGACCTACAGGAATAGTATGAAGGGGATAGGAGTGTGGACTATGGAGACTATGTTGTTTTTTATTTTTAACTTTTGATGTCATGTAACATTAATGAATGTATCTAGTGTTTCCAAGGCTACTAAACTAATCTGTATTTTGAGACTTGATCTTTTGTGATTATGCCAATGTTACGTAATAATGCACCGACTCTGGGTAACTGGGGTCGAGACATTACAGTTGGTATCAGAGGCAGTTTAGTACTATCCTTGGAAGCTAGATTTAGATAAACTCTGATTAGAGATCATATCCCTAAGATATACTTTGAGGATTAGTATAGAAGAACTTCCTAGAATTTTGGTATTATAGAGATTTTTTGAGTTTCCAGAGAAATACATCCCTGTCTGGATACGATCAGGTAGAGGCGGCTCTGGCGCAGATGTACATAGGGGTAAAACCCTAAAACACCGCTTTAAGCTAGACTCGAACTAGAACTGGTGCATGACAACAAGCCTTGATGCACTCTTGATTACGACACTCCTGGGGGATATGCTTAGGATAATTCTCATTTTCTTTACAAACCATTATGAAGGGTTTATGAGTATATAATTCCTCAACGATAACATTTTTATGATTATGGATTATATCCATAAACTATTCAATTTATGTTAGGTGTTTTACAAGTATGGAATTATGTATTTTGATTCAAAAATAATCTAGTTTATGACATTGTTTAGAAATGGAGCCTAGTGGAAGGAATGGAAACCGTATCAATGCACGAACTCCATATAGGGATTTCCCTCCTACTCAAGATAATTATAGTGGAGCTGGTGATTGAACTGGTGTTGATCAGCTAATCACCATACTGGGAAAACTCACTCAGGTTATGAATAATAACCTCACCTATATGGAGAACACTGATCCACAATGTGGAGGATCAATGTTAGATAACTTCATGAGGCTGCAACCACCAACATTCAATGGGAGTACAAATCCCTTAGTAGTTGAGCAATGGATAAATTCCTTAGAGAAAATATTCCATGCCTTGGGGAGTAGTGAAAGAGAAAAGGTGATCATGGCAGTTTACCACCTCACTAGAGATACTGATCAATGGTGGTCATTGATTCAAAACACAAAGGAAGATGATGAAGTATCAAATATGGAATGGAGGGAGTTCAAAGATCTTTTCATAGAAAAATAATTTCCTTGTGACCATCGAGTGGATATGGAAAGGAAATTTATGAGTCTGAGGTAAAAGGGGGATGAGAATGTCACAAAGTATGAGGCTAACATTACAAGGTTAGCGAGGCTTGCAGTAGATTATATATGTAACCCAAGAAGTAATATTGATCGTTTCTTTGATGTGTTAAAACCATTTCTCCATCGAGATTTAGTATCACAATCTTTCTCAACGTATGAAGATATAGTCTTGTGTTCTATCAAGATAGAAAAGGAATTCTCTAAATCTTATGACAATAAATTAAAGCAAGAGAAGAAGAGAATGGTGGAATAAGATACAAATAAAGGGAAAAGGGGAAAGAAGGATTTTCCATTATGCAATAATTGTGGGAAGAATCACCCTGGTACTTGCCTAAAGGGAATGGGATTTTGTTACAAATGTGGAGAAAAAGGTCACCAGGCTCGTGATTGCAAGGGAAAGAAAGAGGATATCAATGTTGAATGCTACAATTGTAGAGAAATGGGGCATTATGCAAATGAATTTCCTAAGCATCAGGGAAACTTACCTCAGAAAAGGCCAAGGGATCAAGTCCAATTTAATGCTATTACTACAGATGAAGTTGAATAATTATTGTATTTGTGTTTTTGGACTCAAGAACTATATTATGGTTATAAGAATAATGTTATATATATAAGGATTGTACTGTAGTACTCATTGTTTTCATTAAGGTTTTAATATGATGGAGGTAATCTGATTATTAGTATGTGACAATGAGAGAAACATTAATTTGTTTGGGGAATATGAAGTTACAATTGATTTTGGAATTTAGAGACCGTTTAGAGAGAGTTTGGACAGAAGTTTTTTGGATAAGTATAAAGGTTGGAATGGATTATATTTTACATTGGATACTATTGTTAAGGTTATTTTTGGATATTTATAAAAAGGACAACATGCAGACCGTGTGACAACCCGTCACATCGGACAAATCTGTGGGAACAGAACCCACAACTATAGTGCAATTAGGATTTATCACATACCAATGGACTATGTGAAGTCACTAGAGTGTATAATGTAGTCTTTTTTAGTTCTGATAGATGATGTATAAATTTATTTTTAGAACCCTATACGGTTAGGATAAATAGAATATTTTTGAGTTCTATTACCTTTTGGAGTGAAAGATGGGTTTTTGGTAAAAATTTAGTAAGGAATGAATGTCTACATGACAAGTAAATATATTTCCTTTAATTATTTGTAAATCTCATAAATAAATTCTTTAACTTTATGAAAGGTAAATTAAAACAAAAAAATGTTTTCAGTTAACTTTTCCTACTGGGGAATCAATGATCGTTTAACCAATCCCAACTTTGTGATTTTCTTATAATTAACTTTCTCCTAATCCTTTTTTCTACAACTCTCTATCAGACCTTGATGGTTTTTTTCTCCTCCATATCCACGTTTTCATAGAATCCTAGTATTGGCTGTCGCGGGTGACCTTTGTACTTCTCTTTCTTTCTTTTCAAGTTATATTTTTATTAACCCTATTTCTGATATGGGTTTTCCACAAAGGTATATTCTATTTTCAACTGTTTATTTTAGAAGAACATTTTCAAATTGCAAGGACACAATTTCTTGAAGGAGGGAATAATTTAAAACCCCATGCTTCCATGGTACGCTTCTTCTTCAATAATGCAATAGCTTGCATTGTACGCAAGTTTGAGATTCTAACTCACCGTGACCAGTAAAAGTAACAATTATGAACAGTAATACCCACTTTTTGAAATTATCTAAATTTTATATTTCAAAATGGAATTCATTTTTGTATTCAGAATATCGAAATTATCCTATGTGCAATTTTTTGTAATTTTCTGAGAACATCCAATTTTCTATGAATAGAGAAAATACTTAAAAACAACTTTTTTATTCAAAATAATTTATAGTGATAAATTATAATATTGAGTGATTTTAAATTATAATTAGAATATATTTTTACCATTTTATTCAATGGTGGTCATTAGAATTAATTTCACTTTGAAATTTGACATAAATAATTGTCAATCTTTTGATATATATTGTTTCTTAAAAAGACGTTATTTGTTGTGACAGCGGGAATTAATTATTAAATTAATAAATTCAACTTATATGTTTTGAATTTTATAAAATATACATCATTTTTGAATTAGGAATATCAAATATTGCTTCAGGTGAATTTTTAGTATTATTCTGAGAAACTTCATTTTTTGATGAATAGTGAAACCACTAAGTGGTAATTAAAAAACTAAATTTTTGTTTAAATGAAATTTTACCACCTTTGTGATTTGAATTTCAAAATCCTGACATACATCATTTTCATTAGGAAGTAAAATTTGGTTCAATGGGATTAAAATAGTTTTTGGTGAATAGTAACTTTTAAGTTCTATTAATCGCGATTAAAGGTAATTAGTGTAATTTAAGGTAAATATAATGTTATAATAATATGAAATTACCATTAAACTTGTCCTAAACTTATTTGATGAGTCATGTCAGACCAATAAAATCCATGGGTCAACTTGGGGACCCCATGGAGCTACTTGGGTAAGAAAATGACATTAATAACTTTTTATTTAAACTTAAAATAAAATTGTCACAAACATGTGTTGTTTTACTAAAAATATTATTACATGGGGTTATATAAGATAAAATTTAGACTATAAAAATTAATTGGAAAGATATAAATCTTTTATAAATCATGGTAATTTTTTTATAATTTTTAGGCTTTAAATAAATAAATTTATTTATGACACCATTATGATGTAGTGATTACCTCATTAATGAACAATTTAAATAAAATGAAAAGATAAGGTAAAATATAATATTAAAACTTGTCTAAAACCAATTTTATGTGTATATTTAGAACCCTTATCACATTATCCTCAAAATATATCATTGTGGGACTTTTCAAATCCGAAAATCATTTCATAATAAAGTAACATTTCATGACTTTCCAAAAGAACCTCTCATATCCTCTTATAAAAGGACCCCACCTCTACCACCTTATTCACACCATAGAAGCCATATTTCTCGGCCAAACTCAGCCCAAATACACTCTCAACTTCCCTATCTTTCTTCTATAAGCCTCACTTTGGTCAAAGTCTTCCCAAAGAATCATTTGTCTCAAAACAAAAAGAGTTACTCGATTATAAGATAATATCTTCTCTTATGTTCTTTTGTTTTATTTTTCTTCTCCAACCCCTTAAACTCTTTTCATTACTTTAGTTTTTAACCAAAACAGTATATTCAATATACTAGGATATTTTATGTGAATTATTTGATTTACACTTACACACACCTTCATCTAATGGTTAAATAACATACTGTTTTTGTGGGTCGCGAATTACTGCCTCACAAAATGATGATTGTTCAATATTCTTTTAACACCTCTCATGGTGGCCATTAAGATGTCACTATATTTATATATGATATATATTATTTTTATTTTTTACTTATGCTTTTATATTTTTCATTTATGGCATACCTTTATGATTTCCATTATGGGTAAACGCGATAATTTCATTTTAGGAAGTGCGGACTACTGCCCCCTCATAGTGATTTGAATAGTTAATGCCATATATGGGACGTATAAAGGATGGAGTAAATAATATTATATATGATATTATACTGTAATTATAATATACCTTTATATCATTATGATTTCATTCCATTAAATACAAAATAGAAATGAAAGTAGTGTTCATCCGTACGTACGGTTTACCATCTCCATGAATGGTGCATTTCATTTCTTACCTCTAAATGTTATGTAATATTATAAATTCATGAATATAATATATATATATGATATATATGATATATAGATCATGAATATAATTCTGTAGATAATGGATATTTTACCACACGAACAACTTGTAATTATAATAAGTTTATTGTTGACTCAAGTACCAATGATCGACAAAACGACCGTTATTAACTTAAATGACTACATAATGTTCATAACATGGTAATAAGTGATATAAAAGGAATAATGAACTTTAAAAAGGTTCTTAAGCAGGTAGAAATTAACTCTAGTTTATTATTCAGGAGATTAAAGAACGATCGAGTCAATTGGGACATGAGGTGAGGGACTTTGTCTCAATCTTCGTTCATTGAGGCATATTTTGTTTTATACACAACTTTATTTTATACGGTGTATAAACACCTTTGAATTTTACGTTTATTCAAAAGGAATCTTTTTATATGAATCATTTCACTAAAAGACAAAATGGAATGTTTTTTTTGTCGTACGTATGCGGCGACAATGACTTCTCTGCCGCCGTGACCATTATTTGAGTTTCGGCTTCCTCTACAAGACATAACTTTTTATTAAATGAAAAATAAATACCAAATTTTACTTTTCTTTTATTTTGGTATGGAAAATGGTTTTATCATATCAATGTGTTGTATTGATATCTTTCGATTGAAATGTGGAAATTTTATGTTTCCATTATGCATGTTTTCTGTGATACGATTATGTTATGGTTTATGATATATTTAAACCTGTTCATATGAGGAATGCATTGGACATAATAAGTGATGGGTGGAGCCTGCTATAGCTCCTAGATGTATCGGTAGGTCTCATGAGACAAAATAGTGTCTTGGCACAAGGCTTGGACAAAATCGTATTTTTAGACTTGGCACGAGGCCATGACTATGTGGTTATGATAGTCTTGTGTTAGGAATTCCATCATTATGAAAGTGGTTATTGATATTGCATGTGATTATTCGACTATTAGAATATCCATGTGAATAACTAAATGGAATTATTTCCTTTCATTTTTTTCATATTATGCTGAAGTTCAAGTTTAAGAGGCTTTTGTTTTAGTTATACATTGCCTTAAATGTTTATATTTCTTTATGAATGTTTCCGTTGTATTGTTATCCTTACTGGGAATCTGAGCTCACCCCTTTCTATGTTTTATTTTCCCAGGATTTGAAGAAATATTTTATGACTGACCTACAGGGATAGTCTGAAAGGGATAGGAGTTTGGACTATGGAGACTATGTTATTTTGATTTTTCACTTTATGATGTAATGTGACATTTATGAATGTATCAAGTGTTTCCAAGGATTCTAAACTAATCGGTCTTTCGAGACATGATCTTTTGTGATCATGCCAATGTTAGATAATAATGCACCGACTCTGGGTAACTGGGGTCAGGGCGTTACACATTATAGTTGGTACCATAATAAGTTTCGTACAAACCATAGAAAATATATTTAAAGAAAATCTAATTAGAGAACATTACCCTAAGATAGAATTTGAGGATTAATATATAAAAACATCTTCGAATTTTGGTAATATAGAGATTTTGTGAATTTTCCAAGCAATACATCCCTTTTTGGATATGAGCATGTAGATGCGGCTCTGGAACAGATGTATCTAGGGGTAAAACCCAAAAACACTTCTTTGAGATAGACTTAAACAGGAACTGGTGCATGAAAACAAGCCATGATGAACTCTTGGTTACAACACTCAGAGGGGATATGCTATGGATAGTTAACTTTTTCTTTATAAACTGATTTGAAGGATTTAAATATAATATGAGATTAAATATCCTTGGTCAATCCTATGGTGTTTTTGATTGAAAATATTGTGTCATGATATTCTCTAAATGATTTTATGACTATATTTACTCACACTATGATTTCTGGTTTTACTGAATGGATGGATTCCAAGGAAGTCAGAGTAACATTGAACATGGTGTACAAGGTGGGCACGACGATGGAAATGAGAAACTAAATGGAATGTTGACAGACGTAAAGGATATTATGTTAATTCTGATACAGGTTTCCAAAAATATGATCAACAATGTATACATTAACCAACTCACAAACACTACAAAGAAGTAAAAGGTGGAGAATGATAAGAGCTCCAACAGTGAAGACTATGGAAAAAATAATGCTCAATTTCCATCATTTAGGAAATGTGGAAGGAGACACCCAAGAAAGTGTCTCAATAGAAAAAAGAAATGTTTTTTGTGTCGGAAAGAAGGATATAAAGTGATGAATTGCTGAGGAAAAATGAAGAGTTATATGGAAGAAAATAAAAATGATCCTAAGAATCCAATTAAAGACATTTTCTGTAAAGTTAGGGGACCTGGGCATTACCTGAGTCAATTAACTATTCTGTAGGATAACCACTAGGTCGCAAAAAAACCTATGTGGAAATAAATGGATGGTGAAATGTTTAAAAGTATTAATTCTATTGTCTATTTGATTACAATGGAATAATTTTCTCTGGTATGTATATTCCTACATTTTGTTATGATAAAAGGTTATTTGAGGAAGAATTGTTTTTTCTTGTGTGGATATAGTTATAAGGAACCATTTGGGTTTATATGATCCTTGAATTTGAGGAAATTATAGGTCATCAATATTTTGGATGAAAATGCGAGGTATGAGATAACATTTGTGGTTAAATTATTTCACGGTTGTTATGTGAAATTTATATCATTTTTTCAATGTTATAAAATGTATTCTTTAAAAAGGAAAATAAGTAGATCGTGTGACAACCCGTCGTGTCAGAAAAAGTTGCGGGAATCGAACACACAAACAAAGAGCGACTTGAATTTATCACCTAAAACTGGACTACGTGAAGTCCCTGATTAGTGTGAATAATTATTTTTAGTTAAATAATTTTATTGATGAATAATAAGTTGATTTGGGATCATATTTTTTATCAAATGTATATTCTTAGTATAGGAAATTGATCTGATGATTAAGTGCTAAATGTTATTTCAGAAGAGGTTCACTCTATTGGGAACACTATATTCCTATAGAAAAAATAATACTATGGGATTTAATTTGAGGAGTAATGGTAGAATTTTATTGGAAGAACATTCATTTTTATTTTGGAATTATAGAGATTTAGTGTATTAATTGAAATGATTAACAAATCATTGAGAATATGTGATTTGGTTAATTATACATGAGTATGAGACTTTAAGAGTTGTTGATGTTATTTGAAGATAAATGTTAAGATTAAATATGAAATACTATGTTATTAAGTTCTTTTTAGTTTAGGGTTTCAAACTTAGTTTGGATTATTTTGAAGGATTTTTAGGACAATTGTTTATTGGAAGGTATTTATTGAACTTTGGCTATTGTTTGTTTAATTTTGGAAATTAAAATTAGTATTTCTTTCATTAAAAGATTATCCATTTTGGGGATCATCTGATCTTGTACTAACTATTTTGTTTTTGTATAATATCTAAATACAAGGTAAATATATAGTTAATCTTTTGTGGATTAAGTGATTCTCTAGAAGTTGATTCAAGCGCTTCAGGTGTGACCAAGTCATCATGAATATTCATCGTTTAGAGAAAAGACAAGTTAGTGGTAGATATTTATTAAATGATGAAACTCTACATGAAAATTAAGTATATCTCTTTATTTTCTTAGTCAATGTCATAAAATGAATTCCTCAACTTTATGAAATGGAACTTAAAACAAAAAGCGTTTTCTGTTTACTTTTCTTATTGGGAAAGTAATGATTATTTAACCCATCAAAATTTAGTGGTTCTCTTGTTTTTCACTTTCTTCTGATCATGATTTCTATCACTCTCCATCAGAACTTGACACTTATTTGATCTTCCATATCCTTATTTTCCTACATGGAATCTTTGTATGGGTTATCTCGGGTGACCTTTTTACTTGTCTTTATTTCTATTAAAGTTATAGTTTTGTGGCCTCTTTTTATGATGTGAGACTTTCAATAAAGTTCCCAAGCCCAATTTTGAAATTTTTAGGATGCAATTTTAAAATGGGGGGGGGAGAATTTAACACCCCAATATTTCATTGTAAGTTATTTTCTTTAAAGTAATTCAATACCTTGTGCTACACGCAACATCGAGTTTGAGCGCACCACAATATATCGAACAAGTCATTCAAAAAGCTGTTATGAGTTGTTTTAACTGAATTTTGAATTTTATATACTCCATATAATTTTAACATCCATATTATGTGTTTCTTTGACATAATATAAGAACAAATTCAGTTTTTCATATAAAATAAGAATTTTTTAAAAAATGCAATTTTACCACCTTTTAATAGAGAACCATTTGTAAATCAAATATTTGAAAATTATAATTATTGAATTTGACAAAATAAAATTCTAATTTAGAATAGGGACATAAAAATTTAGTTTGGATAAATTTTTGATGCTTTTTTTATAACTTTCATATTTTGATGAATAGTGAAAAATACTAAATTTTAATCGAAAACAATTTTTTAATAAAAATACTTTATAGTCTTAACTTATACATTTTAATGGTTTTTAATTATAATTAGATTATATTTTTTTTATTTAATCCAATTTTAGTCATCGGTAGTAATTTTACATTTAAATTGGACATAAACACATATCAATCTTTTAATAGTTTTTACTTCTCAAAGACCCGCTTTCTAGTTTTGACAAAGGAAATTATTTTTAATTTAATTAATAAAAATTATATATTTTTAATTTGGTAAAATAGACATCATTTTTGAATTTGGAATATAAAAATTAGCTTCGGGTGAATTTTTGGTATTTTTCTAAAAACATTCAATTTTTGATTAATAGTGAAAAACACTACGTTATTGTTTAAATCCCACTTATTATTTAAATGATTATTTTTAATTGATATTTATTTTAAATTAAAAATAGATACATAATACATATATTAGTTCAATTTAATTCATTTAATTCATTTTATAATAAGATTAGATATATAAAATTTTATTGAACTTTTTACATTCCTTTACCCACCTTCTAGTCACATTTTCAAATTTTCATAAAACATAATTTTACTGATTTTGTGAATTGAATTTCAAATATTTGAGAGATAGGGTTTACATCAGTAATTAAAATGTCATTCAATAATATGAAAATAATTTTTGGTGAATAGTAACTTTTGAATTTTATCTACAACGGTTAAAAGTAAATAGGGAAATTAAAGGTAAAACTAATATTATAATTACCCTAACACATGTCTAGTTCTATTGGATAAGTGTATTTAGACCAAAATAAACCTTAGTAAAAAAATATGGTCCTTTTTTATCCACTTGGATTAGATTAGGACATTTATTATATATTATTTAAAGAAGTGTTGAAGTGTTAAATTAAAAATTTAATAACTAAAACATTTTTCATATAGGCTTACACATAAGATAAATTAGACTATAAATATTTATTAGAAATATAATAATATTTACTAAATAATTTTATTTTATTTATAATTTTTAGACATTAAAAAATTAAATGTATTTATGACACAATGATGATGTAGTAATTACCTTATTAATGAGAGACTAAAATAATTCATGTTATAAATATTAAAATAAATGTAAATTAAAACTTTTGATGCATTAAAATAATTTAATAGTTTAATATGAAATGTTAGGGTTGATTAAATGTTTTTTTAGAAGAAATAAAAATTTTAGGACTTCCACAAAAACCAAATATTAAATAGTGTCAAAATGGACATAAATGATGTTTTTAAACAAATACTATTTTATTCAATTATATAATAGTCCTAAAAATATAATGTTTGAACAAAGGACTTATAAAATTTTACATATGGAATTAATGAACCACTTTAGGTTCTCTTTGAATTTAATATTAATTTGTTTAACCATGAAATATAAAAATACAAAAAGACGTGGTAAAAGTTAAACTGGTTAACTAAGAATTAAATCTAAAAGATAAAGTTAATATGATGACCTAAACTTATCTAAAAACTATTGGTTGATAATATTTAGACCCATACCTACGTTATCCTCAGTATAAATTTATTTAAATCTATTCAAAAAAGAAAATTATTTTATAATAAAATAATATTTCAAGCTTTTTTTAAAGTGAACCTCACCTCTCTTTTTAAAGAACACTTCCCCTTATCCCAAATTCACATATCCAAAATCATTTGGATCAACCAAACCCTACTCAAATATCCTCCCAACTACTATAACATCAACCTAGAGGCATTAAATTGATCATAAATCCAACATAATGATTCTTTTTTATCAAATTAAATGGAATCACCCGAAAAAAGTGGTAATAATTTCACCACCTCTTTCCAAGTTCTTTGCATCTTCCACATCATATTTCTTAATTGTTTTCATACCAAAATAATAACTCTGGTACCTTCTAAATATTTCTATGTTATTATAAATATGTTACAACTATATTCATTATTCTATCCATCCTATGAATGACAATTTCACCTTACGTGTGTACGTACGGTTTACTGTCTCCACGTCGTGGTGTAATTTGTTATTCAACACTTCATTATTTGGATGGGCATAATAATGATTATAATTTATTTAAATACTAAATATTGTATCTTAATTATTATTTATATATGATATTCCATCTGATTACATATGATTTCACCATTAATATAATGATATTACTGCTCGTGCGTACGTACAGATTACCTTCTCCATGAACGCAATGAGATTCATTTCCCATCATAACCATTTAAGAATAATTTTCATTTATTGATTTAAAATAATTTTTAAGTAATTACTATACTTATTTTTATTAATAAAATACATCCTATCCCAAACAAACATGACTTACGTAACAAAACATATAAAGGAAAATGAATCAATTAACACCCAAAACAATGATACTACAGAAATATTATTAACAAATCAATATTATAAAATCGTATATAATATCAAATTTATGTATCTAGTTCTTTTATAATTTAATAAAAATTATTTATCCATTATACAGAAGGTTAAACTTACCCTAGACTAAAGGAAAGTATATGGTTAGGGGTTTTCATCTAACTTCTTATTCCCGTGAGATTCATGCTATATTGCAACTATTTACTTTTGTGTGGTGTATGTATTTTCCATGATTGTATTATTTGGGTAACATTCATTAATTTAAGGGTATTTAAATATTCATTGTATGATCCTTCTTTCATGTGGTTTATGTTTCATAAGTTACCAAATTGGTAAGGGAATTTCTAATTTTGATTTCCACATATTGGGTTTTACGCAAACTTCATCGATTATTTTACTCCAATATTATGTGTAAAATCATTATTTATTTATTTATGTAGTAATTTACACTCCCTGTTTTGTGTATATACTTTTCATACACATAATCACTTCATTGATAAATTCTTAAGTCATCAATAAGAACTTGATAAAAGTAATCTTAACTCAATTTCCATTCATTGAGATAAACATCCAAGTCATTGGTGTAGTTTTTACATGAATATGTAGAATTTCTTCCAATTGATTTATACAGAATACGCAATAATATTGAGTTTATTTATATTTTTCGTACATAATTATTTCATTGATTTATCTTTAACCTACGTATACAGTCTTTTTAAGGGATTTCATCTCAATTTATATTCCATTGAGTCTTCTTTGTTGTTATGGGCCAATTCACTTTTATATAGTGTACATATTGTACATTGACATAGTATATCATGAATCCATTTATTCTCATGATATTATAATGTTTTTATTACTTCAATTATTTTTATTCAAGTGTCTCTCATTTGGTTAGGAACTCTAACTAAAATATAATTTTAAATGTTTTAAAGATTTATTCTTCTAAATCGTTCTCATTAATGACCATGTTTTAAAAATGGTTTTAAGGATTTATTTATATAAACAAGAATATTTTGAAAATAAAATTTCCTTTTAAATTTTACAAGTTTTATGGGAAATTTTTTTAAAAAATCTATTTTAACCAACTTCTTGAATAATAGTGATACTTTTAAATGTTTTCATGAAAAAAGTGATATTTCTCTCAAATAGTTTTACTGATTATTTTCATCTATGTCAATATCCTTAATTTTTCTTGATTGAGCTGGATTTATTATAATAAAATATTAAAAACATTATCTAATGAGTTATGTTCTAAGGTGGATGTTATATTTTTATACCATTCATGGTTTAGGGTTAAAATATTGACATTTTTATGCTAGTTTTAATACAAATGTTTAGATTATGTTCCAACATTTTCATATGAGGAATGAATTGGACTTAGTATGTGACGGGTGGAGCCCACTGTAGTTCCCTAATGCATCTGTAGGTCTCATGAGACAAACTAGTTTCTTGGAACAACGCATTAACTAAATCTTATCTATAGTCTTGGCAAAAGTATGTGACTATATGGTTATGATGTCTAGGATTATGCATTTCATCCTTATGAAATTAGCTATTGATGTTACATGTGATTATTCGACTAGTAGAATATCCATGTGAATAAGTAAATGAAATTATTTGATATATAATTTCCATATTATACAGAAGATTGAGTTTAAAATGCATGTGTTTTAGTGTTATACATTGCCTTAAATGTTTATTCTTATTTATTAATGCTTCTACTATATTCTTTATCCTTACTGAGCATTAGAACTCAACCCTTTGTTATGTTTTACTTTCTCAAGATTCCAAGAAGTGTATTATGTTTTATATGCAGGTTTATTCTAGGAGAATTATAAAATTCGAAAAGGATTATCTATGTTGTATTTTAAGTTAGAAATTGTAATGTGAAGTTCATATATGTAATCTATTTTCCAAGACCGTTAAACCAATCAGCCCTTAGGGAATTGATTCCTTATAATTATACCAATGTTATGTAATAATGAACTGACTCTGGGTAACTATGATCGGGTCATTACAATGGTGGGATAATATATTCATTTACTTAAACATGAAATCAGAATTTCCCCCTAAATATTTTTATAAAACATTCATCAAAAAACATATTCAAAATGTACAACATTTGAAAAATTCTTTTAAATCATGAAAAACCTATGAAAACACTTTCAAAAATATATATATATACCCTTCACCATAAAAAGGTATCCTTTACCATACATTAAATATAGTCTAAGTATATTACTTTTTAAAAAAAATAATATTTTAATAAAACCCCACATAAAGTATAGATAAATCATATATGTATCTTGGGACATAATTTTTATATCACTCTTACAAATATGAAATTCATTGCAGATCTATATCAGGATCACCCTTTCTTGTATTATAATAGAAACAATCATCCTTGGTATATAACGGAACCACCCATATTTGGTTTATAAATGAATTAACTATCCGTGGTTTATAATTTATCCACGCATCAAAATTTCCATTCCATGATCCATAAGATAATATTTTTAAGGGAAATCTTGTATATAAATACCCTTTTCCCCATTAATAAAAAAAATTCTAGATATCAAAATGTCTATTCCATTTGAAACCCTTTTTGAAAATGCATAGAAAAAGGGAAATAAGGTTTCTTTTGAAGAAAAAAAATGAAATATTATAATGGAATCCAATCATAGAATAATGTTTACAATGGTAGTAAAAAACATTTCCAATCATATAAGTCAAAAAATTACATTCCTTTTTCCTTTTAATCAAACATAATATATTAAATATTTAAAAATATTTCTTTTGAAAGACTTTGAAACAAATTAAAAAGTTAAATAAAATTTACATTATAATTAAATTATATATATATATATATATTAATATAATAAATTTAATAATATGTACATGAAAGGAAAATATTTAAAAAATTAACCTTCAGAACATTTAAACATGGTTTTTTAATGTAAAGTGACTCTTACCTCTAGTATGACATGTCATGTACATTCCTTATTTTTAGGAATAATAAACTTATATTAATTATTAACCTTCTTAAGAAAATTTTTTTAGTTTATTAATCATTTTGTTATATCTGTTATTATTTCGTATACAACATCTTAATCAATTGTGTTCATGTTAGTTGTTTTAATGATATTCATCACATTTGTTCAAAATTGATTTGTTAAGTTAACAATGGTCAAAGTGGTAATTATTCAATAATATTTGTATTAATCATCCTTAAATAATCTTAAATTTTATTCCTCAATTGTAATTTATAAAATCAACCACGAAATATGGTTATGAAAAATAAATTATGTGATAATCATGGAGATGGTATTTCATATGTATGCATGAGTAATGTTTCCATTTTTCAAAGAGCATAATGGAAAGAAAGTAAGTATAATTTTAACATTCCAAAATTATTATTATATCATAAATATAATATTATTTATTTACATTTAATTATGTATAGTATCTATATAAAACCAAATATTTTTAAAAATAAATCAATGTTTGATAGCATATATGACACACAACACCAAGCACAAACTAAACATTAAATACTGTAATATAATTATTATAAATATAACATAATTTTTAATTAGATGGGTATGATTTGGACTAACCACATTCTCAGATATATGTAAATTTTTCATGAAATAAAAAATTATAGACTAATTCTTTTTAAATAATCACTCAATTTTTTAGTAAAATCATTTTTTGGATGAAAAATAAGTTTTATTTAAAAATTATTTTTTTTATTTTGAAATAAAATAATATAATTTATGGATTTTTTAGATTTATAAATTTATAAAAATAAAATCATTTGTTAAATCATAATATATTAATTATATTTTTGTGAAATGTATTAATTTTTCTAAAACAAATTTAGGGTAGTGTGGAAAATTCCAATTTTGTAAAATTGGAATTTTTTTCATTAAATAAAATAAATTAAAAGTATCATTAATATTTTAATTTTATTTCATAGTTTCATAATAATTTTTTATATACATATAATCTTATTATTTAAATTTAAGTCATCTTCCTATCTGATTTTTGAATAAGTACATTTTTGTGTTTGAGAACGTATTTTTCCGAAAAGAAATTTTTCTTCACATTTTGGGTCTTTAATTTTTCAATAAATTCTACCAAATATGTTAATTGAAATTGATAAATTGAATAAATATTTTAAATAATAATAATTAAAATTATGTATTAGATCAAATCAATTTTTTATCACAAATGATAATAAAAATTGTAAAAAATTATTATAATAGTTACGGTTAACCTAGGATTACTCAGGGTTTAACTATAGAGAATAAAATTAAAATGACATAAAATCATTTCTATTTACTATTTTCTATTCCTATTTAGACACTATATTATATAATATTCATGAATATTTCATTTTTTTACCAATTTCGTTTGAATAAAAAAAATATTTATTCATTTCAAAAATTCCTAGTGGGGTCTCTCCCCCAATTATAAAAGGACACTCCCTCTCCATTCCTCTTGACAATTCAATAGCCTTTTGGATTGGAAAATAACTCATGAATTATTTTAACTAAATTCATCTCCATTACCTTGAGTCCTTGGGTTGATCCTTAAACCATTAAAAGAATTCTTTATGTATAAACCTAAGAGGTTATCCAATGAAGAGGTGTAATTTTTAACTTGGTGTATTAGATTTATTTCTTCTTCCACATACTAAAAATATTATTCAACCCTGATTAAATAAAATAACTATTATATCCCCATACTAATATGTAATTGTGTTAATGTAATAACATTCATCTATCTCCACTTATATCAAATAGTTAATGAACTATTGTTCGTGTGTATGGTGGACTAACACCCTACAATCCAATGTTATTTATTATCAATAATGAGTTCTCATTAATTTTAATTGTGATTTATTTAATATATTTACATAATATACATGATATATTTATAATTCATTATATTTAATGTAACATATAATTTATTACCTTTCAATTCCTAGAAAAATGATAATTTCGTTTATGTGTGCGTGTGGATTACCACCTCCACAAGGTGATGTAACATTTTTTTGAATACCATATCACAGGGATGATATATACAAGTGTACTAAAATAAGTTATATTGTATTTATGACATCCATATAATTATGTAAAGGTTATATAATACATCTTATTTTCATCATGATCATTGAAAAATGGAAATGTTACTCAGGTATATGTATGGCCTACCATCTTCATGATCATAATGTAGTTCATTTTTCTTAGCCACCCACCATGATTGGTTTTAAAAGTATAATTATTGTATAAAAATGCTAGTTATTTAATTATTAGTATACTTTATATGACAAAAAATGACTACATTAACCATACTCAACCTACCGAAGTCATTTGGGATAAATGAGATGAATATCATCAAAACATATAAAAATAAATTAATTATTTTTTTAATTTAATAAAACATGGTAGTAAATAAAATAAATATAAAAATAAACTAGAAAAATTTTATTAATAACCTAAAAAACGTATCATAAGTTTATTATTCATTAAAATAAGGAAAACACTCACTAGTACAGAAAAAGTTTTTTTATAGTGGTTATTTTTTATTTTTCATGTCGGATTTTGGACAACGTTATTATAGGGGACGTTATAAACATTGTTTTTTTACTTCGGTTATTTTAAAACTGATGTAAAACCCTAAAATCCTATGAGTTTTACACATCGGTTCATCAAAAACAGATGTGGAAAATGCATCGTAGTCGTGCTTTATTACGCCGGCTTTTGACAAACCGATGTGCTACATACTTTTTCACATCTGTTATATAATAACCAACATAATAAACTACACCTCCGTAAAGTTTATCACATTGGTTATTTTCTTAACCAAAATTATAAACCTGTTTTCGAAGAGTTTTTCATGTTGGTTAAATAATAACCGATGTGAAAACATATATACTATGTTAATTATAAAATAACCGACGTAAAAAACTTTTCTATTCCATTTATTACATCGGTTATGAAACAAACGATGTAAAAACTCATTCCCATGCATTTTTTACATCGATTTTAAAATAACCAACATTAAAACCCATTCGCATGCATTTTTTATGTCATTTATAAAATATCCAACGTAAAAATCAGTTTTTTTAATAAAATCGTTCAACCACAACTATGCATTTCCAAAGGAGACCTGAAACATAACAAAAATAGAACAAAACCAGACCCATACCACTCACCCCACTAGACATCCCTTCCACACCACTGGAAACCCCCCACCCCACTGAACACCCCCCCTCACACACACACAATCCTATACTACCCTGCCCCACCCTTCTGGACAGCCCCCACCCCCTAGATAGCCCTCCCACCCGCCTGGAAACCCTCCCACCCCCATGGAAACCCCGAAAACCCCCACCCCATTGGGCTACCCTCCCACGCCCCTGGAAACCCCCCACCCTCTAGACACTCCCCAAACCCTTGGAAACCCCCTAGACAGCCACCCCCACCCTCCTGGACAGCTCCTCACTCCCCTGAATAGCACTTCCACCCTGAAAGACATTGTCCAACCTCCATGGAAACCCTTTACACCCCCCCCCCCCCCACACACACACACCCCAGTACACCCCTAGGATATCCCCCACCATCCTGGACAACCCCCAACCCTCTGGACAGCCCGCCCACCCACCCGCTTGGACACACCCACCCCACATGGACAACCGGGAGCGCCGACCCCCCCCCCCCCCCCACACACACACACGCCTGGACTCCCCTTGGACAGCCCCCACCCTCCTAGACAGCCCCCACACACCTGGATATCCCTCCCACCCACACCAATGGACACCATGGACCCCCCCCCCCCCCCCTCTTGGATAGCCCTCACCCCCTAGATAGCCATCCCACCCCCTTAGACACCCTCCCACCCCCATGGACACCCCCACCTAATAGGACGGACCTCCCACACCATTAGAACCCCCTGGACACCACCCTGCCTTTAAAATCCCCCTGGAAAGTCCCTCCCCCCCCCCCCCCACCCTCCTAAATGGCCCCCACTCCCCTGGATATCCCTACCACCCCCCTGCACACCCTCCCACCCCATAGAAACCCCAACTACCCCCCTAGACAGCCCTCCCATGCAACTAGGAACCCCCACCCCCACCCAACTAGACACCCCCCCCCCCCACACACACACACGTGCGCGCACACACCCATGAACACCCCCTAGAAATCCCCCCCCCCCCACCACCAACACCCCCCCCCCCCCCACACACACATTCCTGGATAGCCCCCTTGACAGCCCTCCCACCCTCCTGGACACCCTCCCACCCTCATGGAAACCCTGGACACCCCCAACCCACCCAACCACTGGAAAACCCTCCCACACCCTTAGAAACCCACACCCCACTGGACAGTCCCCACCCGCCTACACCCCTATATACCCCTAGACATCCCCCCCACCTCTCGAACACCCCCCCACCCACCCACCCACTCCCCTGGAGAGCCCTCCCACCATCCTGGACATCCTCCCACCCCCATGGATACCCCCATCCCACTAGAAATCCCTCCCACAGCCCTGGAAACCACCCCACCCCACTAGACCCCCCCCACACACACACCCCTAGACACCCATGGACATCCCCCACCCTCCTGGATATCCCCCACCCCATGTATTATCCTCCCACCCTCACAGACACCCTCCCACACCCATGGACTCCGAGGACACACCCACCCCACTGGAAAACCCTCCCACACCCCTGAACACCCCCCCACACTAGACACCCAACACACCCTTGGATACCCCCTAGATAGCCTCCAACCCTCCTGGACATCCCCCACTCCCCTGGAAATCCCTCCCACATTCCTGGATACCCCCCCACCCCACCCCACTATAAAGCCCCCCCACACCCCTGAAACCCCCCCCCCCCCACCACCACCACCACACTGAACCCCCCCCCCCTCCCATGGACACCCCCTGTAAAACCCCCCACCCTCCTAGACTGGACACCCCCACCCCCATGGACACCCTGGAAACACCCCCCTCCACCCCCACTCAACTAGACATCCCTCCCACACCCCTGACCCCCGCCCCCACCCTTGGATACCCCCTGGACAATCCCCCCCACCCTCTTAGATATCCCCCCCACTCTCCTAGATAGCCTCCCACCCTCTTGGACACCCTCCCACCCCCATGGACACCCCCACCTCACTAGAAATCCCTCCCACACACTAGAACCCCCCCCCCCCCCCCCCCCGCCGTCGCCGCCCATCCCCCCCCCCCCACACCCTAGACACCCACTGGATAACCCCCACCCTTTTGGACATCCCTCACCCCCTGGACAGCCCTCCCTCCCTCCTAGACAACCTCTAACCCCCATGGAAACCCTAGACATCACCACCCCACTAGACAGCCCTCCCTCACCCCTTGAACACCCCCCACCCCCACCCACCCACCCACCCCCACCACACTAGACACCCCATATACCCCTGGATACCCCCTAGACAACCCCCACCCTCCTGGACAGCCCCCACTTCCCTGGACAACCCTCCCACCCTCATGGACTTGATCCCACCCCCATGGACAACCTATACACCCCCACCCCACTGGAAATCCCTCCCACACCCTTGGAAACCCCCCACCTCACAAGACACCCCCACACCCCAGGAACCCCTCCCCCCCCCCCCCCAGACAAGAATCCATACCCAAAAAACCTTCAGAACTAGACCAAAACAATAAGTAGAGAAAAATTAAACATTCACATATATAACACTTAAAACTTACAATGTCAACAAAAAAAACCTAAATATAATCTAAACAATTACCAAATACATAATTATAATGATAATATGCAAAATTACATTTTACACTACAAACAAACTAAAATCGAATCAAACCTGTAAAATAATTTGACCATTCCAATTGTAAGTGTTTGAAATCTTGAAAACTATAGGGTTGAGGGTCATCAAATAGATACAAATTAAAAGGATAGTAGTTAACATGTATAATAAATAAGTCAAATGAAATATTATGGAAATGTTTAAAAGTAAATCTTACCAGGTCAAAATTCACAAGTGTTCCAGTTGTAATTATTTCATACATAAATCATAACATATAATTTCTATATTTGATGACGTCTTATTGTTCATGACAATTCTGTTTAAATGAGTGTAAATTCAAAATATTATTTTAATGTAATACATCAAAAAGTATAAATTATAAATGGATATTTACCTTTTTCTTTTACATATTTGATCTTTGCACTCTTTTTCTTTGTTTTTTTTTCGAAATTTGACCCATCCCCTTTTAGAAAATAACACGAATGGGATAAATTTAAAATTCATGATAATATATACAACTATTAAGAAATTGAAACATACTTTTCCAACCTCTTCTTATAACTTTCCCTCCCATATTCATGGAAAAATCATATCCAATAAATTGTTTTCTCCCTTGGGAAAAACACCTAACATCCAATGATCCCTAATAATGAAAAATTTGAGGCCAGTGGTATTTTATTTTAAACTAAAATGAACTCTTTTCCAGAGATATGTATCATACCTCTCCCAAAAAGACATCATCCAACATTGTGTGATTGTATTCTGTTCATATATCTCTATAATAAAAATCATTCTTTGTTCCTCATCCAATGCATGTGCTTCATGGGAAATCAAATACAGGTCCATGAATCCATATACATTTATCCTCTCATTCTTCTCACACATGTTATAATGATACCTAATACAAAACATACATAAGTATACATTTTTAATAAATATAACGTAGGGAAAGGGTGATAAGACTAACATAAGAAAAAAATTTCACCACGTTGATGCCCAACTTATCTCCAGTAACAAGCTCCATGATATAATTTTTCAAAATACCCACATTTATTGCATGTACACAAACATGATCTTCCATTGGAAACTCATAATGACCCGCCAACAAATTTGAATATCTTGGCAATCTGTCAAGACTACTAGAATTTGTATCTAATGTCATAGTCATTTTTCTTTGTTGTTGTCTATAGAGTATTCCTTTACCTTTTAAGTATTCCTATAAAAATAAATAGAAAAATATATTAGTTTTCAAATGTTAAAACAACTCTAATAATAAAAAAATAACATATAACATACTTACCTATATGGTAATGAGTTGCAGAAGTCTGGAAGGAAGAATTAAAAAATGGATGATATTATGCCCAACTATCATCACCTCATCTGTAGGTAATGGAACTCAATCTGATTTATTTATAATATCTTGTACAGTGGCCCTATGATTCTCTACCTCTAACTTTTGATGATGAACTGTATCTTTTATACAATATACCAGCCCATATGCAACTACATGATGTTGAGGATCATCAACATAGAACTCTAAATAAGTAGGAAGTTGTGGTGGAGGAGTAGAATAAAAAATGGGGTCCTTAGGATGAGGTGGGGGAGGAGTAGCTACTAGCATAGGTGGAGGATAAATAACGGGGTTTGTAGGGGAGGTGGGCGAGTGGGAGATATAGTGTGAAATTGTCATTTCATGTTTTATAACATAGACTATACTGATGCTCTAATATTTTCCTCCATCATTACATTAATATTATGAACTTCAGCCCCCAAGGATTCAATTTTTTTTATAAACACCCTCAATGGATAAAGTTGAAGAACGTGGAAACACGTTTCTTACTAATACACCCATCGGATATCCTCGTACATGACCAGGATATTCTGGCATTCCCAATGCTACAGAAAAAATATCTTTCCTCCTAACAACTGTAAATACCCCTTTTGATCTCTTTCCTCAAGAGAATCATGTATTAATTAGTTTAAATTTTCTATAATGATATAAATTATATAAAGAATGTAGTTAAATTAAATAAATAAAATAAATATCTTATCATCCTCTCAGCTACGATTCTTGAATCTTCCGAAATATATTTCTCATTTTTTTTTCAACTAATCTCTCTTCCATTTTTCAAGCCTATATTGAGGGGATAGAGGGTCAACCTCTCCAGATCTTGAAGACTCTGCTCTTAGTTTTTTTAATTTTTCCACCTTCATTTGTTATTCCTATAATGTGTACCCTCCCAAGATAAACTATCAGGGTCTACATTTTTTGATTGGATCTCATAATGAGATGTCCTTGTTTTCTATAAATTAAGAATAATAAATCATTAACAAATCATTAATAACATCAATTTTATAAAAAATATTATAAAAGATTAAATTTACCTTACAAAAAATGAGTCTTTTCTTATAAATTCAAAAAAATTTCTCCATGTTTCATCATCTATGAAAGGATATATATATATATATCATGTATTTTCATGACTACTATGACCAAAAATGAAATTAGATGTGAGGGTTGATTTAAAATCCCTCCATCTCTTAGAAACCATCGATAAGAATTTCTTTCTGACTCCTCCAGTGTTAGGAATATCAAATGTCATCTAATAAATTATAGGTAACACATATTATACTAGAAAAATTTAATGAATATGAAAATAATTGCAAAATATCATACCAAAATTGTCTCCCAAAACTGAGATATTATCAATTTTTTCACACTTCTCCAATAATCATACAAAATGATTACTTTTCTCTTACCTTGAATTGATGAAACACTCTTGAAATATTTTGCATTTGGACATCTAGGAATATCATTCTCATCAAACTCAGTGAGTATCTTCTGGCCATACATATAGGCAAGTGATAATTTTGGTAAACGTGTGCACCCACGTTTACCAACTATTGAACTCTTATTTGTCATTATGGGGGCACATGAGGAAGATTGGGGAACATCAAGAGGAGAATGTGAATGTTCCTACCAAGAGGTATGATCATTATGATCATCTCCAGAATCATGTGGTTGATCAACTGATTGATCTTTCATTATCCTTCAAATAAAAATACAAACATTAGTTCACAAATATATAAATTCAAATACTAAAATACTAATGTAAACAAAAAATGGTAAATTTAACTATGTTATATAATAGTAAACATGGTTAATATGGTAAGCATGAAAAACAATGGAAAATATAGGTAAAAATTTTAAACATGGTATTGTAATTTTCATTCATAAAAATCAATAAATATATAAGTTATGTAATGGTGAACTATTGTAAAATATGGTAAACATAGTAAACATGGTAAATATGGTAGACATGGTAAACATGGTAAACATGGTAGACATGGTAAACTTGGTAAACATGGTAATCATGGTAAACATGGTAAACATGGTAAAGTAATTGTCATTCAACAAAAATAATAGATATATAATTTATGTAATGGTACACATGAAAAACTAAACAAAAAAAATTAAAATAAACCAAATCTTCTACTTATTTGATTTAATATGCATTTTAATAAAGAAAAAAATTATAATATCTAACATTTTATGAAAATAATAAACATAAACAAGAAATAATCATATGTTACCTGTAATATTAGGAATGTACAAATAGACTGTTTTCCCAAATTCCTTCATCATGATCCTTCCTTATGGAAAAAATCATGTCTTAAACATATTCATAATTATATTCTACTAATATTTCTATGGAAGTTGGTATCTCACATAAATCAGCATCATCTTCAAGTTGATCCTCACATAAATATAGTTTTTTTCCTTGTAAAACATCAGACCACTACATATCTGATTGATCAACTACATAGAAAATCTGTTTTCATGTGTTTCCATTATAAAATAATCTTTTGTGTCTTCCAATCTATTCATATTAACAAATGTCATTCTAAATTCATCATGTCAGACACTGTTGTTAATGATAAACCATTTGCAGTTGAAATCATGAACCATAATTTTAAATTAATCAACCTCCCGTATTTTTGAAATGACTCCATAATAAACAGTGTAGGTAGAAATTGAGTTTTTGTCTTTAGAAATCATAAAATTCATTGCTTCTGCAAACACCTATAAACTACTATTCTGATCTTCACTTTTGTTGTCATAATCATTCGTATGAAATGTATAGCCATTAATGTCATAACTGAACCATGTTATCACATTTAAACATGGACCACCAACTAACTATATTATTGTATTTGATACATCTAATCTATAAAGCAAGGTCTTGTTAAACAATGACAAAAATGTTTTGTTGTGATCATTTATAATCCACACTTCTTTCTTCTTTGGATGACATTGTTTCAACTCATTAATATGAAATGTGATATACAGTTGAGAATCAGCTATGTTATTCAAGATATCTTATTATAAATTCTTCATATGTTCAGCTTATAATGATTTGATTATCAAGCTAGGAATCCCATTTCCCTCATTATTAACTCGTTAATGGCGAGAGGGAGGCAAAACTATGTGCTCTGCCACAACCATGTAGCTCATACAAAACTCTGCAACCTCCTCAGAAATAAACTTTTCAATAATGGAGGATTGAAGTTGATGTGAATTCTTAAAATACCCCTTTAATATTTTCATATACCTTTCAAAAGGATACTTCCAAATAAGATATATAGGTCCACAAAGCATTATTTCTCAAAACAGATGAATCATTAAATGATCCATTATATCAAAACAAGATGAAGGAAAAAACATTTCCTATTGACAATGTATATAAATTGAATCCTTTTCTAAAATATTCAAATCATTTACATCAAAAACTAAATTACAAATTGAATTGAAAAAATAACACAACTTCATTATAGTGTTTCTAACACGGATGCTCAATATTCCATGCAATGCAACTAGTAGAAGTTGTTGCATTATGATGTGACAATCATGAGATTTCATACCTATCAATTTCAAGTCCTTCAAAGAGAAAAAAAATTACATTTGAAGAATAACTTTGAGGAACTTTAATATCATGAAGACACTGAAAAAATCTAATTTTCTCCCTCTTGGATAATGTATGACAAGCTAGGGGAAGAAATGTTCGTCTTCCATTAGGAGTGGGAGCTAACTCCAAACATATTCCCATTGATAGTAGGTCTAATCATTCATTCTTCCCATATTTTTTAATTCCTTTAATATCTAACAATGTTCTAATCAAACTATCATAGATATTCTTCACCACGTGCATGGAATCAATATTATGTTTCACTTCATGATATCTCTGATATGGTAGCTCAAACAATATTGACCTTTTCTTCCAAATATGTCTATCATTACCATATTTCTGTGTCTTTCCCAATGTCAAATCAAGTTTTTCCACCCTCTCAAAATGAAAATCAGGGGATAAAGGTTTTGGAGACATATCAAATTCTTGTGAGCCATTTTATGCCTTTTTACCTTATATAAGAGTGATCCATAGGTAAAAACAGTCGATAAACCATGTACATTGTATTACTCCAACGATGCAGTTGACAATATGAAGTCTGTTTTTCGCAAATTGAACATGCTTTACACCCCTTAACACTGTATCCAAAAAAATTTCCATATGCTAGGAAGCCATTTATAATGAACATAAGAACAAAATACAGTTGAAAATATTCCATTTTATAATAATCATACACCCTAATACCATCCTCCCATAAGAGTGTCAAATCATCAATCAATGGTGACAAGAAAACATCAATATCATTTTCGTGTTTCTTCGGACCAGAGATCATTATACTCAACATGACATATTTGTGCTTCATACAAACTTAATGAGAGAGGTTGTAAACTACCAATAAAAAGGACATGAACTATGTCTACTAATGTAATGCCCCGACCCTAGTTACCCAAATTCAGTGTATTATTACATAACATTGGCATGATCACAAGGGAATCATGTCTCGAAAGACCGATCAATTTAGTATTATTGGACACAATATTCAATCATAAGTTCAACTTTACAACTTCAAAATAAATACAACATGAATTTATTCCATTAGAAACATCCAATCATCCTATATTATGCCTGAAAGTCATTCATAACTAACTTCTTCATATCCTAGGAAAAGAAAACATAAGAAAGGAGTGAGCTCAAATGCTCAATAAGGGTAATAAATACAGCAGAAGATAACATAAATATTAAGCATGGTGAATAATTTAAACCACATGCCTTTACCAATAATAAACGTGAATAATTTTATGGCAGGAATATGAGCTGAGTAAATAATGTCATAATAAAACATAATCATGGGTATTATGCTAGTATAATGACCACATGAACCATTAATATTGTTTTCATAATGCGGGAATGTATAATGTCGGACATTCTGAAACATTTTGTCAAGTCCTCGGCCAAGACATCTAAAAATGATTAAGGCCTCAGCCAAAACCATATATCAAAATGGGAATGGTCTCAGCCAGTTCCACGTCTAGTTGTCTCATGGGACCTACCGATGCATCGAGGAGCTATAGCAGGCTCCACCCATCACTTACTGAATCCAATACATTTCTCATATTAAAAGGATGAAATATAACATAAACATTCATATTAAAACTAGCATATGAAATGTAAATAATTTAACTATAAACCCTGAATGGTGTAAAAATATCACATCCATAGTCAATCATATCACAAAACCTTCAATACAATATGGAAGTTTTGTATCATAATAAATAAACTTCATATAAACTTAAAATTCATCAACGGATGTTGACATAGATGAAATCCAAACCTTTTTTTAGAGAAATATCTCTTTCTATTTTGAAATCATTTAAGAGTCAAATAATTATAAAGAAGACATTTATTTTGAAAATATTCTTGTAAGCTTGTAAGGGAAGCTTCGATGATGTTATAATGGCGAAAAATATCTGCACCCACCGTATAAGTTAAAAAACATTCTTCCCTTAATTTTGTCGAAAATGTCATAAGGTACCTTGTTTGGAAAATGATGGAAAGATTCCTTTCATAAAATATAAGTTCAAATAAGGGTATAAATTACCTTAACCCATTGTCTTTTAAATATTAAAAATGTTTTGAAATACATTCTTAAGAACCATGGATGTAGATGACAAAGAGGTCCCAGTAGATACGTAAAAACAATCTCAGATAATAAAGAGATTAGAGAATTAACCCTTACCTTGTACTTTTCCTTGGTTGAGGTTAGGTTGACCTCTTGTATAATGGTTAAATAATTGTTATTAAATTATATAGGAATCATGTACATTAATATGATATCATATATGATCTTATAACATTTCTTTGTTAATAATATTGTAGTATTATCGTCGTTTCGGGTGTTAACGGATTCATTTTCCTTTATATTATTTGTTATGTGAGTCATGTTTTTTATGGATGGGATGTATCTAATTCATATCCAGAATGATATCAAGTATTTAAACATTATTTTCAATCATAAAATTAAAATTAGTCTTGAATGGATACGATGGGGAATGAATCTCATCGCGTTTGTGGAGATGGGAATCTGTACATACACACGAGTGACAATATCATTCTTTAGATATTAAAATAATATATAATTGGATGTTATATCATATATAAAGAATAATTATCATGTTATATTTATTATTTACATCAATTACACATCATTATTATACCCATCCAAATAATAATGTATTGAATAACAATTACACGACGATGTGGAGACGGTAATCGATACGTACACACATATAGTGACATATCATTAAAAGGATGGATAGAATAGTGAATATGGTTGTACAATATTTATAATAACATAAAATTATATAGAAGTTACTGTATTTATTATTTTATAATGGAAACAACAAAGAAAGAGGAAGTGGAAGAAGAAAGGAACTTGAAAGAGGTGATGAAATATTTATCTCTTCTTCAGGTTCTTCATTTTGATTTGATCAAAAGGTATCCTTAAGATGGATTTATGACTAAAGGAAGGCCTTTAGGATTAATGGAGGAAAGTTGATATGGTATTTGGGTAGGTTTTGGCTGATCCAAATGGCTTTGAAGTCTATAATTAGAGAAAAGGGGGAGTGCCCTTTTATGATGGGCACTTTAGGAAAATCTAGAAATATTAATTTATAATAAACTAATGTTCGGTTTCTAATGGATCCAAAATAGATTATTTAAATTATAAAGTGTATATGGGTCTAAAACCACTCAACCAATAGGTTTTATACAGGTTTGGGTCACTATATTTACATTATCTTTTAGATTTAACTCTTAGTTAAATAGTTTGACATTTACCATGTCTCTTTGTATTTTTATAATATATGGTTAATAAAAATACTATATACTTCTAAGAGAACCCCAAGTGGTTAATTAATGATGAAACTATCATTATATAAGTCTTTTTTATGAACATTATATTTTTAGGAATAGAATAACAATTAATAATATAATATTTGTTTTAAAAACACTTTTTTGTCAATTTTGATACTATTTGTTATTTTGTTTTTGTTAAATTCATAACAGCATTGTTAATTTGAAAAAAATTCATCTAACCAACCCTAATATGTCATATTAACCAGGAAAATTAGTGTAATTTATAAATAGTCTGAAATTACATTTATTTATATATTTATAATATCAATTATTTTAATATTTCATTAATTAGGTAATTACTGTATCATCATTGTGTCATAAATAAATTAAATTATTTAAAGTCAAAAAAATATAAATAAAATTCCATTCTGTAGGAAATAATTTTATATTTCCAATAAATATTTATTGTCGAAAATATCACTTATATAACCTCATGTAAAAATTGACTTACTAAAAGATAATTGTTTAAGTCATTTTTGTGTTTACATTAAGTTAATTGAAATAAAGTGTCATTATCATTCATAAATGGCACCAAGGGGTCCCAAAATCTACCCAAGGATTACCATGGTCGGCCATGACTCATCCAATATGGTTAGGACAAGTGTTAAGGTAATTTTTTATTATTATAATATTCTTTTTATCTTAAATTACCCAATTTACCTTTAACCGCCATAAATAAGTCAAAAATTACTATTCCCAAAAATTATTTTCATCTTGTTGAACCACATTTTACATAATAAGGATAATTTTGTCTCTCGGATTTTTTAAATTCAACTCACACAAATGATAAAATTAAGTTTTATGCAAATTTTCAAATTCTCCTAGGAGGTGGGTAAAAGACCTTATAAAGATCAATAAAATTTATATATATATAAACATATTATGAAATGATTCCAATGAATTATATTGAACTTATATATGTATTATTTATCTATTTTGACCTAAAATAAATCTAAATAAAATAAATTATTATTTAAATAAAAAGTCGATTTTAAACAATAACTCAGTGTTTTTCACTATTCATCAAAAATTGAACGTTTTCAAAAAAATACCAAAAATTTGAACGAAGCTAATTTTGATATTAAGAATTAAAAAAAATTCTTTTTTACCTATTTAAAAACATAGAATTTTCATTAACTAATATAAAATTAATTCCTGTTGTCAAAACCAAGAAGCGTATTTTTAAGAAATAATAACAATCAAAAGATTGACACTTATTTATATCCAATTTCAAAGTGAAATTACTTACAATGACCATCATTGGATTAAATGGTAAAAATATAATCTAATTATACTTCAAAACCATTAAAATTTATAATTCAACACTATAAATTATTTTGATTAAAAAAGTTGTTTTCAGTTAAAATATAGTATTTTTCACTATTCACCCAAATATGAAAGTTATTAGAAAAACAACAAATATTTATTGAAACTAAAATATTATGTATCAATTCTAAGGAAGAGGTTTATTTTTTCAAATTGAATATATAAAAGATTCAAATATTGAATTTAAAAAGGGTTCTTCTTTAAAAGGAGATAAAATTGCATTTTTTGAAAAAATACTTCTTTTACATGAAAAAATGAATTTGTTCTTACATTATGTCTAAATACTCATAATATGGAATCTAAAATTATAAGGATTATATAATGTTCAAAATAAAGTTAATACTATTTATAACCACATTTGAACATCAAGTTTGTAAGTCGTGGTGCGCTTGAACTCGCACTAGTACAAAAACAGTTTTTTACGTCAGTTGTTTTTGCTTTTTCAGGTCGGTTTTAAACCGACGTGTTTGCGAGCGACATTAAAAATATTATTTTTAATGTCAGTTATTTATTAACCAACGTTAGAAAAAAATTCATGATTTTCACATCGGTTATTTAAAAACCGACGTGAAAGACCGTTGATTTTTCAAAAAAAATGACGTTGAAACTCTATATTTCACGTCGGTTTTTAAATAACCGACGTGAAAATCATGAAAAAAACATTTTCACATCGGTTATTTAATAACTAACGTGAAAAGTTTTTTTTGATTTTTCACGTCGGTTATTTAAAAACTGACGTGGAAGACCGTTCATTTTAAAAAAATGATGAATTTTTCACGTCTGTTTTTAAACAACCGTCGTTAAAAGGCATTTTTTACATCGCTTATTTAATAACCGACATGAAAAATGTTACCCATATTGTAGATAATTTTACGAGCTTTGATTTGATAGGTCGTTGAACTAAAACGGAGTTACGGTTCGAATGTTATGACTATTAGAAGATTCATATTTTTTTACGAGGAAACATCGAATGAGACAATGAAAGCTTCGTCTTAAAAGGATTTTTTGAATCCGAAGGAGGATTTGTAGTTTTAACTTGATAAGAAACATTTTTATTCATTATAATAAAATAATAATCATTAAATTTCATAAGAATTAAGAAAAATAATCATAAAAAACATAAATCATGGGAATATAATAACAAATGCCTTGATGAGATCGCGAAGTGAAGAACTTTGTCTTACAAAAATTGAATCTGAATGATGAATTGTAGTTTTACCATGATACAGAAAATTATTATTTATTAAAATAAAATAAGAATCATTAAATGGTATAATAATTAAGAAAACTAATCATAAAAAACATAAATCATAGAAAAATAATAACAAATACCTTGATAAGATTGCAAAAAGAAGAAATAATGGATTCATGGTGAAGATCAAACGAGTCGACTCGGTTGGACGGTGATGGTTGAAAGAAATGATCATAAAAAATGTTAACCATATGCACATAATGAAAATATATAAATGATATGGAAAAAAAACGCGGTATTCAATGTTTTAGGCAGCAATCAAAAATTTCGATTTCGCACTGTAAAAAATTGAAATTCTGCATTGGAGGGATAAAAAACATATCATTCACGTTGGCTATAAAAAAACGATGTGAAAGTTAAAATTTCGAATCACGACAATAATGAGATCAATTTTTTTACAACGCAGCATTGAAATTTTCAATTGCCGCCTAATAATTTGTATGCTATGAATTTATTTTTAAGCGATTTTCTCTGATTTTTCACGTCGGTTATTATATAACTGACGTGAAAAATAAATTTTTATGACCTTTTCACGTCGTTTATATAAGAACAGACGTGAAAAATACTTTTTTATAACTTTTTCACGTTGTTTATTAAATAACCGACGTGAAAAATTGATAAAAAACATGTAGTTAATTTCCTATTCTTCTATTTGACATGTCCTGAAGCTCAAATGGTGTTACGGATCAAAACTAATAGCCATCGAAATTTGATCTCCTCTAAATGAAGTCGTAAAAAATGTCAACTTCTGATGGCCATAACATCTGATTCGTAAATCCTTTTGAGCTCTGCGACCTGTCAAAACAAATCTTGGAAAATTATATACATTTTTCTAAACATTTTTCACGTTGGTTATTTAATAACTGACGTGAAAATCGAATTAAAGCTGATTTTTCACGTTGGTTATTAAATAACCGACGTTAAAAGTTATTTTTCACGTAGTTTATTAAATAACTGACGTCAAAAATGTTTAAAAATAGGTAGATAATTTTCCAAGCTTCGTTTTGACAGGTCACGGAGCTCAAACGGATTTACGGATCAGAAGTTATGGCCATCAGAAGTTGACATTTTTTAAGACTTCATTTAGAGGAGATCAAATTTTGATGCCTATAACTTTTGATCTGTAACACCATTTGAGCTCCAGGACATGTCAAATAGAAGAATAGGAAATTAACTACATGTTTTTTATCAACTTTTCACGTCGGTTCTTATATAACCGACGTGAAAATAAATTCGCAGAATATGAAATATTAGGCAGAAATTGAAAATTTCAATGCATCATTGTAAAAAAAATGATCTCATGATTGGCGCGATTCAAAATTTTAACTTTCACGTTGGTTTTTTTAAAACCGACGTGATAAACTAATTTATTATGACAGTTATTAAATAACTAGTGTAAAAAATTGGCTTTATCACGTCGGTTATGAAATAACCGACGTGATAAATCAATATAATGCATTTTTAACGTCGGTTATATTATAATCGGCGTTATAATTCAATTATTTGGATTTTCACATCGGTAATAAATAACCGACCTAAAAAATGACGACATAAAAAAAAATTGTACTAGTGTCGGTGTTGCATGTAGTGAATGTTATTGAATTACTTTGAAGAAATAATGTACTATGAAATCTTGGGGTGTTACAAATAATGAGGGTTCAGTATAGATTCATTCCATCTGTGCACAACCCTAGTATGAGATTTCTAATTTCATTTCCAAATGTAGGATACAGCTCATCAATTTTCTTCCATTTTGGACAATTAGCTAGATGACATACTTTTCGATCACATATACGCTCGTCAGCATGCCATATTAACCTTTTTCTATCACATGATTTAGAAAAAAAATGTTTCAAATGATGAATTATAGGAAGATACCAAAATACCTTTGAAGGGATCTTTGTAATCTCTACATCAGCATGTGATTTTTCTTTCAACTTATACCATGATGTCCCACCTTTAAGATACTCTGACAGAAATTCACATTCCTTCATATATATCATACAATCATTCGAACAGGCATGTATTTTCTTGTATCCCAATCCCATTGGGAATAATATTTTCTTGGCCTTATATTGGGAATCTGGAATATCATTGTCTTTTAGAAAAATGTCTTTCAACAATTGTAGCAGCTCTCGAAAACTTTTGTCACACCATCCATGTATTTCCTTCTGGTTAATCAATCTTAACACCTCCTAAAAAAATGTATAATATGTTCAAACAGGATACAATGGTTTTTCAGCGTCACCATATAAACTCACAACTGTCAGTTCTATCTCAATGTGTTCTGCTACAATATCACAGATCATTTCTTCAATTCAATCAGAGTTACCATCTTAGAAATCATCATCGTTAGTAGATTTGACATTCTGTCCAGTTTTTCCATTCCAAATCAATGGTCTCTAACTTATATTAAAACCATGACAAATCAAATGATCTTTTATATCTCTACTTTTCAACTTCTTCATATTCAACATTTTGGGCATGGAAAGAAAAAAATGTCACTGCTTGGAATATTTTGTCCAGAAAATTCCAAAAAGGCGTCAACACCTTCAACATGTTCTTTACTCATTCGATGTGACATAATCCAACTTCGAGCCATTATTACCTATAAAAAATATCAAAATTATGCATCTTGTTAAGATAAGACAAATATATATTTGTATGAAAAATATCATAATTTCAATGTAAAATAATTTTGAAAAATAAAAAAATCTATGCATATTTGAAAATAATATGCGTGAAAGTGATTTTAAAAAGAAAATATAGTTATATATAACAATTGTAAATTAATCTTAGATCCTTTCTGCTTAAGGTACACAAAGAATACATCCTGGTGCAACTGCATACCAAATTAACCCTTCCGCAATAAATAAATATGAAGTATAAATATTAAAATATGTATACATTTACTACTAAAAATTACACATATCCCAATGATTTTAAACCATTGGGATGTCCCCTAAAACTTTTGGGATAGAATACCCCAATGGTTTCACACAGGGATGGCATGATGGTCATTTTAATAGCCCTATACCAACAATTCTACAGGAACAGTTGGTATAGAATACCTTAGGTTAAAATATTCCAACGGTTACAATGAAACCATTGGAATATATATATACCAAGGGGGTGTCCAAGGGGGTAGGGGGTTCTCTCGGGGGGTGGGGGGTTTTCCAAGAGGGTAGGGGTTGTCCAAGGGGGTAGGGGGTGTCTAGGAGTGGCTAGTGGTGTCTTGGGGGGTGAGGGGCTATCTAGCCCCTATCCCATTGGACACCACCCCCACCCACTTGGACACCCATGGACACCACAACCCCCTGGACATCCCCCCCTAAACAGCACCCCCACCAACTCTAGACATCCCCACCCCCTTGGACACCAACCCCCACCCCCCTGGACACTACTGCCCACCCCTACCCCCTTGGACACCCCCGTGGACACCCCCACCCTCGTGGATAACCCCCTCACCCCCTGGACACCACCCCCTGGACACCCATACCACCTTGTAAATCCCCCTCACCGCATGGACACCACCCCACCCCTACCCTATTGGACACCCCCTAGACACCCCCACATCCCCCTGGACACCCCCCACCCCCTGGACAGCCCCATCACCCCAGGACACCCCCCCCCCAACCCTTGGACACCCCCACACCCATGTAATGCCCCCTCACCCCCTAACCCCCTCACCCCCTGGACACCACCACCCCCTTGGACACCCCCCCCCCAGACAGCCCCTAACCCCTCTAGACAGCCCCCACCCCCTAGACACCCCCACCCCCTGGACAACCCCCTCATCCCATAGACACCACCCCACACCCCCTACACCCCCCCCCCCCCCCCCCGTGAAGATCCCCACCACACCTCTGGATACCCCCCCCCCCCCCGGACACCACCACCCCATGGACACCCCACACCCCCTTGGACAGCCCACTCACCCTCTAGACACCACCCCCACCCCCTGGAACCCCCCTAGACAACACCCCAACCGCTACCTCCTTGGACACACCCCCCCACCCTGGAAAGTCCCCTCACCCCCCTCGACACCCCCCCAAACACCCCTACCCCATTAGAATGCCCCATCACCCCCTGGACACACCACCCCATGGACACCCCCTAGGGACCACCACCCACTTGGACATCCCCCACCCCCTAAACATCCCCCACCCCCAGGACATCTTCCAACCCTCTGGACATCCCTCTCACCCCCTAGACAGCCCCCACCACTCTGAACATCCCCCCCATCCCCCACCCCTGGACATCCCCCACCCCTCTGGACAACCCCCACCCCCTAGATACCCCCCACCCCCTGGGCACCCCCTACCCCCTTGGATAGTGCACTCACCCCCTGGACACCCCCTGGACACCCCTACCCCTATGGATAGCACCCTCACCCCCTAGACACCACCCCCTTACCCCCTTGGAAACTCCCAACCCCCTTGGAGAGCCCCTGTACCCCCCTGGACACCACCCCCACCCCCTTTGACACCCCTTGGACACCCCCACCCCTTTGGACACCCCCCCCCCACATACCCCCTAGACACCCCCACCCACTTGGACACCCCCAACCCATTAGACACCCATGTAATCGCACACACACATGATAGAACTCACAAAAATCGTAAAATTCCATGATATCACATCCATGGTTTAGTTTACCAGAAAATAATTTAGAATGGTATAAATGAACACTATGAAACATAACTTGATATCAAGAAAAAAGATAGAAAAATAACATATCAAAAAATTTGTTTAGGGCATCGCAAAAATTAATAACTAGAACTGAGTCGTGTGAGGCTTCCTTGAGTGTTGCGAGTCAACCTAATAGATCTAATGATGATAAAGATGATGAATGATTTTGGAAAAACGAGGCTCAAGGGAACAACTTTGAAGAATCCATTCTAGGTTTTCTATGCGAGAGAGATGAGTCGCATGTTGCCCGATTGAAGAAAATAGAATGACTGAATACGGGGAGCGATAAATCATTTAAAAGCATTATCATGTCTTTTATTTAATAAAAAATGTGATAAAATATTTTTTCTAAGTTTATAACGTCCATTATTTAATAACAAACATATAAAATAATTTATCACATCGGTTATTTTATAACTGATGTGATAAACGGTGATTTATCACCTCGGTTCTTTTGATAACCGATGTGATAAATTGCTGAGATTTTCTTTATCACGTCGTTTATTTTATAATTAATGTGATGAAGTGCCTAGATTTGATATTTCACATCAGTTATAAAATAACTGGCATGATAAATATAATCTCATTATTTTTTAGGTCGTTTATTTTATAACCGACGTAAAAAATTGATTCTCATCTATTTATCACGTCAATTATACAATAACTAAAATGATGAATCAATTTTTAAAGATTTTCACATCGGTTACATAGAACCAATGTGAAAAATGCTAACGTGTTAAAATTATTTCCCACTACGTGATAATTCTCGCTCAAAGTAAGGGATCTCTCTAAACCCTCCTTCATTAGGTTATGACCATTATCTCTCTAACTAAATTTATATCTCTCTATAATTTTATATAATTATTTAAAATATTATATATATGCCTCTCAAATATATACTTATATTATTATTCCATCCTTTAAAGTGGTAATACATACATTATGGTCAATTTAAAAATTCCTTCTTTAAGAAATATATTTTTATTATGACATCAGGTAAGATTATCCAACCCATTTTATTTTCATTGGTAATTATTATGTTTATGACATGTGGTTGATTTCCTTTTTGGGTAAAACATAATCATGGAAAATTTAAAATGGTTTCACCCATATATCACTTAAATTAATTAGGTAATGATTTATTCTCATGATACGTTATGTGCATGATTAGGGAGTAAACCTAATCCATAGTCAGACTTTGTCTTCCATGTGATGTAATCATGGAAGGTAGTCTTGAATTATGTTTATGAAAAAATTTCTATTGCTACCACATTTCATATATTTCTATGATCTTATTATACCATGTTCTTTATGTTATTCTCCCATGTGATTACTCATGACACATCTCCTTTATGATATTAGGTTTTACCTTGACTTTACATTACGTTTCAATGTTATGTGTATTCCTTTTATGGGATTTTTTTCTCACCCAGTTTTTCTATGAATTCCCTAGGTTTTCCCATGTAGTTTTAGGATCTCAATATAGAGATTAAAATAAGGACACTTTATTCTCATATTTATATTTTATGAAACTAGTCTTCCAAAGACACTAATATTTTTTATCCTTTGGTTGTATTTAATAAATATTTATATTTAAAGTAATTTAATAATGTATTAATGAGACTTGGGTTACTATAGTTTTATTGGTTGGAGTGAGTAACTCAAGAGGGGGTGAATTTAGTTTCCAATAAAAATTTATTTGTAAAAAAAATTAGAAACATAAAACCCATAATTTGATGAAAATACTTAGTTAATCAAAACCATAGAAATATATAATTTAGTTTTTCAAATAACTTCTCGTATTTATATCAATGCTGAGTTTATATAATAATTGAGATCACATTAACTTTTGAAACTAAATATCCTGATCAAAAACTACATGTAGAAAAAAATGGGTATCATAGTAAATTTTCTATAGTGATTTTCAAACAAAGTCATTTTTGAACATTGAAATATGGAAAAACTATTAAAACTCACAACATAATTTAAACAGGGGGTTAATTATCAAGTTTATACTTAATTCCATCCAAATAAAAATCACCCGCTTCAAATTAGTTTATTAAAAATAAACTTTATTCACATCCTTGATTGGGTTTTATAGACAAAAACTCACAAGTTTTTATAGGAAAAAGCCTCATCCACTTTATTCATGGGGTAATATTAAGTACAGGTCAAAAGAAACATGTTCCATGGTTTTTTTGTGGAAAATGAATAAATTTGAGAGTGAGTGTGTGTTGATCACTAACCGTCTCAGAAGGAATCACTAATTATGCATATACATTGACCTGGTTAAAATTTATATTTCCAAAGCAATGCTCGACAAATAAGTCATAGTAAAGTAGATATTTTTTGGTTCGACCCCACATGGATTCTTGTATGGAAGAAACCTAATGGTAAGAACCTTCTGGAAAGATTCCTTCTAATCACTCTTCATATTGGTGTTTTCTAAAACCTATGTATCTGGGGATTTAATAAGATTAAAATAATGGTTTATAGCCAATTCTGTGGTATATGTAGAAGATAATCCTAAATCTACCATTGGATAGAATGATGGATTAGGCTATAAAGTGGTGAAATGTTCACTAATTAATATTAGTCCCACAAATTAGATCTTCCTAATATATAAACAACTCTTGTTTCTATATATAATTGACGACTTAATTGATGTAATATTAACATCTTGGTATAAAGAATCACAAGCTATTGGTCTAGCCTTATCATCTCCAATTAGGTCAAGGATAATTTTGGATTCACCTTTGATGGTTAGGGTTGTTGAAAAATAATCAATATTAACAATTTATATAATCTAGCTACTAACCATTGGGTTACCATGTTTTTACTCACATATTAATTACATTTAAAAACACCCTTAATCTCAACCAAAAACCCTAAGAGGATTAGTGGAGCGTGAATGTTTTAAATGAAAACATGGAAATATATGTTAATATTATTGACCTAAAAAATAAATTATTCAATGTATTGAACTACACAAATGAAATCATATGAAATTAATAAAATATTGACTTGAATTTAGAAACATGAACAATGTAGAAATGGAAGAAGTTAAATGGCCAATAGGATGGGATTCAAGTGTTAGAATAACAACATGAAAAGATAGAGTCCTAGAATCAAATGTGAAATCAATAGAATTAATGAAACAATAAGAGAAATCAATATAAATAATTTTTAAGGAAAATGGGAAACAAATAGTGAAAATAATGAAAGAAGTTAGGCCTCTAAAGTCTCTTCTGTATGTTGGGTCACTATATATTTATAGACATCAAACGTTACATGATGTATAAATGATATACATCATGTAACTATTTTAATGTATTCTAATTCATGGGTTTCAGTGTGTGTAATTGAATTTCACATTGTGTAAATCATATCCTCAAGATTCTACAAAGATATTTGATATCCAGATTTCACATATTGAATCTTCATTGAAATTTTGGTTTTCAATCATTTCACATCATGTAATTAGTTCAAAATGTGTTTCTTCATCAGGATTGAAATTAAATTAATTCATGATGTGTAATCTGGATTCATGTCTTTTACTTTTTTTAGGCCTCATAATTTGGATTCATGACTATTTATTTAGCTGGAAGGTGGTCATCCTAAGGGTTACATGTCATGTACTTAAGATTCACAATGTATAATGTTGATTTTTTCTATTTTCCAACATGTCCTCCTTTAATTCATGAATTAATATTCCTAGAATAAATAATCAAAAACATAGTGTGTTAATGGAAAAATAATGGTTAAACATTAAAGAAATGAATTAAATATTTATACATATATTTTTCTTATCAATTTTCTCCACACTTGAACAATTGCATGTCTTAAAGAAAAAACATCTCCACAGGGATTCAAAATATAAATATTATACAGGAAAAATTCATTGCAAACAACAAAAATAAAAGTGATAGAAGAAAAACCTAGTCATCAAAAATAAATATTGAAGATAAAACCATTCATGCCTTATAGTTATGTTATTTATTTAGATAATTTATTCTATTAATTACTATTTCATAACTATTCCTCATAAGCGTAACCCATTTTTCAATTTAAATCACAATAAATTTTCATTCATCACTCAAGGTATAATAAAATTGGATTTATGGTCATGCCTTCAATACATGTCCCAAATCATATGATTTCATTGGTTCTAACATCTCCACTTAGTAATGACAATTCCCAAATCAACCATGAGGGATGAATCAATAAGGTTTAAAATTATATAGGCCTGAGGGAATGTTGGTAGATAATAAAATTATAGCTCAAGCGTAGGGTATTATATAATGTATAATGCATGATAACCATGAACATTTCAATGAAGTAACACCTAGAAAATAATGTCTTTGTGCACTGAAAATCTCAAAGAGTGTGTCTGAATATGTCATGAAAGCATAAATAATGTTACCTATTCTATTTTCTATCTTTTTCATTTTAGTTATTTTTTGAACTTCATTTTTAGGACAGATCTCACATCCATAACCTATGAACATATTGTATAACGTAAGATTCATCGGTTTGGTAATGCTGACTTTTGACCTTCTGTAACACCCCAGGTAAATAAAGAATATGACATTTTCATATTTATCCATATTTGTGAATAAAATATTAATATTACTTTAAAGGGGATGCTATGCTCGATGGTGTACCCAACACGCAACAACGAGTTTCTTGGGAATCTTACGTTGCACTCTAATAATAAAATATTATTATTTTAAATAGTAGTTATAATGTAGTCGTTGTATTGGCGGGAATGGATATAAATAACTAAAATATGATTATATTTTTTTTTAAATGTTTTTACATTTATCCAATAAAAGATAAAGGCATAAAATATGGAAATAATTCAATTTTAGGCGTATATGCCCTAGTTTTCACTAAAGGTTCACTTATCGCCTTTTGATGGAGAAATGTCATTAAATATAGTTTTGTTCACTCTTATAAATCCTTTTGGACCAAATAGAACTCTTCTTAAGAATTGGGACATCAAAATTTACTTTGTGTAAATTTTTGGTATCTTTCTGATAAAGTTCATTTTTTAATGAATAGTGTAAAATGTTGTATTTTAATTCAAAATCTCTTTTTAATATAATTTGTTTCTATGATTATATTATCTTTTGAATTGGGTTTAAAGTGAAATTAGAATATATTTTTACCATTAAATCCAATATTGGTCGTTGGAATTAATTTCACTTTGAAAACAGACTTAAACTAGTGTCAATCTTTTGATACTTATTGTTTCATAAAAACACGCTATTTGCTCTGACAGCAGGAATTAATTATTAAATTAATTAATTTGACTTACATGTTTTGAATTTTGTAAAATAAACTTCATTTTTGAATTCGGAATATCAAATATAGCTTAGGGTGAATTTTTGGGATTTTTCTGAAAAACTTCAATTTTTGATGAATAGTGAAACCACTAAGTGGTACTTATAAAAACTGATTTTTCTGTTTAAATGAAATTTTTCCATCTTTTTGTTTTGAATTTCAAAAATCCTACATGCATGGTTTTCATTAAGAAGTATAATGTGGTTCAATGGAATAAAAATATTTTTTTGGTGAATAGTAACTTATTAAGTTTTTAATCGCGATTAGAGGTAATTAGTGTAGTTTAAGGTAAAAATAATGCTTTAATAATATGAAATGAACTTGACACATGTCCTAACCTCATTGGATGTGTCATGGCCGACCAAGACAACCCATGTGTCAACTTGGGGACCCCATGAAGCCACTTTGGTTGGAAAATGACATTAATATCTTTTTATTTAAAGGTAAAGTAAAAATTAGACAAACTTGAAATGTTTTACTGAAAAAATTTTTTACATGGGGTTATACAAATCATATTTTTGAATATAAATATTCATTGTAAATATAAAACTATTTCCTACATTATAGTATTTGTTTTATAATTTTTAGACATTAAATAAATTAAATTATTTATGACATCATGATGATGCAACGATGACCTCATTATTTAAAGATTTAAATAAAATGGAAAGATAATGTAATATCTAAGACCTAAACATGTCCAAAACCTATTTAATGAGTTGCTTTAGGACCCTTATCACCTTATCCTCTAATAACATCAATGTGGGACCTCTTAAATCCGAATACCATTTTAAAATAAAGTGACTTTTCTTTACCTTCCAAGAGTGCCCCTCCTCTCCTCTTATAAAAGGCCCCCACCTCTACCTCCTTACCCACACTCCCAAAGCCTTTGGCTCGGACTAACTCTGCCCATTTTGTCTCTCCACTTACATATCTTACTCCTTGAAGCCTCAATTTTGGCAGAAGTCTTCCCAAGGAAGCCTTTGAGCTCAAACCAAAGGGAGTTACCCGATTTTAAGGTAATGTCTTCACTTGAGTCCTTTTGTTTTATTTTCCTTCTCCAATCCCCTAAACTATTTTTATTCATTTATTTTGTAACAAATCCAGTATAATAAATATACTAGGATGTTTTTATAAGATGGATTCGAGCTACACTTTCACACACCTACATCTAATGGTAAAAGAATATACTGTTTTTGTGGATGGAAAATTTATGTCTCCCAAAACGATGATTGTTCATCATTATTCTAACACCTTCAAAGGTGGCCATTAATATGACACTATATTTATATATGATATATAATATGTTTATGTTTTCCTTAAGCTTCTGTATTTTTCATTTTGGGAATACCTTTATGGTTTCCATTATGGGTAAACGTGATATCTTCATTTAAGGAAATGCGGACTACTGCCCCCTCAAAGTGATTTGATTCGTTAATACCATATGTGGTACGTATAAATGATATATTTAATGATATTATATATGATACCATACTGGAATTAAAATACTATTATGTATCATTATGTTTTAATTCCATTAAATATGAAATAGAAATGGAAGTAGCGTTCATGCGTACGTACGGCTTACTGTCTCCATAAACGGTACATTTCATTTCTTATCTCAAAATGTTATGTAATATTATAAGTACATATATATAATGGATATATATGTAATATATTACATCAAAATTATGGATATCATTCTGTAATTATAACATAAATATATCTCTCTCGTTTTTTTAATTCCATTAATATGACAAAAAATGAAAGTAGCGTTCATGCGTACGTACGGCCTACCGTCTCCATGAACGGTGCTTTTCGTTTTTTATCTCCAAATGATATGGAATAGTATGAACTGAATATTTACTGGATATATATGATATTATAATCATTAATAATATTCTGGAAATTATTTACTTATAACTACATGGGCAATCTTTTTTCAAACAAGTTCATTTTTGACTCAGGTACCAAACATCGGCAAAAACGTCTGATATGAACTAACAATATTAAAAAATTATTATAACATTATAATATGTGATATTAACTGAATAATAATATCTAAAGAAGTTACTTGTGAAATTTTCAATTGACCAAAGTTTATTATTCAGGAATATAACGAAACGAACAAGACAAGTTGGACTTGAGGTAAGGGATCCTACTCCTCTCTTTCTTTTTAAGTACACTCTTTTATATCATTCCTTATAAGATCATATTTCTTGTTATTGGTATGTTCTTTTATATTACTCTTACTATAATTTTTATGTTCATATGTTGAGAGACTCTATTCTCTCTCATCAATCCATTTTGGAAGTTTTGAGTGGCGTCGTTAGGCTGCTGAATTTTCGTAAGAGATCTAACCTCTCTCTTTCTATTTAAGTACTCCCCTTTATGTCACTTATTTTAAGCTCATCTTTGTTATGTTGGGGGATGTTATTTTTTATTCCTCTTTCTATAAACTGTATGTTGATATGATTAGATACCCTATTTGATCTCATCAATCCATTTTTGTAAGTTTTATGTGGCGTCGTTAGGCAGCCGAGTTTTCGTAAGGGATTTTTCATCTCACTTTTATTCCTGTGAGATTTATGCTACATTTGCCACAATTTCCTTTGAGTGGTTTATGTACTACCCATTATTTTACTCATTGTGTAATATAATTTCTTTTATGAGTATTTACATCAATGTTGTATTGTCCTTCTTTCACGAGGTGTATGTTTCGAAAGATACCCATGTCGGTAAGGGAACCTTTAACCCTCCTATTTTTTAAAAGACTTCTTTTGTTGGGTATTTTAATTTACATATTGTTATGTTGGGATATGTTCTCATATATCCTTATTGATGTAAATTTTATGTCCAAGAGATGAGATACCCTTTTTTATCTCTCATCATCTCATTTTGATGTGACGTCGTTAGGCTGTCAAGGGAACTTCTTAACCCAATTTCGATTTCTTTGGGTTCAACATGTAGTTATTGAATATGTCATCCTTTGAATATGTGTGAATGACCTTTGATTATTTTACACTTAATATCCACTTATATTTGGTGTATTCGTTTGTCACACATAATTATGTAATTGATTTATCCTTAAACCAAGGATACCGTCTTTGTATGGGACTTCGTCTCAATCTCCTTTCATTGAGGCATATTTTGTTTTATACACAACCTTCTTTTATACGGTGTATAAACCCCTTTGACTTTTATGTTTATCCAAAAGGAATCTTTTTTATACGAAGCGTTTTACAAAACGGCAAAAGGGAATGTTTTTGTCGTACGTATGCGGCGACAACGACTTCTCCGCCGCCGTGACCATTATTTGGGTATTGGCTTCCTCTATAAGCCATACTTTTTTTTTAAAAGAAAAATAAATACCATGTTTTACTTTTATTTTTTTTGGTATTGAAAATGGTTTTCATGATGTTTTTATATCAATGTGTTGTATTGATATCTTGTGATTGAAAGGTGGAAATGTTATGTTTCCTTTATGCATGTTTTATGTGATACGATTATGTTGAGGTTCTTGGGAATTTTTATGAAGACAGGTGATTCCGTGATAAAATAAGGGTGGGTGAGCCCGATATAGCTCTCCAATGCATTGGGTAACGTGAAGGAGTGAAACGTTAAGGTTTCTCTGAAGAGATTTAGAGAATATACTGTGATGGGTATTCTAAACGTAACCAAGAGGGTTACTCCCTACGTAAGAATGTTATGAATGCCTCAAGTTACCTTTATGTCTTATGATTTCTATGATTTATTCATGGTTTGATGAGGTATGTTAAAGTCCCTATGTTTTATGGGTAAAGTATGATTTCATTCTTCTGTATATATGAACTCATGTTTCCTTTCCGTATTTTTATAACCCTTACTAAGCTTTTTATGCTCATCCCAAGTTTTTGAAATGTTTTTCACAGGTCAAGGGAAAGGTACAAGATGTGATGATAGTGTCAAGGATGTGTCAAGAAATAATCCATGTTTTATTTTCAATATGTTATCGTTGATGGGAAGACTGAATACTGCCTTTTATGTAACCACTTTGTTTAAATGTGGAATTTAATGCAAGTTTCATGATCTAATTCTCTAGAACTCTAGACCTGAAAAGATCCTCAATGTGTAATCTTGTAATAACTCAAGATTAAGTAAGGTTTAAGGCTGGGGCCTTATAGTTGGTATCAGAGGTCGGTTTAGATAACTTTAGAAGTTGGGGTATTCTTTAAGCATAAGTGGCATTACCATAATGGTTAGGATTTCAGAAAGAGTCCTAGTTTTAGATAAAGTGAATGAGTAAGTATATATTAGTGTTTAACTTCCTCATTAGTACATGATGGTTTTTTTTTGATATACTCACACTGACCTTTTTGGTTTTAGTAAATGGCTGGATCTAGCAGGCACCAAAGTAACAGTGGAAGTGAAGGAAACTGTGACAGTTTTTTGAGCAAGAAACTGAATGCTATGGGAGCTGCAATGAGAACTCTTGTGATTATCCTCAACCAACTATCTGGAGTCATGATTGACCACCTAAACCTTGGTGATTTCTCTAAGGAATTATATATGCGAGAAACAAATCCCTACGGAAGTACAGGTAATAATCAAAAAGGTAAGTGTGTTCAAAAACCTATGTGTCAAAGATGTGGAAAGAAACACCTAGGAAAATGTTTCAAAGGGACAGAAATATGCTATAGATGTGGAAATGAAGGTCATAAGAAAGAACATTCCACGGAAAAAGGAAGCATCCAGTTGACTCGAGGAAAGGGAAAGAAGTTCTTTCTGAGGGATCAATTGAATGTTCTAAATGTGGTTTGCATGGTCATTATGCAAACACATGTCCTATGAAGAATTTTCCTGAATGGAGTCACCAAGAGCGTACAAATTTTCGTTTACCAATACCTAATTCCATTCCGATTGAGGATGAAGAAACAGACAATGACCAATCAAAGGTATGTATTATTTCATGACTATTGTTTTCCTATTTTGGAATCTTATGATATGATTCATGATTTTGTTTGTAGGAAAGAGGTATTTCAGAATAAGTTGGAAAGGAATGGTTAATGGATCATGAAGAATGTTGAATGAGTAAGATGTCAACATATAAGGGCTTCAAGAGTTATGGGGATATTCTTAAGAGTATTAAGTCTCTTTTGATGATGGGGTTACATTAGAAGACTTTTTATATTATGTGTAACCCTGATATTTAATATAGGCAAATTTTATTCAAGGAATAGTTATCTTTTCTTTTGTGGACATAGTTATAAAGAACCATTTGGGTTTATATGATCCTTACTTTTGAGGTAATTATGGGTTACTATATGTTATGATTGAAGTGAAAGGCATGAGATAAAATTGAGGTTAAATTATGTTATGGTTATTTTTGATGATTTTATCCCTTTTTGGGGAATGATTTGAGAATTATGTAATTTTGGAAAAAGGACAACACACAGACCGTGTGACAACCCGTCGCGTCGGACAAAGCTGCGGGAATCGAACCCACAACCAAAGTACGACTGGTATTTATCGCCTACCACTGGACTACGTGAAGTCCCTGGTTAGTTTGATTGATTCTTTTTAGTTAGATGATTTTATGAAGTTGATTTTGGGTTATCTATCGAAATTTATTAACCCATCATGGAGGACATGTGATTAGGCTAATTACTTTTCAATATGAGACTTTAGGAGAAACTGATGTTGTTTGGATATAAATGTTGCGATTTAACTTGGAAGACTATGTGACTAAAACCTTCAAATATTTGGGTTTAAATATTAGTTTAGTTTACTATGAAGGATTTTATGGACAAATTTTTTATCAAATGGTCCTTGTTAAACTTTGGGTTTGTTGGACAAATTTTGGAGATTAAGAATAGATTTTCTTTTTATAAAGGGTTATCCGTTTCTGGATTTTCTAATCTTGTACTAACCTTTTTTGGTTTTGGTTTTCATTAAAGTCTAAAGACATGGGAAGTATATAGTTCTCTTTTGTGGATTAGGTGATTCTATAGAAGTTGATTATAGTACTCTTAATGCAAACAAGTCTCCCTAAATACTCATCTTTTGGAAAAAAATATGAGTTTGGTTAAGGAATCTAGAAAAAATCGAAAGTCAACATGATAAGTTATTATGTTTCCTTATGAATAAATTACTCAATAAAAAGTAACTTAAATCAAAAATGTTGTCTATTAACGTTTCCTACTGGGGAATCGAATACCGTTTAACCCATCATAAGTTTTTTCTTTCTTATGGTTAACTTTCTCCTAAACATGTTTACAATCACTCTCCATCAGAACATGACCCTTTGTTTTCTCCTCCATATCAATATTTTCATACTTGGAATCCTAGTATGGGTTAACTCGGGTGACATTTGTACTTCTCTCCCATTCTTTTAAAGTGATTGTTTTACCGACTCTTGTTCCGATGTGGGACTTTCAAGGATGTTTCCAAGCTCAATTTTAAAAATTGTGAGGACGTAATTCCCAAAAGGGGGGAAGGATGTAACACCCCAGGTAAATAAAGAATATGACATTTTCATATTTATCCATATTTGTGAATAAAATATTAATATGACCTTAAAGGGGACGCTATGCTCGATGGTGTACCCAACACACAACAACGAGTTTCTTGGGAATCTTACGTTGCACTCTAATAATAAAATAATATTATTTTAAATGGTAGTTAACATGTAGCCGTTGTATTGGCAGGAATGGATAGAAATAACTAAAATATTATTATATATGTTTTTAAATGTTTTTACATTTATCCAATAAAAGATAAAGGCATAAAATACGGAAATAATTCAATTTTAGGCGTATGTGCCCTAGTTTTCACTAAATGTTCATTTATCACCTTTTGATGGAGAACCGTCATAAAATATAGTTTTGTTCACTCTTATACATCCTTTTGGACCAAATCAAACCTCCTTAAGAATTGGGACATCAAAATTTACTTTGTGTAAACTTTTGGTATCTTTCTGATAAAGTTCATTTTTTAATGAATAGTGTAAAATGTTGTATTTTAATTCAAAACCTATTTTTAATATAATTTATTTATATTATTAGATTATCTTTTGAACTGGGTTTAAAGTAAAATTAGAATATATTTTTACCATTAAATCCAATAGTGGTCGTTGGAATTAATTTCACTTTGAAAAAAGACTTAAACTAGTGTCAATCTTTTGATACTTATTGTTTCATAAAAACACGCTATTTTCTCTGACAGCGGGAATTAATTATTAAATTAATAAATGTGACTTATATGTTTTGAATTTTTTAAAATAGACTTCATTTTTTAATTCAGAATATCAAATATAGCTTAGGGTGAATTTTTGGGATTTTTCTGAAAAAATTCAATTTTTGATGAATAGTGAAACCACTAAGTGGTACTTATAAAAACTGATTTTTCCGTTTAAATGAAATTTTTCCATCTTTGCATTTTGAATTTCAAAAATATGACATACATGGTTGTCATTAAGAAGTAAAATGTGGTTCAATGGGATAAAAATAATTTTTTGGTGAATAGTAACTTATTAAGTTTTTAATCGCGATTAGAGGTAATTAGTGTAGTTTAAGGTAAAAATAATGTTTTAATAATATGAAATGAACTTGAAACATATCCTAACCTCATTGGATGTGTCATGGCCGACCAAGAAAACCCATGGGGAAACTTGGGGACCCCATGAAGCCACTTTGGTTGGAAAATGACATTAATATCTTTTTATTTAAAGTTAAAGTAAAAATGAGACAAACATGAAATGTTTTACTAAAACAATTTTTACGTGGGGTTATACAAATCAGATTTTTGACTATAAATATTCATTGGAAATATAAAAAGCTTTCATACATTATAGTATTTTTTTATAATTTTTAGACATTAAATAAATTAAATTATTTATGACATCATGATGATGCAACGATGACCTCATTATTTAACGATTTAAATAAAATGGAAAGATAACGTAATATCTAAGACCTACACATGTCCAAAACCTATTGTATGAGTGGATTTCTAACCCTATTCACCTTATCCTTGAACCACATCAATGTGGGACCTCTTAAATCCGAATACCATTTTAAAATAAAGTGACTTTTCTTTACCTTCCAAGAGTGCCCCTCCTCTCCTCTTATAAAATGCCCCCACCTCTACCTCCTTACCCACACTCCCAAAGCCTTTGGCTTGGCCAACCTCTTCCCATTTTGTCTCTCCACTTCCCTCTCTTACCCTTTTAATCCTCACTTTGGGCATAAGTCTTCCCAAGGAATCCTCTGAGCTCAAACCAAAGGGAGTTACCCGATTTTAAGGTAATGTCTTCACTTGAGTCCTTTTGTTTTATTTTGCTTCTCCAACCCCCTAAAATCTTTTTATTAATTTCTTTTTTAACAACTCCAGTATCATAAATATACTAGTATTTTGTTATCAGAATGATTCGAGCTAAACTTTCACACACCTACATCTAATGGTTAAAGAATATATTGTTTCTGTGGATGACGAATTTCTGCCTCCCGAAATGATGATTGTTCAACATTCTTATAACACCTTAAAAGGTGGCCATTAAGATGACACTATTTTTATATATGATATATAATATGTTTATGTTTTCCTTAAGCTTCTGTATTTTTCATTTTGGGCATACCTTTGTGGTTTCCATTATGGGTAAACGCGATATCTTCATTTAAGGAGGTGTGGACTACCGCCCCCTCAAAATGATTTGATTCGTTAATACCATATGTGGTGCGTATAAAGGATATATTTAATGATATTATATATGATACCATACTGGAATTAAAATACTATTATGTATCATTATGTTTTAATTCCATTAAATATGAAATAGAAATGGAAGTAGTGTTCATGTGTACGTACGGCTTAACGTCTCCATGAACGGTACATTTCATTTCTTATCTCAAAATGTTATGTAATATTATAAGTACATATATATAATGGATATATATTTAATATATTACATCAAAATTATGCATATCATTATGGAATTATAACATATATATATATCTCTCATTTTGTTTTAATTCCATTAATATGACAAAAAATGAAAGTAGCGTTCATGTGTACGTACGGCCTACCGTCTCCATGAACGGTGCTTTTAGTTTTTTATCTCCAAATGATATGGAATAGTATGAAATGAATATTTACTGGATATATATAATTTTTTAATCATTAATACTATTCTGGAAATTATTTACTTATAACTACATGGGCAATCTTTTTTCAAACAAGTTCATTTTTGACTCATGTACCAAACATCGGCAAAAACGTCTGATATGAACTAATATTATTAAACAATTATTATAAAATTATAATATGTGATATGAACTGAATAATAATCTCTAAAGGAGGTACTTAGGCAATTATTAATTGACCAAAGTTTATTATTCAGGAATATAAAGAAACGAACAATACAAGTTGGACTTGAGGTAAGGGATCCTACTCCTCTCTTTCTTTTTAAGTACACTCTTTTATATCATTCCTTCTAAGCTCGTATTTCTTTTTATTTGGATGTTTTTTATATTAATATTACTGTAATTTTTATGTTCATATGATGAGAGACCCTATTATCTCTCATCAATCCATTTTGGAAGTTTGGAGTGGCGCCGTTAGGCTGCCGAATTTTCGTAAGAGATCTAACCTCTCTCTTTCTCTTTAAGTATTCCCCTTTATGTCACTTCTTTTAAGCTCCTATCTGTTATGTTGGGGGATGTTTTTTTATATTCCTCTTTCTATAAACATTATGTTAATATGATGAGATACCCTATTTGATCTCATCAATCCATTTTTGTAAGTTTTATGTGGCGTCGTTAGGCTGCCGAGTTTTCGTAAGGGATTTTTCATCTCACTTTTATTCCCATTATATTTATGCTACATTTTCCACAATTTACATTGAGTGGTGTATGTACTACCCATTATTTTACTCATTGTGTAATATAATTTCTTTTATAAGTATTTACATCAATGTTGTATTGTCCTTCTTTCATGAGGTGTATGTTTCGAAAGATACCCATATCGGTAAGGGAACCTTTCACCCTCCTCTTTTTTAAAAGACTTATTTTGTTGGGTCTTTTTATTTACATATTGTTATGTTGGGATATGTTCTCATATATCCTTATTGATGTAAATTTTATGTCCAAGTGATGAGATACCCTTTTTTATCTCTCATCAACTCATTTTGATGTGACGCCGTTAGGCTGTCAAGGGAACTTCTTAACCCAATTTCGATTTCTTTGGGTTCAACATGTAGTTATTGAATATGTCATCCTTTGAATATGTGTGAATGAACTTTGATTATTTTACACTTAATATCCACTTATATTTGGTGTATTCGTTTGTCACACATAATTATGTAATTGATTTATCTTTAAACCAAGGATACCGTCTTTGTATGGGACTTCGTCTCAATCTCCTTTCATTGAGGCATATTTTGTTTTATACACAACCTTATTTTATACGGTGTATAAACCCCTTTGACTTTTACGTTTATCCAAAAGAAATATTTTTTATACAAAGCTTTTTACAAAACGACAAAAGGAAATGTTTTTGTCGTACTTATGCGGCGACAACGACTTCTCCGCCGCCGTGACCATTATTTGGGTTTCGGCTTCCTCTACAAGCCATACCTTGTTTTTAAAAGAAAAATAAATACCATGTTTTAATTTTATTTTATTTTGGTATTGAAAATGGTTTTCATGATGTTTTTATATCAATGTTTTGTATTGATATCTTGTGATTGAAAGGTGGAAATGTTATGTTTCCTTTATGCATGTTTTATGTGATACGATTATGTTGAGGTTCATGGGAATTATTATGAAGACGGGTGGTTCCATGATAAAATAAGGGCGAGTGAGCCCAATATAGCTCCCCAATGCATTGGGTAACGCGAAGGAGTGAAACGTTAAGGTTTCTCTGAAGAGATTTAGGGAATATACTGTGATGGGTATTCCAAACGTAACCAAGAGGGTAACTCCCTACGTAAGAATGTTATGAATGCCTCAAGTTACCTTTATGTCTTATGATTTCTATGATTTATTCATGGTTTGATGAGGTATGTTAAAGTGCCTATGTTTTATGGGTAAAGTATGATTTCATTCTTATGTATATATGAACTCATGTTTCCTTTCCATATTTTTATAACCCTTACTGAGATTTTTATGCTCATCCCAAGTTTTTGAAATATTTTTCACAGGTCAAGGGAAAGGTACAAGATATGATGATATTGTCAAGGATGTGTCAAGAAATAATCCATGTTTTATTTTGAATATGTTTCCGTTGATGGGAAGAATGAATATTGTCTTTTATGTAACCACTTTGTTTAAATGTAGAATGTAATGCATGTTTCATGATCTAATTCTCTAAAACTCTAAACCTAAAAAGATCCTCAATGTGTAATCTTGTAATAACTCAAGATTAAGTAAGGTTTAATGCTGGGGCCTTATACCTTCCTTGTACACAACCCTACTATTTTCAAGGAACCTTGTAAGCACAAAATGCCAAAAGTGATCATGAACCATTTCATATAAATATAGTGAAACTATCACTATACATATCCTCAAAAATGAAGATCTTGGTTCTGCATGAGATAAAAAGTCCCCCATTATTGTTCAAAACAAAATCATACATGGAATGAAGTGTTTTATAGGATGGGATAATAGTTTTGAAACATATCCATTCTAAAAAGGTTATTCATTGATACAATGGGATAAAAGTTTAATATATAATTGGGTCTCTAAAAAAATTTATATATAAAGATTTAATCAATTATTTTGATAGTGTATTTGCTCAATCATAGCCTCAATAAAATTTCAATGAATTTTCTGATAGGTTTACATGCCCTAAGTATCTCTCATGAAATATTCTAGAAAAAGAATTTGAATGTGTATGATTATAATTATATTGGGAATTTGGAGTATAAAAAATAACTGTCTATCACTAAAGTCTTAGTATCCAGTAATAATTCAATAAAAATAAATTTAATTAATTTACAATTAGAATTAAATTATCCAACTCGGCAATCGTACTAAAAATCTCTATAGAGAAAAATTGATTTCGATAATAAGCTAAAAAATTTTGTCATTTATTTAAATATGTGTGATGATATTTCAAGTTAATATAATTGTTTTAATGAAAAATATATCCTATAATAGTGAAAACAATAAAAAATTTAAGAATATAGACAATAAATCTAAATAAAAAACTCCCTCATGACTAAAATTATACATTATCCACACTATTCTAGAAATAATCATGGAAGACATATCAATGGTAGTGTATACAAATTGAATTTGTAATTTTGAAATTAAAATAGGGAATCATGTTCTCTTTGTATTGAAAGTCATTAAATAGGGAAATGTTTTGTATGGTGGTGGGCAATTATGCTCCCAAAAAAAATTAGTCCTAAAATATCATCACTAGAAAAATCATTAGTAGAGAATGTTTTAATTAATATATAAGTGCAAAAATGGGAAGGTTCACACAATTAATGGTTTAAGAAGGCATATCAAATAAATTAAAATAATTGGACACATATATGTTTTGGGATGACCAATGAACAAAAAATTATAAAAACAAAAAACAGTGCCCCTAAAAACATGATGAAACTGTAGAAAATAAAATACGGGTTTCCTCCCATAAATTGCTAACTATGATTTTTTCAGTCAGATAGGTTGAAAAAAATCATTTTGTTCCATCCATTAGCTTATATGTCTTTTGTCTCTCTAGTGGTTGTATTGTTGAGCTCACGGGGCCTCTTAGCGAGATTAACCACCTCAAAAATTGGTCGCCCAAAATGATCATGTGTAATTAGTAAAGTTTGTTCAGAATGTTGAGGAAGCTCAAAATATGTTTGAATCTAGATCTATACCTCATAAATATGTCTCTATAAGTTATCTACCTACTAATTGATTTCATATGGGGGAGACATGGTGGCATGAATGACTCATCAATGACTATAGAGGATGTGGTAGATCTTGATATGGAGAAAGTAATGATAGAGTAAAAAATGAAATTAAGCAAGCTGGTAGTATATTCAAGACAATATCCCATCCATATATATGAGAAATGAAACATTATGGAAAAGGGAATATAATGTAAATAAAAAAAATAGACACCCATAATAGTTTAGAATCGCATAGAATTACATGGACAAGGAAAAATAGTATAGAATTTGTTTTTACTATCCACATCTATAATTTCCACCCATTCTATGGATTATTAAATCTTCCATGCCATATTTATGTTAGCTCTGGATGCTAGGATTGTTGGATTGAACATTGTGGGGCATATTATGGTGTTGGAAACAAGCTCAGTTAAGGATGCAGTGGGTGAGGTGGTGATCTATACTGGGGTCGTTTGTCTAGATGTTTGATCAATATGAGTCACCATGAAGAAATATGGGAGGGTGGTTCCATTTCCCTATTGAGCCTCCTCTACTAGAAACACATACTATCTGGTAGGGTTCGGGATCATGGGGTGGTGGTCAACAAGGGAGGTATATAGGGTAGGAATAGAGGTAGTATTAGGCTCCATATATAGTGGTGGGTGGGAATAAGTTGAGGTTGGTGGAGGTGAAAGGGTGGTGAAATGGGGTGGATGGGTTAATATAATATGTTGGCAGAGAAAAATATAGTTTTTGGTTCTCTAGAAGAAACTACATAACTGACACGATATTGGATGGAATATGTGGGGTAGGGGAGGTGGTGTATGCGGTTGTGAAGTGGTGGTAAGAGGTATAAATGTGGATGAAGGGGCTAAAGTGGATGTAGGGGCTAAAGGATCATTAGGGAAGGATGATCTAGAGTAGGGGAAGGGGTTTCCTGAGCTAGATCCAAAGTTGTATAATCCAAGTACTTAGATGCCCTCCAGTGACTCCCCATTACCTTCATTAAGAGACCCATATTTTAGAGAATTAGGAGTTCTATATGAACCATATGTCCTAGGGAATTAAGGGTATGGGTGGCATCGAAGATGCAATTATGTCAGGTGAGATGGGTGATGAAACTACCCCCATAAGCATACCTATGGTCAGCCATACCTAGGTATATTATAGTGGATACTAATTGTCCATGTTGACATCACTGTCTCCCATGGATAAATAAATAATTATAACCTCTATATGACTAATGTTGTCATGAACATATCCTCCCTAGATCCATTCATGAGTGAGCATTTGGTGACGAATTTGTAAGGTATCACCTTGTAGCTTGGTTCACTTCATCATACATTGATTGAGAATACTTTTCGAAACCTAAGATATAAGTTACCAATACCCTACCACATACCCCTTTCTTGTCTATAGTCACATGGTAGTGTAAGCAAGGTAAGCCAAAAAATCCTTGGTTTAAATACTGATCCCAATGGCCAATTATCCTAGGGTGATCTCCTATGTCCTCCCACCAAGTAAGAAGGTTACAGGTTCCACATTGATCTATAATAGGGCCAAAAAATCGATTAAGATCCCTCGATATATATCATACTACACTTATACTATGATAGATAATCTATTTATGACAAAAAGTTGAGGACCTACTCATGCACGTGAATAGGCTCGAGCATGTCCAAATCCAGTGTCTAGTTAGACCACATCAGTTGGTCTGGATATTGACCAATCATATATAATGATTGGGGGATGCGTACTTCTGAAAAATGTGAATGATAGGGTGTGGTGCATCACCTTTGGATGAAAAAGATAATCCATTTGACTAGATGGAGGTGGAATGGGTGGTGTAATTGGATGCAGCTAGTGAGGGGGGTAAACCTATAGGTGGTGATGGAGGTGAAAGTGATAGCTGCTATGTTGGAAGATGACTGTCACATCGTGCCACCTATATGATAGTTTTTGTTTGTACAATATTGTATGGAAGTAGGGAATATTGATGAGGATAACACCATAGGTTTTTATAGGATGAACACGGTAAGATGGGGGTGGATTGTGGGAGCTGATGGGAGGCACAGTGAGAGGGAGTATTGAGTTAGGGAGGAGGTTGTGTAAGAGAGGGGTGGAGGGTCGTGGGGGGTGTAGTTTCGTGAACCTATATATCCTATCATTCAAATACATCATGATATTTTCACATAAAATAAATAATATGCAACATGTAATACTCATGATTTTTATTTTTCCTAGAAAAACAAGTTAAATTCAAGTATTTCATTTAAATGATATGAATTTTTGTTTTTTTATGTTTTAATTTTTAAATTTATGTTTTAAAAAATTTTGGAATCACAAAAATATAAACAATCACTACTGTTATTAAACCTCCCTAAACTCTAATATAATATATCTCATGTTTCCTTCTAGACATTGCTTCATTTTTAATCAATGGATAGACATTCTTCAATTCAAATTATTTAAAATTTAAATAAACATTCATTGTAGAGTTTTTCTTGAAAACAAAAGTTACAAATGGTGGGATGGAATCCCTAATCATAGGTTTAGAGTAATTCATATTCTTGTGATAATGTTTTCCATTTTCATTAAGAGGTTGTTTCTTTATGATATCTTTTTTGTTCGTATAATCATATTTCTTATTTTTAATGGATATGTCTTGATAATAAATTTTCTCTCCACTTTTATTGGAATACTTTCTAAGTCGAATATCCTTTTTTCTTCACTAACTCTGAATATCAATCCTCCTTGGATTACATTGATTAATGCCTTCCTAGTGGTGAGAAATGGTTTCCATAAATTTATGGCTATATATACTTCTTCCTCCAAATCCTAGATGAGGAAATAAGTGGAAAAAATCCAACTATTACTAAGATATTCTCATGGAGTCCTTCAGGGTTCTTGACTGAGCAGTCTGAAAGATAAAGTTCCAATTTTTTTTGGTTTCAATTCCTTATTTTCCATCATTTTAAAGACACTCATAGGTATTATATTTATACTTTCACCAAGATAAAACAAGGATCATTCAAAATTTCAAGACCCTATAGTGAAAATAATTGAGAAACATTCAGGGTATCACATTTGGGGTGGTAGCTTCTACTAAACAATTTTGGATAATTATTCATTTAGGTAGATTACTTATAAGTCTTCATTTTTCTATCTATAAAGAAAGTATTTCAAAGAAAAATCAACATCATGAATTTATTATAAGACCCTAAGATTTTATGAGATAGATTTTTATTTTAATTTCTTCGATGTCTTATGTTGTATGTTACACCAAGATTAGCTTGTGCTATATGCAACACTATGTTAGCTTGTAGTTTACACAACACTATATTTGGCTTCTGTTGAACACAATTTCACATTATTTTGATGGAATTTATTTGACGCAACACTGAGTGTACATTTTTAAAATGTATAAAATAACTATGTTTGGATTATGTTATACATAATGCCAAAGGAAACTTTTATTAAATACAACACTAACTTGGCTTGTGTTACACGCAAAAGCGACCTTCCTCAATAGCTTGCATTGTACGTAATATTGAGTTACACTAAACAATGATATATTATTAAATATAATTATTTAATTGGATATAAACTTGTTTTTATGAAATCTATTAACCAAATTTTGAATTTTATGTTTCATTAAAATTCATCATAAATGTTTTCTAGAACATAATATAAGAACAAATTAAATTTTTCGGATAAAAGAAGTATTTTTCAAAAAATACTATTTTTCTACCTTTTAATGGAACACAAATTTTAAATCTAGTTTATAAAACATTTATATATTATATTTGACAAAATAAACATCTTATTTGGAATCAGACATCAAAATTTACATTTTTTGAATTTTTTGTATTTTTCTGATAAAATTTATATTTGAAGGAATAGTGAAAAATACTGAATTTGAATTCAAAACTACCTTTTCATCTACTTTATTTATATAGATAGATTATCATTTTAATTGGTTTTATAGATTAATTGGATTATTTTTTTCATTTAATCCAATTTTGGTTATTGGAAGTAATTTCACATTTAAATTGTACATAAACACATGTTAATATTTTGATAGGTTTTACTTCTTAAACACCCGCTTTCTGGTTTCGACAACAAGAATTAATTTTAAATTAATTAATAGAAATTATATGTTTTGAATTTTGAAAAATTGATTCTATATTTGATGTTAGTGGGTATAAATTAAGTTAATAGTTTTGTTTTTGATATTATGATTAGTAACTACAGGATTTTTATTTACCATAGTTAAAGGTAAATCAAGTAAATTAGGGTAACACCAAATATAATAAAGATAATAAAACTACCCTAACACTTACCAAAATCATATTGGATGAATAAAAGTTTAACCCTATCACCTTAGGGTCTAAATTGATTAATTTAATGTAATTTGTTCTATGAAGGTGATGTAATTATTGTTAAAACAAATAAAAGTGACAACATGACACTCTCTTATCTTTTATAAGTATAGTAATTTTAATGTAGTGATACACATGATAAAACATAAAAAATAAATATTCTCCAGATACCAAATCAAACTATATTAATCATTTAAATTTATTTATAATTTTTAGAGATTAAATAATAACCATTAATGATGCCACAAGAGTGATGTAGAAATTATTTTATTAATAGAAATATCACATAAATTGTTTTAACAATATCAAATGAAATATAATGGGAACTAATTGATGTTATCCAAAAATTTTAAAGTTGAATATGACATGTTAGGAGTGTATTAAATATTTTTTCCCTAATTTATCTTTTTTTGTATTATATTTAATGTCAAATAACTGAAAGTGTCAAAATTGACACTATTGATATTTTATAAAAATAATATATTATAAAAATATTAAAAAATCACAAAAAATATTTAAAAAATAAAATGTTAAAATTATAAGGTCGATAATTTCATATATTATCCAATTATATACATTTTATAACACATAAGTAAATATTTATAATATTATTACCACAATTAAAATTAAATAGATTAAATAAGGATAAATCAAAATGATAATGTTTGAAATAAAATCAAAACATGTCTAAATTTTTATTGGTGGTGAATATTTAGACTCATACAAATCATATATTATAAATTAATGAGTTTGGGACCATTACAAACCGAAAATAAATTTATAATAAATTAATATTTCAAGACATTCCTAATGTGACCCTCCTCCGTCTTATAAAAGGCCACTACCTCTACCCACTTACTCACACCATTAAAACCATTTGGCTCATCCAAAATCTACTCAAATAAGCTCCCAAAATCCCTACCATATTAATATAGGCCACACATTGGGTAGAAATCCATTATATGGAGACCTTTTGTGAAAACAAAAAGGAGATACTCTAAAAATATTTAATTGTTTTATCACCTCTTTAAAAAATTTGTTCTTATTATACATTCTATTATTATTTTTTCTCACAATAAAGTAATAAGTAAAGTAACTTATACATTATGAGATGTTATTTTATTTGGGGGACAACCTTATACTACCTTTTAGTCATCCTTTAAATAACTATGTCCCCATGTGTGTGTGTGTACGACTAACCGTCTCCATGTAGTGGTGTAATTTTTTATTCAATAATCCTTAATTTGTATGGGTATAATGATAATTATAATGGATTTAAATAATTATTATTACAAGATGATTATTTTTTATAGTTAATATATCATCCAATTCTAAACCATTTGACTATTAAGTGAATGGTATCGTCGCTCCTACATACGTACGACCTGCCATCTCTACAATGCGATGAGATTCATTCTCCAGAATAACCATTCAAGAATGATTATAAAGTATATATAATAAATAATCATAAAATATATTAAATAACAATTCTAATTTATTTATATATATATTCCATTTACTTTCTTCCATTTAAATCAATAAGTAAATGGAAACAGCGTTCATGCGTACGTACGACCTACCGTCTCGATTAATGGTGTATTTAATTTAATTTATTTATCTATTATATATATATTCTAAATATTTATGATATATAAATCATGTTTTAATTTCTTTAAGTAATTAAATCATGATATAAGTAATAATATCAAGAATAACATATCAAAATGCGTACAATAAATAAAATGATTATTAACCAAAAAGTTGCTTTAACATGTAATTGAAAAAGGAATGGGTAATATAAAAGCATAAGTAAATCATATATGATATCATAAATATTATTATGGTTCTGTTAAAAGTTAATAATATGTTTAAAGCCACTATATAATAGTTTTGGACACATGCAGAAGAAATCAGATCTAAGGTAGGGGATAATTTTTCTATCTAATTTTTATCCGAGATTGTTTATTCATAAGTATTTACTAGGGTATATTTATCATTCACATCAATGTTTCCTAAATATATAATTTTATTTATATTATTCTAATAATTTTCAAAGTGAATTCTACCCATTGGTAAATTATTATTAAATGGTATGTAATGAATCTTTCTTTCATTTTCCATACGAGGTACTTTTTGACTTTTCCAGCAAAAGTAAAAGGATAATGTATTTTTAAAACATATACTGCATGAATAGATTTTTACATTTTCATAAATCCTTATTTCCATGATGCTTACTCTACACGATTTCAAGTTTTTTTTTCAAAAAAATACTTTTCTTTTAAAATTATACGACATTTTGTGAAAGGAAAATTTCTTTGAAGAAGAAAGGGTATTATCCATCAATAATTATTTTCAAATGTTTTATAAAAATTACATTACATCTTAGATGGAATAGGGTTATGTTTATATCCCTATTATTAATATTATTTTATTTTTTTAATGATAGAATGATATTTTATATGAATTATGTTATGATTGAATGATGTTTAAGAAACCAATTTTATTTCATGGGTTATGTGATGATGATGAATGATTTATGTTTTGTCTCGCATGTAAGAATGATTTCATTATGAGATGGGTGGGACCTATATATCCATCTAATGTGTTGGGTAAAGATTTATATCTCTTAAGATAGACATTATTGTAATGTAAATTTAATCTAGATTAGTAATACATGGCTGGAATGAAATATAAATCTTGTTCAGTAATACATGGATGGAGCAGCAAGTAAAACATGGTTAGAAAGGGACTTTGTCTACTATAGTGGTCTTGGAAGCAATTCAACAGCTAATATAGAAATCATATTATGTGATTATTTGTTTTCCAAAATTCCTTGTTTTATATCAATGCTATGTTATTATAATTCGTGTTAATTTATGATTTATGCCTTATGAAATTCCATGATTTATTTCATGACTCACTATTTTGATATTAAAATTTTATGTTCATGTTTTTACATTCTTATGTTTATATTTTTTTATGTTCTTTATCGTTACCATTACTGAGTATTTGAGATCACCCTTTTTAGGTTTTCTTTTCCACAGGATATAAATAAAGGTTTTGGGTACGAAAACTAACGGGGAAGATCTTTATGGGAGAGGTTGAAGATCTTTTACTGAGCTATAAGGATGTGTTCTGAGTTTCAAAAGGCACTAAACTAATTCGATATTTGGGAGTCTATTTTTGTAATGTATTATGTATTCTGAAAATAAAATTTAATATCCATGAATTTCAATCTTGGTTCATTATAGTTGGTATCAGAGTAAAGGATTTGTTATCCTTTGGAAACTAGGATACAAAAACATTAGTGAGATCCCTATAGATTTTTCTATGGTATGTCTGTGGATTTCACGAAGTGTAAGTCTAACTATAGGTTCTAGTCCTAGAATTATGGTAACAATCCTGAATATCATAGGATTAAACCTAATATGTTAGAGATTTAAAGTATTCCCTCTTGATTATGTTGTTTTCCTAGTATGATATTTTTCTCTCACACTATTATTTTTGGGTTTTAGAAAATGGTTGGAACCCGAAAGAACCATGTTAATTACCACTGCACTAGGAAATGCAATGATTGTCCTCATGAATAACCAAATATTATAGGGTATGGAATGAAAAATTATATTGATATACTTACACAATCTATGAATCATTCTGAACTTCCAAATGAGAAAATAAGGGAACAACGTTCTATTGATTCCTTCAAGAGGCAACGTCCACCTTCTATCAGTGGGTATTCTGATCCACTTATTTCTAAACAATAGATCAGTGCAATTGAAAAGATAGTTTCCAATCTTCTCTATACGGAACATGAAGAAATAACTTTTTTTGTTTATCATTTAGAAAGAGAAGAAAGCCTTTGGTGGACACTATTCAAGAATTCAAGGCAGTAAGATGAAATCAAATTACTTGAATGGGATGAATTGAAGAAACTATTTTTCAATAAGTAATTTCCTCAAATTCATCGAATAGAGATCTAAAGGAGATCCTTGAACTTAAGAAAATGGATGATGAATATGTTGGTTCATATGAGGAAAATTTTACAACACTTTCAAAGTATTCTTATGGCTTCATCATCTAACCTGAACGTAATGTTCATTGATTCTTTAGTGTCTTAAATCCAAGTCTATGAAGGGATTTATCTTTAAGAGACTTTAGTAGCCATGAAGAAATTGTTCATTGTGCTATCAAGGTAGAAATGGATGTTCGTGTCACATATAAATCTCAGGGTTTTGACAAGAAACGAAATATGGAATTCGAGGGTAAATCTCAAAACAATGGTGAAAAGAGGATGAATGTTTCCTTATTATCAATGTGTGGAAAGAAGCACGGTGTATATTGTCTTAATGTGTCTAGAAAATATTTTAGGCATGGAAAATAAGTTCATCAATTAGTTGACTGCTGATGTAATGGAAAAACGGTTTCTAATGATGTGAATATAGAAAATACTATAGGGAACGCACCACCCACAATTCAATACTACAAGTGCAATGAAATGAGGCATTGTACTAACTAATTCCACAATCCAAGTGTTATGGATGATTATCGATGTCAAGAACTTCATAAGGCCAAAGAAAAATGCAAATCACATGAGATCACTATTTTTTATCTGAAGTATGACAATGAAGTGGTGGAATGACTATGTGTTTATGTAATTGGATTCCAAAATAGTGTTTTAGAATCTCTTTTATAGTATTATGGAATATTAGAATATATATGTATTGGTCCATTGCTTTTACATGTGTATATTGTACCGAAAACCATGAAAAGTAAATGAAATATGTTTTGAAATCACATGATATTCCCATAATGATGGGATAAGGACATAAATAAATGTTTGATAGTATTAATGACCTCATGACTGATATAAGGACACAATGATATCATGGTTTGAGTGTATTAAATTTTTTGTATTTTTGGTGTGTGGAAAGAGTTTATTTTGACAGAATGCATGTTTTCATTAAGTTTCTATAGTAATTCATGTTATTACTATGTTTCAATAAAATAAATGATAAAATTATTCACATGTTTCTAATGTGAAAACAAGGAACTACCTTATGAGATATGGGAGATAAATTTTATGTCAACTTAATTCTCCTCTTTCTCATGTTTTATATTTTTATTTTTTGGAAGGATTGTAATTTTATCTATTTATGGATAGTATAAGTTATAATTTATTTGAAGTTTTATATATTAAGGTATTATCTCACTATAGGTATACTTATGCATATTTGATTACATGTAATATCCTTTTTTTAGAAAAATAGAATGACCTATCATTCTATCGCATGATCTTGTAACACTACAAGAATGAAATATTCAAATTCATTTTTTAAATAATAGATGTAATAGAAATTTTTTATGGAACGAACAATGATGAGATTGTACCAAAATCTAGTAAGTATTTATTTGCATGAAAAATTCATTAACTTCAAGGAAAAGATCTTGAAAACCTAAAATTCTATCTTAGTACCTTCTTATCCGATGAATCTGATGGTCCCATAAATCATCGCAAATTTATGGATTTCTGGTTGTTAACTTATTTCCAACATTGTTCACTATCAATATCCATCAGAGCGTGAGGGTTACATTTTTCTTCCATATCCATGATTTCACTTCCCAACTATGTTCTCCTATGTGGAAACCCAGTGATGTGTTATTTTGGGTAACCGTTATGTTCTAAATTTCCTTTTTATAATGAAGTTTTAGTATTCCTTTTTACGATTTGGTTTTCTATGAATGAAACTTTCAGGTAGTAAACCTTTTATAACCCCGACAAATTTTAGGGGAGAAATTAATTTTAAGGGAGGTATAATGTAACACCTTGAGATTTTATGATATATATTTTATTTTAATTTATTTGATGTCTTGTGTTGTACGATACACCATTATTAGATTTCTCTATACTCAATGCCATATTATCTAGCAATATACACAACACTATACTTGGCTTTTGTTACTCACAATTTCAAGTTCTTTTGATATAATTCATTTCACGCAACACTGAGTATAGATTTTGTTCAATGTATAAAAGAACTATGTTTGAATTATGTTTTATAGAACACCAAAAGAATATTTCTCTAGAAAAAACATTGACTTGACTTACATTACCCTCAAGAGTGACCTTCAATGATAACTTGTGTTGTACACAATACCAAGTTTCACTAAACAATGATATGTTATTAAAATATTATTATTTAATGGGATTTAAACTTTCCATTATGAATAGTATTAACCACATTTTGAATTTTATATAACATTAAAATTCATTTAAAATATTTTATAGGACATAATATAAGAAAAAATTCAATTTTTTAGATAAAAGAAGTATTTTTTCAAAAAATGCTATTTTTTCACCTTTCGATGGCGCACCAATTTTAAATATAGATTTAGAAAAATTATATATATTATTTGACCAAATAAACGTATTCTTTGAAATAGGGACATAAAAATTTACTTTGGTTTAATTATTTTTTATTTTTCTGATAAAATTTATATTTTATGGAATAGTGAAAAATACTGTATTTTAATTCAAAACTTCTTTTTTATCTAATTTATTTATATTGATTTATTATATTTTTAATTGGTTTTAAAATGTAATTAGATTATATTTTTATTATTTAATCCTATTTTGGTCATTAGAAGTAATTTCACTTTTAAATTCTACAAAAACACATATCTATCTCTTGATAGTTATTAATTCTAAAAAACCCACTTTCTGGTTTTGACAATGGGAATTAATTTTAAATTAATTAATGCAACTTCAATGTTTTCAATTTTCAAAAATGGATTCCATATTTGTAATTAGTGGGTAAAAATTATTTTAATATGTTACTTTCTTTGATATTATGAATAGTAACTACGGTAATTCTTATTCACCATAGTTAAAGGTAAATCGTGTAAATTAGGGTAAAACGATATGATAAAGATAATAAAATTACCCTAACACATTCAAAAATACAATTGGATAAATAATAGTCTACCCATATCACCTAAGGGTATTAATTTATTCATTTAATCTACTTTTTTCCACAAAAGTAACGTAATTATTATTAAAACAAAAGAAAGTGACAATATATCACACACTTATCTTTTATAAGTATAATAATTTCAATGTAGTGATAAACATGATAAAAAATTTAAAATAAATTATCTCTAAAAATATAATGAAATTATCTTCATCTTGTTAATTTATTTATTATTTTTATTGATTAAATAATTATCAATAATGATGACCCAATAGTGATGTATAAATTATTTTAATAATATAAATAACAAAAAATTATATTAAAAATATTAAAAGAAAAATAATATAAACTAATTAATGTGATTCACAAATTTTATAGGTGACTATGACATGTTAAGAGTTTATAATTTTTTTTCTTCTAATTTATCTCCTTTTTGTATTTTCTTTAAAGTTAAATAAATGAATAGTGTCAAAATTAAAACTATTGATATTTTATAAAAAATAATATATTATAAAATTATTTAAAAATCATAAAAATATTTAAAAATTAAAAAGTTTAAATTATAAGGTCTAAAATTTCATAATGTATCCAATTACTGACAATTGAAAACACATAAGTTAATATTTATAAAGATTTAATATTTAGAATATTATTATCGTAATTAAAATTAAATAGATTAAATAAGGATAAATAAAAACGATAATGTTTAAAATAAAATAAAACATGTATAAATATTATTGGTTGAATTTATTTTGACCCATACTCATAATAAATTCGAAATAAATGAGCTTTTGAACATTATAAATAGAAATTCAATATATAATAAATTAATATTCCAAGACGTTCCTAAAGTGTCCCTCCTCCCTCTTATAAAAGGCCACCATCTCTACCCACTTACTCACACCATTAAATCCCTTCATATCGTCCAAAATATACTCAATTAAGCTCCCAAAATACCTCCATTCCTACTAGAGTCCAAACTTTTTCCATAAATCCATTTTATGGAGACATTTTGTGCAAATCAAATGGAGATACTCTTAAAAGAGGTAATTGGTTTATCACCTATTTCCAAACTCTTTTCTTCTTCTACATTCTCTTCTTATGTTTCTCTCATACGAAAGTAAAAAAACCAGTATATTATACATTCTGAGATGTTATTAATATTATTTTACAACCTTATAGCTTATTTTATCTATCCTACGAATAAAAATATCATCATGCGTGCGTACGTACGACTTTTCGTCTGCACGTCAGGGTGTAATTTATTATTCAACAATACATAATTTGGATGGGTATAATGATGATTATTAGGGGTGTAAATGATGAATATAACATGATAATTATTTTTTGTAATTAATATACAATCAAATTTTATACCATTTAACCATTAAGTGAATGGTATCATCACTCATGCATACATAAGGCCTACCGTCATCACAACACGATGAGATTATTTCTCCACGTTAACCATTAAACAATGATTATAAAGTATATATAATAAATAATAATGAAATATATGAAATAATAATTCTACAAGATTTATTTATATATATTTATGCGTGTGTTTTCATGTGTCATTTACTTTCTTCCATTCAATTCAATAAGGAAATGAAAACGGCATTCACGTGTAAACACATCCTACCTTATCCATGAATGGTGTATTCCATTTCATTTATCTATATTATATATATATATATATAATATTTATGATATATAAAAAATGTTTTACATTATAGAAGTACTTAAATCACAATCTAAGTAATAATATCAAGAATAACAAGTCAAAACACATACGATATCTAAAACGATTATTACCTAAAACATTTCTTTAACAATGAATTGATAAAGTTACAGGTAATATAAAGTCATAAGAGAATCATATATGATATCCTAAATGTAATTATGGTTTTGTTACAAGTGAATAATATTTTTAAACCCACTATACAGGAGTTTCGAACCCATACAGGGGAAATCAGATCTCAGGTAAGGGATAATTTGGAAATCTCGTTATTATCTGAGCTTTTTTATTTGTAAGTATTTAATGGGGTATATTTATCATGCATGTCCATGTTTCCTGAATATATAATATTATTTCTATTCTTCACCTTATTTTTAAAGTTAATTTTAACCACTGGTAAATTTTTATTAAATGATATGGAATAAATTTTTCATTCATTTTCCATAAGAGGTAATTTTTCACTTTTTAAGAAAAAGTATGAGGAGAATATTTATTTAAACTTCTATAGAATGAAATATTTTTATTTTATAATAAATAATTATTTGAATGAATCTTCCCTTATTCGTTTTCATGTTTATTTTAAACTAAATTAATTTCTTTTAAAATTGAGTGGCATTTTGAGAAAAGAAAACGTTTTTGTAGAAGATAGGATATTTTCTCTCAAGAATTAAGTTTAAGTGTTTTATAAAAATTATTTTCCATATAATATAACATATAGTTATGTTTAAATCTAAATTATTAATAGGATTTGATTTTATTAATTATGGAATGATATTTTATATAGATTATGTTATGATGGAGTGATGTTTAAGAAAAATATTTTATTTATTGTGTTTTGCTATGATGAATGATTTTTGTTTTGTGGAATATGTAAGAATTATTTCATTATGAGATGGGTGGGACCTATATCTCCGTCCAATTAATTGGTTAAATATTTATATATCATGAGATAGAAATGAATAGTATGGAAAGTAAGTCTAGTTTTCTAATACATGGATGGAATAAAGAGTAAATTTGGTTCATTAATACATGGCTAGAACGACAAGTAAACCCAGTTCAGTAATATACATTGTCCACTATGATGGTCTTGGAATAAATGACTTGTCAGCTATGGAAATAATATTATGTTCTTGTTTTTTTACCACAATTTCCCATTTTTTTCAATTCTATGTTATCATATTTTGTGTTCATTTATAATTTTTTCCTTACAAAACCTCCATGATTTATTTTATGACTCAAAATTTTTATATTCAAAATTAATGTTCAGGTTTTTACATAATTATGTTTATTTTTTGTTTTATGTTCTTCATGTTTATCCTTACTGAGAATTTGAGCACACCCTTTTTATGTTTTATTTTTCCCAAGATATAAATAATGGTTTTATATGAGAAAACTAATGTAAAAGATATTTATGGGAGATGTTGATGATCTTTATGAAATCTAGAAGAATGTGTTTCGAGTATCCAAATACACTAAACTAATATGGTCTTTGGGAATCTATTTATCTATTTCATTAAATATTCTTCAAAATAAATTTAATTTCTATATACATCAAGCTTGATTCTTTAGATTTATGCCATCAGTTCTGCAAAGGGAATATTCATGTTAAATTTATTAAACATCTATATATTATTTTTCAATAAACCTCATTTTTACTTTTCTCATCATCTATGGAAATCAGATAGTGGGTTTGTATAGTGGTGGTTCCATATAGACATCATCTTTTTTGGGATAATCCTATATGTAATCTTTTTTTGTTGGTTATAATTTCATATTTTTTCCTATACCATCTTTATATGTGTTATCATTGTCATATTTTGTAATGATTCATGAATTTTTCTTAGGTTATTCAATATTATTCTCCATACTTAATCATTGATGATATAAATCTATCATTCTTTCCCTCCTAAAAACAATATCCTTTACCACATCTCTTAGATGACTCTCGATATTATTCTGCAATGTAACTACTAATAGATATGATAGGGTCTCTAAAGTTTTCCTAACATGATACTCGAGGTTTTTTAGGGAATCCTTTTATATTTAAATTTAAATTTCCTAGGTACTCATCCTTTGATATGTTTTCTGCACAATGGTTGCTAGGAAGTTATCAACATTAAATTGCAGAGGTTGGGATTGTTATGGTGGTCTTAGTAGAGTTAGGTAGAACTTCAGCTAAGTTCTATAGGGAAAATTATATTATTGAAATTGTTTTTATAGTTAAGGAATACAATTGGGGGGAACCAGGTGGTCCATCATTTAATGGTGGAACTTATCCACTCCTATGTTGATAATTTCTTTTCTTTTATTATTGTTGTTGGTGATTCAGTTTTTACTGATAGTAGTAATATAAATACAGCTGGGGATTCTAAAACTTCTTATTTTGGTGAGTGTAGTTGATAAAATTACAATATTGGATTTGAGGTTCTTTGTTTGATACCAGTTTTTCCATGAGTTATAAATATTTTAAATTTCTATAAAACCCTCATCAATTTTTTATTTATGACCTAGACCTGATTACTGGCCCATTAGGTTGGTCATTCAGTTAGTTTCTAGAAGGTACCAAGGGGGTTTGAGATAGGCTATAGAACAAATACACAATGTCAATTTTTAGTTAATGACATGAATTTTCTATTTAAAATTTTAATTTTTTAAGATAGATATACAAACCTGATAAATATATGACATGAATTCAAAATACATGATGTTAGTTGGTCAGGCCACACCAAGACCACACCATGTGTGGGTTTTTCCTCGAGGGATAACCCAATCATTACATGAGGTGTAAAAATTTACACACCATGTAAGTGTTGTGAGTTTTTTATTGGGAAACCCCCCATTATTTCTCCATATTCTCTTATTGTTTTTATCTCCCACACGTAAACCCTCTCTGGGACTCCTTATATGGCCTAAAGGTAGGATTGGATTCAGTATTTCCATCGGGAAATTGATTTGGATGTTCTTTGTCATGTTGGATATCCACTAGAAACGTTTCTATTTATTTATCTCACTTAATCATTTATCTTTCCATCAATAGATTTAATTTTGTTGAAAATAATATGACATATTTTAAGGGAATTTATCTATTTCTCCATTTTCTTATAATCTATACTAAACCCAAGGTAGATCATTTATGAGGAGTGTACTATAGGCTTAAGGTTGGTGGTCTAGTAATTTCCCCTCAATGAAATTCCATTTATAAATTAATGATGTTGTGTGTATACCAATTTCACCAGATGTTGAACATAAAATTCATCTGTTTTAAATCCAGTTAACTAAATTTTAAATTAAGGACCTAGTGATTTCACTTTATAAAATTAGATGTTGATACCACAATTTCGAACACCCACTTATGATGTGTATCATGTTAGTACCTTTTTCCCTTTTGTGATTATTTAGAACACCATTCAGGTGTGATATTAAACATTTATTGAATTAAGTTTATTAATTTAATAAATGAAACTTAAATATCAAATTCCAAGTGAATATTCTTTTGTATAGATATCACTTGGTCCATATCCTTTATAATTAATTTGATAATTGGTTGCATGTCATTATTTCACTATGTCTTTTATAATGAAAGGTAGTGGAATGAACCTAATAAAAATTTCATCAGCATGAGTATTACATGTCTTTAAATTAGATTAGATATATTTTAAATGTATATGGTTCCTATTTCATATTGAAATTTTTCATATTTATAAGAATGGTCAGGCCGGATCCATCCATGGATTCTAGAGGGAATTCCTTAAGAACTCTGAGGATTCCATTCTAATTCATTAACCCATTTCAAAGGGAGATACCCACCATGGAATATAGACTTTGACTAATAGTGTATGCCCAACATGATGTCATAGGATCCCTTCACATTCTCTTTGGAAATTATAATTCCATCAATATACTCCTTGAATTTAACGTGAATTCCATAGACTTGTAATTCCTTCCTTAATTATCCTAGGTTCTATTTATTCTTAGTCATGTATTTATTATGGACATGGTTAGTATGCTACATTAGAAACTCCAATAGTGTTATTCCTTGAGTTAGACTCCTTGATTACACTTATTCCCCTATGTAAAGATGATTTTTTTATACTATGAGTTGGCTCGACCTTCTAAGGTCAGGGATGCCTTGGTTTCACCTTGTATCCTTTGTTATTATCTATAATATCTCAGTTCTTGGATCTATATTTTCCCAAAATTTTCACTTTAATTTCAGAAATATTTCCAAAGATGAAGCCCATAGGAGTCATACAAATCTTGGAGGTGTATAGGGCTTTCTTGGAGACTTGAACAAGCTTTTGTGGTTTTTTTATCCTGGCGTACAGTTAGTGAAAACCATGCAAGGAAGTCTACATGGTTTGACTAAAATGTGAGATGATAGATGGTGGTGGTTTACAAGATATACAATTTTGAGTAACTTTTGTGTGAGGAACTGTGTGACCATGCGATAGTTTTGAATTTTTTCAGTTATTTTGACAGATGGAATTTTCACAGTTTGTGTACGTATTGTAAACTATGTGGGAAAACTATGTGAGAATCCCTTTCTCTTATATTAAACCATATCATTTTGCACACGGTTAAAAAATCATTTGAGACAGATATTTTGGGTAAAATGATTTTTGTTCCCTTAAATCCTTTTTAATCAAAGCAAAATCTAATTCTTCAGAAATTGGTTAGTAGGAGTCCATTTTGATCCCATTTAAAGAACAATTATAGGAATATAGATTTCTTCTTCATCTGACCTATAATACGAATTTGGCCTTCCTTATTAGATATATAATTATAAGGCCTTGAATCCTTTTTATCCATTCTTGATTCTTCTGGATATTAATTGCACTATTTGGATTTAGTCTTATATTCCACATTTTCTCATTCTTCATCTATTATATAATTCTGGGTGTCATGTTCCCACTTTTGGGGTGTCACCTTAATTTGAAATTGAATCATGTTATTTTTATTAATTGTATAGGTATTTCTAATAGGTTTTTTTATGTATGTTATAGGTCACGTACCTTAAATAAGTACCACCCCACGAGTGAGTTGCCTTAAATTGCTCTTTATGGATTTTAGCATGGTATGCCTATGAGGGATGTTATTTACCACATGTCATGGGATTTCAAAATTCTAGTTGTCCTATGGGTTAAATTGGATTGTTGTGAATTATAATTGAAATGAATTTAGGGTATGGGATGGATGAGTCTCCCCCTGACCCATGTATTCCTTTGATACTTAGAATTTTTTTTCCTTACCCATGTTAATAAATTATAGTCCATGACTTGAATTGATGAAAAAAGATCGAATTGGTTGAATTGTTGATTCTCCCACATGAGATATATGATAAATAATCATTTTGGAAGCTTTTTATGCTTGTTATGGTTGTTATGCTAAAAAAGACCATGTGATTTATGAAGATAGGCCCTTGAGCTTCGCCTTGTTTTGAAATTTCCTTACTGTGAATGAATGGGATATTTTGTTGCTTCACCCTTGTGAGTTATAGGATAACAAATTCATGTAATAGAATTTTATAACTTTTAACCATGTTATAAAAAAGAAACCGACATGAGTAAATGAAATTTCAATCCTTATGAGGTAATCCAATACTTGGGTCACCCAGTTTTGTGGTGAATTTGATATTAGATGCACTGGGTTTTGACCTTGGCATTTAAATTGAAATAATTAAATGAAATGAAATGGTTGAAATGATAAATAGCCTTGAGTGACATATGGATTCATCTTAGAATTCCATGGATGGAGTCAAGTGACTATTGACCATTGTACCTTGGGTGACACATGTATCCACCTTAGAATGTCATGGATGGAGTCAATGGTTAAATGTCATTACACCTGTTGTGATACATGGATCCATTGAGGGACTCCATGGAAGGACTCATTGAGGTTAGATTATATGATGAGTGATAGATAGATATTTTGAGGTATTCCTTGGATGGAATCAAGGGGGATTTGTTTATATGTCATTGGTGATACTTCGGGATTCCTAATATGACCACCAAGGACAAAAACATATGACATGGAATTTATAACTCTCCTAGAGTGATACTAGGTTCCTGGGAAGTTCTCTGGGAACCATCTTGTAGGGTGATAGTTGATATTTCACCTAGAGTGATACTTTAATTCCAATTTAGGAATTTCAAGGATGGGGTCATGTTATGAATTAAATTGTAAAATGAAATGACTTGTGACACTTATTCTAATGAAAATCACAATCTTGGTTTTGGTCTTAACATATATTGTTTATATGGACTTTTGAGGAATCTATTGTGCATACAATTACACGGGGGATGTTGGTCTTGATCTGGACCTCATAATTTATAAATTCAATTTAATGGAATTGTTAAATAAAATGAATATAAATTAAGACCCATTCTTGTTGGTTTTTTACATTTAAGTACATCTTTTCTTTCTACTTTTCATGTTTCACACTGACTGTCATACATATTCACTAACTATTAGGCACGGACCATGGGGGGTTTCCTAATGGTATTTTATCTCACATCTTGTTTTTTCCACTATTGGGACCCAAATAGATTATATTATTGATGTTAATGATAAGAGAAAGATCCCTCCCATGGGTACTTCATATGTTGTGTTGGCGAAGGGGAGCATGGGACCAAGTCCAAGATTGTGATGCTACTGAGATTCTTTTTTCTTTTTCAACATTTTTTAGTTGGATTGTATATGATTGTTGTGTACCTATTTTGGTTGTTTTATTAGAACTTGTGACATGTATCATCAACATGTGTATGATATTATTTCTATTTTATTTATATTATCAGTCTTCCACTATTAACTTCAGTTTCATGGTTTACTGGTTCAAATATTGAACTCTTGTTGAATTTGAACTATGTTACACTCTGTTAATGAGGGAATAGTCTCCCCACTATCACACCTAGGTCGTCACTACTAGTTGGTAGCCTCTGGCATTTGGGGAGATGCATTTGAGGCTATGTGACCCATCAGGCTTAGTGTATCATCCAGTGGCATCCATGTCCGGGACATTAAAAAGTGGTATCATAGGTTCTTTTCTAGTTTTGCTTGTGATTTGGAAACAATCAAAATGAATAGAAATTTAAATGAGTTTAGTAATGATTTTTTCCCAGGTGTAACTAACCCATGTATAGGGAAATTCCAAATTTATTCAAATTTAATTGTTAATTTATATATTTTAAGATATTAAATATGATTTGATTTCACCATTAGGTGATGCACTAGATTTATGTAGTTATTATTGAAATTATTTTGGGGTTCTTTTGTGTTACAAACTGAATAGATGAGGGTGTGACATCTCATTAATTATATAGGAACTCATTATAAAATAACATGTCATGCATCTTTTCCATACCATTTAGAGATAACTACATATGGAATGTTGTTTTTATAGATGTTGTGATAAATATGGATGCTTTGGTGATAGGTATATTGGGATTTGTTTTGGTTCATATTGGATGAACACCAATATTTGGTCCCTGAGGTGTGTGGGACCTTATGAATCATAATTTTCTAGATCATGGTTTAACAATAAAGTGAAATGTGTTATGATATGTTATATGTGGATTCGAAGATTTGATTCTTGGGGAGTATAGCACTCTATGGATTGGAATTCAGCATACCATTGGTTACCCTTTAAAAGGAAGTGTGATAAACATGAAATGTGTATCAATTTAGAATGTTAATGTGAATTGAGTTTGAAATAAAATGAATATAAAAACACAGGGAACTAGAATATAATGATATAGATAAATTGATCAAACATAACCTTAATAGTAATATTTTGGTAGTATATCTTACTTTTTTAACACCTATACCTGACCCATGGAATATGTAGAGGGGTGAGTTCTTATTGAAGAAGTTTTTGACCTATATTATTTTGATATCTATTATTTTGAGACATGATCCTTCATAATGATCATGCACCGAGGTGTGTGTTTCTCATTTTAGAGTCATGCAACAACGAAGACCTCCAGTTGTACGCTATGAGGGTGGTGATGATCATACCCCAGAGGTGGTTAGCATTGGGGTACTTGGAAAACCTCTAGTCATGCTAGATTCAACACCAAAACTTGTACTAGATGTAGGTGCTGAGGAACAGTTCTGTGACAGGTTTCTGCATTTCATGTTGACCATTCAAGGAGCACTATGACCTTCCCCAACTATAGAAGACTTGATATATGAGTTTCAATAGTAGCATCCTCCCAAATTTTTTGGGGATGGTGGAACATAGGCTATAGAGTCATGGATAGAGTCCATGTTGTCTATCTTCGACCACATAGAGACGCATCCTGAAAGAAGAGTAAATATCACTATGTATATGTTGTGTGATTCCACCAAGAAATGGTGGTATTTTATCACTCATACTGATCATCATCTAGAGATGTCCTGGATTGATTTTCATATATCCTTCTATGATTACTCTTACCCTATGACATTGAGGGCTGATAGAACTAGGGATTTCTTACATATAGAGTTGGGAATTTTATCAATTATAGAATACTCCACCCATTTTAATATGCTCCAGCACATCACACCTATTCTGATGGGTGAAATTTTATCGAATGTCATGTGGAATGAGGATGATCTCAGGTACAACATCTGACCTTAGTTAAATGTCTTCTGACATACTAATATATATGCGATAGTGAATCAAGAATTTATCACATATCATAATGTGATGGAATTTGAAGGTATGATCCTAGTCAGTTAATCACCTAAGACTGGAACTACATCGGTCCGTAGTAGGAAAAATCATCTTGAACTTCCACATGATGATATTAAAATTCATAACAGCTCTTTCGGTACCTAGGTGAGGTGCTACCAGTGAAGTGTGGTGGGGAATACAAGGCCACAGTGTATGAGGGACCCAGTTGGGTGCTGGTATTATTGAAATATGTTCATCTACAATGTTTCTATAAATTTTTTCTTCCAGTATCTAGTGGGTGAGGTTCTTCACCTACTCCATAGTCAAAAGCAGTGTCAGAAGCTTCTCACTAGAAAAGGTTTTGGGGTATTGTAGGCCATTCAAGAAAGTGTAGTGGTTGTGTCCATGGTATTCTGACACCTGGATCACAATGAAAGTAGAGTGGATCAGTTTAGGTTATCCAGGCAGTGCCATAGATTTTTGTTATAGGACTAATATATATAGTACAACAAACCCATCATGATAAGGATCACATACCTTCTACTGTCAGAGGTACTATTCTAGTTGCCTCTGTTTTAGCTTCAACACTTTATGATACAGGGGCTTGGAAAATTTTCATACATGTATCTATAGTAGGGAGCCTTGGGCTCAATATATATTCCTTACAAGATGTTATGACGCTAGAAACTCTATTGGAAATGAGAATCAAAGGTGTGTATCAGTAAACAGAGTTCCCCCTTATAGTTGGTGGGTGTCACATAGTATGCGACCCTTACATCCTTGATATGGGAGTCTTGGATATCATTATCAAGACAGACAGTTTGGTTCTGTTTTGATCCTTTTATTATTTTTATCACTGTATGGTGAGTTTCACATCACTATAGGTTAGAATGTTTCTTCACAAAGGTGAATGGGATTTCTATGGGAACCGAGCTGAACTCAATCATTGTGGATTGGGTTGAATGACAATCAAAAATGGGAGTTTATATTTGGATGGTTTGGGAACAAATTGGTTTAATTTCCCTGAAGTATTTGATCGTTTGATGGATGCCATCCCAGACTAATTTTTAGGATTGCCTCTATTGAGGTTGGTAGAGTTCTCTATTTAGCTAGGGCCTGGATATGTACTTGTATCCATTCCTACTTATAAGATGGCTACAAAAGAGTTTCAAGATCTCAAGAGGAAGTTATAGGATTTAGAGGAAAATGGATTCATTCGACTTAGTACTTCTATATGGGGTTTGGTGGTTCTTCTTACAAAAAAGGTAGATGGTGACCTTATGTTATGTGTGGATTATCATAAATTGAACCAAGTGATGGTTAATTACTAGTATCCTCAACATAAGATATATGATATCTTCAATGAGCTCTAGGTAGCATGGGTCTTCTTAATGAATTAAATGAGAGATGGTTACCATCAGGTGCATCTTAGACCATTATACATTCCTCGCATTACATTTTGGAGCAGGTAAGGTCTATATGTGTATTTTGTTTATGTCTTTTAGTATCACAAATGTTCCATTGGTCTTCATGGAACTGATGAACCAAGTGTTCCATCCTTATCTTGACTCATTTATTGTGTTTTTCATGGATAATATCTTTGTGTATTATCACAATAGACACGGCCATTCCAAACATATTTAGATCATATTGAATACACTGAGAGAGATTTATTTATGTGACAAGATGACACAGTGAATCTTTTGGATGGATCATATTCACTTCTAGGGTCATGTCATCTTAAAGACTGGTGTATCAGTGGACCTTGAGATTGTGAGAGTATTAGTTTCTTGGTAACATACCATGAACTTCATTGAGATGCATAGTTTCATAGGGATACCTAGATTATATAGGAGTTGTATACAGGACTTATCACACTTAGAAGTGTTGTTGATAGGCATGAATAAGAAGGTGTGATGTATGTTTGGTCAGATCCCTATAAGATAGCCTTTTAGGAGTTGAAAGGGAGATCGACATAAGAACATATACTAATTTTTTCGGTTCCAAGAAAAATTTATAATGTGTACTGTGGTGAATCGGGTATCTATCTGGGAGATGTTATTATGTATAGGGATCGATTCACTACATACAAGTGATGGAATTTGATTCCTCATGAGAGTAATTACCCGATTCATGGTATCGAGTTAGTTATGGTTGTTCATGCTTTGCATTGTTAGATACATCACTTACTGGGAGTGTGTTTTGTAGTGTACAAAGACCACAAAATCCACATGTACATATTTATACATCGTGATATGAATCTGAAGGAGTGAATGTGGGTGTAATCCATTCAATTTTTTGACTTCAATCATGCCAACATGCTTGGTAAAGGCAATGGAATGGTCGATGCAATGAAAAGGAGGAATTAGATACATGAAAATCAGTAGGCTAGTAGTGAGTGGAATATCTTGTATTTGTTCTCTGATATTCACTTGGAAGTGCACAATAGTCTGGTGTAGGCATTTCTATCATCCTTGGCTATTAACTCTACCCTCTTTGATAGAGTGAGGAAGAGACAACTATTACTATCAAATGGTCTGGTTCTATAGGAGAGTGTGGCAGTTTAGGAACCTCCTCCTGGTTGGAATGTAGGAAAGAATGATGTTATTCATTTACAAGGTTGTGTTGGGGTTTCATAAGATAGAAGTGAAGATCACTTTTTTGATTTTCATGCCTTGTTATGGTCAATTAATCCTTGTTTTACCAAGACGTATCTGGAATTACATCGTCAGTATTGGTGGACAGGTATGAAAATATTTGTACCTGGTTTTTTCAAGAGGAGTTCCAACAATCAGTAGGTGATGGAGGAATATCGGAAACTAGCCATAATTTTATAGCAGATACCCATTCCTGAATGGAAATGGAATAAAATCACAATAAATTTCATTTCAGGTTTTGCAAGGTCACCTCAAGGTGATGAGGTCCTTTGGGTTGTCATTGAAAGACTCATGAAGGTTACACATCTCCTACTAATCAATAAAACCTTTAGTGTTGATGAGCTTTACTAGTTATACATCTATGAGATTGTACGACTGCATGGGTTCCCACAGACAATCATTTCAGATAGGGATGCCTGATTAACTTATCAATTCTAGATGGGGCTCCTGAGGGAATCAGGTACAAAGGTTCACATGAGTAGATCTTACCACCCTATATAGATGACCAGTCAAAGAGAATGATTCAGGTGCTAGAGGACATGTTGTGGGCATGTGTCCTAGATTTTGGGGGCTCTAAGGAGAGTCATATACCTCTGGTTGAGTTTGCCTACAATAATATCTTTCAAGATACTATTCAGATGGCTCTATACAGAACTTTTTACAGTAGGCCATACTGATCACCCCTCTACTAGCTGGAGGTAGGAGAGGTAGGAGAGGCAGCTATGTTGAATCCTCCTCTTGTCCAGGAGACCGCTGAATAGGTTAAGTTGATTTAGATGAAGATGGATACTATGTAGCCTCATTAGAAATCATACATCGATCTCCAAAGATTAACTTTGTATTTCTATTTCATTGATCAAGGTTTCCTATATGTTTCACCTAGTATGGTGCATAAGAGGATTAAGAGAGAAGGTAAGCTTTCACTGAGGTATGTTAGTCTATTATATATTATAGAGAGGGTTGGGTGGGTAGCATATTGGTTGTAGTTACCTAATAGGTATTTGGGTACTCACGAAGTATTACATGGTTCTCAGCTTTGACATTACTATTGGGACCCATCTTATGCTTTTCAACCTGAGGAGGTTGAGTTTTTCGGAAGATGTGTCCTTTAAGGAGCATCATACTTGTGTTGTGGATTATAGCATGAAGTTTCTATATGTCCAGTCCATTCCTTTAGTGTGGATTATATGGAAACATTACCGACTACCGAATGAGACTAGGGAGAGAGAGGCTAATATACAACCTCAATGGCTATAGTTGTTCTCAGATCATTCTTCATCACCCATAGAAGGGAAATTCGGGGACAAATTGCTTTAAGGGGGAAGTTTGTAAGACCCTGTTTCTTCATTGAGGTACAGGTCTCTTTTTTCTTCAATTGTTAGTTTAATTACTTATATTTGGACAAAGGGTGATTCAAAAAGGGTTTCTAGAGATCTCAGAGGTGTCAAGGGATTTTAGGCATCTTGGAACCATCTTTTGGGGTGTTGTTAACCTGGCTCAGGATTAGTGAAAGTTGTGTGTGGTAGCCCACATAGTTTAACAAAACCATGTGAGGCTGGATAGTGGGGGCTTAAATGCTACACGATTTGAGTAAATTGTGTTGGATGATCTTCATGGCCTTATGGCAGGTCTGTAGTTTTTAGCAGTTTTGACAAAGGCTCTTTGCATGGTTTTTGCATGGTTTATAAACCATGAGGGTAAATTGTGCAAGCGGCCCTTTCTCCTACAGTGAACCATGTTAATTTCCTAACAGTTTGACAAACTATGTGCCTAAGCTGTGTGCCCCAGATATTTTGGGTAAAATGAATGTTTTTATCTTAAATTATTTTAAATAAAACCAACATCTAATTATTCATATGTTGGACAACAACGGGCCATTTTGAGCCCCTTTGAAGATATATTATTTGAATTCATATCCCATCTCTATCTAACCTCAGATTTGAACATGTTTTGTCTCCTTGGATATGCAATGGTATAGCCTCTATTCCTTTTTAGTCATTCTTTATTCCTATTAATATCAATTCTGCTATTTGGATTGAGGCTCATATTCTTTAATATCTCATTCTTTTTATGTTCTTTAGATTTCTTCCAAACAATGATGAATCAAAGTTTGATACTGGATGAGCTATCTAACATAAGCCTATGTTAGGTGGTCTCATGCCTTTTATTGAATGTCAAGATATTTATATATGTTGGGGTGCCACACACCCATTTTTGGTCCTCGCCTTAATTTGAAATTTAATCCTACTATTTAATATCATGGAATAAGTAATGGAATAGGTTGTTTTGTGCATGTTATAGGTTGTATACCTTGAACAAGGACCACTCCATGGGTGAGTTTCCTTAAATGAATCTTTATGTCTATTATCTTGGGATGCCTATGAGGCATGCCTTTTACCCCATGTCATGGGATGTGAAAATTTGAGTTGTCCAATGAATTAAATTGTAATTTTGGTAATTATGATTAAAATTAATTAAGGGAATGTGATGGAATATTTTCTACTTGATCCATGTATGCCTTTGATTCTTAATGAATATTTGAGTTACCCATGAGGGTAAATTATAGGTCATGACATCAATTGATGCAAATGGATTGAATTGATCAAATTTTCTATTCTCCCATGTGATATATATGATAAAAAAATCCATTTGGTAGCTTTTTAGACTTTTTAGTCTTATTATGCTTAAAAATACCATGGGTGTTTTGAAGGAAATCCCTTGAGCATGGAATTATTTTGGAATTTCATTAATAGAAATGATGGTATCTTTTTTTGCTTCTCCCATGTGAGTTATAGGATATTAAATCCATGTAGTAGCTTGTTATTCATTTGAAACATGTTATACAAAATATTTCCATGTATGTAAATGAAATTCCAAGCGTTATAAGGCTCAAAATTTCTTGGTCCACCCCCACAACCCTTTGAGGTGTGTTTGATATTATATGCTCTTGGTTTTGACCTTATCATGTTGATTGAAATGTTTAAATGAAGTGAAATTTTTAAAATGATAAATATAATTGAGTGACACGTAAATTAACCATAGAATACCATATATTGACGCATGTGACTATTTAACATTAAAAATTTTGTGATACATGGATCCACCTTAGGATTCCATGGATGGACTCAATGGTTAAAGGTGATTATGTCAACGGTGATACATGGATCCATTGAGGGATTCCATGGATGGACCCATTGGTATTGGACTGATATTTTTAGTTATATATGGATCCATTGATGGATTATATTGATGAAATCAAGGTAAATCTGATTTTATTTTATGGGTTATACTTTTGGATTCCGTATAGGACCACCAAATACAGACTCATATGGAATGGACTTTGTACCTCACCTAGAGAGATACAGGTTTCCTAAGAGGTTCTTCAGGTACGGGATTGTAGGATGATTGTTGAGATTTAACCTAGAGTTATAATTGAATTATAATTTATTAATTTCAAGGCTAGGCTCGGTTTATGAATTGAATTCTGAAATGAAATGACTTGTGATGCGTCTACAAAGATAAAACACGATGTTGGAGTTAGTCTTGATTTATATTATTTAGATGTCCTTATGATGAATTTTTTGTGCTTACAGTTACAAAGGGGATGTTGTTATTTAGTTGGATCTCGAGATTTATAAATTAATTATAATGGAATTGTAAAATTAAATGAATGTAAATGAAAAACAATGTATATAGGTTGTTTGTTTTTGAATACTTCCTTATTAATTTCCCTATTACACACTGCTTATCATACATATGCAATAACTATAGGGAATAGACATTGGGAGGTTCCCCACTATGATTTTTTCTCACACCCTATTTTGAAAACTTTTTGGACTAAAGAGATTATTTGATTCCAATTAATGATAAGGGAAAGAACCCACTTATTGGTAATTGATATAATTCTTTAGATTGGGGACGTAAGGGACCAAGAAAAGGCATACAATTCTTCTGAGATTCTTTGGGCCTTTTTTAATTTTGGAACATGTACTATATATGACTGTTGTGTACCTATTTTGGCTATTTTATTAGAACATGTGACATGTATCATCATCTTGTGTATGATATGCTTTCCGTTTTATTTATATTATATATCTTCTCTTGTTTACTTATATTGTATGGTTTACTACCTCTGTTATTGAAATATTATTGAATTTATGTAGTTTCATTCTCTACTAATGAGGGAATAGTCTCCCCACTATCACACCTAGACCCTCACTAATGGATGACAACCTCTAGGGTTTGAGGAGATGTGCTTGAGGCCATATAACCCACCGAGCTCGAGGCACCTTTTATAGGCATCTGGGTCTGATTTTTGGAAGTTACATTGTCATTAACCATTATAGTGATATTAGAACATTTATATTCCATCATTATCATTAATTGAATCATAATTAATTGAATTATTTCTTATTCAAATTCACCAGTTGGGGATGAAGTAGGTATGGGTTGTTTATATTCACTCTACTTTAATTTTGATATACCTTAACATTGTATTGTTTATATTAAAAGACTTGATATGTTATAAATATTATTTGTGTCATCCTACTTATATTTGTCTTGCACCCTATCTATGAAACTGTTGTCATTCAAGAATATTATATTATCACATCTATCGACAAAGGAAAGCATCTCGTTCTGGACACCTGAATTCTTGATTTAGAATGAGAGATTTGTAGCAAATGAATGAACTAGTGCTCTGGATGATTGGATAGTTTTTCCCTTATTTTAATTTTTATAACCTATATTTTAATGTTTATTTTTCATCCATTTAATCGTATTTTTTCAATAGATACATGTTATCATCATTTTTATGACATAATTTACAGTTTTTGATGCCTATATTCATTTCTAGTTACTTATTCATTATTATCATGATTCCATTTTGATTCATCATTTCACCATTTTTATCCACTCTAACCAAAGTGAATAGTCTCCCCATTGACACAACCTAGGCCTTTGTTTCTAGTCGGAAGTCTCTGGAGTACGTGAAGGAATACTTCAGTCCCTGTGGCTAATTGGGTTCATTTAATCATGATTAAACTTGGTCCAGGACATCACAAAGTGATAAATGGATGGTTTAGTTTATTATCATATTGTTTGGGATGTTTATAAATAAGATTATTAATGTGTCAGAACTTCGTCATAAGACATACCTGGGAGAAACTAACCCATGTTCAGGGTAAACATAAATCTGGTGAATGGGACACTATTTTTTTATATTCTACCTATTATAGTTGATATATTTTCTCTATTTGTTGATTCACATGAATATTTTATTTGTTATCATTTACTAATATTCAACCTTTTTCTAGTATGGAAAAGATAATTACAAAATGAATCATCATAGGCACATAGGGATTCATATTCCATGCCATATAGGTGAATATTTTGCTTACATTACCAGTGTTGCCTATTATTTCTATGTGTGACATGGTTGTGATATATGTTTTTTTCACTAACTTCTTATTAGGAAATGGAAATATTTTGTTTCAAATTTTAACATCAACTTAAATATATTTTCCCCCAATAAATTTAGGGTGCAATCTTAAATAGTCAATTTTAATCCATGTTAGCTATATACCAATTAATTTCATGACCTGAGCTTTGGATGAAGTTATATGAGTACCAATTGTAATTTATAAAGTGTATGGGATTTATAAATTGGGATGGGAAATTCATTTAATTTATCCATCGTATTTTAACCATTATATTTTGAGACTGAATGTAAGGTGGGTTTGTTGCAATTACATGTGTGTTAACCACAGTTTATAAAGTGTATGTGCCTTTATATACCGGGGATGGTAATCCATTTAATTGAACCACATATTTTATATATACATACATACAATCATAAAATGTAAATTATGGTTTGAAAATAAAATTGTTTCTGGTAAATGGGAAGATCAAGTGAAATTTAAGGAGTGTTTTCCTTCTTAACTTGCAATGGACCCCTCCCATATACTAAAACCCATATGGTTGAAAACATAAAGAAATAAGAATACCCAGACCATAAAACTAGGTAGTTTGGACATTATTCCTTGGGTAGTGATCCCATATGTTTATCTTTCTAATATAAGTAAAATTTTGATGTTGGGTATTAATTAGTTTCTTGTTCTGATTGAATCTCTCTCCATACATTTATTGAAACTTTTTCTATGACATGTTCTTGGAATTTGTAGAGATATGCCACTATAAAATATTTGAGTTGTATTCTAGGATTTTGGAAATGACCATGATCTAAAGATGGATGACCCTAAGTCACAATTGTTACCTATAAGAGTGCCACCTACGTCAATTTACGTTGTTTCTGAATTGGGAACTGATTCTCAACTTGGATAGGGTTTTCTACACATAATGTAGCTTATGTAAGGGGATCACTAGCCTAAACCTAAGATGTCTAATCTTACTTGTGATTTCTAGAAGAAGAATACCTCCATATTCTTTAGGTATAGATATCCTCCGGATATTGATTCAAGGATATAATCTATTTTATCTATCTTCAAGAATCTAAAGATTCCTCAATAAATGAGGTTTAGGATCACCACCTACATGTTACTTGATTCATCCAATAATTAGTGTGATGTGGTTACTCGAGCAAGTGGTCATTAGGTGATTTTCTAGGATAACTCCCAAACTAAATTCTATGATTACCTTTTTTACATAATATGTATAAATATGAACAATCCAAGGAGTTCATTAACCTAGAGCAAGGTACTATGTCTATCATGGACTCTTCAATATTCTTCACCAAGATTAAATATTTTTCACTAATTCTTCTTGACAATGAGCTATCTAAAGTGAAATGATTTGAGTATGGTATCAAGTGTTCCAATCACTCTTGGGTGAATTTATTCTTCCTATCTACTATTTCTAAGATAATGAACCAAGCTCTTATCACCAAGAACAACTTGAAGGAATATGATAATACATGGAATAAAGGGTCAATGTTGAGATAGTGTAGTAGTTATTCTGGTGGAAGGATGTTTTACCACAAGGATTATAATCATAGAATTGGTAGATAATGTATAAACACTGGTATATATGTTTTATTCTATCATTGTGGATATAGGGTTCATGTGGATCCACATTTTCATAGATACCCAATGTAGTGTCGTGCTTGTGTTCGGATGGATCATATCAATGTTTTTCAAGAACATTCCCTTTATTTAATTTGTAATAGAACCTTCACCAACTTCACCTTTAGGGGTAGGATCAATGAATCCTTTTTTGATAAGAATATAGAGTGGCACAAGATGAACATTATTAGGAGGAGTTCGTGGTTAGGGTAGTAAGACTTCTCATTTTCAGCACCTGTAGATCAGACCTACTACGGATAGTCAACCTGTATCTCTAAGCCATAGATCTGGACAGTTTCATGAATTATACTAGATACCCAAATAGTATTGTTCTGTATCATCTACTTCATGAGGTAATAATAGAGTAATCTCTACTATCATATCTTCTTTTTTCGATATAGGTGTCTTACAATCCTTTATCTATGTATTATTTTTGGAAATTTATTGGCTTGAAAGTCATTACTTTTATAGGGATATGACCTTGAATACACCATTGGTTGCATGGTTTGAGGGAATATTCCAATGAAAATAATTTCTTCTTGATATTGTTAGTTATCATTTCTTGTGGAATTTTTTTATCCCTAATATGATAGGGTTTGATGTCATACTTAGGATGGCTGGGAACATGCCTTATCACTCCCACATTGACAATTATGGTTGAAGGGTGACTTACACATGACATAAGGGTTGTAGATATGTACATAATGGTGAATGAAATGGCTAGAATTATTGATCTAGAAAAGAGATTCATGGGATGGGAGGATTTATATAACATAATTCCAACCTATTTTTAGATGAATGGAAAGTGTCTCTGAATGATTTTCCTCTATGGGTGGATCGTTTTAGGTATGTTTTCCCAAATGACTTCTCTGGACAACTCCCAAAAGAAAGTAAGAGTTTACAATAAATCCAATTCTAGTACAATCTCTTGTATACATTCCTCCCAACATGATGGATCCTACTAAGCTTCATGATCTCATATTATAGTTGAAATATTTTTAATCTAAGGGTTATATATGAACTAGTACTAATCATTGGGGTTCTCCAGTCCATTTCACCAATATGTCCGATAGAACTGTATGAATTTTTATGGATTAATGATGGTTGAAACAACTTTTATTTAAGAACCGGTATCCTTTTCCTCAAATAGATGATATTTTCAACCATCTCTAAGGAGATTGAGTGTTCTCAAAAGATCGACCTAATATCAAGTTATCATCTTATGTTAGTAAGAACTTTATATATACCATGTATGGTATGAGTACCTATTTATGACTTTTTACCTTATGATCACACTATCTATTTTTATAGCCTTAATGAATAAGGTTTCCCACTCCTACTTGGATTCATTTTACATGGTTTTTGTGGATAAAATTTTAGTTTATTCTCATAATCAAAGAGACCATGATGAAAATATTGAGATGATATTGAACACATAGAGAGAATAATTTACTTTCTAAGATCACAAAGTGCCACTTCTAGAACGCTATGGTTCACTTATTGGGTCATATTATCTCAGAACTAGGAGTATCAGTTAGCCCAGAGAAGGTGATCCTTGTTTTTTCCTAGGAGAAGCCTAAGAACATGTTTGATAAATGGAGTTTCATGGGGATATTTAGCTACTAATGGAATTTTATAAATGAATCATCACACATTGATTCAAGTCTTACTGGCATCAAAAATAGGGTTGTAAAGTTCTTATAGTCTGAATCATATGATAATTCCTTTTACGATCTAAAAGGAAGATTTAATTTAGCATCGATCTAGATTCTGCCAGAGCTTGGAAGAGGTTATACAGTTTTTTATGATGTATAAGGAATCTGGATAGGTGTAGTAATGATGCATTAGTATTGGTTTATTATGTATGGGTTTCTCTTTTTGAGACCTTACGATCTTAATTACTTGATGTAGGACCTCGATCTTATAATAGTCAGTCATACCTTTTGTTACTATACACATTATATTGTGGGAGAGAACTTTGTGGTGTTTACATACCACAAGATCCTCCAATGTATCTCCATAAATAATGAATTGTATCTCATATAGAAATTATGGGTTGAATACCTTTAATATTTTGACTTCAAGATTTCCTATATGCCTAGAAAGGGAAATGTGATAGTTGATGTGATGAGTAGGAAAACTACAGAACAAGCCATTTAGAAATCTAGTGATTAATGAAAGTTGATGGACCACTTTTCTAAGATGTTTCTGGAATTTCATGATTTTCATGGGTGTCCTTTTATTGCAGCCTTAGTAGTTACATATTCCCTCCAGGATAGGGTGAAGAGATGGAAATTTTTAGATCTGGAAGGGTTTTTCCTATGGGATTGTATATCATATAAAGACCCACCTCTGGATTGGTCTATTGATGATGATAAGACCTTACACGTCCATATAAATTTATACTCTCCTAAAGATGTATTAGAGTAGATTAAATAAGAATACCATACTTCTTTGTGGGTAGTACACCTAGTAATATCCAAGATATATCATTATATGCACCACTAGTATTGGTAGCCTGGAATGAAAAATCATATCTCATGTTATATCGTAAAGTGTTACCCCGATTAGTAGGGGTGGAAAAACACCATTGGATAATTGTATTGTTAAAACCCTTACCAATCCCAAATTGATATGGTATGATGTTGTGATGGATTTTGTGACTTGTAGAATGTGGTCACCATAATGTAGTGGTGTGATTTGGGTAGTTATCGACATGTTAACAAAGATATGCCACTTTATACTTTTTATAGAGACCTTATCAGTAGATGATCTTGGACGATTATATGACCTTGAGATTATAAAACTAAACAAGGTCCCTCATACTATCATTTTAGATAGTTAGACCTGTTTCACATCAAGGTTCTAGCAAGGGTTACAAAAAATTTGGGTACACCGGTGATTCTATACACATAACTTCACACTGAGATAGATGGGTAGTCAGAACAGACTATACATGTATTAGAGGACATGCTCATGGCATGTTTCCGTGGTATTAGGGAGTTTTGGGAGAAACACATACCCCTCAGGTATTTTTCCTTCAATAATATTTTTTAATAAGAAATTCATATGTTGAATTATGAGGCCTTATATGGTAGTCTATTTCATTCACCACAATGTTGGCTAGAGAAAGGGTGGGTAGTGGTACCATGTCCCCATCTCATGTTGCAAACATCAAAGTAGGATATTTTTATTAGATAGTTGTTGGATACAACTCAGTCAAGACAAAAATCATATGTTGATCTACATTTATGATCTTGGGAGTTTTAGTTTAGGAATCGTGCTTTCTTGTGAGTATCACCCAGGCTTGGGAAAAGTTATATATAGAGAAAGGAAATTTGTCACCTCATTTTTTTGGGTATTTTGAGATCTTCCTTATATTTTGGATGAAAACCTTTCATTTTTTGTTACCTTATAGGTATTGTTTCATTCTTGATTTCTTCTTCATTTCATAGCTTCACCATAATCATGGTGACTCTTTTCTAACTTTTGATCATAAGAATATTAAATTGGATAACAATACGTCTTTTAATGATTATCACATTCAAATATTTAACCATAACACAAAATATCTTCAATGAATGTCTATTCCTCTAGTATGGTTGTTATGGAAGCATAACCTTGTATTGGATAAGACATGGGACAGAGAGGTTGAGGTACATGCTTAGTGGATAGAGTTGTTCTTGGATGAAACTTTACCAACTTTATATGTGAAACTCAAGGATGAGTTTCTTTAAGGGGGTAAGAATGTAAGATCCTGGTTTTTCCTTGAGGTATGAATCTTTTAAATTTTTTTAAAACCATTATCGAGTATTTCTTTATCACTTAAACCTAGTGACCAGGATATTAGGCCGATCAGTCGGTAAGTTTATTTATGATAGCAAGGGGATGGAGCTAGGATGTTAAGAAAATAGATAACGTGTTTTTTATATTCAAAATGTGTATTTGTATAGATATATCATTTTAATTGATAAATACATGATTTGAATTCCAAAAACACAGAATGAATTGGTCAAGAAAGACCAAATTCATGTCCTGCATTTATTTTTCTTAGGGGAGAACTTGAGAATTACATGACATGTAAAAATATATACATTCCTTGTAAGTTTTTAGAGTTTATTATACGGTAGATCCCTATTATTTATCCTCACCCATTTTCTATTCTTTCTATACTACCCATAATCCCTTTGTAGGATTCCTTCCATGGCCTAAAGATAGGAAATGATCTTGTCTCTCTGTGTGGACTCTGATTCAAGTTTCATTTTTCACTTTGGATTTCCACAAGTAAGTTATCCATTCAATTAGCTCCTTTATAAATTTTTATTGCAGTCAACAGAGTTATATTAGTTTAAGATAATAATACCTATTTTCAGGTCATTGTTCTATTTCTCTGTTTTCTTTAAATCTGGATCAAAAAAAAGGTGTAAACTAGACAAGTATAGTATAATGCTTTTAAGGTATGTAGTCTATGAGTTTTCAATCAATGTATTTACATTTATAAATTGACATAGTTGTTTACACATCGGTTTCCCTAAGTGTTTCACCTAAAATTTTTCTACATTAAGTCCAATTATCTATATTTAAAAATAAATCCCTAGTAATACCATTGAATGTTGTTTTAGGTTGATACTTCAATTTCAACTACCCACATGGGGTGTGTATCATGTTATTCCATTTTTACCCTTTTTTAGTTATTCATAACATCGTTCAAGTGTGGGTGATTGACCATTAATAAAGTAATTTATTTAATTTAATAAAAAACATAAATTTTTAAATGGGAAGTGTATATGATTTTATATATATATTACATGGTTTTTATCCTTTATAATAAACTTGATAATTTGTTTCGTGTATTTATTTCACCTTTTCATGTATGATTAAAGATAATGGAATGACTCTAATAAAAAATCAATTTTTATGGGTATTACATGGCCATAAATGAATTATGTTATATATATATTAAATTTATAAGGTGTCTATTATATATAGAAAATTTTCTTCTTTATAGGAATGGTCAAACATGATCTAACCTTGGATTCCTGAGGGAATTCCTTGGCACTAAGAGGATGCCATTATGATTCACTGATCCAGTTTCTAAGGGATATACCCACCTTGGAACCTGGTATTTTTCTATTAGTGGATTCTTGGTATGAAAAAGTAGGATCCCTTCACTTTATCACTAGAAATTATTGTTCCTCATATGCACTCCTTGGATTTATCTTGACTTCTATGGGCATGTGATTCCTCAGATCATTCTCCTTTGGTCCACTCATTATTATCCCAAAATTTACTATGAAGGTTCTCTATAGACTATTTCAGAATATCTTTTAATGGCATTCCTTGATGGTTCCTCTTGTATTACACTTAGTCCCGTATGCTAGGCTTCTTTGTTGTATACTGTAAGATTGATCAACCTTATAAGGTCAAGGATTCCTTGGTATCATCTCGTATCCTCTTCTATTATAATTATCCTTTATAGTATTTTTCACATATTTATATTCCCTCCTTATCATTACCAGAATCATAATAAATTAAATTTTTGCATGATTAGATACACCGGTAGAGATTGTAGGAGGTATGGGTTGCTTAATTTTTCAATACATTATTTTTGATATACCTAAACTCCAAAATTTTTATATTAGCATATTGTATTTTTTATATAATTCATTGGTGGTGGCTTAATAAGATTTATCTCGCACCCTATTCAGGTCACCATTGGTGGCTGAGAGAATTATATGATTACAGGTGTGGACAAATGGAAGTGTCCCTTTTAGGACACCTTACTTATTTCATTAGAATGGTATATTAGTAACAGATTAAGGATCTAGTGCTTGGGATTCCTGTATTATATTTTCAATTTTTTATTATTTTTTATATCTAGTATTTTACAGTCTATCTACCTCCACGTATACCTATTTTCCCTTTTTTAGAGACATACCATCATCATTTTTATATAAAATAATTTATAACTTTTGATGAATATTTATTTCTTTGATGCTTATACCAGTATTCACTTAATTATTCATTATTATAAAGCATCTATTATTTATTCATCTTTTCTACATTGTGATCCACTCAAACTATTGGCCATAGTCTCCCCATAGACACACCTTCGACCCTCGTTTCTAGTCAACAACCTCTATCATGTGGGGAGGCACGCATGAGGAAATGTGGCTAACTAGTTTCGTTTACTCAGGAGTGAACCAGGTCCTAGATGTCACTTTCTTTAATCCCTACCTTGCAGCCCTAGTATGGGTTTAGGCCTCCACACATATCACATGATTGTATCTCCATAACAAGGGTATGAGTTGGTGATGAAGGAGCGTGAATCTAAAAGAATTATCTCTTTTTCATCAGGGCTTCAACCAAGGATTATAGGCAGGTATTCTCCAACACCTTATAGATTTAGTATGTGGGAGATGCTCTATCAATCTTCCATAGTCTCTCATTATTATAAATCTCATCCAATACTTTTCTTATGACTTCATATGTCTTTATCATGAACCACAATTATAGCAAACATCTATAACATTCCATGTAGTTTGTTAGAGACATTATTATATGTTTTCAAGTTTTATCCACACATCAGGTTCATGATGTGGGCATTTAGGGGTCATCTCCTTGAGTAAGTCCTAGTATTTCCTCGATGATTAATTATCTATATGATTGAAATTTTGAATCTCATTTCTATGTTTCAAGGTATGGATCAATGGGAAATATTTATTAAATAATTTATTTAATAAAAAATTACAAGTCTTGATGGACTCAGGATATTAAATTTTAATCTAATCCTTGGATTGGTCACATAATGATCATAGGAGGACTCATAGTCTAGGGGAATCATATGATACTCTTTAGTTCTGAAAGGTTTCACAAAACTCGAGAAAATTTGAAATGTGTATATGGGGGTATTCTCATTTTATTCCACTGAACCTCTTATTGTTATGGATTATGTGAATGAGTCCTATTTTTATATCAAATTGATGTTTCAGAATGGGAGGGCCCCCAATGTTGGGTGTATAACTATTGATTTATGGCTAGTCGTATTCCATTATGGTGAAATCTTACAATACAGGTCCTTCACCTTAAAGTTCAGGTTGTACATATTGGTGGTTTGGTTGTGTAAGATTGTTTTTTTATACATGGTAAATCATAATCATGCAATGATGGATCTATCGATTTTAGTATTAAAAGGAAGCAATTATTGTGCATCCAGGTTCCTAGAACAAGACATGGGACCCTATCACATACAATAAGCTAAATAAAAGTGAATTCATGATTTAATCCATGAAATAAAATTGTAAAAATAAAATGGGGAATAAACTAAATAAGAAAGGGGAAATTTAAGGTAACCCTATGTTCGTACCATAGGTCACTATGTCTAAGCATTGTAGTTCCTGAAAATGGTATAGAAATTTGATCATCCCAATGGGGTGATTGACTACATATAGAAATTGGTTATATTAGAATTTCTATTTTCAAAATCACACTCATCTACTAAGGAATAGTAAAGTGGAAGTCTGAGATTAAACCCATAGTGACTACTTGAAGAAATGAAACCAATTAGTAAGAACATTTTATCAGGATTCCTCATGATCACTATTTGGATTGGGGTACTCTAATAAATAAGTATCTTTGGATTTAATCAGATATAAAGAAGTTATTATGGTCAATTTCAAGTTATAGATAGAATATAATACTAATTCTATCTTGGGATAGTCCTTTGTCTGGGGATTAAAAGAGATGAAAATGTCACAAATTGGTCTTGGTCTAACTAATTGGTTCTACCTAATCTGGAGACTACTCCTTGGTCTATAGATAATTAATAACTTATTTGTATGAAACAATGATTTTTGGGGGAAAAGAATCATAGGCTACTGGTCTTAGATTTCTCGACTCCAATTAGGTCAACGATCCTTTTGATTTCACCTTTTATGGTCAAATTATTTGAAAAAGAAATGGGATAAACAATTTTTTAACCTAATTACTAGCTATAGGGTTACCAAGTATTGACTCAGAGATTCATTACATTTAAAACCACCTTTCATCTCAATCCCTAACCCTAAGAAGATTAACCACACATGGCGGTTTTATATTATAGTATGGAAATGGATGAAAAAATGAATGACATTAAAAAATAATCAATTTAGAGTAACACAAATCACAACTAAAATCAAATGAAATAAATCAAATACAAACATGAATGGAGAAATAATGAAGAATAAGACAATGGACAAATTTGAATGGCCCAAAGAATTGGATTCAATCATTGGCATAGGAATACACCGAGAATTTGTTTTGTAACTTAAATAAACAACAATGAAATTAATAAAACAATAAAATAAATTAATATAAATAAGTTATAAATAAAATGGGAAATAAACAAAGAAAAAATAAGGAAATAATTCAGGAATCTTAACTCACTTCTATGTGTTTGGTTGTGGGATAATTATTGACATAGAATGTTACAAGATGTGTAAATGATTCATGTCATGTAACTCTTTTATGTGGCTTCTACTTCGAGACATTCCTGTCATGTAATTGGATTTCACTCAATGTACATAAAATTCACAATTATATGAAAATATCTTCAATCATGCATTTCCATGTCTTCAATCTTCGATGGTAATCAGATTTTCCAACTATGCATGACTTATACATAACCAACATCATGTATCTTCATCAGGTTTGAAATTAGATTCATTAAAAATGTGTATTATATATTCATGTCTGAAACTTAGTTTATGCCTTATACTTATCATTCATGACTAGTGATTCAGCTGTAAGGTGGTCCTCTCAAAGAGTAAATGTCTTGTAAATAACATTCATGATGTGTAGTATTGAGTTTTTCCATTTCCTATCATGCCCACCATTGATTATAAAATTCATATTCCTTGAAAAAATTATCCAAAACCCATTATATTTTTTAGTAAATATTTATTAAACATTAAATGAAATCATCCAATATATATATATATGTGTGTGTTTTATCAAGATATATCCATTTGAGTAAACAAAAGTATGTTTTATAGATAAATAGATTAAAACTAAACACAACTCTTCTATAATGCATAAATAGAAGGAGAAAGTTATTAGAGATGATAAAAGTGGATTCTATTTAATCCAAAAAGATTTAGAAGTTCAAAGGTCTCAAAATAAATCTTTCTAAGAAGATTGAATAGGTTCCACAGTATGTACAACAAGACAGATTATCACTAAGGACTAAAAAATCCTTCTTTTTTTGTTTATAGAAGTCCACAATCCTTATATACATAGGTGTATTAGATATTTTTCTTGATTTAGGATATGCATGAATCACTACTATCATGCATGAGGGTGATATTGTGAATTTATATCACTCTAGGTCCAATTATTCATTATATAATATTAATAACATAAATTTAATCCTCATACTAATCAAAAAATCAGATAAGGTCAATTATTCATTAATTATTCAATAGATTAGTTTAAGAATAATTATTCTTAAATCTATGTGAAACTGTCTTCATTTAATCACTTAAACTATCAATTGGAGAAATTACGTTTTGAAATAAATCTAGACAATAATAATGGAATATTCGAGATAAAAACATTGAATAATATCACATACTAGTGGTAGATCAACCTTCTAGTAGATTTTCTCTAGCAGTAGATTTTTCTGGTTGAAGATCTGTTCTAGAGGTATATCAATCTAGTGGTGTGTATATTATGGAACTAGATCTTTAATAGGGTATATCAATTCTAGCAGTAGATCTATCTGGAAGTAGATTTCTTTTAGTGGTAGATTTGTTCTATTAGTAGATTTTTTTCACCAGTAGATCTAAAATAATTACTCCATTATTTATGGTAAATCTATTGAACTAATGGTAGATCATCACTTAGCCAAATTTGTAAATAATTTCCTATAAAAATATTTATTTCCATAAAAAAAAGTTGTTAGAAACATATCAAACATTATTTTGTGAATATTAAAATATAAATTTTATTATAATATCCCCTTTTTTATGACAAATCATTGAATTTATTACCATTTATATAAAGATATATAAAGTTATTGTTATAGATGAATATGAATAATTTTATTCTTATCATTTAAAATAATGATTTTCATAATTACAATCTTAAATTTTATATGATAATTACTATATTAAATGCACTATAACAATTGCATTCTAAAATTTAATTAAAGTATACTCCCCCTTTTTATTATAAAAAAGAAAAATAAATAAAATATAACATAATATAAAATTTGAATAACATAAATTTGGAATTAGATATAAAAATTAAAGTTTATATACTCTAAAGGAATAAAATAAAATCCCTATCAATAACTAATTAAAATATTAACTTCCCACTTCTAGATGAGAAGAAGGGACTATGAGATCCTTTAATTTGGTAGTAACTAATGGTATATAGGTGGATGTAGAGGGTGTAGGAGGAGGTTGAGGAAGTTCCCTGATCATGATATCACCAAGATTCCAAACTACCTCAAATAGAGTAATTACAAAAGGTTGATAAGTTGCAGGAAGGGGTGTTGATGATGGTACAGAAGTGTTAGCAGAAAATGGTACAACTTGAGGTTCCACTACTACAGTTCGAGAGGAATGACGAAACAGTCACATCAACTAAAAAAATCGGTGATAATGTTTCTAGAATGTTCTATTTCTTATTAGATATCCTTCTTCTCATACATGTGAATCTTGAGAATAGGGGAAGATAACAAATTTTTATTCACTTTCTCCCTAAATTCCATGGTCCCAGGAGGCATTCATAGATTATCATCAATAAACTTAATGTGGTAATTTTCCTCATTATTCATATAAATCCTTGAATGTTAATATTTATTATCTTTGGTGATAGTCTCCATAAAAATTATATGGTTATTCAATAATTATCTAAATAACTTATAAATATTCTCACAAATAGATACCCAATCACTATAATTGTTTAGTGCCTTTAGAAACATGGGAACATAAACACTGGTACATAAGTGAGCTACATTATCTCCCATTCGGATCTATATGTCTATCGCCCTTCTTAGATGCATCATACATAATACATATATTCATAACCTAGGGAAAAGAAAAAAAGGAAAGGTGAGCTTAAATGATCCTTTAGGGTATCCATGGGAGAAACATAATAATAGTCATGAACGTATGTAAATGAGAACGTGATAATAACATTAGAATATCATACCCTTCATATCAAAGATCATATACATTAGTCAAGGAATAAATATTTGAAGTTCAAAATACTTGAATTATGTGGTAATCAAGAGCATAATCCTTGAAATAATAACACAAGATTAAGACATGTAATTTTGGAAGACATATATTTATGTAATATTTTTTCCAATAATTCAAGGCTCATTTCTAAAACATATCATGAAACTTCATGGGGACTACACCATATAACACGTGAAAGATAAATTGGTTTCATAACCATCATTCCAAAAAAACTGAAACCATTCAGAGAAATATTATTAATGGTACACTTGAATCATATCCATTTAAATGAATGATCAAAACCAATAGATGTTATTTTTTTTGTAAACTAATTTTAAAATATATTTTGAAAACATTTCTTCAATAAAATATCTTTTTTGTATTGAAAAATGATTCTAAATCATAAAAACATTTTTAGAAACATTGTTCCTTAAATATAGATTTGAAAAAAATAAAAAAAAAGATAAAATATTTTTTCAATAAAAAATAACATAAAAACATTTATAGAAACATTTCTAAAACATTATTTTTAAATAAAACAAATTTCCAAACAAAGAGAGAAATAAGGTATGATTTTATTAAAAACATTTCCCAAATTATGTTAAGTACAAAAGTGTATAAGAACAATAAATATTCATTAATATATCATGAATAACTATATTATAATAAAATTCATTAGAGTTATTGTGATATATATCATAATATTTCATCAATGGAAGTATAATAATAAACAAATCCAATAAACTATGAGATTGTAGTAATATACTCTTACCACTTTGGTAACTTTATATCATAATCCCCATGAGAGGATAATATTAATGAATATTATTATATAATTAAAATAATAATATTCATGATATAGCATTTCAATGGGACAATATATACACCTCATAAAAGAATAAAGTTGTGTAGATAAACATGTGTCTCAAAGAGAAAAAATTGAGAAAAAATTACCTTACTGATTTTATAACCTTTGAAATATAAACCCCATGAAAGATAAATCATAAAATAGATATGTAAATAACCATAAAATTAAGTATTATAATCATATATTACTTTAATGGGATGTATTAACACCACAAAAAAATGATATGTGAATATGGTATAGGTCTCACAGAAATAAAAGTGAGACTAGAAATCACCTTAACTTATGTGTTGAGTCTCTTCATACTTGTTAAAAACTCATGTATAATAAATATAAGTTTATTATAAACATATTAAATATCCGTATTAAATTATATAATACCATATATTATTTACTTATGACCTTATATTACCAATTTATTTACAATTCCAAGTTAATGTTATGTTTTAGGTAATAACTGCATTGTTTTTCGCATGTGTTTTGATTTGTTATATTTTTCATCTTATTACGTATATAATGATTTTTTACCAATATAATGATGAAAATGATATAAATATCACATGTATTTTGTATATATTCATTTATAATAATCATTAAAATATTAAAATAGAAAATGAAATACATCGTTCATGGAGATGGTAGGTCATGCATGTGCATGAACATCATTTCCATTTTATTATCATATTGAAAGAAAGTATGTAAATGAAATATATGTTTATTTGTATATATAGTAATATAATTTAATAAAATTATTATACCATATATATTATTTATGTTTACTAACCCCATCCTTAATAAATTCCATGTAAATTGTAAACAAATCACAACGCTTTGAGGAGCCGATAGTCCACACGTCCACCAATGAAGGTATCACATTTAAAAAAACAGAAATTGTTATTTTATTTGTTATATAATAATAAATAAGTTTAATTAAATAATAAATATGATATATTAGATAAAAAATATAAATTCCATCATTATTCCCAAACTTGAATGGTGGAAATGGAATAACGAATGACATCAGATCATGAGGCAGTTGTTCATCACACACATGAATAATGCTTACGTATCCCATTTGATGAAATATTATTTGATTTTAGGTCATAAACTTATCAAGAAAACATATCAGTATATTTATGATACTAATTTTATAATGTAATTTTAGAATAATAAGATTTTAGGGGGTGTATAAAGAAATAAAACAAAAGTGCTTGTTGAAGGGTGTTGCCTCTTATTTGGGTTACTCCTTTTGGTTTTGAACAAAGGGATTCATTGGTTGGATTTATGTCCAATGTAAGGATTATAGAAATTAGGGTGAGTTTTTGTTTTATTTTGATGTGTATTCTGTTAGACTAAGTGCTTGAGAGGTGTGAAGGGAGGGGAAGGAGATAATGCCTTTTATGAGTGGAGAAAAGGACATATTTGGTATTCTTAAAAATATTTGAGTGATACCCATGAATTACTTATCATAAAAGGTTTAAAATGTACTATTACATATAAATCTAGTTTAATGGTTAAATATTTTGAGAAAATAATTTCAAGACAATTATAGGTTTATTTTTACACCTTATATTTGATGTTTATTCATTAATTATGATTGTTTTTTCCTTAATCATTGTAATTAATTTTAATTACATCAACTAATATATTTAGTTTAAAACTAATTTTAAATTATTAGATATTATAAATTATGTGGATTAAAAATGCTTAATTTTTTTTAAATTCTAATCACATAAGTGGTAGAAATTAATTTAAAATTAATTCCTCATATAAGATGAGATGATGGGATTTCAGAGTGAAAAAGTCCAAAGGTTGAAATTTTATTATATCCAATTTCAATTTGAACATGATTAAAATGACCTGAATTAGATTAGATTATTTATAATTGGTTTAATTATACTTTAAAACAAAATTAAAATGTTAATTAATTATATAAAAAAATTATACAATAAATAAGTTTCGAAATAAAATGAAGTATTTTTAATATTCATCCAAAAATTATTTCTTTTAGAAAACCTCCCAAAATTAACCCTAATATGATTTTGAAATATTGAATTCCAAAATTAATTTTATTTTATCCAATTTAGTTTTTAAAATTTTCTAAAATAATTTTTTTGTGTTCATAGAAAGACATAAAAATAAAAAGTAGTTCTTTTAAGAAAATAGTATTTTTTAACATATAAAAACATTTTCCAAAATTATATATTTATTTTTCAATATATTTTATTTATATAAAACAATTATAATTCATACTTAATAAGTAGTTAATACTATTCATATTACTAATTTTAATGAATATGTTATAATTTTCTCGTTTAAATAATTATAATAATAAATTTTTGTTTTGTAGAAACTCAATGTTGTGTATAACAAAATATAGGCTAGTTTTGTGGGTGGAATAAGATTAAATTGGTGTATTATATAACATAATCCATAAAATAAATTTAATTTATTCATATAAAATAATTACATAAAAACAAATGGTGATATATTCTACCCCATATAAAATGAATTTGTCCCTCAAAATTCATTATTCTGATAGAAAAAAATAAGAATAATCATACCTCATAATATCCTCATGTTAGCACATAGCTTCACATAACTGGTGGTTTCTAAAAACAAATTTAAACAGATGAGTGGTATTGTTTGTAGAAAATTCTCTATATGATCCATAATTTCTATTGGTTGTTCCTTGTAAGAAAGTTCTTTCTACAGTGGTACGACCTGTGAGTTTAGTACATGTGAATGGTAAGGTATGTAATTACTTAAGACATATACATGGATCACATCATGTACTTGATAGTGATTTTTTGGAAGTTCCAGGTGATAGGATACCATCCTAATACGATCCAAAATTTCAAAGGGACCAATATACCTAAGGATTAGATTCCCTTTCTTTCTAAATCTCATAACCTTTTTCCAGGGAGAAATTCATAGAATCACCTTCCCACAAAATTAAAATTCTTGATCATGTCATCGGTTATCATCATATATTTTTATTATGACATTGATCTTCCTTGATATGTTTATTAATAGTTCAAACCTTCTCTTCTATTTTATTAGTGATCTAATGTAATGGCCCGAACCCCTCCGGTCCATTCTTTGTTGAAATTAAATTTGAATAATAATTATGGATGTTGTGTTATTAATATTATTCATAATATTAATAATAATGAGAAATTGATGAAATGAGTCATGGTATTTATTGCAAACAATTAAATGAACATGTAAGTGGAAGCACGGTGGTGCGTTCAAAAAAAATTAAAGGTGAGTTCATTATATTGGGTTTATGAAATTGAATGGTTTTTATTTTAATAAATGAGGTTTCAATTTAATCAGTGTGAAATAAAAATAAATAGAATTAAAATAATTAAATTGACGGATGTTACGCGACATTGACATGGCATGGTCAGATTCAGATATCCAACGGGGTTGTTTAACGTGGTCAATGCGATGAGCATAAATATTATCATTATTAAAAATAATAATGGTGATGAGTTAATAAAATAAGTTGATGAATTGTTTTTATTATTGAAAAACAATAAATGACAATGATGGCGTAAAACTATGTGCGAGAGGTTAATGAAATTAAAGGTATTAAAACGGGGTTGAATATTTAGTTATATTAATTTTGTTTTGTCGTGGATATGGTTTTAATTAAATGGAATGGTTTTAATTTAATATGAGAATAACCATGGTAAACTAATTTAATGAGATTAAATTAGAACATTAATGATGGGTGTTATTATTAATAATAACATGGAAGAGTTAGATTGGAGAGAGAATGATATAATAGAAAATTTAGAAATAATAAAAGAAAAAAAGGAAAGGCAATCAAGGAGGTGGGGCGTGATTGGCATGGGTATAGGCAAGGCGCCACTTTTGTGGAGCTTGATAAAATTGTGGAATAAAGATTGAAGATTGGAGAGAGGGAGGTATTATATGATAATAATGAAAATAAATAAATAAATATAAAAGGGAGAGTTATTTGTGGCTTGTGTGTGAAGTGTTCCATGCGTGGAATGAGTTTAAAGATATGAAATAAATAAACAATTAAATTAAATAATATAATAATCATGTTATTGTGTTTGTTGATAAAAAACTTTTTCGATAGTAACTTATTCATGCGACCTCAGTTTCACGAACCGTCAGTGGCAGTGTAATCCTGTAATTAAGACGGTCATTTTAAGACCAGTGATGGATACCTTTTTTTTATGAGTTATGTCTCGGGTCAACGAAACACACATATTAATAAAATTGACGTTATTATTAAATGCATGAAAACTGCGTGATGTGTCGTGTATTGACCAGTCAAAACGCGTAACGGGTGTACGGTCACACCATGTATTCATCAATACACGCTGCATACTGTTTTACCTATTCGTTGCCTATATAAGAAAGGGTCACGGATTATTTCCAGACCAATCGCTTCTTCTTCGCACGACGACACTCTTGGATGATCAAGAAGTCTTCCTCCTCTAACTTCTTTGTCCGAACTCCGATCGTCGATCCGTTAGCGGCCACAGGATCGTAGCGACGAGACGAAGCTTCTAAGCCCGGTCTTGTCACCTTTCCTTCCAGCCTTCCTTCTCCAGCTTCCATCCTAGGAGGTGTTTTTCGGGTTTGGCGAAGGCAGAGGACACCGAAGGACGTCGTCAGAAGCGACGTGATCGGGACCTTTTGAGGTAGGGGTTTACCTTCGTCTCTCTTTTTGGTGCAACATGCGGGGTGGGATATTTTTCTTTTGTTCCATGGGATGCAGTTGAACTTTAAATAAAGATAATAACTGGATAATGAAGGGTTTGGGGTTTTGTGCTGTTTCTATTGCCTTCCAGTTTCTTTATCTTCTGATTGTGATTTTGGATTGAAAGGCCTTTGCCTACTGAAAATCAAGGCCGTTGGTGGCCTTTGCGTGCGCAATTGATATCTGAATTGTTTGTGGTTGGTTTTGTTAAAACATGGAAAATGGATAAGCACGTAAAGACTGGATGATTAAATGATAATGAAAACCTTGTGTGATCACCCCGATTGAACAAAGTTGGAATAATTAACATGTTGGTGGTTTGGTTGTTTTGTGGAAAATTCCTTTATTTATGAAAAGTGTTTTAAAGTAAAAGGTGTTTTCAAATGCGGAAATGTTTTGTGTCTGGAAAGGGTTTTATGTGTGGAACTTTGAAATAAATGAATGATGGAATGTTGTATGGTTGTGATAATCTCTTGTAAATGAAATGGCATGTGGTTGCTTGCGTTTTACCTAACCTTGGTTGTGGATGGCAGGGATATCTTTGTGAAAGGTTTTGTCTGGATGTTAGTTGCCCAGTAGTAATAATTTGTTAAACCATTGCATGAAACATGAAAACCTAAATGGGGTTGGGGGATGATTGTTTGGTTGTTGATGCATGCTTCGTGGTAGCAGTGCCGAGGCACATGCTCAGTTTCTCTTTTTAAGAAGCCATAGGTTGGGCTGTGTGTTTGGTATATGTATATATATAATTGTATCTTTGTGTTTTGTCGCACCACACCCATGTCAAGCACCTAGTGCCGAACACTCCCATTTTATGGGAGAGGGTGTTCCCCCTTAGTTACTAGCTCCTTCCTGCTCCTTCTTCCATAAGCTATGATGGCTTGAGGTGACCTTACACCCAAGACTCTTTGGGTAGGTCTCGGAGGCTGTGATGGCTTGAGGCGACCTTTAGCCCAAAACTCTTCGGGCAGGCTTACCATTCCCAAGAACCTTCGGGATGAGGCCCAGGTGTCTGCGGGCGGGTTAGTGGTTGTGGCCCAGGTGTCTGCGGGCGAGATGCATGGTTGTGAGGCCCAGGTGTGTGCGGGCGAGATGCGTGGTTGTGAGGCCCAGGTGTGTGCGGGCGGGATGCGTGGTTTGGCCCAGGTGTGTGCGGGTGGGAAGTGTGTGGTAGCGTCAGGACGTTTGCCGTTAGGAAGAGCAGCATCTAATTAAGTGGGAAATGGTGCGGGGTACCCAATACTTTTGTTCTATATATATACTAAACTTGTTTTTGTTACTTGGTGAGTGTGACCAGTGAGGCTGGGTGGATAGTTTTTCCTTGTTAGTTTCTGGTTCTACTGTTTTCTCACGGGACCTTAGAGTGTCTCCCCACTTGTGCACGAGAGCTTTAGGTTTCCCTACTGAGTATACTTGTATTCTCACCCTACGTTTACTTTCAGGTTTCCAGGAGGACTACCAGGGTCGTGCGGGACCCTACTAGTCGGGCAGTTGGAGTTGTTGTAGTTGTTGTTCTCTTGTTTTCTTTGGCATTGTACTTTTGAGCTTCCTTGTACTTGTACCTTGTTATAAAAATTGTTTAACCATGCATGTGGGCTTGGTTTGGGTTTATTTATATACACTTTTTCTTTTCCATTTTTGGTGGTTGACTTGTCCTATTTCCCGATCCAAAATAATAAAAAGGGTAATGCCTCCCATATTTGTGAAAACTCATACCCTTGGTGCTAGTCGCCAACCCGGGGCCTACTGGAGGCGGGACTCGGGGGTCATTATCTCCCTTTCACCATTGCCAGCTCAGGAGGGGCATCTTTGGTGGGAGGGGGTCGTGACAGAATGGTATCAGAGGCTGATGGTTGAGAGATAGGATGGAGTCTGGAGTTAGGCACAGTGAGGATTGCATGGGATGGTACGGCAACAGTGTTCGTTAATCTTTGTGCGTGACATAGGCCAGGGAAGACCGGCTAGGACACGGGATTTTAGGGCCCCCCGTGATCCGATGCAAGGACTCTGAGCCTACTGAACGACCAAGTGAGACTATATTGATTGCAGGGTAGAGACCCTAGGGAAGGTACATGCATCATAATGTTTGTGTTTTACTTGATTTGGGTGTTCTGGGAATGAAATTGAAATAAAATGATAATTAAAACTTTGAGTTTTTCCTTACTACTTGGGCTTAGGCGATCCTTGTTTATCGTACATCTATGGCACTTGGACGTTAACAGAAATTCAGAGGAGTGGGATGTGGACAATTTCACGCAACAGAAGTGGCAACCCCAGCAAGGCGAAAGATCGAGAGAGATGTTTCATGTTTTACTTAAATGATCTCGTTTATGTTTTGTTTAAATCCCGGAGCATCACATTCAATTGTTGAAACTCATTCTCGCCCATGATTTGGGCCTGGACCTTGTTTTTCATGAGTCTATAATGCTATGTTGTTTCCTGCTTTTCTTTAAATGTACGTGAAGAGCCCTATCATGTGGGGAGGGGAAGACCTGATCCCTAATCGAGACGCATTAATGTGGATGTGATTTAACCTGTGCAGGCAAGTCAGTGCCGCCTAAAGCGGATAATATCTCAACATGGGAGAAGGAATTCCTCAAGCCATGTGTCCGGGCAGTGTGTGGGTTGTACGTTGTTGGGTGCAGTGTAAGTTGAAAAAAAACCCTAATATATGGGAAAGGAAAAACTTGATCCTTAATCAAGACGCACTAATGAGGATGCGATTAAACCCGTGCAGGCGAGTCAGTGCCGCCTAAAGCGGATAGTATCTTGACATAGGAGAGGGAATTCCTAACTCATAGAGTTGTTGGTTGGTCCCTTGTCATGACGAGAGCCCTGAGAGGTATCTTGTGGAGTGGTTCTTCAGATCCTTTCTTTTTTCTGGGTTGGTTTTTAATTCTCGAGGACGAGAATGTTTTGGGAGGTATCTGATGTAATGGCCTGGACCCCTCCGGTCCATTATTTGTTGAAATTAAATTTGAATAATAATTATGGCTGTTGTGTTATTAATATTATTCATAATATTAATAATAATGAGAAATTGATGAAATGAGTCATGGTATTTATTGCAAACAATTAAATGAACATGTAAGTGGAAGCACGGTGGTGCGTTCAAAAAAAATTAAAGGTGAGTTCGTTATATTGGGTTTATGAAATTGAATGGTTTTTATTTTAATAAATGAGGTTTCAATTTAATCAGTGTGAAATAAAAATAAATAGAATTAAAATAATTAAATTGACGGATGTTACGCGACATTGACATGGCATGGTCAGATTCAGATATCCAACGGGGTTGTTTAACGTGGTCAATGCGATGAGCATAAATATTATCATTATTAAAAATAATAATGGTGATGAGTTAATAAAATAAGTTGATGAATTGTTTTTATTATTGAAAAACAATAAATGACAATGATGGCGTAAAACTATGTGCGAGAGGTTAATGAAATTAAAGGTATTAAAAAGGGGTTGAATATTTAGTTATATTAATTTTGTTTTGTCGTGGATATGGTTTTAATTAAATTGAATGGTTTTAATTTAATATGAGAATAACCATGGTAAACTAATTTAATGAGATTAAATTAGAACATTAATGATGGGTGTTATTATTAATAATAACATGGAAGAGTTAGATTGGAGAGAGAATGATATAATAGAAAATTGAGAAATAATAAAATAAAAAAAGGAAAGGCAATCAAGGAGGTGGGGCGTGATTGGCATGGGTATAGGCAAGGCGCCACTTTTGTGGAGCTTGATAAAATTGTGGAATAAAGATTGAAGATTTGAGAGAGGGAGGTATTATATGATAATAATGAAAATAAATAAATAAATATAAAAGGGAGAGTGATTTGCGGCTTGTGTGTGAAGTGTTCCATGCGTGGAATGAGTTTAAAGATATGAAATAAATAAACAATTAAATTAAATAATATAATAATCATGTTATTGTGTTTGTTGATAAAAAACTTTTTCGATAGTAACTTATTCATGCGACCTCGGTTTCACGAACCGTCAGCGGCAGTGTAATCCTATAATTAAGACGGTCATTTTAAGACCAGTGATGGATACCTTTTTTTTTATGAGTTATGTCTCAGTTCAACGAAACACACATATTAATAAAATTGACGTTATTATTAAATGCATGAAAACTGTGTGACGTGTCGTGTATTGACCAGTCAAAATGCGTAACGGGTGTACGGTCACACCGTGTATTCATCAATACACGCTGCATACTGTTTTACCTATTCGTTGCCTATATAAGAAAGGGTCGTGGATTATTTCCAGACCAATCGCTTCTTCTTCGCACGACGACACTCTTGGATGATCAAGAATTCTTCCTCCTCTAACTTCTTTTTCCAAACTCCGATCGTCGATCCGTCAGCGGCCACAGGATCGTAGCGACGAGACGAATCTTCTAAGCCCGGAATTGTCACCTTTCCTTCCGGCCTTCCTTCTCCAGATTCCATCCTTGGAGGCGTTTGTCGGGTTTGGCGAAGGCGGAGGACACCGAAGGACGTCGTTGGAAGCGACGTGATTGGGACCTTTTGAGGTAGGGGTTTACCTTCGTCTCTCTTTTTGGTGCAACATGCGGGGTGGGATATTTTTCTTTTGTTCCATGGGATGCAGTTTAACTTTAAATAAAGATAATAACCGGATAAAGAAGGGTTTGGGGTTTTGTGCTGTTTCTATTGCCTTCCAGTTTCTTTATCTTCTGATTGTGATTTTGGATTGAAAGGCCTTTGCCTACTGAAAATCAAGGTCGTTGGTGGCCTTTGCGTGCGCAATTGATATCTGAATTGTTTGTGGTTTGTTTTGTTAAAACATGGAAAATGGATAAGCACGTAAAGACTGGCTGATTAAATGAGAATGAAAACCTTGTGTGATCACCCCGATTGAACAAAGTTGGAATAATGAACATGTTGGTGGTTTGGTTGTTCTGTGGAAAATGCCTTTATTTATGAAAAGTGTTTTGAAGTAAAAGGTGTTTTCAAATGTGGAAATGTTTTGTGTGTTGAAAGGGTTTTATGTGTGGAACTTTGAAATAAATGAATGATGGAATGTTGTATGGTTGTGATAATCTCTTGTAAATGAAATGGCATGTGGTTGCTTGCGTTTTACCTAACCTTGGTTGTGGATGGCAGGGATATGCTTGTGAAAGGTTTTGTCTAGATGTTAGTTGCCCAGTAGTAATAATTTGTTAAAACATTGCATGAAACATGAAAACCTAAATGGGGTTGGGGGATGATTGTTTGGTTGTTGATGCATGCTTCGTGGTAGCAGTGTCGAGGCACATGCTTAGTTTCTCTTTTTAAGAAGCCATAGGTTGGGCTGTGTGTTTGGTATATGTATATATATAATTGTATCTTTGTGTTTTGTCGCACCACACCCATATCAAGCACCTAGTGCCGAACTCTCCCATTTTATGGGAGAGGGTGTACCCCCTTAGTTACTAGCTCCTTCCTGCTCCTTCTTCCATAAGCTATGATGGCTTGAGGTGACCTTACACCCAAGACTCTTCGGGTAGGTCTCGGAGGTTGTGATGGCTTGAGGCAACCTTTAGCCCAAAACTCTTCGGGCAGGCTTACCATTCCCAAGAACCTTCGTGATGAGGCCCAGGTGTCTGCGGGCGGGTTAGTGGTTGTGGCCCAGGTGTGTGCGGGCGAGATGCGTGGTTGTGAGGCCCAGGTGTGTGCGGGCGAGATGCATGGTTGTGAGGCCTAGGTGTGTGCGGGCGGGATGCGTGGTTTGGCCCAGGTGTGTGCAGGAGGGAAGAGTGTGGTAGCGTCAGGAGGTTTGCCGTTAGGAAGAGCAACATCTAATTAAGTGGGAAATGGTGCGGGGTACCCAATACTTTTGTTCTATATATATACTAAACTTGTTTTTGTTACTTGGTGAGTGTGACCAGTGAGGCTGGGTGGATAGTTTTTCCTTGTTAGTTTCTGGTTCTTCTGTTTTCTCACGGGACCTTAGAGTGTCTCCCCACTTGTGCATGAGAGCTTTAGGTTTCCCTACTGAGTATACTTGTATGCTCACCCTACGTTTACTTTCAGGTTTCCAGGAGGACTACCAGGGTCGTGCGGGACCCTACTAGTCGGGCAGTTGGAGTTGTTGCAGTTGTTGTTCTCTTGTTTTCTTTGGCATTATACTTTTGAGCTTCCTTGTACTTGTACCTTGTTATAAAAATTGTTTAAACATGCATGTGGGCTTGGTTTGGGTTTATTTATATACACTTGTTCTCTTCCCTTTTTGGTGGTTGACTTGTCCTATTTCCCGATCCAAAATAATAAAAAGGGTAATGCCTCCCATATTTGTGAAAACTCATACCCTTGGTGCAAGTCGCCAACCCAGGGCCTTCTGGAGGCGGGACTCAGGGGTCATTATCTCCCTTTCACCATTGCCAGCTCAGGAGGGGCATCTTTGGTGGGAGGGGGTCGTGACATCTAAAGTCCCAATAGATATTTATCTCCAACTTTATTCTAGCATACTGGGGCTCTATATTTCCTTCCATATATGGCTTCATAAGGATCCATTTGAATGATTTACTGAATGATAGTGATTTAATAAAACTCAACTATAAGAAGGTATTGATCCCTACCACCATTGAAATTAAATGAACAAGATCTCAACATATCCTCTAGAATTTTAATTGTTCCCTAAAACTGACCTTCTATCTTAGGATCATATCCTGAAATGAAAAACAATTCCATATCAAGTTCTTTCTAAAGACGTTGGCTAAAAATTGAGGTAAAACTCAATTCCCAATCAGATATAATGTAATATGGTATTCTATGAAACCTTTCCCCTTACTTTATGTATATCTTGGAATGTTGATCCTGAGAGAATTCTTCTCTGATAGAGATGAAGTGTGTTAACATAGAAAGGTGATCAAATACCACCAATTTAGCAATATATCCTTTAGAAGTTTTGAGCAGTCCATTGAAAAAATCAAAAGTGATCTTCTACCATTTCTATTATTTTATGGATAAGGGATACAAAATCCCTTTATAATTTTTTCTATTATCCTTAACTTATTGTAATACCAAGAATCAAGATACAAACTTTGTGATATCCCTATCCATTCCTTCCAATAATATATGTTCCATAAAATCTCTATAAATCTTCATAAACCTTATCATTTCATTATGATTATAATCAAAAACTCGAACATTATTACCTTATTTTATAGCTATACAACTTCCCCTTTAGGCTCTTTAGTCTTCATTCAAATGGATGGTTGGAAATTAAAATGAGAAAGATAATATTTTTGACCTTCCATTGGGATTTCTAGTTCTATACTTTCTAAATCCATAAATATTGGATATTTTTTTATCCTCATCATAGATAATCTGGAATGATCCTTTTGACTCAAAGCATCACCCATATAGTTCTTTTTCCCAGGGTATTAATGCATTGTGAAGTAATAATACTTTATCATCTCTAACCATCTTCTTTGATGAATGTTCAAATCCTTTTGGGTGAATATATATTTCAAACATGTATGTTCAGTATATATAAATACTTTTTTCGTAAAGATAATTCATTTATATGTTTAATGAAAATATTATCGCTACTAACTCCAAATCATGAGTTGGGTAATTTTTATCAAGGATATTCAACTATCTTGAGGCATAAGTGATAACCATGTTATTGTTTATATGAATAAATCCCAATACTTTCTTAGATTCATCACTATAGAATACAATCCATTTTTTAATACAGGGTAATTTAATGATATTTTCACTAACTAAAATTCTCTTTAGTTACAAAAAATTTTCTTTACATTCATCTATCTAGAGGAACAAGGAACTAAAAGTAAAAAAGGTCATAGGAATATATAGTCATAGGGAATTCTCCAAAAATTTCAAATAATATCTAGCTAAACTAGGAAATATGTAAGTTCCAATCATCATGGTTGGTCTAGTCCAGCATTCCAAATCCACTTTCTTGGATGGGTCTATTATTATACCATCCCATGATATTATGTGACCCAAAAGTGAAACCTACTGTAGCCAAAATTCAAAGATTTTAAAATTTTCATACATTTTCTCCTTCTTTAGTTTCTTTAGAAAAATTATCAAGTGGTCTTCATGCACTTCCTCGATCTTTGAATACATAATTATATAATCTATAAAGACTATCACAAACCGATCAAGGTAATATATAAAGACTCTTTTCATTAAATCCTTGATGATAGTAGATGAATTATTAATAATGAAAGGCTCCACTATATATTTGTAGTTTCAATACCTTGTATATAATATTTTCTTGGGTATATGCTCCTTCTTGGCCCTCAATTGATGAGCATAATGAAGGTTAATCTTAGAAAAGTATATAGCTCCATTTAGTTGATCAAAAAAGTCATCAAAATGGGGTATAGGTTACTTGTTCATGATCTTGATATTTTATAACTCTTGATAGTTAATGTTGATTCGCATTGATCGATATATTTTTTTCACAAAAAAAACAGATGAACCCCAAGTTAAAACACCTTCCTGAATGAATCACTTATCAAGGTTTTCTTAGAGTTCCTTCTTCAATTCTTATAACTCGGTTGGGGCCATTATATAGGGAGTTATTCCAATTCTTGTGGTACCAGGTATGAGTTCTATTGAGAACTCAACTTCACGTTTCATTTGAAGACTAGGAAAACCTTTTGGAAAAGCATCCACAAATTCTTGATCAACATTAATAACATCGATGTCCAGTTTCTCACCAACCATTAGAGACAAAAAAATGCCTTCTTAATGGAAATTAAGAACCATACACTGTATGTAATCTCCATGGGATGGTCATACTTTTTTCACATTGATAAAAAGTCATAGGATGGTTTGAGATATTAAATTTAACATCCCATTATTGAAAATGGATGCGAGATATATGCATATAAATAAAATCCATGCCTAAGATGACATAAAATTCAAATGAAGTAAGAATGAAATGATTTACCAAAAGCATATTTCCACAAACATCAACTAGAGAGGAATTGTATACTAGAGATGAAATTATCATACTATTAGGGGTTTACACTACAAATTACACATCTAATCATTTGGGTTTAATGTTGATAAACTTATAAAATTAATTATATATGAAAGAGAGGGTGGATCCATAATCAAATAATACATTATAATTTCTAGATTTGATGGTAAGTGTACCTTTCACCATGTTTTCATATCACCCCTCATTAGAAATAGTGATCATAATAGATTTTACCTTGTTCCTCAGCTTCAGGTTTTGGTACTAGTTAGCCTAATTCCCATTTTCCTTAAACAATAATCATAGAAGTGTCAAAGGCTTATTCTGTGTATCACTCCCTCCATTATCATCATTATCCAACATATTCCCATTAGTTTCACAATCAATTTCCTGATGGCCAACCCTTCTAAACTTAAAACATTTATTAGATCCCATATGAAAATTTTATCTTTCCTTCTTTACACACTTAGATTTAATAGAAATCTCATCTTCTTATTTCTGTAGTTCTTAGGTTTTTGTTTTAAATGAATATTTCTTTTCTTGTAGAAACCAAGATATTTATATATTAATACAGCCTCTATTTCAAACTTGATTGTAAAACACACAATCACTTCATAGATACTTAATTATCTTATGGAAAAATCCATTCTGAGACTTGGGTTTAAGACATTGAAGAGTTGGTTAACCTTACTTTTGGGTTGGATAATAATTCCAGAAGTGTACCAATTTTCTATGGGACTTGGAATTCCTGATTCTGAAGGACACGATGTCTATTAATCAAGGTATGGAGTTGCATCACAAATGGAGAGAAGGAATTTTTTCATCTAGAATATTGGTATGAAAGGGGGATCCAAATGAGCCTAGTATTATTTACTTTTTCAGAAGTTCCCTTTCAAAGGATTTTATTATGATTATTAAAAGGAAAATGTTTGGTATTCACTACTTTCATCCCCCATTATATGTCTTCTATTTCTATTTCATAATAAAAATTTAATTTTCCATAGGTACCAAAGGATTCATTAATCTTTTTCTTCAACTCAAGAACCTCATTTTTTATCTTCATAATAAGAACATTTGGAAGTACATATTAAATGCTTTGTTCTTGAAGTTGTCACATTCCATGGATTAAATTTTATCTTACTTTCTTGTATTCATGATTATATTCCACCATTGATCCACTACACCTTTTAAATTATAAACTTCTAGAATGTCTTTTTATTGTTCTGATCACTGGAGGACGTAAAATATCATTTCAGTGGCACTTATTCATTGTTCAGACACAAGTGAGTTATAAGAACCACTGTAATAAGGTGGATGTTTCCTCATGAATTATTCCACATAATTTTTTCCCTGATTTTATCATTTGTTAGTCTAGCATGATTCATATCTTGAGAAATTTGGGAGAGTATAGCAATGAAATTTTTCATTCTTACTCCCATAGACTTCAGTATATTTAAGGGGAAAATCATTTTATTATCCATAACAATCACCATTAATATAGTTACTTTTCATTCTAGCCATATCCTAAAACCAAAAAAACATAGTCAGAAACAGTTATCTTAGTGAGGAACCACTTAATCATGAAGAACCACTTATAAGATGTCTAAATCATCAAACCATATTTAATATATGACACAGTAGGTTTATCCAAAGTCATTCATAGTCTAAATATATTTAAATCCTCAATGACGGTTCCTAAAGAGTTTGTGAATTCCCATAGCATATCTCTTGGGACTGTCAAACCAGGTGTATAGTAAGGCCCATTTTTATGCACCAGTTCTCGATCGAGTCCAGCTCAATAAAGTGGTTTTGGGGTCTTTACCCAAATTTACATCTATAATATAACCATATCAACTTGTAGTATCTTGATGGGATGTATTACTATGAAACAACTCACTCTATCCTTTACCCAAATTCTAAGACATTTTCCTCTAATTTTCTTCTCCTTAGACATGTCCTTACTATTCTCACTGGGGGTTTCTCATCCATGTTTTGGAAGGATAACTAAACATTTTCTATGATACCAACAATAGTGACCCTCTCTTAACACACATATAAATTACATCATTTTTTTAGAATAATTAATACATTAAACAAAAATATCCCTAGAGACCATATTAGTTTAGTTAATTTTGAGAAATGGGAATATATACACTCATAAATAAGTTATCTACATTATCTCCCACAAGGTTCTCCATGTGTTAAACCCTTATTATAAAAGTCATACATAATATAGATCTTCAAAACCTGGGGAAAGGAAACATATGAAAGGGTGAGTATAGATTCTCAGTAAGGGTAAGAAAGGGTGATATGTAATTATAATCATGAACATAAGGGTATGATAACATTTTAATAATATAATAATATCATATCCCTCATATCAAAAATCATATACATGAGTTATGGAATAAATATTGGTAGTTCATAAGATATGAATACTGAGAGAATCAAAAGAATTTTCCATTAGATCATAACATAACAATAATAAATGGAATTGTGGTGGGAACATAAACTTGTGATATTATTCCCCATAAGTCATATCTCATTTACAAAACATATCTAGGAACTTTATGTGGACTTCAAAAACTAGGTGGGAAACATCCCCATCACCATTTGTAGTCTTTTCTTTATAGTAGATCATGTTACACATTCTTCCTGTTGTGGATTGGGTTTTCCCTTCTTCCCATAGGGGATCGACATTCCCATTGTTACCATAGTAGATCAATCCAATTAACTTATTTACCATCATTATCTCATGGGATATAAATAATTCCCCTATTCATTTACGAGAGATATAGGTCTCACCCATCTCAAAATAAAATCATACATACATGTGTCATAACATCATAAATAATCATATCATAACCCATGAAATGAAATGGGTACCATAAACATGTCATGATATCATAATCTTTAGTAATGATATAGGTTTCATAATCATTTAATAAATACATAATCCTATGAAAAGAATTATGTTTCAAAATAATATAACCTATGAAAGAGAAATGGGTTTCATACACGTATAACTCATGAAAGATAAATGGGTTTCATAACCATCATACCATCAAAACCTAAACCATTCAGGGAAATAATATGAATGTAAACCATGGATAATATCCCAGAAAATTAATGATTAATAATGATAAATTTTATCTTAGATGTAAAATAATTTCGAAATATCATTTGAAAACATTTCATGAGGAAAATATTCTTTCTTCTTCGAAATACACTTATAAATCATAATTCATTTTTAAAAAAAATATGTGAAAATAACTTTGAAAATAATAATAAAATAAAAAAATCCTTATTGCCTAAAATTCATCTTAAATTAGATAACCGGGTCCCAGTGAGAGCACAGACACCCCGGCTTAACATGGTCGTCGGGTTCTAGCCTACCAGGTACAACCAGTTTCCCCACAGGCATGTGGGGCCCACCCCAGGGTCCACCCACATGCCTGAACGGGTCATCTGACTAATGAAATTACCCACAGGTCAACACATGTCCTTTACAGTGTGCTTTTTCCTCACTCACACACACCTTGAGAAACATCCCAGAAGGTCACCCATCATGATCACTACTCAAGTCCAAGCACACATAAATGTGGAGTTCTAATAAAGCAGGCTCCTGAAAAGGAAGGTTCACCTTGTTGACATGAGTCATATCATTTATCCATTTAACCCTTTATCATTCGGGGGTGTTACAATCCCCCCCCCCACCTCCCCTTTAGTGCACAACGTCCTTGTTGTGGGCCCTACATCTCAACCCAGGCAGTGCGCTGCACTTAGGGCTGGGTACCACCTCTAATACAAATTTATCATGACCCGTCCTCATGGTCCATGCCATGACTACCCCATGCCCGCCTTCCATAGGCCAGAAGCTGGTGATTAGTACCAAGGGCGTAAATCTCAGTAAAAGGGAAGATGTTGCCTTTATAAAAGTAAACAAGCACAATAGAGTACGCAAGTGAAGTAAGCACTAAGTAAAACTGAGTACAAATGTAAGTGTTGAAAAGTAAATGGGCCAGTATACAAACCCAACTAAAAGTACAGTACAGCTGAAAAGAAAGTAAAATAGCAGTAAAGTAAAGAAGCAACCACTGAGTCATCCTATGGATATCTCACCTGAAGGGTGGGTACAGATGGTCTCCTCAGCTTCTCGAGTCTGGTCGTCTACCCCGTGTATATCCCGCCAAGTGGTCCACCTCCGGGTACCGTCCAGCTCCACAAACCTCCACCTCGATCAGTGTTGTCTATCATCTACATCCAACACAAAGTAGTGCGGGCATAGCCTCTATAAGGGTGAGTATACGATACTCAGTAGAGACCCCGAGACCCCCAAAGGTCTCCCAGAATCCACGAAAGATAAACCAAAAAGGAAAGATACAATCACATAGTATCAACCGACTCTACTTATGTATATTCCCATAAATATACCTAAATCATCAATTCTAGTTCAGCTCCAACTCTCGAGACCAAGCACAACCCAGTCCACACAGGAAAGAAGTCAATCACACTGTTGGTATTGATTGCAAGTCAAGACTGAGCTCACATAGGTATACTACTCACGAAGAGGGGTGGAGATGATTAGATTTTGCCTCTGAATCATCTCATCTTCCAAACCCACATAGGATCCTAGTATAGAAGTCGTCTCTACCGAACCCACGGAGGATCCAAGTACAGTCATCTCCGCTGCCGAACCCACGGAGGATCCGAGTACATTAGTCGTCGCTGTCGAACCCATAGAGGATCCAAGTACAGTCTTCATCGCTACTGAAACCATGGAGGATCCAAGTATAGTGGTCATCATCATCAAACCCACAGAGGATCCCAGCACGGTAGTCTTCGTAGTCACACACAGCTCTAGGGTTCCCGCACACAGCACGCTCGATTCTGGAAGGGTCCGCTCCTCAAGCCAAGGGGTTTGATACATAAACTATCACAAATTCCGGATTTTATGTATCCCAAAATTTTGTCTCTTCAATAGGAACTCAACACGACAAACGACATGTCATTCGGATGCTCGGTCTAAGAGATATTGGTTTTTCCGTTTCGGGGACCCGGTTAAAAAAATACGCTCGTTTCTAACCCGGTTGTTCCCCAAAATCATCCAAAACTCACTTATAGTATCGTAAAAGGACCGCCTCATTGCAGGGGTCCAAGTGTCGCAGACGATACATCAATCGGACGCGCAGTCTTCGAGTTATTCACCTTTAAGTGAAAACTGGTCTCGATCGTTAAGCCCAGTGGGCCGACGGGTCGGGTAAACCCAGTTTTGGCAGGTCCGACCTGGCAGGGGTGTCAGACCGGCCTGATGAAATGCGTGGATCGACCCGAGGGGCATGGCCCGGCCCGAAGGGGCATGTCCCAAACCGGCAAGGCACGGCCCGGCCCGACAAGGCACGGCCCCCAGCGATGCCAAGCGGCACCACCCTCCCTAATCGGCTGACCGAATCTGTCCGGCCTTCTTGGTGAAAGTGGCCCGCATGGGAGAGGTGTGGTTCGTCCGGCGCGGTTCCCTCCTGGCGTCGTAGCTATCCTCCGCCCGGTCGGTCGACGGGCCAGTCGGTTCTTCCACCTAAGTGGCCCGCAGAATGCATGTCACGGTCTTTCGCAGCGTGGTGTCGTGGGGCGCCATGGTTCCTCCCTTCGGCCCGGCCGGCTACAGCCAGACGATTCTTTCCTGGTCGAGCGGCCCGCGGTTGCAGGCCGCGGTTCTTCTGCATGCAGTCGGCGCACGGCTGTCTCTTCTCCCGTCGCCGCCTCTTCCTTTCATGAATTAAAAGAACAAGAAACGTCGGAGGGTCATCGGGTCATGTGCATTCGGCCCGCGCCCTCCACGTTAGGCAGTAGTAGTTGGCCAAAGACAATCTAGTTTTTACAATGTAGAACAAGAACAATTTTAATCCATTAAAATTGAACATAATCCCCCTACTTCAAATTAATGTTTGCGGTAGTCAGCATCGCGGAAGATGGTGTCGTGGGGAGAGGATTCGTAGATGACTTCGGTGTGTGTCTGGGGACGAAGCTGCGTCTCCTCACTTGTTACAGAGATGAGTAAGGAAGGCACATCATCGTTTTCATTCACTTTCTTTGAATCATAGAGAATTCTTCATCAAAGAAGACAACCGTTCGTCATTTGGGAGTCGGTGTTCTCCAAAAACTCAAGAGCTCTCACGAATCCTCCATACACAACGAATTCCCCCAAAGTAAAAAATAATAGCTAAGGATATTATTTTTATTCCCCATGTAATTAAAAATTCAAAGCCTTTAATTAATTAATTGAAGAGTTCGAATTCATTAATTAACATGTGATGGAAAATATTAAAGAGGGGGAGAGGGAGAGGAAGAGTTCTCAATCAATAAGGGGGAGATATCATAATAAAAGAAGCGAAGAGTTATGGGGAGTTCAAGAGAGTTATGGGGAGTTCAAGAGTTTAGGGCACGTGTGGGCCCCACCCCAAAAATATCCTCTCATGAGAGGTTATGTGGGTGTGGGACCCACCTCTAACTCCCCTTGAGAGGAAAACAACCACCCTCCACAAATAAAAATATCGATCACATATTTTTATTATTTTTTTAATAACAACACGAAAATTAACTTCTCCTCCCATCAAAACACAACTACGGTAAAGGTCCCCTTAGGCAAATATCGGTGATGCGAGTTCATCAGTGCCCTCAGATTTCGATTCTGAGCAACAGTTCAAAATATTGAAAAATCCGCTTGTTCATTCACTTAACATACCCGAGCTAAACAGCAAAAAATTATTCAGGGCATAACGGGCCTCGGAATCAGGTGCCATCATAAACTATGTACTCGTAAAATTCCAAATAATTTAAGAAAAAAATTCCCTTGAAATTTACAGGTCTTTACATTACCCCCACCTCAGGTATTTACATCCCCATAAAGATACACCATAGACTAGGGAAACAAATGACGATACTGAGCACGCATCTGAGCCTCTCTCTCCCATGTTATATCCTGGAGATTCTCATGCTGTCTGCAAATGCGCACTAGAGAAATCAACTGCCCACATAGGACCCGATCCTGTTGATCCTTGATCTCCACCAGGACCTCCATGAATGTTTTCCCATCATTGATGTTCATCTCCCCATGATCGATGATGTGTGACAGGTCATGCATGTATCTCCTCAGTTGAGATACATGGAAGATGTTGTGCACCCGGCGCAGCTGAGGTGGAAGGGCCAGGCGGTAAGCCACCTCACCTACTATGCTAAGGACCTGGAATGGTCTGATGAAGCATGGAGATAACTTGCCGCCCCGGCCAAATCTTTATAGACCTCTTTGAGGTGATACCCGTAGGAAAACATGGTCTCCATCCTCGAACTCCAGTGGTCTCTGTCTCCTATCATCATAGGACTTCTGTTTGCTCTATGTAGTCTTCATCCACTCCTAGATGATCTGCACCTTCTCTGTTGTAGCCTGAACCATTTCTGGTCCTACAAGTGCTGACTCCCCAGGGTCAGTCTAACATAGAGGTGATCTGCAAGGTCGGTCATACAGTGCCTTATAAGTTTCCATCCTGATGGTGGAGTGGTAGTTGTTGTTGTACGCAAACTCCACCAAGAGTAGGTGATCCTCCCAACTGTGACTGAAGTCAAGGACACATTCACGGAGCATGTCCTTGAGAGTCTGAACGGTCCTCTCCTTCTGGCCATTCGTCTGAGGATGGAAGGCAGTGCTCAGACATAGTTGTATCCCAAAAGCCTCATGTAATGCAACTGGTACCATAGTACGTCCCCTGAAGAGGATGGCATGCTCCCCTCCTCCAGAAAACCCATCAGGCTCCTACCTTGTGGATATCTGAGCACGTCACGTCTCACAGTCAATGTACCCATGTTGTGCCTCTCTAACTTGCTGAAGGAGTGGAGGAGTGACTATGGGAGACTGTAGAAAGGCTGCTCCATCTCTATCCATAAAGGATATCTACAACGCGACAAGCTTCTTTGTCACCTCTCCTAGTAGTTGAATGTTCGATCTTCTGCTAAAAGAATTAGCCACAATGTTCCCCTTCCCAGGAGTATAAACTATCTTAAAGTCATAGTCCTGGAGGAACTCGAGCCATCGCCGCTATCTCAGGTTCAGGTCCTTCTGCGAGAAGATGTACCTGAGACTCTGGTGGTCAGAGTAGACTGTAAAGTACTCGCCCATCAGATAGTGTCACCACATATTCAAGGCAAAGAACACTACTGCTAACTCCAGGTAATGGGTAGTGTAGTTCTTCTCATGTTGTCTCAACTGTCGTGAATAATATGCGATCACTACTCTCTCCTGCATCAGGACACACCCGAGTCCGGTCCCTGATGCGTCGCAGTAAACAATGTACCCTACGCCCTCCTCTGGTAGCCTCAATATGGGCACACTGGTCAGTCTCTGTCTTAGCTCTTGAAAGATCTGCTGACATCTATCTTACCAGATGAAGGGTTTCCCCTTCTTCATCAAAGCTGAAAGCATTGATGCAACTCTAGAGAAGTCTGGAAAAAATCACTGATAGTACCCAGCCAAACCCAGAAAACTCCCCACCTCTGTGACGCTCTTGGGTGGCTCCCAAGAAAGTATCGCCTCGATCTTCGCTGGCTCCACTGCAACCCCAGCCTCCGAGATGACGTGTCTAAAGAAATGAACCTCTCGAATCTAGAACTGGCACTTCAATAGCTTACCATAAAGCTGGTGCTCTCAGAGTGTGTCTAGTACAACCCGCAAGTGGTAGGCGTTCTCCCCCTCAGTAGTGGAGTAAATCAGTATGTCGTCCATGAAGGCTATGACGAAACAATCGAGATAAGGCTGGAATATCCTGTTCATGAGACCCATGAACACTAATAGAGCATTGGTTACACCGAAGGGCATAACCAAGACCTCATAGTGGCCATACCAACACGAGAAGGTTGTCTTCTTCACATCCTCATCTCGAACTCTGAGCTAGAGATAGCCTGAACAGAGGTCTATCTTCGAGAACCATCGTGCTCCCTTGAGCTGATCAAATAGGTCTTAAATCTTCGAGAGTGGGTACTTGTTCTTTACGATCACCTAATTCAGGTGATGGTAGTCGACACACATTCGTAAGCTCCCATCCTCCTTCTCGGAGAACAGAATCGGAGAATCCCTGGGTGAAACACTGGGTCAGATGAGTCCCTTTACTTGTAAGTCCTCCGGCTATACCCACAACTCACAAAGATCAGCGGGAGCCATCTGATATGATGGAGTAGATATCAGTGATATCTCAGGGTATAGGTCAATTGAGAAGTCTACCTCTCTACAAGGAGGCAGTCTTGGAACATCGTCAAGAAAAACTTCCATATATTGATCAACCAAAATAGGAAAACTCGGACTCCACACATCAACCGCTCCTAGGATGATGCTAGCCAACTGATGTGTGATCGGCTTCCCTCTTCTCTACCTAAGTCCATCCTATGCTGAAAAGGCTCGCTTCTCACCGGTGAAGGTGAACCTGGTCCCATCCGTGTGGACACACCACACTTTGTGCCTAATGCAGTCAATCTGAGCATGGACTATAGAAAACCAGTCCATACCCAAGATGACGTCTTAAGGCCTCGACGCCACTACAAGAAGATCCTAGCCAAATCTCTCACCTCCTAGAGTAATCTCACACTACCAACACCAGTGCATAATCATCGAGTCTTCTCCAGTAAGAGTCTCTAGCTGTAAGGATCAAGCCAACAACTCCATCGGGGTCTCTGAGCTCCGAACAAGGGTAGTGGAAATAAAATAATGACTCGCCCTTGTGTCTATAAGAACTATAGAAATGGTGGATTAGACACAGATAGTACATAGAATCATCTTAGGTGCACCGTGGTCGTAGATCTCGACCACCTGGAGCTGAGCCTGTCCCTGTCTTCCAGCTCCCTGTGGTCAGGGTGGTCCTTCTGGTGGTGGTGGTGATGGAGCCTCAAAGCTTCATCCTCCACCCACTGCTCGGCCAGCTCCTCTTCCCGGTCCGCCTGCTCCCTGCGAACCACCTTGGTCGAACCTCTGCCTCTTCCTGGGAGGTCCCTCTACTATCGGTTGCTTGTCTTCATGGCGGTTCGGGCAATCTTGAGCCATGTGAACCTGCCTACCGCATGCATAGCACTGTCTGCCCCTCGAATTGATGGCTCTGTTTCGTGTGCCCTTCACCTCCGAACTAGTATCCTGGGGTCGCCCACCTGATGGACTATTCTTCTTCGACCTCTGCGAAATCTTTCTACTGCCGGCTGCAGAAGACTCCGCTATATGTCGCCCTGCGGTGGGTCACACTACTGGCATCGGCTCAGCAAGAATGCTCTCCACAAGAGGGGCTCACTCTAGAATTTTTTCTTGTGTCAGAATGATGAGGTAGATCATCGAAGCCCTGATCTCATGCCTCAGTCCCTGCTCGAAGGTCCGGGCTCGAAAGAATGGGTCGCGTACCATGTCAGTGGAGTAGCGTGAGAGGTCAGTGAACCCTGATGAGTACTGGGCTACTGTCATGCTGCCCTGCCACAGATGAAGTAACTCCTGGATGCGCACTGCATGAAGGGTGGCTGGAACAAACTCCGAGTGGAAGAGACTCTCAAAGTCTGTCCAATGTAGAGATGCCTCGTGGTGAACCTGGATCATCAAGCTCCACCATCTACCTGCTACTGCATGTAGTAGACTCGCGGTAAGGATCACCATGAGGTCAGCTGGTGTCCCTACCAATCTAAAGACTTTGACGATATCCTCAAGCCAATCCTCGGCTTCCAGAGTGTCCATCTCTCTGCGAAAACTGGGCAGCCTCAATTGCTGAAACTCGTGCAATGAACCCAGTCGGCATGCACCCTCTGCTATTGGGGCTAGTAGTATCGGTGGCTCAGCGGGTAGTGGTACTACTGGTTCCTCCGCTGTGATGGGGCCCTGTATCGAGGCCTCATCGCTCGGTGTGCTGCCATCTCGTATAGGACTCGGAACCCCAGCTGGCTGCCTTCGTGGGTCCATCCTGAAAAGGAATAGATGTGCCACGGTCAAACAGTATACCTGGTGAGCTGACACAAAGTAATCACAAAGAAACATTTTGAAACACATATTCAATCAAGGTTTTCGTGCACTAAGTCAGAAATCAGGAGTCAGGGTCCTGGTGTATGGATACGTCGGCCGCTACACCAACACTGGGCTCCATGAACTGATAACCACACTCAACACACTTAACACTATTGCTTCACAGAAAAGAATGATCAAAGTCATGAGTTCTGCGGTAGAACCGACTCATCTGATACCAATTGTGACAACTGGGTCCCGATGACAGCACATACACCCAGCCTTAACATAGTCGTCGGGTTCTAGCCTACCAGGTACAACTTGTTGCCCCGCAAACACATGGGGCCCACCCCAGGGTCCACCCACATGCCCGAACGGGTCATCTGACTAATGAAATTCTCCACAGGCCAACACATGTCCTTTCCAGTGTGCTTTGTCCTCACTCACGCACACCCTGGATGCCCTCATGGAGCCATCCTGAAATAGAATAGGTGTGCCATGGTCAAACAGTATACCTGGTGAGCTGACACAAATTAATCACAATGAAAACTTTTGAAACACATATCCAATCAATTTTTTCATGCAATGAATCAGAAATCAGGAGTCAGGGTCCTGGTGTATGGATACGTCAGCCGCCGCACCAACACTGGGCTCCCTGAACTGATAACCACACTCAATACTCTTAACACTGTTTCTTCAAAGAATAGAATGATCAAAGTCCTGAGTTCTGTGGTAGAACAAACTCCTCTGATATCAATTGTGACAACCGGGTCCCGGTGAAAGCACAGACACACCACCTTAACATGGTCGTCGGGTTCTAGCCTACCAGGTGCAACCAGTTGCCCCGCAAACACATGGGGCCCACCCTAAGGTCCACCCATGTTCCCGAACAGGTCATCTGACTAATAAAATTACACACAAGCCAACACATGTCCTTTCCAGTGTGCTTTTTCCTCACTCACACACACCCTGATAAACTTCTCAGAAGGTCACCCATCATGATCACTACTCCAGGCCAAGTACACTTAACTGTGGAGTTCTAATCAAGTAGGCTCCCGAAAAAAAAGGTGTACCTTGTTGACATGAGTTATATCATTTAGAAATTTAACCCTTTATCATTCAAGGGTGTTATATTAAAATATAATTTATGAAAAACATTTCCAAAATCATTTTTGAAAACATAGTTTTTGAATAAAACACATTTCCGACCGAAGAGAGAAATAAGTTCAAATTTTCATAAAAACATTTCTTTAATTGTCATAAATACCATGGATTGGAATAATTGTACCGATACATAAATATATAGTGAATAAATATATAATAATAAAATTCATTATAGTTCTTGAGATATGTATCATAAGATTTCATCAATGAAAGAAAAATAATAAACAACCCCAATAAATGATGTGATTGTAGTGATAAACTCTTGCCACTTTGGTACCTTTAAATCATAATCCCTGTGATAGAATAACATTACATGAAACTTATAATATTTTTATAATAATATTATTCATGATATAACATGTCATTGAAGAGTATATACACCACGTAAAATAATATAGGTGCATAGAAAAACATGTTTCTCTGAGAATGAAAATTGAGACAACATTACCTTACTGATTTGGTAACTTTTGAAATATAAAACCCATGAAATAAATATCATAAAATGGATATATAATTATAGATAAATATATTGATAATAATTATATAATAAATTCATGGTAATTATATACACCAAAAAAATAGAGTGGTAAATTTGGAATATGTCTCACAAATATAAAAGTGAGACTATAAATCTCTTTACCTTATCTCTTAACTCTCTTCATACTCATTAAAAACTCATATATAATAAATAAATAAAAATTCGACATGTATTAAAAAAACATTTTAAATTATATCATACAATATATTATTTTCTTATTACCTTATATTACCTATTTATTAATAAATCCTTGTTAAATTTACATTTTGTTTAATAACCACTTTGTTTACCACATGTGTTTTGATTTTTTATATTTTTTGTACTCTTACTTATATCATGATCTCATAATATTCAGAATTATAAACATGATACAAATATCATATATATTAATTATATATGTATTTGAAATAATCTATAAAATACAGAAATAGAAAATGAAATACACCATTCATGGAGATGGTGGGTCATACATACACATGACTGTTGTTTCCATTTTCATGTCGTATTGAAAGAATGAAAGTAAATTAAACATAAGTGTTTGTATATATAATATCATTTTCATATATTTATTATTTCCTATATATCATATTATTTTACTAAACTCATACAAAATATATTCTATGTAATGTTTTAATGAATCACATTGCTCTAAGGTGGTAGTATTCCACACATCAATAAACGATATTATCGTATTTAAAAAAAAGGAAAGTTTGAAGGTATGTATTATATAATTAAATAAGTATAAATAAATCATATATATCATATATATCATATATAAAAAAATATCTATCATTATTATGAACCTTTAAATGTGGGAATGGAAGAAAAAATGACATGGGTTTGTGAAGCGATAGTATGTCATACCCCTGAATGATGCTTGTGTATCACATTTGATATAAGTGTGTTTGGGTGTAGGTTAGTAAATTATCATTAAAAAATAAAATTATATTTAGGAATATTATTTTATTATATAAACGTAGAATAATAATATTTTAGGGGTGGAGAAATCGATAAAACAAAAGTGCTTGTTGAAGTGTTTTACCACTTCCTTGGGTAACTCCTTTTGGTTTTCACCAAACGTCTTCCTAGGATGGATTTCTTTCAAAATGAAGTATTTTATGGTAAAGTAAGGAAATTTTGGAGGAAATTTTAATAGGGATTTTTCTTAGTCAAAGACTTTAAAAGTTTTGAAGAGTGGGTAAGTAGAGGAGTCCTTTTATAAGTGGGGAAATGACATATAGGGTATTCTTGAAAATATTTGAGTGCTCCCTAGGTTTTAATTTTCATTTAAGGGTTTAAAATGAACCATTTTAGAACGCCATGGGTTTTATGGTCTATATTTGGTCATACAATATTTTTTATAAAAGTTGAGGTTCATGTTTACACCTTATATATAATGTTAAGTCATTTATTAAGTTCGTTTTTACCCTAATCTCTATAATAAATATTAATTACTTGCACTATTATTTTTGGTAAAAAAATATGTATTAATTATTTAATATTATAAATTATTATGATTCAAAATATAGAATTTATTTTTTCAAAATATAATCACCTACGTGGTAGAAATTAATCTCAAGATTAATCTCATAGATGGGATGAGATGGTATGTTTTTAAAGTAAATAAGTCCAAAAGAATAAATTTTTATATCCAAATTTAATATAAAATTGATTACAATAACCTAAATTGGATATATTGATGTATAATATACCTAATTATAATTTAAAAAAATAAAATTTAATGTTACTATAAAAATATATTAAATGAAAAATCAGTTTTGAATTAAAATTCAGTATTTTTCACAATTCATCCAAAAATGATAATTTTCATAAAAACCCCAAATATTAATTCTAACCTAATTTTATCATTATAAATTAAAAAATAAATTTTATTTCATAGAAATAATTTTATAAATGTTTATGAAATTGATTTTTTTATTAAATGACTTAAAATGATGTTATTTTAAGAAAATCGTATTTTCAAACCTATAGCACTTTAGCAAAAATAATATATTTTATTATCATTATGTTTTATTTATATAAAATCATTATAATTAAAATTTAAAATTTATTTATTATAATTAATATTAAAAATTTTAATATATATATATATATGTTATAACAATCACATTTAAATAAATATATTAATAAAAAAATTCATAGAAACTTAGTGTTCTGTGTAATGTAAGCTAAGTCGGAACCGCGTATAGTACATGCATAAATTGGTGTAGAGTGTAGCGCAAGACATAAAAGAAATTTAATTTATTTAAAAAAGGGTCATAAAAACTCATTGTATTAAACAAATATCCCTCTCATATTTGGTATGTTGAATCTAACATCTTCCCTCTAATCTAGGAACCACCAATTCTCAATTTCAAATTATTTAATTTTTAAAATAATATCATGTTGGATGTGATATTAGACTGATTTTAATATCCATATCATATATTCTTCATGAATTTTGGCCTCATAATGAGGTTTGTATCAGAGCATTCCACTTATATCTGATAATAGGATTACTCTAAAGGAGTCAAAGTCATATTTTACCACATGTTGATAAGGAGTATAATTGGAAGGATGAAGATATGTAATCCTATTTTGTCTCAGAAAATTAGTTCAATTATATCCATACTTAGCTGTAAGAACATCAGAAGGAAGATCCTTTAATTAGCATGCCTCATCAATTGATTTTACTAGTGATCCCTTAGGATCTTTTTAGAAAAATAGATGGATAGTACAACATGATGATGTGGAATTCCATGATCATCATCATCATCACAATCAACATCCTATATGTTTAAATTGCCAATACCTAGCTGAGCTGATCCTAGCAATTTCTCCCCCTTTGCAGGTGCTCTATCCTTATCTCTATTAGAGACAACTTCCTTATCTTGAATCTCAGAATCCTAAACCTCATCAATATTTCCATTCATGGAATCATTATACACTTCAACAACATCCATTAAACTATCAGAAAAAAGATATTTTGGCCTAAAATTTAGATGAGACTTTAGTCCCATCAAAATTATCACCTTCCCTTAGTAATATTTCTCTAGAAAGAAGTGGGAGAGAAGGACTAGTAGGTCCATATTAAATGTTAGGTCTTCTAACCAGAATAGTGTTACTTCCTTTCTCGGTTTAGAAAAGAACTAATTCTTACTCTATATCTATAGTTTCCTCTTATTCAACATAAACCTCAACTTATTCAATAGGGTAATATACCAAAACTTTATCCGTCTCTAATCAATGATCAACTAGGTCTCTGGGTCTCGAAGATTAATCCACAAGATTAAAATAATAATATCTTTTATTATTATCATCCACCGATTTCTTGAGATAGGGGTTCCAATTATCATATATTCTCTTTCTGGAAAATTATATTAAATAGAAACCTCCACATTTGATTAAAGGATCTTTAATTTTAGCCACTGAACTTTTGTCATTCAAAAAATATGAAATAAACATGGGGTATAATATATAATTAAATCATGATGAAGTCATGATCATTTACATTATATAGATCATCACATATCTGCAAAAGTTTATATTATATCTTATTTTGATAAGAAATATGAAATATACATCCAAATATCTCATATTTCTAATGTCCCCCTACCTGGTACAAATCAAATGACAGATAAACATAAAAAAATTACATCATTACCCATAAAGAACAATAGTTGTAGGCCTTCACATTGCATCTTTTTTAGTAAACTCTAATAAAGAATCCTCATATATGAAAAAATCATTATTTCTTGGAATGGATCCATGAAAATACCAGATATACCTTTGAGAGGTAGATTGAGGAACATATCCCATTATTTCTACCAAAATATTGCTTTTTTCCATCAATCATGGATTTAATTACATATTTATTTTCACATATATCATACTCTGTAAACTGATTAAACATGGGGAACTAAACTAGGATAAAGTTTTCGGTCATTCCTAGGAAACCATTTTATCCATCCTTGGTTATGGATCACATTCAGCACTAGGGACTTTCTAAAAAATAACCATTTAGAATATATTTCCTTTTCAGTTAGAACAAATTAGTTTGAGAGTTAGGGATTTTTTAGATCAATAATATATGATAAGTTGGATTCACCTCTTGATTTCTCTAAGATACATGATTATTTAGGATTCAAAATAATAGCTTGTTTGACTCTCACTATATTTACACTTATTTTATGTAAGAAGGGTGAATATAAGGAGGGTTTCCAATCCAGAGAGAAATGATAAGGGAAGGTTCAAAAGATGTGTGAGAGAGAGGATTCTAAAATTCCTATTTTATGCCGATTTTATCAACCAGGGATTTAGAATTGAACAATATAATAATATATATATAAATATCCCAATTAATAATTTAATCATAAGAAATATATAATAGTGGTAGAATATAATCATAAACCCTCAAATGGTAGATCACCAATGGTAGATTACCAATTATGGATCACTAATGGTAGATAAACAATAGTGGATCACCAATGATAGAACACCAACATTAGATCACTAATGGTGGATCACCAACTATAGATGTTTTTAGAAAATAAATCTGAATATAAGGATATAATGAAAGTTATCATTCCTATTTAATGTTTGATATACATTAATCTCTTAGATTTCAAAGGTTTTGAAAATATGTTAGCAAGATGATGTTCAATTATAATGAATTGAAGTGTTATATCACCTTTTTTGGAAATTATCTCTCAAAAAGTGATGTATGATATAAATATTTTTTTTACTTGAACGAGATACAAGATATTGATAGATATTTTTCACACTCATATTATCACAATTTATAGGGACATGTTAAAATTTATATCCATAGTCTAGTAATGTGTGTTTCATCCACATAATCTATGTATAGAAACATCAGGAAGCAAATTACTCATCCTAATTAAAAGACATTGAAACATTATTTTTATTTTTACTACACCATGAAACTAGTGACTTTCACAAAAGGTTACATTTTATATATCTCTATTTTTTATCAAACTTATAACCACTAAATTAATCATCTGAATAAATCTCTAAATCAAAATTTTTTTCCTCTAAATAATATAGTCAAATGTTCAGTGTTTACTATAGGAAATTAAAATTTATTTTCCACAAGTAAATGTGATTATTTAGAATTTTCTTAAAAATAGCCACACATAAATACACTAAACATAATATCCAGTAATCTCATAGTCAAATATAGCAATTTACCAATAATACCTCTATAATTAGGTTGATCAACTAAGTTCCCAGTTTATTCTTGATCTTTTTTACTAGTTATATGCATGGGAGTATCACTAATACTTCTTCTATCCATATTAATATAATTTAAAAGGGCTTTGGTTTACTTACATTTATTAAAGATAATTCCATATTTATTTTTATAAATTTCAAAACCATAGAAAAACATTAAATCACCCATTAAACTCATTTCAAATTCACTTTGCATAATTTTTTAAAAAACAGTACATAGAGAATTTCTAGAATATTTATGAATTATATAATCAAAATAAAATTTTTCAACTAAAAAGTCTTTAAATTAAATTTTCAAGAAAAGTAGGGTCATCTATGCCTTTTTAAAAACATTATAAATAAAAAAACTGAGCCTATCTTACCAATCTCTAGAATTTTGTTTTAAATCATATTAAATTTTTGTTAATTTAAAATCATGATCCGAATAATTAATATTTTTGAATCCATGGGTTGTTCAACCAGAACATTATAAATTATATAACCATTTAGGAATTAAATTTTAATATCCATCTGATATAGTTTGAAATTCAAATGTCGTGAATATGGATGAATAATTCTAATGGATTGATGTCTAGATAATAGTGAAATGGTTTCCTCATAGTCAAAACCTTCTTCTAGACTATATCCTTGTCAAACCAATATTAATGTTTTTTCTAACTATTTTGCTCGACTCCTCAACCTTATGTCTAATCACCCCTTTATTATTAATGGTCATAATAGCGTTAAGTCTATCTACTATTTTATAGACGTTATTTCCTTCAAAATAAATGAGTTATTATTTAATTTTCAATTCTAATAATTTATCATTATTTTCATCATTGATGTTCTTTATATCAATCCGTGAAAATAAAACATGGTGTTTAACATGATTTATAAGAGAATCCCTAGTTTATTTTCCAATATCAAGGTCTCAAACTACAAAATGTATGTTATGATATCTATCAGTCCTAATGGTTTTAGGATAATAAGTCCAAGATATTTCATTATCCTCTATAGGTTCAGATTTAGGTTGCTTATCAGAACTATAATATTTATATACATGTTTCCTATAACTATAAGAAGGTTTAAAATTTATATTTAGATTAGACAAGTCATCCTCAATGTTCCTCAGTAGAGTCATAGACACATATGTATTAGTTTCTTCAAACCTGACATGTATATATTTCTCCACAATATTAGTCCTTTTATTGAATACTTTGTATAAATTACTGGTTATAGAATATCTATGGAAAATTCCTTCATTACTCTTGGAATATTTTTTTAAAATTATTTTTTGTATTGGGATTATGTCATTTAAAACCCAAAATTATAAAGTAATTACCAATTGGTTTTCTTCCTTTTCATAATTCATATGGTGATTTATTTAAAAGTTGTATAATATGAACTCTATTGATTATGTTGTAATTTATATACATAGCTTATTCCAAAAAATAAGTTGTCAAATCATACTCATTATTCATGGCTTGAGACATTTGTTGAATGGTTCTGTTTCTAATTTATACAATACCATTATGTTTTGGGGTTCTTGGAGTAGAAATTTTGTGATTATATCTATGTTGTGAGCATAAAAATTCAAAATCATTATTTTCAAACTCATGCACAAGATCAATTCCTAAGGTATTTACTCTAAATCCACTAATATTTTCTATATATTTAGTATACTTAGAAAAATAGAAACAATATTAACTTTTTTGTACTAAAAACAATACCCTAGTATATCTTGAAAATTCATATACTATAATATAAACGTAGTTCTTATGATTAAATTGGGACATTATAGAGGGTCCAAACAAATTAATGTGAACCAACCCCAGGGGTTTAGAAGTTGAAAATTCTATCATTGGTTTGAAATATATATTTCTTTGTTTCCCTTTTAGACATGGGTTACAATATTTTTTATTTGGGAATTTGAGTTTAGGTTGGTATTTAACTAAGCCTTTCTTAGTTTTATTTTTAAGTGAATGTCTTTTGTAATGGAATGGTATATTATTCCATATCCAATACTCTTTGAGAAAGGAAATTATACATGAAATTGTTTTAGAAAATAAGGAATGTAAATTAACATAATATACATTATCATTTCTTAACGTAGTAAAAACTAAATAATTCTCCGGATTAAAATTTTTTTAGAAATTATTTTCATGAATTAAATGGAAACCATCATTACATAGTTTTTGAGATATTAAGAATATCATAATCTAATCCATATAAAAATAAAACCATGAAAATTAAATTGATATAAGTGTTATCGATTTGACCATATATAATTATTTTTTCCATTTTCATTATCACGGAAGGTAACATGTCCACCATCAAATTGGATTACATTCTTATAACTTAGTAGTCCCTAACCATGTGTTTATATCATTCACCATCTACATATGATAATTGGTTATTAAAATATTTCACGTTTTTTCCTAAAAAATAAACAAGAAAATATTTTCATACCCATATAATTCTTGGTCTATAGATGTTAGTAATAAGGATGTTAAGAATCTATAATTTTTTAATATGTTTCTTGTAGGAATATATGAGTTTTTTACAGATGATGAAATTATTATTTCCATAAGAATATGAATTATTCATAGAACTAATAGAATTATAACTATAAATAAATTTATTCTTATTGATTATTCTCTTTATAGGTTGGGATAAATTCATGTGGTATATTTAGGTGTAGTTTTCGTTCCAATCATCTATATTTAAGTATTTCATCTATTTTTGAATCTTTATAGATCCTTTTTTAATTTTTCATTTAATTATTTGAGCTCATTTTTTCATTTATAATTTCAGAAACATTATCCTTTTCTATACTAATATCTATTTTAAGGTGTGGAGACAAGGAATGATGTTTATTTAAACATTGTTATTTATATTTAAGCTCATTTAATGTGTCCTCCATCATATTATAATATTCAATCATTTATTTATTAGAAAATTTTTCTTTACTATTTTCATTTTCAGAGAGGTTGGAATTATGAACATGAGATATAGAAAAAATATTAAATACCTTATATGTGTTTTTCATAAAACACATATTTGATATGTTATGATTATCCTCTATACCTATTTTTGAATCACTTGACATTTCCAATGAATCACTCAATGTTTATTTTATATCCTTTATATATATCCTATCTCCATCCTTATACATTTTCTTGGAATTAACCTCAAACAATATTCTTTTATATAACATTTTCTCTTATATGCCTACTATGTTATTTCATTTTTAGAATCTTCCTTTTTTACATTATTTTCTCTATTTACCTTTATTTTCATACTTATCATTGTATTTTGACTCCTTGAACAATTTATTCCTATTTTAAAATTTCTTTAAATCATCTAGATATGTAATCTATTTCATCATCCCTACCATAAGATGATTTTATATCCCATGAGTTGTCTTATTTTTTCATCCCTTTTTCTTTGAGTCCAAATTGAAGAAGTATACTAAAATCCTATTTAGTTAATATTATTCTTATACATTAACTCTAATTTCCTCTTTATTTGTCATGAGCTTTCTTATTATCTCTTTAATGGGTTACCTGCTTATATCACATTACTCTCGAATTCAAATTGATGTTCCCCTCCATTTGTCTGAGAAACATCTTATCATGTGCATCACATGATCTTTATCATAAATTGGTTTCCGAATTGAATGAGATGTGGATATAAACTCATTGAACATGAGATACATATCATAAATTAGTTCATTATGTTTCCTCATAAAGGTATCATATTTAATAATATGAGTATACAAAAATTAATTTCTATAACATTTGAATTTGCTTCATAATAAATATCCAAGGTATCCAAAATATTAAATGTAGTGGTACATGAAGATATTCTATTAAATTATTTATATCATAAAGAATAGTATAAATCATTCATATATTTACCCTTATTTTTAAAAGTTTCATTAGTTGGATCCCTCAATTCAACATAGTTATTTTGGGTAGTTCATATTTATCCAAAATGACGGGGAAAAATTCATATCCCATGCATTAAATATGAATTTTTATTTTAATATTACATTTAGAATAATTAATACCATTCAAAGAATGATTCCAATTAGTGGATGTTCCCTCTTGTCTATTTTTATGAATATATTTAGAATAAACAGATTTTTGAGATATTTAATTTTCGACTAGATGGTTGTAAAAAAAGATATTTTAAAATGTCTAGGATAGGAAATTTTGGTCAGAGTTTTTAAGTCAAGATGGGGGTGAATTTAATTTCAAATAAAGATATCTATTTAAAAATAATTTAAAAACTAAAATCCCTTAATTTGATAAAAAATAAACTTAATAAAAACTATATAAATATGTAATTTAATTTTTAAAATATATTCTCAAAGTGGGATCAATTTTCAATTAAAATAATATTTTAAATCCCTTTAACTTTTGAAATTAAATTACTTGATCAAAAACTCTATATAGAATAAAATATGATTAACTATCAGTGTAATGTTTTGATACTTATTTTAAAATAGAAATAGTTTTATGCTTTGAAATACATAAACTAAATCTAACAAAACACACATTGGATTTAAATAAAGGGTATGGTCTCAAGACAATACTTAATCTCCTCCACTAGGAAATCACCTGCACCCAAGTAGTTTATTAAAAAATAAAATGGATCCAAAATCTAGATTGGGTTTTAAATACAACACCACACAAGGATTTCTAGGGAAAATCCAATTCTATAGTTATAAGTGGGATAAAATAAGTAAAGGTCACACATGAACTCTTCCAAAGTTATAGTGGGTATAAAAATGAATAAATTTTAGATAGAGTGTAGATCTCTCTTTAGTTAAATACAGTAGAATAAGTTTTATTAAATAAACTGAGAAAAACTAAACATAGATAAAATATAAATCATAAAGAGAAATAGAATGTGACCAGAGATGGGAAAATTTGATGTTTCTCAATATTAATAGCTTTATATATTTATAGGTCCTTGAATATATCTTGTAAAGAAGCTAAAATAGGTTCCACAAAATTTACAACAAAATAGAGTGTCATTAATTCTAGAAAAATTATATGGCTTTCAATTTTCATATGTCCAGAATCCTTCCACACATAGTTGTGTTAGACATTATTATTGATTCAGCATATGAGGATTTGTGTTCTCAATTTATGTATCACTATTATCACGCACAAGGGAGGTATTTGAAATTTGCATCAATCCATGTCTAATTACACATTATAGAATAATGATAATATAACCAAAATCCTCATACTGAGAAACAAATAGAAAAGTAAGAATTTTTATTTAATGCATCAGTCTATTAGTTTATGAATATTTATTATTAAATGTATGAGCTTATGATTTTATTAAATTTATTAAACTATCCATTTGATAAATTATATTTTAAAATTAATTTGAATAATAATTGTAGAAATATAATGGTAGAATATCTGAACAGTATAACATAATGGTAGTAGATCAACCTAGTTTTAGATCTATTCTGGATATAGATCAGTCTGGTGGTAAATATTTTCTATTAGAAGATTTATTTGGAAGTTAATTTTTTATGGTGGAAGATATATCTATTGGTATATTTGATTTGTTGGTAGATATGTATAGTGGTAGTTCTGTTCTGATGATAGATCTATCTATTGGAATATATTTTATGGCGGTAGAAGTGTATTTTTCTATATCTAATAGTAGAAATCTATAACTTATTGTTGATACATTGAAATAAAAATATATCAACACATATCCAAATTTGATCCTAATTTTACTTGAAATTTATTTACCTTCCTAAAAAAATAAAAAAATTAGAAACATAAAAAACATGATTTGTGATTATCAAAATAAAGAGTTTCTAACATGTTGGTATCAGTGTATGGTCTATTTTTTGGGGATTGGAACTAGAAAACATTATTTTGAACCCTAATGATGAGTCTATGTATATAAAAATATCCTAGAATATTAGGGAAATATATTGAGTGTGGCTTCATAGAAATTATATCCATGTCTAGATACTCCAAGTTGATGTGGCTATAGAATAGTTGTACCTTGGGGTAGAACCCATAAAAGGGAACATTGGGAATTCACTCAATCATCACCTGGTGTTCAACAAATATTCCTTATTGATAATATTGTTTTATAATCTTGGTGGATATGCTTTAAAAATTCATAAACTCTTTATGAATCATTTTAATGGACTTGAACAAACTGTTAGGTTAGAAGACCTAATTGTAGAATTGTGATTGATAACCTAGATTGAAACATATAGATTTATTAGTATGGATATACTTATCAATAATTAATTTATTCCTCCTAAATTTATATATTTCTTTTTTTATGTTTATTAGTTAATATATTTTCATTTTTTATTTTTTTGTTAATGGAGGGAAATATAAGAAACCATTCTAGTGACAAACCTAATAGGAAATGTGATGATTTTTGCAATTATATACCTAACCTTATGATAGAGGGATCTAATAACTTCATGAAAGCTCTATTTAAACTAGATCAAGTTACTAATAATTACTTGAATCATGTGGAACATCCTATTTCTCCTATGACATAGAAATTTACAGTCAATTATTTTATGTGGAAACCTCCTATATCTAGTGGATATTTTGATTCCCACAATATTGAACAATGAATAAACCCCCATTAAGATTACATTATATATCCTTCAATCATAATAATAGGAGAATTTTGTTCTATCTATTTATCATTTAGAGGGGTGGAGGAGTTAGCCAATTTTTTATTCTAATCAAGAACATTATTTCCAAGGAGTACATTGATTCCATGAAATATAAAAAATTCAATAAAATATTTTTCAACAAATATTTTCCTTAAACACTCTATCTTAAAATTGGGAGGGAGTTACTTGGGCTAACTACAAAGGAATATGTGTATATAAAATAGTATGTGGTAAAATTCTCAATACTTTCATGGTATTATAATGGAATTTTCATCAATATAGAAATTAAGGTGGGAAATTAATATAGTGGGTTAAAGATGAGTCTGTGAAAAGTTTTAGAAATTCAGTACATTAAAAGATATAAAGATATTGTTTATTATTCCTACATATTTTAGATATAGGTTAGTGACTCTCATAAGTCTCATTTTATAAGAGATAAAAAGTTTAGAAAAGTGTATTATTTAGTAATTTTATCAAATAAATCTCCAAGATGAAATAAAACCCAACATCCCACATGCCAAAGGATCAACACAGAAACTATTTGAATGGAACCAGGAGATGCATTAACTATGGAAAAGAAGTGTATCAGTCTAATAAATGTTGATGAGAGATGTATAAACCCACGAATTTGATGAAATAAAAGAATCTTCATATCAATACTCATCTTATTTTGTAGTGCTTCAACTAGATGGAACTTGGGCACCATAAAACTCAATGCCCTAACCCAATGGTAGTTAGAGACAATCAATGATAATAATTTACAAGGCCTAGAAAGAATGTAAGGTAATATTTTATCACTACTACTTGGGTGGTACTATCAATTATGTGGTGATAGGTACACTATTTAATCATCAGAAATAGTGAACATACTTTTTTATTTTGGTTCTATGCATTCTTTCATATCTTGAAAGCATGGTAGAACTATTATAACACCATATAATGACATAGGGTTTGTTCTATCTATAAGAATATAATATAAAGAAATTATTGGATCCCAATTATATAACTTCTCCTCAATAAATGTTTGTGGAATCATTCCTCTATGAAATATTATCCTACATCCTTCAGTAGAGTTTGGATCTATATTAGGGATGGGTTAATTATCCTTATACAAATCTAACATTAATTTTTAGGAGAGGTATATCACTCTTTACTTCCTATGTCATCCTCTATTTCAATACAAGTGTAAGGAAGAGGATGATTCTCCCTTGTAATATTATACTCAAGAATGGATATTATTCCTTTATGAGAAAGAAAATATATCTCTAATCATTGAGGAAAATGAGAGTCATGTTTGAATACATACCCATAGTGATGGTTTATAATGATATATTCCCCAAAGGGTAGTTTGATCTTCCTCCACACTAATAGGTTATGTTCTCAATTGAAATCATACTTTGATCTATGCACATATCAAGGAATTATTATAGAGTAGACATTATTGAGTTGGAGTAACTTCAAATAAAGTTACAAGATAATCTAGAAAAGGGTTTTATATGCCTTTGTGATTTACTATGGGGTGCACCGGTCATCTTTATCAACAAGAAGGATGGGTCAATGCACCTTTATATTTATTATTATGAACTCAACAAATTATTGATAAATAACAAGTATCCTATATTAGGGATATACAACTTATTCAAACAACTAAAGGGGGCATAGTATTTCATTAAGGTGTACATCCAATCATGATATCACAAATTAATGATTAAGAAAGATGATATTTCAAAACATCTTTTCCAATAGGGTATGGGCACTTTGATTTCATAGTGATTCCTTCTAGATTCACTAATTATCTAGAAATATTTATAGAAATAATGAATAAGGTCTATAGAGATTACCTAAGAAAATTTTTGTGTTCATTATAACAGATATTATTATATACTCCAAAAGAAAGGAGGTGCATGAAGAACATTTCAATATTCTAATAAAGACTTTGTGAATGGAGAAGATATATGCAATGTAATAAATGTGATTTCTGGATAAATTAAGTATAATTATTGGAGAACATTATCACCTAAAAAGGGATATCTATAGACCTTTTATTCAAAAAATTTAAATTAATAATAACTTAAAACATAATTAATAATAGAGGTCTATAGCTTTCATGAACTATTTGAATTTTACTGGGGATTTGTGAAAAACATCTCATTATTTTCAAACCTACATAACAAGCTAACTTATAAGGGAGTAAAGTTATTCTTGTCCAGTGAATGAAAAGAAATCTATTAGGTGTTGAATAATATGATTGTCACGATACAATTCTTCACGCTACCCCAAAGTGAGTAACATTATTTTGTATGTATTGATGCTTTAATGAAGGGTTTGGGTTTTTTAATAATGAAAAATAACTATTTGATATCCTATACCTTAAGGAATTTTAATGTTCCAAAGAAACACTATTTGACACATGATCTATAGTTATTTGTAATAATATTTATGTTGAAACATTGGTGGCATTATCAATATGCGGAGAAGTGTGAAATATATATTGATCGTATAAGCCTCAAATGTAAATTCGCATAAATGGAGCTTAATATGTATCAGTGAAGATGGTTAAAGGTGATCAAGGACTATGAATTATCCATCAATTACTATCTTCATAATGTAAAGTGGAATAAACTCTAAGAAAAAAGAACCTTGAAACTTCCTCAATGATGAGAATTGATATTGATCCAATCTTTTGAAACATGAAAAATATAGACATGGGGATTATAAAAGAAGAAACATCATCATTTCATTCTAAAAATATTTCACAAAAAATTCCATTTAAAGAAGATAAAGGATTCTTAAATAGATGGTGTGTGAATTAAGAAGAAGGTGAAAGCTATAAGAAAAAAGAAGATCTTATTGTTTAAAAATTGATGAAGGAGATGTATGATTTGGGTCATGACAATGTGTACAATAAAATCTGGAGATAAATAAAATGTTTTCGAATGATGCGCATAGATTGACCTTTTCTATCAACCCAAGGATATAGATGTATCAAGCAATCCAAAAGCACTATTACTAAGGAAATATGAAAAATGAGGTCACAGAATATACATCAATGAGTCTTATATGTCATCACATGAAGGATGGTAAAAGTCTAAGGGGATGATGAATCCATTATTCATACCTACATGGAAATTTGAAAACATCACCATGGACTTTTTAATTGGTCATCCAAATACATGAATAAGAAATAATTCCATTTGGTTTTTTGTGAAACTAGTAAAAAATACTAATAACTTTATTGGAATTTTAGAGGATATCTCACCCAATAAACATGCAAGGATATACATCAATATGGTGGTGAAGATGTATTGAACACCAATATAAATTGTATATGGCCGAAATAGGAGATTTACATTTAAATTTGGGTAGAGTCTCTAACATGTTCTAAATACTGAGTTAAATTTCAGTATGAATTGTCACCCACAAACTGATGATAAAATTGAATTGAATATTTAGACACATGATACATGTTGAGGGAATACAAGATGGATATTAAAGAAGGATCAGATGAACATCTTCCTTTGGTAATGTTCTCATACAATAATTGATTTCAGTCAAGAAACCAAGTGGCTCCTTTTGAATACCTTTTAGGGAAGATATGTTGAACATTAGCTAGTTGGGATGAATTTGATAAAAACAATCTATTCAGACGTGAAATAGGTTAGGAAAAGGAAGAATAGGTCAACACCATTCAATAACATATCATGGATTCTCAAAGTTGACTACAGAGCTATGTTTATAATCGTTGATGAGGCATGGATCTAAAGTCATTAAAAAAAGTGTTGATCTATATATATTTATGAAATAGAATCATTAGATATGTGAATACGTGAAATATAATGTCATGAACAAGGTCAGGATGTCATCCAACCCAACACCTGACCCACTCTATGTCATGGCTCTAACGGCATTCCTGATCCACATGGGGTGAAAACTAGTTTCAAGAATCAATGTAATCATTATGTGACTAATATTATTCCAATAATATAATACCAATAAATAAGCTATACAGGTTGAATAAACAATAGTATGTGAAATTAAATAAATACCAAACCAGTCTATATAAAAATAATAACTCAATTAGGGAAACTAAACAACTGAAAGATATAAACAAAAACCACAACCATAATGAAAATAACTCAATCTCTATATGAACTCAATTTCACTACCCTCAACAAGACCGAACTTCTCCAAGATCCATCTTAAACCATAAAACATGAATGAGAAGCTAAACCTACAAAATATTTCAGTTCTACTGACACTAAATGGTGTTGGAAAGGTCTGAGCGTAATAGCTCAGTAGGTAACAACCATGTAATCCATATGTTTACTTTCCATAAAATAGCCTGTTAAAAATGGTTAGAAATATATATATAAAATAAATTTCTCAAATTTTAGTAAACAACACCACTTTTCCTTTTTTTAAACATTACAAACCACAACATTAGTTTGAAAATAGTTTACCATTTTATAATTAAAACAAAAAATAAATCCCATACAAGTGATACTAAGTCATGATGAAAAATAAATAGGCAAATGAAATAAGAAACCAAATTTTGTAAAAGTAAACAAGAAAATACATTTAGTATCCATTGAAATTTTATAAAAATCCCTATAGAGATCCATGGATATACTCAATTCAGACTCACCATTCGGTGTATGGTGCATCTCCATAGTGAATAACCAACTGGCTTCTCTAAAATAGCCTCACTAGTGGCACAACCCACTTAGCCTCTAAGACATCTAAGGTGTATCAACCCATCTGATAAGGGTTTATAATCAACCATCACATGACCCTCTAAAGTCTACCAACAAACCCATGTTAACTAGCGCACTATATATATAGGAGTCCCTCACACGCGTGATTATCCTTACCTATTATCACCTCACTTGCCTACCCCAAACACTTATACCACCTATATGGTATCCCATAAGGGAAAATCCTTACTATGAGTGCCCATTATATAAAAAACTAATGATATGTGTCAACTAAGACACACCATCACATGTTCTTTAAAATCTTTTCCGAAATCATAATAAAGTTCCAACCATGTATTTATACATCCAAAACCACAATTCATTTCCCAAAAATTTATATTATGCCAACCATGTATTTAACAATACTAATTCCCATATATTACAAAATAGGTTCCAAACCATTTCCAAAAATAATATGAAACACCACATTCGTTTACACAATTCCAAATGGGCCCTTAATATTTCAAAATGAAAATACATTTACAAAAAAAATTAAAACATGATTAAATCAGTAAACCTTATAAAATTACAAATGGGCCTTAATGTGAAACATTCACCAAAATGTGTCTTAATTAAAAAAAACGGTCTTTTTTGAAGAGAAAATTTTAATTCACTTTAAAAATCGCAAAGGAATGCAACACACATTTTAAAATCCAATGGGACAAGTTTTAAAAATAAAGGTGGGATCACTCTTAAGTGTCATCTCCATTTTTATGCCCATCAATGAATGCACCATGTGTACCCATGGACATGAAAACATCCAATGACACTCTTATAGTGTTAATGAACTTATTAAAAACTCATCCTTAAGAAACACCATTTCTTATAAATCAAGACACAAGTCATACCCAAAGTTCAATATCAATAATAAACACTAAAAAACAAAAGACCCTTATCAAAGCATTTTTTCATAACTCGACAATCCATAAAGAGGATCTCAGCACATGAGCCTCAGCCCAGTTGGTGAGGTATCATTTAGTTCATCCACAAGACCCAGGTTCAAAACCAGGTAGAGGCATATTGTTGGGGGTAATGTAGTAGTACTGTAGCAGGTACTATAGCATGCATTGTAGCAGTACTGTAGCAGAACTGTACACTGTGCGGGTACTGTAGCAGAACTATGCACTGTATTAGTACTATAGTAGACTGTACACTGTGTGGTACTATAGCATCATTGTAGTAGTTACTATAGAAGGTACTATTTGGTATTGTAGGAGCTAGAACTATTCAACTTGGCCCACCATTTTGGGCTTGGAGTCCTTAAGTCTTTTGGGTGACCCAGGCCTTCGGGTCAGTAGGTCTTTTGGGCCACCTTTAAAACCTTCAGGTCACCTCAAGGCCTTCAGGCCACATGCAGTTTCCCCAGACACACAACAAAAAAGAAGCAGCCCCAGAAGAGGATTCAGAGAAGGTGCACTCACCAGAGTAGAGCCAAATGGATTTTTTGGAATGAGAGGGTATAACTATGTCATCGGGACCAGCCTGTGCTTACACAGGAAGCCTAGAAAGACGGCCATGTGAAGGTGGAGTGCTATTGTCATGATGTAGATATTGGGGAGGGGCAGTTACTTGTAGATAGTTTGGTTGAATTCCCTAAGACATTCGGGTCATGTAATATCCTAAGCCTATGAGCCATGTAATATCTGAGCCTATGGGCCTTATAAGGGTGAACCCTCATCCCTTGAAATAGGCGTTATCAAAAATCAATAAAAAAGTGGGCCTTCAAAAAGATGCTCTCAAGTCACAAAATATATCGAAAGAATAATTATTGTCATGTCACAAAATATAATCAATTCTAAGCATACGATTAAACCTCCTAAATTTTATAAAATGGAACCAAGAGACATTTTGACAAACACCTGGTGTGTATACTATATATCACAATTAGAGAAACCGTTTAAAAACACTTCCTATAATTTTTTTCAACATGAAAGCATTATTCCAAGAAAAGAAAACATACCATAAACATGAAAAATTCATTTTTATATTTTTTTAAAATCCAATCAATTTCATGATTCAGAAAGGAAAATAATGGAAAAACATACCTCAATGGTGTGTGAACGCAATGAAACCTCACAGGATGGGTAAAATGAGCCCAATAGATGATCTACACACCCTAGATAGAAAATAAAACAACCCAACACATTAACCTTATCCTTTAGGATTTTTCCAATCAATACCCCACCATGGAAGAGATACAAAATCAAGTGGGTGAAGGAGAAAGAGGATAAAATATAAAAAAATCACTAAAAACTCACCTTGGATTTGAAGGACAATCTCCAACAGGGAGAACCAGATGAAGAGGGGTCATGAGAACCCTTTGTGCACTAAAAAATGACCAAGGAGGGAGGGTTTTGATTTAAGATAAAATTGGGAAGAGGGTAAAAATAGAATTTTATGATTTTAAAAACCTAGGCCGATCACATAGTTTGGCTACATAGTTTATTAAATTGTGTGCCAATCTTACACCACTCATTATCCATAGGGACACCTGGAATAGATTGGTAGAAAGGTTTCCATACCACGCACCAAATGTTCAAACTCCACTACCCAAAATCAACCAAATACCACACTATTACCTTGGCTAAGATGAATCATTTGTCAAACCATGTCTAAACCATGTACGGGACACTACTGAACACAAAAACCTGTCTTTTCAACTAAAAACTAAATATATTTAACTGGGGATAAAACCAAACTTTAACCAAAAGATACAATTCCATGAAAACAATAAAATAAATGGGTTTTCAATGTTTTGGGTGATAATTATCCCCACAAAAGACACTTTATACCCCCATAAATTCACCAAGCCAAAATTTAACCAAAACATAATTCCATGACCGATTAGAAGACAGAGAAAACATGGACTTTGAGGTGACCTTTTAGTCCACATGTCTCACCTTCTAGATCAAGAAGAAACTACATCACAACAATGAATGAAGAATGTGAGAGGGTTATCCCCACTATAAGAACTGAGCTACTATGGAAACTTTAAAACTCCCAACATGATCGAGACTTAAATAGGAACTAATAAAAAATCAAATATCCTAATCGAGAAAGATTCCCACTCCAACAAGGAATGGGGGAACTCCCCAAAAAAACTAAAATCTCACACACAATCCAGGAATCACCATCATAAGGGAGACCCATGAAAGGAAATTGAGTCAAGAATCGAACTGAAACACACTCCCTCAATTCCAAAAAACATAAACATTTCTCAAAAACACAAATAAAAGATAAAATTTTGACATACCTATATAAATTCTAGGAACACTTAGAGAATAACAACCAATCCATGGAGATACATTCAGATAAACATTACCTGAAAACTTCTTACATCCAAAGAGAAAATCACAATAGCATCAAGAATTACAATAGTAAACTTCAACTGTCTCCACCCCAACATTGGTGATGAGAAGTGGACAAGGCCTTCCACACCCCCCATCAATTCCGGACAATGTGAGAGATTGAATTTGGGGCCTATGGATGGATCCCTGATGGTTGAAGTATCTACTTCCTCGTATCTAGAAGCCAAAATCCTCTGATAAATACATTTTCTCCCAGCGACGCTTCCTAAAAAACATCTCTAGATGACATAGAAAATATCAGAAATGGAATGTCTTTGGAGGATAGCAGCAAGACAACTTCGAATGCCTAAACTAGACAAACTTAGGGCATATAACTAAATGGTCTAATGAACTGGAAGATATAACTAAAGGAATTGAATTATCATGAACAAAACCCTTGGGTATACACTCCTCACTAGATAGGTAACCTTCACGTGAAACAAGATACATTGGATTTCCTACTACATGCACTCTAGAAATCAACTCTTTGAAATGTTCAACATAGGCCTTCAAAAACTTCTAGTCTAAATGAATACTCTTGATCTCTTCCCTTTTCTTTATCTTCACTTCCATAGGTATGAACCATCAGAAAAAGATAGACTGAAAAACTCCCCACATCATGCCAAAATGCATTGATGGTGGGGAAAACATCTCACATTCATTCAAATCTAATCCCTAAAACAATCTAAAAAACAATAGGAACTCTAATAGCTTCATGAGTTCCCAGTAATCTAAATACACACATAACTTCCTCAGGCCATTCCACTACCTTTAATGAGCCTAGATCACCATGAAATATGAGAAACAATAGAGGAGAACAAGGAACTAGGTTAAACTCACTAGAAACATTAGAGACCTTTCTGGGAAGAATATTTTGAACAACATCAAAACACAAATCCAAAAATCAACATCCCGCCAAATCATAACCAAAAGACCATCTCATGCCAAAAAAACTGTCTCATAGATCAAACTTCACAAACACAACTCGACAATAAATTTTCAAAAATCACAATTTTCATTTCAATTTCTAAAATTTCCTTCTTCGAAGGCCACTTTTCAAATCCAAGAGCCATTTTTTACAAAAAAGAACTTTTGAGAAAAAAAAATCACTAAAATCATTTTCCATTAATAAATAATTTTGGGAAAATAAATCCTAACCTTTGATCTCAAAACCCTGCCCATGGAGTCATATGAACTGTCACATAAGTGTTCATCCACTTCCACTTGCTTCATCCATAAAAAAGTTACAACATGAACTCTCTATACATACCAGCACATATGTGAACGTCCATAAAGATTACTAAGGGTCACATATAAAATTTCAATATAAAAATAGAATAACTTAACATTTTATCAAATACTTTTCTTCCCAAATTTTCCAAGCCCATCAAATTTTCAAATCACTTCCTCTTTTTAAAACCCATTTCACTTTTCAAATTGAATCAACTTGAAGAAATCATTTTCATTTTTAACAAAAAATCATTTTAAAATATTACTCACATAAACCAATACCGAAAGAAGTCATAATTCATGTTAAACCACCAGAATGAGGAACTAGTAGTCATTACTAACAACGCGATATGGTAGTGAGGTATTCCCCAAGTAGGAATCAAGAACTCAGAGGAGATTAAATTGTGTACAGAGACTTTACAAGGGTCACTACTTCTTATGATATCACAAAATAACATAGGCTCACCTCTATTTTCATTCCTCATCCAAAACAATCAAAAAACCAAAACAAGGACTCAAAACCCTAACCACCCCTGGAAACTTAAGGATCCAAATGAGATATATTTCACGACGCATTTCCGGTACCTACCTCCAAAGTTCTAAAAATCCTAATATACACTTACCTAACACCTCCCAAATTAAAAGGATCCGCTCTGATATCATTTTGTTGTGAACTCGGCTGGGTTGTTATCCGACCCGACACCTCACCCAATCTACAGCATGGCCCAATGGGGGTTCCTGATCCCCACATGCTGAAAACTAGTACCATAAATCAAGGTACTAATTATGGAAATGATTTTTTTCCAAAAAACCAGGATCAACCAAAAGAATAGATAGCTGGAAGAAACTATAAAACTTGATATTTAATAAATACCAAACTGGTTCAGATAAAACTATAACAGGATTAGGGAAACTTAACAACTGTATGATAAAAAAACCACAAAAAGAATGAAAACAACTTGATCTCTACGTGAAAACAATGTCACCACCATTCACAAGATCAAACTTCTCCACAATCCAGTTCGAACTAGAAAAACATGAATAAGAAGTCGAACAAACAAAATGATTCAGGTCTACCGACACCGATTGTTTCAGGTAGGGCATGAGATTAACAACTCAGTAAGAAACCACCACATAATCTATATGTTTCCTTTCCCGAAAATATACCATTAACACTAGTTTATAATACATATATAAAATCAGGTTCTCACATTTTAATAAACAAACATTCTTATCCTTTTTTTAAACATTACACACCACAACATTAGTTTGAAAGTATTTTACCATTTTATAATTAAAACCCAAACTAAATCCCATACAAATGATATGAATCCATGATAAAAAAATAAATAGGAATAATAAACCTGAAACCAGACACAATAAAATTAAATAATAAAATACATGTAGTAACCATGGAAATTTATTAAACATACCTAGAGATATCCCTAGTTTTACTTGGGTTAGACTCACTTTTCAGCATATGGTGCATCTCCATAGTCAATAACCAATTGTCTACTCTCAACTATCCCCGCCAGTAGCGCAACCCACCTAGAATATATGACATCCATGGGGTACCAACATGTTTAATAGAGGTTGATAAACAACCATCACTCAACCCTATAAAGGATTCCCAGGAAACCCATGGTAATTAACATACTCTATATGTAGGAGTCCCTCACAAGTGTGACTCACCTTACATGTCATGACCCTACATTCCAAACTCAAACACTAACACCACATATATGATAACCCACAAGTAGAAATACATTATAGGGGTTCACATCATATAAAAAACCAATCAATAATTTTAACTGGTCTATCACATCACATGATCTTTAAAACCATTTCCCAAAACATAATAATGTGACAACTGAGAATTTATACTTCCAAAACCACAATTAGTTTTCCAAAACATTATAGTATACCAACCAGGCCTTTAACACTTCCAATTCCCATATAATAAATAACAGGTTCTAAAACATTTCCTAAAATTATATGAAACACCACTTTAATTTACACAATACCAAAAAACCCTTAAGATTTCCAAATCCATATACTTTTACAAAACTATTTTCAAACTAGAGTAAGTCATGCGACCTTATAAAATATCAAGTAGGCCTTTATGTCAAATATTCACAAAAATGTGTCTCAATTTCCAAATAATCCATGAATTGGAGAGCATAATGGAATCCAATTTAAAAATAAAAAATTAATTCAACACACCGTTTAGATTCCAACAAGTAATTTTAAAAAAATAAAGGTGGCCACTCTTAAGTGTCATCTTTATTTTTATTTTCATCCATGTGTACACCCCATGCACCCATGGATGTTCTAGCATCCAATGAAACCTTTAGAGTGTCCATGAATTATTTTAAAACTCATCTTTAAGAAAAATAATTTTTTTCTAAACCAAGACACAAGTCACACCCCATGTTAAAAACCACCAATAAACTCAAAAAATCAAAAACACTTGTTAATACATTTTACCATAACTTGATGATCCATAAAGTGACTCTCAAATCACAAAACATGCCAAAAGAATAATTAAGGTCTTGTCACAAAATATTTTCAAGGATAATCATACCTTTAAACCATCCAAATTTCATAAAATGGGATAAATACTGTAACACCCTTAGATTTCATAGTACTTTTTCTCTTTAAATTAATTCAATAGCTTGCGCTATATGCAATGTTGAGTTTGAATGCACCACGACATACCAAACTAGCCTTTCAAAAAGAATTTATGAATATTATTAACTTAATTTTGAATTTTATATACTCCATATAATTTTAAAATCCATATTATTTTTTTCTTAGACATAATATAAGTAGAAATTCAATTTTTTAGATATAATAATAATTTTTCAAAAAATGCAATTTTACCACATTTTAAAGGAGAACCCTTTTAAAATCTATTATTTGACACTTTTATATATTCAATTTCACAAAATAAACTTATTGTTTATAAATGAGACATATAAATTTAGTTTGGATAATTTTTCTATGTTTTTCTAATAACTTTCATATTTTAATGAATAGTGAAAGATGCTAAATTTTAATTGAAAAAAAAACTTTTTTAATAAAAATAATTTATAGTGTTCAATTATACATTTGAATGATTTTGACATAAAATTAGATTATATTTTTATCATTTAATAAAACATTGTTCGTTGGAATTAATTTCACATTTAAATTGGACATAAACACATATCAATCCTTTGATAGTTTTTACTTCTCAAAAACCTTCTTTATAGTTTTGACGACGGAAATTAATTTTAAATTAATTAATGAAACTAATATATTTTTAATTTGGTAAAATACACATAATTTTGGAATTTGGAATATTAAAATAATATTTGGGTGATTTGTTTGTATTTTCCTAAAAATATTCAATTTTTGATGAATAGTGAAACAAACTGCGTTATTGTTTAAAACCAAATTGTATTTAAATAATTATTATATTTACATAAATTTATTTAAAAATTAAAATTGATAAAAAAAGTATTATATTAGTACAATGTAATTCATTGGAGTCATTTTATAATAAAATTACATATATTAAATTTTTTTTCACTTTTTAACGTCTTTTACCCACCATCTAGGCACATTTGCAAATTTGCATAAAATGTAATTTTACCAAATTATTGAATTGAATTTAAAAAATACGAGAGACATGACTGGAATCATTATGTAAAATTTGGTTCAATAAGATAAAAATAATTTTTTTTCAATAGTAACTTTTGAATTCTATTTACCACGATTAAAAGTAAATGGGGCAATTAAAAAGTACAAATGATATTATAATTACTCTAAATCATGTACTAATTCTATTTTATAAGTGTATTTATACATAAATCACCCTTATTAATAAAATATGATCCTTTTTTATCCACTTATATTAGATTAAGACATTTATTATTGTTTTATTTAAATAATAGTTAAAAGTGTTAAATTCAAATTTTAATAACTAAAACATTTTTTATATAGGGTTATACATAAGATATTTTAGTATATAAATATTAATTATAAAAATAAAGATATTTCATACATCATTTAATTTTATTTATAATTTTTAGAAATTAAATAATTAAATTTATTTATGACAAAATGATGATGCACTGATTATCTTATTAATAAAAGATTAAAATAATCGATATTATAAATATAAAAATAAATATAAATTTAGACTTTTGATGAATTCCACTAATTTTATAGGTTAATATGACATGTTAGGGTTCATTTAATTTATATTTTTCTAAGTGATAAAGTTTTTTTGACTTTCTCAACAACCAAATTCTAAATACTGTCAAAATTTACATAAATTATTTTTTAAAACAAATACTATATTATCAAATGATATAATATTCCTAAAAATTTAATGTTCGACCAAAGGACATATATAATGGTTTATATGTAATTAATTAACCACTTGATATTATTTGGAATTTTACATTAAGTTTATTAACCATGTAATAAAAAATACAAGATGACATAGTAAAATCTAAACTATTTAACTAAGAGTCAAATCAAAAAGATAAGGTTCATATGGTGTGCTAAACTTGTCTAAAAACTATAGGTTGTGAGGATTGATACTCATCCCAACTTTATCCTAGAAATAAATCCATTTTTATCCACTAGAAACATAAAATAATTTTATAATAAATTAATATTTCAAGATTTTTCTAAAGTTCCCCTCGCCTCTCTTATAAAAGGGTACTTCCCCTTCTCTTAATTTCACACCTACAAAGCCATTTGGATTGGAAAAAACCAGCTCAAATATCCTACAAACCACCTTAAATTAAACATATATTCCTTACCTTGATCATAAATACAACCTATATGTCCCTTTTGATCAAATCTAAACGAAGCACCCGAAGAAGCGGTAATTATTTCACCACCTCTTTCAAGTTCTTTTCTTCTTCCACTTCCTCTTTCTTTGTTGTTTCCATACCAAAATAAAAAATCTAGTACCTATATATATTGTGATGATATTATAAATTAGTTACAACCATATTCATTATTATATGCATCCTATGAATGAAAAATCTACCATATGTTCGTACGTACGGCTTACCATCTCCATGTCGTGAGGTAGTTTGTTATTCAATACATCATTATTTGGATTAGTATAATAATGGGGATAAATGATTTAAATAATAAATATAACCTTTTAATGTTTCTATATATATAATATACCATCCAATTACATAATATTTCACCATCAATAGAATGATATATTTGCTTGTGCATACGTACAGATTACCGTCTCTACGAATGTGATGTGATTCATTCCCCATCGTAACCATTTAAGAATAATTTTCATTTTATGATTTAAAACAATTTTTAAGAACATAATATCATTCTGGATATGAATAAAATATATACTATCCATAACAAACATTACTAACATAACGAAACATATAAAGTAAAACGAATCAGTTAACACCCAAAATAATGATACTGCTGAAATATAATTAACAAAGATATACTAGAAGTTCATGTATGATATCATATTTCTATATGTGGTTCTTGTATAATTTAATTAAAATTAATTATCCATTATATAAGAGGCTAATTTACCCTCTACCAAGTAAAAGTACAGGGTAAGGGGTAATTTTACAATCTCTTTATTGTCTGAGGTTGTTTATATGTAAGCATCTACTGATTTTTATTTAACATCAAAATCTGTGTTTCTTAAAAATGTATTTCAAAACATTTTTACACTTTCCTCGAATATGGGTTAAATTCATTTATACCATTTTTTTAATTTTATAAAATGTTTTGAAATGAATCTTTGTGTCATTTACCTAACAATGTACTTTATGACCTTTTCAATAAATTAAGGTAAGAATGTTTTTTAACTTATACGGGGGGTGTGGATATTTTATGCCTTTATAAAACCTTCTAAGCTTCCATTAAATTCTTATAAGAATATTTTCAAAATAAATTTTTTCTTTTATAATTATGTGACTTTTAAATGATTTCAAAATATAAATATATATTCTACCAAATAGTTTTGATTTCATCTATGTCAATATCCTTTGATGGTTTTTACACATATTTGAAGTTGATTTATTATGATACAATATTTTATATTTGAATAAAGGTTTTGTGATATGTTTGTATGTGGATGTATTATTTTTATACCATTCATGGTTTATTTTTAAAGTATTAACATTTTTAGGCTACTTTTAATATGAATGTTTATGTTATATTTCAACCATTTTTTAAGAGGAATGCATTGGACTTAGTAAGTGACAGGTGGAGCCTGCTATAGCTCCTCGATGCATCGGTGCGTCTCATGAGACAAAATAGTGTCTGGGCACAAGACCTTGACAAAATATTATTTTTAATCATGGTACAAGGCCTTGACTATATGGTTATGATGTTTGGTATTATGAATCCCATCATTATGAAATTATTTATTGATATTACATGTGATTTTTTGACTAGTAGAATATCCATGTGAATATGTAAATGGAATTATTTGATTTATCTTTTCCATATTATGCTGATGTTTATGTTTAATAATATTTTGTTTTAGTCTTATACATTGTCTTAAATGATTATACTCATTTATGATAGTTGTCGTTATATTATTATCCTAATTGAACATCTAATCTCAGACCTTTATTATGTTTTATTTTTTCCAAGATGTGAAGAAATATATTATGATTAACCTGCAGGTATTTGTAAAATGATATGAGTGTGTTAAAAGGGGACACAATGTTGTTTTTCTATTTCATTAGGTCATGTAAAACTTATTTATGTATATTGTACTTCCAAGAATACTAAACTAATCGGTCCTTCGAGACTTGATCTCTCTTGATCATTCTAGTGTTATGTAATAAAGCACCAACTCTGGGTAACTAGGCTCAGGGCATTACAGTTGGTATAAAAGGAAGTTTAGTAAAAACCTTGGAAACTAGATTTAGATAAACTCTGATTAAATAACATTACCCTAAGATAAACTTTGAGGATTAGTATTGAAAAACATCCAAAAATTTTGATAGTGTAAATATTATGTGGGTTTTTCAAGAAAATACATCCTTATCATGATACAAACATGTAGAGGTGGATCTGGCATAAATGTACCTAGGAGTTAAAACTTTGAAAATGAGTTTTGGGCTTGAGTTGAGGTATCCTGGTACACATTAATGGGGCTTGCTACACTCTTTGTATTGAAACTCCTATGGGATATGCCTAAGACAATTCAAATTTTCTTTATAAAAAATTATGAAGGATTTATGAGTAAATACTAATCAAAGAAAACATTTTTATTATTAAGGATTATATGCATAAACATTTTAATTTACATTAGGTATTTTATAAGTTTGGAATTATTCATTGTGATTCATAAACTAACCTAGTGTATTCTATTGTTTAGAAATGGTGCCCAGTAGATGGAATGATAACTCCAGTAATACGCATGATCCAAAGAGTAAGAAGGATAATATCTTTCATGGCCTTAAACAAACATTTATAAGAGAAAAAGTTTCCCACGTATTCTCATCTTATAGAGAAATAATATCATGTTTTAATAAGATAGGTAAATAATTCTCTGAGTCTTGTGTCTTTGAACGGAAGCCAGAGAAGAAAAGATTGGTAGAGAGAAATATGGATAAAAGGAAGAAGGAGAAGAAATATTTTACCATATGTGATAAATTTGGAAAGAATTACCATTGTAAATGCATGAAGGGAATGAGAGTTTGTTATAAGTGTGGAGAAATAGGACACCAAGTATGAGATTGCAAGGGTAAGAAAATGGGTCCAAATGTACAATGATTCATCTGCAAGGAGTTGGGACACTATGCGAATCAATGTCCCAATAATCATAGTATACCCCAAATGATTCTGTTGGACAATAATAAAGTTATTATACTACCACATATGAAGAGGAATAATTAGGGTTCTTATATTTTTATAAATGAATTATGTCATTTGAGTGTTGTATCAATTATGTACTGGTTATATTAATTATGGAAATAAATAAGGATTATACTAAAGTACTATTTCAATGAGGATTTGAGATTACATGGTACTAAGAAAATTGACTCGATAATAAGTTAAACTTTTTGAGAAATACATGGTTGATGGAAAGATAAAACTTAATATGGTCCCAATATAGAGGTAGTTAATTTGGAATAATAGATGGTTGATTTAGAAAAATTATATTGGATATTTGTAACTACCATGGACCTGATTAATGGTTTCTTTATTCCATCATTATTGAAGTATTTAAAATATTTGGATATAAGTAATATATCTAGTGTTATATATGGAATAATGGAGTGTGAATGTAATCAATAAGGTTTTATAGTAATTTAGGTTGTTACCATGTTTTAAGAGAATACCTGATGAAGGTAATCACATGTTATTATGTGGAAAAAAGAGATCTCCATTATGTTATTTTGATCTTACTTATTAATTTTTGAACTATGAGTATGGACATAAGTATTTTGAATAATTATAAAGGTTAGAGTGCATTAATTTGGACATTGGATACTATGGTTTAAGTTTAAAATATTTCATAAGACTATTTTTGGATTTTTTTATAAAAAAGACAACCTGAAGGTCAGGCGACAACCTATCACACCTAGCAAGGCCGTGAGACATGAACCTGCAACTGAAGGGAGACAAGGGTGAATCACCTACCACTGTCCTACATGATGTCCTGGTTTGTATAATGTATTTTTTAAATGATCTGATAGATGAATTATAAATTTTTTTTTTTGAAACCCAATACGATTAGGATAAATAAAATATTTTTGAGTTCTATTATCTTTTGGAGTGAAAGATGATTTTGTGGAAGAAATTAGTCAAAGGATGGAACTATATTTTCAATTTTTTTATTATTTGAATAAATTTATTCCTAAACTCTAGGGAATGGATCCTAAAACCAAAACATGTTATCCTAATACCTTATGTTTTGATGAACCGATAATATTTTAAGTCATCATATATTTATGGCTTTGAGGCCCTCAATTTTATAATTATTGTTCACCTGTTTGAGATTGATGACCTCAATCACTCCCTGTAAATATTTATGTTTTCCCTCAAATCATGTGTCTCAAATTTCCACCAATGTTCTCCTATTTGAAATCCTAATTTGGTGGTGACTTTTTCATTTCCATTTCCCTCTTATGAAGGCTAAATTTTATTAACCTTGTTTCTGATGTGGGTTTTCCAAAAATGTATTTTCTATTTTTAAAATTTTATTTTCAAATAATAATTTCAAATTGTGAGGACACTATTTATTGAAGGAGGGGAGAATGTAACACTCTATGATTTCATAGTATGTTGTCTCTTTAAAGTAATTCAATATCTTATGATACACTAAACGTAGAGTTCGAGCGCACCACAATTTACCAAACTAGTTATTCAAAAATTAGTTAGGAATAGTATTAACTGGATTTTGGATTTTATATACTCTATATAATTTTAACATCCATATTATGTGTTTCATTGACATAATATAAGAACATATTCAATTTTTTTGGTAAAATAAGTATTTTTCAAAAAATACAATTTTAGCACCTTTTAATGGAGAACCCTTATTAAATCCAATATTTGACACTTTTATATTTTCAATTTAACAAAATAAACTTTTTCTTCAGATTAGGGATATAAAATTTTAGTTTGGATAAATTTTTGGTGTTTTTTTGATAACTTTTATATTTTGATGAATAGTGAAAGATACAAAATTTTAATTGAAAACTACTTTTTAAACCAAAATAATTTATAGTGTTAAATTATACATTTGAATGGTTTTGAGGTATAATAAGATTATATTTTTATCATTTAATCAAATATTGGTCATTATAAGTAATTTTACATTTAAATTGGACATAAACACATTTCAATCTTTTGATAGTTTTTTACTTCTCAAAACCATGTTTTCTAGTTTTAACGATGAGAATTAATTTTAAATTAATTAATTCAACTCCTTGGTTTTTAATTTGGTAAAATATACATAATTTTTAAATTTGGAATATCAAAATTATCTTTGGTTGATTTTTTGGCATTTTTTTTATAAACATTCAATTTTTGAGGAGTAGAGAAAAACACCGCGTTATTGTTTAAAACTGACATTTATTTAAATAATTATTATTTTAAAAAAATTATTTTAATTTAAAAATAGATATATATTACCTATATTAGTCAAATTTAATTAATTGTAGTTATCTTATAATAATATTAGATATATAAAATGTTTTGGAACTTTTTAACATCTTTTACCCACCTTCTAGGCACATTTGCAAATTTTCCTAAAACGTAATATTACTTATTTTGTTAATTGAATTTCAAAAATACAAGTGACATGATTGAAATCAGTTTGTACAATTTGGTTCAATAAGATGAAAATAATTTTTTTGTGAATAGTAACTTTTGAATTTTATTTACCACGGTTAAAAGTAAATAGGGTAATTATAGGTAAAAATGATATTATAATTACCCTAAAACATGTCCTAATTATATTTTATAGGTATATTTCAACCAAAACCAATCTTAGGAATAAAATATAATCCTTATTATCTATTTGGATTAGATTAGGACATTTATTGTTATTTTATTTAAATAAGAGTTAAAAGTGTTAAATTCATATTTTAATAACTAAAACATTTTTAATATAGGTTTATCCATAATATAATTTTGACTATAAATATTAATTAGAAAGAAAAAAATATTTCCTACATCGTGGTTTTTTATTTATAATTTTTAGACACTAAATATTTAAATTTATTTATGAAAAAATGATGATGTAGTAATTACCTTATTAATGAATGATTAAAATAATTGATATTATAAATATCAAAATAAATGTAAATTGAGACTTTTATGCATTACAATAATTTTCTAGGTTAATTTGATATGTTATGGTTGATTTAATGTATTTTTTTAATTTAATCATGTTTCTTTTTACTTTCACAAATACCAAATTCTAAATAGTTTCAAAATTAAAATAAATGAGTTATTAAAAAAATATCATTTTATTAAATGATATAATATTCCTAAAAATCGAAGTTTCATCCAAAGGACTTATATAATGATAGATATATCCTTAATTAACCACTTTAGGCTCCCTTGTAATTTTATAGTATGTTTATTAACCATGTAATAAAAAATACAAGAAGGCGTGGTAAAAGCTAAACTATTTAACTTACAGTTAAATCTAAAAGATAAGGTTAATATGGTGATCTAAACTTCTCTAAAACTTATTGGTTGAGAGGACGTGGAATTATCCCATATTTATCCTCGAAATAAATCCATTTTTATCCATTAAAAACTGAAAATTATTTTATAATAAAATAATATTTCAATCTTTTCCTAAAGTGTCCCTCACCTCTTTTATAAAAGGGTACTTCCCCTTCTCTTAATTTCACACTTCCAAAGACATTTGTCTCAGAAAAACCCTGATCCAATATTCTCCCAAATGCCCTAAATTCAGCCTATAGGCCTTACATTCATTATAAATCCAACCTAAGGATCCCATTTGATCAAATTAAAAGGAAGCACCCGAAGAAGAGGTAATTATTTCATCACCTCTTTCAAGTTATTTTCTACTTCCACTTACTCTTTAGTTTTTGTTTCCATACCAAATTAATAACTCTAGTACCTTCTATATACTGGGATGTTATTATAAATATATTACATCCATATTCATTATTCTATCCATCTTATGAATAAAAAAGTCACCATACGTGCGTACATATGGCTTACACGTCTCCACGTCGGGATGTAGTTTGTTATTCAACACTTCATTATTTGGATTGGTATACTAATGAGTATAATAGATGTAAATAATAAATATAACATGTTAATTACTATTTATATATAATATACCATCCAATTACATATGATTTAACCATTAATAGAATGATATGGTTGCTTATGCATATGTACGGATTACCGTCTCCATGAACGCGATGAGATTCATTCCCCATCGTAACCATTTAAGAATAATTTTACTTTTATGATTTAAAATAATATTTAATAACTTCAAATAATTCTGGATATGAGTCAAATACATCTTATCCATTATAAACATGACATACCTAACAAAACATATAAAGTAAAATGAATCAGTTAACAGCCAAAACTATGATACTACTAAAATATCATTAAGAAAGAAATATTAGAGGATCATGTATGATATCATATTTATGTATGAGGTTCTTGTATAATTTAATTAAAATGATTTTACCACTATACCGGAGGTTTATGTAGCCTTTTTTAAATAAAAGTACAAGGTAAGGGTTAAATTTACGATCTCTTTATTATCCGAGTTTGTTTATACGTAAGCATCTACTGAGAATTATTTATCATCCCCATATGTGTTTCATAAAAATGTATTTTAAAACATTTTTACTATTTCCTAGAATATGGTTTAACAAAATTTATACCCCTATTTGACTTTTTATAAAAAAAATTGAAAGGGATCTTTCTGTCATTTTCCAAACAGTGTACTTTATGACCTTTTCGACAAATAAAGGTAAAAATATTTTTCAATATCTACAGCGGGTGGCGTTATTTTCCACCGTTATATCACCTTTGAAGCTTCCCTTAAAATATTATATGAACATTTTCAAAATAAATGTTTTCCTTTATAATTATGTGACTTTTAAGTGATTTCAAAATAGAACGAGATATTTCTCTCAAATAGTTTTTATTTCATCTATGTCAACATCTTTTGAAGGATTTTACACTTATTTGAAGTTGATTTATTATGATACAATCATCCATATTGTATTGAAAGTTTTGTGATATGTTTTATTGTGGATGTGTTATTTTTATACCATTCATTGTTTATTGATAAGGTATTAACCTTTAGTATGATATTTTTAATATGAATTTTTACGTTATGTTTCAACTTTTTCTTATGAGGAATGCATTGGACTTAGTAAGTGATGGGTGAAGCCTGGTATAGCTCATTGATGCATCAGTAGGTCTCATTAGACAAACTAGTGTCTCGGAACAAGGCCCTTATAATATCTTATTTGTAGTCTTGGCATGAGGCCCAGACTATGTTGTTTTGATGTCTAGCATTATGCATTCCATCATTATGAAATTAACTATTGATATAAAATGAGATTATTCAACTAGTATAACATCAATGTGAATAAGTAAATGGAATTATTTTATTTATCTTTTCCATATTATGCTGAAGTTTATGTTTAAAAGTATTGTGTTTTAATCTTATACATTGACTTAAATGTTTATGCTAATTTATTATAGTTTCGGTTATATTGTTATCATTACTGAGAATCTGAGCTCACCCCTTTATTATGTTTTCTTTTTCCTAGGATGTGAATAAGTATATTATGATTATCCTATAGGGATAGGATAAAGGATATGAGTTTTTTAAAAGGGGAAACTCTTTTAGAGACTTGATATATTGTGATCATGTCAATGTTATGTAATAGTGCACTGACTCTGGGTTACTAGGGTCGGGGCATTGCAAAGTGACATTTCTACAAACACCTCATGTGTATATGATATTTCACAATTAGAGAAACCTTTTACAAACCACTTAAATTGATTTTTTAAAACATGAAAACAACATACCATGAAATTAAAAGATACAACAAGAAAAAAAATTATATTATTTAAAAATACACAAGAATTAATGGCATGAGTCAGAAAGAAAAATAATGGAATCACCTACCTCAATGGTGTGAGAACATGAAAAAACATAAAGGGCCCAACATATAATACACACACCCTATATCCAAAATAAAACAACCCAATAAATTAACCCTAGCCTATAGGGTTCATCCAAACAAGACCCCACCAAGGAAGATTTGAGAAATCAATTCGGGGAAGGAGAAAGAGTATAAAACTGGACAAAAACCCTAAAAACTCACCTTGGAATCAAACGAGGAGCACCAACAAGGGAGGATAATCAAAGGAAGAGGTGTTTTGAGACCTCTTAGGCCACCAAAACCAACCAAAGAGGGAGGAGTTCTATTTAGATAAAAAGGGGGAGGGTTAAAAGGTAATTTTATGATTTTAATTACCTAGGACGATCACACAGTTTGGCTACATGGCTTGATAAACCATGCACCAACTTTTTGCCCCTTACTATCCATATGTCATAACCCACATGGCTTGGATTCACAACTTCCGAACCATGCACTAACTATACCAAACTCCACTACCCAAAATTGACCAAAGTCCACATAGTTACCAAGGCTGAGCTGCATTGTTTTCCAAACTGTGTGCAAACTATGTGCAAGCTACTACCAAAACCAAAAACCCAATATTTCCACTAAAAACATAAAAATTAAAATAGTTGATTAAACATAAATTCAACCAAGATATCCAAGTGAAATATAAGAATAAAATAAAAGGATTTTCATGGTTAGGGTGTGAGATATAATCCCTAGGTACATCAGTACCACTGATATTCTTGATCACGTCAGAGCTACTACTTATCAACTATCACTCCCACCAACACATTCTCAAGTACGCAGCATATTACATGTATCCCTATTAAGGAATTACATACTAGAAAAATCGCATGTAATGAATTTAGAGGTGGTAAAAATATAAAATCATCACTCTTATGAATAGCATTAAATGAATATCTTTCTCTATAGAGATAACATTTTATGTAATAATACAACCCTCCTAGTTAGATTATTATCTAACAACCATAAATACTAAAAGGGAACCTTGGAACTGGAAGATGTAAAGAAGAATAATCTCCCTCGCATTTGTTCAACATATTATGTAATACAAAATTTCAGGGGATCAATTTTACAAGGGGGAAGAATGTAATACCTCAATATTTTAAAAAAAACTATGTTCAGTGGAGTTTATGTCACGCAACTCGGAGCCTAAATAAATTATGAAATATTCTAAGTAAAATATTATAAATAAAACCTTGCCATTAAAATAAATTACTAAACTTTTATAAAATAAATTTGATAAAATATAATACAAATATTAAGTTAGTGTAATTAATTTTATGTAATAATTTAATTTTAATTTTTTGTTATAATAAATAGTAAAAAAATATATTTTGGTTAAGCTTAGAAAAGGTTTATCAGGGGCTAACTAAAGAGATAATGGTTAAAATAACTTAAAAAATTGTCTAATTTATATATTATAATATTTAAATTCAATATCATATAATATTTTTTAATGTTCCATTTTGTATACATTTGGTGTGAATAAGAAATTTATATATTTTATTATTTTTAAAAATTCCAAGTAGATCATCTCTGCCACTAATAAAAGGACAACCAATATCCTCTCCTCACTACTTATTATAGCCAATACCTACCAAAATACCTTAAATACACACCTCTCTGTGATCTAGGGTCTTTTTTACCCTAAAATCGTCCTATGAAGGCAAGATTTTTAAACCAAATACGGTTTTTCGAAGAAGAGGGATAATTCTTAACCATTTGTTTTCATGTTATATATTCTTATACATCCTTAAAATCATATTAAACAAATTCTGTATAATAAAATCATTATCTACCATATGTTTAGATTTTATTATGTTAACAAAATAAGCTACATCAATTTTCTCTTTTATATAATTGAAAACAAAACCATCATTCATGTGTATAGTGGAATATCGCATAACAAATAGATGTAATTCATTTTCCATCATCATGTATCACTGATGTTTTTGATGAGGTATTTAATGTATATATATGAAATTAATGAAAAATTATTAATTATATAAAATTAATATATCATATATTTTTATACCTTTTTATTCATAGAAAATGCTAACGGCGTTCATGCAAACTTAGGGATTACCACCTCTAATAAGTGATGTGGCATGTTCTTCATTACCTCCTTACATCAATAGTATATATAAGTTTATTTAAAGAAGTTATATCATATTTTGTATAAAATAAAAATTCTTAAAATATAAAATAATACATACTTTTTCCCACCATGATTGTTAAAAAATGGAATGGTCACTCATGCATATGTATGGCCTACTGTCTCCATAAATTTAACATAGATCATTTTTCATATACACATTTCATGATTAGTTTTAAAAGTGTGATTAATTTAAAAAATGAAAATAATTATTATTCTAGATATGATGTAATAATGACCTCTTCGACTATATTCAACCTACCAAAGTAATTTTTATACATGTGAGATGAATACAGTGAAAACAACTAACATGAAACTAATTGATTATGTAATTTAACATGACATTGTAAAAAAAATGAATAATAAATATAATTTTATTATTCTATAAGATAACTAATATATGTGATAATGTCGACTCAAGTTAAGGGATTCCTCAAAACCATCCTTTTTTTTGGTTTGTGAGGATTCTCTCTCTAAATAACTTTTTCTATATTTTTAATGTCATTGAATTTTTATAAACTATATATATATATCAGATATATATCTAGATTATCCTACCTTCCCTTGACGGGGTAATAAATTCATTAGGATCAATTATCGAATATTTTTTTTAATAAATATCATTTTATTATGATATGAGGAAACATTATAAAACCCATTTTCTTTCCATGGATGTTCTTATGTTTATATATTATGATTGATTTCCATTTTTGGAACATGTAATGATGGGTGCACCCAGATATTACTCTAATTCAATGGGTAATTCCTTTTTTCATTAGACTTAATGTATTGGATTAAAGAGGAAACCTAATCAATGATGGTACATTTTCCACCTTTTGATGGTTTCTTAGAAGTTATCCTTAACTTATGGTTATGTCGTGTTTTTTGTTACTGCGAATTTCTTATATTTCCATGATCTTATTATTAAATGTTATTTATTTTAGCCTTGGATTATGTTTTTTTTAGACTTGTCTTATGGTTATTTCATGTTTTTGGTTGCTTCCAATTTCCAATATTTCCATGATCTTATTATTCCATGTTATTTTTGTTATACTCCAATGTGATTTCTCATGATCCTTAACTTTTATGAAATCAATTAATACCTTTGACTGACACATTTTGTTTCCTTATTATTTTTAATCCTTATCTGGCATTCTTAGATCACACATTTTTTCTAAGTATTCCCCAAGGTTTCCCATGATTTTCTAGGAGCTCATTGTAGATATTAAAATAGACACTTTATTTTCATGTTGATTTTCTATATAATTAATCTTCTAATGATACTATGCCTTTTGATACTTTGGTGTAATTAAATATATATTTATGTTAAAAATAATGTAATAATATGTTTAAAATGGATGGGTCACAATAATAATTATGATGTGCTCCAGAACTATGAATCACATCACTTCATGGAGGTGGTAATCCACATCTATGCCTGAACGATGTAATAATTTTTCAATGGATGGAAAGATAAGAAATTAGATGATATATTATCTTTCCATAATGATGGATATGTCTTTAATAACATATATAAAAATTAATCCCTCATTATAACCAATTGTGAGAGGTTATGGTAGAAAATGAATTACATCGGTCTGTGAGGAGATAGTCCACCGTACACATGAATGATTATTTCATTTTACATTTGATTGAATGGGAAATGGATATAGGTTATTAAATTAACATAATAAAATATATTTATATAAAATATACTTATGTTATTATTTTATCATTTTTCAAAATGATTTAATGGAGTTAAAAGAATTATTAAAATGAAAATTATCGATTAAAAACTACATCTCTTCTTTGAAAAACTTATTCAAGATTATACCTAAAGCCTTCCTTGGTTTTATAATAAAAAATTCTTATTAAAAGAAATGTGATCAATAAATATAAAAAGAATTATATTTTTATAAACATCCTACTCACTTACCAAAATATATTATTTTTATAAATTTTAATTCATTTAATAATATTTTTTTATTCACTATCGTTAAAGTAATTTTTTGAACTATTCAATCACTTTTACTTTGAAAAAAACATAAAAACAGTGAAATTTTAATTATAATTAATTAACACATGCCTAATATGTTATTTTAATAAATAAAATTCATGGTAAACAATAACTCAGCCTGAAAATTTACTTATATATTTTTTAAATTCATTCACATGATTTTTCTATTATTTGAACAAGAATGGAGTCAACATTGTATAAGAGATTAAGTTTATTAGTTCATCATTAAAATTTAAGAATAAATTAACATGATAAATAAAAAAATCATATTTAAAATAAATATTTATAACTAAATATAATTTTCTTTTATCCCTATAACAAAAAATTATATATACTTAAAGTGAGAGAGTGACACTTATAACATTATCGTTTGCTTAAATATTATAAAGGAAAAAACTAAAGGATAAATGGTAATAAAAAGTCTTATTTTATAAATTTTAATTATTATAGAAAAATAATACTCATCCAATTAAATAATGGAAATACTTTGAATGATTTTTTATCTTTATAACATTTTTTATCCCTTATTAATCTATTTTATATTTGTTGTGGTAACAAAAAATTACAACAGTCACCATTCATAATGAACGAAACTAAAAATGGCCCATTTAAAAATTTTGACCCTTATAATTCCAAATATGGAATTCATTTTTCAAGATTCAATTTTAAGATGTTTTATAATTTAATTTAAAATTATACCCACAAAACAGAATGAAAAATTGATTTTCAGAAAAAATCCCTTTATGTATGAAAAATATTTTTGTTATGAAATTCAAGTATAAAATTAATTAAAAAGACCATAATTAAATTATAGTTAATAATAATTATATAAATAAATTATAAAAAACACAATATATTTTTACTTTTGTAATACTTGAAAGTAAAATATAGTTTCAAATAAAAATTAGTACTTTTTATTATTCTTGAAAAATCAATCTTTTCAGAAAATTCCAAACAATTAACCATCGTATAATATTGATATGTAGATTTAAAAAATAAAATTAATTTTTTAAAATTAAAATTTTACAATTTGGAAATCAATCCTTTAAATAAAACTATATAATATATGTAAACACACGTAATAAGTATAAATCAATCTCTTTTTTGACTAGAAAATTACTTAATATTCATAAAGTGAATGCATATCTATAAAATATAATTAATAAATATTAATAATACATGAAAAAGATTTATTTTAAAATTACCTTGTTTTTTATGTTATTCACCTTTTGTAAATTGTTCCCTCTCATTTATATCCCTTAAATAAACTAGCGGGGAAATTTTTCCTTCATATCATTTTCCAATTCCAATTATGCTTCCTCAACCAAATGGGTTTTCTAAAAAAACCTTAAATTGATGAATTAGCTTGTTCTAAAACAATTTAAATCTATATTCGAAAACTTTTACCAATGTTTCCTCATAAGAAAGGATTTATTCCAACTTAACTACTTATGGGATTAAATGATAAGACATATCTTGTATATATTTTCTTAACAACAAAATATGAAATATGTTATGTACATGAGATATATACAAAGTAAAATCCACTTAATAAGAAACTGATCCATTTTTATCTGAGATTTCATATGGTAAAATTATCCATGGATGTATCATTCCCTTTTTAACAAAATGATTAACACTATTTCATGGATAAACTTTAAGGAAAATTTGATTTCTTACCTTGAAAAAAATATCATTCCTCTTGTTATCTATATAATTATTTTTCTTTCTCTAAGCCACTGTCATGTGATACTGAATCATATTCACTTTTTTTACCATTTCATCTACCAATTATAATCATAATAACATTCCTTTCACAAATTCATCCCAAAAAGTTTAATCCTCACTCTAGTTTCAATATAAATCCACAAAAGGTTCCATCGGTATACTATAATGATAACTATTATTATATGTAAACTCAACCAAAGTCTAATGTGTATCCAAAATTAAATGTTAATACATATGAAAAGATTGAAAAATATACTTTATCATCTAAATAATTTTCTCATCTTATCTTTCTGATTGAGGATGAAAGGCTATAGTAAAATTTAATCCAGCATCTAAAGACATCTAAAGTCCATTCCAAAAATTAGTGGTGAATCATTGATCACTGTCACATACAATTTAATGAAGGACTCTATGTAATCTAATTATATATTTAACTTAAAATACAGATAGTAGATCCAATGAAATATTATCTTGAATGGGGAAAATTGACCATATTTAGATAATCGATAGATAATAACCCCAATCACATTATTACCTCGAAATTTTGTTGGAAACCCCACCCTGAAATCCGCGGATATAATATCCAATTTATATTCTATCACATGAAAATTTTGATGCATCCCATTAAGTAATTTTTATTTTTATTTATCCTATTGATAAGTCAAATATTTCATAGTAAAATCAAAAATATAATTCTTTATTCCCTTCCAACTTAAATGTTCATGAACGTATCTATACATTTTTTCTTCTAGGATGAATAAAAATTAAGGACTTGAGAGTCCCATTATACATTTATTTCTTTAACTAATGGTGACATGAAACCCATAACCATTTTTTGAATCACAAAACATCATTTTTATAATTTTAAAATTCATGAAACTACCTTTCTTAAACAATTCCACCACTTCCAGTAAAATATTTTCTTTATTCTGAGCTTGTATAATCCTTTTTTATAAAGATAATTGTACTAAAACATGAAAGAAAACCTATAGAGTTACTAAAAGATTAAATTCTAACCTAAAATTAATTAAATAATTATCCAAAAGATCATGTTTCATATTAATCATAGTTGATGATTCATTATCTTTCTGACTCAAGGTATCTTATAATATTTTTTATTTACCTTGATGGAAATGAATTATGAAGTCATAATTATTTATCAATTTCATCCATCTCTTCTATATAATGTTAATCTATTTTTGAGTAAATATATGCTTCAATATATTATTATCAATATATATTTCTCAAATCACTTCATATTAATGATGTCTCTAAATTATTTAAACAATAACTAAAGCTACTAGTTCAAGTTCATGTGTAGGATAATTTTTTTCATGGGGTTCTAATTTACATAATGCATAAGAAATTAGATAATCATTATATATTAAAACACAATAAAATCCACTCAAAAAATAATCATAGTAGATAATAAGATCACTATTTCTAGATGGTAGGTCCAAAACTGGGTAATTCCATAATCTTTTTTTCAATTATTTGAAACATTCACTGCATTCCTTTTTCTAGATGATCCAAACTCCTTGTTGTGTAAAATTGTTTAGTGTTCTAGATAGCCATGAAAAGTTTTTAGAACACCCCTAAAAATAAATTACTAACCTAGTAAATTTATGATTCCTTGTAACATTTTTTTTCAGGTCCACTCATCATCCACTTTAGTTTTATAACACCCCAAGGTTTTATAGTATGTATCCTCTTAGAGAATTTCAAACCATTTGGTAGCTTACATTGCACAAAAAATTATTTAGTATAGTGTAAATCATATGAAATCACATAGATAACATAAAACGATATTTATAAATGAATAATTAATGAAGTAACCGTTATTTCTAGGGTTTAAGGAACCTATACCAATAAAATAGTAACATGACCTTAGAAATAGTAATAAGACCCTTATGAATAGATAACCAGCCAAATGAATGGTAACAAAACCCCTAAAAGTATAAATTAAATTTAAGCTTCTTATAAAATAAATTATGATATAATTAAATCATAGTATAAGTAAATAAATATTTTAAAAAATATTGTTTAATTGTTGATATTTTTGTGAGTAATAAATATCTAATTACAAATTTATAATTAATAAATTGATTTAAAAGAAAATTTATTCTCATAAAATGTATTTATAAGTAAATATATTTTTTTTATTATTATTTTATGATACTTTTATGAGACCTTATTTTATTTTCTTGATTTTTATAAAATGAATAATAAATTTAAAATCTATATTGTTTCGGTAAATGATGATTTTAATTAAAAATTTAATTTCACATATTTAGAAAATTATTTTTATAAAATCATGTTCATTTTTTTTATTCTAAACATCAAAAAATGTATTAGGTGATTTTTTTTAATATAAAATACATGTATTTTTGGAGAATAGTAAAAATGATAATTTATGATAAATGCTAAATACATGAAGTATAGAGTCATGAATGATTTTTAGATGATTTAAGCACCATTGATTCAAACTCATATACACTCATTGTTTTATATTTTCACAATAATCTACACTATTTATTTTATTGAGAAATAAATGGTAAAATAATAAATAAAATAATGATAAATCACCCCTCCCATTCACCATAAAAACTACCTCTCACCCCCACTCCCATTTTCTCCTCACACCTATAAGACTTGGAGTTTGTCAAACCTATTCCAAGATACTCTTTTCAAGTATCTCCCCAAATTTTAGTAGGTTCTATTCCAACAAAAAAAATACTAAACTATGGTCCCTTGAGGAGGTACGCAAAGAAGAAAATTCAATAGGTAAATCCTCCTTTTTCTTTTAAATTCCTTTCAATTCACTTTTTCATTTCTTATCTTCTCATAACCTCATATGTCCAAATGATCATGATAAATCTAAATTCATGTACATACTGGAATGAAATCATGTTAATGGAATATCCTTTATAAGAATCCTTTATCTCACACTTTTATTTTAAAAACAAAATCATCATCTGTGAGGTGTTGATTTACGAACTTAGTGGATGATGGATTTTAATTATTCAATTCCTACTTCAAGTCTAAACTTGAAACATGTTTTAATGTTTAAATATATTATACAATATTTATTACATCCTATTTAATGTTTTTAACCCTTATATATATATTATTAATTAAATAAACAAAACTAGTAGGTGATAATTGAACAAATTATAGAAACAATCTAAGCAATTATCACTAAAATTTTATCTAATAATTCATCACCATACCATATAAATAAATGATATCTATAAACATTTACACTTTTTTATGTTCATTAATTACACATAAAATTCTAACTCTAGAAAATTATAATCATTTTACTTGATCTTCATTACTTATAAATAAGTGAAATGATCATGAAAACCAAGAAAGAGAGAACTCTCGAACGATGAAATTGTTTCACTTAACTTGTCAAAAAGGCCATGAATGATCTTAATAAAACTATAGTAAATAAAGTAAAAGTATTATATGTTATTAATTATTTAATTAATGTATTTTATCTGATTTTCAAAGATATTATGATCAAGTGCGGAACACATTCAGATGGAAGGTAAGGGTTTTCATCTCAATTTTCATTATATTGAGACTTACATGATATTGTTCACCTAATAATTTCTATGTGGTGTATATAAAACCCCTTTGAGATAATTTTTCATTTGAAATTATATTTCTATTAAATATTAATATTCTTGTATCATGGATATTATTATTGTCTTAGCCATGTGCCATTTTTCATTCAGTGTTTATTTTGAATGTCATTTTAAATATATAAATATTGATGAATCTATATCCTATACCCAATACAGATATTTATAAAGAATATTTTTCTTGAATTAAATCTATGTATGAATAATTATTTGGACTTGAAGTGATGGGTGGGGCCCGCTATGGCCCCTCGATGCATCTATAGCTCTCATGAGAAAAAAATATTTGGTGACAAACCCTTCATGTTTGATTCCAAAAGAATCATACGGGTTTCTACCCACAGACATAAACTATATTGACATTATATTGGTTCATGTGCCGGATATATGTTTTCCACTAAATAAAACATTTCTTAGTTATTTATTTAGTTATTAATTTCCATTATATTTTCACTATGAAAAAAAATCTATGGATACATTTTCATTCCCAGTTTATTTATGTAATCTGTTTTTCAGATTATATACCTTGTCATAATTTCTATTCCTTGTTGACTTTACTTTTCTTTTTATTGCTTCATGTAACCCTTACTGAGTTTTTGAGATCACCCTAAGTATGTTTCCTTTCCCTAGGTTGTGGAGAGGAATCCTTTGAATGAGTTTCAAGGATGATTTTTATTTAATTTTTTTTATTTTATATCTTTCCCAATGTAATATGGGTGTCATGAATGTGATCTGGTCTTCCAAAACTGTTAAACTGATCAGCCTTTCAGGATTCGGTATCCTTGTATTCATTCTAATGTAATTAAATAATGCACCAGATCTAGGCTTTTGTTGTCAAGGTGTTGCAGTTCATATCAAAGGAAATTTAAAAGAATCCTTGGAAACAAGATTTAGAAAACATAGATTAGATAACATAATACTATGAACGAATTTTAAGATAAGTATAGAATAATGTCCTAGAATTTGGGTAAGGAAGATATTATGTGTGTATTCTTCAAAATACACCCTTTTCTGGATACTACAAGTGGATGTGGTTCGATTATAGTTGTACCTAGGGGTAATAAATATGACACGGTGTCCTAGGACTAACTTAGGGTTACCTAGTACTCGAAAATGGGCCTTTTTGTGCACCTATTATGACACTCCAAATGTTTATGCTCAGGATATTTCATATTTTCTTTATAAACCATTTTAAATGATTTAAAAGTAAATATTTCCTCAAATAAACAATGTTTATGATTATGAGATTAGTTATGCATAAATTTACGTGTTTGTATAGGTTGAAATTATGAATTATGATTCATAACCTAATTTAGTGTTTGATACTATTTAGTGATGTTGCCTAATGGAAGAAAGGGAATCAATATCCACTAACAATTTAGGAATTTCCTGACTATTCATGTTAACAATGGTAGAGTTGGAGCTGAGAAGATCATCACCATAAGTGCGCAACTTACCTATGTTATGACAAACAATCATACTAAACTAATGTTGGATCATTTCATCTCACAAAATCCTCCATGTTTTAGTGGGACTACTAATCCAGTGGTATATGAGTAGTGGATTAATTCCCATGAAAAGATATTTCTAGCATTAGGATGTAATGAAAACGAAAAGGTCATACTAGAAATATATTGTATCAAGGGATATGTTGATCAATAGTGGTCATTATCCAAAATATTAAGGAAGATGAAATATAATACATGGATTGGATAAATTTTAAAGAAATAATCTTTGACAAATACTTGCCTCATGATCAATGGACTTAAATGAAGAAGAAATCCCATATCCTAAAGAATATTAAAGAGGATAGTGTTCTAGAGTATGAGGCTACCTCTACAAGACTAGACTGGTATTCTCTATATTACATACGTGATTCGGAAGACAAGATTGATAATTTATTTAAAGGCCTTAAACCAATTCTTTGAAGGCCACTAGCTTCTCAAAAAAATTCATCATATTATTGAATAATACTACGTGCCATCAAAATAGAGAAATAATTTTCTATATAGAATTTTTTTCAAGGAAAAACAAGATAAGGAGATTTATTTTGTTATCTATTGAAAAGTTAAAGTTCCAATAAAGAAGAAGGTAATGAATAAATTCTCATTATTTGATAACTATTGAAAGAATCATTGTATAAAATGCATGAAATGAATTGGAGATTGTTTTAAGTTTAGAGAATAGGTTCACTGATCTAATGAATTCCAGGGGAAGAAATAATCCAATTATGTTCAATAATAAAATATTAGAAATATGGGACACTATACAAACGATTTACCTTAGCATCAAGGAAACCTTCCTCAGAAAAGGCCAAGAGAACAAGGCCTATTTTATGTGATCACAACTGTTGAGGTTGATATTCCTAATGATTAGGTGGAAGGTACTTTAATCATTTATTCAAACATATCCAATGCTTTATTTTATTATTTATCATATCATTATTTTATATATTCCTTGTTTTCTAAGGAAAATAGACATTTCCCTTTTTATCTAATAAAGGTGTTTTTAGTCAAAACTCCTTAGGAAAGTATCATTGCAAGAATGATGTGTTGGTCAATCCCTTTTATAAAACATAAAAGTACTTTATTTTCTAACCTTATAATCATAAATATGATTTATGTTGACATAATTATCATTATGTATTGTCTTGAAAAATTTTATTTGAAAAATCTATTACATGAAAAAGGAAGTTACAATTTTTGATATTGATATAGAATCCCTTATCATTTGAGCGAAAATATCATTATCTGGTTCTTATCCAGATACACCTTCATTATCTCTTCTAAATTAAATTCTTGGGGAGGAGGATAAAACATAATCTAAAGATCTTAAAATTGAATATGTAAATATTGTGAAATAATACATTGATGTTTTTATAAGGGATTTACTGAGAAATCCTCCATAGTGGGAAGTTGAGTTCTCTATTGACTTAATTCCTGGTGAAAGACCTATATAAAAACTCCCTATAGAATGGCCAATGTGTAATTAGTAGAGCTATATAAATAATATAAGAATTGAGTGAAAGGGGATTTATTCTCCCCAGTGTTTCACCATAAAGATCCTTTATTCTATTTATTAAGAAAAAAGATGGATTCATGAGGATGTGCATTCACTATAGAGAAATAAATTATTTTATAATAAATAAGAAGAATTCACTTCCTCTCATTGATGATTTATTTGATCAAATTAAAGGAGTTAAATATTTTTAGAAGATTTAACTTCGATTGGGATATCACCAGTTGTTTGTGGGGACAAAAGATAGTCCAAAGACAATATTTCAAATCATGTATGGACATTAAGAGTTTACAATAATTCTATTTGGACTTACTAAAAAAACAAATATTTTCATTAACCTAATGAATAGAGTTTTCAAAGAATATCTTGATGATTTTTTCGGTATTTATTTATGATGTCTTGATATATTCAAAAAGCTATGAGTACCATCAGAACTACTTTTAGGTTGTTCTGAAGACTCTTAGAAGAAAATAGTTATATGGGAAGTTTAGTAAGTGTGAATTATGGCTTTAAATAGTTTATTTTCTTGGCCATATTCTCTCTATGGATGTAATCTCAGTGGATAATACAAAGACAAAGGCAATCCAAGAATGGCATGTGCGAATGAACATAATTGAGGTATGTAGTTTTATTGGATTTGCAGGCTACTATCATCATACATAATTTTTCCCGGTTGGCTAACCCGCTAACTAAACTCACACATAAAGGGGATTAGTTAATATGAAAAAAATATTTTATAGAATGTTTTGAAGAATTTAATAGATAATTGGTCAATGATCCAATTTTGATGCTTCCCTATAGAAGTGATGGGTTTTTGATTTATAGTTATGCATCAATGATTAAAATAGTGTGTGTAATTATGAAAAATGATAATGTTATTTCTTGTGAATCAAGGCAGTTGAATACACATGGATAAAATTATCAAACTCATGATCATGAAACAGCATCCATATAAATTTCTCTGAAAATATGGAGACACTATCTCTAGGGTAAATTATAAGAGATATTTAAGGATTAAAAGAGATTAGAATACATATTTATATAGAAAAAACTCAACTTGTGGCAAAGGAGATGGCTCGAGTTACTTAAAATATTATAATTGTTCAATACACTACCACCCATAAATGGAAAATAAGGTAGAATATGATTTAAGAGGGAAATATCATGGAATTATAACTCAATTAAAGATTAAGAGAGATCTTATGGTCATGAATATAGTAAATAAGAATATAGGAATTGTTAAGGAAGTGGAAACATCATTCATTTTTCAAATGACTATTAAACCATATTTTCTAGAGAAGATAAAAAGATCTCAATCTGATGATGAGAACCTCCAAAAGAAAATTAATGTTGTTATGGATGGAAGTTTGGAAGACTTCATGAATGAGGATAAAGTTCTAAAATTTGGAAAGTGGTTATGTCTTCCATCAATAACTGAGCTAAAAATTGAACTATTAAATGCTGCTCATAGCTCAAATTTCTCTATACACCCCAGTAGCACCAATATGTATAGTGATCTAAAGTATCATTTTTGGTGGTATAATATAAAGATAGAAATTGTGGACTATGTTTCAAGGTGTCTATTTTTTCATCAACTGAAGGATGATAGACATCATTATAGAGGATTCATGCAACCTCTACCTATTTTTATGTGGAAGTGGGATGAAATTATGATGGACTTTTTCACAATAATACCAAAGACACCTAAAAGAATGATGAAATATGGTTATTTTTAACCTTCTTAAAAAATCTTCTCATTTATTCACTATAATAGTAGATTTACCTCTTGAGCACATGGAAAGACTCTATATTAAAGATTTTTTAAGACTTCATGGTGCACCTTTATCAATTAGGTCTGATTGATATCCCCGATTTACATCAAAATTTTGGAATAGTCTGCAGAAAGATTTAGATACTGAGCTTCATTTGAGTACAACTTATCACCCTCAAGCAGATAGACATTTATAAAAGAAGATCCAAACATTGGAAAAAATGATGAGATCTTTATCACTTAACTTTAAATGTATGTGGGATTAGTATTTACTTTAGGAATATTTTTCCTAAAAAAATTACTTTCATTCAAGTATTCACAAGGACCATATGAATCATTTTATGGAACGATATGTCATACACCAACTTGTTGGGATGAAGTTGGTGAAAGGAAGATCATATTCCCATAACATGTATAGGAAACAACATCAATGGTAAAGTATATTCAGACACATATCAAAGTGACACAAAGTAGAAAAAAGAGTTGTGCCGATAACTGAAGGAATGACTTTGAGTTTCAAGCAGGAGATCTTCAAGCCGGAGATCATGTCTTATTGAAGGTATCTCCATTGAAGGGTGTTATAATATATTTAACTAAATTGAAACTATTCCCCTATTACATCATACCTTTTGACATTTTATAGAGATATAGATTTTTGGCTTATCTTTTGGTGATGACACCTAGACTTTCTAAAGTGAACAATGTGTTCTAGGTATCTTTCGTAAGAAAGTACATGTTAGAATCAACACATGTCCTAAGCTATAAATAAATAGAAATGGAACTTGATTTACCTTAATGTGAAGAGCTTATTGAGATTATGGACACTAGAGACAAAGTATTGAGAAGTTGGATGACTCAACAGGTAAAATTTATTTCGAGAAAATATAAAATAGAAGAAGAATTGTGGGAACCTAATGATGCTATGAAGCAGAACAACCCACATCTTTTTAGAGGGAATCATGCATGAAAATTTTCAAGCAAGAAATTTTTGAAAGAGGGAAGAATATAACACCCCTTGATTTTATGGTATGTATCATCTTAAATAATTTCAATCCATTTTAAAGCTTACATTGACCATAAAATTATTTAATATAGTATAAATCATATAAAATCACATAGAGAACACAAAAAACTTTATAAATGAAGAATGAATGATGTAAGGGGTATTTCTAAAAGTTAAGGAACCTATACCGATGAAACAGTAACTTGAAAATAGGAATAGAAATATGAATCTTATGAATATTGAACTGGTCAAATGAAAAGTATCGCACCCATGGAAGTATGAATAAAATTTTGGCATCTTATAAATTAATGTATGGTGAAATTATATCATACTATATGTCAATCAATATTTTTGAATTTTTAGTTTAAGTGTTGGTATTTTTGTGAGTAATAAATATTTAATTTCCATTTTATAATTAATAAATTAATTTAAAAGAAATTTAATTTTCATAAAATGCATTAAAAATAAATATTTTTTTCTTATGATTGTAGGATAGTTTTATGAGACCTTATTTAATATTCGAGAGTGCTATAAAATGAGTTATAAATATAAAATTTGTATTTTATAGTAAATGATGATTTTAATTAAAAATTTAATTTTTATTATTTATAAAATTATTTTCATAAAATGGAGTTAGTTTTGTGATTCTATAGATTGAAAAATTATTAGGGTTAATTTTATATATTTTCCTAAAATACTTGAATTTTTGGTGAATTGTAAAATATTATAATTTACGATAAATGCAAAATACATGAATTATAGAGTCGTGGATAATTTTTTGTTGGTATAAAAACCATTAGTTATAAATAACATTAAATAATTACTATATTTGGTAACATTAATCATTAATTTTATTTTCTTGAGAAAAAATAATAAAATAATGAATAAAATAATGAGAAATCACCCCTCTCCTCCCCTATAAAAATCACACATCACCCCCTCTTCTCCTCACACCTCAAATCCATGAATCATGTCAAAATTATTCCTAAATCCTCATTACAAGTATTTCCCTTATGTCTAGGTGGTTATGATCATAACAAAATACCAAACCAAGGTCCCTTAAGGAGGTACTCAAAAAGGGCAATTCAAGAGGTAAATCCTCTTACTTTTTCATTTAATTTCCTTTCAATTTCCTTTTTAATTTATTATCCTCTACTCACCTCCTCTATCCAAATGAGCATGATAACTGTAGTATAAAATATATAGTGTAATTATATCATGCTAATTTTATATCCTTCATCAAACTCCTTTCTCTCTATCTTTTATTTTAAAAACAAAATCATCGTACGTGAGGTGCCGATTTACAACTATTGTGGACAGCAGATTTTTGTTCATAAATTTATCCTTAATGGAAGGAAATGAAACAATTTTTATGGTTGAACTAGATTATGAAATATTTATTACAGACCCTGTAATATTTTATAATCATTCTGTTTATATTTTATTAATTATTTAAACAAAACTAGTGTGTGATGATCGAAAAAATGCTAAAATAATCTATGTAATTATCACTAAAATTTTATCTAATAATTCATCCTCAAACGATATAAAAAATATTATATATAACTATTTAATATATTTATATTAATTAATAACACATATAATTAAAATTCATGATAATTATACTCATTTTACTTAAACTTCATTACTTATAAATAAGAAAACCAATCATAATAACCAAAAAAGCAAGCACTCTCAAACGATGAAATAGTATACTTTAACTCATAAAAGGCAATGAATTAACCAAATAAAATTATAGAAAATAAAATACATGTAGTAATGGTTATGAATTATTTAATTAATATATTTAATCTGATTATCTAAGACATTAAGAACAAGTGTAGAACAGATTCAGACATAAGGTAAGGGACATCGTCTCAAATTTATTTTCTATGAGACTTATTTGATAGTGTGCACCTAATAATTTCTATGCGGTGTATCTACTTCCCCTTTGATATAATTATTCATTTTAAATTATATTTATATTATATATTCATATTTTTGAATCATGGATATGTTTATTTTCTTATCCATATACAATTTTACATACGGTGTTTATTTTTAATGTCATCTCAACTGTAGAAATATTGATGAATCTGTATCCTCTACCCAATAAAGATATTTATAAGGAATATTAATCCTTAATTAAATATATATATATATAAAGAATTATTTGGACTTTCGGTGTGGTTTGGGGCCTGATATATCCCATTGATGCATCGACAAATCTAATGATACAAAATAGTTGGAGACAAACCCTTTATGTTTCTTTCCAAATACAATCAGACGGGTTTGGACCCAGAGATATAAACTATATTGATGATATAATGGTTCATTTACTAGATACATTACATCCACTAAATTTTCATTTTCTTATTAATTATTTAGTTACTACTTTCCATGATATTTTCTCTATGACAAAATATAAGGATACATTTTCATTCACAGTTTATGTGTGGCATGTGTTGGCCAAATTATTTTCCTTTCCATGATTTCTACACCTTATTTACGTTAATTATCTTATTATTGCTTCATATAACCCATAATGAGTGTTTTATCTCACTCTAATTATGTTTACTTTTCCATGGCTTTGAATATTAATATTTTGAATGAGTTTCAAGAATGTTGTTTACTTCATTTTATTATGTACCATCTTTGTATTTTATATTTTCAAAATGTAATATAGGCTTCTTGAATATAATATGGTCTTCTAAAACTGCTAAAATGATCGATCCTTCAGGATTTGATTTCCTTTTAATCATTCAAATGTAATTAAATATTGCACCGACTCCAATCTCCTGGGGTCAGGGCATTAAAAGTTTTTATAGGATCAACATTTATGCCATATTTATATATGATATATCTAGGGAGTAAAATCCGTTGTAACCAAAATTCACCTTTTAAATGTTTTATATAAAATATATATTCATTCATGTATTGAATAAAAATCCTTATAATATTTTTTTATCCTTAAAAACTTTTATAATGAACCAAAAAATCATTAAGAAAACAAAACACACACTTATCCAAATAATCATGGAAAACACTATTTATAAAATCCATATATACAACTGGATCATTTTTTCAACCCAAATATAATAACCAAAAACTCATAATTCTTATATCTAATATGAAATTAGGTTTTCAAATTGACATCCTCCTTTACATTCAGATAATGGTATCCATACCTCATATCAACCTTTAAAAAATTATGTGCTCCATATGGCCGATCAAACAAGTCATCGATATGAGGAAAAAGATAATTATTCTTAACAATAATTTTATTCCAATAATTATTATCATTTAAAAGTGTCATGGAAACATATTTATTTTTAAATAAAGTATAACCCCAAGGTGAGGTTCTAGGAGGAATGAAAAACTATTTAATAAAATTTTCCAACTACATTTTCAATTCTAAATGTTCTAATTGAGTCATTTGATAATGGGGTTTTGAAATTATATTACCATCAGTGACTATATCAGTCGTAAATTAAAGTTACAAATCTGGTATAAAACTGGGAAACTCATCCAAAAAACAACCTGATAATATTTTACTACTAGAAAATAATTAATATAAAATGTTCCCATATTTTCAAAAATATTATCAAGGTAACATTAATTTTCATCTCCTAATAGTTTCCCAGCTTCTCGATATTTTATAAAAATTAATTTTTTAATCTTATTTATGAAATGAAACTTATTTTATAAAATAAATTCTTTTTCTCTATAATGTAACTTCGCATGATTAACTAAACGTCAATCAATACCCAGAATAATGTCAAATTATACAGTGGTAATGTCAAAAACCTTTATGAGGAAACCCCTTCCAAAGATGATAATAGGAAGATCATTGTAAAATATTCTTACATTCACACTATGCCCATATGCTTTTACCAAATATACAAACTTCATTTTATCATGTAAAATTTTCATTTTTTCTAGAAAATTTATTATAAATGAATGAATGTGTAGATTCTAAAAAATAATACATTAGCATAATCTGAATAAAGATTTAATGTACCTTTTACTCCTTAGTTTGATGGTCTATCTTTTTCTAAAGTAGTTGAAATGGATTTTACCATATCGTTCTACTTATAAACTTGTTATTTCCAATAATTTATTCTCTTATTCATATATACATATTTATAACGACCCATGTCATTCAATTTAAAATAACTAAATTACTCTTCATAAAAAAAATTCGTACAAATACAAAAATCTTTTTCATTGAAATCATGACCTATATACTCACACTAAAAAATCATAACAACTTCCCATATTTATTAAGATGTTTCCCATGATGATTTTTATAGCATATATCAAAAAATGTAATCTTTATTTTATTACCTTAAAATCGGAGGTCTTATTTTACTTATTGTAGTAGAATTTCATATCATCATAATAGTTCATTTCAACCAAATCAGAAAACCGAACAAGTTTCTCAAAAAAATTCAATTCATGATAATTCAACACCTTTTTGAATCTTGGTTTCAATCATGAGTAAAACATTAAAATTTTACTCTCAATATTAGAGATAAAATATAGTGTTTACCTTTCCAATGAGTGTAAAGTATGCTTTATACGAAGCCGTTGAATTGTTCTACTTCTATCTCAACTCTATGAATTAATTTTCCATTTTACTTTGAAAAATTGTGAGAAAATATTTCTCAAGGAAGATATTCATAAATATATCACACTACATGGAATCAATATCTTCTCTTTCTCTAGTATTTTTAACCATTGACCACTATTGATCACATTAACCTTCAAAATGGTTAATCAAGAGATTTTTCATTTGATGATCCAAATGAACCATTACTTTAATCATCTTTTCTATGGATCTAATCCATCCCTCAGTAACCACCGAGTTAGAAGATCCACTAAATGTTGTAGGGTGTTGTATCATAAAATTATCTATTATAAACATGTTCATCTATCATATATCTTACTTCTCACTAGCGTAGATACCACAACCATTTATATCCTTTTTTAAATGATCCATTACATCAAAAAACTACTATGTTCTAATCCAAACCACTCCATATTACCAATTTTTAAGGATATTTTTCCTCTTGCTGAATTCATACATCCGCATCCATATTTCCTTTATAGAAATCCATTCTCATTAGAAATATTTTAGATGAATAAAAATTTTAATATCTAAATTATATGTTCTAAAAAATAAATTAGAATCTCTTATGGGGATTTACATACATTATATTAACCTCTAAAATTTTATAATCCTTTTCTCTAATAACAAATGTAATGAACCGATCTCAAATAATATATAAATTATTTTTTTGAAAAGAGTAATTTTTCTTTAATTCATAAAGATAATTTTGGTTAAATGTTTTAGATTACGGATTCATCACTCTTATATAAAAAAACATTACATTACGAAATGAACAGTTCCACTTAGTATCCTTTTTTTCCAAAATCAAAAAACTTAATATATAATAAGTATTATTTTAATAATATATCTCCCAAATTTTTCTATTGAAATCTACATCATACGTATTCATTTTTTAAAACTTTTGAAAAAAATTGAAAATGTGTGATGATGAAAAAAATCCTAGTAATCAATATATAAAAAGAAATAAAGAAACAAAGAAAGAAACTCGTTAGTCTATGAAATCTGAAAAGAATTTTCCTTTCTCAAAATAAAGATTGAACACGCATAATAATTAACATAAAAATTAAATCAGCTTCACTAACCAAAGCATTTCATACAAAAATTTCATCAAATAATATTAAAAGAAAAAATAAAACTCATAATGGTTTCTTGTCAATCATAAAAATTCAATAAAAACATTTTGAAAAACAATTTATACAGTCACCCTTAGCAAGTGTCATATAATTTTCTTTAGATATAATTTTATTAGATTACCTTGTGAAATAATTATATTTCTATAAAAATATAAATAAAACATAAAATAAACTTTAAGGTAAATTGGTACATCATTTTGGTGCCATAAATACAAATAAAAAATTCATTGGAGAGCTATATTTTTCTCACCCATTCATGTTTTATAATAAAACCACCCATCCATGGTTTATAATAAAACCCCCAATCCTTAGTTTATAATGGAACCAGCCATAATTGGTTTATATAAGAACCACCCATCATTGTAAAAAAAATTCAAAAACTTTTACATTACCAGAACACATGAAGGATTGTATAAAAATATTATGTACACCTATAAGAAAAATATTTTTTGATATCTAAATATCAATTCCATTTCAATTTTTTTTTGAAAATATTCAGAAAAAAATGAAATAGGGTTTCTATTTTCACATAACATGAAATAATGTAATGAAATTAAACATAAAATAAAGGTTACCATAGTTGGAAAACTCATTGACACCGTATATACTAAAATATGATATTCTTTTTTCCTTTTTATAAAGTTATTAAATCTAAAATATATAAAAATATTCTTTTTCAAATAAACTAAAAAATGAAAAAGTAACATAAAACATATTTTATTATTTGTTTATTTCCATATAAATAAATCAATAATTTAATCTTAAAAATATATACTTGGAATAAATATATTTAGAAAATAATCCTGTAAAACATTCAAAATTAAATTTTCAAAGTAAAGTGTCCCTTAACTCGAGTTAGACTCATTACAAACATTCCTTATATTACAAAATAATAAAATTATGTTAATTATTTACTTGATTAAGGTTATTTTTCATGTTTAGTGTTCCTATTATTTTATATATCTACATGTTATATATGACTACTTAGTCAATTAAGTTCATGTCGGAGTTTTTTATTATATTTGGCACATACAATCAAAATGAATTTGGTATGTTAAATATAGAAAAAATTCATTATTCTATAAGATCTAAAAATTAATTAAAATTAATATAAATATTAGTAATTAGGCAAAAGTTATTTTTTTTCCCTGTCATAAAATATTATAAATAATAAATTAAATAGAGTGACACTTCTAAATTTATCATTTAATGAAATATTATAAATGTCAAAATCATATATGAATGCAAACAGAAGATCAAAAATATGAAGTTTGGATGATCATTTAATTATTAGAATCATACCATATAATAAAGGAAAGTTTTTAAATGAATTCAAATACTTATAATGTTAGTTTTAACCCAAATTAGTCAGTTTCACTGTTATGAGGGTAATAATAATTTATTCTAGTTACTATTCATAAAGGAAAAAATAATAAAACAAGCATATTTATCAAATTTAAACCTCTTAATTCCAAATAAGGACGCTATTTTTCAAGATTCATTTTCTTGAAATTTCATAATTTAATTTTAAATTAAACCCACAAAACATTATGAAAAATAATGTTATAGAAAATTCCTTTTAAGTATAAAAAATGTTTTTATACCAAATTCAAGTATAAAATTCATTAAAAATAACATAAAAGGTTTATGTTTAATTAAAAGAAACTAATTAAATTTTGAAACCAATCCAAAATATAATTCTAATTTGTAAATATATGAAAAGAAAATATAGTTTCCTATATAAATTTGTATTTTTTATTATTCATGGAAAATTTAATATTTTTGAAAAATTCTACAAAGTTTACCCTATGATAATTTTGATATAATGATTTAGAAATTGAAATTAATTTTTTATTAGAAAATTACTTTACATTATTATTGTGATTATATATCTTTAAAATCTAATTAATATATATAAATAATACTTGAAAAGGATTTTTTATAAAATTTATTGAGTTTCTATAGTGTGTACCCATGAATCCTACTCTATGGTACTATCCTCTAGGCCACCATGCCTCTAATAGACTTAAATTAGGGGATAATATGCCCTCCCAACACCTTCTCCCAACTGTCCTGATTCTCAGTTGGTTTTTTCATGAACATCACTTAGTCCTCGATATCAAACGCCCTATATTTTATGATGTGTGAATCATTATGAATATAATTATGAAGATGGGATATAAATATGACATCATCAACTTTCTAGAGCAGCAGGGGAGGCACTATTTTATAAGCCACATATCTAACTTGTTCCCATAACTCAAAGGATATAATAAACTAGGGTCTTGGCTTTCTCCCCTGACTTATTATCTGCTACCCACATCGAGGTAAAATATCTGTGACAATTCTTTTACCAAAATTTAACTCCAAGAGAATCCATTGCCAATAGATAAAAATATTTTGGTGGTCCTTTGACACCTTCATCTTCTTGTGAACAACCTAAATCATATTTTTGAAGCTCTACTCCACATCAAGACTAAAAATTATTACCTCTATAATCTAATTCTATTTCAATGGGGATCTAAATATGCCCTTGTATAATTCCCACTAAGGGGCCATACAAATGAATGAGTGATAGCAATTATTAAAATCAATGTCGACCAAACATAGGTTTTGGAAACATGATCCATTGAACTCTAATATTCTTTTCCGCAATATATCCTCCAATGTTAGGATGATTTATGTTGTCTTCTTATTAATCCAGGGGTGTATGATAGTGCTAAGGTGTAAAAGAGATCCATATTATTCTGTAATACCCTCTAAAATGACAAAATAAACTAAAGTTATCACTTCTAAATCACGATCATCAGATCACATTGATTCCTCATTACATCATCCACATATTATGTCCCAAGAACATCCATTGTACATGACTCTAAGTTTGATTTAAATTGATATATTTCATTAGTTGATACATTATTACCTAGATAACATCATGTCCCCCCGGATCCTATGGTAACTGAGTGATGAAATCAATCCAAATATCCTCACACTTCAACTCTTAAATAAACCCCTAAGGAAATTATGTTCTACGTTTATCTTCTAGTAGACTAAACATCATTACATAAAATCCACCACTTAACAATTCATTCCAAGAAAAATACCTACCACCTAAAGCCATGATACATCTTATATATGATGGGTTTATCCAATTGAGGTTATCTTTGAAAATCATTAAGGAAACCCTCATGCATTTTGACATAACATTCCATGCTAACATCTTAACTATAGCCCAAACCAGCCTACCACATACTTGAAGAGAATCCCTAATCCCCCTAGGCTAATAAAAATCAACTCGGGTATCAGTATAACTACTGGGGATTATTTTACCCTTAAGAAACCAAATAAAATATAAACATGTCATAAAAATATAAAGATTAATACATAATCCAAAAAAAACTTCTCGTATAAACCAACATTTAATTCAAAAGTTAAAAACTAAAATCTATATGGAATGAAAATAACAGAAGAATAAAGTGCCTAAAAAATACTCAATCAACCCGGTTATTTGAAACTGATGGTCAGATCACCATTTCTATGTGACTCACAGGTCACCACCATGATTTTAAAAATCATATTCTTCTCAAGGTAGATGAAACCAGATCAATCCGAAATTCCAAGATAAGAAGAATGTTTTACATGACATGAGGACTAAATACCCACATACATGAGTATATAAGATGTGGTCCAAATCGAGTAGGATACCTCCATGTGTCTTCTTCATTCCATTTATAAAGGAAATCAAAACATATATTTTTAAAATAATAAAAACAAATAGGATTTAATATACCATTATATGATATATGAATAAAAAAACATTGAACATACACTTTCTTAATATACAAAATTTATAAAACAATCTATAAATAGGTGTGAAGACTCTAAAACCAACAATTTTTATTTAAACCCCACACTTTTGGAAATAAACCCACACATTGATTAAAAACATTCAAATGCATTTTAACCAAGAACACCATTTATAAATCCATTTTCTCCTTTTCCCTTTAAAAACCTTTACACATCCTACTCAAGATAAGTAAAGGAATGAGGGAAACTATAACCAAATTCAACCATTTAAGGTCAAAAATAATTACAATATATATAGAACCAAACAAATCAACATCAAGACTAAAACACAAGAGAATTAATACAACAAAAAAGTTCATCCAAATAATAATCAATGAACATGAAAATATATAGATAAAAATTCATAACACATGATACATAGAATGAGAAAACACTAAATGGACTATTGGGACATCATAGGAAATATATAGGTGGACCTACTATTTGAAGGTTAACAACCACACATATGTGAACCGAATCTCTCCAACCAGTCTCCTTAGTGGTCATCCCTCTAACTAGGTGTTTGGTCCAAGAGGGACCTAAAAACCCTAAGATGGGGGTGAATTAATGTATGGATATTCTTATGAATTTCATCCTTCCCCACTAGATCATGAAGTTCATATTGTAAGGGTCACTTTGTTTGAGCTTAAGTGTTTATGTCGATCTAATTCTGTACTTATTTATCTGATGATGGTGTTTGAAATTAATGCATGAAATTAAGTACATAGGCACATATATTTTTTCTTGGTTCACCCACATTGGGATACATCCATGGATAATACAATGGTAGTTTTATGATTGTACAAAATCCACTAAGTTTCACTACCAAAATGTGGTTTGTTCTAGATCACTTATATGCCTAGGATCACTACCTTTTTAAGGTTTTAGGGTTATCTCACTACACTCTCAAGGTTCACTCCCTATTTCAATTTCTCTGGATCACTACCAGTGGAAGGGATCCCCTTCTTCCTCTTCATTTTTTTACTACTCTTGGAAGGGATTAATCCCCAATTTATAGACTTTTAGGTCTCTTCATTTGCATGAAGGAAAACATCCTCAGTTGTAGATAGATTCTTTATTGAAGTTCCACTTTCATCAATCTAATGAATACCAATTTACCATTATTCTACTGGGAAATAATTTCATAACACTTTCACGATGCTCACTACATTCTCTAATCCCACATATTTCATGCAGCTCACTTAGCCTTCGCAAAGAAAACATCTTTAGAAAATATAACTTCTTTCATGAAGATCAATTATCATTTGTGAAGAGTGCATATTTCAATTATATTTTAATGGTAATTTCCAATGATTCCACAAGATTCTAACCATGATATCACCATTTCATGATGCTCCCTCATTTTAGTCACAATGCTCCCTATCTCATAAAGCTCCAGGAAAATTCAATGTTCCTGGTGCTCATCATAACCATGGAGATCACTGTCAAAAACCTTCACACATTCCCTAAACACCGTTTAGAAATCCCATTCTTCACGAAACTCAGGCCTCGACCATATTTTCATAAGTCCTTCAAGGAAACACAGCTTTTTCAATGTTATCCAAACTCCATATTTTGGACCCCAAAAATTTGGAAAACACTGGAAAATGACATCAACTTGTATACACTATTTTCAATACCACTTACAGGGAATAGATTCCGTTTTCATGGATATTTTTTAACATATATTCTTAACATTACCTCTTCAACTTCCCCAACTAATCTAGGAACCCACTTTCCCAATAAACATAATCAGCCCAAAAATATAATAGTGTTACTGTGATGTATTTTTTTCCAACACTAGGTGTTATGTATTATTAGTGGTAGTAGCCAGGGCGTAAATATTAACTATCCTAACAGTATCCCCATACTTCCTTCATTTCATCCTTGGTCTCCCCAAAGAATAACCAAATATGTACTCCATAAACAAATAAATGTCATCTCATAAAAATAACAAAGCCTAAAGCCTAACACCAGAAACACATCCTTCCCATCTACGACTAAAAAAGATACTTGACCCATAAGACCCCATTAATAATATCATAATTCATCCATCACATGGATATGCATTATTATCATAAAAAGGGAGTTTAATAAGAGAAAAATAAAAAAATCAATCAACACACCATAAAGTTCCAACTAATCCTTTATCTTATCAAACATAGAATATACACTTGGAAATTACTTTTTAAAAGAATTTGGAATGATTGAAAAATTCCATATAAATCATGATCATTAACTAGAATGTTCAAGCAAACCATGTAAAACTTCATGTCACTTTATAAAACAGTACCACCCTTTGAAACAAAAAAATCCTTTTAGATATAGAAAGGGAAACTAAATTTAAAAATCCCATTTGGATTAAAATCAAGTGAATAAGTTTTATTCTCAATGATAACCATATTTATAATTTTATCAAGAATTTAGATCATATAAAATACAATTTTACATCAAATTTCAATTTAAAAGTGAAATTAAAACATATAAGCCACAAGAAAACCGAGACAAGTTTAAAAAATCATAAATTAATCATATATGACTTATATCATTATTTTCTTATGTGAAAATGATCTTATAAATCCAATAAACCATGTAACTCTTAAATAAAAGGAAAATAAAATGGAAACACCGACCTTGTGTGGTGGAATAATGTAACCTCTGATGAAATCCATCGAATTTGGTCTCAAAAGGGGGATCGGAAGACTTAGAAATCCAAAAAAAAATCTAAAATAACCCTAGGCATGGAAATATTCTATTCATGCCCATTAGGGATATATTATAAGAGAAAAATTTAAGAATACCAATGAATATGAGGAAGGGTCACTAACATTTTGAATTTGGGTGAATAGTCACCATTAAACCACATCAAAATGCACTTGTAGGAACCTTGGATTGCTATAGAAGGTTAGAAATATCATTTAAGCCTGGGGGATGGAAGTGGAGGACAAAATAGAGAAAACCCCATTTAAAAAGATATAAAAAAGGAAAAAAAATACCCCTCTTCGAGTGGGTTTTATAGTTTACCATCATGGTTAAACAAAACGTGTGCTAACCATATAGATAATTGTAGTTAAAAACTATATGGACTGCACAGCTAGAAAAAAAATTTGTTTAATTTTTCTTCTACACAATGTGACCTAAAAAAGTCCCAAAATTTTCAACTTTTATTCTCAAACCACCTCTAAATCTAGGGGTAAGCCATCTTTAAAATTTCAACACATGAAGGAGACACTATGTGTGTCCCAAAATCTGTAACAATACACTTTTTTCCACATATAGTCTAAAATCAAGATATAAGTAATAAATAACCCACCGAAACCCACCCTCCATGATGTAAGGTGAGTTATGTGATGAACCACAAGAGAATTCCATAATAATAAACACTTTAGTGATAATGATTCCTCAAAATAAAACCACTAAATCCAAAAGTATATCAAATGTCTCCAAGAAAACAAATTCATACTCACTGACATAAGACCCAATAAAGGAAATAGAAACTAGGAATGTGTCTCCTATACATTTAGAAATCAACTAAATGGTGTAAATAAGAGAACACCTCCAATGAATACATATTCTATGGGAAAATCTATAAAAGGATCCATAGAACAGTTAATAGAAAATTCTCACTTCTTTAAAGGACACCCAGCCTCATGAAACTCAACACCCACATAGTTTAGTGTTCAATGATATTATAATTAACCTATAAATGGAATGACATTCAATTAATTACACAATTATAAATGATGTGGGATTGCGACCAAAGTCACCATACCTTAGGGGTAAATAAATACCTCATCCTGGATCACCATCTTATAGAGAACCCCATAAAAACATGTACCATTAATTACTAAAATTTCTAAAAGAAACATCTTTTCAAATTACCCAAGTACCAACCCAAAGTACTATAAAAACCACATCATCGAGAAATTGAACTTATAGAAGGTCACATTACATGAAAACTTCAAAGGCCTTAAAAGAAGATAATCAAGCAATAATTCATGCACCCAAGCTCAAAACTAATGGCATCTCATAAGCCAGAAGATGAACAAAAAAATACAAGAATCTAACAACATGAACACACCCCTAAGTTTTACAAAAAAAAAATCTCTCGTTAAGATTAAATAAAAAAACTACTTGAAAATCATCTTTTCATTCCTCATCACATTTAAAAAAACAAAATATAATTGTTTCCTAAAAATCAGATAACTAGTATAACACATTTTAGCTTCTTTCAAAACATTCTCAAAAAAAATAATGTCTAATCACACCACCTTTCTTTTCTAATACCACTTTCTAGATCATTTCCATTAAAAAAAATTAAATTTAATTAAAACACAACTCACCCATACCATTTAAGAAAACAAAAAATGTTCCAATTTTCAATGGTTAAAGTACCACTTCAAACCATTCAATTAAAACCAAGATCTTGAAATATTTTTTACAAAACATATTCCAAATGAATTTTCTATAAAAAATTTGGACAAATTCCAAAATCAAATAATTTTCCCTTAAATCCTTCATAGTATTTAAACACCCCATTTAAATTTCACAACATAACCCATTCAAGTTTCGAACATTTTAAAATATCAAAATACTTTTTTTTAATTCTTTTTTAAAAACTTCTAAATAAATTTACACTTTTAATCACTACATGAATTACCCATGAAAAAATTTTATATGTTCCAAACCACACCTCCCATTTCATTTTTCCACCCAAAAGAGATTGAAACCCATTTAAAGCTCAACATAAAATTTTAAATCAAATTCTAAAACTTTTCACTACTTTATATTTCAAGTACCACGTGAAATTCTATTTGAAAAACATCATTCAAGAAAAATAAATTCACCTTAAATGGGTTTAAAAACACCACACAACCCAACCTATAAGGGATAAATATTAACACTATGAAATTTTAGAACTTCTAAGAACTCAAGGAAATGCGTAACACCTACAACATGTTCAATAATAACCTCAGTTGGAAGTTGTCTCCTAATAATAGATAATTCCCCAAAATCCTCAACGGGTTCCTCTACATTCACATGATTTTTAGGAAACAATAAGAATAGAGAAGGATAGGTCCCTAAAATGGAATTAAACTATCAAAGTAGAAACCCAAGGAATAATAATCTCTCTTACTTCAAGACATTTTTAGGAGCCTCTTAGAAACTAAAACAAGAAATGGACCCAACCATATATGCTCCTAAAATAAAATAGGTGGCCCCATAACAAATGGAACCAAACAAAACACTATTTCAATACATCCCTTAAAAAAGATTAAAATATATTTGAAACTATCATTTAAAAGATTATCTATTTCTCATCACTCTTTTCTCAAAACCTCATCCCATTACTGAGACCCACCTATCTCAAAAGTCATTTAAACCAAGGTTCAACCCCTTTACCTTTTAAAATAATCACATACAGGTTTTTAAAAATTTACATCTCACACACCTTCTCAAAACAATTTCAAACTCCTCTTTGAGATAATTCAAATCAAGGAAAAAATATTCATATACCAACTCTCAAATCATACAATTTAAGACATAAATTGTTTCAAAAAATTACACTTTCTAAACTAAAATTATTTTTCACTAAAAAAAATTCCATTACAGAAATTTAAAAATAGAAAAAAAATTTGTTTTCAAACCACCGAAAAATATTTTTTAAAAATGAAACATATAATCTATACAAAAAACCCAAGGTACAAAAACAAGACCATATTTCAAATAAAACTACTTAAAAATACATAACTTTCTATGAAACCCCTGATAAAACACCATTATAGGATAATAGGATAGTGAATTACTCCATTGGAATAAATCTAAGAGACAAGGGAGGAAAAAATCATAAGGATTAATTAAACTATACATATTTCTGCTACATGGTATGGTAAACCATGCGCTATCTATGGAATATAAATTTTCATGATTGTAGAGTCATACAACATAGGCACCACATGGTTTACCATATTATCTATGTATATTATATAACCTTATCCTATTAAACATTATCACCTAAAAAATAGTATATTACTATTGAAATAACTAATATACTCAATGGGGATAAAAATGATCTTCTCAACACATCAAAAATCAATTAAAACATCTATATATGAACTTATGGTCAAACCTAAATATTGATACACCCATTTTTAATCAAGATTTAGTGTGAGGAAGATCTAGGTAATACCTTACCCACACAATCCACCAGAGTCCTAATAATAACCTAGTGTCCAAAATAACTAGAAACAGACTAAGTAATTAAGGTTAATTATTTGATGCCATTTTTTATGATCTATCACAGGGCTTCATCCAAACCAGATCCTGAACCGTCCCTCCACATACCCAAGGAGTATCCCTGATCCCCCTAGACGAAGATTTGTGTCTAGGTTATCAACATAACCAATGATAATGGTTCCATATTTAATAAAGGAAAAAAATTAAACATGGATTAATAATAAAAAGATAAAGATAAATAACAAAAAACATCTCATATAAAAGAACATTTAATATGATATTTACAAAAGTAAAATAGGAGATAAAAGAAAATAAAGGAATACTATAGAGGATGAAATGATACTTGATCCACTCAGTTACACGAAATCATAGGTTCTATCAATATCTCTATGTGACTCACATTCCACCACCATGATTTCAATAACAATATTATTCCCATATAAGATAAAACCTGATCAATCTTGAAATCCATGAAATGAAGAAACCAAAAAAATAAATGAGAAATATATACCCACCATCATGATTATATTGTCTATGATTTGAATCCAGAAGGATACCCCCGTTAGTCCATTTCAATCCTTTTTATAAAAGAACCAAAAATTTCTAGTTTGAAAATAATAAAAAATAATAGGATGTCATTTTCCTTTTCATGTTATAGAAATAAAAAACATGGAAAATGCACTTTATAAATGTATAAATTTTATACAACATGACATTATGAGGTTTTATTGAAACTAACAAATTATAAAAAAACAATTTTTCATTAAACACCACAATTTAGACTATAAACCCACACATGGTTTACACAATTTCAAAATAATTTCAATGAATAATGTCATTTAGAAATACATTTACCCATTTTTTCCTTAAAATATATTACCCATAAAACTAAATATGGTAAAGGAAACAAGGATAAATACAACCAAACGTTTCCATTGATGTTAGTAAATAATTCCTACAAACATATGAAACCAAACCAGTCAAAATCAAGACTAAAATGCAATAGGATCAATACACAAAACAAGTATATCTAAAAAATAACCAATGAACATAAAAATATATTTACGAAAATTCATATCATATGATACATATCAGGATGCAGTACTAAAAGGAATAATATAACAATATAGGAACCGTATAGGTCGACCAAATGCCAGTAGCCTAACGGTCATACATCCATAAAATTAATCACTCTAACCAGTCTCCTCAGTGACCATCCAACTTTTTAAGTGTTAAGAACAACTAGGGGATATCTGGTGCATAAATATTATCTTTCTTAATAACACCCCAATAATTACCACTTTATATCCTTAGTCTTTCTAGGGAATAAGTAAAGAGTTTGTCCACAAAACAATAAGTTCCATATCATATCAATAACAAAGTCCAAATTATATCACCAAAAACACAACCTTCACTCCTCCCACACTATCCTTGAAATTATTCCCAATCTATAACACAATATTAATCAAATCATAAATCATACATAACATGGATAATCATTATTATCACAAAAAACATGGGGTCTTAATAAGGGTACAATAATAATCAATCAATCAACCCCTCATAAAGTTCCAACTAATACTTTATGTCGTCTCAAATAGAATATAAATTTGTACATCCATTTAAGAAAAATTGAGTCCAAATACAATTCCAAATAAATCATGATCATAAACTATCACAATCAAAAAACCCACTAGAAATTTCATTTCACATTAAAAAACAATACCACCCATTGAAATATGGAAGCGCCTTTAAACATAAAAAGTTAAAAACACATTCAAACCCCTATTTGATTCAAAAACCAATGAAGAAGTTTTTTTCTCAATTAAAACATTCTTTGTAATTTTATCAAACAAATAAAATTCATAATATACCATTTTAATTCAAAGTCCATTTAAACATCAAATTCCATCCAATATTCCACATGAATACCCTGAGAAGTTATAGAAAACATTTATAAATAAAATATAAATATCTTATCACAATTATCTATTTTGAAAATGAATGAAAAAAAATAAATAACTTATGGAACTATTAAATAAAATGGAAATGAAATGTAAATAGAAACCGCATGTGGTGGAATCATGTCACCTTCGATGGAAACCATCAGATTTGGTCTCAAAGGGGGTCTCACATCCCCTAGGGAGATGTCCACAAATTTTAAAATAAACCTAGGTATGGAGATCATCCAAGAATAGATAGAATGATTAAAGGAGAAGTCTAAATGAAAAAAAAAATCCAAGAAGAAGAGTAAGGGAACTGTACCCTATTGAATCTGGGTGAATAACCACCAAGAGACCACATCAAAATAAATGTAAAGAATATTTGGAGAGGTAGAGAAGGTTTTTAATGGTGTTTGAGATGAGGGGCTTTATGTGGGGTCCAAATGTAGGAACCCCAATTAAAAAGTTACAAAAATGAAAAAAATACCACTCTTTAGGTGTGTTTCAATGATTACCCCCAAGTTTTAAAAACTATGTGTTATCCATGTAGATCACCACTATAAAAAACTATAGGTAATCTACAATTTCATTATACAATTAGTTTAACCTTGGGCCTTAACCATGTGACATGGAAAAAGTTCCCAAACAATTATATTTTTCTCTCAAAACGCATCTAATGTGATGGTCCAATCCATATATAAAATACCCACACACAAAAATTGATACCTTGTGTTTCACATGCATCAAAAAAAGGATGAAAATACTTCCCTATAATAAGACCCTATGTTATTTATCCTATAACAATGACTCTAGGGAATCACCATGAAAAATCTAATCATGTATCGTCCCTATGAATGAGTTTCTGCACTACGACTCCTCCACCTGCTATAAAAATCATGGATCTACCCTCATATAGAATACATATACATTACCATCAACCTCATATTATCTAAGATTTAAATCCACTAACTCTGCTATTTTTGTTTAGGAATCCTTATATTCTCAAATAGCTCCTTGTAACTTTATACTCATATTATATTCCACAACTTTTACATTTCCTTATGTATAGGAAATATCAAAATCATAGTGTTGGAGAAACTTCATCTAAAAATGATCTTTTATATTCATATCACACTGATAAAATATATAACTCACAATTTTTTTATCTTAAAATATCAAAAATAGTTCCTTGATGAGATAATTTCATAACTTCTTTATGGATAACACCACCACCTCATCTCTAGAACATGAGTATCAATGTTACCCTCATTGGGTTGAAATGACTTAGACCAATAAAAGTCCAATTCCCACATTTTCATCAAGACACATCCCAAAACCAAGTCGAAATCATCATAAAAAACCTCAAACATCATGACCTCTAAAATAAAATGATAAAAAGGGGAATTAAACAACTCCTTCTTCATGAATTCAAAGGATCCTTACACTAATTTTTTAAAATGAATGTCAGGTCCTTACATGTTAGGGGTGTTAACTGAGATATAATATATAATAATTCAGACACCATCCTTTGATAATAACCCACGAGACCAAGAAATATATAGAAATATCTAATGATATTGGGAATTTCTCATTAAAAACTACTTTAACCTTTAGTTATTCTTCCACTATAACTTTTTGGGATATCACATGTCCATGTAAATGCCCCTATAATGTTAAGAACATGCACTTAGACAATTTACCATACAACTGGTGTTGTTGAAGATTCATAAAAATGATCCTTAAGTTCTCGGAATTCTCCTCCTATGACCACATGTATATGAAAATTTATTTTATTAACACAACTATGAAAAAGTCTGGGAACTCATGTAACAAGAAGTTTATGAGTCTTGTGAATATAACTAGTGTGTTCATGAAACTAAAAGACAAAACTATGAACTCAAATTTAACTTACCATCACTAAAAATTGCCTTTAGGATATCTTCCTCTTTCAACTTCAATAGATGATATCCATTCCATTGATCAATCATAGAAAACATCTAGCTCCCCTCAACTATTCCAATGGATTTTCAATTCTAGAAAGAGCTTAACAATTATTTACCATCACCAAATCTATTCTCTGGTATTATATATACAATCTCATACTACCATCCACTTTCTTGAAGGAAATTTTTAAAACTCCCCATAGTGAAACAATTGGCCTAATGAATCCTTTCTGAACATATCATCAATCAGGGACCTAAAATTCCACAACCCAGGGGGTTTCATTTGATAAGGACCCAAAAACATATGTTAAAATACCAACTAAAACTCTATTCCAAACATGGAAACATGTTGTGGTGGTAGTTTCACAACCACCTTAGGGAAAGCATCCAAAAATACTAAAACAACATTGGGAACCTCCAATGAATTATCCCTCACTGAATCTTTCATTGACATAGACATCAATGAAATAAGTTTATCTACTCGCTAACTTCCCATCTAGAAACCTTGCTTTTTGGTGAACATCATCCCCCATTCTCTAACATGAAAAAACATAACTCTTCCCTGGATATAATCAAGCACTTCACTAATAGAATACAACCAATCAATTACTTAATAAACATTATATAGTTATATCTATTGCATAAAGAAACCTAATAATTATTTACTCTTACCCATAATCAATATACATCCCTGACACATGTTAAAAAATATATCTATGCCTTTTACTGAAGTGGATAAAACCATGGGTGTGAAAAAACTCTTCATGTCTAGTCTCAATTCTCAAAGCAATGTGGGTGAAAGAACAAAGTTTACAACTCTACAATTAAAAAAATAAAAAAACATGGTATATGATAAACTTATCATAACTTGAATAGTATCTAGGGTCTTTGGTCTTGATGCCTCTATTAGCTGAATTTATTTTCATCTGGATCATCTACCTTTATAATAAGGACTTCTATATAAATTCTTCATCATGGGTTCTTTATGGAGAGGTTATCCTAGGGCTATCCTATGTCAACTACACATCCCCTTGGACAATAATAATCCTACTGAATATGATTTCAAACATATATTTATAGAACCTACTACTAATAATTCTTTTAGGGAAGCTACCAATTATACTGGAAGGGGGCCTAACAACCCAAACCATACTGAATCTCTTAGGAAAAAGGACACTATTACTAGTAATTATAATGGAATATGAAACTAAATCCAATAATATGTGAACTTATGGAAGACACATATGAACATACATCCTTCAAGATATATGATGCGGACTACTGAGGTCTTTTACCTGTCAATTATAATCCCAAATGGTTAAACATTTATGGTCCACTATCTTGTTCCTTTTTTCAGAGGTCAATGTTGACCATAGATTAGTGGTATCCAAGCCCACTCATGCACCCTCTCGATCACTTTTGTCTTTTTATTAACCTCTAAATATATAGATAAGGAAAATTTAGTGACCTAAAGCTAATGTTCTGTGTGAAAATCCTTCTTTATGAATGGTGATTAGAAGTCCTTATCTAGAAAGATGTCATGGAAAATCATATAAGTTCCTTAAACATGATCCTTGGTTCTCAAATAATCATGGCCCCATATAAAGAGAAAGAAACTCCAGACTCTTTATTTCCTTCACCATTTTTTATAATAATATATCCACGAAATACTAATGTAAAGAGTCTTATGATACATTGGTCTCCTACCTCTCACTAATGTATAACATCCACCATCGATGCACTACTCCCTTAACCATGTTGAATACTAGGGGAGTCAATACAATGCTCTTACCACATGTAGGAGGTGAAAAATTTTAATATATTCAATTAAAGGAGATGGAAATATGTTCAATAATAAAATATTTATTTATATTCATTTAATTTATTTATTTATTCATTACAATAACCACCCCATTAAAAAATGTACTCTAGAATGTTTGATGTTTTTTACTCTCTTGGGTCTCTACCCTACAAGTAATTTTACTTTTCATACTTTATTTTAAATGCTTATATTTATTATGTAGGATCATAGGGGGGCCTAAAATCTTGTTTCTCTGTTTTTCTACCATGATTTCATCATATACTATGCTCATCTCACTCTATTTCCTTACCAACCAATGTTGTCCTCACTAGTTCCTAACTTAAAACTCTACACTATCTCTTAACCAACAACTCCAATACCACACTTTCATGAACCATATTCACTAGGAACCCCTCTTAGTCATATATTGAATATGAGATCATCCTTTCAAGCCCACATCTAATAGGCCCCAGTTTGGAAACTAGAGCTGAGGTTATATCACACAAATAAGGGAGGCATTACCCTCAATAATCCAAAGAAAAAATATAAATATCACCAAAGAATCACCATGGAAGGAAAATAAACCAAAATACCATATATGAAGACCCAAATATCAGTAATATAAAATAGATACAGATTTCACCCAAATAAAACAATACCAAAATAATCCTTTGGCAGGAACTGTAATAACTCTGAGCTCCAAGCTAGTACTCTCTAGCCCAATCTCTGAAGCCCTCCTATAAACTATGATAATGAATATGAATGGGTTATAATAACATGTATACTCAATATTATCATACCCATGTCATTTCATAAAACTATGAAAAGATAATACTAGTTCCTGAGTGAACAAACTATAGAAAAAACCAACACCCACACAGGTTAAATATTATCCCCCCAATCCACACCATGACTCACTAACCCAATAATGCCTCCAATACTTATATATTTATATCTTAATATTATAGAAAGTGGTACCTTGAAACCACATCCTTAGTAGTTTTTCATTTCCACCCAATTTTAAATCCTCCTTTACTAATATCCCTTTGATATCCACTAATTATGACATTGATTATATATAATTTCTAATGAAACAGACCACATATAACATCTTGTGGCACTGACTGTATATCACATATCAAATAACATGGTATTATGATATAATGACCATGAAATAAATCAACCTCATTTCATCCTCCTTCAACCATGATCCCCACCACGTATCCTATCATCCACCACCGAGTACTGCCCCCATCTATGTTTTACTGGTATCACCAGAAGATTCTGTTGAATAGAGAGAATATAAGAGTGTGTAACCATCCAATCATATCCTCACCTTCCTGGATAGTTTGGTAAACATCCCTAGGGTATCTAGGTTTTAGAATATTTATCTAACTCATGTGGTCTGTGTAATTAAAACATAAGAGAATATAGGTATATGATAGTCTCACGCAAGCCACCCCTTATGGGTTCACATTTGTAACACCTTTATAACCACATTCATAACGATATTGATATTTCACCACCGAGCATTTACACTATTATAGAATAACCAATAGAAATTTACAAAATAATGGTCAATACCCATTTTCTATTTCTAAATAATAATTTAACAATTCAGTCTATAATATATAGTCATTTAATTATTAATTCAAATTCACACCGAGGAATTTTTATCCCATAATACATTATTATATGTTCAAAAAAATAATTCATTTATACCAAACCACTAACAAGAAACAACCATATCAATCCACTCCATCATAACCAATTAAAAAATATAACTGGCCAACAATGCCTTAAATAGACAAGGCAACCAAACCATGCACATCATGTCATTCAAATAACATGCATATTCAACTTAGTCGCTTCTTCTACATGATTTAATTTTTTATCTATTTTAAATTTATTCTCATGAAACGACAAAAATACAAGGTATAATTATATAATAATCATATTATATGGAACAACAGTAATAATTTCAAGGAAAACAAGTAAAAAATATCCATCATATCATTCCCTTAAAATTATTTAGTCTAGATTATTATATTCATTATGCAAATTCATAAAATTCACTTAATGAAAATAAAAAGTTTTAAAATATCATAAAAACACATGAAAGAGAGATATAAAGAGAGAAATCTATTCCAATAACTTAATAGAGGATTTATAGGTATTTTAATATCTAAATAAAATAGAGGATGAACCTTGGATCTATATCTACATAAGGGATCCTTGAATCAAACAGAAATTTAGTGATGTCTCAAAGATAATTCTAACCAATAAACATCCAACCCCAATCTAAACAACCATTGTGAAACCTTAAAAGAAACAAGGTTGAACTCAGAGATAAATAGAATAAATACTCACCTAGAATTATTGATATCATAACTGAAAAGGATAAGGATCAATGATAAAAATCATGGGTTGTTAGAGATTCAAAAAATACTTGGATTCTCGTAATGTTTCAGATATAAAAAATTAATGGATATCATTGGGAATCTAATATTTATATACATACTAGAAAAGAATATATTCATGATGATAGGGGAAGGTTCCTGTGGCGAACCTTATGTAGTTCATATCCATTAAAAAACAAGACACTATATTGGACAAACATGTCATATATTTCATATGATGAATGAAACCTTTCACACTATGAAACATTAAAAGGTATCACCACCAAAAAATACATCATGAAAAGTCACACCATGAATAAAATTTCATGTCATGAATTAAAACCAAACATACACTCTAGAAAGTATGCCTCCCTTTTTGTGAAGTCTCCCTATGAAACATAATTCACACAGTGAACTAGTGATTCACTATAGGAATCACCACATAAAGTTTTAGATTCAAATTCATCCCCTCCTCTACTCCTCTAGTATCTGAAAGTCACTATGAAATAGTTTTTTTAGGTCTGAGTCATTACATTTTAATAATATGTACAAATTTTTTTGAGAGTATTAAAGCCTCTACTATAACACCAGGATTTTTTATGAACCATCTTTATAATAATTTAAAAATATTTTTTTTATTTAATTGAAATATAAAATAAGTAAAAAATTATTTATATTCTAAATTGAGTTGATATTGCACAACACGCAACATTGACTTAGCTTTCATTATAGTCAACACTAAGTATCTATGAAACAGCACTTTATTTTTTATAATTATTTAAACGTGATTGTTATAACATGGTCCTTAAACATAATAATAAAAATAGTAATGAAAAATTTTAAATATGATTTATAATTATTTCATATGAATAAAACATATTGATAATGAAATATATAATTTATGGTAAATTCGTTATATTTATGAAAATAATATTTTCTCAAATGAACTACATTTATATCCTTCTATGAAAAATAATAAAATTAATTTTTGAATCTTTAAGAAATAGAATTTTATAAAATAAACTTAATTTTTTAATTTATAATATATAAATTATCCTATAGTGAATTTTTTATATATTTTGAAAAACATGATTTTTTGAATGAATAGTGAAAAATACTAAATTTTAATTCAAATATCCTTTTTCATGAAACTTACATATATAGTTAAATAATATTTTAATTTGTTTTTAAAGATTAATTATATCATTTTTACATCCATTAATAAAATTTAGTTTTTTGGTATTAATTTCACATTGAAATTGGATATAAAATCATTTCAAACTTTTAATCATTTTCGCTAAAAAACCCACCGTCGCGACATGTCAACAGGATTAATTTTAATTTATTTTCTTCCAGTAATTAAGAATTTAGAAAAATTGATTAAATTTTTTGAATCATAATAATTTACAATTTGTAATATAGTAAACATTATTTTTTATAAAATAATATTAGGGAAAGTAATTAAAATTAATTACAGCATTTAAGGTAAAATTTAGTCTACCTAATGGTTAAAAATTATTCCTAAGAGGAAAAATGACCTATAAACTTATCAAAAAGCCAATTTATAGAAATATTTATAACAATTACCTTATTTTATTGAACATAGAAATTTTTTTTAGGCTCATGATGTATGGAAGACCTCTCAGTATTATTTTCATTTTAATATTTACATGAATGGCACTCCTCCTTAATAAAAGGGAACTCACCCACCTCACTTTTTTGCACCTCTCAATAAATTTGTCTCTAAAAATCTCAAAAAAATATCCTATTAGCTTAATACCTTAATCATAAAAGCATTAATTTTAAATAAATCTAACCAAGTAATCCCTTTGGTGCAATCCAAAAGGAGTTACCCAACAAAGTGGTAACATCCTTCCTCAATCTCTACTATTTTATTTTCATTATACACCACACAAATCCATCTTATTAAATGAATAAAAAATAGAATCTGTATCATAAATATACTAATATTTTTCTATTCAAAGTTTTCAACCTAAATCTACATACACTTCCATCAAATTGGTAACAAACATAGCGTTCTTGTGTACGGTGAACTACCGTCTCACGAAACGATGTTGTTTATTTTTCCTTTACCAACTATCATGGTTGGTAATTATGATGGAAACTATATTTTTTTATTTTATATAATATATTTATGATTTATTTATTCTTATGGAATTATTATATATTATATAAATTCATGATTTCTATTTTCTGTAAATATTATTAATTCGTTTGTGGATGTATGGACTATCGTCTCCTCAAAGCAATGTGATTCACTCATCCATTACATATAATTTATTAAAGATTGTTTTATTAAAATTATATGATATATATGAAATAATAATTCCATTATAATTATATTATATATATATTTTCCTCACTTTCATTCTTTCAATATGATAATAAAATGGAAATAGTGTTCATGCGTATGTACGGCCTACTGTCTCCATGAATGATATAATCCATTTCATATTTCAATATTTTATAGAATATTATAATTAAATATATAATAAATATATATTATATTTATATTATGGTTTACATTATATAGATCATGATATAAGTATGTGGACCAAAACTATAACAAAAAAATACAAGCGAAAACCAGATCAATTATTAACTAAAACATAACTTTAACATGGAAGAGTTAATAAACAGGTAATAAAAGGTCATAATAAAATAATATATGGTATGAGATTATTGAATAAGGTTTTATAGTATATTAATAATAAAATTATATTTATTATAAAGTATTTATAAATGAGTATGAAGAGAGTTAAGACATAAGGTAAGTGAATTTCATCTCACATTTTATTTCCCTGAGATACATGTCATATTCACTATTTCTTCTTTTGTGAGGTGTATTTACTGACCATGAATGTATTATATAATTAATATCTTTTAATTTATTGGTATATACATATCTTTTTTATGATCAATATTTTATGAGGTTATTATTTAAAATTTACCAAATCGGTAAAGCAATTCTGTCTCGATTTTCCTTCTTTGAGACACAAGCCATGTTATGCATTTATATTCCTTTAAGAGGTGTATGTAATACCATTATACATGTTATATCAGGAATATCCTCCAATTAATTATATTTTAAACTAAATTTAATTTCATTTCATACAAGGGTGGTATGATTCAAAGTTAGCAAGTGGTAATAGTTTATTGAAACAATCACATTTTTGTCTGGATTGTTTATAATTCTTGACGAAACCAAAAGGCATAATTATTTTCTCTGAGTGTGAGTAAAATTAGAAAATTATTATTTCCCAAATCATAATATCTACCAAGGTTTAGTATATCAGAAGTTTGTGTTCGTACCCACCGAGAGTTGGGAACACAGCGATGACAACTCTTAACTAAAGGTTAGTTTAGTCAAATTTCATTTTTATTTTATTAAACAAATTGTGTAATTAAAATAAATGAATATAAAAAGAGAAATAGAAGAGAGGGGAATTAGTTTCCAAGGGTGGTTTTGATAATTTAATTCATTCCACTTTACTCACAAAAAAAATATATTAAATAGTTTTGTAACCAAACTGTTGTATCGATAAAAGAAATGTTCATTACCTAAAAAACTACCGTAGAATCTCAAGTCATAGTGATCAGATGAACCAAAACATCTAATGTGCATTTAGTTCAGATTTCCTTATGCAAAATTGTAGTTCCATTAAGTGTTCATGAATAAAACCTCTCAATCATGTTGGGGTATTTTCATTATTGAAACATATGGTCAACAATCCAATGATGAATAAAGTACAAGTGTAGGATCAACATTATACTATCGAATATAATCAACATTATGAGAAATGGTAAATAGAACTATGATGGTATGCACCCCCTTTTATCGATTCTGCTTTCCCCTATGGGGTTTATTCAATCATCATCGGGTGATTGTAGGTGATGAATGACCTAATACCCATAGTGGAGAGATTAGAAAATAATGAATGGGAAAAGAATAAAGAATACAAAATGATTTTAAATAAACTAAACAACGTTTGAGATTATATAGAATAAGAAAAAATAAAAAGAAAAAGAAAAACTTAGTGAAAACCTTATCTAAGGTAGCCTCATGGTGTTCTCACTTCTCCCACGGGTCTAGAGTATTTTAGAATGCCTTGGAATGGTGGATAAGTGTTCCTTTTATATGACATTTCTACCAAAACCCACAGCCCACATTGTATTTAATATTCATAGTATCCCTGTCATCATGATCTGTACCCGGAATACATGTCATGTACTTCATATCTAAGTTTTCTTCCTCTACATTTAATCTACAGAAACTACATACTATATTTGGACTCTAGTCACATCATGTACTAGAGTTACATGATGTGTACTTGCAGTTCATAGCATGTTCCATCACCACATCTTGTTCTATGCAATCTGCAGAATGTAACGAACAACACATCATGTAGACTCATTACATGGCATGTAATGGATCTGCTCCAGAATTTCTATCTTCTTTCTCTCTCAAAACTTTTAGGTCATGCTGTGAGTGAAGATTGTGGTGCGGAGTATTGTTTCCTTCCACATTTTCTAGGTTTTCTTTATTTCACTACACAACTCAATCCTACAAAAGAACTTCCAAAACATTAAAATCAGTCACATAAATTATATCACAATAATTTATATACAACAAATTCAAATGTAAAAGGCTATCAAAATATGTATAAAAATAGTGTTATCAAATTACCACACACTAAAACCTTTGCTCATCCATGAGAAAGACCTGAACATCAAATCACAAAGGGTCTATACATCAACAAGGTAATTTTCAAATTATGATTCTCACAAAAAAATTATGGCTAAATATTTTAAAAGGACAACACATACCCAATAAATAATGAAAAAATCATTTTTTATTTATAAAGTTCAATTCATAAAATTTTTCCCTTTTCACACACAGTTTTCTACATTTTGTCAACACCCATTCCATTTATGATTTACCTCACCATTTAATTTTTTCACTCATCACTCAAGGTAATAATTTAATGTATTTTTTCCCATACCTCAAGTACATGTTTCAAACCATATTCCTTCATTGAATCTACTTTCTCCACCCCATAAATTAAAATATCACAATAAATCATGAGGGATTTGAAAAATGGATAATATAACTATATGGCTGAGGGAAGGTATGTAAAATATTGAAAATTATGTAAGGCTCAAAGAGGGGGTAAAACTCTAATGAATAATTCATGATATTCAAAATATATGCCCAATAAAATGCTCTTCCACAAAAATGTAATGCCATCTCAGACGCCCCCCAAATTATAGAGTGAAGGCTCACATACAAAGTAATCAAAATGAAAATTAACCCTCTCTTATTGTTATTGTAATTATTTTCTTTTCTTTTTCCTTTGTTTTGAAGGTCATGATTTTAATAAGCCTCACATCCCCCACCTAACCACATGTGATAAAAAACACCTGTCTGGGAAATAGTGATTTCTGATTCTCCCGATTCACAACCCAATTTTTCATCATTTTTTTATTCATTTTGTTAACAATAATTGGGATATAGAATGGAATATAATGAATTTAAATATAAACCTTCTCCACAATCCCATCAAAACACATTTTAGTCTCCCCTCAAGATATCACATCCCATATCCACCATAAATAACCCCTCCCCCACACTCATTCAATTTAATATCATGATAAATACAAAGAGATAGGTAGGAAAATAAATAATGGCTTGTAATATGGCTTAATATTAACAATTTCATCCGTAGATTCTATGGGATAAAGGAGGATCAATGCGAAGTTGGGTCTCAGGATAAAAGGGTTCATTAATAAAATGCCTCAATCATTTCAAAAGTGAATTTGTACAGTCATAGATTTGACAATATAATAATTTCTGTTCTAGATGGTTTACATTCCCCCAGTTTCACTCAGGAAATACGCTATGAAAAATAGGAAATATTTGATCCAAAATAATATAGAGAATGGGAATATAATATGAGTAAATCAGGTTGTGGATTAAAAATCAATAATCAGTCTTCTAAATGCATTCTTCTAGGAATCAATATCATGAAAAGAAATAATATCAGAAATAATTTTCATGAAATTCCAATTTAAAGTAATAAATTGGCTTTAAAATTTTCATTTATATCTTTTTCTTTTATGGTCATAATATTTCAAATTTTCCAACAAGTCAAAATATTTCTCCTTGATTATGATGTCTCCTAGAATAGTGAGTACAAGAAAAAAATATCAAACATTTTTTTAGTGAATTTAATTCAATTCAGTTTTTGAAACAATTCAATTCATTCATTTTTCTCAAATAATTTGATAGAATAAAAATAGGGGTAAAAATACAGAAGAAATTAGAAAAAGTTCCCCCCCTTCCATTGATGATTCGGAATGAGTGTCTTAGCTTCGGTCTATCTAGGTATACATTGTGTATTGTGATTACAAGATGTGAAATTTTCTTGTTTTTGGCTCTTAAGCTATTTCTTTCACCATATTTATATCCACCTAAAGTAAAATTAAACAATGAAATTACTGGCCACTTAACATTTAAATATTTTGATCAAGTAGGCATAGAGGCCAACCATGGGAAGATTTATTGAAACTGATAAAATAAAATAAATCTATGTCCTAGAAATGTATATTTAAAATTCGGGCTGCCTCCCATTAGCTATTCTTTTTATGGTAATTCAGCTCGACCTTTTACCTTTGTTAACTAATTGGAACATGACCCAAATATAATTGTATTTGATTTAAGAAATTCTAGATTTTTTGTGCATCTAGGGTTGTCTTTCATTTCATTCTCCATTAGTTATTCTTAGCTAGTGGTGGGATGTAATTTGGGAATAAATGTAATTAAAATAATAGGAAATCAAAATCTAACCAAATTTTTTAATTCTATTTCTCCACCAATACTTCTTCTTTATCTTCCTATGGTTTACATTTTTTGAATGGCTTCTTAGTTTAGAGCCTTGTTTTTATTCTCTTCTTCTTGAAATTTTAGGTGGGAGTTCCATTCATCTTCAGTCTCAAGAATACTCATGAGGTTGATGGATGTTTTCTCATTGTCCTCTTCCTTTAATTTTTCTTCTTCCCTCATAAATTCAATGGATTGTACGTACTTTACCTCCATATTCTCTTCCTTTAACTCTTCTTCTACCTCTGATTCTCTATATTATATTCATTTGACCTCTTCTTCCTCTTCCCATAGTTTCAAAAGGTCTTACCTTTGTTCTTATTGATATTATTGTATATATAGAAGTGATGCCTTTGGTTCTGAAAATTATTCTAAATCTAATGGTTCGTCACTTTGAAATATTGCATCATCTTCCAAGAATACCTCCTTGATAGCATCCTCCTTATTTTGTCTATTTGTTTCTTAAATAGTTTTAACATCTTCAATTTTATTCCCATCATCATCATCTTAATAATACTCAATTACTACATTCTAATTTAATGGTAGATTATTCACAATAGAATTTATATATGAAATAACTTGAGAGAAGTGAGTAATTAATTATCCCTATTAACTGAGTTTGGATTCATGATCATTCATACTATTATACATCACTGGAATAAAATTCAGGATCAATGCGACTAGTCTGTCATCTGAATCATTTTCTTAAGGTTGGTGGAAGGAATGATCTTCATAAAAATACTGCTCTTGAGGTTCCTTTATGTCAATATCTTGGACATCCTCTTCTCCTTGACATAATTCATGTGAGAAAATAAATTTATATGTACTAGAAACTATTTGTAGGTGAAGATTAAAATTTTAAATCATTTGGGAAAGTTGTGTAGTCAATTCTCCATGCTCATTGAGTTTATGCTCTTTATTTTCCATCCTCTTGTTCATCACTTCAATACCCTGGGTGAGCAATCTGTATAATATTTCATCTATATTTTTTTGAAAGTAGGAGTTATAATGAGTGTATTGCTCGGCCCAACAATTTCCTTCGTAACTTTGATAGTTGGGAGGTCCTCCATTAGGCTGGTAGTAGGTGTCATTCCACTTTTGTGGATGGAATTCATCTTAAACATGAGAACAAGACTCATCCCAACCATTTTCATACTTTATCCACCCTTTTGAATTTAGTGCTTCACATACCATTAGATACTCCAGATATTCCATTTATTCTGATGGTGGTGCATCATAATACTGGTTCATTAGAAAACTCATCATGCACACCATGAAACATGGAAGCTTAATATATGATAAAAAACTTGGCTATAAAACTAATTAACTAAACTAAAATCATTAAACTAAAATGAGATATGAATTGTATTTGACCTAATCAATCAGTATCAAGTTGTCTACAAAGCTCCGTTTCTCCCCAAAAATGGCTCCAAAATTTGATGTTCCTGAAAGGTGTAAATAATTCCTCTATGCATGAGTTAAGTGAGAAATTTATAACTTCTTAAACCATAGTATCTGCAAAGATGTATTATAGAAGAAGTTTGGGGTCTTACCCACAGAGATCAGGGAACACAGTGATGAAAACTCTTAACTAAAGTTTGGGTTGTTCCAATTTTAGTTTGATTTTATTAAACTAATTGTGCAATTAAAATAAATAAATTTTAAAATAGAAACATAAGATAGGAGAATCAGTTTTTATGGTTGGTTTTTCTAAATAAATTAATTCTACTTTACTCTCAAAATAATTTTATTAAATAGTTGTGTAACCAAAAGGTTTTATCGATAGAAAAAATGTTCATTACCTATCAGACTACTCTAAAATCTCAATTCATCATGGTTAGATGAACTAAAATAGAGAAATTGAATTTAGTTCATGTTTCCATATATAAAAGAGTAATTCCATTTAGTGGTCATGAATTAATCATCACAATGATGTTGGAGTTCGTTTATTATTGAAACATATGCTCAACAATTCAACGATGAGTAAAGTAGATGTGTAGGATAAACATTATACTATAGAATATAATTATCATTACAATTTTTGGTAAATAGAGCTATGTTGGTACGCACCCCCTTTGACCAATTAAGCTCTCCCATATTTGGTTTATCCAATCATCATCATGTGATCGTCGTTGATGAATGAACAGATACCCATAGTGAAAATATTATAAAAAATGGGAAAATAATAAATAAAACACAATGGTTTGAATTAAACCAAACAATGTTCAGTATTACATGGAAGAAGAGGGAAGAAAAATAAAAGAAAACCCAAATGAAAAACATATATATGGTGGCCTCTCGATGGTCGTGCCTCTCCATCAAGTCCAGAGTATTTCAGAATGCCTTGAAATGGCATCCAATGGCGCATTTTATAAGCTTTTCTACCAAAACATGCGGCCAGAGGCACACTTAATTTTTAGTGTATCGATGTCATCAAGATGTGTACCTAGAATACATGTCGTTTACTTTATATTTGAGTTTTCCTCTTCCACATTGAATCTACAAAAACATTATATGCTGGTTTGACATTGGCCACGTCGTGTACTGAAGCTACATGACGTGTACATCCAGTTCACACTGTGTTCCATTATTAGGGATTGTTCTAAGCGGTATAAAACATGTCATGAACTACATTTCATATACGTTTAGTACATGGTGTGTATTATTTCTGCTCCAAAATTTTCATCTTTCTTCTCTATTAAAAATCAGGTGTCACACAGTGAGTGATGTTCATGGTGTGATGTGTCATTTTGTTCCACATTTTTGATGATTTCATTATTTTACTACATAACTAAATACTGCATATGAATATCCAAAACATTAAGATCAGGCACATAAGTTATATCGTAATAACTAATATGCAATGAATTCTTATGTAAAAACCTATCAAAATATTTTTAAAAAATAGATTTATCAGTTATGCTTCCATTGATGAAATCTTATGATCCATATCTCAAGAACACTCATAAATTTTATTCTCCTATGGTTATTCATAATTTCTTCATGTATTAGTATCATTTTTTCCAATATTTTTCACTTAATATAATTAAGAAAATGTTTTTAAGAAAATATGACCTTGTTTTTCTTTTTTGTCAGAAATCTTCTTTATTCAAAAAAACATGTTTTCAAAAATGTTTTTAAAATTATATTTTAATATAATTTTCAAGGAAAATAGTTTTAAAAATGTCTTATACTTTTCAAATCATCCTTTATAAGTTTTCAATGCTATTTTAAAATAAAAATATTTTCAAAAATATTTAATGTTTTAAAAACTATTTTTCCAATAATAAAGGATATTTTCCTAAAGAAATGTTTTTAAAATTTCTTTCTTTGTTTTTTTGTATATAATATGACATTATTTGATGTTACTCATTCATTTATATGTAAATTATCTAAAAGTTCCTTTAAAATACATTTTTTTAATGGTTTATGTTTTGATGGCATGATGTTTATGAAACCTATTTCTCTTTCATAGGCTATATACTTTTGAAACCTGCTTCTTTTCACAGGTTATTTTATGATGAAATTAATATGAAACCTATATATTTTCCATGGGTTATGATATGATTACATTTTTTGGATACCCATTTTATTTCATGGGTAATGATATGATGAAATTTTATAATCTTGGGACACACATATGTATGTTTTCTTTATGATATGGCTGGGACCTATATATCCCTCCAATGTATTGGTTAAATATTCATATCTCATAAGATAATTATGGGAATCAAGTCACCAGGATTCATCGACTATGGAAGACAGGAAAACCTGATCTAATATCAAAATATTGTAAAACCCAATATATTATAGGAAGATGGGGAAACTCAATCCCTTATAATTAAAGGACTGTTATTAGGGATGTTGGTGTGTCATTACTAGTAGTTTTAGTCCCTATGAAGATCCTAATTATATTTTGAAAATGTTCCTTGACTGATAGGGAATGATTTTACAAGTTTATGTGTCCACCACAATTCCATGAATTATTCATATGTTAGGATTTCATGTCTTATTATCTTGATTTCATCATGATTCATGTCTTATGAACATATAATATTTATTTCATGACCCAAGTGTATTATCATTGATATGAAATGTATGATCTTATCATGTTATACTTTTGTTCTTGTACCATTATTCTAGTGATTATGCTTACATATCTCCCTTTTTTACCCTTACTGGGCATCTAAGGTCACCCCTTTTTATGCTTTCCTTCCCTAGGTTTTGAATATTCTTATGATGTATTATATGTCTTATAGGTGTGTTAGTCATGAAAACCCTAGTGGGAGATAATGTAGCTCACTTATATCATAGTTTTTATGTTTCCATGTTTCCAAAGGCACTTGACTAGTATAGTATTCCTACGTCTATTTGTGTAATGAATTAATTATTTTTGCAAAAAATATTTAATGTTAATGTATGAAAATAGAGGGTCTTTGTAGTTGGTATTAGAGAAAAAATTTATTTGACCTTTGGAAACTTGGATGAGAGAACCTCAATGAGAACCCTAAGAACATGTCTAAGGATAAGTCTAAGGATGATAAATGTATAGTAAAATTTCATGGAATTTTGGTAAAGTAATGAGTGAGTGGTTTCCTAGAATTGGGTTCTGATATGGATACTACAAGTGGATTTGGATGTAGAAAATATGTACATTACGATAATAACCCTAAAATACCGTGTTGAGCTAGACTCGATCATGAAATGGTGCACAATAATGAGCCTTGCTACACACATGTTTTGACACTCTTGAGGGATATGATCTAGGAATTCAAAAAAATATTCATGAATCATCATGAAGAATTTGAATAAAAGTTTTTTATAAATAACCAAGGATATACATAAGGTGTCATAGAAGGTGAAATAATTCATAAATCGTAAAATTAGTTATTCATGATTATGTGGTTTCTCTCTATGATAACTATTTATTACTATATGCTTTTTTGTTTTATTCAATTGATAAAACATGAAGGAACTATGTTAATGGTGATTGTGAAGGACCATTCAATGATTTTACTCCTGAAAAACTAAATGATATGGGAGATAGAATTCAAAATCTCATTGTTATGCTCACCCAAATTTCTAAAGCTATGAATCCTGATATACTTATTAATGATAAAAAGTGGGAACAAAAATCTATTAAGTCCTCCATATGTCAATTTTTACCTTCATATGGTGGTTATTGTAATCCACGTGAAGATGAATAATGGATCAGTACCACTAAAAATATAATTTTTGTCCTCCAATGTTCAAAACATGAAAAAGTCATTATGGATATTTATAGTTTATAAGGGGATGTATACCAATATTGGAATCCAATAAATAATGAAAGGAAGTAATATGAAATTGAATCCATGGATTTGGATGAGTTCATGAAATTATTCTTCAATAATTTCTCTCCTCATATTCTTCATATGGATATAGAAAATGATTTCCATGAGTTGAAGAAACCTGATGATGAATCAGTCAGTACCAATGAGGATAATTTCACAATACTTGTGTGGTATGCTTCTGGTATTATCATCCAACCAGAAAGTAAAGCTAATAGGTTCTTTATTGTCTTAAATCCAAGTCTCATATGGGTTTTAACCATAAGATATTTAAAATCAATGAAGATATTTGGCATTGTGAATTCATGGTTGAAATGATGAATGGAGTTATGTATCAATATCATCGTTTTAACCAGAAAATGAAGATAGAGTTTGAAAGAAAATGTAAAATCTATAGATAGAAGAAGATAATCCTTCCTTTATACTTTAATTGTGTAAATAATCATGGAGGAAGTTGTCTTATAGGGTCTAATAAATTTTCATAGGGTGTGAAGGAAGCCCATCGAGAAATTGATTATTAAACTAATGGGAAAAAGTTGTATAATGATACAAGTAGAGGGAAATATGTAGAGAATGAACCTACTGCACTTTAATGATTCAAGAATAAGGAGAATGAGCATTATGCTAACCAGTTACCAAACCCAAGGCTCGGTGATGATTATCAGAATCAGAAACCTCTAACACTGAGTGACAAGAGGAAATCTCATGTGATCACTATTTTTTATGAGTGTTTCAATAATGATGTGGTGAAAGGTACACTTAGAATCCACTCTAGAACTAGAAATTTATTATTTTATTGTATATATATCTATACACTCCTTTATATCAAATGAATATTCTAAGGGTATTAATATTACACTTAAATTATTAGATATGGAATTAGCAGTGAAACCCCCTAATGGTATAATGATTGAAACTCACATATATGATTCCTCTCTAGTTGATGTTTTTGGGAATGTGCTTCCAAAATATCTTATCATCCTTCCTCTGGTAATATTTTATGTCATATTAAGCATGTATTTTAATTCTTAGCATGAAGCTGATGTCAATGGTCAAGGAAAGGAAGTTACATTACATTTTTCATACGAACCTATGATCATCTACCAATTTTATGATAAGTATGAACTTCTTATAGATATTTCATCTTGTGTATTGGTATTAATTCTAAATCTCAAGCCGTGTCTATCTCAAATGTTTGGGGAGAAAATCGACATTGAATATATGAATATTGTTTGGGAATTAGTGTATGTATTTCCAGAAGAGTTTTATAATCTTCCACCAAAGCATGAAGTTGAGTTATCAATAGAAATTGTACACATTTCCACACCAATTACAAATAATCCATATATAATGGACCCAATTAAGTTATAGGAAATTATGAAGAACCTCTAATAAAACCTTGATAATGGATTCATTTGGCCAAGTGTGTCACCTTAGGGTTCACCTATTCTTTTTTTCAAAAATATAAATTGATCAGTGAAACTCTAAATTGATTATTAGTATTTGAACAACATCATGATCAAGAACAAGTATCATCTTTCCCATATTGATGACTTTATTGTTCAACTGCATGGAGATCAATACATCTCTAATATTTACCTTAATTCTGGATATTATTAATTAATGGTCAAAAGAGTGGATACACCACAGACCACATTCCATACAAAGTGTGGACACTATGAGTATATAGTGATGTATTTTGGTCTTACTAATTCCCCTAATATATTTATGGATTTGATAAATGGAGTCTCTAGAGATTAACATGATTAGTTTTTGGTAGTATTTATAGAAGATATTCTTATCTATATAAAGAGAAAGTAAGATCATGAATACCACTTGATAATTTTGCTAAATACCTGAAGGAAGGAGAAACTATATGAAAATTTTACAAAGTCTGAATTTAGGCTACATAAGTTTTCATTTTTGGGTTACATAATCTCAAGAGATGGTATAGAAGTGGATCCATCAATGATAGAGGCTATTGAATGTCGGCATAGAACAACCACATTGACTGAGATCCAAATTTTTCTTGGTTTATATTGATATTATGGAACTTTTATGGATAATTTCTTAGCAATATCTAATCCCCTAACCAAGTTAACGTGGAAGGGTTCCAAGTTCCTATGGATAGATGAATGTGAGGAAAAATTAAAGTAACTGAAGAGAATTTTCTTCAGTGCATATGTGCTTACATTAACTTTTAGTGGAGAAGGGTTTTTAATATATAGTGATGCATCCAAGAAGGTTTTGGGATGTTTTCTTATGCAGAATAACATGGTAATATCCTATACCTCTTAAAAATTGATGATTCATTAGAAAAATTACCCAAATAATTATTTGGTGTTTGGGGTAGTAAATTTTTCATTAAATATATGGAGGCATTATCTTTATGTATAAAAGTGTGATATATACATAGATCATAAAATTATAAAATATATATTCAAATAGAAGTAATTGAACATGCAGTGGAGAATATGGTTTGACATAATAAAAGATTATGACTACTCAATTCATTACCTCCCGGGGAAAGAGAATATGGTGGTTGATGCTTTTATCTGATGAAATCATATAATCTTATCAATGGTGAGGATCATAAAAGATCCAATATTTCTATATTTTCAAAGGATAGATCTAGAAATCCTAAAAGAAGGGTAAATTCATTTCTTCCTTAGTTAAATGTTCAACCTTATATCCAAGTGAATATTAAAGAGGTATTAAAGTAATATGTAGAGTTGCAAAGGAAGGTTATATATGACCCTGAGTTTAAACTTGATTAGGATATAATTATAAGGTTCAGGGACCATGTATGTGTTGCATCCATATAATATTTGAAGAATGATCTATTAGAGAAATCTCATAGTTCTTAGTTCTCTATTCATCCCGGAAGTATGAATATATATATATATAGATTTGAAATCATACTTATGGTGGGATGGCATGAAGTGGTATATCTCAGAGCTTGTATTTTGATGCTAGGTATATCAGTATGTTAAGGGTGGAAGACAAAATTAAAAGGGGATATTTCATCCATAACCCATACCAAAATGGAAATGGGAGAACATCATTATGTATTTTGTCATTGTACTCCCTAAAACCTATAAATGTTTTAATTATATATGGGTTTATTTTGATTTCCTTACTAATTCATCACACTAAATCACTATTAGAAAACAATTCTCTCTGAAATAGCTTTTCAGGATATTCTTTAAGGAAGTGGAAATGTTTCTTAGAGTACCACGTTCCACTACATCTGATTGAGATCCAATGTTTACCTCAATGTTTTGAAAAAGTCTTCAGTAATAACTTGATATAGAAATTGAGTTTTTTCACTGTTTATCATTCTCAGATGAATGGTCAGTCTAAAAGATCAATTGAAACCTTATTGGATCTGTTGAGATCTTATTCTTTTTATTTCAAAGTTGGTTGGTATCAGCGCATTCCTCTAGCTTAGTTTTCTTACCATAATAGATTTCAATAATGAATTCATATGGCTCCTTATGAATCCCCCTATGGGAAGAAATTTGACCTCCAATGTTCTTGGATGAAGTTGAAGAATGAAAACTATTAGGTCTTGATATCACTGACGAAATGGTAGAGAAAATTAGAGCCATTTAGTAGCATATCAAGGTAGCTCAATGTTGGAAAAAAAGTTATGATTTCAACTAATGGTGAGATATATAATTGGAATTTGGTGGGAATTTGTTTCTGTGAATCTATCCCTAGAATAAGTTTATGTGATTTTGGAAGAAAGGAAAACTAATCCCTAGGTATATCAGTCTCTCTGAAATTATTGATCATATTAAGATGGTAGCCTATATTTTGGAACTTCCTATAAATATCTCGCAACACCATGATGTGTTCCCTGTATCTCTTCTAAGGACATATAAATTGTACCCTTCACATGTACTAAACATAGAGTTTATACCACTATAGCAGGATCATTCTTATACAGAACAACTAGTTGAAATTCTGGATCATGTAGAGAAATTTTTACAAAACAAGACCATTCACCTGGTAAAAGTTTTTTGGAGAAACTACCAGTTATAGGAAGCTGTGTAGGAACTTTAGGACATTATGTTTTAGAAGTAATCTCAATTGATTGTATCCAAATGATGAATTTTGAGGGATAAATTCATTTTATGGGGGGTATAATGTCACAACCTAGGTTTTCATCAACATTTTTTTAATAAATTAAATGTATTTAATGACTTCAATTAAATACTACACTAAATCATTATTTTTTTATATTCTACCCCAAGTTATTATCTCTCAATGTGCAACACTTTCTTAGCTTACCTTACATGCAACACTGAATTTTTACAAAACTACACTTTATTCTTATAATTATTTAAATGATATAGCTATAAAATAGCCTTTAAATTAGAAATATGAATATTAATAACTAATTTTAAAAAATTATTTATAATATGTTCATATAAATAAAACTTATTTATAATTAAATATATATTTTTCAGCAAATTCTTTATTTATAAAAATATTATTTTCTCAAATGAACTGCTTTTTCTGTCCTTCTGTGACCAATAATATAATTTTTTAGAAAAATATATAAATTTAATTTGATAAAATAAACTTTATTTTTGAATTAATAATTTCTAAATTATATTTTAATGTATTTTTATGTTTTTTCTAAAAACATATTTTTTGGATGAATAATGAAAAATACTGAATTTTTATTCAAAAACTGATTTTTTTATAATTTATGTATATAGTTAAATTATATTTTAATTTGTTTTTAAAGTTAAATTAGTTCATTATTACATTTATTAATAAAATTTAGGTTATTTTAACCAATTTCACATTGAAATTGGATATAAAAGTATTTCAAACTTTTAGTCATTTTAACTGAAAAACATGTTGTCAAGTCAGTTCTGAGAGATTAATATTAATTTAATTTTTTCCACTAATTTGTTTAGAATTTTAAAAAATGGATTAAATATTTTTAATAACAATAATTTGTAATTTATTATAATTTAAACTTATTTTTTTACCAAAACTATGAGGTAAATTAATTAAAATTAATTACAATGATTAAGGTAAAAATTAGTTTACTTAATAGTTAAATATTAATCTTAAGAAGAAAAATGACATATAAAATTTTTTAAAATACATTTCATGGAAATATTTCTACCAATTCCTCACTTTTATAAAACATATAAAAATATTGGAGGCCCATAATGTAATTGAGAAGTCTCAAAAGTGTTTTCTGTTATATATTTACAAAAATGTCACTCCTCCTCTATAAAAGGGAACTCGCCCCCATCACATCCTAACACCTCTCATACCCTTTGGAATGGTAAAAACCTGAAAAAATATCCTCAAGAAGTTTCTCTATTCATCCAAGAATCCTTTCTTTGTTCATAAATACAACCAAGTAATCCCTTTGGTGAAAACCAAAAGGAGTTACGCAAATAAGCAGTTATATACTTCCTCAAGCTCTATTTTTTTATTTTCATTCTCCACCCCCTAAATTATTGGTATTACATGAATATATAATATCCTAATTATAGTAAATATAATGATTTTTTTATAAAAGTTGTTACAACTATACATTCACACACTTCTATCAAATGGGTAACGAACTTATTTTTCTTTTGTACGGCGAACTATCGCCTCAAAAAATAATGTTGTTAGTTTCTTCTTTACAACCTATCAAGGTTAGTAATTATGATGGAAACAAGATTCTTATATGTTATATATTATTTTTATAACTTATTTATTCTTATGGAATTATTATATAACACATTCCTTCATTATTTCCATTTTTTGTAAATATGATATGTTCGTTTGTGGATGTGTGGACTACTGCCTCCTCAAAGTGATGTGATTCATTAACACATTTCATGTAATGTATTAATGATGGGTTTAGTGTGAAAATATGATATATATGAAATAATAATTAAACTATAATGATATTATATATATATATACATATATGTCATTCACTTTCATTCTTTTAATATGATAATAAAACAGAAACAGTGTTCATGCGTATCTATGCCCTACTATCTTCATGAATGTTGTATTCCGTTTCATATTTCTATATTCTATAGAATAAAATAATTAAATATATACTGAATATATATGATATTTATATCATTTTTTACATTATTGAGATCATTATATAAGTATGACGACCAAAACTTTTAACAAATCAAAACACAAGTGGAAAACAAAGCTCTTTTTACCAAAAACATAACTTTAACATAGAAGAGTTAATAAATGGGTAATAAAAGGTAATAATCATGTAATATATGGTATGATATGAAATAATATGGTTCTAAAATAGATTTATAATAAAAATATATTTCTTATACAGGTTTTTTGAATGAGTACAAATAGAGTCAACACATATGGTAAGGGAATTTCATCTCACTTTTTATTTTCATGTGATACATGCCATATTCACCACACGCTTATTTTTTGTGGTGTATATACTGAACTATGACATGTTATATAATTAATTTACTTTGTTTAAATTTATTTAATTTTTTATTTGACGTTAATAATTTATGGGGATAACAATTCAAAAGTTACTCATTTAGTAAAGGGATTTCTAGTCTCACTATTATTTCTATGAGGCTTATGCCTTATTCACCACTTGGTTCTTTTGTAGGGTGTATTTAATAACCATTAATGTATTTTATTATTAATATCTTTAAATTTATGGTTATTTACATATCTTTTTATGGTATATATTTTATGGGGTTTATAGTTCAAAATTCAAAAAATCGGCAAAGTAATTTTGTCTCAATTTTCCTTCTTTGAGACAAATGTCATGTTATGCACCTCTATTATTCTAAGAGGTGTATATACTACCATTATAAATTTTATATCATGATTATAATCTTATTAATTATATTTTAAGATTCATTTTGTTTTATTTTTTACATGGGGAGTATGATTCAATGTAACTAAGTCGTAAGAGTTTACTGAAACAATCTCAAGGTTTATCGGGACTATTTATGATTATGCTTCCAATGATAAAGTATTATGATATGTACCTCAATAATAATAATTTATTTAATTATAATATGGTTATACATGATGTATTATTGTATTATTACCACTTTTACACTCATTTTAAATTAATATAATTAAGAAACTGTTTTTAAGAAAATCTGACCTCATTTCTCTTTTGGGTCGGAAATCTGTTTTATTCAAAAAAACCATGTTTTCAAAAATGTTTTCAAAAATGTTTTTAAAATGTTGTTTTATTATCATATTCAAGGGAAATTCATTTGAAATTTTTTTTATGGTTTTCAAAACACCCTTTATAAGTTTTCGAAGATACTTTCAAAAAAAGCAGTTTTCAAAAATGTTTTATGTTTTAGAAAGAGTTTCTTAAAGAAGAAAGAATATTTTCCTTAAGAAATGTTTTTAAAAGATATTTCCATCTTATTTTCCATATAATAAAACATCCATTAGTGTTAATAATTAATTTATGTAGAAATTATCCAAATTTTCCGTTCATATTCTTTTTGTGAATGGTTTGTGTTTTGATGGCATGATTTTAATGAAACTCGTTTCTCTTTCATGGGACATTTCCTTATAAAAACCACTTATTTTGATGGGTTATATTTTTATTAAATGAAAATGAATCATTTATATTTTTCATAGGTTATGATATTATTATATGTTTATGACACCCATTTGATTTCATGGATTATTATATAACAAATGATTATGATCTTGTGGAACACATATGGATGATTTCATTATGAGATGGGTGGGATATGTATCTCTCTCCAATATATTGTGTAAGGATATATATATCATGAGATAATGATGGTAATCATGTTTATGGTCATGTTCCACTATGTAAGATGGGAAAAACCCTATCCACTATAGGAATATGTGGAAACCTGATCCACTAGGGGATGATCGGGAAACTTAATCTACTATTATAAAATGGGGAAACATGATCCCTTATGAGGAATGGAATACATTTGGGGATGGTAGTGTGCCCCTTTAATAGGGTTAGTCCCCTTGAAGTTCCATATTATATTCTATAAATTTTACTTGACTTATATGTAATGATGTTACATGTATATGTGTGTATAAAAATTTCATGTCTTATTCAGATGTTATGCTTTCATGGATTATTCTCTTGATTCCCACAAAATTGATATATTTTTAACTTATAATATTTAAGTCATGAATCATGTCTATGATCTTTTATATGTATGGTATGATATTATATTATTGTAATAGTGTTCTCATAACCTTATTTTCATGATTATGCTTCTGTATCTCCATTGGTTACCCTTACTGAGCATCTGATCTCACCCTTTTTTATGTTTCCCTTCCCCAGGTTATGATTATATTAACTATGTATTATGTGTCTTAGAAGAGATGCAGTCACTAAGAACCTAGTGTGAGATAATGTAGCTCACTTATGTACCAGTTTTTATGTCTCCATGTTTCCAAATGTACTATACTAGTATGGTATTTGGCCATCTGTTTTTGTAATGTATTATATATTTCCATAAAAAAGATCTAATTTTAATTTATGAAAATATATGGTCCTTATATCTATAGAAGTGGATGATTTTTGAATTTTTTTTATAATATATTGAGTTATTTTTTCCTCTTGAATGTATGAATAATAATAGTTCAATTACTTTCAAATGTTGTAAAATGATCAACTAATTCATAAATTGATAATTAACTTATTTCAGATGCATATTTTTAAGAGGGTAATCATCCACTAATTTTAGAGAGATTTAATCGGGGAATAGTTTTGAATATAAATTAACTATGTGTAGTTTAATCATAGATATTTTATATTAATTGGAATATCACTAAGTATTATTAATTAATTTCTTGATAATGAGAAATATATTACATGTGAGGGAATTTGATATGTCCTTATTTTATTCATTTATTCATTGTCTTTTCATAATATTTATTGGAGTTTTGTAGTTAAAGTGATCATTTTTGGTTAAATTCTATTTGTTTATTCAATCATTGGGAAATTTTGATTTCATTTAATTTTCAATTAAAACTGTGAAATATGGTTATTAATTGATGGATTAGTATATAGATTCATTTTTATATATTTTAAAAAATATATTCATTTATTTTTAGAGTTTTTTATTTGATATATTATTTTTGAAGTGTTTATATTAGTATTGGGCTTTATATTTTATTTTTTCAATTGATCCATAGGTCTAATCATAAATTTATTCAGTTTGAACAACTTTAATTTTATTATTTGATGTTTGAAAATTCATGTTTAATTTGGTTTACTGTTGAAAGCGTTAAATATTGAATTTTTGAGATATCATTTTTATAGAATTTTAAATCCTAAAAAAAATATTATTAAGATGATTGGTAATATTCACTAGGGTTTTCAAGATGATATGTACTATTAAAAAACAATATCCAAATTTTAGAATATATTATAAAAATATTATAAATAAGTTAATATAAAATATTAAAAAAAATCATAGTCAATATGTAATATATTTCTAATATTAAGAAAGATAAAATCGGTAGTAGAGTTTCTCACAATAGATTAAATACTTCATACATAAGATTAATTCATTATCATGTGTGACATTAATAAATAGGATAATTACTTAAGTATTTTTACTTAATAATAACTTGAATAAGATTAAAAAATAATTCAATATGGAATGAATGGGTGCTATCAAAGTAAAAATATTGACTAAAATAGAAGTCAGCGCTATGATTGGGAGAAGTTACTCAAACCATTTGAGTAGATGATATATGTTTGATTTTGAAGTTGAATATAATTATGTGAAACCAATATATAATAAATTAATTTCTATATTGAATCCATAAGATCATAGAAAATCATGGATGCATTATTATGGGGTATTTATGTTTTATTTTTGGAGATCTGATATTGGAAGTAACATTTTTGTGAATCAAATCGTTTATTTATAGAGGTTGAGTGATCGATCAAGGCTGATTGGGGATCTATGTTTCCAAATTATTAAAGTATTTTATTGAAATAGGAATGTCTATTGTTCCTTATTTTCATCTGATTAATGAAGATTGGTGTATTAATGGAATTTGAGTTCCATGTGAAGACATGTGTTTTCATGTTGTATTTTAATTTTTTGGACTGATATTTGGAAGATCAATTATATAACGGTAAGACAGAGTTTCGTACTAAAATTCCATACTCAAAAACTATTTATTGTCATTCCCCAATAGAGTTTGATTAAAAATTGAGTCATAATGGTTGTGGTTATATGATTTTAAGGCCATTTTGTGATTTTAATAGGATTGAATAGTGATCGTTTCTGGTCGGTAGATTCTAAAGTAGGTATGGGTTAGATGAGAGAATTTAGAGTTTGATAAAGTATAAGAAAGTGTCGATTATAGAGGTGCTGGGTCACAAAATCCTCTCATCAATGAATACTTTTCTCCCATATTTATTCTCTTCATTAATTATACCATGGATTTCATGTGTTTTATTAGTGTAATCTTGAGAATGTGTGTCAAATAATTTTATAGACATGGATTAAAATAGATTGAAATAATTTTATTACTGTTACTTGAGTATTTTAATGATTATTTACTATTATATTGAATAATTAACTTGTGAAAATCATTTTATTTTATTCATCAATTGAATGAATAGTGGGTAAAGATAAAATGTTAATTATTTATTTAGTTAAAATAAATTTATTTGATACCTATAAAATAATAGACATAGATGGTGAATAATTAGGAGGAAAGTAGTGTGGATTCATTCTATTTTTCTAGCTAAATTGTTTAAACTATAAAAGGAAAATATTTATCATTCCATTAAAAAATAAAAAGGTGTTTGATTTGATTACGGTTATAAAACAATTACTATATGAATGATATTAACCAAGTGGTAGTGAGGTGACTCAACTGTATCTTGAATGTATTTTTTACCAATTTTTTGGAGCCCAAATTAGCTACGATCACTTAGGGTATGTGATCTAATTTCTTTTATGAATTCTTATTTAAATTCAACCTTTGTGGATAATTATATCCTCAATATACTCATCTTGTTTCCACCTAGACTTACTGGAATATGTATAATAAATGAGGTGTGGAACATAATTATTTACAAGGTCAAGTTTCAATGTATGCATACTCCATGCTCGATACAGGTCAACTTTCAATACTTGAATTCTCTAATATAAAATAATTGATTAAAAATAAAATTTATCTCCCAAAACTCTTGAAAAACATTCTCCTAAAATCTATTCTATCTAGTAAATTTAGTTACCACATTCAAGGTGTTTCTCTATAGTTATTTTAAGTTGAATACATCTCATGAAAGGATTCTAGAAATATATTAATAGGTTATATATACTACCTCAAGGTTGTTCTGGAAGGTTACTTCCATGAAATCCTTCGAATAAGTCTCCACAACTTCTTTTCTTCAAAGTATTGTTCTTTTCAGCCTTTTCCTCTTTTAATTCCATGAATTTGAATCTTTTTCTTCAACTGGATAACTTGTAATTTCTCACTCCAACAAAGTAGTTTCATTACTACTTGTCTCCTTTTCTTCCCCCAATATATAGGTTCTCCAAAATATATTTGTATTATTCTCTCCTTTAAGCCACATCTATTTTCCTGAATGTTTCTATTCTCTTTAACTTCAATACCCAACAACATCTTACCTTTTAGTTTAATATCAATATCGCTATTTATTTATTTGGTTTTCATATTTCACATTCTTGTTCTATATATATATATATTAATATAATAAGACCATAAATATTATCTCTATAAAAATTATGTAAACTCCCTGAATATCAACAGTGACCTATTCTCTTCTATAGAATTAGTCGTTATATTTCAAATTAAGTAAAGGCCTCCAATTATTTCTCCATAAGACTCATATTTTAATTTTATATGATATATTTGAATATCACAATATTATATTCTCCACAAATCCCATAGATTTCAATTTATTTGAAATATCATCTATGTCAACATGGCATGATGGAATTAGGATGTGGAACAATATCTCATAGCCTGAAGCTCTTATTTCTTCATTTGAATCATTTTTGGATTGTTTAAATTTTTTTTAGAATGAATCACTATTAGTAATATTAATTATGATGGTTTATTAGATGATGTTCAGTGAACTATATCATCTTATTAAAATATTAAAATTTAATTTTTTTCATTTTGGAAAATCATTTTCTTCAACTTCGGTATTCTCAAAATATCACAAACTTCTTAATTATACATATTTCATAGGGTTGGTTGAACTCTATGAAATCAGACCAACAGAAATCAACTATATGATAATTCCATCTCTAGAAATCTTTACATTATGTTCTAAACATTATAAGGAAGAAATCAATGATAATATCAATAAAAATAGCCTAACTCTATAAAATGTAAAGCATTGTGTTTTTGGATAATTTTTCTTATCTTTATAGGGTAAAATATATGAGATATACATTATGAGATCAAATGTATGAAATTTTAATCTAAAACAAAAAATTTATGAGACTTTACATTATCATAAAAAATCTACGAAACCAAGTCTACTATATGAAATGGATTTATAGGATTATTCCTTTGTGAAATTGTAAAATCCCAGGTGAATAAAGAATATGAAATTTTCATATTTATTACTATGTTTGAATTAAATGTTAATTTTAAGTTCAATGCAATGATATATTTGATGGCGTACTCAACACTCATCAATGGATTTCTCCAAAATCTTACATTTCACAAAATGTTGAGTTATACTGAAAAATAATATTATAATATTATTATTTTTAAATGGTAGTTAACGCTTAGTCGTTTCATTGGTGGTAATGTACATAATTAACTAAAATATGAATATAAATTTTTCTTAAATGTTTTTACATTTATACAATAAATTTTGGATGCTTAAAATGCGAATGAATCTGATTTTAAGCATAAAATACTTTAATATTCTTTAAAATGTTATTTTACCACCTTTTGATAGAGAAAAATTTTTAAATCTAGTTTTTGTCACTTTTATATGATTCATTTTTAAAAATAATGTACTTTTTTAGAATCAGGATATTAAATTTACTTTGGGTTAATGTTTTATATTTTTTGGATAAAGTTCATTTTTAATGAATAGTGAAAAATACTGCATTTTATGTCAAAACTTTCTTTCAATATGATTTATTTACATAGTTAGATTATATTTTTAAATTGTTTTAAAGTTTAATTAGATTATATTTTTACCATTTAATCCATTTTTTCATTGGAAGTAATTTCACTTTGAAACTCGACATAAACACATGTCAATCTTTTTGTAGTTTTTACTTCTTAAAAACACGCTTTCTTGTTTTGACAACGAAAATTATTTTTAAAATATTTAATAAAACTTCTATGTTTTGGATTTTGTCAAATAGACATAATTTTTTAATATTGAATATCAAAATTACATTTGGGTGAATTTTTTGTATTTTTCTAAAAACGTTCAATTTTTGATGAATAGTGAAAAACACTACATAGTAGTTAAAAACAAATTTTTCATTTAAATGAAATTTTACCACTTCTGTGTATTGAACATAGAAAACCTGACATAATTTTTTTCATCCTTAAGTAAAATGTGCTTCAATAAAATGAAAATGATTTATGGTAAATAGAAACTTTTGATTTTTATTTATCACGGTTAAAGGTAAATAGGCTAATTCAAGGTAAAAATAATATTATAATATTATAATATTACATTAAAACTTGTCCTAACCTTATTTTATGAGTGATTTACGGCCTATAAAAACCTTGGGGGAGACCTTTGGCCTTTGAAATCCATTTGGTTAAGATAATGACATTAATAACTTTTTATTTAAAGTAAAAAATAAAAATATCATAAACATGTATTATTTGGATAAAAAAAATTTAATGTGGGTGATATAATAGATAGTTTTTACTATAAATTGTAATTATAAATCCAAAAAAAATACTAAATCACGGTATTTTATTTATAATTTTTAGACATCCTATAAATAAATTTACTTCTGATACAATGATGATGTAATAATTACCTCGTTAATTAATGTTTTAAATAAATGAGATTATAAATATTACAATAAATTTATTTTGAAGCTTTTTATTCCATAAAAGAATTTTAGAGATGAATATGACTTGTTATCTTTGAATTAATGAAGTTTTTTTAAAATAATCATGTTTTTTTTGGACTTTTTAAAAAGTCATGATATCAATAGTATTTAAATTGACATAAATACATTTTTTAAACAAATTTTAATTTATTAAATTATATAATAATCCTAAAAATATAAGATTCAGAAAAATGACTTATATAAGGTTTCAAATGTCTTTAATGAACCAATTTTGGTTATATTGTCATTTTATAGTAACTATATTACCCATATAGTATGAATATACTAGAAGACATGGTAAAAGTTAAATTAGTTAACTACGGGTTAAAGCTAAATTATAAGGTTAAAAAAAACAGAAACTTATCTAAAACTTATTTTTTTAGGGGATTTATAATAATATTCATGTTATCTTATAATTTAATGAGTTTTTTACCTTTTTTAAATGAAATTTAGTTTATAATAAATTAATATTTTCAAACATTCCAAAAGAGACCCTCCACCCCCTTATAAAAATACATTAACTCTAACCCTTACTCACACATCTAAATCCTCCTTGTATTGTCCAAACTCTACCCAGATAAGTGCCCAGCATACCTATCTTACTCTTAGAAGCCTTCCCCTAAGAATAATCCAATTCAATAAAGACTTTCGGTTCAAACCAAATGGAGTTACCCGATTTAAAGGTAACGTCTCCTCTCAAATTATTTTCTTTTATTTTACTTCTCCACTCACTAAGCTATTATTATTCATTTTTTATATAAAAACACATGTAACCTAAATGTACTATTTTGTTTTTATGAGAATTATTCTAACTAAACTTACACACACCTTCGTCTAATGGGTATATAACATATTGTTTCTGTAGAAGGCGAACTACTTCCTCACGAAACAATGATTGTTCGATTATCTCCCACTGCCTCTCATGGTGGCCATTATTATGAAACTATAATTATATATGATATTTGTGATATTTACTTTATCTCTATGCTTATTTAATTCTAATTTATAAAACACATTTTTGTTTTTCATGTTGTGTATATACAATAATTTCATTTGAGGAAGTGCGGACTACCGCCTCCTCAATGTGATATGACCTGTTCATACCTTACATGGAATGTATAAATTATGGTGTTAATCAATTTGTGTAATGTATATAAAATATGATATTATACTGGAATAATAATATAACTATGTGTCACTTGGTTTTCATTCCTTTAAAAATGAAAAAAATAAAATGAATGTAGCATTCTTGTGTACGTACGGCTTACCGTCTCAATGAACGGTGCATTTCATTTTCATATATCCAAATGATATGGAATATTATAAATACATATATAATTTATATATATTATATATATTATATCTAAATCATGAATATAATTCTCTATATAACGGAATTTCAACCACATGGACAATTTTTAATTATAACAAGTTCATTTTTTACTCAAGATCTGAACATCGACAAAATGTCCAATATGAACTCAAATAATTAACTAATTTTTATAGAAAGGTAATAAGTGACATAAAAAGGATAATAAAATTGGAAAAGTTTCTTAAGAAATTATAAATTAAATTAATTTTATTATTTTGGAAATTAAATAACGAACGAGTCAAGTCAGACACAAGGTAAGGGACTTTGTCTCAATCTCCTTTTATTGAGACATATTTAGATAATAACCACCTCTTATTTTATACGGTGTATAATAAACCACTTTTAATTTTATTTTCATTCAAAGGTAATATTTTTTCTATGAATCATTTTACTAAATGAAAAAAGGAATGTTTTTAACGTATTCGGTGACAATTTTCTCTATGCCACCGTAATTTTTATTTTGCTTCCTCTACAGGCCCTAGTGTTTTTAAAATGAAAAAGAAAGCCCTTATTCTTTTTTTGGTTGTTTTGGTATTGAATATGGTTTATGAAATGGATTGATTATTTCAATATCTTGAAATTATTTCTTGTGATTTCAAATGAAATGTTTTTAGTGAAATGTTAATATTTTCAATATTTTATGTGTTATGATTTTATAATGGTACTTTGATATTCGATGGGTGGTTAAATGATAAACCAAATGAAGGGTGGTTACATGATAAACTAGGATGAGTGGTTATGTTATAACCTACAATGCCTTTGGTATGGAAGACGATCTTATAGTTATTCCATTTAGTTATTTGTGTGTAAGTAGACTGTATGGTTATTCTATTTAAGTATGTTTATGTCCCAAGTTACCTTTATATGTTATGTGTGCTTTCTATGGGTTTTATGGTAATATTTTGGTTACAAAAGGGTAAGAAATGAGCTTTTTTTTAGTGAAGAGTATTTACTACTTCATAAAGGTTAAAAGTATTACTTATGATAAAGTATTCATGGTTTACTTGTTGTTTAGAAAAATTAATAGTTTTCCTTCTTTGTGTATCCCTTACTGGTCTTTTTATGCTCATCCCAAGTTTTTGAAATGATTTTCACAAGACATAATGTGGAGTAGGGTTATGGATGGGATCAAGGAAAATTCATTATGATTAAAACATGAAACTAAACATGTTTCTTTTCTTTTAATAGTTTTTATTTTATGAACAAACATGGATACTTAGAAGAAGTATAAACCTGTAATATTCAATTTTTTATGTATATTTTATGACCTAATTCTCTAAATATCTAAACCTGAAACGATCCTCAATCTGAATTATTAACATATTTCAAGATTATTTAATGTTTATGTTTGTTGCCTTATAGTTGGTATCAGTGGTCGGTTTAGAAAACTATAGGAGTAAGGGTATTGTTAAATTAATATCCATAAATTAATTTATGGTAAGATTGGAATGATATAGCATTTAGAGATTACCATGTGTCTTTTCCTAGGATATTTATTTGTTCATAATGGTGTTTCATAGAGTAAACATGGAAGTTATACTGGGAAGGAATACAGAGGGAAATGACCTTTGAAATCAGCATCCTGAGATGGTCCGAATCCAATTAGAATAGTTTTTTTCATTGATAGATTAGTTAACTCGGGTGATAAATGGTGGTTGTCTTTATTGATGAAATTTCAGTTTATTATAAAATTAAAGATAATAATGAAATAAATTTAATGGTTGTATTGAAAAGCATAAAATTAAATAACTATATGGTAAATTAAGCAAGTTTGAGTTTTGGTTACAAAAAATTACATTCCATGGTCACATTGTTTCAAAAAATGTCATAATTGTTGATATTAGCAAAACAAAAGATTTTGAAGAATGGACAATACCCACAAATGTATCTGAGATTCATAGTTTTCTTGGTTTATCATGTTATTGTAGGAGGTTTGTTGAAAATTTTCATGGTTCTATATCCCCCAGATTAAGTTAACTCAAAAAGGTGTTAAGTTCATCTAGAAAAAATAATGTGATGATTGTTTTCAGGAATTGAAAAGAAGATTGGTAAATAATCCAGTTATGAAATGGCCTTCCATAAATGGTGAGTTAGTTATCTACAATGATTCTATATTGAAAGTAATTGGTTGTGTCCTTATAAATAATGATCATGTAATTGATTATGCTTTACATTAGTTGAAACCCCATGAGTTAAATTACCCTACACATGATTTGGAATTATTTACTGTTATTTTTTCTTTAAAAATTTGGAGGCATCGTCTGTATGGAGTAATGTGTGAAATATATATTGATCAAAAAAATTTGAAGTATATATTCACTCAGAAGGAATTGAACATGAGATATTGGATATGGCTAGAATTAATCAAAGATTATGATTGCACGATCCATTACTATCTACGAAAGGAAAATAATGTGGCCGATTCTTTGAGCTGAAATAGTAATGCTAATTTAACCAAGATTAATTTGGAATGAGATCCTCTGGTTTTTGATTTGATGAATCTTAGATTGGATGTTGTTGGTGCAGTAAATTCCTCTATTTTGTTTCATGTTTCTGTACAATTGTCTCAAGAAGATCGAAACAAAAAAGTACAGAATGATGACAGTGAGTTGTAGAAAAATGTAGAATTGGTTCATAAGGGTAAGTTAACTGAGTTTAATATTAATAAAGACTGTGTTTTGAGGTTTAGAAAGATATTATTTGTCCCTTGTGATTCACTGTTGAAGAAAACGTTGTTATGTGAAGCTCATAGTTCTCTATTTTCAGTTCATCCTGGAAGTACAATGATGTACAGAGATCTTCGGGAGTATTACTGGTGGGATGGAATAAAAAGAGATATTGCTAACTTTAATGTGAAGTGTTTGAATTATCAACAAGTTAAAGAAGATTAGTAGTTATTGAAATAGATGCTTCATCCTTTACTGGTGCTATAGTGGAAATGGAAAAATGTGTCTCTGGATTTCATCACTGGATTACCAAGGACTTCTTGAGGTAAAAATTCAATCTGGGTTATTATAGATCGATTAACTAAAACTTCTCATTTACTTCTTATTTAATATACTCTGTGTCTAGATTAAATTTTGTGGTTGTATGTTAAAGAGATAGTTTGGTTATATGGAGTTCCCCTCTCCATCGTATCTGATCGTGATTCGAGATTCACATCTAAATTTTGGAAAGGGCGTCAGAAGTCATTGGGTACTGAATTAAATTTTAGAATAGATTTTCATCTTCAATTAGATGGGCAGTCAGAACAAAAAATTTAGACCTTGGAGGATATGTTATGTGCTTTTTAAATTGATTACTAGGGAATTTGGGACCAACATCTTTATTTGGTTGAATTTTATTATAATAATAGCTTTCATTTCAGTATTCTTATGGATCTATTTGAAGAATTATATGGAAAGCGGTGTCGAACTCTATATGTTTGGGATAAATTAGGTGAAAGGAAGTTGATGGGACCAGAATTGGTAGAATATATGGTAGAAAAAGTTCAGTTTATTGAGAAGAACATGAGAACAGCTCAGATCAAGAAGAAAAGTTATATGAATAACTGGAGGAAGGACCTTTCTTTCAAGGTAGGTGATCTGTCTTTCTCAGTGTTTCTCTGTAGAAAAGTGTGATGCATTTTGGTAAGAAGGTAAATCTGAGTTTGAGGATCATTGGACCCTATGAAATCCTGAAGAAAGCTGGATCAGTTGCCTCCAGAGTGGCTTTACCACCACGTTTATCCTAGGTAAACAATGTTTTTCATGTTTCAATGTTGAGCATGTATTTTCCAGATCAATCTCATGTTTTGATTCCACAGGTAGTTTAGTTGGAAGAAAATATTTCTTATGAGGAACAACTAGTCCAGATTCTTGAACGAAGAGAGAAAGTGTTGCAGAATAAGGTACTTCATCAATTAAAGGTTTTTTGGAAAAACCATATGGTTGAAGAGGCAGCATCAGAATTTTAAAATGATATAAGGGATAAATAGCCCCACTTATTTGATAAGTGAATAGAATTTCGAGGATGCAATTCTCAAAAGAGGGGAAGGATGTGACATACTAGGTGAATACATAATATAACATTTTCATATTTATTAATATGTTTGAATTAAATATTAATTTTACTTTAAATGGGATGCTATGTTCGATGGTGTACTCAACATGCAACAACAGATTTCTCTGAAATCTTACATTGCACACAATGTTGAGTTATAACCAAAAATAATATAGTAATATTATTATTTTTAAATGGTAGTTAATGCCCAGATGTTGTATTGGTAGGAATAAACAGAACTAACAACAATTTGACTATACATGTTTCTTAAATGTTTTTACATTTATCTAATAAATTTTAAGGATTAAAAGGAGAATGAATCTGATTTTAAGCATGACATACTCTGATATTTTTTAAAATGTCGTTTTACCACCATTTGATGGTGAACCCTATCTAAATATAAGTTTTTTCACTTTTATATGTTTTATTTGAAAAAATATACTTCTTACTTATAAGCGAGATATCAAAATTTACATTGGGTAATTTTTTGGTATTTTTCTGATAAAGTTCATTTCTAGTGAATAGTGAAACATACTGCATTTTATGTCAAAATAGTCTTTTCATATGATTTATTTATATAGTTATATTATCTTTTTAAATGGTTATAAAGTGTAATTGGATTATCCTTTTACTATTTAATACAATTTTTTTCAATGGAAGTAATTTCACTTTGAAATTGGATATAAACACTTGTCAATCTTTTTGTACTTTTTACTACTTAAAAACATGCATTCTAGTTTTGAAAATAGAAATTATTTTTAAATGAATTAATGAAACTTATATGTTTGGAATTTGGGAAAATATATATCATTTTTTAATTCTGAATATCAAAATTTTCTTTTGGTGAATTTTTTTTATTGTTCTGAAAACGTTTAGTTTTTGATGAATAGTGAAAAACAATATATAGTATTTAAAAACCAAATTTTTCATTTAAAAGAAATTTTAACACTTTTTTGTATTTAATTTCAAAAATTGGACACACATGGTTTTCATCATTAATTAAAATTTGGTTAAATAAGATGAAAATAATTTTTGGTGAATAGTAACTTGTGATTTTTATTTTCTACGGTTAAAGGTAAATATGGTAATTCAAGGTAAAATTAATATTATAATAATTTAAAATTAGCTTAAAACATTTCCTATGTTTATTGTATGATTCATGGATGAAAAATAAATTTTTTTGGTGAGACCTTTGGCCTTTGAAACACATTTGGGTATGATAATGACATTAACAACTTTTTATTTAAAGTAAAAAAATTAAAATATAATAAAAATGTATTTTTTTCCTAAAACAATTATAATGTGAGTTTATATAATAAATATTTTTGAATATAAATAGTCATTATAAAGATAAAATTATTTACTATTATATGCTATTTTATTTATAATTTTTAGACATCATATAAATAAATTTACTTATGACACAATAATGATGTAATGATTACCTCATTAATGAATTTTTTAAATAAATGAGATTATAAATATTAAAATAAATTTATTTTGAAGCTTTTTATGCCACACACTAATTTTAGAGATGATTATGACTTGTTATATTTGAATTAATAAAGGTTTTTCTAAATAATAAACTTGTTTTCGATTTTTTAAAAAGTCATGATATGAATAGTATTTAAATTGACATAAATAAGTGTTTAAAAAATTATTTTATTAAAGGATAAAATAATCCTAAAAATATAATATTCGTCCAAAATACTTAGATAAGATTTAAAATTTCATTAATGAACTACTTGAGGTTTTATTGGCATTTTATAGTAACTATATTAGCCATATAGTATGAATATACACGAAGACATGGTAAACGTTAAATTAGTTAACTATGGGTTAAAGATAATTGATAAGGATAAAATTGAAACCAAAACCTATCTAAAACCTATTGGTTGAAATTATTTAGAATAATAATAATCCTATATTCTTATTTAATGATTTTGGGACGTTTTAAACCTGAATTATTTAATAATAAAATAATATTTTCAAACATTCCTAAAGAGCCCCTCCCCACCTTATAAAAAACCATCAACTCTAACCCTTACTCACACCTCTAAATCCCCCATGTATTTTCCAACATATGACCAAATTAGATCCCAAGATACCTATATTGCTCCTAGAATCCTTCCTCTAGTAAGAAGCCAATTCAAGAAAACTTTTTGGTTCAAACCAAAGGGAGTTTCCCGATTTAAAGGTAATGTCTCCTCTCAAATTCTTTTATTTTATTGTCCTTCTCCAATACCCATGATCTTCTTAGTCATTTTTTATATTACAACACCATTATCCTCAATATACATGTTTTTTTTATGAGAAGTATTTTAACTACACTTACACATACCTTTGTCTAATGGGTATAGAACATATTGTTTCTGTAGAAGGCGAACTACCGCCTCACGAAATGATGATTGTTTGATTATCTTGTACCCCCTCTCATAGTGTACATTATGATGGAACTATAGTTATATGTGATATTTTTTATATTTATTTTATCTCTATTCTTCTATAATTCTCATTTATAACATACCTTTATTCTTTTGATGTCGTATACATACGATAATTTCATTTGAGGAAGTGTGGATTACCGCCCCCTCCAAGTGATATGACTCGTTCATACCATACATGGATTGTATAAAGTATGGTGTTAATGAACTTATGTAATTTATATAAAATTTGATATTATACTGGAATAATTACATAACTATGTATCATTTCGTTTTCATTCCATTAAAAATGGAAAAAATAAAATGAAAGTAGCGTTCATGCGTACATACGGTTTACCGTCTCCATGAACGGTGCATTTCATTTTCATATATAAAAATGATATGGACTATTTTAAATACATATATAATGGATATATATGATATGTAAATCCTGATTATCATTCTATAGATAATGAACTTTCAACCATATGGATAATTTTTAATTATAACAAGTTCATTTTTACTGAAGTTCTGAACATCGACAAAATGTCCAATATGAACTCAAATAATTAACTAATTGTTATATCAAGGTAATAAGTGAGGTAAAATGTATAAAAAATTTTAAAAAGGTTCTTGAGCAAGTAGAAATGAAATTAATTTTATTTTTTAGGAAATTATAGAACGAACGAGTCAAGTCAGACATAAGGTAAGGGAATTTGTCTTAATCTTCTTTCATTAAGTTATATTTGGATAATAAACACCTCTCCTTTTATACAATGAATAATAAACCCCTTTTACTTTTATTTTAATTCAAATGAAATCATTTTTCTATGTAGCGTTTTACTAAACAAAAAAAGGAAAGTTTTATAATGTATGCGGTGACAATGACCTCTCCACTATTGTAATCGTTATTTAGCTCCTTCTATAAGCCTTAATGTTTTTAAAACAAAAAATAACCCCCTTATACTATTTTTTGATGTTTTGGTATTGAAAATGGTTTTGGAAATCGATTGATTATTTAAATATCTTGAAATGATTTCTTTTTATTTCAAATGAAATGTTATTAGTGAAATGTTTATATTTTAAATATTTTATGTGTTATGATTTTATAATGGTACTTGGAAATTTGAAGGGTGGTTACGTGATAAACCAAATGACAGGTGGTGTTTTGATAAACCATAATGGGTGGTTACATTATAACCTATAATGAATTGGGTATAGAAGTCGGTCGTATGGCTATTTCATTTAGTGATATGTGTTGAAGTTGACCATATGTTTATTCTATTTATGTATATTTATATCCCAAGTTACCTTTACATGTTATGTGTTCTTTGTATGGATTTTATGGTAATAATTTGGTTATAAAATGGTAAGAAATGATATTTTTTTCAGTGAAGAGTATTTACTACTTCATAAAGGTGTAAGGTATTACTTATGATAAATTATTCATGGTTTACTTTTTATTTTGAAAAACTAATAGTTTTCCTTCTTTGTGTATCCCTTACTATGATTTTTATGCTCATCCCAAGTTTTTGAAAATTTTTCCCCAGACTTAAAGTGAAATAGGTTCAAGGATGGGATCAAGTAAAAGTCATTATGATTAAAACATGTAACTAAATGTGTTTCTTTTCTTTTAAGAGTTTTTATTTTATGAAAAAGTGGATACTTAGTAGAAGTGTATATATGTAATATTCATTTTGTTATGTATATGTTATGACATAATTCCCTAAACCTCTAAACCATAAAAGACCCTCAATATGAATTATTAACATAATTAAAGATTATTTAATGTTTAAGGATGGGTCCTTATAGAAATTCACCTCCACCCTAAAAGTTAGATACTTCCTAAAAAATTATAAAAAGTTATTGAGAAAATTTCAAGGACTTTTCACCCACTTAAAATGATCTTTAAACATCATATAATGGTGTTCATACATCAAATAAAATTTTATATAGTATTAGGTCTCCATGTCTGGTTTCCTTGTGTAATTATCTTTTTTAGTTTTATCAACCTTCTCAATTTCCAATGTATCAAATACCTAAAACTCAGTTGAAACATGTTTTATATAGTGTTTCATTATTCAAAAACATTTTTCATTGTCTATATGATAATATCAACAAATTTATACTTATTAAGATGTCTCCTCCTTGTGTTTGGCCATACAAGTTCTTCAAGGTATAAGTACCACTACTAACTCTCTTTATAAACATGTACACAAATAATAAATGGCATAATAAATATAGGAAACATTATAATAATATTACTTTACATTTATAATGGTATATCATCACTCACCATTGTATAACATTATTTTACTTTTCATCTTCATAGACTTCTTGGCATCAAATACCACTTTAATCCATATGGGCCCAACATCGTAATAAACATCTTTTATTAATTGAAATGTTTTCAATAATCTATTCCAATACGAACACCATTAATTCATCATTTTCACATTTCCTTACATAATTTTTTTCTTATATGCTTTGTTCATTATCTTTATATATTCCTCATAATTCATTAATCAAACACACTTTCATGCCATTTTTTTAAATTTTTTATTTTCTTAAATTTTTTAAAACATTAAAAGGATCCTCCTTTTTAATGGTATCAAACTTTAATTCCACTATAATAGTTTTAAGTAGGTATTAAAAAAATTAGTGTCAATAATAAATCACATATCCAGATATAATAATGATCAACATTAACTCCAAATTTTTATTTCTAAAAAATATTCACTCCATTACGGGGAAAAATAATACAATAACCACGCATGAAACCATGACACAATGAATAGTATGACATGGAATGATTTGTGTTCAATGTGAAAAAATCATATTTTCACACAAAGTTAAATTTTAAACTCACATTAAAAACACTTATAACGTCAAATATATAAATTTTAGGATTGATAAAATCTAAGCCTCTACACGTCTACCCACATTCATCACTTCTTGGTTTTTTTTTCTTACTAGATTAGTTACTTTGTAGTTTGAGTTATGATAAGTATGGATAGTAATGTTTTTTAAGGTTATTTAATATAAAATAAATTTAATTATAGTTATTCATTTATTTATTGGTGGTAATGATTTAGATAATGTGTGACTTTGAAGGTGTCTTAGGTTAATCGAACAAGAGAGGGTATGTCTTTTTTGGATATATATTTTGACTATCTATGGATTATTAATATTAATTAAATATGGTTTTCTTTGATTTTCAGTTAGGATATATTGTTATTAAATGGTATAGGATTTTATTTTTTATATTATTTATATATGCTTAGTGTGTAATTAAAATGTTTGGATCATTATTCTAGATTATTTTTTTCATTAATGATTGTGCATACTTTTGTTATTTTGAATGAGGTATGATGTGGTGGAGGTATATGTTTTTTACAATTTGTTTTTTTAAGTTTAAGTTTTTCATTTTTTTATACAGATATTTTTTTGATAACTATTTGATATTGAGGGGCCTATGTTATCTAATATAACTGAGAGGGGAATGGTATTAATCAATGATACCCCTTTTTCAAAATTCATTATTTTAAACTATCCTTTAGTACGTGTTAATATTTTAATCCTATTATTATTTAGAGTATCACACATTCCAATATGTTACTAGGTGAATGGAATGAAAATAATATGGGTATTTACAAATTTTTGTCCCAATATGTATACATACTTATTTCTAGGTTCTGTTTCAGTTCTAATACCTATATTTACTCTAGTAAACAAAAGTGATTATAATTAAAATCCATGTATTAAAAATATTGAACACTAGTTAGTATATTGGAGGGAAATCATCGGAAATACCCTAGCTTCCTCATGAATGGATCTTTATACTAGATCCTAATAGTTTAATTATATCTCAAAAATCTCTAGTAGTATACTAATCCTTTATTTGTAATATTCCCCTCATGTTATTCAAAGCATTCTTCTAAGGAACCAATAAAAAGGTATTTAATATCTCTTATATAATTATCTAGTTTCATATCAAACTTGTTCTTCACCAAAATATTCTCTAATATTCTTCTCATATTTTCTTAGGATTCAAAATAACATTAGTGATATCATCAACCTTCCCTTCTCAATTGAATTATATAGTATAGATATGTCATATTAATCATGTTCCTTCTCCAATCACACATAGGTCCTTTTTTCAATATGGATTCGGCCTCTATAATATCTTGGTAGTAGCAGTATCATATTTTCTTTTCATCTTCACATGCTTAATCATCATGAATACTATTTTAAATATTTAAAATATAGAAACTCCTCAAATAAAAAAATGGATATTTCCCTATTTTTAAACAAATAAATAATGAAATATAGTATTTATTCTAATTTAAACCATGTCAGGATTACCTAATTTTAGTTTTTATAATAATCATGGGATATTTCATTCATTAAAATTTCCACAAAATCTATATATTTTAATTCCATGGATACATGAATGTTCACATACATGGAGCTTTAAAATGTGAAAATCTCTATAGTTTCAGATAGATCTCACTTTTGAATATCTTCTACTAGATATTTTCCTTATAACTTATGATATTCTAAAATTCTTAAAAAGATAAACATTTTATGTACCTATATTATAAACTTTTTGTGATCCATAATTTAGTCTTACCGAGGTTTGGTCCTTAAATTTTTGATCGGCCAATTTTTTAACTTATTCAAAATCATCTCATCTTATAATTAATAAATATTTATCATTTCTACCATTACATTAACAACTAGTTAAATTTATAATTTATGATGACTAATTCATTATGTAGAACACTCATTTCATTAAATTATTATACCTTGAAATTATTGAATGAGTTCATTTTCTTGAATCATGATTTTACAATTTAATCACCATCATCATTTATTTATTTATTAGAAGGAAAGGGATGTATTAGTATGAAAGGGGAAAAAACCATGCCAATTAGGGACTTAAGGGGTCATGTATTGTGGTAACCCAAGGGAATACCCTCTAATAAGTTTAACCCCCTCAGGTTTCAAAAAATACACATTTGGGAAGAAAGAAATACTATGGCATTGGTCAGCTAAGTATGCAAGATAGTCCACAACATTATTACCTTCACATAAAGTACGAATTACTTTGATGTTGTTATTGAGCATACTTATTCATTTTATTATGGAGTAAGTGATCGACCTTGGGGTAGAGCTAGTGACTCACAAGGAATTATGTAGTATCATGGAATCAGTTTCTACTTCAGAGACTTCAGTGTATGCCTATTGGTAGGGGATAAACTAGTGAAAAAACCCTTGGCCTCCAACTGGATAGAGGATTTTCTACTGAGGTGAGATGTGAACACCAAAATTATGAAACCTCATAGGTCACAGACAACTACACCTCCTCTAATGACCCTCGATTTGCGAGATCTATCATGGATTAGTTTCAAACCCATGATGGTAGAGAGCCACCAAATCCATGAAGACCTCGAGTTGTTGATATTCGGGTGGTCCGTTGGGTTTCTAAGGAGGAACCATTGAAGGGAAGGAGAATCATGCAAGCTTCTATAGAGCTTGACCATGTCCACTAGTAGTCTTTGTGTTCTATTAATGATGTACCTCCTTGATGTGTCATGACCCATCCTCCAGGGCCCATGTTGTGACTACCCCAGGCCCACCACCTAAAGGATAGGGGATGGTGACTAGCATCAAAGGCATTATCCCACGAGTGGGAGGAATTTTCTATAGTACATGTATGCACACGCACACACACAACCACATCTTATATAGCTGGAAATAAAAACATGCATGCCACTAAACAACGACTGAGTAAAGGTATAAGCTCTAAGTCAAATGGTCCAGAATAAAAACACCAAAAAAAGACAAAATGAAAACAGGGAATTACAAAAGATCTATGTATGATGTCCACAAAAGACACTTCATGAAGGGTATGCAAGGATTGGCTATCAAAATCTATGGAAGTACATCCTGTCTATTGTATATCACTGGGCACTACCTGGTCCCAAGCCATCGAGGTATCTATTGAAGTGCCTATCATCTGCACAAGACACAACACTTGCGGGCGAAGCCCGTGCAGGGGTGAGTAAAACAATAATCCATAGGGGACCATGATACTACAAAGATAAATCACAAGATAAAAACATGAAGAAATTTAAAATCATCTCTACTCTGGTATATGCCCAGACATATACAATGAACATCCAGATATACTTGTCTCGGCCACTAATAAACATGAGGTACCAACCTCATAGCTAGAATCAAGATTCTCACTGGAGGCTCAAGTCGTAACACCAAAACCATGATATCACACTCTATGAGCTTAGCCATATCTAGTGGCACCCATTTGAAATATGCACTTCATCAGGAACACTCTACTAGGTCCATCTCTAGTTCCTGACACTAGAGGTCTAGTAATAATAGTCTTGCACCCAGTGAAAGACTAAGGAAACCCAAGTAAAGAGCCTCGATCATCACCACTACACTCAGTTGAGGAAGCATTGATCCATACATACATGTGATACCTCAGTCTCTTCTGTAGGAAGTGTCTCTCACCTCAGTCCATCAAGGAAGAACTTGCTTATACATAGGTATCAATTTATTCAAGTGGATGATATCGCTCCTAGTAGTTGTGTCCTAAAGTTGAGGGAGCTCCAACTCTTATATAGGACCCGCTCCCCATCACTACTTGTAGATGGGGGAGTACTACTCTGCAAGTGAGTACCCGCACCCTGGTTCCAATAGGGGAGTACTACTCATGAAGGACTCATACACTGTTACGACAGGGGAGTACAACTTCGTATATCTAGGACCGGAACCCTACCAGGTAGGGGAGTACTACTCAGTGACTAGAGGAACCGTACCCTAGTTAAATAGGGGAGTACCTACTCTGTCAGTTTATTCACTCTGGGGGACCTGCACCCTAGTATGTTAGGGGAGTAGAAACCCCAGGAAAATGGACCCACACCCTATCATGATAGGGAAGTACCGACTCTGTCGAAACTAAGAATAACGAGGACCTGCACCTTAGAACGGTAGGGGAGTACTGAATCCTAAAATAGAAGACTCACTCCCTACCTGGTAGGGGAGTACCGACACTAAGGTTAGAGGAACCAATCCCTGGTTCTATAGGGGAGTGCCTACTATTCCTTCATGAACATCTCTAAGAACCCATGCCCTAATCCAACAAGGGAGTAACTCCCCCATAGAAAACTACCCAAAGGTAATGAACCCACAATCATGACCTAGGGAGTCCTGTCTCTACCTAAGTAGTGGGATAAGGAGTACTCGGGCCCTGAGTCATCAAGGGAGTAACCATCATAGCATTTCTTCATGAAAAATACCCTGACTCTACTCAAGTCTACTTGTACCAGGAGAGCCTACTCTTTAAGTAAATAAATTATCCGCAAAATTATTTAAAAACTTACAAAGAGTATCTCAAAAGGAATGCATCATCGCGAGGGTTCCAATTCTAAAAAAATCTCTCCAACCGGATGCTTGGTTTGAAATATATGGGTGTTTTAGTAAATGGGGGCTGGTTGTGTCTGGGCCCGGTCCGACCTCGTCAGACCAACCGCCCAACCTAGCCCAGGGGTACCATGTGACTTGTCCTAGTTCAATTGACCCGACCTGACCTAGTTCGGATCTGGGATGACTTGGTCCTACTTGACCATAGGGCCAGACACATTGGGCCTTGCTCGACACAACTCGGTTCGGTCATGGGTCTAGCCCGCCGGGTCACTCAGTGACAGGGTTCCATCTGACCTAGCCCACAACAGGTGGGCCAGTTGATCCCAACCCGGGTTGGCCAACAGACCGGCATTATCCCACCATCCCAGATTGAAAAATTGGGTCAACTTTACCCCATAACGATCCGCATTGTAGCCCGGTTCGCGCCCCAAGCCCACACAGCATGCCGGTCTCATCTAGAACAAATTCCAGTAGGACAAATGATTCGTTTTCCATGTGTCCAAATTAGTCGACCGCCCTGTCTGAACTCGCACGCGGTCCCCGCTGGACCGCATGCTGGTGTGAATTTGTGGCTCATAGGACGTGGACTTCGTCCTACCTCCACCAGCCATTGGCCCACTACCGGCGACTTCGGCCGCACTATCACATCCCATGTCGGCCACGACCCTGTCCACCATGAGGAATCTTTATGGCGTGCTACCACCTGCCTGCGACCACCACCTTCAATATCCGGTTGAATTTTCCATGCACCATCGGGTCTGCTCCAGTCGTCCGTTCTTCAGACCGTATACACCTATATCCTCCATGGGGTACCACCTCCCCTACTACAGCTTCATAAATTATTCACCATCAACTCGGAGGTTCGGTCAAGAATAATTTACAAGAACCCCAAAAGGCAGAGGGTCCTGGGAATTTTTTTTTCGGCCCACACCCTCCGCATTATATTTTAAAACATGAGGGACGAGGATTTAGGTTCTATCAACAATTTAACCCTGATGAAAAAAATTGATAATAAGAATCCACCCTCAAGAACAAGTGATCTATGGATCAACCTATTCATGGGTTGATCTGTGTTCATTGTTTTAGAATGAAGAATGGTAAAACTCAAAACACAAAAATTAAACCCCTACTTGGGATAGATTCATTACTGAAGTGATATGTCCGAAGGTACTCATGTTCCATTTGAAGTAGTTGGCATTCATCATTCTCTGGTCACATTCTTCTAGGTGTGTCATTATCTCTAGTGATTCGTCCACATTCTTTGTTAGAGAGAACTTCCTCACCATCCATCAGAGAAATTCTATCTCTAATTCTCCATCCTATTTTCTCATTAAAAGAGAAATGTGTTGTCGTGTTTCTATTGCATTGTTTCATCACGTTATTACACTATTTATTTTATGAAACAACGTATCTTTTACTCTTCAATTAAAGATTCATTATGTTACACATTTAATAGCCTCATTAATGGGATTTATTTAATGTGACTTGTTGTCGCCTCATCACTGCACCATAGTGCTAACTTGTCACTACTCAATGGTGAACATAAAAAAATGAAATAACATTTTAAGATATTTTATTTTTCTTCCAAAAAGTCTGAAAAATATCTTTTCTGGTTGACTCTTACCGGTTGAAGTTAGATCCTTTCTAGGATAATCCTAACATTACAAGTTCAATGGTGTGCTTGGATTTTTTATCCGATCACCGTTTCAAAAGTTAGAAAAACTTTCTCACAAATTTATCTAAATGAACAAAAAATTTCAAAATTCGATTTCGAGCTCACTAGGCCTTGGAATCAGGTGTCTTCTGAGTTTCTAGTCTCAAAATAATATCATATAATTTTAAAAAAATTAAATGGAATTCTTGGGGAATTAAAATCACCTCACATTTGGACATTTAATCCTCAAAAAGTAAAAGACTACACTCGTCGAAGGAAAACTCAGTTCACCAAGGGTCCCTATGCTGTTTACAAGAACGCACCTCGAGGAACCACTGATATCAATCACTCTCTTGTCCAGCTTCTACTAGAAAAACATCATGAAATAATGGGCACATGTTTCTTTAGCTATGAAAAATGGGAAATCACCTAGCACTACGATCCATCTGTAGTCATGGGGTCTAACAGCTAACCTCCATGCTAGCCTATCACATATAGAGAAAGAACCCCACAGTTCACATCCACCCTTGGATGAACTTTGCTAAAAATTCCACTTGGGTTACGTGTTTAAGGTTGATTATGAACAGACATGGGTATTTATGGGTGAAACAGGGCTCCCCAAGAGAGAACGTTGGGTCTTACGGAGCCCTCTATCTGCAACCTCCAGTGGCCACACAACTTTCTGAAATAGGAACACTTCCACACTCACTAGTGGAATCCATATTGAGTATGGATGGTAAGAAACCATTACACACTACGGAAATATCATGGGGACTAACTCTACCACTATAGAACGATTCCAAGCATGACTCGCTTCGAGAGTCTTCCTTGGGTTGCCTGATTTTCTCTTTTACCCGAAGAGAAACATGTTTACATCATCACAGATACACAACACCATTATCCTAATAATGTAAATCTGGGTATAAATGGTAGTATTTTTTACCAATAATTATGTATTAAGGCCTTTGTGCCTTGAAAAATAGATCCCAACTGCATATCTTGCCCCTAAGAGTTTGGTCACATTATTAGCGCCAGTGTGTTATCAACACGTCTCCTCCAGCAGGAGTCTCTAAGAATGAGGGTCAATTACACAGTCAAACCGGAACCTCAAAGTCTCAAATATAACTCATGGGAGATGGAGTACAACTAGCACATGTGTCTACATAAAACGACATCCAAAATAAAAGACACATATTGAACCTTGAATCTATCCTTGAGCTTTTTGGTCATAAGCCATGACTGCATACAGTTGTCCTTTCCCACATCCTCTAGCTCCCTAAGCCTGGTGCGGACCCCTTATGGTTAGTGGTGTCAATGATGAAGACTATATGCCACCCCCTGCCGCTCGTTCAAATTCTCTTCCATGCCCGCTATCTTGCGGAACTCCTTACTCCAAGATTTGTCTCTCCCAAGGCAGCTCGTCAGCAGGTTCCCTCTTAGAAGCACGGAAGGTCAGAAAATCCCTAGAGAGATGTCCCTAGCCATTTCAAGCATCTCAATACCTTTCATGTTGATAATATGCTCCTTGGAACTACTCCTGAACCACAGAACCATGTGTTTATGTTCAAGTATGGGTATGCCTCCCATGCTATGATCCTGTCACATGTCATCTGCTAGCTCCCACTAATACCTCTCCCTCATGACCTCTGTTGTAGGTCATAACCATCTACTCCGCTGTTAGGAAACTCTAAACCACTAGGGATCTATCCAGTACCCCAACATATGTTGAAATGATAAGGGGAATCACTGATTCCCTGATCTCCTAGAGTATTCCTTGCTCAAAGGTTTGGGCCCTGAAGTAAATTCATACACCAAATTTGTAGATAAGTGAGAAAGATCTTTGAATCTCACTAAATAGTCTTCTACCATCATAATTCCATGTTTTAGGTGTAGAAGATCCTATATATTCATAGAGCGTAATGTTGCTAGAAAGAACTCCTCTCTAAAGATGTGCTCAAAGTCTATCTAGGTGAGGATCACCTCATTGTGTGTCTAGATCATTAATAATCACCATCTCCCTGATGATCCCTGAAAAAGGATCACAGGCAAGATCTCCATCGGGTCGAGAGGTGTCCTCCCTCGACTAAAGACTCATTTAACTACCTCAATCCAATCCTTAACCACCTGGGGGTCAGTCTCACCTCTGAAAATAGGAGTTCTCTGCCTCTAGAACTTATGTAGACACTCAAGTTGCGCGCATCCTCTACTGGTAGTGCTGGTAGAAACTATTGATCGGCAGGTGTTGGTATCACTAGGGAACCACCCGGTAGGGTCATCTTCGGTATTGGTCCCTATACAGATGCCTCATCGCTCGGCGGGTCCTTCTCTTGGTCCCATCCTAGAATCCTGACTGGCAATCATCATGGTCGAATCTTATAATGGATCAAGATGATCCACAGTTAAAAGAGTATAACTAGAGAGATAACTCAATAAGGGAAGGGAAAGCACAAAAAATTCCTATATGATTCATGTACCATTCATTTCTCAATGACCATTGCCCTAATGTAATGAGTCAAAAAGGTAGGTTATCAGAGTCCCAGTAAATGGATATGTCGGTTTTCACACCAATACTAGAACCTCTGGCCTTTGAGATAAACTCGGAACATCTTAACACTGCCATTATGCAACCCAAACCAATCTCACGATACAATGGTCCTAAGGTATAATTGAACCCGCTTTGATAGTAATTCTTTATGACCCATCCGCTAGGGCATGTTCCATGACTACCCCAAGCCTGCTTCCCAATGGGAAGGGGATAGTGACTAGCACTGAAGGTATTATCCCACGAGTGGGAGGAATTTTCCTAATTACCTCTATGAAAAGACACACACAACCATGTCCTAAACTACTAGAAATGAAAACATGAATGACACTAAATAATCACTAAGTAAATGTAAAAGTTATAAGTCAAATGGTCAAGAATACAAACTCAACAAAAGACAAACTAAAAATAGGAAAGTACAAAAGATCTCTATAAGACGTCTTTATAAGACCCCACCTGAAGGGTAGGCAATGAGTAGCTATCTGAAGATATGGAAGTAAATCCTACCTATCGTATCTCGCTGGGCACTTCCTATTCATGGGACACCATGATCTATGTCAAAGAACCTATCATCTGCTCTAGATGCAACACGTGCGGGCGAAGCTCGTGAAGGGGTGAGTAAAACAATACTTAGTTTGGGACCCCAAAACCACAAAGATAAATCACAAGATAAAAACCACAAATAAATTCATAGACATATCTACTCAGGTATACGCCCAGATATATACCATGAACAACCTGATATACTTGTCTCATCCACTAAGAAAAGTTAGGTCCCAACCTTATAGCCAGCAACAGAATTCTCATCGAAGGCTCATGTTGTAACTCAAACACTAGGTGATCAAACTCTATGAGCTCATCCATCTCTAGTGGAACCCATACGAGAGATACACTCTATTAGGAACATTCTATTAGGTTCAACTCTAGTGCCTGGCACTAAAGGTATAGTTATCACAATCTTACACCCAACGCGAGACTAAGGAAACCCAAGTGAAGAGGCCTGATCCTCACAATTGTGCTCAGTTAAGGGATCACTACTTCATAATAACCTATGATACCTCATTTTCTCCTTTATGGAGTGTCCAGCACCTCAGTACATCGAGGGAGCACTTTCTCCTACTTAGGTATCAGTCTCTTCAAGTTGAGGGGCCTACTCCTCATAGTTGTGTCCTCAGTTGAGGGAGATCCATCTCCTATAGAGGACCTTATCCCCATCTGTACTCGAATATGGGTAAGTACTACTCCGCATATGAGTACTCGCTCCCTTATTCCAATAGAGTAACTACTCATAAAGGACCTGCAACCTATTACAATAGGGGAGTACTACTTCATATATTGAGGACCCTCACCCTACCCGATAGGGGAGTACTGCTCAGTGACTAGAGGACCTACACCCTGGTAAAATAGGTGAGTACTGAATCTATGAGTTTATTCTCTATGGGGGACCCACACCCTAGTATGTTATGGGAGTACCAACCCCATGCTAGAGGACCCGCACCATAGCCCAACAGGGGAGTACTGACTCTGTCAGAACTAAGCGTAATGAGGACCCACCCCTTAGAATGGTATGGGAGTACTGACTCCTACAATATAGGACTCTCTCCCTATTTGATAGAGGAGTATCGAATCTAAGGTTAGTAGACCTACTCCTTGGTTCCGCAGGGGAGTACATACTCTTCCTTTATGAACATCTCTGAGAACCCTCACCCTAATCCAATTGGGGAGTAATACCCCTGAAGGAAACTACCCAAATGAAATAAACTCAAATACATGACATGGGGAGATACATCTCTACCTATGTATAGGGAAAATAAGTACTCAAGCCCTGATTCGTCATGGGATTAACCATCCTAGCTTCTCTTCAAGAGAACTACCTCAACTCTGCTCAAGTATGCTTGTACCGGGAGATCCTACTCTTCAAATCAATAATCCATCCTCCAACTTCTTCAAAAACACACTTAGAGAATCCCAAAGGGACGTCTCATCGTGAGGGTTCCAATGATAAAAACGGCTTGCCAACCAAATTCCTGGTCTGAATGATATGGACATTTCAATAAATGGGGGATGGTTGTGTCTGGACTCGGTCTAACCTGGTCAGGCCGAACTGACAACTTGGCCTGGGGGTCCTGCAAGACCCGACCTAGTTCGATTGACCCGAACCAACTCATTTTAGGTTTGGTAAGGCCCGGTCCAGCTTAGCCACTAGTCCAGTCCCATTAGGCCTTGCTGGAACTGGCCAGGTTCAATCGTGGGTTAAGCCCGCTGGGTCACCCAGTGACTCGTTTCAATCTGCGTCGGCCCGGAACAGGCGGTCCGGTTGTTCCTAGCATTGGAATCCCAGAGTCACGTCTTTATCCCAATAGCATGGCCCATAAAATCAGGCTAGTTTTACTCCATCCAGGGGCACCCTGGGGCCCGGTTTGCACCCCCTAGCCTAGCTCGCACAGTGGGATGGTCTCCTCCAACCCGAATTCCAAGAGGGTGTCTGGTTCGTGTGCCATGTGGTAGGCTTTTCCACCCACCCTATCTAGTACCGCATGAGGTCCCCACTGGACTACATCCCACCTCCACCTATCATCGTCCCAATGTCAGCAGCTCCTACCCCACCGTCGCGGCCCGAGACGACTGCGGCCTTGTTCGCTAGGGTGCATCATCGTGGCGCGCCAGCAGAATTTTCTATGGACCACTAAGTCCACTCTGATGGTATGTTCTTCACTCTATCTATGACTCTGGCCTATATGGGGTACCATCTTCCCTACTAGGACCTTAGAAATGTTTCTCCATCAACTCGGAGGTTCGTCCATAAATAATGCACGAAGAAAGACGGGCTCATGCCTTGTTCATGTTGGCCCACACCCTCCGTGTTAGAGTTTTAAACATGGTGGAAGAATATTTAGGTTCTATCAATAATTTAACCCCAATGAAAAACCCCTAGAATAAGAACCCTCCCACAAAAACAAGAGATCTGCAAATCAATCTATTCGTGGGTTGATCTGCGTTCGTTGTTTTAGAATAAAGAATAGGGAAACTCAAAACACAAAAAGTAAACCCCTACCTAGGATAGATTATTTGCTGAAGATATCCATTCATGGGGATTCACATTATGTTCTAATTCATTGGTGTTCATCACACTCTGTTCTCATTATTCGAGGTGTGTCGTTGTCAAAAGAAATTTTCCAGTATTCTTAATTGGAGAGAACTTCCTCGCCGTCCTTTAGTGAAATTCTAGCTCTGATTATCTATCCTTTTATCTCATTAAAATAGAAATTTTTTCCAGCATTTCAGTTATGTTGCATCATCACGTCATTATGTTGTTTTATTTATGAAACATCATATCTATTACGCTTCAATTAAAGATTTTTTACAATGTGTATTTAAAAGCCTAATTAATGGGATTCATTTAATGCAACTCATAGTCGCCTTATTGTTGCACCACAGTGCTGACATTCCACCATTCAACTATTAAGAGAAACAAATAAAATAACTTTTTATGTTATTTTATTTTTCATCTAAAAATTCTAAAAACTATCTTTTCTGGTCGACCCTTACTGGTCGAAGTTAGGTCCTTTATAGGTGAATCCTAATGTTCTGAGTTTAATGGTGCCCTCAAATTTTTGATCTGATCACCAGTTTAAATATTATAAAACCCCTCTCACATATTTATTTAAATGAACTAAAAAAAGTTCAAAATTTTATTATGGGCTCACCAGGCCTCAGAATCATGTGTCGTCTGAGCGTCTGGTCTCAAAATAATACCATATAATTTTAAAAAAATTATATGGAATTTTTAGGGCATTAAATGAGTTTTGGGTCCCCTCATACCTTGACTTGTTCCTTGCCTTCCAAATACACCAATATCTAGCATGAAGCAAAAGAGCTCACGCCATTTTCTCAGGACATGTATCTATCAAACTATAAAACAACCTTTCCATGAAGGGGGAAACAGACATGCTATTCATAGATAATTTTCAGTGAAGTCTCCAAATTCTATCAAACTATAATTCGTTACAAATTAATAGATAATTTTATATACTCAAAAAATTTATTTGGCTACAAATTTCTTACATACTACCAAAAAAGTCATTCCAAACTTGAGTATATCATTTTTATAACCACATAATGATTCTTTTGAAATTTTATAAATATAATGAAATCTAATCTATGTCTTAAAAACTTGAAATTAATTATAAATTGTCAAAAAAAACTATTATAAAACTTAAATATACCAATGAAATCTTAGAAAGGTGTTATAAAACATCAAAATCCTTATAAAATCTTAAGAGTCTTACAAAACGTCAAAAATCATTAGGAAATCTTAAAGACACAACCATGTTTTAACTTCAACAGAAAAATTAAAAACTTCTTATAGTAAGCACAAAAGATCCTCAAATCATTAGAGGTATGTCTAAATAATCCTAAAACATTATCCAAATACATTTATCAATGAGTTTCTATATCATTTCAATATCCTTTGGATGGTTTATGTACACTTTGTTCAGCATCGCTTCCACTTGATTAGTTGTAAAATCTATCTAATATAACCTATTCATATAAATACAACTTCATTTTTATCCAAATAATCCAATATAAATTATTATAATAAAATATTTTTATTTAGATATTTCTTCCTTCAATTAAAATACATGTTACTAATTCCCATGAAAATTATCTCTTCAATCATCACATTAATAGGATACTATATTGAATATTATTTTCTAAGAACTTTAGTCCTTATAATCAACTAAAAATTCCATTTCCAATATTTATGTTAATTCACAAAATTTATTAAATTGAAGGAAGCTTCATCATCTCATCACATATCACCCAGAACATATTAAAATATTGACTTCATAATGTCTTCATTTCTTATTAACAACAAAATAATCACTACTTCTCTATTAAGTTCTTTAATATCCCTTTTTATATTTTTTAAACACCATTAAATATAATTATTTATATTTTTTTCTTATTAGTTATTTTCTTCAACCTCTTATTAAAAAAAATATAAAGGTTAAAAGTAAGGAATGGTCTTCTAATCCCATCATCTTTCTTCTACCATTATCATTACGAAATTATATTATCCCTATTTTGGTTTCAAGTTATATCCATAACCACTTAAGAGAAGGATAAAATAACATATTTCTTTTAAATGGGACTTTAGTTAGTCAAATATATGCCTACATAATCTAATAAAATGTAGAAAACATTAATGAAAAACAATGTAATAAATTAGGGAATAAGGAGACATTATTCTAAAAAAATGATATGATTCAGATCCCTTTCATGATATCTCATCATTAAGGGATTCACTCCATTTTTCATCATGGTTATTAAAGTATTCCATGATAGAAATTTTTTATTATTATATTGTATTAAAAACCCTCATTCATATACCCTTTAATTCATTTCCATTAATTCCCAAAAAGTTAATTTAAACAAATAAATTGGGGAATAAGGAGACATTTCCTTAGTCCATAGTGAAAGTTGTGAGTATGAGAGTTATATCTCATCCAAGACACTCCATTATTACTTGTTTTAATATTTGAGAATCATTTCATGATCATTGTCCTAAATTTCCTATCATGAGTCTTCATAGAAAACATGAATTTATTACCTTCATCATCTAATTAATTGTTTGGTAAATTCTTCCTTGAAATATATATAAAATAACTTTCATCTTCTAGGGATTTCTTCTTATGTTTTTTTACAAGAGTTAGAATCAATGGATAACCATTTAGGAGTTATTTCTAGGCTTATCAAACCTCCCACACAACATATCATATGTTTCCTAATAATAAACATTTATAAGCTTCTTATAATCATCAACATCATCTTCTGAAATATTTTACAGGCATTTAGTTTAAGAACATTCGTGTTATTTTATAAACATCACTATTTGAAAATTATTAGCTTAAACATAATAGTCTGGTATCCATCCTTATTTTTCATTATTCTTACCTCTATATAACTATAGTGTATTTAATTTATGCCTTATAATGTACTAATTATCAAAGAGACCTTGATAATCATGTATTCTATAAATTAATTATATATAAACAAGCCTATTTTGTGTGGTAGTATTTGTTAACATTAATTCTATAAACATATTCATCATAATGTCATTATTTATCCTGATAGAGTAATTTCTTATTGTTTTAGATTTAAATTCATTATGAATCCAACATAGATTAATGTTAAACCATTTTTTTATGATATATCCCCAAATATAAAATAACACCAATAATATCTTCCAAATTTTTTTCTTTTAAATTTTTTATTCATAACTTAGTGAAAACAAATTATATTTTGATGTAATCTAGTATTTTTTTCCTTATTCTTCGATAACTTTCCCTCCTAACCTCATACACAACTTCTATTATCATAGGAGAATTTTTTTTGTGATCTCCATTAGTATATACCCTTAAAAAATCATGTACAGTAATAGAAAAAAAATATTATCACTTGAAAAGGTAGAAAGAACATATACCTATTTCATTAAGATATAATTCTATATAGTTTTGGATGATCAAGAATGAAAATACTTACATATTTTTTATAATTACCTCTTAGATTTTTAGGGTATTTGAATATTTAAAACATTAGACCGTGTCTATTTCTTATTTTCATACTTTGAGGAGAATACATAATCATGTTATTTTTACATCTAATATCATTTATAAATAATCACCTTGATATTATTAATATTTTCACTATTATCATTCTTCTTTTATTTTTCATAATTTTTTCTTTTTATCAAGTAGTTTGATTCTTTTATTGATATGGTGTTTTTCTTAAGATGTGTTAGAAATCTTGGATTTTAGCATATATTTATTTTATCACATTATTTGTTCAGATCCCTTATATAAGAGACATCATTATTCTTGACATTAGTTTTGAAGGTCATTTTTTTATTTGTAGTTACTACCTCTCCCATCTCACTATTTTAATATAGATTATCCACTTATTCTCTACAAATCGGATTCTATTTAAGCCTTGTTGATGTTTTGTTCTTCATATGTACATTCATAATTTCACTATATTTATTTTTTAGATACTTTTTTCTTCCTCACCACTCTCAATTTCATTATATTTCCTCTTTTTGAAATCAATAAAAAAATATAATTTGGCCATAATTAATGAACATTAAAGGAAATATAACACTGTATTTAAATTTTCCACTTCTAATGCATCATAAAATAAAAGATATGATTCTATAATGCTTCTCATTTATTTTATTATCATATTTGAGATTTATTTATTCCTTTTTCATTGAACTTGATAAGATTTATTCTTTTTTCATTGAACTTGATACCATTAATTGTATTAAATGACTTATAATCCTTGATTTTTTCTTGAAAACATGATCCATTCTTAACTCATAAGAAATAATCATATATTTAAATTCATCAAAGTATAAAAAATCCTTATATTCATGTGTATAAAGATAAAATTAAACATATCTTGGAATTTTCTCATAAATTTCATAATAATATTTGAGTATTTAAAAGTTTCTATAAATCCTCTGATATTTATAAAAATTTCATTGACCCATATGAAGTAATTATTAATGGTAACTTCATCACCCATTTTAATATCTCTAGAATTCAGAATAAAAATATGTAATTTTACATATCTCAATTAGAAATTCTATCCAAACATATTCTATATATTATCTCATACTTCCATTTTAGTTTTATGTCCCATAATTTCAGTATATACTCTATTAGATAGATGTATGATAATAACATTCATATATTTTCCATCAACCTCTATAATTATTCTTTTTGGAAAATGTCAAAGGTACATATTTCTCAATTGTATTAAAACCAAATTAAACAATATCCTTTAATTTTAATAATTATAAGGTAATAAAAATAATCATCTTGTTCTTCAAAACATGGTTATTATTTCCCTAAAATATAAGAATATCTCTTATGTTGATTTAATTTAAGCTCTAAATATTCAACTTAATTCAATATAATAACTTTCAATTGAAACCTGGTTATCATTGATACAACTAGAAGTGTCTAGTATCAATTGTATAAATAATAGGGGGAGTGGTTAAATCACTAATTTTTCTATTTACAATTTTGTTATTCAAAAAAAAATTCTATGTAAAATTAAGACCTGCGTCCTCTCTTTTTTGGGGTCTTAACTATTCCCATATCCAACAATATGAAATAAAATAAAAAAACACATGAATTTTAACAAGATTTCTTTATAATATGGGTACCAAGTCCTTTCTACTTTCTATTTGAGTTTTTAGGCCTATATTTACACGAGTAAACACAAGTGAGTATAATTACAAGGTATCTCTAAAAATTCTTGGACTCTTATGTGTATAGTGGAGGGATATATCATAAAATTCTATATCTCCTTCATGATGGGTTATTTATAATATCACATACAAGTTGATCTATTACCCAAAAAACTATATCATTCATTTAGATTTTTTATACTAGAACCCACTATTTTTTTATAGGATCCTTATATTGAACCAATATATTGGTCTTCAACAATTCCTTCCTCCAAGTGTAGGGTGCATATCTACCTTCCTCTTCTACTCAATTTAATCTTGATGTTTTCAACCAATTTATAGTCTTTGACACTATACTGATCATAACAATATCCTTATCTTCCAAATAAAATTTTGTGGTATAAATATATAACTGTAGTCCTTTTTATTTTGCCTTGATACACAAGTTCAACATCAAATATGTAATTACCCTTCTTCTTATTTAATATAAAAAAATATCTTGGTAGTATAAATATCATATTATCTATTCCAATTCATAAATTATTCTTTCTTTTTCTACACATTTATTCACATAATTTTACGAATAATATTTTCTATATTTAAAACATGAAAACTACTCAAATAAAAGTAGTACATTTTTCTCTATTTTAAAACTAGTCAAAAATACAATCCAATTTTAAATCTCAATGAAATTAATTCAATGTTACCTAATTACAATTATCATAGATATCCAGGATATATTCTTCTATAAATGTTTAATTAAATCCAAATATAATAATTTTATTATCGAATGAATGTTATCATGTGTGACACCCAACATGTAACTATGAAATAAGTAAATTAATTATTTACCTAGTTTTAAATTGTTGTGGGTTTTTGATAGTTTTAGGATAAAATATTAAAATTTATATAGGAATAGTTATTTTTAATTATATTTGGCATAGAAAAATTAATTCATTAACTTTTCTACATAATTCATGATATTATCCTCACGTATACAATACATGTCACGTTTGAGTTGAAATGTGTCTCCATGCCAGATGAAGATGTTCACTGGATTTCAACATTCCACAAGACTACTCCACACAGAGGTATAGAGATAAAATGGAATCTTTTCCCAACCAGGTGGTGTGGTGGTGATGACCTCCCTCTGATAATAGGATTTTTATTTCATAAATTATTGATAAAAATGTGATGTCACTTCAAAAAACACTTTAAGGGGTCTTTAGAGAACTTTTTTCACCATAAAAAACTTTTGTAATGTGTATAAACCACAACTAGGGGCATGGTTATCTTTATAATATTCTATTTAACTACTCGTGGATCCCAAATAGACATATGAATAAAATGTTATAGCTACAGAAATTTAGGATTTTTTTGGGGGAATTTGAATTCGCACGTGGGTCTCCTTCCCATCTCCTTCACCCATCTCATGCAAGACCACTTATATGGAGAACAAAAAAGGAGAACTAGTGTAGGGAACATGAAAATATTAACTACATAGAGTACTAGTATGGAGTAAATTCAGAAACCACTTACACAGAGTACTAACAAGAAGCACTTGTGAAGAGCACTAACATGGAGCACTAGCATGAAGAACCACCTTCACCCAATGTCCTAAATTTTCTAATAATTAAGACCTTTTTACTTATTATTTTAACTGGATAGAAGACCTAGAGAAATCTTGATGCTTTTCTCTCCCATGTATATTTCCTAAGTCCTTAGGACACACATATATTAATCTAGCTAGCATGGATACCTAGTGAGGACAGCTATTATGGAGCACTTGAATGGAGGATCTTTTATAGAGTAACTTGCGTGGAGCAACTTTCACAGATCACCTGTGTTAACCAATTATGGGTAGATAATTACATTGAGAAGCATATAAAAATCACTGACATGAATCACCTGTGTGGACCACTTACATGATCCACTTGCTTGAAGTTTCCTCCTTCACCCGTTGTCCCGAGTTTCCCTGTAAATAATACCCTTTATCTCCTTATTTGAAACTATGAGAATACCAATACATAGCTCAAAGCTCTTCTCTCCCTAGTCTCTTTCACAATTCCCTCATACCATAAATTATCTTTCCAATATTAAAAAATTAGAGGTAATTAGAATGATTGAAAAGAGTATTGTTCCTCAAAGGCTAAATCACCAAGGACTTATGCAAGGAACCATTTCCCCCAGTCTAATAAAAATATGGTGAAGGACTCATCCTTGGATCGAAACTTGGGCACAAATCTTCCAAGAGTACCTTAAGAGACGCTTATATATTATTTAAAGGTCTCAACTAATTTTGGTTTCTTATGTTGTTATTCACTTTAGAATACAGCCCTAGTTTTCCCAAGTATCACCTGGGTGAATTACCTCACAGCTCACCCAGGTATCACCTAGGAAAAGAACTATCCATCTCACCCAGGTATCACTTTGGAAAGATCCAACTTATCCCACCCTTTGATCCCTCTCTCATACAACCAATTATATGGAACTGCTTTTCTTGGGACTCCCATCCAAATGAGACCAAGTAAAAACCACCCCTGAGCCCTTTATATTTTCATGATTAAACAAAAGGACACACCAACATGTCTCACATTAAATTTTCAATTCCATTAATAAAATATGCACCATATATAACTATTTAATATGTATAGTTATCTAGATGTTTCAAATTTTTCAGCCCCTATGTAATAAGTACCCCTATATTAGAGGAAGTTCAATAGACCACCCCATTTTGAAGAGTGAGGGTAACCATATTACTTTATGTTTGATGAGTGATAGGTTTGTATCCTTCTCTCCTACTCTCTGAAACCATGAACTGCATACCCCTCCTTGAGTAACCCACATCCTTTCTTATAGGACACTAAATTTTTCATGCCTCCAATATCACCATCCTCGTCCACAAGCTTATGAGGAATAAAATCCCACAGGGGATTCCACATTTAGTATAAATACCCTACTAAGAATGATTGTGTGACGTAGAGATCATCTAAAATATATTGTTTCTTACACCAAGAATGAATCATGTGGGCTTAGAGATCTGTGGTGATCATGTCAATATCATGATCAAATATCCAAAATTGCCATCCCCATAGGTGTAACCACCAATATTTCTAAACAAAATGGACTTTGATTTCCCATTATAATGGGATATATGGGAAGCCTCCCTTAGATTCAAACCCAATTTCTTCACGTCACCCATAATCATCATTGGGACATACTCCCAGTAGGATATATTAAACCCAGAGGTCAATAATCCATCTGGGTCCCATTGTCTTATCCTTATCTTCCCAAATTTCTAGTGTGTGATACCTTTATAGGGTTATATTATTTATAGGTTTACTCGATCTTTTTAAACCGTATTCCTTACATGATCAATCAAAAAACAGATTTTTGATGCATAAGTTAGGAACCATCCTTCTCTAGAAACCTTATTCCTAGAAATTCTTGTCACATGATATTTAAAATCATCGTTTGGACCTTGTCACATGCCCCTAAATGGTATAATGTGTCTCATTAAGTAGAACCAAATAATTTGGGTTTTAATTACTCTCATGAGGATACATAAGAAGCCTATATAATGAGACCAATCCCAGTATTCATGCTCTAACAACCACATCATATGGAAATAAGTTCCATATTTCTCAATTATGAGGCTTTAAATCACAATAATTTAAAATAAAACATTAAAAAGTAAACAAAAAAAGGATTTAGAGAACCTATAATACCTATATATAGATATCTCAATCGAGAACCTTAGATATATACAAATTGTTCCATTTATGGAGAACCCTTGATATATACATATGGTTAATCCCTCATGTATATGTGATTGATTGAAAATTCTAAGAATGACATGTTTTGTTTTATGTTTATAATGGATTAAAAAATATGAAAAAAATTATATAAGAAAGTACAGTATTAAGAAAAAAAATTCCCCCAAAAAGTGTGTGATGAGACGACCCTCCCATCATCTGGACCCATGTGAGTCCCTATGAATCCTTGGAAGAGTGCCTAATGAACCCTTTACTATGTAAAGGAGCCCCATATCATGGATGTGGGAACCATTTGGTTCTTTTTTTCAATGAAATAACCCCATTGTAAACCTCCTAAAAAGGGACATGAAACAAAAATAGTCAACATGGCCTAAATTATTGTGAAATCATGCTCAATCCCCCACAATCAAGCATCATGACCTATTTTTTATGAAAACAAGAAATAGTGGACTCAATATGAATAAAATGTGTAACTATACTCTACCCCATCCAATAAAGCATAGGAATTATATTTTCATCAAAAATAGTGGTGTGTGCGTGGTTTGGAGTAACTGTGCATCAAATGTGTGTGAGTAATCTACACTTATAGTTCTTTTTCAAATGGTTCAGGAATGATAAGCTCAACAGTTTGACCTGCTTTGGGAAACCATTCTAGAACCTTGTGATTTCTTGGTATTGATATTATTTTTGGTGAATGGGTTGGTGAACCATACAATTATAGCTTGTGTGACACCTAGAATTTTTTATTTTTTATTTTTATTTTTCTTTATAATTTATTCCTTAAGAAATTTTATGGAATTAATTCCTTCTTTTTCCCCCTAGTGTCATGAAACCGGCCCAAGTTGAGACCCCTTCCCTCTAAGACATACCCAATCATCCAATTAGATCCCTTTATTCATGTTATTTTACTCAATACTCCATAAATTCATTTTTTTACCAATTATTCCTCTTTTTGTCCCCCTTTAGTTCAGATGAACACATGGTCAAGGGGTTTGACATTATTTTTAATATTTATACTTTTTTAGGGTGTTTTGTGGGTCTATTAGGTCCCATGATTTTACATTTAGGTATATGTCACTGAAGGATAATCATGTTGCACTATTTTAGCTCAAATGATATCTTTTTAATGTAGGCGTGTCCTTTGAACCCCATGTATAACATCATATAAATTTCATGTGTGATTTTAAATAAATTTTTATAAATTTTGAAGACTATTATATATCACGATATGATTAAAATAATTTTGTATATGTTTTTATAGATTGGAAATTTCCTTAGTCGTGCATCAAGAACTTATAAAATCACATGTGTGTCTCCTTAAAAATATTTCATTATCTTAAGGTGTCTTCCAATGAAATTTAATGAGTAGGAAAATATTACTGGTTTTGATTGGATTTAAAAAACAATTAAAGGCTTGTAATGGACGTTGACCACATTCAAAGTGTTGTATTAAATTTATGTTTGTCTTTTCTAAAGGGATGGTAATATTTTAATAATATATTTAAAGATAGTTAACTTTTAAAATATAGTGATATTTATTTTAAGGGAATGTTTTATAAAAAGATGTTGGGAGATGAACCTCTTTTTAAATGATTTTTAGACTATTGGTCTTGGGGTGTTTTTAAATTCTCCTTAAAAAGATAATTAGTGTTTTTGTAGAAAAATATTATTAGAAACATTTAGTTTCTTTGAATGTGGAACATTTATTTTAACGGTGGATTTCAGGGAAGGTATTGGATTTTTAGTCATCAATAAAATTATGTAGTGTTGATTTGGATTTCAATGGTTTTTTTAGAAAGTGTATTTATAAATAAGTTTTAAAATGTGATTCTAAGAAAATAATTTCATGTTTAATTTCCCCGTGTTTTGAATGATTTGTTTTAAAGTGGTATCTAAAACGAGATTAATATGACTATATGAATTAGGTGTGTGTCTTGGATTTCCAAGAGGTGTGTTTTAAATGCCCATTTTTTACTCTAAATGGTTTTATAAAAATTTGATCCCCTCATTGATCCCATATTAATTAATTTTCATGATATGGAATGTGATCCTTTTGTGGATGATTTATATTGATATGAACATTATGATTCTCATGTATGGATATATTATTTTGGAGATTCTACTTGTGAGGGTGAAGGAGGTGAGGTGTGGGTTATTTCCAAATGTTTTGAATTTGATGCATGTGATTTCTCCTTTCTTGATTTTTCTTGGGATTCCTAGGATATAGTAGATGACCTAAGCGAGGGAAAACTCTAGTGGAGTCATTGTTTTTACAAAGTCTTGTTTTATGGATACTTAGAGATGGTTATAATGAAATGATTATATGTCTTTTATGATATATATCATTTGATTTCCATGAATGAAGACATTTTAGTGGTACTCAATTATCAGTAGCTTGATGATACTTCTATAGATGTGATAGGTTTAGTGGTGTTGTTCTTGGTCCCTTTTTTTAGTTCAATTATTACATTGCTAGATCCTAGGAATGATTATCATGATGCTAGGTCCTTTTAAACACCATAGGGGATTTTATTCTATTATTATATTTTATTCCCATAGATTGTTTGACTTTTTTGGAACCATTTGATAATTATTTTTCCCTTTCATTAGGTTCCTTTTTTTGGTTTATGAATCACCTTGTGTGTGTTTCAAATTCCATTAAAATGTTTTTTTCTTATTTTGGAAGTATAATTTGAATAAGGAAATTTGTTTCAGTGCATCATTAATAGTTCTAAAGAAATATGATTTACTTAAAATTGTTTATAATCATGAGATTTTCATGAGATTTTGGAAATGTGAAAAAAAATTAGGTTTTTTTCATTTTAATTGTTTAATTTAAAAAAATTAAATATCATTTTTTTATATTATAAAATGGGTCATTGTTTGAAAGTTTTATTGTTGTCTGGTTTCATAAAAAATTTAAAAATATAAATTATTCCTTAGATTTCAAACTAGTATTTTATAAACTAATTTATTAAGTGCTTTCCATAAATTTGGTCAGCTTTTGTAGCCTACTATGTTATTATGTATTGACACATATTATATCATAGTGGAATGTTCTCATTTCTCTATCAGATCGATTATTAAGTGTTGATTTATTTATGTTTGTATATTTTTATCATTTCTTCCATTTATAGATTTATTTTATGTTTATTTTTCCTTTTTCTGACATTAACATCCAATATATTGATGGATCATGCTATATGTTTTATATTCTTACTATCACATTTACTCTGATGAATGGGTGAAACTATTCCCAAGTGTATTCTTATGATGGTCAGTCACTAGTTTCCATACTAGGGGGATAAGAAATTCAATTCAAGCTAATGGTAGGGTGGTTGAGGCAGTCTTTAGATAGATGGTATGATTCAGTTCATTATAATTGGGTTTAGATTAGGTTTGAGGACTAAGGTTCTTATTCTCAATGGGAGACTAACCCTTTGGAATGCCCTTTTTTATTTGGGGTTTCAGGGTAAGATCAAGTTATAATGGGTCATTAAAACTTGAGAGGTAGGATCAATGAGGATCTAGCTAGCTCTTTGAAACCCTGAGCACCAATTTTTCATGGGAAGTGGGATTTGAATCGTTATTTTGATATTTTTTTGGATTTACCATTGATCCTCAAGTGAATAGTTTTATTTTCCTTAGAGTTCAGGTTGGATTTGGGGATGAAAACAAACTATGGATCATTGTCAGGGGGTTTCTTTGAATATCCTAATAAATTATGGAAATAACCAAAATATCAATCTTGAAAGGTATTAGGTTTTGTTTTACAATTGTCTTATAGTACATCAAACCATGAGTTTGAGCCAAGAATAATTTTGTAACCCATTAGATTTTTATTTAAACCTCTCTTAGGAGATCCCTTGTGGTAGGGGTGAGTCAATATAAGTCTTTGCATATGTTTATAATACGGTTTTGTTTTTATGGATCTATGATGTGCTCTATTTCGGTTCGATTGTTGTGTAAAATGGGTTTCTGTGAAAAATTATTTTTTAATATAAAAATGTTTTTGATCTGAAAGGAAGCCATTGAGATTGTTTATAAGATAAATTTGGATTCAATACTACAGATTTGGGTTTTCATAGTGCCAGCCATTTAATAATGTTAAAAAAGCACAAATAAAGTGGGTACCCTATATCAGTGCTTTTTTAGCACTATTAAGGGGGTTTATCATTGCTTTTTTAAGAGTGCTGATAAAGACCCCCCTATCAGTGCTTTTTTTACTAGCACTGATAAAAGGTATATTTCAAAAAAACATTAAAATTAATATATTAATATATTAATATATTAATATTAATATAAAAATAATATATATTTTTTAAATGTGTTTTAGATAAGGATAAATAGAAATTTAAACTTAATATATAGGATTTTAGTGAAAAATCCTATGAAATAATTCAAAAATTATTTTTAATTAATAATTTTTTTATTTTTATCAAATAATATTTATTTAATAAAAATTTGAATATAAAATAAATAAATAATTAATTAAAATATCTAAAATAAATTGAAAAAAAACTCAAACTTCAAACGACCATAACTTTGGATCCGGGTGTTTGTTTGAGCTCTACCACATATCAAATTTAAGGTTGAAATGATATCTACACCTATGTGACCTGGAAAACACTAGTAGAGGTTTTTTCAATGCCAAAAATGCGCATAATGCCTCCAAAACTAAGTTTTTAGTTAGAGCACCCTGATTTTTAAACATTTGATGGATTTTTAAGCACATTTATGGGGGGTCTTTTTTTCCTTTTTTGGTGGGGAATAAATTTATTCACAGGTCTTATATTCATATTGATATAATGGTTTTAAAATTTTATAATTTTTCACAATTTATTGTTATTTGTAATCAAATATATAAAAATATATACAAACTTTTTATATATTCACACCCAAAAATTTAATTTTATAAATAATTAATTAAACCTGTTTACAAATATAATATATTTATTAGTATATAAAGATTATATAAATAAAAACTAATATCCATTTTATTTAAAATAAAAAATATGAATATTTATATACCTATATAATGTGTGTGTGTGTGTTTCTATATATATATATATTAGAGAGTGTGTGTTTTAGGAAACTATATATATTATCTATATATTCTAACATATAAATAGAAATATTAATATAAAATAATTTAAATATATAAAATTATATAAAATTATACTTACAGATACACATATATATATAATATATACATGTGTATGTATGTTGTATATAGGTACTTATTTATTTATTTATTTCTTTATAAACACACACACAAAAACATATTTTATAAATTTATATAAAACTAATCTTATAAATATATATTAATATATGAATAAATATTTAACTAAGTATATATTAATATATGAATAAATATATGGATAAAAAATATAACTACATATATATAAATAAATTGATATTAATATATAAATATATTAATATATTAATATAACTATATATATATTAATATAAATATATTTTAAAATACTAATAAAAATAATTATGTATATATCATTAAATAGAGAAAAAAGTAACATGGATGAGTTTTAAAGTGTCCCACACACATGGAATAGGTCTTGAGTTTGAATCCAGGGAGAGGCGGGGGCGCGTGTGCTGGTGTAGGGAAATCTAGCACTGTTAAATGGTTGGGAATGGCGCTGTTAAAGGTTGGCCGGTGTGGGTGGGCAAGAATAGGGGGATTTTGACCACTGTTTAATGGGGGTGGTGGGTGCTATTAAAAGTGGTCTCCATTTTTTGGATTTTTTTAAACAAAATTTTTCACATTTTTTGAATTTTATCAGCACTTTTTTTAAAGTGTTGATAAAAATACCCTTTTATCGGTGCTTTTTTTGGGCCTGGATAAAAGACTCATTTTATCAGTGCTTTTTCAAGTACTGATAAAAGGTACCCCCTTTATCATTTCTCATATTAATAGTGATAAAAAATCACTATTAAAATCTATTTATAGAACTAATAAAAGGAATATCTATAGTATTTTTTTTGAATATGTTTTCAGAATTTTTTTTAAAATTTTTTTATTTGGATTTTCTAAAATATATTAGGTTTTAAAACCCATGTGAGGTGTTTTTTTAAAAAGTAATTTTTTTCATTTAATGAAAATAAAATAATAAATGTTTATAATATTGAGTAAGTTCCTTTTTTATAAAGGAATTTGCTGGTTGTAAAAAACTGAGTGAAAATGTATCGGAACTTCATTTGGATATTGGGTTCTTTTTAAAGTGCTTGTGTTATGGGTGGATGGGGTTTATTTCCATGGGAATGTGGCTGTTTTAAAAAGGGTTTTGTTTAGGAGTTTGATTTTTCATTTTTTTCCTTCTTTTTACTCCTTTATGTAGGTTGGGACTAGTTGATTTTATTTTCAAAATAATACTTATTTTATTCTATGTTTTTTATATGAGTATGTTCCATGGAAGGGTCATGTTGAAGGGACAGTGGAGGGTTTTGTCCCCTTATTATGGTGTAGTTGTGTGATGGCTACCAATTTTCCTTAAGATCTTAGGCTAGGTGAGCCTTGTCTAGTCATTCTTGTTTCATCTATGAAGATAAATATTATTTGGATCATAGTTTTTTTAGAATTTATTCTTGATGATTTTAGAGCCTTGGAGGCTTGAGGTGGATTTTGATTGGGTTGTTCTTTTGGTTTCATGTTCATGAGTACTTTGGGATCTTTCATTAGTGTTTTTACTTAAAGGCTTTCGTGGATGCCTTGGGATTCTGGGTTTGGATGCATGAATTTCCATTTGGTTTCCTTCTTTTTTGGCTTTAGAGGTTCTTATATATTGTGATTGTGATGTATGGTTTTGTTGGGACTGAACATTGGTGGCCATTGGGGCCAGTTCCTGGGAAATAAGGATAGTGGTTGTCTTTTTTGTAGTAAAACACTTTGCGGTTATATTTATATACAGTTCATCGTGGGATTTTGTTCCAATAGTGGAGTCCTAATTTGCCCGTTGATGGTGGTGAACTAGGTTTAGGATCTATATTATTCTATATTTTGTAAAGATTGTGTGTGGTTCATTATTTTCCTTATTATTAAAAGTAATTTTGTGTATGGTAGTTATCCTTAATTATGGGTTTTGACTTCTTGTGTACTTGTTCCCTTTGGAGTTATAACACATCTTAGGATCTTGAATTTTATTTGGATTTGGGGTCATTTGGGTGTTTCTTTGATTGTGAAATCTTTTTGTAAACTAGGTCTTTGTGGATTTCCATGGTTATTATTATTTTTTGGTCTCTTTTGGTTTTGATAAAATCATGTTTATCTTGGTGACTCTCCCATTGTAGGAGTGTTCATTTGGGCTTCATTGTTTAGATTAATGATAAAAGGTGGGGATTCCTCTCTTTAGTCTCCCTTCATTTAGATTTATCTACTCAATACTCATGGTTGGTTTTTGTCTAAGGTTTTATCTTTTGATTTTTGATTATGGTGGATCCTTATAATTCAAATCATTTTAAGTTTCTCCCTTCAAGAATTTTATGTTTTTTATTCCTTTACCTTAATTATGAACATTTTACTGGAAGAAAGTGGCATGGTGGGAACTCTTATGACTCCCAACATGTCACTGTGATATTAATTAATTAATTAGTTTTAATACTATATGAGTTCCCAATATTTTTGGGTTAAAATTTTAGAGATTTTAAAGGAATATGTTATATACACGATTTGGGAATGGTAAAGTGTAACCATGAACCGACTGTGCATGACAGTTATACACTTTATAGTGTCTTTTCACATGGTTTGAGCATTTTCATCTCAACCATATGAACAAATTTGGGTAACCTTGTGGGTGCCTTGTGCTTTTATAGTAGGTACTAAACAGTTTGGTAAATCATTCCCCTAAACTGTGGATGAAAACTAAAATCTTTTTTATTTTTATTTCTCCATTAAATTTTTTCCTTAAGTAATTTTAGGTAATTTAAGCCCTCTCCATCCCCCTTGGGTCAGGAAACCATCCTCAGTTGGGACTCCATCCCTTTATCGAATTCTCTCTTCTTCTCTAAGAACCCTCTCTTTATGTTGTTCCAATCGGTTTCATGTAATTTCTTATTCTATCCATCAAGGTGAGGCATCTTCTCCTCCTTGACTTGATTTTCATAGAGATTATTCTTCTCCTATTCACCCCCTTAGATCATATGAATCTTAGATCAAGGGTTTTGAACTAACTTTTAATATATGTTTTTGGTTTTTTGATGAGTCTCTTAGGATTCCTTCTTGCGAATTTTCGCATCCTTTGCTGAAAGGAAATAATTTCTGACCATTTCAACTCACCCGCATTCATTTTCGGGTAGGTATCTCTATAAAACCCCCTTGTATTATATTATATAAATTTCTTATGTGATTTTAAATACCTTTTTTATTAATTTAATATCTTATAATACATCATGGTATACTTTAAATAATTTTGGATTCAATTTTAGTGCCTAGTATAGGCCTTTTATATATAGAGAGTAATTATGAAATCACCCATGTGGATCATTAAAAATATTTCATGTATCTAAAAATTTCTTCCCAATGATTTTAATGGGTATGAAACACTTTATTCCTTTTTATTGGATTTAAAAATGTTCTAAATAAAAGTCTTGTACCTCAATCACGTTCCAAGTGTTTGATTAAATGATTATTTAGCTTTACTAAAGTGATTTTAATATTTTAAAAATATTTCTAAATCTAGTATCTTTTTTTGAAAAGAGTGTGATTTATTTTAATGGATTTTTATATAAAAATTATATAGATGGCCTTCTTTTGAAATGATTTTAAGACCATCGTTCTTGGGGTGTTCTAAAATTTACCTTAAAAAGAGAATGAGTGTTTTTTAAAGAAAAGATTCTTAGAACCATTTTGTTTCTTTAGAGTAGGAAAATTTATTTTAAAGGTGCATTTAATGTAATGTATTGGATTTATAATCATATTTCAAATGTGTTTTATAGACTTGGATTTCATATGAATTTTTTAATTTCACTATATTTTAAAATTTTGGATTTAAAGTTGTGTTTTAAATGAGATTTCAAATGAAATTACGAATAATTTGTGTGGATTGTATTTTTCATTGGTTTGTTTTAAAGCCCATTTTGTAACATTAAATGGTTTTATAAAAATTTTAATCCACCATTGATCTTTATTTTATTACATTGACTATTATGTATTATGGCCCTACTAGGGTTTATTTAGGTTGATATTCATGTTGTGATGCTCAAGAATAGATATTTTGTTTGGTTATACTGCTTGTGACATTTTAGGTGGTGAGTTGCTGATTATTTCCAAATTTTTTACATTTGATGCATGTGATTTTTGATGATCACGTCCTTTTTTGAATTTTTATGGGTGTCCTAGGAAATAGTTGATAACCTAAGTGATTTAAAAACCGAGTATAGGTTTTGGTTTTACTAGGAAGTGTTTACTAGATAATATGAGATGGTTAGACTTAAAGGAGTAGTAAACCTTAATGCTAGCTATATTTTTATTTATGTGGATTAATTCTTTCTTTGTATTTTTATTTCTTGGTAGTTTGAAGGGGATTATGGATGTTTGATTGGTTCATTAGTGTCATCTTTGGCTCTTTGTCACTAGTTGAGGACTTCTATTATTAAATCCTAGGTATGATTCTCATGATGTGGGGTTCTTCTGTACATATTAGGGGATTCAATTTTATAATCATATTATATTCCCCAAGTTTCATAAATTTTATTTGAATTATTACTTTACTTTGGTTCCTTGATGTTGGGTGCCTATAAATGATCCATGTATCCCCTTTTGTGTGTTTTGGATTCCTTTCAAATGGGGTTTTTATGATGGATTGAATGTATGATTCAAAAAATTTAAAATTGTTTGAGTACTTATTTATGAGTTTTAAATAAATGGTGTTTTCTATAAAATTCTTTATGAAAATGATATTTTAATTATATGTTGTGAAGGTGGAAAAGGTGTGTTGGTTTATTCTCCTCATTTTAAAGGATTAATATAAAATGTATAACTATCCATGTTTTTAATTTATAAAAAGGGTAGTTATTTTAAAATGTGAATGTTTTTTTGTTTTAGAAATATTATAAAACCCTAATTTATACCTTATTTTTTAAATTAACATTTCTTAAACTATTTTTATAAGGGTTTTTCATAGATTTAGTGGGTGGTGGTGGAGATTTAGTGCTTATGTTATCAGGCCGATTATATCTCTATTGTAGGTTTTTGGTTCTCATTTGGCTAACTCGTTGAGTTTTTATATATTGAGGTATGTCTATTTATATCAGTTTTCCCTTTATTGGTATATTTTTAGTTTTATTTCTTTCTTTTTTCTTGTATTTTAATATAAAAATTGGATATAAAGAAGGATCATGTCATTTTTTCTATATTATTCCAACTATTATATTTACTCTAATTATTGGGTAAAAATAGTCCCAAGTGTGTTCTTAAGATACCCAAGAACTAGTTTCTAGCCTGTGGGATTGGATAATTCAATTTGGTCTAGTGGAGGTCCAGTTTGGGCATCTATCAGATGGATAGCCTAGGTTGTTTCATTACAGCAAGCATAGAACATTATGGCATGGATCATTCTATAACATTTTAAATATATCAATTTAAAATGTCTTATTTTTATTTTTTTTAATCATAAAATATAATCTTAACATCTACTAAACATGCACAAAATTTCATCTACTAGAATTTACATTATTTGATAATCTAATCTTTAGTCATACTCAAGTTATGTCCTTTAATTTTTGATTAAGATAGCTTTGAACTTCTTCAGTATCACCTCATCTTCTAATTATTCAATCATTTACATGCCTGTAGTTTCTTTCACTTCTAATGATCTTATTGATCTATGATACTTTAATTATGGTAATAAAAATCCAATTTAGTAAGTTAACCTTCATTATCCTTCATTATTGAATTATTTCCCTAGAATCACGATTACATCATTTAATAATGATATTTAATCTTTAAAGAACCATGAAAAAAATGGTTCATGTTCTAAAGGTATATTATAGATATCATCAGAATATTTGATTATATAAATCATTAATATTTTATAATGTATAATATGTCTTATGTGGTATCCATGTTTTAGATAAAAATAAATTTTTATGCTTTGAAAACAATTTTATATTCACAAAAAAAATACTTACACTCTGGATATCAAAGGCTTATGTGTTTCTATAAATTTATTAATTTCTTTTTTAATTTTCTTTGTAACTAAAGTGTCTAATATTATTTCATCAGTCATACAAAATCTCAGCAAACTGAAGATACTTACAAAAATTTGAAAGACTTATGAAATCTTAGAAGAGTATCATGAAACATTAAATGTATTATAAAATCCAAAAAAATCATAAGAAACATAAAAATACTTATGAAATATTAACAATGTCCTAGATAATTTAAAAAGATTAATGAAATATCAGTAGAGTTGTATAGAACATCAAAATTCTTGTGAAATCTCTAAGATATTCCCATTTATCATCTTTAATATCGAAATTCTAGACTTATTATATTCAAGAAAAAAATACAAAAATCAATAGAGGAATTTTAAAATTATTCTAAAACATCATCCAAAGATATTTATCATTTTATAAAATGAAGATGAATATGACTATGCTTTTCTTTTCTCCCTATACATCCACTAGCCTAGTTTTCAATAGAAAAATTGTATAATCTATGAAATATATCATGGATATAAAATGATAACCCTATGACTTTACACATATATCCAAAATTACTTATATTATTAAAATAAAATGTGTAAAAGAGTAATTACATTAATCGCGACACTTTTAATTACATCTCGTAAAGATCAACACTCCATCCAACACATTTATATACGATTATAATGATTATATTTCCCAAGAACATCACGAATCTATAGAGACTATGAAATTTTTTCCAAAAGGTAACTTCATTCTCAATAGTCCTTTAATGGAATACTACTTCATATTGTCTTTACAAACCACCCAACACATATTGATAGAATCACTTTAGAATGGAATCCTTTCTAATTGATAATAAATACATTCACTAATTTACTCTTTGTCCCCTTAAGAATAATATTTTCTATCATACCACTTGGATATATTAACCAATGTTATCAATGGTAATGTATACCTTTTGTATTAAACCATGTTATTTTAAAATATGGAAAACTATTTTGTTAAATTTCTAATTTATATATGTATATATATTGTATTTGGTTATTGTGTTATGGTTTAAGTGGAATCACCATAGGTAGTTATTTATTTTTTTGGAATTTTAATCATTTTTTATGTATATTTCTAGGATAATTATCATGATGCATATTCCTTATACTTCCATACATGATTTTTATCATGTTTGTTTTTATTTATAAGTTTTTATAATGTTTTAAGTAAGTGATGAATAGGTTCCTAGTTATAATAACAATTGGTTATTATGTTTAAATCAAAAACACAAGGATATATATATTTATAGTCCTCATATAAAAGTATGGATATATTAATACATACATACATACATACATACTCACATACTTACACACATGAATTCATGAATGCATATATCCATACTTAATTATACTTCTTCCTATGAGGAAAGAAACCTCCTAGGATAGAAAAATACTAATATATACATATGTGGCCTTTTATGAGGGATGTGATTATATAGGTTCCATGGGTAGAAAAGTTTCCAATGTTGGAATGGTACCACTATATTTATTATAAGTATAAAAAATCATTTTTGGATCCTCTCGGTTGTGCAGGGCCATCCGTTGTATATTTTTTATTTAAATATTGAGTGGTATATAACATTTTTTTATTATTATAATATAATTAATCATATTGATTAATTTATTCAAATATTATAAAGACACTTACACATACTAATTGTATACAATTATGAGAAATTAAATTTCATATAAGATCCTACTAAGTCTTTTAACTTGCACTATGCAAGTGCACCTTGGTGAACTTACAATTCCCCTTATATATATTCAGGAATGAGTAGATATGTGGATTGATACTAGAATAATATGTTGGATACTTGGGAATTAGATTATTTATTCAGGACTCCATAAGTATGTTGAGTATTGGTGGCCAATATTGGTTGGAGTATTCTTTGTCCTATCAATATGTTTTTATATTTGTTTCATATTAATTTTTTGTTTCAGCTATAGAACTGATATTAATTGGATACTGGTTACACATTTATTTCATACATATATATGAAATCTATATATTACTATAAGGTAAAACTGGTATTCATTAGAACAAATGTTTTAATATTAAGAAATTAGAATATATAAATAATCCATGTCAGTTTTTTGTGTAATCTAGAATTAAACTAAATTGACTCTAGAAGAGGTTAAATCATTCCCGCAATGAATTATTCATATAATTTTCACTATTTTCCAATCCTATGAAAATACGGAATACACTTGTACTTAGTGGAAACCCATACCTGGTCGGAAAAAAAAGATATAGCTTTGGACATTATAAATAGTATTAGAAAAATGTTTATCATAACCCAATTATTAGTGTGAATTTTCTATCTCCCATATCAAAATTGATTTTGATTTCATTTACATACTTTACAACTCATTTATAAAAATAATATTATATATATAATTAAAGGAACATTCTTTTATATCCTCTAAATATAAATTTATAAATATATGATCATTTCATGAATGACCAGAGCTTCTACTAAAGTATCATAACCATTATTTATTCAAGTACCTAATAAAAAATAATTTAATAGCAATAAAATTAATTAATTTTATAAATATAAATTATTATAATTATAATTACATTAATGAGTCTTAGAATAAAATTAGATTTATTTGAATAAGAGTTTCCAAATTTTAGATTCCAAATGTGTGATACATAGGTGTTTTTATTTAATAATTAAATTTTATATAAATAGAAAATAAATTCCATAAAAAGACATTAATTTTTATAATCATCATGTATAAATTATCTTATGGTGAATTTATGGTATTTTTCTAAAATATTTTTTTTGGTGCTATGTAAAAAAATATAGTTTTTACAAATACTACAAATCTTACGACATCACTATGATTTAAGAATGAATTAAAAATTTGTGAATCATATTTTCCAATGACAAAATAATTTAAGGATAAAAATAGTGAAATTAAAATTATTAATTTTAAATGAAAACCTTTATATTTGACATTTTTCAACCTAAATTACATTTTACCCTAATAAAATCTATTTTTGGATTCCTTATATTGAATTGAATGGTTGGAAGGTTCCATTAAATTTCATATTATATCTAATATTAAAATATATACATTTTTTCTTTATATGATAACTAATTTAATTGGAATCAATTATTCCTAAACATAGTTGACAAAAACAACATAATAATCAATATTTTAACCTTAAGATAACCCTTCCTCATGTATAAATACACAGTCTATCTCTCCTTCCTCTCTACTCAAAATACATTAAGCATAAATTCAAATTTATTTTTTATTCTAAATAGTCTCTCCAAGTAAGTTCTAATTGTCTATGTATTCCTCTTAATATTTAAGAAACTACTAAGAATGGTAAGGGTTCCCAACCTTTTCATTTCCTAATTTAAATTTTATTTTTAAATTCATATTCATTTCAATGAAAATGTTATTATAGTTAATTGATATGGATTCCTTATTATATTATCAGTAATTGATCATCATTACCTTTTATATACTACCCTCATAAGTCATTATAATGATCAAACATTTTCATATCCATAAAACCATTGCAAAAATTTGGTAAAGTATGTGTGATTTTCATAGCTATGTCATCCCTAACTGGATTTTATGAGTGGATAAAGGGTCAATAATGTTTCACTTAGTGGTAACAACCCCAAAAAATGAGATTTGGGTATTAACTCAATATCTAGTTAGTGTGGGAAAATGATTACTAACTTAACCCTTGATTTGACACTTCAAAGTAATTAGCTTTGGATGATCCACATACTCTTTACACACCATACTTATTCTTTTTTTACACACTATACTAAATTATTTAAACTATATCATATTGAAATTTTTATTCCATACATGTTCCTTAAAATATAACATCATTATCTTTACATTTATAATAGAATAATCGTTTTAATTTTGAATATACCATATCTTCTAAGTCATTAGTTAGATATTCACCTATATAGGCACATTATATGATTGAATTGGTAAATATTAATCTTTTGTATATCAATTATCTATCTATAAATATATATTGTTTACTTATCCATGATTATATATGAGGTTACTTAGGGAGAATTATATTATATATATATTATCTCTATTCTATAAATGATGGATACATTATACTTATTAAGTGACAGGAGAGTTTAATAATTATATATCTTCTTTATGAATTGATAGGTCTCATAAGACAAACTAGTTTTTAAAATTTCTGAGTTTCTTACATGCTTATGTATGGTTTCCTAGCATGAGGCATTGACGGTTTGTTTATGATGCTCACTATTATGCATTCCATCACTATGAGATTATTAATTTTTATCTATGTGTTTATATAATTTTATAATACCATGGATATATTATGCACAAAAATTTATTTTTACTAAGGCATTGTTATGATTATTTACCCCTACCACATTATTTATTCCTTATTTATGAAAAGATATATTTTTTTGTACACTTCACATTTTCTAAGCTTTTTATCCACCCCTTTGTATTGTTCCATATTTCCATATAATCCAATAGGATTAATATATATGACTTAAGGATTAAAAAATAGAAATAATAAGCTTCCATGTATTTGGTTAATGAATCTTAAGTTTTTAATGTAATGTATTTTTAAGTTATATATCTAATTTCTTGGGACTACTAAACTATTGGATCGTGTGTACTATGATCTATGTATTTTGTACCATTATAATAAACAAACCATCATCTATGGGGTGTTGGTGTTGAGTTTACTACATTTTTTTCAAAGAAATTTTAATAAAAATCTTATAAACTAGATTTAGAAATACATGGTTAGAGAACACAACCGTATTAAAAACATTAAAATATTCTAGAGTTATTTCTAGATTACATAGAATCTATTTGCAATAAATGTGTTGAAACTATGAGTTTCATTCATGAAAAAATTATTTGTTATCAATTTTTTAGAAATAATTCATAATAAAAGTTTCAAAAACCATCTATGTAGCCATAATTAGTTTAGGTATTTACATCAAAAAACATTTATTGATGTTGGTGTTAGAAAAAAAATAGATTATAACTCTATTGGATGTGTTGCCTTAGGTTATGAAAAATGAACTTTCTACTATCAAACAACTTGTCACACCTCAGTATAGTGTAACAACATCATATTATTCATATAGAAACCAAATAAAACATTTAATGGAACCACTATTTCATTAGTGGTAGAGTATTGGATTGTTTTCATATAGAAAATATTCCTTGGTTTGGGATGCAATGAACTTGGGGAGGTTATCATGGATAAATATCCTCTAATAAGAGACACAGATCATTCGTATCCTTTTATTCAAAATACTAAGGATAAGGAAGAAATAAAAATCATGGAGTTGAATGAATTTAATGTAATATTATTTAAGAAGTGATTTCTTCATGATAAAATGGTGGGATGGAAAGACAATTCCTAATTCGAATATAAAATTAATTGAAATTATTTTTATTATAAGGATAACTTGGAAGGTTAAGTGCGTTATGTAATAGATTAGGTACACAATCCAAAAACAAATATTCATAACTTATTTGATGGGTTGAATCCAAGACTTAAAAGCTAATTAGCCTCCCAAAATGTTTCCACATAAGAGGATATAGTAGCTAGTTCTGTTAAGATAGATAATTTTTTTCCAAGTAAAAAAATTTTAAAGGGAAGAAAGAAATTAAATGGATAGTAAATATCTATGTTTAATAGTATTTCTATAAAAATAAGATAGGAAGGGTATAATTAACATAATGAAGTGACTGTTGGAAGAATCACTCTTGGTCTTGTTTAAAGGGAAATGTGTTTTTCTATAATTATGGAGACAAATTCCTTAAAACCTATTCATGTAAGGGAATGAAAGAAGAAAAAATGTACGATGATTTAATTATAAAGATATTGGATATTATTCATGTCAATTACATAAGCATCTTAGGAATCTACCATAGAATAATCTAAAGAGGAAATTTTTTTCCTATATTTTTATAACAACATAAAATGAGGTAACCAATGATTTTATTATAGATACATTGATTAGAAACTGAAAATTGGTTAATGAATAATTTTATTATGGGAATATTCACTCATTTATATCTTACAAGTTTGAAAATAATATTGAGTCATTCCTTAATTCACTAAGGATGGAGTTTTCAGTTAAAACTCCATATGGTAATATTATAGAAAAAATTTATATCAATTTATCTCTGTTAATTAGTATAGAGGTTTCATTGTAATAAACCTAGTTTTTATAACTATGGTAAACTTTGACACAATCATTGTTATAGATAAATTCTCAATATATAATGTAATAATTTATTATTGAGAGGATGATATTACAATCTCTGAGTGTGGAATAAAATCCATTATTATAATATGATAGACTTAATTTATTATTTCAGGTTTAGAACCACCCCTATTTTCTCATCTTAATAAAATTATAGGAGATGATGAATCATTGAATGATAAGGATATCATTATGATATAGTATATATCCATTATGAGGGATTATATTTATATATTTACTAAATAAATACCTAGATATTCACATGATCATGAAATATAATTTGATTATTGTTATAATCCTTAATAAGAATCCCATATGTAAGTGTCCTTAGAAAACAAAACCAAAAGAATTGTTGGAATTAAAGAAGAAACTATAAGAGTTGTGTGATAATGGATTTATACACCCTTATGTTTCACCTTGGGAGGAACATGTTTTTTCATAAAGAAAAAGCATGGATATGGTGGTTTTTGTGTTGACTATAGGAATATCAATTCCATTACTCTTAAGAACATTTATCCATTACCTCGCATTGATGATCTATTTGATCAAATTTTTAAGGCTCAATACTTCTCAAATATTGATCTCAACTTTTTTCGTCATAAAATTAATGTAAGGTGGGAGGAATACCCAAGACCACATCTCACATAAGTTATATGCATTATGAGTTCATAGTAATTCTATTTCAGTGAACACACACACCATCTGTGTTCATTGATTCATTAATAGAGTATTTAAGGATTATCTTGATAATATTTTGTTTTTTGTATTGATGATATATTGATATACATAAATAGATATGATGATCATGAAGATAATTTAAGGATCATCCTTAAGACTCTAAGGAAGAAGTATCTACATGGGAAATTTATTAAGTGTGAATTTTGGATATAGAAGGTCTCTTTCATGTCTATATTCTATCCAAGTATGGAATATTAGTCGATCTGGAAAAGAAAAAGGATATGAATGAATGGAAAAAACTAATGAATATAACGGAATATGTAGTTTCCCTATCGAAACTAGTTACTATTGAATATTTATTGAAAATTATACTCGATTAGCTAATCCGTTAACATTTGATACATAAAGGGGTAAAATTCACAAGCTCAAGGGAATGTAAAGATATATTTTAGAATCTATAGAATAGATTGATCAATGTGACTATGTAAATAGTAACTCTAAGAAAGGATGGATTTTTTATATTTATTTATTAAATGAAGAAAGGACTAGGGTGTTTCTTTATGAAAAACTATGTAGTTGTTTCCTATTTATCGTGGATATTAAAGACCCCTAAGAAACATTATCCAGCTCTTGATCTTGATCTAGAAGCTGTATTCTTTTCATTAAAGCCATGGAGTTATTTTATTTATAGTGAAAAATGTGACATATATCTAAATCATATAATTTTGACATATATATTATCTTAAAAATATCTCATCATTAGATAAAGTATAATAATATAACTAATAAAGGACTATGAAGGCGTTATGCACTACCACCATGGAAATTAAAACATGATGGCATATACTTTGAGTAGAAAGGATCATAGTGTCTTATTGATGATGAGTATGGAAATTGTTAATATGTTCATAGATTTAGTAATGTTATATGTCAAAATTATTAAGTAAGGGTAAATATCACACATTTTACAAGAAATTTCCCAACCATCACTTCTAGAGAAGATAAAGAAGTCTCAAAAATAAGAAAAGTGAATTCAAAAGAAAATAAAATCTATGGAGGATGCTAAATTAATGGAATTAAACTACGAATGTAGAGTGTCAATGTTTTAAAAGAGTATATATATATATACCATATATACCTAAGATAAGGAGGGTGTAATAGCGAAATAACATAACATGGACTTCTCTAAACACCCTAGTAGTAACTATATTTATTGGGATCAAAGGGAGAACTTCTAAGGGGAATCATGAAATGGGAAATTTCAAACTATATGTCAAGATGTTTTTTATACTAGGAAGTAAAATATGAGTGAAAACATTGAAGTGTAAATACCCAAAATTCTTAAACATAGATATTAAATCTCGATATATGAATATTCATTAAATAGAATAATGATCCACACTAGAATAATTTTTGTATATTGCCTTTGAAAACTTGTACCTGTAAAAAAACCAGTTCATAAGTGATCTACATCATATCCCACTAAGTTATTAATAAATATAACCCTTATTAAAAATTTCATACATAATAACTTTTACCATTACCTATAGAAAGGAAACATAAGAAAGGGTAAGCTTAATAAGGGTAAAAATAGTATATAGAAATATATCATGAGCATAAGGTTATGAGAACATGATAATAACATTTGAAAATCATACCCTATATATCATAGAGCATATAATTGAGTCATGGAATAAATCTTGATGGTTTATAAGACATGAATAAAAATTGAATCAAAGAATATGATCCATGAGAACATAACATTTTCATAACACGTATTCTTATAACATTGTAAAAATCTATAAATAGAAACAGGTTCACTCATTGAGTTAAGGATATGAAACCATTCCATAATATAAACTTATTAATGTGTAAACAGGTCCATGAATAACCTTATAAAAATGAAATATAGTTATATGCATAACATTGTGAACATATAATCAAGTTCACATATAAAAATATTCACATATAATTAGGCTCATGCGTCACATTGTGAACAAGTAATTAGGTTATAATATAGCATATTTACTCATGAGTTATCCATACTTACCCAATTAATTAGAGGGATATGCATGTATCACCTGCTGTTTATTCCATACATCTAGGTACCATATTCATCACATCATAACTGGTGAAAATAAGGACTAGTTTTATAAACATTCCACCAATTCCCCATAACCTAACTCATGAAAAATAAATTTTTTCATAAATATTTCAAGAACATAGACATTGTCTATATATATAAAGAATAAATATGGTATCATTCAATTGTATCGCATAAGTAACATCGAAGGATGTTATATTATATAGAAAATGATTCTGAAAGATCACATGGAACATTTATTAAAGAAAACAATATTTCCAAGTTAAAAAAAACTTTGTAGGAAGATAAGAATTTTCAAAACCATTTTCTTTGAAAACAAAACCTTCGAAAGTTATGAAGGAAGTTTTAAATATCATTTAATACATTTATTGAGGAAATATCCATTCTAATTTGAAATCATTAATTTAAAATTTAAAAAAATCACAAATATTAAGGGAAAAATTATTTGAAAAGAACCTTTAAATTTTTTAAGGGAATCATGAAATTATTAATCAATCATGATATCATGACATACTATTCATGTTGTGTGTGTCAAAACAAATATTATTTTCACATTTTCCATAAAATCTGAACAGACCATGTTTGGAAAATGACATGAAGATTAATTTCAAAAAAAAATTAAAAAATTCAAACATGGGTAAAAAATTAGTAAATAAATTTTTTGTAGAATGTTAAATAACTTGGAAACATTTTTAGAAAACATGGATATGGAAGAAAAAAAGTTTTTGACTTAATAAGGAAATTAATATGAGTTTTCAAAAAACAATTCTTTTGAGCTCTTGAGTTCATAAAGAGATGGAAATTTAAGGAAAACATATATTTTCAAGAAATAAATAGAGGATAAAAAATCATGAGTGTATACATATTTGGATCATAATATTTCCTCATCAGAATCATAAATATAAAAAAATCATGATAAATGATGAGACTGTATCACAAAACTCTTACCACTTTGGTAACTTTGAATCGTAAGCCCCATTAAATAATAAATGTAAATTAAATTTAAAATATCATATAAATAAATAAATTAATTATATTACATGTAAAAGGGGATATATATATACACATTATAAAAGAATAAGATAGATGCATAACATCACGTATGTCTTAAAGAAAGCAAATTGTGACAAAAATCTCTTACCATAAATATCAACTTCTTTTGTGCATGTTTGAACCTCCTGTATAATAAATATAGGTTTATATTAAATATATTTTTTAAAATAAATTATATATATAATATCATATATTATTTACTTATGACCATTTATTACCCATTTATTAACAATTCCTTGTAAAAATCATGTTACGGGTAATAACTGCTTTGTTTCTCATGTATGCTTTGATTTGTTATTTTAGTACTCTTACTTTTATCATGGTTCCATAATATAAAGAATGTTAAAAATTATATAAATATAATATATAATGATTATATATGTATTTATATTAATCCATAAAATATAGAAATAGAAAATGAAATGCACCGTTCATAGAGATGGTTGGTCATATGTACTCAAGAACTGTGTTTCCATTTTATCGATGGATGAAATAAAAAAAGTTAAATAAAATATTAAATTTATATAATAACTTTATTAAATATATTCATCAAATTTACCCTTAATACCTTACATGAAATGAATTAGTAAAAAGTGAATAACATCGATTTACGAGCAAATAATCCGTCGTAAACACGATTGATGTTATTATATCCCCCATGAAATGAAAAGTAAATAGTTATATATGATAATATATTTCCAAAAGAATATTTGTTTTACAAATACCATATATATATATACATTATATCCACCATCATACCCAACCGTGAGCAGTTTTAATGGAAAACATGTCACATCAGTTCGCAAGGCGTTAGTCCACCGTACACACAAGAAACATTATCATTTCGCATTTTGGGGGAAGGGTATATAGATAGAGATCATGAACATAACCTAATAAAATATAATTATATTTAATATATTGAGTTTATTAAATTTTAATGTTTTAATAATATTTTAATGAGTTTTAGAAACAAATAAAATAAAAATTCTCATTGAAGAATGTTACATCTTCTTCTGGTGGGTTCTTTAGCTTTACACAAAAAAACCCTCATAGATTGGATTTATGATAAAAATATGTATTATGGGACGATATGAGGGAATTAAGGATGGTATTTCAGTAGGTATTGTTTAAAACAAAGGGTTTTCTAAGTGTGAATATGAGAGGAGAGGGTGTGTCTTTTTCTAAGTGAGGTGAGTGGAAAACATTTATTTTTTAACACAAGTATTTCTCACAATTCATTGAAAAAATTATCTTCTCTATAAATTATCTAGAATTTACTATAAGATAATTTTGACATGATTATATAATAAATAAAATTAATTCTCTAAAATGGATTTTATAAAAAATTTAAAAATTAATTTTAAAATAAAATTTATAAAATGTGATCAAACTACATTTTAGAAAAATATATTTTTAAGCCTAAATATTATTTATTCATATCACATTCCTAAAAAACACATAATGTGATTATTAAAACATTTGATTTAGTATATAATATATAAATTTAATTTAAATCATTCACCAAATTTTATTTATTTAATTTATTGAAATAAAACGTGTTTTTGTGTATAAAAATAGTTTTTCAAAAAATGATTTCCTTTATTTTCAAGTTGTTTTTATTTTAGTTTATAATTAATTATTAATGAAAGAATTAATTTTAGATGTAATAATAAACCATATATTTTAATAATTTAGTTAATGATATTCATATCTACCATTCTAATGGCTAGGTGAAAACTATCATATTAAATAGTAATATTTTAATAATATGTCACAATTAGTTCAACAATGGTGTTGCATGTAATGAAAGATACTTATGTTATTTCATATAATGAAAGATAAATTTTTTTTGTAATGGAAACTATCTGAGAAAAAATTAAACTAATTTTTGAAAAAATCATAAAATCTCTAAGTTTTATATTCTACCCCCCCCCCCCAATTAATTTGAACCTTGAAATTGAGGATGCTTCTTATATATTACATCATAATGTTCTCAATTAGCTTCCTAAAGCTGGTGGTTTCACCACAAAACATTTACCAAGTGATTCATATTGTTTTATAGAACAATCATTGTTTGATCCATAATTTCTACTAGTTATCCCTACAAATTAAGATCAATCTCCGGTAGTATGAACTGTGAGATCAGTACATGTGATGGATCAGGTATATAATTCCTCAAGGGGTATATAAAAAACATTATGAACTTCAGAGAGGTTTTCTCTAAGTTCAAAAAGATAATCTATCATCCCAATATGATCAATAATTTCAAAGGGACTGATAAACTAGGTAATTTTTTCCCTTATTTATTATAATAAGAAATTCATAGAAACACCCTCTTAATAACTTCAACTTCATTATCCCATAGACAGTTTTCAGCATACCTTTTACTTCATATTTGTGTTACCCATATGTGTGACTAAATAGCTCTAAAATTATCTTCCATTTCATCATCTATCTCAACTCCTAATAGCTTTTTTTTTTAAATTAATTCTCAGACATTGAATTTCATCACTTCATTCTATAGTGGTCTACATGATGAGTCGTTTGAATTTTTAAGTGAAAGATATTGTTGTATGAAGATTCAATTATAGGAAGGTGTTGATTACTATAGAATTTTAAATACCTAGAATATGATTTATGCATATTAAATATGGTTCAAAATATTCTCTTAGATTAATCATATATCTAAGTATCATACATGGTACTGGAACTCAAATCTTTCTCAATTGTTTATTCAAGACTTCACTAGAACTTCAAGGTAAACGTCAGATCCCAATTATAAAAAATGGAATTTGGTAATCCATGCAACCTTACTACTTTATTAATGTATATCCTGTAAATCTAATCGAGATATAAATCTTATCTGATAGAGATTAATTATACTGATTTTCTAAGGTGAATAACTACCAACCATATATAATCATTCCCTTTATATTTTTTTGGGATTCCAATGAAAAAATTCAAAGTGATGTTTTCTTGATTTCTATTCTTTTATAAATAATAGAAATAGAAACCTCTTAAACATTGATCTCTTAGACTTAACTTGTTACATACCAAGTATTGAGATACATACCCAACAATATCTCTCTGAATAAATTCCCACTAGAAATAGTATTTCACATAGGCCAGGGGTATAAGTTATACCATTTTCATCATTTGGTTGTGGGTAAATGTCTCGGCCTTACCAGATGTGAGAGGTTATCACTCGGTATCCAGGTTGTCCATTATCTAGAACAATATTAATATAATTACCAAATTGAAATAAAAAATACTTTCCTAAAAAACAAAGATAAGATACACCCTAAAGTTTACCAATACTCATAATCATATTCCCAAAAAATGTAAATACAGTTCTCCTTAAATAATATTTTTCCACTAAAACATATAGAAAACCAAAGGCTTTTTTCCATAAATGTCTCCAAAAATATCCTCATCCTTGAAAAACACCCATCACGTAAAACATCAAAAGGGGATTTTAATACCATGAATTTATGATCAACCTTAAACTCATAAACTCATGATGTTATCCATAACTCTTAAGTTAATCTTACATGGAGACATGTTTTCTTAAAAAATTGCCACAATATCAGATGTTTCATGTTTCTTAGAACTGAAATATCATTCATAAAAGTAATTATACAATATATTCCTTGAATAAAATTACATAAATACATTAATTCTTCCACTTTAATGATTCACATGGAAAAGGTAATTCCTTGGTCTATAAGTTAACTCTTGGATCAAGTCATTGACTTTGATAATTCTTATGTTCCCCAAAATTAATACATTGAACTCCTCAATATTTCATCACTTTATGACCTTATTTTCAAAATAAAAAACATATTAACTTCCATTTGATATATTTTATTGGGTGTTTCTTCCAACTTTTTTGACATATATTAAGTTGAATCTTAATTCACATATATTTATTACCATTTTAACTTTATAAAATTTCATATTTATTTTATTTTTTGATTTAAGAATACCACCAAAGTTCACATTGTTAATAATACATTACTATAGATGATTATAAATAATCACAATATCTTTACCTCTAGTCATCATCTAATTTTTTCTTCATAGTCACTAAATTTTCCTTCAGATTCAGTGTTAAGATGATTCATTTTCGTTCCTGTAATTGACTAAAACCAAAAATCATAGTGTATCTAACACTAATCATATAGGAAACTGCATAATCAAGAGAAATCACTTATAGTATTTATAAATAATGAAACCATTTGTTCAATATATGGCACTTTAGGATTAACTAAGTCATTATTAAAATCCTTTATGATTTTTCATAAAGAGTTTGTGAATTCCTAAATCATAACCCCTAAGAGTATCTAAACAAGTGCACAGTAAACACCATTTTCATGTACCTAGAAATGATCAATATAAAATCTACATACCTTTTTGAATTTATTACCCCTAGGTACATCTATTACCAAACCCATATCCACTTGTAGTATCTAGATAAAGATTTCATTTCTTGGAAACCACTCGCTTTATTCATCACTAATATTTTACAATATTTCTCTATACTAATAATTACACTTAAATGTATCCTTAGACATAAAATTAGGAATGCCCTTATCACTATCCTTATAAGTATCCCTATGGATTTCACTATTCATTCCCCATCCAAGTTTCCAAAGGATAACTAAACCTTTATCTGATATCAAATATACATACCCAAACTTCTCATACAAATATATTACATATTAATAGATAAATGTTCATTATAAAACAAAAATACATGCCATAATCTTTTAGGTATAGTGCCTTTAGAAACATGGACATGTGAACAACTGTTCCATAAGTGTGTTATGTGTAACACCCCAAGCTTCCACGGTACGATTCTCTTTGAATAATACAGTAGCGTGTGTTGTACACAACTTCAAGTTCTAACACACACCACAACCAATCAAACTAGCCGTTATGAATTATAACACCCACTTTTTGAAAATTTATACATTTTATCTTTCAAATTTGACTTTATTTTTGGATTTGGAATATTGAAATTATCTTAGTGTGAATTTTTGGTACTTTTCTGATAACTTTCATATTTTGATAAATAGTGAAAATTACTAAATTTTAATTAAAAACAAATTTTTTAATCGAAATAATTAATAGTGATAAATTATGAATTTGAGTGGTTTTAAATTATATTTTGAATATATTTTTACAATTTAATCCAATTTTGGTCATTGGACATAATTTCACATTAAAACCGGATATAAACAAGTGTCAATCTTTTTTTAGTTATTGTTTCTTAAATACACGTTTTTTTGTTTTGACAGCGGGAATTAATTTTAAATTAATAAATTCAACTTCTATGCTATTAATATGGTAAAATAGACTTCATTATTGAATTTTGAATATCAAAATCACCTTAGGGTAAATTTTTTGTATTTTTCTGAAAACTTTTAATTTTTGATGAATAGTGAAAAACACTGAGTTATAGTTTAAAACCGAATTTTTATTTAAATAATTATTTATTTTATTTAAATTATTTAATGTAAAAATATATACATAATACCTATATAAGTTCAATGTAATTCATTGGAGTTAGTTTATAATAATTTTAGATATATAAAAATTTCATTGAACTTTTCACTGTCTTTTACCCACCTCCTAGAAGCTTTTGCAAATTCACATAAAACATAATTTTACTGCTTCTGTGAGCTGAATTTCTAAAATCCAAGAGAAATGGTTAATATCAAGGAGTAAAATTTGGTTTTAATGAGATGAAAATAATTTTTGATGAATAGTAACTTTTTACTTTTATTTACCACGGTTAAAAGTAAATAGGGTAATTAAAGGTAAAAATTATTTTAATATTACCCTCACACATGTCCAAATTCTATTGGAAAAGTTTATATCGACCAAAAACAACCTTAGGAATAAAATATTATCATTTAGTTCCATTTGGATTATATTTGTACATTTATTATTATTTAATTCAAAGAAGAGTTAAAAGAGTTAAAATCAAAGTTTAATAACTAAAACATTTTTAATATGGTGTTTTACATAAGACACATTCGATTATAAATATTCATTATAAAGATAAAAATATTTCATACATCATGGTGTTTTATTTATAATTTTTATACATTAAATAAATAAATTTATTTATGACACAATGATGATGTAGTAATTACCTTATTCATGAAAAAATCAAATAAATGGTATTATAAATATTAAAATAAATATAATTTCAAAGTTTTTATGATATCCACGAATTTTATAAGTGAATATGACATGTTATGATTGATTAAATGTATTTTTTTTTTTTTGAAGTAATCATGTTGTTATTATTTTAACAAAAAACAAATACCAAATAGTGTCAAAATTGACATAAAATAGTTTTTAAAACAAATATTATATAATTAATTGATATAATGGTCCCAAAAATCTAAGGTTAGTCAAAAAGACTTATATAATAATATATATGACATTAATGAACTAATAGGGGTTAGAGTGGTAGTATATAGTAAGTTTATTAACCATATAGTGTAAGAATACAAGAAGACACGGTAAAAGTTAAATTATTTTACTTAGAATTAAATCTAAATGATAAGGTGAAAATGTTAACCTAAACTTGTCTAGAACCTATTGGTTGAGTTTTATTAGACCTATCCTTACCTTAGACTTTAAATAATAAACTTTGGAGCCATTATAAACCGAATATGAATTTATTATAAAATAATATTTTAAGTTTTTCCTAAGGTGCCCCTCACCCCTCTTATAAAAGGGCACTCCCCCTTCTCTCTAATTAACACCTTATAAGCAATTTAGATTGGCCAACCCCTGCCCAAATACCCTCTCAACTATCCTCCCTGAAACCTAGATGCCTTAGTTTGATCATAAAGCCAACCTAAGGAGCCCTTTTGATCAAATAAAAAGGAAGAACCAGAAGAAGAGGAGGCTAAATGTACCCTTGACTACAGGAAAGTGCAAGGTAAGGGGTTTTCATCTCACTCCTTATTCCCATGAGATTCATGCCATATTACCACTATTACCTTTTTTGTGGTGTATGTACTTCCCATAATTTTATTCTTTGTGTAATAAACTTTAATTTATGTGTATTTACATATTCATTTTTTGATACTTCTTTCATGGGGTGTATGTTTCGTAAGTTACCAAATTGGTAAGGGTTAATTCCTCAATCTCATTATTATCCGAGATTGTTTATGTGTAAGTATTCACTGGGAAATTTTTATCATCCATGTCCATTTTTCATAAAAATGATTTCCAAATGAATATTTTAATGATTTTTGAAAGGTACTCTTTATCAAGATCATAATTTTAAATGTTTTAGAGATTTATATTTCTAAATATTTTTAATTAATGTCCATGTTTTTAAAATTATTTTAAGGACTTATTTATATTGACATAAATGTTTTGAAATGATAATTATTTTAAAAAGTTTCAAGGTGGTATGGGACACTTTGATTCAAAAATATCTTTTAAATTACTTCCTTTATAAATTTGTGACTTTTAAATGATTTCAAAAAAAAGAGATATTTCTCTCAAATAGTTTTGATTTCATCTATGTAAACATCCTTTGATAAATTTTACACTAGTTTGAAGTCGATTTATTTTGATACAAATCTTCCATAATGTATTTAAGATTTTGTGATATGTTTGACTATGGATGAGTCATTTTTATGCCATTAATGGCTTATGATTAATGTTTTGGCATTTCATATGCTGGTATTAATACGAATGTTTATGTTATATTTCATCCTCTTCTTAAGATGAATGTGTTGGACAAGTATGGTCTGGGTTTGGGAACGGTAAAATTAAGCCCTCCGGGTTGGGGTCTGGTTACAGCAGACCCTCCGGGTTGGTGTCCGGTTATTAGAGGCACTCTGAGTTGGTGTCCGGTTATTAGAGGCACTCCGGGTTGGTGTCCGGTTATTAGAGGCACTTCGGGTTGGTGTTCTGTTATTATAGGCACTCTGGGTTGGTGTTTGGTTATTAGAGGCACTCTGGGTTGGTGTCTGGTTATTAGAGGCACTCCAGTTTTGTTTTTGGTTATTAGAGGCACTTTGGGTTGGTGTCTGGTTATTAGAGGCACTCCGGGTTGGTGTCCGGTTATTAGAGTCACTCCGGGTTGGGTTCCAGTTACAGTTATTCCTTAGATCTTGGCATGAGGCCTTGACACATAAATTAAAGTTCAGCATTATGAATTCTATCATTATGAAAGTGGTTATAGATATTACATGTGATTATTCAACTAATAGAATATCCATGTGAATAAGTAAATGGCATTATTTCCTTTTATCTTTTCAATATTATGCTGATGTTCAAGTTTAAAAGTCTTTTTCTTTAGTTATAAATTGCCTTAAATGTTTATGCTTATTTATGAAAGTTTCCGCTATATTGTTATCCTTACGGAGCATCTGATCTCACCCCTTTCAATGTTTTATTTTTTCCAGGATTCCAAGAAGTGTATTGTGATTGATATACAGGGTTAATCCAAGGTAATAATGGCATTCATAAAGGATTATTTATTTTGTTTTGTATGTAATGTAACATTCATGTATATAATCTATTTTCCAAGACTGCTAAACTGATCGGTCCTTCAAGACTTGATTCCTTGTAATCATTCCAATGTATTAAAATAATGCACCGACTCTGGGTAACTGGGGTCGGGGTGTTACATTATGTCATATCCCACTAAGTTCATAATATCTAGTAACCTTCTTATAAATATCATACATAATACCTTTCATCATAACCTGGGGAAAGGAAACATAATAAAGGGTGAGATAAGATGCTCAGTAAAGGTAAATAAGAGAGTTGTTAATATATCATTAACATAAGGGTATGGGAACATGAAAATGAAATTTGAAAACCATACCCATTATTTCATAGATAATAAACATTACTCATGGAATAAATCTTAGTAGTTTACAAGATGAATAATAATAGAATCAAATAACATGATCCATGGGAACATAATCTTGGAATAAGACATATATTAGTGTCATATACATAAGATTATAACAATGTGAACATGTATAAATAGAAATGGGTTCCCTCATTATATTAAGGAAAAGAAATTAGGCACTCACATAAACTTATGGACATGGAACTGAGTCCACAAATGAACTTATGGACATGAAATCCAAGTACATGCATAACATTATGAACATCTAATTTGGTTCATGAATAACATTATAAACTTTTAATCATGTTCACACATAACATTATGAACATTTAATCATGTTTAAGCATAATATATTTACTCATGAGTTATCCATCTCTACCCAATGTATTGGATGGAGATATATGTGCCACTGATCACATAATCTATACATTTGTGTGTTAGATTTAGCATATCATAACCCATGAAAAAAGTACTAGTTTCATAAAGCATTCATTAATTCACCATAGTATAACTCATGAAAAAAAATTATTTCACAAATATTTCATCAATATAAACATCAACCATACATCGAAATAATAAGTATGGTACCATTCGATCTTATACCCAATAAAGCATTAGTAACATCAAAGGATGTCATAGTAGATGGGAAATGATTTTGAAAGATCAAATGGAACATTTCTTGAGAAAAATAGTCCTTCCACTTTTAAAATCACTTTTAAAAACATAAAACTTTTTGAAATCTGTTTTCCTTGAAAATAACCTTCAATACTTTTAAAAGAAGCATTACAGATCATTTAAAACATTTCTTGAAGAAAATATATTTTCCACTTTAAAATAATTTATTTAAAATGTAAAAATAATCCCAAATATTAAAGAAACAAATTTCTTTGAAAATAACCATAAAAACTTATAAGGGGAGACTAAAATCATTTAGAATTCATGAAATTAGAAAATATTGTTCATGTTGTGTATGTTTAAATAAATATTCATATCACTTTTTTGGTAAAAGAAAAATGGGCCTTATTTAGAAAATGACATGAATATTCCTTTGAAACATTTTGTAAAAAAAAAATGGGTAAAAATTTCTTTATTAAATAATTTTTAGAAAGTTAAAACATTTTTTGAAATAATTTTTATAAAACATGGATATGGATGAAATGGATTTTTCTACTGAAGAGATAAATAAAGATTGTTTTTCTTATAATGGTATTTTAAACTATTGTGTACCTAATGAGAGGATTATGAAGGGAAAACATGTATTATCAAGAAATAAATATAGTATTAGAAAATTAATGAGTTTCTTGAGTGATAGATCATAATATTTCTTTATAAGAATCATAAATATAAATAATTATGATAAACGATGAAACTCTATCATAAAACCATTACCACTTTAGTAACTTTGAATATTAAGACCCATTAAAGAATAAAATTAAATGAAACTTAAAATATCATGTGAATAAATAAATTCATGATGTAAAATTTAAAAGGGTTTGTATATACACCTCATAAAAAATATAGGAGCATAACACAACAAATGTCTCAAAGAAGGAAAGTAGAGACAAAAATCACTATCATTAAGTATTTACTTCCTTAGTACATGTTCAAAACTCAAGTATAGTAAATATAATTTTATTATATACATATGAAAAAGTCATAATTGTATATATCATACCATATATGATTTACTTATGACCTTTTATGGCCTTTTTATTAACAATTCCTCATTAAATTCATGTTACGGGTAATAACTACTTTCTTTTTCGTGTATGTTTTGATTTGTAATTTTTGGTACTCTTAAATTAATATTGGTTACATAATATATATAATTTTAACCATGATATATTAATTATATATTTATATATAGTAATCCATAAAAGTTATAGATAGAAAATAAAATACACCATTTATGGAGATGGGTGGTTGTATATAATCATGAATGTTGTTTATGTTTCCCTGATAGATGAAATGAAAGAATTGTATAATAATATATTTACATTATAAAATAATTTTTTAAAATATATATTAAAAATATTTTTTAATTTACCCTTAGTACCTTCAACAAAATGTGTTAGTAAAAGAATAATCACATCGCTTTGCAAGGTGGTAGTCTGTCATACACACGATCAACGTTATCGTATCCCCCTAAAATGGAAAGTAAAAATTTATATGCGGTAATATATTTCAATAATTATATTTATGTTAAAAATATAAAATATATAAAATATATCCATTATCATACAAAACATTGATATGTGTTGATGGAAACCATGTCACATCAGTTCGCGAGGTGGTTGTGTTTCGTACACACGAGTGACGTTATTGTTTCCCATTTGAGGGAATAAGAGAAATATGAAGGTCATGACCATTACATAATAACATATAAGTATAAATAATATATTAAATTTATTATATTATCATGGTTTAATAGTAATTTAGGTATGTGGAGAAATAAATAAATTAAAAATGATCATTGAAGAATGTTACCTCTTCTTCGGGTAACCTCCTTAAGTTTACTCCAAAATCATTTTTAGGTTGGATTTATGATCTGAAAAGTATTATAGGATAATATTAGGGAATTAAGTAAGGTACTTTGGTAGGTTTTTTACAATAAAATTTTTTTATAAGTGTGAAGATGAGAAGAGAGTGGGTGGCCTTTTATAAGTGAGGTGAGTAGCACACTTGTAATTTTTGAAAATAAAATGATGTACCCCCATTTTTCACATGCCAAAACGCTCTAAAATTACACATTAAAAAAAATTAAAATATATAATGTTGAATTATGTCCCATGAATATCTTTTAAATATGTTTAGTTTCTTTTTAAGCCTTATATTTTTAGTTTAACTCCCGATAAATATGTTTTTACCCTAACCGTGGTAATTAATTTTTTTCTATTTTTACAATTAAATATGGTCACAAATTAATTTTAAATAATTATATTATATTAATTATGCTTATTAAAAATATATAACCCATTTAATAAATTACATTCACATATTTGGAAAATATATTTTGAAATTAGACTCACACACTTGACGAAAAAGCTGTTTTCCAAAGAGAAAATGTTTCAAAGTTTAAAACGTTTTTATATCAAAATTCTTTATGAAATTGGTTCAAATGAATTAAAATTAATTAATAAATAATTAATAATAATTTTACTTTTAAAACCAATATAAAATATTTTTTTAAAACTTCTTTAAAAGAAATGGAAATTCTTAATAAAAACCAGTATTTTAACTATTCATCCAAAATTTTAACTTCTCATAGAATTCCAAAAAATAAACCTTAAGATAATTTATACATGATTATTTCCAAAATGAAATTTAATTTTTTCAAATAGACTTTCTAAAATTCAAAAAAAATCAAAATTAAGTGTGCCCAAGGTGATAAAACTGTTTCTTAGAAAAATATAGTCTTTAAGCATAAAATTGGTTTAATTCTTATCTCATGACTAGTAAATACAAAAGATTAATTTTTAAAAAAATATTTAATATATGATATAAAAAAATTATAATAATTCACAAAAATTTATTTATTTATTTTTTTGATATAAAATGTGTTTGTGTATATTAAAATAGTCCTTTAGAAAATGATTTTCTTTATTTTTGAATGGTATTTTCATTTTTAATTAATTGGAAACCAAAGAATTCATTTTATATATATTAGTAAACCATATATTATTATAATTTAGTTAATCATATTTATATTTATCATTCCAATAGCTAGGTGATAACTATCATAATAAATAATAATATTTTAATAGTATGTCATGTTTTTTTAAACTCGGTATTGCTTGTAATGCAAGATAAACTCATTATTTTGTGAAATAAAAAATATAAAATAAAAAACATTAAATTAATTTAGAAAAATTATATTCATAAAATTTATAGTTGTTAAATACTACCCGCCATAAAATGAATTTCTCCCTTTAAATTCATCACTTTAGAACAAACAACTAAGGATACTTCTTTCTCATTATATCCATAGGTTCCCATGTAGCTTCCTCAAGCTAGTGGTTTCACTATAAAACTTTGAATAGGTGAGTAGTCTTATTTCATAGAACATTATATATTCTATTCATAATTTCTATTGGTTTTTTCACCTAAGAAATATCATTCTCCATCAATATGAACTAAGAGTTAAGTACATGTTATGGGTTAGGTATGTACTTCCTCAGGAGGGATACATGGTATACATCATGGGCTTGGGAGAGGTTTAATGGAAGCACCAAATGATAAGATATCATCTCAATTTGATTAATAATTTCAAAGAGACCAGTATATAAAGGGATTATTTTTACCTTCTTTAATCTATGGGGAAATTTAATGAAACACCTACTCACCAAATTCAAATTCTAGATCATGTTGACGATTGTCAGCATAAATTTTCTGTCAACATTGTGATGAACTTATGTGTTATTGAATGTATCTAAATATATCTACCATTTTATTAGATAGATAAATTCCCAATATATTTATTTATATTACTTCATTATAGTAAATTGGTGTTCTTCACTTATTTTTATATAGATATTCCTAAAGAGTCCTATGAATTATTTAGTAAAATATATTTTTGTATGAAAATTCAACTTGTGGAAGGTGTTGATTCAAACCACCTTTGAGATACATAGAACAACACCTTATCATATCCTTTAGGATTTGAATTATTATCCAAGACTAACCATTTTTTTAAGTATGATACATAGTTCTAAAACTCAACTCTGTATGAATATCTTGTTGAATACTTCACTAAAAGTTTTATGTAAGCCTTAGATCCCAATAAAATGGAATAGAATGTCATACTCCATGAAACATTACCACTTCCTTAATGTATATCATGGAAAGATTAATGATAGATAAATATTCTCTAATATTGAATAATTTTTCTATATTTTAAGTTGATTGGATACAACCCATATTTAATAATACCCTTTAGAAATTTTGGGTAGTCCAATGGAAAAATCCATTGTGATTTTTCCCATTTTAATTATTCAATAAATAACAATTGTAGCATCCTCTTAAACATTAATCTCTCATAAATAACATGATGACATACAAAATACTGAGATATATACCCAATAATATGTATTTTTATGTTTTCCCATCATAAATACACTTTCTTGTAGGATAGTAGTCGATGTTACACCCTTTTTATCCTTTGGTTGTGGGTTCATTCCCTGAGGTCTTACCAGATATGACAGGTTGTCACCCGACATGTGAGTTATCTTTTTTTCGAAAATATATTAATATAATTCCCAAATATAAATAACCCATATGTATTTCAATATCAAAGATGAGTTAGACCCTAAAATTCATCAATTACATTAATCATATAACCATAAATTGTAAATTCATTCCAGCCAAAACACATTCTTTCCGCTAAAACATTTATAAAACTAAAGGGATGTATTTCCATAATTTTCTCCCAAAATATTCTTAATCTTTTTAAACACCCATCACATAAAACCTCAAAAGGTATTTTTAATACTTTGAACTTATTATCAACCTTATACACATAAACCCATGGTGGTATATAAACTTTTAAGTTAATCTTACATAGAGACATATATGATTCCAAAATAAACACAATACTTATATTTTTAATGATACTTACAACCCAAATACCATTGGTAAAAATAATTCTTCAAAATCATCCATGAATCACAATGAATAAATACTTTAATTCTTTTACTTTAATTATTGAAATGAAATAGGACTTTCCTTATTCTAGAATTTAACTCATGGATCGTGGAATTGACTTAGATAATACCCATGTTCCCCACACATAATAAAATGAACTCCTAAACTATTTTTCACTGTACAAACTTATTTTATACACATAAAACATCTTCCCCTCTATTTTATATATTATTCTAAGTGATTCTTCCCAACTTTTGGCAAATGGAATCTGAATTTTATTTCTAATATATTAATTACCACATGAACTTTCATAAAAGTCCATATTCCTCTTATTTTATGCTTTAGGAATCTCACTGAATTTCATGTTGTGAATCTCATATAATGATATCTTATTTGGCATAATCATAATATCTTTCTATCCAATCATCATCCAATTTGGTTTCTCATAGTCACCAAATTTTTTATTAGATTGTGTCTTAACAAGATTATTTCTGGTTTATTCCATTGACTAAAACAAAAAGAACATTATTATAAACACTAATGGAAGTGGAAACTAAATAATCATGTAAAATCATTTATATGATGTTTAATCATGATGTCATATTTTCATTATGTGACACGTTAGGCTTAACCTAGGCAATTTTTCAAATCCTCCATGATGGTTTATAAAGAGTTTATGAATTCCAATAGAATATCCCCCATGAGTGTCAAACTAGGTGCATAGTAAGAACAATTTTCATATACCAAGTAATGATATAGTCAATTCTTATGTGCCATTTTGGAGTTATTATCCCTATTCACATCTATTCTACAACCACATACACTTATAGTACTCTAAAAGGAATTTAATTTCATGAAAACCACTCTCTATATCCTTCACCAATATTCCAGGATATTTTACTATACATAGAATTATCCGTATATGTATCCTTAAAAAATCCTTTTATATATTTTTATAAATATTATTAGACATTTCCATAGGTATCTCACTAAACTTTTCTCATCCTAGTTTCCAAAGGATATCTAGAACTTACTTTGATACAAACTGTAAAGACCCAAACTTATCATACCTATATATTACATCTTCATAGATTAATATCAATTACATAACATAACGATCCATGATATAATATTTTTGGTCAAGTTCCTTTAGAAACTTGGACACATAAAGAACTGACCCATAAGTGAGCTGCATCATCTCTCACTAAGTTCTTCATAACTATCACCCTTATTAGACATATCGTACATAATACCATTCATCATAACCAGGGGAAATGATACATAAGAACGGGTGAGCTCATATTCTAAGTAGGTATAAAAAAGGGAGATATCAAAATACTATAATCATAATGGTATGAGAACTTGAGAAAACCATTTAAAAACTATACCTTTCATATCATATATCATAAACATGTTTCATAGAATAAATATTAATATTTCATAAGATAATAATCATAATGGAATCAAAGAACATGAGACATGAGAACATAAAATTATCATAAGAAATATATTTTTTACATAAAGATGACCTTATAACATTGTGAACATTTATAAATAAAAATAAGTTCACTCCTTATGTGAAGTACATGAAATATGGTCCTCACATAATCTTATGGACATGCAACTAGGTCTACGCATAGACTTAAGGATATGAAATCTATGTTTACATATAACATTGTGAAAATATAATCAAGTTCACACATAACATTATGAACATGTAATTAGGTTTACACATAACATATTTAGTCATGATTTATCCATCTGAACCAATGAATTGGAGGGAGATATAAGTCCCATACATCACATAATCTGTATAGCTATGTTCGACATTGATTATATCATAACCCCTAAAAAGGGGAATAGTTTAAAAAATAGATGATTAATTCACTTTATCATAACCCATGAAAAAAATGTATTCCATAAGCATTTCATCAATAAAAACACTAAATATACAAGGATAGAATAATTATGGAATCATTCAATATTACCCCATTAAATCATAACTAACATGAAAGGGTTACATGATAGATATAAAATGTTTTTAAAACATCCCTTGGAACATTTCTTGATGAAGATAACCTTTCTAATTTCAAAAAAAAACATCATAAATAGATAAAATATTTTCTAAATCCAATTCATTAAAAATAAATTTGGAATATTATAATGGAATATTTAAATATCATTCAAAACATTTCTTGAAGAAAATATCCTTTCCAATTTGAAATCAGTTATTTGAAAACTAAAAAATTTCCCAAATATTATGAAAATTATTTTCTTTGAAAATAACCTTGAAAACATGTAAGGTAAACTTGAAATCATTGAGTTTTCAAGATATCTATAAATATTGTTCATTCTCTGTACATTGAAACAAATATTCATTTCATATTTTATGTAAAATCCAAATAGGCCTTGTTTAGAAAATGAAAAAAAAGTTTTCTTTAAAAATATTTTCTAAAACATAAAAAATGGGAAAAAAATATTTAATAAGTCATTTTTCTAATGTTAATACAATTTTTGAAAAAAAAAATTAGAAAACTTGGATTTAGAAGAAAAAGGGTTTTGGTCGAACACAGAAATAAAGATGATTTTTATTAAAAACATTCTTTTGAACTCATCTGTACAAAAAAGTAAGGTAAATCAGGGTAAAATATTTATTATCATTATGTTACCAGAGTATAATAAAATTCATGATTTTATTGAGATATGGGTCAAAATATTACCTCATCATAATAATAAACATAAACAATCTCTATAAATGATGAGATTGTATCATAAAACCCTTACCACATTGGTAATTTTAAAATGTAAGCCCCATGAAATAATAACATTAAATGAGACATAAAATATAATCCAAATAAATAAATTCAGGATATTACATGTTAAAGAGTCTTTATATACACCTTGTAAAAGAATACAGGTGCATAACACACCATATGTCTCAAAGAATGAAAATTATGACAAAAATCTATTACCTTCAGTCTTGAATACCTTAATACATGTTCAAAAATCCTTTATAATAAATATAAGTTTATTTTAAATATATTAAATAAACATAATTAAATATATAATACCATATATGATTTATATGTGACCATTTATTACTAGTTTATTAACAATTCCTTGTCAAAATAATGTTATGGGTAAAAACTTCTTTGTTTTCCATGTGTATTTTGATTTGTTATTTTTGGTTATATTAATTTGATAATTGTTAAATAGTATATAAAATTTTAATAATGATATAAATATCATATATATTAATTATATATTAATTTAGATTAAAATATAAAATTTATAGAAATAAAATGAAATACATCATTCATAAAGACGGTAGGTCGCACGTACGCATGAAAATTGTTTCAATTTTCTAGAAATATGAAATAAAATAAATAAAAATAATATATTACCTTTTTAGAATCATTTTTATGATATTTATATCACATATATTTATTAAATTAACCCTTATTTCAATAAATTCAAATCATTAGTGAAAAATGAATCACATTACTTCGTGAGGCGGTAGTCCGTCGTACACATGATTGACTTTATCATATCCCCTGTCGAAAGGAAAGTAAAAAATGTTTATGTTATAATATATTTACAATAGTATAATTATGTTAAAAATATCTTTTATATAAATATATATCATCATACAAAACTTTGAGAGGTGTTGATGGAAAACATGTTACATCAGTTTGTGAAGTGGTAGTTCGTCATAAAAACGAGTGAAGTTATCATTTCCAATTTGAGGGAATAGAAGATGTATGTAGTTCGTTAACAAAAAATAATAACATATAATTTTCTATATGATACGGAGGTTATAATATTATTATGTTTTAATAGGATTTTAAGGAGATGGAGAAAGAAATAAAATAAAACACTCTTTGAAGAACATTACCTGTTCTTTAGATAACCTCTATAGGTTTGCACCAAAATCCTTCATACGATATATTTTTAATCAAAAAAATATTATATTATGTTTATAGTGAATTAATAAAGGTATTTTTATGGGTATTTTTATGATACAAATGTTTTTGGATGTGCGTAGAGGATAGGAGAGTGTGTGGCCTTTTATAAGTGAGGTGAGGTGCACACATGTCATTTGTGAAACGAATACGTTGTATCAATTTTTTTAACATGAGAAAAGGCTACATAATAGTCCATTATAAAACATTAGAGTTGAAAAAGTAAAAAAAAATTCATACAAAAAATTTAGGTCATTTTAACAGTTATATTTTTAGTTTCACCAACAGAAATATCTCTTTTTACTTTAACCATGGTAATTAATTTTTACTATTTTTACTTTTAATTATGGTAAAGAAAATTATTTGGGATATTTATATAATATAAATAATTATAAATATAAATATTGGATACATATTTTCAAATATTATTCACTAAATTTTAAAAATATAATTTAAAATTAAACCTACAATTGTGATGAAAAGGTGGTTTTCCAAAGAGAAAATGTTAAAAAGTATAAAATGATTTTATATCAAAATTCAATATCAAATTTATTTCAATGAACTAAATGGAGTTAATAAAAATATAATTTGACTAATGTTAATTTTAAAAACATATTAAGATAATTTGGATGTTTTTAAATTATTTAAAATAAATGATAATTCTTCAAAAAAACTAGTATTTCTCACTATATATCAATAAATTTATCTTCTCAAAAAATTATCATAAATTCCCCATAACATAATTTAAACATTATGATTTAAATTTTAATTTATTTTTTACAAATAAATTTTCTAACAATTTAAAAAATTAATTTTAATATTTCTCAAAATGTGATAAAACTGAGTTTTAAAAAAATATACTTTTTAGCCTAAAATTCTTTTTATTCTTATCTTGTTCCTATAAAATACATAGGATGAATGTTGAAAATTTTATTGAATATATAATATTTAAAAAGTTTGAAAATAAATCATCAAAATTTATTTATTTTACTTATTGCGGTAAAATAATATTTTCGTGCATAAAAATAGTTTTTTAGAAAATGATTTCCTATATTTTAAAATGGTTTTTATTTTCATTTATAATTAATTTATAACCAAATAACTAATTTTATATATTATTTTAAAACATATATATTTATAATTTATTAAATCCTATTTATATCCACCATTTTAATGACTAGTTGATTACTATCAGATTTAATAATAATGTTTTATTAGTATGTTGTGTTTTGTTTAAATTTGTTGGGGCGTGAAATGAAAGATACTCTTGGTATTACATGTAATTCAAGATGAACTCATTGTTGAGTGTAACAAAAACAATAAAAGAAAATAATTAAATTATTTTGTGAAAAAAATTAATCATAAAATTTTTGGGTGTTATAGTAATACTTTGATGCAACATCGCCTAAGAAGAATAAGGAAGTGGGGTAGTGTCACAATGTAATTTTTTACTAAAACATAGAAACATTTTTTCTATAGGTCCATTATGGATATACATACCTAGTATAAACATTTCATAGAAATAAGGTAAGTTATTCCCATTGAATTTATTGTCTAAATCTATTTTAATCAAGGTGGGAGAATTCATGGTTAAAATCTATCACTTGTAACTAATAATAACACTCATTTCACATGAAATTTTTTTAAGTGTCTTCAAATGGATTTAAACACTTACATGCATTTAAGAACCCACTCTCATCCACAAACTTATAGGCATTTTGAAATTACTTCCTAAAACTTATAATAAATAACATGTTATTGTGGCTATTATTTCTAAGGAACAAGTGACCAATACCAATCTCTGGTAGAATTGGCATAAAATAGTAGCTTTCATTCAAGTATACAAAGTTCATGTAATGAGACATTTTATTTGAAATGATTTAAAACTCTAACCTACTGGGATAAAGTTGTGAAAAGGAAAATATTTGTACTAAAAAATTTATAGGAGACAATTGAGAAGCTATGAGCCATCCAAAATCACATTAAGATAACTCAGAGAAGATAGAAGAATATATACATGTAATTAAAGGAATGATATTTAATTCCAAGTAGGAGTGTAACACCTCGAAAGTTTTTGAAATGTTTTTTAAAAACTAAATTTAATATTTTAAAAAAATTGTTACATCAAACACCAAATTTATCAATAATTACATGAAACACCAAGTTTATCTTTTTTTACACACAACACTGGATGTATCATGGGTTGCATGCAATTTCAAGTTTAAACAAAACATGACATGCTATTAAAATATTTTTATTTAATATGATAGTTATCACTAATCTATTTGAATGGAGGGTATGAATATTATTATCAAAATTAGGAAAAAATATGTTTTAAAATTTATATTATATTAATTTTTTGTGACTTATTAATTATAAATAAAAATAAAAACTATTTGAAAATAAAGGAAATCTTTTTTGGAAAAAAAAATATTTTTTAAAAAACAAACGTGTTTTACCATAGTAAATTAAATTGGTGACATTTGGTGAATGATTTTAATTATATTTATATAATATATATTCAATTATATTTTTAATATTCATATTATGTTTTTTATATAAAATAGACAAGAATAAATTCAATTTTACTCATAAAACATTATTTTTCTAAAAAGTGGTTATATCTTCATTTGCTCCCATATTTTAAAATTAATTCTTAAAATTTTATAATATTTATTTTAAAACATAACTTTTATTTTTAAATTCATAATATCATAATTATCCTTGGGTGAAGTTTTGGTATTTTTCAAAAAACATTAATTTCTCATTGAATAGTGAAGAATACTGGCCTTTATTGAAAAATGATTTTTTGTTTAAAGAGTTTATAAGTTTGTTTTTTATATTAAAATGGGTTTAAATGTAAAATTACTTAAATTGTATATAAATTAATCAAATTTAATTCATTAGAATCTTTTTCAAATTTAATTTTTATATAAAATCTTTTTATACTTTGGAATATTTTCTCTTTCAAAACTCATTTTCTCATTCTGTCTATGGGATTAATTTTAAATTAGATTTTTTCACTTATATGATTGTGTAATGACCATGAATTTTTGAATGAAAAATTTTTCCTAAAAAAATTGTTTTATATTCTTTTATTCTCAACAAAACTATATCTCTCTATTAATTAAGTGAGTATAAATTGAAATGTGACTACCGAGATTCGACCGTTATATGACCCTTGGTCATTATAAACATTTGAAACTAAACTCTTGGTAATAATTTTAAAATTATAATTTTTGTTTATAAGTAGAAATGATAAAGAATAATTAATAGATATAGTAGGAATGATGGCTTCAATAAGTAGAGTTGTGTCGTATGAATCCCACTTTTTAGAACTTGGGAGGGAGGTAGAATCACTGGGGTTTTCACTTGACTAAGACAATACAAGAATTAACAAGTGAAGCTTGAACAAAATCACCTATTGAAAAAGTTCATGTTAGTGGAGATTACGACTCAGATGATGTTAGCTGAGTTGTCCCATGAATCTATCACCATTTTACACTTTACACTTAGTTCATACGTGAGTTTTATAAGAGGTAACATTTCTTGACTTTATTTTCTAAAATTGAAATACCTTTGCATAAATAAAATTTTTATTACATCAATTTTTTTCTCAAGAATAGTTTTTTATTAATAAAATTGAGATGGAATTTGATAAATTGTTTTTTCAGACATAAAATGTAATTTTTATGAAGAACATAAATATTTATTATAAACTAAGGTATTATGAGAAAAACATATTTTAATAAAATATCATGTTAATAACACTCTTATTTAAATATAAATGATGAAATGATTTGATTATGTTTGTGAAAAATTTTAACTGTCAAAAATTTTACTATGCATTTGGAATCCACTATTACTTTTAATTAATAAGGATGATTAGATTTAAAAGTTTCATTTCACATACCTAGAGATTTATTATGATAAAATAAAAATATTTTTTAAAATTATAAAATGTAAATTAGGTTACGGTGAATTTGTGATAATTTTTTAAAATATTTTGTTTTCTGTGAAAAGTAAAAATACAATTTTGGGTTGTTGGTAAGTTTAATGACATCATAATTATTTCTTAATGATGAAATAATTAGTTAATAAAAAATAAACTACCGAAATTATGTTATTTTATTACTAGTAAGTATTTTAATAGGTTTTAATCAAGTTCTAAAACTATAATTTACATTCCCAATTCTAAAATGGAAACATAACTTTAAAACATTATTTTTGTGGAAAATTTTCTATTTCATGCCAAAATAAGTAATATAAAATTATAATCAAATTTTTTAGATTTAAATAATATATAATATTAACCATCAGTAAAATAACATGGGAAAATACCATTGGAAATTCTATGGTTTTTCATTTTCACCAAACCTAAGTTTTCAAGGCCAATATTTAGAAATTAATAAAAAAAAACCCACCTTTTCTATAAATACACACCAATTTTTACATTTACTTTAACAAAATATTGAACCGCCATAACTCTATAGTAGTTTTATCTCACAAGTATTCCCCCAATGTTTCCTCAATCCCCCAAGCTCTCAATCCTCATGTTTTAGGAGTCACTCCTCAAGGTAAGGTAAATCTTCACCTCTCTTTCCAAACTATATTCTTTTTTACACTTTATTTCATCCCCTTAATATAATGAGAGTATTTTATAAATTAGATACCTCTATCCTATTCCTTTTTACCCTTTTAAAAATTATTTTTTATACCAATTATGCTGTCGATTTCACTTCTAAAAATTTCTCTCTTCTCTCCAAGAAATTATCTTTAATTTTATTTTTTTTAATAAACAAACCAATTTATTTTATTAGGGTATTCACCAAGACTTAAAAATGATTTATTTGATTTTGAAATTGACATACATAAAACTATATTCCCTTTCCATGGGTTAAATATCACATAATGATCGTGTTTTATTTAATCACTTTAGAAATGTCATGATATTTATATAAAACCTGTTTCTTTTATTCTTTATGGATTATTTATGAAATGTTTGTTTATGATCTATTTGGATCACATTAACTAGTAAATATGAAGGGTGTTATATGATGGTTCTCAAATTTATTGGGTAAATAATTTAATCTCTAGAGATGGCATATTTTATGATACCTTGTTAAATAACCTTGGTAATTTTTACGACACCTCGGTGAAAAAGCTTGGTTATATGATTATGAATGTACCGTTAAAATTTTGTATCCACATTTAAATGTTGTGATTAATGTTTTTTTATTATAATATTACCCTATTCCTTTTCTCATTCGTTTATGATATTCCTCAAGTTCTTATTTATATTTATCATGGTTAGATGTAATTTTATTTCCCTTTATTTCCCTTACTGGGCCTTATTCTCACCATTTCCTTTGATATATTTCCCTAGGATATGATGTGGAGTAAATTTACTTAGTATTAACCTATTAACAATCCTTTCAAGTGCATTGGAATAAATTTTTATGTTTTCAGGAATTTGTTACCTTATTTACAAGAAACTAAACATTAAAGATCAAATGTTTGTATAATGTAATGAAAGGTTATCTAATAAAAATTTGATATTCTGTATTTTGTATCAAATTAAGGTTTAGTTATTTATAAAAATTAGGATTTTAAAACTTTATAAAGAATCCTAGGGATAAGTTTAAATATAGTAAAACATCCTAGTGCTTTGGTTAAATTTTAATTAAGTGGTTTCTGAGAAAATAAATCCATTTGTTGATACGAACAAGGGGATGTGTATCTGGAATAGATGTACTAAGGGTAAAACCCAAAAAAAATTAAGATAGAGTCAAATTGGAACTGGTGCATGAAAGAAACCCATGATTAACTCCTGGTTTGACACTCATGGGGGATATGTTTTATTAATCACAAGATATTTATGAACCATTATGAAGGATATAAATAAAATGTAATATTTAAGCATTATGTTTTAAGACATAAAATTCCATTAAAATTATAATATTATTAAAAGAATTGCCTTTCTTACAAATTTTTTTCTTATTTGAGAAAATGGTAAGAAATTAGAGAAACTATGTAAATGGTGAGTGTAATGGATCATGCACTGACAGTCCTCTGATGAAATCTGGAATGGAAAAATTTAGGAGAATGATGAACCAATTTACTAGAGTTATGAACATTAACTTAAATCAATCTAAGAGATCATATTCACCTCGAAGGGAAAAATTTCAATGATTCCATCATACATCAATAACTTCCTTCTTTTAGTGGATCTACTGACCCATTAATTGATGAAAATGGATAAGATCTTTTGAAAATATCTTTTATGTAATTCATTGTTTGGAATAAGAGAATTTCACCCTAGATTTGTACTATATAGAAGGAGAATCTAATCAGTGGTTCACACTAATTAAAAACATGATCCCAAGATAGGAGATTGAATATATGGAGTGGTATGAGTATAGGGGAACCTTTTTCAAAAAAAAATTCCCCTATTTTATGAGAAAAAATGGAGAATAAATTCATAAAGGTGAAGTCAAAGGAAAATTAATCTATGGGAATCTATGTGATTAACTTTACAAGACATTCTCATTATACATCTAACTTTTGTCACAGATCCCAATTGAAACTTTGATAGGTTACTTAGTAGACTAAGACCCTGTATATAGAAGAATCTTTCCAATTGAGACTATGAAATGTTTTAGGAGATAGTGATAAGTGCTAAAAAGGTTGAGCTAGAGTTCAGTGAGACATAGTGGTCCCATATATCAAATGAAAATAAGATATATTTAGAGACAAACTAGGGGTGGAACTTTGATCATAAAAGAGGAGGAAATCAAGTGAGTCTTTCCATAGGAATCAAATGTAGGAAGAATAATTCAGGGAACTACTTTTTTTGGAGTGTAAAATGTTACAATTGTGGAATATATGGCCATATATCATTGAACAATCATAATGAGGTGAAGTATAAACTTCTCAACATTGATAACAAATGAAACATGTTACAGGTCGAGGATGAGGTCTAATGATTGAAGTGTGTGTAGAATTAACACTTTTCTAATCACTATCCAAATACGAAGTTGGTGGAGGGGAATCACTTCCATCCTCATTATAGGCCAATATATCTTGTTCGGGATTTTTCTTTCATGAAGTCTGAAGTTGAAGATCTAAATGATGCAGTGGTAGGTACTCTCATTGTTCTATCAAAGGTAGAAATTAATCTGTTTGATTCTGGTTCTATACATTCCTTTATATCTTCTAGGTTTGAAAATATTATATAAGAAATCCCTAAACTTATATATGTAGATTTATCAGGCAAGACCCATGGAGTGATTATCCAATCATCAATAGCGTATAGAAAATCTAGTACCATCTTTGGTGAGAAAAATCTCATCATAAATCTTCTAGTCATTTCCATGTTGGAATTCAACATTATACTAGGGGGACTGGATGTCATGGTAATTATAATACTAATTTTAGAAGTAAGTAAATCTCATTAGTCTTGAATGGAAAACCTATATTTTTCTAAAAAGAGAGATATATCGGCCTCATCTATGTCTAGAAGAAACTCCCATATTTTTCTTTATGAATTTTATTGGTGAAGGTGAAGAGGTAAAGGAAAGTATAAGAATAGAAAATGTTCCAATCATTTTATAATACACTTATGTATTTCTTGAATAAATACCTAAACATCCCCTAGAAAGAGAGGTATAGTTCCCTATTTAACTCATACCTGGATCTAATCTGATATCAAATACCTCATATAGAATGGAAAATGTGGAGCTTGGGGAATTAAAGAAACAAAACCAAGATATTTTGTAGAAGGGGTTTATCCGACCTAGTTTCTCTCTATGGGGAGCACCTATTCTCTTTTTTAAGAAGAATTATGGATCAATGTGGCTATGAATTGATTATGGAGAACATAATGAGATCATAGTGAAGAAAAAATACCTTATTGAAAGGATTGATGATTTATTTGACCAGCTTTGTGGGGATCAATTATTATCCATGATTGAACGCATATTTGGTTATCATCAATTAAGGGTGAAGAAAGAACATTTTTTTAGACTTACGTCTTATCAAGATATGGCCATTATGAGTTTTGTGTAATTCCCTTCAACATGACTAATGCTCCTTTTATTTTTATGGATTTGATGAATTGAGCCTTTAAAGACTACCTTGATAACTTTGGGGTAGTTTTTATTGACGATGTTATAATATATTCCAAAATTCATGAGGAGAATGAGGATTATCTAAGGGTTATATTTCATACTCTAAAGAGGGAGAGGTTTTTTGGAAAATTTAGAAAATGTGAAATTTTGTTACAAAAAGTTTCTTTCTTGGGGAACATTGTAACCAATGAAGGAATCTCAGTTGACCCTTCTAAGAAAAATTTTGTGGATGAGTGGCCTAATACTACAATAATAACTAAGATTCATAGTTTCCATGGTTTAGAAAGATAATATTAGAGGTTTATGAAAAACCTTTCATGACTTTCTAATCCACTAACCAAGTTAACTCAAAAATGGGCCAATTTCATTTGGATAAAGTATTGTAAATAGTGTTTCCAAGAGCTAAATATGATATTGGTTTCTATAACTATGTTAACTCTACCCTATATTGAGGAAGGTTTTTATATTTTTAGAGATCCATATTTTTAAGGGATTGGGTGCATCCTCATGAAAAATGATAAGTTTTTCGCTTATGCACCTTGATTGTTAAAGCTTCATGAGAAGAATTATCCCACCCATGACCTTGAGCTACCTATGATTGTTTTTTCTATGATGATATGGAGGCACTATTTTTATGGGGATAAATGTGATATATACACAGACCAAAAAATTTTGAAGTATGTTTTCATGCAAAAATAATTGGACATGAGATAAAGGATATGGTTGGAAATTCTTAAATACTATGATTGTTTAATTAATTATCACCTCTAAAGAGAAAACCAATTCGCTAATGCATTAAGTAGGAAAGGCCCTATTGTTCTGCCAATGATGAGGATTCAATGAGATCCATTAATCAAAGACCAAGTAAAACTGTACATGGGAATTATAAGGGAAGGGACATCATCAACCCTATCCCAAATGATTTATCAACCATCATTACTAGAGAATATAAAGAAAGATCAAAGAGAATATCACTTATTACAAAATAAGTAAGTGGTTGTGAATAATGGGAAGCTTCCTTATTTTAATATTAATCAAGAAGGTGTACTAAAATTTAATACAAGACTATGTGTTTAACATTTTTTCAAGATAACGAAAGAACTGATGGATGAATATCATAACTCTACATTCTCTATACACCCTAGAAGAACTAAAATGTATAGAGTCCTTCTTTATCATTACTTATTAGATAACTTAAAAATGGATATTTCCTACTACATTTTAAGGTGCTTCAAGTGTCAACAAGTGAAGGCAGAGTGACAACTTCTTAAAGGGGTATTAGAACTACTATCCACACCAACATGGAAGTGGGACAATATCACTATAGAATTTGTCATTGGTCTCCTCAAACCATCCAAAAGAAACAATATGATATGGATTATAGTGGACCAACTCAAAAAGACTTCCCATTTCATTTCTTTATGGGAACATCTCTCTCGGAAACAACTTGAAATGATATATGTGAATGAAGTGGTGAGGTTGCATGGGGTACCACTTTAAATCATTTCTGATCATGATCCAAGGTTCACATCAAAATTCTAGAGATGTTTTAAACATTCTTTGAGTACCGAATTGAATTTCATTATGGCTTATCCCTCGACACTGATGGCCAATATAACATGACTATTCAAAAACTCGAGGACATGCTGAGAACATGGTCAATGGAAATTAAAGGTGGATGGTATCAACACCTCCCATTTGTTTATTTCTCATACAATAAAAACTTCTATTAGAGTAATCAAATGGAACCTTATGAAGCTCTATATGGGAAGAAATGTAGAACTCCTACTTATTGGGATGAATTTTGTGAGATAATGTTTCTTTGGCCTGATCTAGTGAAAAAGATTATAGAAAAGGTTCATGTCATCCAACAACACATTAAGGCTTATTAGAACTAGTTGAAGATCTATGATGAAAACCATTTAAGGGACTTAGAGTTTGATGTTGGTGACAAATTGTTCCTTCGAATTTTACTATGGAAGATAGTCATGTGGGTTTGGAAGAAAGGGAATCTTATCCCCAGGTACATTAGCGCCTGTGAAATCCTTGATTCCATATGATTAGTGGAATACTGGATAGAACTTACGTCAAATATAGTGCATGTTCTTGAAGTATTACATGTATATCCCTTGAAGAAGTACATACTTATCCCTTCACGTGTACCAATGCCATAGTTGGTACAATTAGAACATGAACTCTTTTATATGGAGTAGCTGGTGGAGATCCTAGACTGTAGAGACAATGTTCTATGCAACAAGACTACCCATCTCATCAAATTTTTGTGGAGGAACCATACATATGAAGAAGCTGTGTGGGAACTAGAGGAAAAACTGAGGAAAAATTACCCACATATTTTCTCATCAAAGTGTATAAGTTTAAAATTCAAGGAATAAATTTCTTAAGGGGGGATAATGTAATGATCCAGACTTTTTTAATGAAATTTTGTTTCAGAAAAAATTGTGAGTTATATTATTTTATGCTCAAAAAAACTATATCTATTTACTAAATAAGTGAGTATAAATTGAGATTTGACTACCGAGATTAGACTGTTATATTACCATTATTCTTTATGGACATTGTAAAATGTACTCCTGGTGAAAATTTTATCTTTATAATTTTTGTTTATAATTAGAAATTATAAAAAATAATTAATACAGAAATGAGAAATGATGGCTTAGACCAGTAGATTCATTCCATATAAGGCACGCATATTAGATCTTGGGAGGGATGTATCATTATTGGGGTTTCCCCTTGACCAATCATAATCCAAGATTCAACAATTGAGTCTTGAACTAAATCACCAACCAGATAAGTTCATATTAGTAGAGATTACCCCTCGGGTGATGTTAGCTGAGATGACCCATAAATCTACCACTATCTCACACCTTACCCTTAGGTCATACATGGATTTTATAAGGTGTTACATCTCCCATAATTTGTTTCTCAAAATGTAATCTCTTTTTAGAAATAAAATTTTTATTACATCAATGTCATTCTAAGAATAATTTTTTTTTAATAAAATTGAGATGGGATTTGTAAAATTCATTTTTCGAACACAAATTTTACTTTTTAGAATATACATATATATATTGATAAATTTATTATGAATAAAAAATATTTTAATGAAATCTTATTTTAAAAAATCTTATTTAAATATAAATTATGAAATAATTTGATCTTGTCTTTGAAAATTTTTAGGTGTTATAAATTTTACTATGTATTTTCAATCCTATATTATTTTTAATAAATAAGTATTCATATATTTAAAAGTAAAATCTCTCATAATAATATAATTATGATTTCAAGATTTTTTTTTTGAAATTATCACATCAAAATTAGATTAGGGTGAATTTGTGATAATTTTTTAAAATATTTTGTTTTTCGGTGAATAGTAAAAATATAGTTTTAGTTTTTCGATAAGTTCAATTACTTCATAATTTTGTTATAATGATGAAATAATTTGTTAATAAAAATCCAAGAATAAAATAATTCCATTTTATTAATATCAAGTATTTTAATTTATTTTAATCAAATTCTAAAACTATAATTTAATTTCTAAAGTCTAAAATGTAAACTTTAACATTAAAAACATTATTTTTGTAGAAACTTTTCTTTAACATGCCAAAATAAGTAATATAAAATGATGATATAATATTTTGGATTAATATAACATATAATATGACCCATGTTACCAATATTATTGGAAAATACCATGGTAAATCCCATTTTTTCATTTTATACAACCTAGGTTTCTAAGGCCTATATTTAGAAATTAATAAATAAATCCCCCATTTTTCCTATAAATACACACACATTTTTCCATTTCCCTTCATTTAAAAATCATCCCCCATGAATATGTGGTATTTTTACCTACCAAGTAGTCCCATAAAGGTGTCTTCAAGACCCTAAGGTCTCAATCCTTGTATTTTAGGAGTCACTCTTCAAGGTAAGGGAAATATCCACCTCTCTTTTCATTCAAGTTCCATTATGTGGTATGTCTTCCAATTTACAAATTAAGTTATTTTACAATTTATTTTATCCCCTTTTAATAATAATAATATTTTATAATGGTGATACCTATGTCCCCTCTCTTTTTACCTTTTTTAAAACCATGTTTTATACCCATTATGATGTCGATTTTACTTCTCAAAATTTATGTCTTATCCCCAAGAAATTTTATTTTATTTTTAATTAGTGAATACCCAAACCTATTTATTTTCCATGTGTATTCACCCAATGTGAAAACATTATTTATTTTATTCTTTTATTGACATAAAACTTCATTCCCTTTATTTCCATTAAAAATAATATAATTATTATGTTTTCTTTAAACTCTTTCAAAACACTATTAATTTGATATGAAACCAATTTATTTTATTCTACAAAATTTATTTATGAATTGTTTGATTATAATGTATATGAATAACATTAATTAATACATATGAATGGTTTTCCCTGAATTTTTTCCAATTTATTGGGTAAAAAAATTAATCTCTACAGATGACATATTTTACGATACCATGGTGAAAAACCTTAGTAATTTTAATGACACCTCTTTCAAAAACCTTAGTGATGTGCTTCTGAATTTCTTATTTAAATGTAGTATACACATTTACATGTCATTATTAATCTTTTTTATTATTATATATATCTTTTCCTTTTATAATTCCTTTTTGATATTCCTCAAGTTCTTATTGATATTTCTCATGATCACATGTAAACTGTTTCCCTTTCTTTCCCTTACTAGGCCTTATGCTCTCCATTTCTGTCGATTTATGTCACCTAGTTCCTAGATGGGGAGAATTTACTTTGGATAAACCAATGAATAATCCTTTCAAGTTTATTAAAATATTGTTTTTTGTTTTTTGTATTATGTACCTTATTTCCAAGAAACTAAATTTTAAAGATCCTCTATTTGTACAATGTAATGAAATGTTATATAATAAAATAGCAGGATTACATGGAATGTAATTCAAAAAAATTAATTCAATATTTGGAAACATAATAATATATGTTATCTAATAAGTTCAACTTAATTTTTTACCATAATAAATAGTAAAAACAATAAAAAAATATTTACCGTTGTTAAGGTGGAAATGCGTTTATCAGGGGTTAAACTAAAATTATAAGGGTTAAAATTGAACCAAGACTTGTTATACACCCTTTTTATAGACATATTTATACTATATATCTTCTAGGTTCTATTATTACCCTTTTTTCCTTTTTGAATGAGATAATAATGTGTGGAATTCTTTATTTTCAAAAATTCCATGTTTGTCCTCTCCCCCGCTTATAAAAGTTCACCCCCTATTCTCTCCTCTTCACACATCCAAAACCCTTTGTATTAGAAAATACCAACCCAAATCACTTACTTAATTACCTAACCTAATACTCTAATCATTATTTTATCCCAAAATCCAATCTAGTAATCCTTTTGGTGCAAACCAAATGATGTTTTCTAAAGAAGAGGTAATGTCCCTATTCTTGAGTTTTATTTCATGTCTTCCTCCACATCATTCAATTAATATTAAAATATTATGATATTATAACCTTGTAATCTTAAATATACTAATATTATTTATGTTAATTTAATTACCTATATCTAAATTCAATTTAATCAAATGGGTTAAGAAATCATCATTCGTCTGTGCAGTGGACAATTACCCCTTAAATTGATGTCATTCATTTTTCCATTACCACCTATAATGGTGGGATATAATGATTAATTAAATATATATATATATATATATATATTATACATATATAATTATTATATTACATATACCTCCTTACTTTCCATTTTATTAGAATACAATAACATCGTTCATGTGTGCGGTGGAATACCACCCCGTGAAGCGATCTGATTTGTTCACGATTTACATAGAAGGTAATAAGGATGTTTTTAATGAATATATGTGATATATATTACATAAAAAAATTTATTTAATGATATTATATTATTAATCGTTCTTTATTTATTTTCATTTGGAAGTAGGAAACAACGTTCAGGCCTACATAACGAATATTGTCTCTATGAGCATTGTATTTCCTTTTCTATATATAAGTTTTATAAATCAATATAAATATGTATAAAATTAATATATATGACATTAATATAATTTTTAACATTATTTAGTTGATTTAACTATTATTTAAGTAATATTAACAAAAATAAAAAATAAAAACATATATGAAAAACAAAGCAATTAATACCTGAAAATAGACTTTAACGTGGAATTTTTAATAAATTGGAAATAAAATATCATAATTAGATAATATTTAGTATTATATGTATTAATATAGTTTTTAATATATATATAAAAAAGTTATATCTATTATATAATATGTTCGAATATGTATAAAGTAATTCGAGACTTAAGGTATGGGATTTTTGTCTCACTTTTCACTTATGTGAGACACATGCCATATTCGCCACCTATTTATTTTATGTACTGTATATACTTCCCATGAATTAATTTTATGATTATTCACCTATATATTATTGAGAATTACATATCTATTTTATTATCTCTCTTTCAAGGGGATTACAATTTGAATTTACCAATGTTTTAAGGGTTTTATAATACAATATCATCGTTTATCGATAATATTTATGTTTATCTCTCCGATTATCAAATATTATAAACTATATCTCAAGAAACTCATGAATTTTTTTATCCTTTGGTAATTTATTGAGAATGGTTTTTTCTATGAATTTAACTCTATTTATTTAATCAAGATTTCAAAATAAGTTTTTTAAGAAAAATAATATTTATTTCCTTCTTCAATACAAAACCACATTTTCATCCAAACCCATGTTTTCTGAAAATATTTTTAAAAATATTCAAAAAAAAATTAAAATTATTTAATAAAAAAATTCCAATGGTTTAATTTTTTTAAAAAAAATTGAAAGGAAACTTCATTTCATTTTCTAAATAATTTCCATATATATTGTGATGAAAATGTGAAAGTAATTTTTGTTTTAACATGTATGATATGAACAAAATATCTCCTCATCAAGACAAATTCCTTTATAATTTTTCAAGGTTATTTTAAATTAAAATTATTTTCAATATGTTTTATGTTTTTAAAAGAAAAAATTCAAATTGGAAAGAATATTTTCCATAATAAATGTTTTAAATGATTTTTAAAACTTCCTTTATAATATTTCAGAGTCATTTTCAAAGAAAAGGATTTATAAAATGTTTTATTCTTTCAAAAATGTTTTCTAAATCATAAAGGATATTATTCTTCATAAATTTTTTAAATTATTTTTAAATCTTCTATTATAAGTTTTTAATATTATTTTAAATGAAAAGGAATTCCAAATTTTTTTATGAATTATCATTTTTTTTAAATGATTTTCATATAAAAGTTATTTTCCTCAAGAAATATTTCAAATGTATTTTCAAAATTCTTTTCCATATATGATGACATTCATTGATGTTATATGTTCCTCATTGGGGATATAATAAAAGGATACCAATCTTATTCTTTCTCTGAATGGTTTATGTTTCAGAAGGAATGATTTTTATAAAACTTGTTTCTCTTCTAAGGGTTATACTGTGATAAAATTCATATAAAACCCACATTTTTTAATGGGTTATAGTATGATGAAATGATGAAATTATTATGAAACCTATCTCTATTCCATAGTTTATCATATAATGAAATTATAAGAAAACCCATTTTATTTCATGTGTTATAATATGATGAATTTTTTTTGATCATATGGAATACATACGTTTGGTTTTCATTATGTGTTATGTGGGACCTATATCTCCCTCAAATTAATTAGGTAAAGAATTATATCTCATGAGATAGAAAGGACTATAATGGGGTGTGAACCTAGTTTAGTAAGGGAATTTTCCACTATGATGTTCTTAGGAGTGAACCTTAAATTCTATGATGGTTTGGAGGGTAAACCCATTCTACTATGATAATAGGGATATTGAACCTGAAAAACTATGGAAATAATTTTTTTTTCTTATGTGTATGCCACACTTATATGTATTATTCCAATGTTATGGTATCATGGATCATGTTATTTGATTCCTTTATGATTAATGTCTTATGAACTACCATGTTTTATTCCATGTATAAAGATTATGATATTTGATATGCATTGTATGGTTTTCAAAATTAAAACACATGTTTTCATACTCTATGGTCATGTAAAGCTTATGTGATCATTGGTATCTAACATTATTACCCTTACTATGCTTCTATGATCACCCTTTCTTATGTTTCATTTCCCTAGGTTATGAATAAATAATTTAAGTAGGGTATGTTTGTAAAGAGTACTAAAGGGGAAGATCATTATGGGAAATATTGAAGATCTTTCACCAAATTAGAAGATTGTATAGCTAGTCTCTAAATACACTAAAAAATTATGGTCCTCATGAATATATTTGATTATTTTATTCTATATTCATCTAAAATGATTTAATATCTATATTTAAAAATCCTAGTTCTCTATAGTTGGTGATAGAGAAAAGGTTTAGTTAACATTTGGAAACTAAGATATGAAAAATGTTGTGACAACCTTATGGATATTTATATTTATATGTATGATTATAAGTCTAAGAATGAGTCAAATTATAGGAAAATATATTTTAATTTTGTAATAGGATAGAGAAACTAGTTTAAAAGAAAATTATATCCACATCTAGATATTTCAATTGGATATGGATCTGGAATAGAGGTATCGATGGACAAATAATTCCAAAAATTGTGCTTTGATATGGACTGGATCATAACCTGATGCACAAAATAGGTCTTGTTGCACACTTGGTTTGACATTCCCATGGGATATGTTTTGTAAATTCACTAACTCTTTATGAACAATTGGGACAGATTTAAATAATGACCAATTTTAATCCAAAGGTTGCATATATTGAAAAGAAGGTGTCATGACTTAGAAATATTATAAGTGATTTCTCATGATTACGTGGTCCTAAAATTGATTATTATTTCTCACACTTTTATTTTTGGTTTTAGTCAATGGTGGAAACTATAATGAACTAGATCAACGTTAAATGTGATATACAATGTGCTGATGGGAAACCAAATGTGATGATAACTAGACTAAAATATATTGTGATTGTATCTAGTTATTTATCATGATATATGATTAAAAACTTTCATCTTATCTAACTCTCAGACTCAGAAAATAAGATAAAGATATAGTTTTTTGATATTTCAGGTGGTGGATACCATAGAGGAAAGAAGATTTGACTTCATATATGTCAATAATTTTGGAAGAAGCACCCAAGAGGATGTCATTATGGAATGTCAAGATGTTTTCAGTGTGGAAAATATGGACACCAAGAAAGTAATTATATAATAAAAATGAAAAGTTTAATTAACATAATGGATAATAATAATGGTATCCCTAAGATACCATTGACGGTTTAATGGTGTAAATTTAGAATGTATGAAAATTATACAAATATATTTCATAAGTGGAAAGATCATTAAGAGAATCATCAAGGTGGTACAACTAATTGCAATACTACTAACAATGAGGATACCAAAAATAACATATGAAAGGTAAGTATTTTTTAATAGTATCATTTATGTTAAATGTTATAAGCATGAATAAATTTCTGATAATAAATTTCAATACATGATTAAAATTTCATATTGTAGGAAAGAGGTATTAAGGATTAAGAAGATGAATCCTAGTTAATGGTTTGGGGATGAAGTGGGATGATTGAAATTTTTATGAATTGGAATTCAATAATTATGTTATATGAAACATGAAATATATAAGGATTTTTTAGTATAAGTTTATAATTAAGGATTTTAAAAAATATTTTTAGTAGTGGTGATGACCTAGAAAATTATTTAATTTCAAGGTGATATTTTTATTAAGTGAATATGAACCTTAAAATGTTCTTAATGTTGAGAAAATTGTGTTTATTTTTTATAAATATATTATTGATAAAAATAATGTAAATTGGATAGTAATGATGAACTTAGAAAATATTAATGATTTGTTGAAAAGTGGTTTATTTTATCATTTATGGAGTTTATTGAAGTTGTTGAAACCCTTATTTGTCACAAAAATAATGAGTTAAAAAGATAAATACTTTGAGGAAATGATAATAGAAAAATGCCAAGGGTATCACACTTTGCTAAAAGAATATCGTGCATGTCCTAAATTAGTGTCGTCACTCAAGTCACACCTTCACGCCATCGTTAGTGTGCAATTCCCAGGCAGGTGCACCCTGTAGAACCGCTCAAGTCACATTTGTACGTTGTCTAATGTGAAGCACCTACATTATCCACCTCTTTTTCCAAGAGTCCAGAAATTTCCAATAAATAGGACCCTATAGCTCCTCATTTAGATGAAAAATAACCCAGAGAATCCTTGAAGCTCTCATTTTCCTATTCCTTCACCCAAGCTCTAAAAACCACCGAGGTGGATCTCCAAAACATTAAATAAGATTGAATTATGAGGAATGGTGGGATAAAATTAACTCCAAGATTTTAACCACACAAAAAAACTATTTGAGGAACCACACATATCCTAATTAATAGAGAATACTATAAAGGTCCCCTTATAAATATAGGGCATGTATGATTCCCTTACAGAGACACCTGTGGAAACCCTTGGATACTAGATAAAATCCTCAACCAAGTGTTCTTTCCCGTGTTTTTTGGAATCTATAATTCATCTCTAGATCATGCAAGACTACCCTTTGTGAAGCACTTCTAGTCCGCCTAGGCCTTAACCTGCATGAGACGCCCTCCAGCTCTCCCATACTTCACCTACTTGAGAATCCTTTAATCCCAATTCATGACACCAATTATAGGGAAAATCATTCCTCGGGACTCCTTTCTAAGGGAGAAAAAATCAAAGCATCCATTGAAGAATTCATACTTTCACAACCACGGCAAGAGACACACCATCATGTTTCCCATTGGGTTATGCATTACCTCAATCAGGGGTGTCGTATACTTTGCCAACTTAATGGGTATGGTCCTCGGGGTGTGTGTAGTTATTCCTCCCTTCAGTCATGATAACCCAAACCCTAGGGTAATTTCTAGTGGTTTATCAGTCTTAGACACAAGGGTTTAGTCCATGTCCTCCCCTTATGGTTTATGTGAAACGTTACCACATGTTTCAGACGTTGAGGGGGGTCATGCTTACTTTTAACTTTGATGATTATTAATTGATTATCCTCGTATCTCGTTTGGAACCAAAAGTAAGGTATCCCTCCCAATGTAATACCCTAGAATTTCTTATGGGTTATATCCTGGGGGTAGTTTTATATAACTATCCTGGTTAATAAAATAGAATAGAAGATGAGCACATAAATGCATTTCCTTCTTCACATGTATCCCCATCCACTTCCACAAGTGGAAGAAGGATTATGTAGTTTTCCATATATTCTTCTTACTCTTGTTTCTATAATTCAATCATAACTAACATGGGATTAGGGGTTAGTGATTATCAGGAAATCTACATGATCAAATGCATGTATTTGCAGATAATACTTTTTCAGATCTTCCTCTCAACTTCATTCATAGGGACCCCATAGGTATATGTCCTCAAAGATATGAATCTATATAAAAAGTACATATCCTCTATGAGAAAGAAATTAAAAGGGAATCCATATTCATGGGTACTAAAATCCATGTATTCATATCAAAGGATGGTATCCCCTACGAGATAGACCTTAAGAGGACCTCCATAGTCGTGGGTCCTCAAACCGTTTTGAACTTTTTGGGCTTTTATTTCCATCCAAATGGGATACATAGGAAACCCCCTTGAAGTCCAAACCCAACACCCCAAAATAAACACTAATTATTTTTGGTTCACATTCCCAGTAGGTTCATATATAACCTAGGATCTCATATCCCTTCCATGATCCTTGGGCTGCTTCGACATAAGCCCCACACTAGAATTTGACAAGGAACCTTTCCCCTAAATGTCCTTACCACATAATGTTAATCTATATGGTTTGGTCCTCATAACATGATCTTAAAAGGTATCATGTGTCATATTAAGTGGAACTGAACTATGTGGGTTCTGATTCCTTTCATAAGGATATGTAGGAATCCCATTTCATGGGCACAATCCTAATATCAAAACAACTTCAGCCTCCATTGATGATTTTAAATTACAGAGTTCCCCACTACATGGCTTAAAACCACCATCATAATAATAAACAAAAAAAAGACCTATAACCCTTATGTAATAGGATAACATCGATGGGGAACCTTGGATACATACATATATCTTTATCAACAAAAAACCTCTGATACATACAGATTATTTTACAAAACACACATTCTAATAATTGATTGTTAATTCAAGGGAAACCCTTGTCATACTTAAGGATTAATAAATTATTTCTTAATATATATAAAATAAATAAGAGAGTCCCATAGTAGGCATTAATTTCCCTTAAAGTGTGTGATGAGCCTCAACTCCCTTCCTCTCAACCAATTTGATTCTTTAAGCATTATTAGACTATTTCCCAACAACCCCTTACCTTTATAAAGTATGTTCATAAAACATCTCAAATTAGGGAACTGTTTTCTGTTTTCATATTCATAAACAAAACCCATTGGAAGACTCTCAATAATTTTGAACCTAAAGTGAATGATAGTGAAACCATTCAAACCCCCACAATCAAGCAGTTGAAAAAAACACAGAAAAGTATTTTTTTTTTCTTAAAAAAATGGGGAACCCGACATGAATCCTTAACCCAAATGACTATGTTAGGCCCCATTTTCTCTAAAAATGGAAGAGGAAAAAATAATAAAATCAATTAAAAATGTATTCAAAAGTTGAGATTTTGATTTTATAGGTTTTTATTGTTTTTTTTTTCACATATATTCTAAGAACTTTCTACCATATCTCCCTTTGATCCAAATAGTGTCATACCAGTTCATGAAGACAAATGCTTCAGTAAATGTATGAGTTGAGTCGTCAACTAATCAGAAGACACGGTCACCAACCTAGTGTCTACAACACTAATTTTAAAATATACTTGTTGAGGAGTAACACTTAAATTTTACCCTATTAACCCTATAGGATACTCGACATACCGTTCATCTTATGAAGCCCCACTAACCATCCACTCAATGATGGTTGGAGGCCTATAAGTAGATAGAACCAATTGTCATCCGAACCCATTTCAGGATACTATACCTATAACACAACAATAACCTCATCCATTATCTTAGGTATTAATATTAATAGGTTGTTGATGTTCTCATCTAGATAACAGAAGGGTCCCCCAAAAGGCCTCCTACAAGCTGCTGCAACTGGCAACGCTACACAATGATAAATCCTCATCATTATAGGGGATTTGTCCCCAAGATTTCTGCCCATGTCACATAGAATAAGGCATAAAATATGGAATACTATGGGAAAAACGAGAAAAAAAGGAGAAGTTCCACACCTCTATTCCATATGAAGCCCACCGGTCAAATTTAGCTGCAATCTGCAAGAAGTAACAAACACCATTCCATATTAATCAGACCAATTAGTCAAATTTCTTAACAAAATTGTGGGTAGAAACAAACACCTTCCCACACCATTCGGTCCTTTCGGTATTGTTCAAAATCATCCAAAACATCCTACCAATCAAATTTTTTGGCAATCATGAGCATGCACAAACACTTGCACATATCAATGAATCCCATGAGTCAAATTCGGTGGAAAATGGTTAGTAGGCAAAAACACCTTCCCACACCAGCCAAGTCTTTTGGTACAGTTTTTCAGCATCCATAGAATAATTCTAATCAAATATGGAGTTAATTTCCTCATAGCTACTTAAATTAATCAAGATCACAATTCAAATTTTGTAGCAAACCACGAGAAGGAACACACACCTACCACCTCCATCAAGCCCTCCAGCCTAACCTGGTAGTATCCATATAAATCATCCAGAATGTCACCACAAAAAATAAGGGGAATAACTATATATCAACCCCTATTTTTAATTATTATCCATATTAAATAGAAGGAAATGGAGGATAGGACTAGTCACACACCCCTACTTCATCCAAAGAGTGGTAATATATCCTCATTCCAACCAGTGAAGTTACCAAAAACATCCTGATAATGGTAAAAGGGAATATAAAAATTCATGTCCACATACTAAAAACCATCCAGGACATTATAATTACAATAGAAGCGTTGGAGGGAAAGACATACAACTCCATCCCCACAAGTGGGGTAACTCATCATCACAAAACTATGGTCATTCCAGAGAATACACGCACCTCTACACCCATCTAGAAGGGTCATGGGAAAAATTACCCCATGATATATAGACAATCAAATTAGGTTCATACATCAATAATAATTGTAGTTAATTGTCTTATCATAATGTCCACTCCAAGAAATCCACATACCCGTAACAAAATTCTAAAAACCTTTCAAATAAAATCCATTAGTGACACAGGAGATAACCAAAAAAACATCCTCATATGAAAACTGCTTTCCCCAGTAAGAATACTTAGTTTCCTATAATAAGGCATCCAGAAACTATCCTCACAAGAGATTAATATAAAATTAATAGTCAATGTATGATCCCACTCTCCTTAATGATGGATTTCATTAAGCCTTCAAATTTTTATTTTCTCATCTTAGGATCTAACTCTCTCTCTACCCAATTATGGAATTAGTAGTAGTTATGGAGGTCCTTCACATACATAATATCATGAAGGATTGATTCATTTCTCGAATCTAATTGATATTGAGATCCCATATCCTGATGAGCACCACAGATTCCCTCCATGTGTCCCGAAAGTCAAACAGAAAGAAGGTACTCCCCTTTCTATCATTCTCCCTAAAGGTCCTACCCATGGTACACATTGTAGGAACTCTCCTTGAAGTTTGATGTAAAGTAATTATTGTATTCCTCCCCATAACAGTATTTCACTTCATCAGGAAGTTCGTGCCCTATGAGATTTAATGATGATAAATCCCTCATACCATTAGAAAATTAGAAAACTTAGTCCATCCATCAAAATGCCTCTTCATTGACAAGTGAAAGTATTTCTCAGTTGGAAGACATCTCATGGCAATGGTCATTCTCCCAACCACCCCTGTATTTCCTACCTTCCGATATGAAAAAAAAGTCCCCTACCAATCATGTTGTTTATAATAAAGAAATTGGGAAGCATCCACTTTAGTCAGACCAATTTGAGGAGCCCCTATAAAAAATATAAAGAAGACACATTGAACATGAGGAGACAATTTGATAAAGTAAACAGACCAGTAATGTTCTAGACCCCATCCACACATCAATACAACATCTCAAAGGTTTTTTGGAAGATTTAGTGCATGACCTCTACCTCCATATATAGAAAAATATTCATCATTTAGGTGAAAATTTATTATATTATGATAGATATAGAAGACACATCATTGTAATATAAGGGATACACCACTAAATTGATTTGGAGGCTCTCCTAGAGGCATGACACCTAAAATTGGAAAAACCACAATGATCCATTCAGTACGCATATCTCAATGCATTAAAATAATTGTTTCAGCTAATCACAGATTCCCCATCTAGTGTATATATCAAGGTATGGGGAAAACATAGATTTTTTCATTTCATTATGCTACCCAATAAGAAATTTCCACCAAAAGTGGAATCATGAAATGTCATAGCCTTAGGTCATTGTCAATATAAAAACTATGTTCAAAAAATATGGTATTCTTAGAGAAATCATCCCTAATTTAACCTTGTATATGTTAGGCTAGAAGAGAGTGAGTCATCAAAATAATCTCACATCAAGCATCTGAAAATATCAAGCAGTCCTCCCTCTTAAAGGAAGTTAATCTTCATATAGTGAAAATGTTGTAAATGGTGAAATTTCTTTAGAAGTAGGTTTCTTAGGTGAAGACCATGAAATGAACCCATCCTATGTTTTAACACAACTCTGTAAAATCAATAAAGTATTCATGGTAGCGATATCCATGGAAATTGAAGAGAAACCCCAGACTATTGGGTTGGGTGATCGTTTTTTCATAACCTTTGAGAAGTGTGAAATATGATCGAAAGGTTATATAAATGTAATAATAACAGCCCCATCCCTCAAGGATAGGGTATTTTTAACCTCAATAGTACCATCCCATATAGAATTCGATCTTATACATATTAGGGTGGATGCTATAAAATGAATCATCTTAGTTTCTCCCATCACATGATCTAGTGTCCTCATTGGGATTACAAATAACAAAATTTTCTAAATATTCCCTTCTGATCACCTTACAGTAAATGGTTCTAAGGGTACTAGTAGAATAAAGGGTTCTTCCTCATGGAGGTTGTAAAGAAATATAATCTCTTAGAGGGAGTAAAAAATTCCTCTAATGTGTTATTCATTTGTGAATGTCATTGACACCACCCTTGCAAACCCTACATAACACGATGCCAATACAGAAGAGTGGGAGGAGGAAGTTTCAATACATAATATGGTCTATACTAAAATGATTAATGGTGGTGTTCATTCCTAGAAACAAAGGGATTCTAATAATATGTGAATTCTCTTAACCACTCTATTACAAACTCCTTATAAACATACACCAAATAAAAGGCTAAATATAAGATTGTGGTTCACCAACCTCTAGAAGAGTTTAAACCCCTCACATTCCATGAAATATTCACTCATCAGGAGGAAGAGATAAAAGATTTGATATGACCTAATATAGAATTACTCTAAGGTAACATTTATACCAGATATTTTCTATAAGAAGAGCATAAACTCACACTCCCAACTTGTGTACCTCAACAAAGAGAGTTCACACCAGCAACTGAAGTTGAACTAGAACATCTATTCAAAATTTGGGACTTATGAATAGTATATTGGGATCCCATGATAGCAAGATATCCAGAGTCACCGCCCTTTGGAACACAAATAGGCTAGGTCAGACACATTCCCATGAAACAACTCCTACAATTGAACCACCGCGGTCAAAAATAGGGTTGTTATAGATGGATCTACCTATTTTTTCCTGTTATTAAGACCATGTTCAATTAAAAATATACCAAGGGATCATAATACTATTTTTCCATCGATATCTCGATTGGTATATATGGAAGAATGGAATTCACCAGTGTATGAAAAAAAGATACCTTACCTTGAATGGGTGGATCTAACCTCTCCCCCGCCAAACTTTGGGAACCCCACATTCCAAATTTTTAAAGTTTTGGGGGATCTAGAGTATCATTTGATGTATTTTGTGTCCCACTATGTTCCATTTATGGGGAAACCTATATAAAAAGAATTAGTTAAACTCATATCCTTTGTACAAACACTATAGGGGTTAGACTTTTATGGTACACCAGTTTTCTAGATCAATCAATCATGGGATCGGAAGATCATCATTAACAGTTTTTATTTTAATTTAGATCAATTTTGCATAAGATAATAGCTTTTTTCCAATCCAATTGAAGATATTTTTTGAATAAGAGTGTATCTAATTTCATTTTTTTATTTAAATGGCTATCTTACTCCCTGAACCTATAGATTCCCCAAGAATATTTGTTTTCTATATGTATAGAGAATCTCCATGATCAGTTCTGTACACTATGTATCCTAGTGAAATATATAGGATGGTTTCAGGATCCCACTATAGTTTCTCAAAAAATGGAATATTCCATATCATGAACAAAAGACAAATCTCTAGTAATCCTATCACCTCAAGGGAAGAGAACTGAGAATGTAGAGGTTGTTATTATTATTCTTAAGCTAGTCTGAGCTCTCTCCATTGCAGTCGATGGGTAGGAAATTGGAGCATGGGTTTCCTATCAATGATGGGGTTCATACAATCTAGAAAAAATATCCATCTTTTATAGTCCTTTTTACCCTAACTGGTGGTCTAAAACTTGCAGGAGGTCATTTATGTGAGCTCGATATCCTATCAATATCGCTCTCTAGAATGGGTGGAGTCTTTCTACCACACTTTCCCCATATAGTATTCAATACAGTTGGGTAAACACCTGCTATCAATAAAAATTTAGGATGTGATGAAATCTAGGTGTCAGCATACCATGAGGTCAACCTAATGGATGCACTCGCTGAAGGTAGATTGATTACTTCTCGATTCACCTCTACAACTGAAAGAATCAAAAGTTGTTGGGCCACCATTGGTCACATAAATGATTAAATGAACATAGAAAGGGATATAATTGTTTAATATTGAAAATTTAATTGGAATGAATATCTCTAGGATTCATACACATCATATATGTAATTGCCATCGATTTGGGATACTATCAAACCATCTCCAAAGGCGATCAAGTACGATCTCAATTCTTCAAGATCCTTTCTATAATATGTGAACATTCTAGTGGGTGGATCCCCATATATAATGAAATTTAACTCTATAGGATAATGGAGTATTTTTAAGTCTCTTTAATGCTTTAGGAAAAGGGGGTGGATGATAGAAATGGCTTGAAGAAATGGTTGGAATCATCCACTAGGAAATTTGATTCTTCTCAATACTGTGTAAGAATAAAAATGTAGTTAAATCCATCCCCAAAATACTTATAATGGCCTATAAATTATAAAATAGGCCTTCCATATGTTCACATGTAGTAGTATAGGATAAATATTCACCTAGATGGGGTTTTCCAACTCTATATGCTTCCCTTATTCTAGCTTGGCTGCTATGATGAATGTTCTCAGCCTCACTCCACCATTAGAGTTACATACTAGTAACATGTGAATGCTGGACCACATTTCCAAGAAGTGTGTAAGTAATTTCTTGGTGGGTATATCATACTTGATAGTGTACCTCCATCAGTTATACTCAACTTTCACTAATGTAAGCTATAATTTACAAGGAATGCGTTGATCCTCCATTGTGGAACATCCTGAGGGATGTTTTCACATGGCCCCCTCACCCTTTGCCTCCAGAAAATCATTCATCCATTATTTTGAATAAATGTATCCCCTTAGGTGAGGTTCATCCTTATTTATATCTTGAGCTATCTCTAATTCATCATAGGCAAAAAAAAAAAGGGGTCCTCTATACATCTTCATAGCTGTATTTCTGTGGGATAAATTAATCATAAATTTCTTTGAGGATGGGAGCTTCTGAGATCTTGTATACATCTCATAAACTGATGCAGACCTATTCATGCATTGTATATAAAGAATTGGTATGTGGGATCCATTTTCAAAGTATTTTTGGAATGATATCAAGATTCTTTTATACGTATGTCTCAGTCACCTATATATCCTCGTAGATGTTGAATACCTTCATCTTGGTTGTAAAATCAGTATGGGTCTAGCGCACCCAATATGCACACAACCACTTGGGTCTGACACCCCCTACATGTTGGTGGTCCCAATATTTCTTCCAACCATTTTATAGATCTATCCTAGAATTGTGGAAGATGGATGAGTAGGAATGTGGCTTTACCTTGTGGGTATGATGTTTCAAATCAAGGGTACATGTGATATGATGCATAACATATCCCAGGGATGAGGTCTCTGCATTGATGTATGTTACCTAAGACAAGACATTGAAAGTGGTAAAATTATTTTATTATTGAAACTAATAGAGTGGAACATAGTTATTCAGCATTAGGATTAATAATTTATTCATGTCTCTATAGCCAAAGAGTGGAAGATAGTTACTCTTGGGATATTCGCGATGGTGCTTCTTTATATAATTAACGAAATCCTGGAATGTAGTGGTGCATGCTTCATAGTAATCTGGACTTATGGCATTAACCATTTACTTAATATGATTTCTAGATTATTAATCAAAGACTATATCTTTCTAAGTGACCACTGGGAATATTCAAGGTGGTAATGATATTTCATTAGGGAAAATCTTGGTTTTCAAAAAAAATCTAAGAATTTTGGTAAAGGGGTGGCCTCACTCAGGTCACTCACCCAAGTGGCCCAATGTAGATTACTCACCAAATAATTCTCTCCATAGTTCACTCTTATATACAGCCTCACACGGTTCACTCACTCAGATATATCAATAGCATAGATAAGTGAATATCTAGTCTGTGCGAAAGAAGATTTAGCAAACAGAGCCTAAGTGTACAGTCTTTGAAGAAGACTTGAATGATGAGAGCATTAGTATGGATGTGAGAAGAAACACTGTGACCATAAATTATACTTATAGATGTGGGGTTTGTGAGGAATATCCATGTGTTCGACCTGTTCACCACCCTATGTGACCCTCAAGATCCTTTTCCTCTACCTTAGGATTAGACCCTATTCTTTTAATCAGATCCAATACTAAAGAGGGTCTCTTTTAAAAACATTTTTTAAAATAAAAATAGGAAAATACAAAGGGAAATACCTCAAGGGAGTGGTTCGAATGCTTCCCCCAAGGCATATCTCATAACGACAATCATAATTTCGACTCATGTCACACCTGTTGGCTAGCAGTTGTGCACAGGACCCAGTTAATAATGCCTAGGAGAACCGATCAATTCATGCTGGAATGTTGACTAGTGTGAATCACCTACATGAGCCATCTTATACACTTAGGGTCCCAAAAATTCTTATAAATAAGACCCTTGGGCTCCTCATTTGGATGAAAAAAATTCTTGAATAATCCTCGAAGCTCTGCTCACCCTAGTCCTTCACCCAAGACCTCAAAAAAGACTGGGCATCTCTCAAAAAACCTAGATAAGGGGTAATTAAGGGGAATATTAGGATAAAAGTTCTTTTAGGATGTGAAATAAAAAACACCTATGTAAGGAGCCACACACTTCTAAACTAACAGAGACTATCATGAAGGTCCCCTCTTAAATTTGCGACCTTTGAAAGACCCTTCTAAGGAAACATAATAAAATCCTTGTAGCCTATATAAAATACTCACACAAGTATTGTTTTTGAGGTTTTCCATCATCCAGAAGTCATCTCTAGATCACATAGGCCTACTTTGTGTGAATAATTTTTTATCTTCTCTGAACTTACACTACACAAGACCCCCTCCATCTTTCATACCCTTTATATGTAAAATCCTCCTTTAATCCCTATTCATGCCACCAATGGAAGGGAACATCATTACATGGGACTCTAATGTAAGGGAGACCAAATAAAATACACCATATAAGAATCCATACATGCACAACCATGGAAAGAAACACACCAGTGTGTCTCCCATTCAGTTATGCATTCCTTCAGTTAGAGGTTTCCTACAATTTCCCTACATCACAGGTAGGTTCCTCATGGTGTGTTCAGTTATGAATCCATTTGGTCCTGAGAACCCAAACCCTAGTGGTAGTTCTAGGTATTTTCTAGCCTTGGACACATTTTCTAGGATCAAGTCCTCCCCTTATGGTTTCTAAGACCAAGGAACTCCTATTTCAAACATAGAGGGGGATCACACTTTAATTTCCCTTTGATGAGGATTACTGGCTTATCCTCCTCTATCCTATTTAACCAATAGTAGGGAATACCACCTAGAGTATAGACCTATACATTATTAGGGGTTTTATTTAGAGGGGTAGTCAGATTTGACTTTCCTAGTAACAAAAACAGGTGAGGATACATGCACATCAGAGCCATTTATTTTTCTCCTGTGTCCCTGACCTCTTTCACCAGCAGAAGAAGGATTGTGTGGTTTTATAGATCTTCTAATAAATCTTATTTCTCACTTATTATCTAGAATCATGTGGTCATATAGGTTATCAATGATCATGAAATCTATACAATCATATACATTTCTTGGAATAGAATCATTTTTTAGATCTTCCTTTCACCTTCCTTTAGAGGGACTCCATAGGTGTAGGTCCTTAAATCCATGAATCCATATCAATGATTAATATACCCTATGAGATAAAACTTGATAGGTACTTCATATCCATGGGTCCTAAAATCCATGTATCCATCTCAAAGGAAAACATCCCCTGTGAGATAGACCTTCATAAGACCTCCATAAGCATGATTCCATAACCTATTTTGAACTACATTGGCTTTCATTCCCATCTAAATGGGATATCTAAAAAATATCATTGTGGTAAAAACACAACACCCCAAAATCATCATAATTCTCCCAATATGGTCATATCCAACCCGGGATACCATATACCTTCCAGGTTCCTTAGGCTAATTCAGTAGAAGTCCCACACTAAACATTGATTGGGCATCTTTCACCTAGACTTCCTTACCACGTGACATTAAACTATAAGGTTTGGTCCTTATCACATGACCTTAAAAGGTATGATGTGTCTTGTTAAGAAGCACTAACCTATATGGGATATAATTCTTTTCCCAAGGATATGTAGTAATACCATTTAATAGGCCCAATCCTGATATCAAAATAGCTATTTCTTCCCTTTATGACATTAAATTCCAAAGTTCCCCACTATATGGCCTAAAACTAGCATAATAATAATAAACAATAAAATGATCTCTAACCTGCATGTAAGAGGATATCATCGATGGATAACCTTAGATACATATTGATATCCTCATCGATGAAGATCCTTAGATACATGAATATTATTATAATATCTATATATGGTGTCAATTGATTTTTAATTCAAGAGTAACATATTTCATACTTAGGAATTAGTAAAGGATTCAGAAATATATCATAAATTTTTAAGAGATTAATAGAGTAGGAAAACAATTCCCTCCAAAATGGTGTTATGAGACTGACCTCCTTTCTTCTTGAACTATGTGACTCTCTAATCATTTTTGGTTCATTTCCCAACTACCACCTGCCTTTAGAAATCATGTTCATAAAACATATAAAATAAGGGAACCATTAGGTGTTTCCAGCTCCATGAAAAAAAACCCATTAGAATCCATTCAAATATGGTGAACCCAACATGAATGATTGTGCAACCATTGAAATCCCCATAATCAAGCCATCAAACAAAACATAAAAAATCATTTTCATTGGAAATATATATATTGTATTTATAGAATATATTCAATAATATATGGATTTATTCAAGGAATGAGGTAATATATATGTTTTAATTATTGTTTTATGGTAATTCAGGTTATTATCATATTTCTCAAGAATATTAATCCAAGGTATTAATTTATTTGGTATGTGAAAATTAAGAGCTAATTTATGATAATTGGGGGATTAATGTTAAGTTGATTTTGAGAATATTATTGACTATCTTTATAAATTTTTTATTTTGTTTATTTTATAAGGTTAAACATTTATTGAGTGGTTTAAGTTCACTTTTGGATGATGTTTTAGAGATTAATGTATTATTTCACCATATAAATATTTATGTGTAACTTGTATGAACCATTATGTTTTTTATAATAACTAGAGATATATTGAATGACGTATCATTATTTTATGGGTCTTATTTAGTTCTTTAGGCCAGAAAAATTCATATTTTTTAGTAAGAGATGAAGTATAAATTGGTCAAGGCACAACCAAAGGATTATATTTTTCTTATTAAATAGAATTAAATAAATTAAGTATATATTATCATAGAAATTCCCCAAAAATAGATTAAGGATATTGAAATAAAAACTTCTTATTATCATAATTTTGTATTATAACAATTAAATTTTTCACACCTCTTTGGTTTATGGATTTTTGGTTGTTAAATTTCCTTATACCAAGTTCTCTATCACTCCCCAATAATATTTGGGAGTATTTTTCTCTTTAATTTCCATGTTTTCACTTCCCACTTATGGTCTCCTATTTTGAAACCCAGTATGTGTTATTCAAGATGAAATTCAACCATCCATTTCTCTCTATTCAAAAGAAAGTATTATTAATTATTTTTATAATGTTTGTTTCACATAAAGGAATTTTCAAATTTCAAACCCTTATTTACTGAACACATGTTCAAAATCTGATGATGCAATTTATTTAAGGGGGTAGAATGTAACATCGTGACATTTTGTGAAATATTTTTTTCAAAAAAAAAATAATTAATTAGAGATTTTTTGTAACATGAAATACCAATTGTATCTTCCATTACAAAAAAAATTGAGTTTTTCTTATGTTACACACAACACTAAGTGTATCGTTCATTACACACAACACTATGTTTAACTAAAACCATAAATACTATAAAAATATAATTTTTTAATATGATAGTTACCACCTAGACATTATAATAGTTGGTATGAATACTATTAACTAAATTATGAAAATATAGGGTTCATATATGTATATAAAATGAATTATTTAGTGACATATAAATTATAAATGAAAAAAAACTATTTGAAAATAAAGTAAATATTTTTCTAAAAAAAATAGTTTTATTAAAATAAACATGTTTTAAATCAATAAATTAAACAAAAAAATTATTTTGACTAATCTTAATTAAGTTTAGATATTTTATATTCAATAAAAATATTAAAATCCATCTTCTTTATTTTTAGACAAGAGGTAAGAATAAATAAATTTTTACTCTTAAAAAATAATTTTTATAAAAAGGATTTTTTTCACCTTTGTTACACCTATTTTAAAATTAATTTTTCCCACTATTAGTAAATATATTTTAAAAAATACAGATAATTGTTTAATTAAATATATGAAAATTATCCTATAGTGATTTTTTTGAGATTTTTCAATGAATAATAAAAAATAATGGTTTTTATAGAAAACTTTATTTTTGTTTAAAGAATTTATATGGTTAATTTTTTATTAAAAATTGGTTCAAAATTATAATTAATTAAATAATATATCATTTAATATAATTTATGTCATTTTAATCATTTTGATGTTGAATTTTTCCTAAAATCTTTTTAAACATTGGAACATTTTCTATTTGAAAACTCGCTTTCTCAACATGTCTCTAAGATTAATTTTAAATTAAAATTTTACACTTCTATAAATGGTATTTGTAAAAATGGATAACATATTTTTAATAAACATAGTTTATATTATATAACAAGTTCAACTGAGTTTTTTACCATAATAAATAGTAAAAACACTAAAAATTATTTTCTGAGGTTAAAGAGAAAATGGGTTTGTTGGGGGTTAATCTAACAATATAAGGATTACAAGTTACCCAAAAAATTTAAAACACCCATTTTATAGAAATATTTATACATCATATATTATAGGTTATATATTAACCAATTTTGGATCCTTTTTTCATGATAATGATGTCCTTGGAGTTCTTTCTTTTGAAAAATTCCTTGTGTGTCCGCTCCCTACTTATAGAAGGCCACTACCTCTCTTCTCCTCTTTTCACTTAAGAAACCATTTTTTTTAAAAAATAATTGCCTTAATAACTTATTTAATTACATAATATCATCTTATAGTCCTTATTTGGATCATAGATATAACTTATGAAAAAATTAGTGGAAATAAAAAGAAGTTTTCTGAAGAAGAGATAGTGTCCCTAATCAAGCATTATATTTTATTTCTTCCTATAATTAATTAAATTATTATTCAACCATGATTATATAATAAAAAAAGTATATTACATATACAAAAAAAATTGGGTAAATTTCAAGGCCTATATCCATCTCCTCTTCCATCAAACGGGTTATAAAATCATTATTTCTGTGTACGGCGGACTACTGCATTGTGAAACTGATGTCATTTGTTTTTCCATTAACACCTCTCATGGATGTATATAATGATGAATTAAATGTTTATATATTAAATTAATGTAATTATTATACTTATTTAATTATTATATCACGTATTACTACTTAATTTCCATTATTTTGGAATATAATAACGCCGCTCAGGTGTATGGTGGACTATCGCCTCATGAAGCAATTTGATTTTTTCTTGCTTTACATAGAAGGTAAAAAGGATGGGATTAAAAAAATATTTGATATATATGACATAAAAATGATTCAATAATTTTAATATATTATTTAACTTTCTTCTTTTCTTTCTACCAGTAAAATTAAAATAACATTCATACGTATGTACGACATACCATCTCCATGAACAGTGTATTTCATTGTCTATCTCTAAATTTTACATACCACTCTGTATACATATATATTAAATATATATGATATTTATATCATGGTTAAAATTATTTTGATTATTTAACCATGATAAAATAATGTGGACCAGAAATAAAAAATCTAAACATACACGAAAAACAAAGAAGTTATTTTCCAAAATGTGACTTTAACATGGAATTGTTAATAAAAAAGAAAAAAAGGTCATAAGTAAATAATATATGGTATGATTTATATTAATATGGTTAATAGATTTATAAGAAACTTATATATATTATGAAGTATATTCAAATGTTTTTAAAAAAATTGAGACATATGGTAATGGATTTCCATCTCACTTTTTATTTCTATAAGACACATGTCATATTAACAACCTATTTCTATTATGTGGTGTATATACATCTCATTAATTTATTTTATGATTATTCACCTAAAAATTATTTTGATTTAAATATTAATTTTAATATTTATCTTTTATAGGGATTATAATCTAAAGTTACTTAATGGTTAGGGTTTTATAATACAATCTCAATATTTATCAAGATTTTTATGTTTATTCTTAAGATAGAGAAATCATATGAAATATCTCTTAAGAAACTCATGAGTTTTTATATACTCTACTTATTTGTTGATAATACTTCTTTTCCATTCATTTTTATCTCTTTATGTACTCAATAATTCAAAAGAATGTTTCTAAGAAAATTCATTTATATTTCACTCTTTGGTCAAAACCCATTTTTCATCCAAAACAATGTTTTATAATAATTTTTTCAAAAATGTTTTTTTAAAATTATTCAAATTATTTATTTAAAAAAAATTAACCATGATTGAATTTTTTAAACAAAATAAGGAATATTCATGTCTTTTTTCAAACAATGTAAGTTTGTATTTTACTGAAAATGTTAAAGGAATATTTGTTTTAACATGTACAACATGAATGGAATTTTTTATTTTCATGAATATAATTTTCCATGAAACTTCCTTTATAAGTATTCAAGGTTATTTTTAATGAAATTTATTTTCACAGTTTTTTGTATTTTGAATGGTTTTTTTAATAAAAAATGATATTTTCCTCATGAAATGTTTTAGATGATTTTTAAAACTTCCTTTATAAGTTTTCAATGTCATTTTCAAAGAAAAATATTTTCAAAAAGTTTTATACTTTAAAAAATCAAAGGAGAAATGATATTTTCCTCAATAAATATTTTAAATTGTTTTTAAATATTAATTTATATGTTTCTATGTATATTTTCAATGAAAAGTATTTCAAAAATATTTTACGAATTTTTTGGTTTTAAAAAGTGATTTTAAAAGAAAGCATATTTTCTTCAATAAGAGTTCAAAGTGTATTTTCAAAATAATTTTCCATCATAGATCATAACCGATGATGTTACCTATTCCTTACTGGGTATATGATCTGAGGATTATATTATTATTCTTTATCTAAATTTTTTATGTTTATGATTACATGATTTTTATGAAACTGGTTTTTATTCCACCAGTTATACCATGATAATTTTATTTTGAGACCCTCTTCTTTTCATGGTTTATACAATGATAAAATGATTAAATGGTTATGAGACTTCTCTCTTTTACATTGGTTAGGATATGATTAAGTATTTATAAAACTCATTTCATTTCATGGGTTATGATATGTTGAATGTTTTATGATATTATAGAACACATACGTATGATTTAAATTATGTGATAGGTGGGATATATATATCCCTCCAATGCATTGGTTAAATATTCATATCTCGTGGGATAGGTAGGAATAGATAGGGAGTGAACTCAGTTTAGTTAGGGACTTTGTCCCCTATAATGTTCTTGGGAGTAAACCATGACTACTATGATGGTTTTCAGAGTGAACCCATTTAAGTATGATAGACATGAAAATGATCCTTGAATACTATAGAAATTATTTTATATGGTTATTATTATGATGTGATTTCATGTCTTATTCCAATGTTATGCTCTCGTAAATCATGTTCCTTGATTCATTTAAGATTTGTGTCTTATAAACTACCAAGATTTGTTCCATGTATCAAGAAAATGATCTTTGAGATTTAGGTTATGGTTTTCAAAAGTTAATCTCATGTTTACGTACCCTTCTTCTCATGTCATGCTTATTGGATCTCTGATATCTCAGTTTCTAACCCTTACTGAGCATCATAGATCACTCTTTCTTATGTTTCCTTTCCCTGGTTTATGAAGATGGTTTTAAGTAGGTTATGTTTGTGAAGGGTAATAAATGGGAATATATTTATGGGAGATATTGAAGATATTTCACCAAATAAGAATATTATATAACTAGTATCCAAATACTAATAATTATTATGGTACTTATGCATGTACTTGATTAATGTATTGAATATTTTTCTAAAAATACGTAATATCTATGTATGAAAATTCTAGGTCATTACAATGATATCATGTATTCATGATATTATCTCCTTGGAAGGGAGTTGTAAGGTTTTTTTAGAAATTAATTTTACTTCCAAGGTACATTAGAACTTTTGTGATTTTTGATATAACTAGATCTATGGATTATCATTTATCTTTTCAACCAAACCTCTCTAATTTTTTTGATTTCTTCAATTTCTCAATAATAAATGTAACATCCCATTATATATTCCACTAAATTGGTGCCCTAATATAGTTTGTAACAAGACCTCAAGTGCACCACCTCATGGGAATAGGATACTGAAAAGAAATGGGGGTACAAAGTGGAACTATGAGGAGACTATACCCCCAAATCAAAGTACACAAATATAAGTAAATAACCAAACATTATAAACACCAAGGAATGAAGATAAGTAAATAAACTAAAGTGAAACATGCTATAATGGAATAAAATACAATTATGGATTGAATATCCATGCCAAAAAAACGACATTGATCTCCCACTTGGTCGATTACATATATAAAATAGAGATCTTAAAAATAAATACATATGGTCCTACTGCCTACTCTAGGCTGTATCAAATACGCAGTCTCTAGTACCCTATCTGTAACACCCCAACCCTAAAAGCACAAATTCAGTGGATTAATAATTAAATTATCATGGTTAAAAGGAAATAAAACCTAAAGGAACAATTAGTTAATAGTCTTGAAGAAACTACATACACACATGAAACTCATATTATATTGAGAAAGGTAACAAAATAAAATACATAATAAAAACTAATAAACTGAATCCATGAGAACTCAATAAATAGTATCCTCTTATTAACCTATTGAAGGTAAAAAAATAAAAGTGGTGATATAAAATTCTCAGTAAGGGTTTAAAATATCATAATCATAAATTAATAATAATTGAATCATAAAAAATATGGAATGGTGAATAAATAAAAAACGCATGCCATTAATATACTGAGAATGGAACTGCATCCATAGATTTTGTCTTAGTGAAAACCTCATGGATAGTAATAACTAAAAATGAATAAATATAATGTGTATTAATTGGAAATCATGTATCAATAACATGATACCACTATACCATTGAACGGTTTATGTTTGTGGGTAGAACCCTATTGGATTTTTGGGATAAAGACTCGAAGTGTTTGTCACCAACTGATTTGTCGCATTAGACCTATCACTGCATCGAGGGGATATAGCGGTCCCCACCCATCACTTCAAATCCAAATAATTCTTTATATATAATTTTAATAAATTTACAATATGCCTTCTCAATATCCGTTAGAGTAGTAGATACGGATTCATTAATATTTGAATAGTTATAACAACATTCCAATTAAACACCGTATGTAAAAGGGTATATAGCTTAAGACAATAATAATATCCATGAAACCATAAAATGGTTATATAATATATTTACAATTTCAAATTAAAAATGATCTCAAATGGTAAGTGGATACACTACAAAATAAATATTAGGTGCACAATACCAAGTAATTCTCAATGAAATTGAAATTGAGACAAAGTCCATTACCACGTTGTAATCAATCGAGTCGTATGACCAAAAACTAATAACCACAAAATGAATCACAAAATACCGTGAATATAAGGAATACCATGATATTATATATGAAATGTAAGTACACATACACCACATGAAAGAAATAAGTGTCGGAAAATGGAAATCTCAAGGAAATAAAAGTGAGATGAGAAACCCTTTACCTTATGCCCGAATGTGTTCTTGATTGTTCTTAATGACCTGAATAATAAAATTTAGTATCATTAATTAATATTTATAGAAAATAATTTATATTTAATTTATTTATTATAACCTTATTAGGTTCATTTTTTGGTGGGTTTAATAGGTTCAATTTTATCGTTTTGGAAGCATTTTCTTCCTTGGTTTTCTTGATCGGTTTACTTGTATTCATAACTGGATGTTCATTTGAAATAGGGTTAAACATACTTATCTATTTATATATTTTATTAGTGAAATTATATAGATATAATTGATCTTATAATTATTTTGGGTTATATACCATGAGGATGACTCATTAGTTAAAATTTAATTAAGAACGCTTCGATTAACTTGACGGTTTTGTGCGTGGTGAAATTTTTTTGTATTATTATTTTTTATTATGAGTGTTTAATGATTCTAGAACATTGAATAAGGTAAAATTCACATATTATGGTATTTCTAAACTATTAAAAAGGTTTTATGACCAGTATTTAATATATTAATAGAAATTGAAAACCTGTCATTCTTGAATGTGATAAATTAACACATCTCGGATGGTATTTTCATTTTTAGTGTATGAGGCCGGGGGAAAGGGAGATGACAATGAAATATTCCATTAGAATAATAAAATTAAATTCCATTTAAGGTAATATGATTATTATATCATTTATATTTTGGGAGGTTAGGAGAGGGAAACAAAATAATAGAACTTTTAAAATAATTTAAAAGAAAAGGGAAGAGAGGTTCACCTCTTGAGTACTCATCCTTGAGAATCTTCTTAAGGCCTTTGTTTTTGTCCTCTTGGTGAGAAATGTCAGTCTTAAACATGGGGGGAGGTATTGAGAAGTGTATTTGTCAGATCTCAAGCATGGATCAAAGCTTGAGTGGTGTGGGAGGAAGAGGGGTGAGGGGTGGTTTATATAGTGGAGGGAAAGAGGAATTTTACATTATTTTAATCATTATCATAATATTTTTGTAGAAGAAAAAGAATAGTATTGAGTCACGTGATCCCAAATAGTAATAATTTCATGTCATTTCGAACCAAGTGGTCTTACATCATCCTTGGATCACCTACGATGTAGTAAAAAAAGTATTTAGCATTTATCGTAATTTATCATATTTTACTATTCATCAAAAATTCAAGAATTTCATAAAAATCCCAAAAAATCAGTGTAACCAGTTTTTGATGTGTAGAATTAAAAAATGAACTCCATTTATTTTAAAATAAAATTCTAAATATTATTAATTTAATTTTAAATTAAAATAATATTTTATTCAAAAATAACAATTTTAAATCTATAACTCATTTTTAACACCTTGAAAATATGATAAACATCTCATTTATTTATACCCTTAAGAAAACAAATATGATTTATTATTAATAAGGGTCATATTATTATTCATAAGGGTTTGTTACTATTCACCAAAAAACAAGTTGGTTCTATCAGACTCCAAATAACATACTGATCACAACTGTAGATGACCATTTTTCAAAATTCAAAACAAATAAGTGTAATATTTAATTTTAATGGCTAGGTTATGACTTTCTCCTATAAATAACGAAGTGTTGTTTCACAGAGACTTAGTGATTCTAGAAATATAGGTTATCTAATTAATTGAAAGTATTTAAGAGAAACATACCATAAAATGTTTGGGGTGTTAACTTATTCCCACCTTTGGAAATTATGTCTTTAAAATTTTTCTTGTATAAATCCCTTCAAAAATATGTGGGTGGTTCTTCTTCATAACATCCTCATGTTCCCATGTTCCTTCCTCCATTTTATGGTTTCTCCAAAAAACCTTTACTAGATGAGTTGTCTAATTTATCAATACTTGCTTACTTGTGTCAAGAATCTTAATAGGCTCTTCACGATATGATTAATCAGGTTCCAGTTCTATTTATTCATAGGTGAGTAAATGAATTAGTTCTGACATGTATTTCTTCAACAACAACACGTGTAACAAATTATGAACTTTTGAGAGACTTGGTTGAATTTCTAAATGGTAAGCTATAGTTCTAATTCCTTCTAGAATTTCGAATAAGCCGATGTACTAGGGGCTCAATTTCTCTTTCTCATCGAACCTTAAGACACCCTTCCATAAAGATACTTTTAGAAAGAAATGATCCCCAATTTGAAATTCCAAATCCTTTCTCTAGTTGTCAGCAAAACTCTTTTTCCACCTTTGGGATTCTTTAATATTGGCCTCAATTTTCTTAACCTTTTTTATTGTCTCTTAGATAAGTTCTAGGCTTATAAGTTTCCTCTATTCAACTTCATCCCAAAAAGTTAGAGTTCGACACCTCTTACCATATAATTCTTAATATGGCCCCATTTTAATGCAAGAATGGAAACTATTATTATAGGAAAATTCTACCAAAGGTAAGTATTTATCCCACATACCTTGAAAGTCAAGATATCATGATCTTAACATTTCTTATAGTGTTTTAATAGTCATTTCAGACTATCCATATGTTTTGGGGTGATAATCAATACTCATATAGAGCTCAGTATCCAAAGCCTTCTGGATACTTTTCCTAAATTTTGAGGTAAATTGGGGATCTCGATTAGAAACAATCTATATAGTTGCACCATAAAGTATTAAAACCTCATTAATATAAAGTCTTTATAGGTTATTAAGTGTTAAATCCTCTCTTATTTCAATTAAATGTACTGATTTTGTGTAACAATCAACAATTACCCATATTGCATTATTTCTTCTAGTTTTCCTCGATAGTCCTGTGAAAAAATCCATTGTAATGCCATCCCACTTCCACATAGGAATAATAAGAGGTTTTGTAACCCCTCTAGGAAGTTGTCTCTCAACTTTTACTTGTTGACAAACTAGACACCTTGACACATAGTCAATAATTTCTTGATTCGTGTTATCCCACCAAAAATGTTCCTTCAAATATTTATAAATCTTAGTTCTACCAGATTTTATAGAGAAATTTGATCTATGAGAATCATCTGATAGTTCTATTTTTAGCTCAGGTACCACTGGAATTCATAGCCTCTTCCCAAATTTTAAAACTTCATCCACATACACAAAGTCATCAAATCTTTTATCCTTAAAAGCTTTAACTTTATTTTGTAGATTCTCATCATCAGACTAATATCTTTTTAACTTATCTAGTAAAGATGTTTTAGAAATAATTTTAAGGAGGAAAGATGTTTCCCCTTCATTACAAATTCCCATATCTATATTTAGTAGATCCGTTAATATAGGATCTCTTTTAATCCTAGTTTGGTTCAGAAGTCCATGATCGTTCCTACTTAATGCATCTTCCACTTTATTTGTCTTTCCTGTGTGATAGAGTATTGAAAAATCATAATATTTAAGCAAATAAAGCCATATCATTTTCCTCATGTTGATTTCTTTCTGTGTAAAAATGTATTTCAAACTCTTTTGATCTGTATATACCTCACATCTTTCACCATAGATATAATGTCTCTATATTTTCAGAGAAAGGATTGCGGTTTCTAACTCAAGATCATGAGTTGGGTAATTCTTCTCATGAGTCTTCAACTTCCTTGATCGATAAGAAATAACTTTATCATTTTTCATAAGGACTCAACTTATACCATTCTTTGAGGAATCACTGAATATCACAAATCCATCATTTCTAGATGGAAGAGTCAAAATTGGAGTATTGACCAATCTTCTTTACAATTATTCAAAGCATTCTCTACATTATTTCATCCATAAAAACTTAACCCTTTTATGTGTGATCTTGGTTGGTGGGTTAGCCAGTTGGACGAAATTCGGAACAAAACACCAATAGTAACATGGTAAGCCAATAAAACTACGTACCTCAGTTATGTTTGTTGGTGTGGTTCATTATTGGATTGCCTTTGTCTTCATAAGATCAAAAAAGATTCCATACTTAAAGACAATATGGCCAAGAAAAGAAAATAATTGAATCAAAAATTTAAACTTTCTAAACTTACCATATAATTCATTTCCTCTAAGAAATTTCAAAATAACCTGTAAGTGATTCTCATGGTCTTCGTAGATTTTTTGCTATACCAGGATATCATCGATAAATACCACAACAAAGTCATCATGATATCCCTTGAAAACTCTATTCATTAGATCCATGAAAATAGAGGGTGCATTAGTTAGTCCAAAAGTAATTACTGTAAACTCTTAATTCCCATACCTAGAATTAAATGATGTCTTTATAATATCTTCCTTCCTCACACAAAGCTGGAGATTAAAAATAATGGGCTCCATGAAGTTAATCAAAAATCATAAATTCGTTGAAGAGGATACTTGTTCTTTATTTTAATAGAATTTATTTCCTTTTAATCAATGCATATCCTCATGTATCCATCTTTCTTCTTAACAGAGGACAGGGGATCCCCATGGAGAAACACTAGGTCGAATAAAAACATTGTCACTCAATTTTTCCAGTTGTTTCTTTATCTCCACTAATTCCACAGTAGCCATTCTATAGGGAGTATTTGATAGAGGTCTTGAACCAGGAATTAAATCTATAGAGAACTATTCTTCCTACTAAATAGGATGTCCAAGTAAATGCTTTTGAAATACATCAATGTATTCTTCCACAATAGGTACATCTTCAATTTGATGATTTCTTTCCCCACCCATATATTTTTTGTTCTCTTACTCTCTAAGAATTTCATTTAGTAGAGCTACGGGGGTGGATCTAGATAGAAATCATGTGGTGAGGTTTCTGCACTAAAGATAAGGGATTTTATACAATTTTCAAAAAAATTAACTTTTTTCTTCTTGTAATAGATATTCCCATAATAATTTCTTATCTAGTTCATACCGAGAATTATTTCAAAGTGAATCATTATTATGATAAGTTTAGAAACTAAATCACGTTTAGTTATCATGATGGGGACTGATCGACACATCTTTGTTGCAATGATACCACCCCTAGGAGTTTTGACTGAAAACTCCTTTATTAAATCAAATTGGACATGTCTAATTTTCTTGGAAAACTAAGAACATATAAATGAAAGAGATGATCCGGAATCAAATAAAGTATTGGATAAGTTTCAGGAAACAATAAAAGTACATGCCACCACATCATTAGGAACATCAATCACTGTGGTTGTAATCGCATAAGCTTTCCCCTACTCTTGTAGCCTTTTCTGAGGCAAGTTTCCTTTGCGCTTAGAAGACTCTTTTTCATAGTGTCCCATATCTCTACAATTTTGGTATTGAACATCATTGACTTGTATCTTACCCTTATATTCATTATATCTATGATTGCTTTCTCCACAATTATAAAAAACTCCCATGCCTTTCAAGCATTTCCCAGGCTGATTCTTTCCACAGTTCTTGCATAATAAAAATTTCTTCATTCCCTTATTCTTTATTGGTGCTTCATCTTTTCCATGGTTATTAGAATGACTCTTCTTATCTGGATTTCCCTTGAAAAAATATGATCTAGAAAATTATTTCTCGGTTTTTATGGATCTTAATACAATTTCATCATATGATGAAAATGTTTGAGAAGCTAGTTCCCTTTGAATAAATGGATTAATAATTTCAAAGAAATTATCAATATTTTCTTTTGAATCTCATACATAATCTATATCATACCTGGATAATCTTGTGAAGGTAGCCTCATACTCTGCAACACTCTCTTGTTCCCTTTTCTTTAGGATAATGAATTTCCTATTTATTTCAATTCATTGTTTACAGAGGATATGTTTGTCGAAGAATATTTCCTTAAAAGTTATCTACTCCATATCCTCTATTTTATCTTCCTCTATGGTATTCGTAATCAAGGACCCCCATTGATTAGAATCACCCTTAAGGAAATATACTTCTAGTACTACCTTTTTATTTTCATTGCATCTTAATTCCAAAAAATATATTTTCAAGGGACTTGATACACTGCTCAGCTACCACCAGATTAGTAGTCCCACTAAAAGATGGGGGATTCTTCTAGATGAAATGATCCAGTACATGTGTAGCATGGTTATTCATCACATCATGAGTATCTTCTCCCAATATGGTCATGATCTAATCTTCTCCAACATTGATTGTGTTGACTTACTCAGTGGGGAAATCCCAACATTGTCCATGAGTATTGATTTCCCTTCTTTCATTAGATTACATTTATAAATAATGGAATACACTAGATTAGGTTATGAATCATAATTTATAATCCCAACTAGAAAAGTATGTAGCATAATTTTAAATTATATGCATAGATAATATAATAAAAATGGTTTCTCTGAGGAAAATTTACATTCAAATCCTTCATAATGGATTGTAATGATAATGTGAATTATCTTAAGCATATCCCCTGGGAGTGTCAAACCAAGAGTGTAGAAAGGCTAGTTGTCATGTTCCAAGATACCCCAGGTCAAGATCAAAACTCCTTGTTTGAGTTTTAACTCTTAGGTACATATGTGCAAGATCCCCATCTACTTTTTTGTATCTGGATAGGGATATATTTTCTAGAAAGATCCACATAATCTATTCCTTACCAAAATTATAGGTTGTTATTGTTTTTTATCCTCAAATACTATATTAGGTATTTTTTCCCTAATCTATGTTTTCTAATATAGTTTCTAAGTTTTCTACTAAACTTCCTTCGATTCCAATTGTAACAACCCAACCCCGGAAGCTTGGAGCTGGTGCATTACTAATTACATTTTCATGGTTAAAATGAAATAAATCTCAAAGAAATTATGAGTTTATTAGTATTGAAGAAACTAGATAAACACATGAAACTCATATTACATTGAGAAAGGTAATAAAATAAAATACATGACAAACACTAATAAACTAAATCCATAAGAACTCAATAAATAGTCTCGGCTTCATAACATGTTGAAGGTGAAAAATGAAAGGGTGAGATCAAATGTTCAGTAAGGGTTACAAATAGTGGATTCATGAATCAATAATAAATAATTATATACAAATATAGCATGGTGAATAAATGAAAAACACACATCATTAATAAACTGAGAATGAAACTGCTTCCATATATTTTTTTCATAGTGAAAACCTCGTGGATAGTAATAAATAAAAATGAATAAAGAGAATTATTATTAATTGGATTTTATGTTACTAGAAATGATACCACTATACCATTAAAATGGTTTATGTCCTTGGATAGAAACCCGTCTGATTTCATGAAATAAACTCGAAGGGTTTGTTGCCAACTTATTTGTCTCGTGAGGCCTGTCGATGCATCGAGGGGCTATAGCAGGCCAAGCCCATCACTAAAAGTCCAAATCATTATTTATAAATTGATTTAATACAATTACAATATTCCTTCTCTATATTCTTATAGAGTAGTGGATACATATTCATCAATATTTCCATTGTTAATGCAACATTCCAAATTAACATCGAATGTAAAAGGGTATACATCTTAAGAAAATAATAATATCCATGAAACCAGAATATGGATATATAATATATTTAAAATTTCAAATGAAAAATGATCTCAAATGGTCAGTGTATACTCCACATAACAAATATTTGGCACACAATACCAAGTAAGTCTCAATGAAATGGAAATTGAGACAAAGTCTCTTACCACGTTGTAATCAATCGAGTCGTATGACCAAAAAAATAACCACAAAATGAATCATAGAATACCATGAATAATAAAATAAACATGATATTATACATAAAATGGCAGTACACATACCCCACATTCAATAAATAACTGGAGAAAAATGGAAATATCATGGAAATAAAAGTGAGATGAGAAACCCCTTACCTTATGCCCAAAGGTATTCTTGATCGATCTTAATGACCTGAATAATCAAATTTAGCATCATTAGTTAATAATTAAAGAACATAATCAAATTTTAATTTATTTTTTATAACCTCATTAGGTTTATTTATTTCCTTTTTGATGGTTTTAAGAGGTTTAATTTTATCATTTTGGATTAATTTTCTTCCTTGGTTTTCGTGATTAGTTTACTTATATTCATGAATAGAAGTTCATTTGAAGTGTGATTAAACATTTAGAAATGTTAATATATATTATTAGTGACATTAAAGAGATATAATTATTATTATAATGATTTTGGGTTATATACCATGAGGATGACTCATTTGTTAAAAGTTAATTACAAACGTTGGGATTAACTAGGAGGTTTTTTGCATAATGAACTTGTTTTGTATTATTATTTTATATTATGAGTGTTTAAAGATTAAAGAACAATTCATAAGGTAAAATACATATATTATGATTTTTTTAACCATTAAAAAATTTTCACAACCATTATTGAATATATTAATAGAAATTGAAAACTTTTCATCCTTGAATGTGATAAATTAACACGTCTCAGATGGTATTTTCATTTTTAGTCTAAGAGGTGGGGGAAAAGGGAGACGATGATGAAATATTACATTAGAATAATAAAATTTTAGTCAATTTAAGGTACTGTAATTTTAATGGAATTTGGATTTTGGGAGGTTATAAGAGAGAAACAAAATAATAGAACAAGTGAAAGAATTTGAAAGAAAATGGAAGGGAGGTTCACCACTTGAGTACTCCTCCTTGAGAATCTCCTTAAGGACTATGTTTTTAGCCTTTTAGTGAGACCATAATGTCTTTGACATTGGGGGAGGTCTTAGTAAGTGTATTTGGCATATCTTAGTAAAGGATCAAATCTTGAGCAGTGCGGGATGAAGAGGGGGTGAGGGGTGGTTTATATAGTGGAGGGGGGAGGGATTTTACATTATTTTAATCATTATTTTAATATTTTATCTCAAGACTATGAATAGTCATGAATCATGTGATCCAAAATAGTAATAATTTTAAGTGAGTTAGAACCCAGTGAGCTTACATCATCCTTTAATCACTTATTATGTAGTAAAACAAGTATTTATCATTTATCGTATTTTATCATATTTTACTATTCATAAAAAATTCAAGAATTTCAGAAAAATCCCAAAAATTCACTATAATCATTTTTCTATGTGTAGATTTCAAAAATGAAATCCATTTTTTGAAAATAATTTTCTAAATATTATTAATTTAATTTTAAAATAAAATATTATTTTATTCAAAAATAACAATTTTGAATCTATAACTCATTTTTTAAACACCTTGAAAATTTGATCAACATCTCATCTTCTTATAAACTTAAGAAAATAAAATAATAATATGATTTACTATTCATAAGGGTCATATTACTATTCATAATACTATTCATAAAGGTATGTTACTATTCACTAAAAAACAAGTTGGTTCTATCAGACTCCAAATAACTAACTGATCACAACCGTAGATTGCTGTTTTCCAAAATTCAAAACAAAGAAGTGGAATATTTATGTTTAATGGATAGGTTATGAATTTCTCTTATAAATAACCAAGTGTTGTTTCACCGAGACTCGGTGCTTCAAGAAATATAGGCTATCTAATGAATTAAAAGTATTTAAGAAAAACATACCATAAAATGTTTGGGGTGTTATATTATTCCCACCTTCGAAAATTTCATCCTCGAAATTATTCATGTATAAGGCCCATAAAAAAGATGTGGGAGGTTCTGCTTCATAACAACCTTAGGTTCCCACATTTCTTACTATGTTTTATGGTTTCTACAAATAACCTTTACTAGATGAGTTGTCCAATTTCTCAATACATGCTCTATTATTTCAAGGATCTCAATAGGCTCTTCATAGTATGATAATTGAAGTTCCAGTTCTATTTATTTATAGGAGAGTACATGCATTAGGTTTGGCATGTATTTCTTCAACAACTGCATGTGGAACACATTATGAGCATTGGAGAGACTTCGTGGAATTTCTAAATGGTAAGATATAGCTCCAATTATTTCTATAATTTTAAACTATCCAATGTACCTGGGGCTCAATTTCCCTTTCTTACCGAACCTCAAGACACCCTTCCATAGAGATAGTTTTAGAAAGAAATGATCTCTTACTTGAAATTGCAATCCTTTATCCGGTTTTCAGCATAACTCTTTTGTCTACATTCTATTGCTTTAATATTGGCCTAAATTTTCTTTACCTTTATAGTTGTCTCTTCAATAAGTTTTGGGCCTATAAGTTTCCTCTTGCCAACTTCATCCCAACAAGTTGAAGTTTGACACCTCTTACTATATAATTATTCACATGGAACTATTGTTGTAGTAAAATTCCACCAAAGGAAATTATTGATCCCATATAACTTGAAAGTACTAAGAGCGTTATCTTAACATGTCATCTAGTGCTTGAATAGTCCTTTCAGATTGTCTATTGGTTTGGGGGTGATATGAAGTACTCATATGAATCTCAGTATCCAAAGCCTTCTGAATAATTTTCTAGAATTTTGATGTAAACTGGGGATCTTGATTAGACGCAATCGATATAGGTGCACCATTAAGTATTACAACTTTATTAATATAAAGTCTTGTCTAGTGATCAAGTGGTAAATCATCTCTTATAGCAAGGAAATGTGATGATTTTCTGTGATGATCAACAATTACCTGTATCGCATCATTCCTTCTAGTTGTCCTCAATAATCCAATGAAAAAATTCATTGTAATGTCATCCCACTTCCACATAGGAATAGGTAGAGGTTTCATGACCCCTCTAGGAAGTTTTTTCTCGGCTTTCACTTGTTATCAAACTATACACCTTGACACATAGTCAGAAATTTCTCACTTCATGTTATCCCACCAAAAATGTTCCTTCAGATCACTATACAATTTAGTGCTACCAGGGTGTATACAGAAATTTGAGCTATGAGAATCGTCTCATAGTTCCCTTTTTATCTCAAGTACCGATAAAATGTATAAACTCTTCCCAAATTTCAGAACTCCATCAACATACACAAATTCATCCAATATCCCATCCTTAACAGCATTAACTTTCTTTTATATATTCTCATCATTGGACAGAGATATTTTTATCTTCTCTAGTAAAGATGGTTTAGCAATGATTTGAAAGAGAAAATATGTTTCCTCTTTTTTAACAATTCCCATATTCATCTTTATTTGATCCATGAATATAGGATATCTCTCAATCATTATTTGGGTAAGAAGTCCATGATCATTCCTTGTTAATGCATCTTCCACTTTATTTTCATTTCTTAGGTGGTAGTTTATTTAACAATCATATTCTTTGAGTAACTAGAGCCATATCCTTTGCCTCATGTTGGGTTTATTCTTTGTAAAGATTTATTTCAAACTCTTGTGATCTGTATATATGTCACCTCATTCACCATAGAGATAATTTCTTCTTATTTTTAGAGAAAAAATATGGCTGCTAACTCAAGATCAGGATTTGTGTAATTCTTCTCATGATTATTCAACTGCATTGATGCATAAGAAATATATTTTTCATTTTTTATAAGGACACAACTGGGTCTGTTCTTTTATGCATCACTGAATATCACAAATCCATAATTTATAGATATAAGAGTCAAAATTAGAGCATTGACCAATCTTATTTAAAATTATTCAAAGCATTTTGTATATTCTTTCATCCAAACAAACTTAACCCCTTTACATGTGATATTGGTTAGCAGGTTAGTCAGTCGAGAAAAATTCTAAACAAAATGATGATAGTTACCTACTAAGACAATAAAATTACATACCTCAGTTATGTTTGTTGGTGTGGGACATTCTTGGATTGCCTCCGTATTCATAGGATCAACTATGATTCCATCCTTAGAGGCGATATAGCCAAGAAAATAAACTTATTGAATCCAAAATTCAAACTCTATAAACTTCACATATAATTCATTTCTTCTCAGAGTTTTCAGAATAATCTAAAATTGATTCTAATGGTATTCATAGCTTTTGGAGTATATTGGGATATCATCGATAAATACCACAACAAATTCATCAAGATATTCCTTGAAAACTCTATTCATTATATCCATGAAAATAAAGGGTGTGTTGAACAGTCCAAAAGGAATTACTATAAACATTTAATGCCTATACCTGGTTCGAAATGATTTCTTTGTAATATCTTCCGTCCTCACACACAACTTATGATAACCATATCGAAGTTCAATCTTTGAAGAATAATGGGTTCCATGAAGTTGATCAAAAAATCATCAATTCCTGGTAGAGGATACTTGTTCTTTATTGTAATAGAATTTATTTCCCTGTAATCAATTCATATCCTCATGAATTCATCTTTATTATTAAAAAATAGGAGAGGGGCGCCCCATGGAGAAACACTAGGTCGAATAAATACTTTGTCACACAATTCCTCCACTTGTTTCTTTAGCTCCACTAATTACACAGTGGCCATTATATAGGGAGTCTTTGATATAGTTCTTTCACCCAGAATTAAATCAATAGATAACTCTACTTCCCACTCTGGAGGATGTCCAGGTAAATCCTCTATAAATACATCAATGTATTTATGCACAAAAGGTACGTCTTAAATTTGAATATTTATTTCCTCACCCATATATTTTGTGTTCTATTCCTCTCTAAGAATTTCATTTTGTAGATCTACTAGAAATGGATCTTGATAAGAATCATGTGGCAAAGTTTATACTCTAAATATAATGGATTCTATACCATTTTCAAAAATTGTTACTTCCTTCTTATTGAAATAGATCTTCACATCCTAATTTGATATCCAATTCATACCGATAATTATATCAAATTCAAACATTGTTATGATGATAAAGTTATAAAATAAAGCATGTTTATGTTTCATTATGGGGACTGATCGATACATATTTTTTGCAATGATACCTCCCCTAGGAGTTTTCACTAACAACTCATTTATTAAATCAAATTGTACATGTATAATTTTTTTGGAAAACTGATAAGATATAAATGAATGTGATGATCCGAAATCCAATAAAGCTTAGGATAAGTTTGAGAAAATAACTAAAGTACCTGCCACTACATCAGTAGGAACTACAACCTCCATAGTTGTAATCACATAATATTTCCCTTGCTCTTGTGACCTTTTCTGATGAATGTTTACTCATTATTTAGGAAAATCATTTGCATAGTGTCCCATATCTCTAAAATTATAGCATTGAACATCATTGACTTGTCTCTTCATCTTGCATTCATTATATCAATGACCGTTTTCTTCATAATTATAGTATACTCCCATGCCTTTAAAGAATTTCCAAATATAATTCTTTCTATAGTTCTCACATAATGGAAACTGCTTCATTCCCTTCTTCTTCATTGGTGCTTCATATTTTTCATGGTTATTAGAATTCCTATTCTTATCTTGATTACCCTTGAACAAATTTTATCTAGCAAATTTCTTCTCTGTTTTTATGGAACTTAATTCAATTTCATCGTATGATTAAAATAATTGAGAAGCCAGAGACCATCAAATAAATGATCAATATTATCTTCTAAATATTTTAAATAATCTATAGCATACATGGCTAATATTTTGAAGGTATCCTCATACTCCACAACACTCTCTTATTACCTTTGCTTTAGGCTAAGGAATTTCCTCTTTATTTCAGTTCTTTGTTTATGAGGGAAATAATTTTTGAAGAATATTTTCTTGAAGGTTCACTATTAAATATCCTCTATTTCATCTTCCTCTATGGTATTCTATATCAAGGACCACCATTGATCTGCATCAACCTTGAGGCAATATACTACCAGTACTACCTTTTCATTTTCATTGCATCTTAATGCCAGAAATGTATTTTCAATGGACTTAATCCATAGCTCAGCTACCACTGAATTAGTAGTCCCACTAAAATATGGGGGTTTCTCCAACATGAAACAATCCAGTATAGGTGTTTCATGGTTATTCATCATAGCCTGAGTAAGTTTTCCCAATGTGGTCATGATATGATCTTCTCTAACATTGAATATGTTGACTTTCTCAGTGGGGAAATCCCTATATTGTCCATGAGTATTGATTCCCCTTCTTATATTAGGTGCCATTTATAAATAATGGCATACACTAGATTAGGTTATGAATCATAATTTATAATCCCAACTAGAAAATTACATAGCATAAATTGAAATTCTATGCATAGTCAATCTCATAAACATGGTTTCTCAAAAGAAAATTCAAATTAAAATTCTTCATAATGGCTTTTAAAGATAATGTGATTTATCCTAAGCATATCCCATAAGAGTTTCAAACCTAGAGTGCATAAAGGCTCATTTTCGTGCACCAGGATACCATGGGTCAAGCCCAAAACTCCTTGTTGGAGTTTTCACTCTTAGGTACATCTGTGTCAGATCCACCTATACTTGTTTGTATCAAGATAGGGATGTATTTTCTAGAAATATCCACATAATATATTGCTTAAAAATATTCCAGGATGTTCTTGATTATTTATCCTCAAAGACCATCTTGGGTCTTTGTTCCCTAATCTATGTCTTCTAATCTAGTTTCTAATATTTCTTCTAAACTTTCTTTGATACCAACTGTAACACCCCAACCCCAGAAGCATGGATCCATTGCATTACTAATTACATTGGCATGGTTAAAAGGAAATAAATAATGAAGTAATGATCAGTTTATTAGTCTTAAGAAACTATATATACACATGAAACTCATATTACATTGAGAAAGGTAACAAAATACAATACATAAAAAAAACTAATAAACTGCATCCACAAGAACTCAATAAATATTCACCTCTTCATAACCTGTTGAAGGTAAACAAATAAAAGGGGTGAGATAAAATGTTTAGTAAGGGTTTCAAATAGTAGAATCTTGAATCAACAATAACTCAATCATAAACAAATATGGTATGGTGAATAAATGAAAAACACACATCGTTAATAAACTGAGAATGAAACTGCATCTATAGATTTTGCCACAATGAAAACCTCATGGATAGTAATAACTGAAAATGAATAAAGAGAATTCTTATTAATTATACGTCATGTATCTAAATATGATGCCACTATACCATAAAAATGATTTAAATTTGTGGGTAGAAACCCGTCTTATTTTTGGAAACAAACTCGAAAGGTTTGTCGCTAACTGATTTGTCTATTAAGACATGTCAATGCATCGAGGGGCTATAGTGGGCCCAGGAAATCACAGAAAGTTCAAATCATTCTTTATATATATATATTTAATATTAGTACAATATGACTTCTCAATATCCATAGAGTGTAGTGGATATGGATTCATCAATATTTCCATAGTTAAAACAACATTCCAAATAAATATCATATGTTAAAGGGTACACAGATTAAGACAATAATCATATCCATGAAACCAGAATATGTATATATAATATATTTACAATTTAAACTGAATAAATATCTCAAATGGGAATTTTATACACCACATAATAATTATTAGGCTCAAAATACCAAGTAAGTCTCAATAAAATGGAAATTGAGACAAAGTCCACTACCATGTTGTAATCAATCGAGTCGTGTGACCAAAAACTAATAGCCACCAAATAAATCATAAAATACCATGAATAGAAATAGAACCATGATATTACAGATCAAATGGAATTTAACATAGCCTACATTCATGAAATAAGTGGTGAATAATGGAATTCCCATGGAAATAAAAGTGAGATGAGAACCCCCTTACCTTACGCCCGAAGGTGTTTTTAATTGATCTTAATGACCTGAATAATCAAATTTAGCCACATTAATTTATAATTACATAACCAAATATACATTTAATTTATTTTTTATAACCTTATTAGGTTCATTTATTTTCTTTTCTATGGGTTTAATAGGTTCGATTTTATCATTTTGGAAGCATTTTCTTCCTTTGTTTTCTTGATCAGTTTACTTATATTCATAAATGGAAGTTCATTTGAAATGTGGTTAAACATATGGAGCTATTAATATATATTATTAGTGAAATTACAGAGATATAATTGATCTTATAATGATTTTAGGTTATATACCAAGAGGACAACTCATTAGTTAAAAGTTATTTACAAACGCTTGGATTAACTTGGTGGTTTTGGGAATAATGAACTTGTTTTGTATTATTATTTTATATTATGAGTGTTTAAATATTCAAGAACATTTAATAAGATAAAATAGATATATTATGATTTGGTTCAACCATTAAAAATGTTTCCTGACTAGTATTGAAGATAATAATAAAAATTGAAAACTTGTCTTCCTTGAATGTGATAAATTAACACATCTCAGACGGTATTTTCTTTTTTAGTATAAGAGGTGAGGAAAATGGAGATATGATGAAATATTACATTATAATAATAAAATTATATTCCATGTAAGGTATTTTAATTATCATATCATTTGTATGTATAGAGGTTAGTAGAGAGAAAAAAATAGAACTTAAAAGAGAATTTGAAAGAAAGGGGAAGAGAGGTTCACCTCTTAAGTACTCCTTGAGAATCTTCTTAAGTCCTTTCTTTTTGGCCTTTTGGTGAGACTAGAAAGTATTGAATGTGGGGGTAGGTCTTTTTAAGGGTATTTGGTAGATCTTAGGCAAGGTTCAATGCTTGTGTTGTGTGGCGGGAAGAGGGGGTGAGGGTGATTTATATAGTGAGGGGAGGATTGATTTTACATTATTTTAATCATTATTTTAATATTTTTTCTTAAGACTGTGAATAGTCTTGAATAATGTGATCCCAAATATTAATAATTTTAAGTGAGTTAGAACTAAGTGGTATTACATAATCCTTTCATCACCTATGATACAGTAAAACAAGTATTTAGCATTTATCATAATTTATCGTATTTTACTATTTATCAAAAATTCAAAAAAAATAGAAAAATCTTCAAAAAACACTCTAAAATTTTTTTGACATATAGAATTTAAAAATGAACTCCATATTTTGAAAATATTTATCTAAATATTATTAATTTAATTTTTAAATAAAATCATATTTTATTCAAAAATAACAATTTTAAATCTATAACTCATTTTTCTAACACCTTGAAAAATTGATCAACGTATAATTTCCTTATAAACTTAAGAAAATAAAATAATAATATGATTTAATATTCATAAGGTTCATATTACTATTCATATTACTATTCATAAGGGTATGTTACTATTCACTAAAAAAACGTGTTAGTTCTATCAGACTCTAAATAACTTACTGATCACAACCATAGATGACCATTTTTTGAAATTTAAAACAAAGAAGTGGAATATTTAAGTTTAATGGATATGTTATGACATTATTCTATAAATAAACTAGTGTTGTTTCATAGAGACTCGATGCTTCAAGAAATATATGCTATCTAATGAATTGAAAGTATTTAAGAGAAACATACCATAAAATGTTTAGGGTGTTATATTATTCCAACCTTCAGAAATTTCATCCTTGAAATTTTTCATGTATAAAGCCCTTAAAAAATAAGTGGGTGGTTTTTCATCATAACATCATTATGTTCCCTTGTTTCGTCCTCCATTTTACAGTTTCTCTAAAGAACCTTTACTAGACGAGTTTTCAGATTTCTCAATACATGATCCCTTATGTTAAGAATCTCAATAAGCTCTTCATGATATGATAAATAAGGTTCCAATTATATTTCATCATAGGTGAGTACATTAATTGTTTATGGCATGTATTTCTTCAACAATGACACTTGGAACGCATTATGAACTCTGGAGACACTTGGTGACATTGTTAAATGGTAAGCTACAGCTCTAATTCTTTCCATAATTTCGAACAGTCTGATGTACCTGGGGCTCAATTTCCCTTTCTTAATGAACCATAAAACACCCTTACATGAGGATACTTTTATAAATAAATGATCTCCAACTTTAAATTATAAATCCTTTCTCTGTTATTTAGCATAACTCTTTTTCCTACTTTGGGCAGATTTAATATGGGCCTGAATTTTCTTTACCTTTACAGTTGTATCTTCGATAAGTTCCAGACCTATAAGTTTTCTCTCATCAACTTCATCCCAATAAGTTGGAGTTCGACACCTATTACAATATAATAATTCATATGGAACCATATTAATGCTATAATAGAAAATATTATTTTAGTAAAATTCCACCAAAGGCAATTATTGATCCCACATACCTTGAAAGTCGAGAGAGCAAGATCTTAACATGTCTTCCAATGTTTGAATAGTCCTTTTAGACTTTTCTTCGGTTTATGGGTGATAAGAAGTACTCATATGATACTTTTACATAATTTTTTTGTAAACCAGAGATCTTGATTGGATACAATCGATAGAGGTGCACCATGAAGTCTTACAACTTCATTAATATAAAGTCATTCCAGGTGATCAAATGGTAAATCCTCTCTTATACCAAGGAATTGTGCTAATTTTTCATGAAGATCAACAATTATCCATATTTCATAATTCATTCTAGTTGTCCTTGATAGTCTTGTGACAAAATCCACTGTAATTTCATCCCACTTCCACATAGAAATAGGTAGATGTAGCATAATGCCTCTATGATGTTGTCTCTCGGCTTTCACTTGTTGACAAACTAGACACCTTGACACATAGTCCTCAATTTCTCACTTCCTTTTATCCAACCAAAAATTTCCCTTAAGATATCTATACATCTTAGTTCTACTAGGGTGTATAGAAAAATTTGAGCTATGAGAATCTTCCCATGGTTCCCTTTTTAGCCCAGGTATCGATGAAATGCATAACCACTTCCCAAATTTCATAACTCCATCCACATACACAAAGTCATCCAATCTTCCATCCTTAAGAGCTTTAACTTTCTTTTGTAGATTCTCATCATCGGACTAAGATCTTTTCATCTTCTCTAGTATATATGGTTTAAAAATCATTTTAAAGTGGAAATATGTTTCCCCTTCCTTAACAATTTCCATATCCATATTTAGTATATCCATGAATATAAGATCTCTCCCAATCAACATTTAGGTTAGAAGTCTATGACATTTCTTGATTAATGCATCTACCACCTTATTCACCTTTAATGAGTGGTAGTGTATTGAAAAATTATAGTCTTTGGGTAACTTGATCCATATCCTTTGTATCATGTTGAGTTATTTCTGTGCAAAATTGTATTTCAAACACTTGTGATCTGTATATATCTCAAATCTTTACCTGTAAGGATAATGTCTCCATATTTTATTAGAAAAGATTATGTCTTCTAACTGAAGATCATGAGTTGGGTAATTCTTCTCTCGAGTCTTTAACTTCTTTGATTCATAAGAAATAACTTTATCATTTTTCATAATGACGCAACTCAGTCCATTCTTTGATGCATCAATAAATATAAAAAATCCATCATTTCTATATGGAAGAGTCAAAATTGGAGCATTGAACAATATTCTTTACAATTCTTCAATGAATTCTATACATTCTTTTTTCCATACAATCTTAACCTCTTTACGTGTGATCTTGGTTAGCTGGTTATCCAGTTGAGTGAAATTCTAAATGAAATGCTGATAGTAACCTATTAAGCTAATAAAACTGCGTACCTCAGTTATATTCATTGGAGTTGGTCATTCTTGGATTGCCTTTATCTTCACAAGATCAAATAATATTCCATACTTATAGATAATATGTCCAAGGAAAGAAAGTGATTGAAGAAAAAATTAAAACTTTTTAAACTTCCTATATAATTCATTTCTTCTAATAATTTTCAGAATAATCCACATGTGATTCTCATGGTCTTCATAGATTTTTGAGTATACAAGGATATCATCGATAAATACCATAACAAAGTCATCATGATATTCCTTGAAAATTAGATTCATTAGATCCATGAAAACATATGGTTCATTAGTCAGTCCAAAAGACATTATTGTAAACTTTTAATTCCCACACCTAGTTCAAAATGATGTATTTGTGATATCTTCCTTCCTTACACACAGCTGATGATAACCCGATCGATGTTCAATCTTTGAAAAGCAATGGTCTCCATGAAGTTTATCAAAAAATAATCAATTTGTGGTATAGGATAGTTGTTCTTTATTGAAATATAATTGATTTACCTGTAATCAATTCATAGTTTCATGGATCCATTTTTCTTCTTGTCAAAGAGTACAGGGGCTCTCCATGGAGAAACACTAGGTTTAATAAATCCTTTGTTACTCAATTCCTCCAGTTGTTTCATTAACTCCACTAATTCTATAATGTCAATTCTATAGGGATTCCTTGATATAGGTCTTGCACCAGGAATTAAATCAATACAGAAATCTACTTCCCACTCTGGTGGATGTCCAGGTAAATCCTATGGAAATACATCGATGTATTCTTTCACAATATGTACATCTTCAATTTGAATATTTTTTTACTCACCCATATATTTTGTGATCTCTTCCTATCCAAGAATTTCATTTAGTAGAGCTTCTGGGGGAGGATCAAGATAAAAATCTTTTGGTGAGGTTTCTGCTCTAAAGATAAGGGATTCTATACCATTTTCAAAAATTGTAACTTACTTCTTCTTGAAATGGATCTTCACATCATAATTTGATATCCAATTCACACCAATAATTATATCAAATTCAATAATTGGTATGATGATAGGGTTAGAAACTAAAGCACATTTATATTTCATGATGGGGACTAATCGACACATCTTTGTCGCAATGATACCTCCCATAGGAGTTTTGACTGACAACTACTTTATTAAATAAAATTGGTCATGTATAATTTTCATGGAAAACTATGAAGATATAAATGAATTAAATGATCTAAAATCAAATAAATAATTCACTAAGTTTTAGTAAATAACTTAAGTACCTTCCACCATATCATTAGGAACTTCAACCTCAGTGGTTGTAATTGTGTATTCTCTCCCTTTCTCTTGTGTCCTTTTATAAGGCATGTTTCCATGGAACTTAGGACACTCATTTGAATAGTGTCCCATCACTATAAAATTGTAGCATTGAACATCATTGAATTGTTTATTATCCTTGCATTAAATATATCAATGACCATTTTCTCCACAATTATAGCAAACCCCATGTGTTTAATCATTTCTCGGGATGATTCTTTATACAGTTCTCGCATAATGGAAATTTCTTCATTCTCATATTCTTCATTGGAACTTCAACTTTTCCATGGTTATTAGAATTCATCTTATTATCTTGATTTCCATTGAACAAATTGGATCTAGAAAATTCCTTCAAAATTTTTATAGAACTTAATAAAAGTTAATCATATGATGAAAATGTTTGAGAAGACAATGCCCCTTGAAGACTCAGCTGAAGACCTTAAATAAATGATATATCTTGTCTTATGAATCTCCTATATGTAACATATAGCATACCTATCTAATATTTTGAAGGTATCCTCATACTCCACAACACTCTATTCTCCCCTTTTCTTTAAGATAAGGAATTTTCTCTTTATTTAATTTCATTGTTTATGAGAGAAATATTTGTTGAATAATATTTCCTTAAAAGTTATACATTCCATATTATCCATTTTATCTTCCTTTTTGGTATTCTAGATCAAGTACTACCATTTATCAGAATCACCCTTAAGTAAATATACTTCTAGTACTACCTTTTCATTTTCATTGAATTCTAATGCCAGAAATATCTTTTCAAGGGGCTTGATCCACTGCTCAGCTACTAGCGGATTAGTAGTCCCACTAAAAGATGGGGGATTCTACCGCATGAAATGGTCAAGTACAAGTGTAGCATGGTAATTGTAACATCCCAAGTAATTAATGAATAATAGATATTTTTATCTATGTCTATTAATGATTAAGATAGTGTTTTAGAGGCTTAAAATGAAAATAAACACAATCTTATGCATGGAATACACTAATATTCTTAAAAGATTGTTTTACTGCCTTTTGATGGCAAACCATTTTTAAATCTATCTTTTGACAATTTTATAAGCTATGTTTGTCAAAATAAACTTATTCTTTATTATTGGGACATCAAAATTTACTTTGTGTGAATTTTTGGTATTTTTCAGACAATGTTCATTTTTTAATGAATAGTGAAAAATACTGCATTTTACATCAAAACTGCTTTTTAATCTAATTTATTTATATGATTAGATTATCTTTTGAATTGGTTTTAAAGTGAAATTAGAAAATATTTTTACCATTAAATCCAATGGTGGTCTTTGGAATTAATTTCACTTTGAAATCAGACTTAAACTGGTGTCAATCTTTTGATACTTATTGTTTCATAAAAACATGCTATTTGTCATGACAGCAGGAATTAATTATTAAATTAATTAATGTGACTTATATGTTTTGAATTTTTTAAAATAGAATTAATTTTTGAATTCGGAATATCAAATATAGCTTAGGGTGAATTTTTGGTATTTTTCTGAAAAACATCAATTTTTGATGAATAGTGAAATCACTAAGTGGTACTTATAAAAACTGATTTTTCATTTAAATGAAATTTTACCACTTCTGTGTTTTGAATTTCAAAAATCCTACATAAATGGTTTTCATTAAGAAGTAAAATTTGGTTCAATGAGATTAAAATAATTTTTTGGTGAATAGTAACTCTTAAGTTCTTAATCGCGATTAGAGGTAATTAGGGTAGTTTAAGGTAAAAATAATGCTTTAATAAAATGAGATGAACTTGACACAGTCCTACCCTAATTGGATGTTTCATGGCCGACCAGGACAATCCATGGGTCAACTTGGGGACCCCATGGAGCCACTTTGGTTGGGAAATGACATAAATATCTTTTTATTTAATGTAAAAGTAAAAATGACACAAACATGAGATGTTTTACTAAAACAATTTTTACATGGGGTTATAAAGATCATATTTTTGATTATAAATAGTCATTTGAAAGATAAAAGGATTTCCTACATAATAGTATTTTTTTTATAATTTTTATACTTTAAATAAATAAAATTATTTATGACATCTTGATGATGTAGCGATGACCTCATTATTTAACGATTTAAATAAAATGGGATGATAATGTAAAATCTAAGACCTACACATAGAAAAAACCTATTGGATGGGTGGATTTAGAACCCTTATCACCTTATCCTCGAAACACATCAATGTGGGACCTCTTAAATCCGAATACCATTTTAAAATAAAGTGACTTTTCTTTACCTTCCAAGAGTGCCCCTCCTCTCCTCTTATAAAAGCCCCCCACCTCTACCTCCTTACCCACACTCCCAAAGCCTTTGGCTCAGCCAACCCCTGCCCATTTTGTCTCTACACATCCCTATATTACTCCTTGAAGCCTCACTTTGAGCAGAAGTCTTCCCAAGGAATCCTTTGATCTCAAATCTAAGAGAGTTACCTGATTTTAAGGTAATGTCTTCTTTTGAGTCCTTTTTTTTATTTTGCTTCTCCAACCCCCTAAACTCTTTTTATTCTTTTCTTTTGTAAAAACTCAAGTATACCCAATATACTAGGATGTTGTTATAAGAAGTATTCGAGATACACTTACACACACCTACATCTAATGGTTAACGAACATACAGTTTCCGTGGATGGTGAATTTATGCCTCCCGAAACGATGATTGTTCAACATTCTTTTAACACCTTCAAAGGTGTCCATTAATATGTAACTATATTTATATATGATATATAATATGTTTATGTTTTCCTTAAGATTATGTATTTTTCTTTTTGGTCATACCTTTATGGTTTCCATTATGGGTAAACGCGATATCTTCATTTAAGGAAGTACGGACTACCGCCCCCTCAAAGTGATTTGATTCGTTAAATACCATATGTGGGACGTATAAAGGATGGAACTATGATATTATATATGATATTATACTGTAATTATAATATACCTTTATATCATTATGATTCCATTCTATAAAATACGAAATAGAAATGAAAGTAGCGTTCCTGTGTACGTACGGCTTACCGTCTCCATGAACGGTGCATTTCATTTCTTACCTCTAAATGATTATGTAATATTATAAATGCTTGTATATACTGGATATATATGATATATACATAATTATTATAATTCTGGATATAATGGATACATGAACAACATGTAATTATAAAGGGTTTATTTTTTACTCAAGTACCAATGATCGTTAAAACGACCGTTATTAACTTAAATAATTACATAGTGTTCATGAAATGGCAATAAGTGATATAAAAGGAATAATGAACTTGAAAAAGGTTCTTAAACAAGTAGAAATTAACTGAAGTTTATTATTCAGGAGATTAAAGAACGACCGAGTCAATTCAGACCTGAGGTATGGGACTTCGTCTCAATCTCCTTTCATTGAGGCATATTTTGTTTTATACACAACCTTCTTTTATATGGTGTATAAACACCTTTGACTTTTACGTTTATTCAAAAGGAATATTTTTTATACAAAGCGTTTACTAAACGACAAAAGGGAATGTTTTTGTCGTACGTATGCGGCGACAACGACTTCTCCTCCGCCGTGACCATTATTTGGGTTTTGGCTTCCTCTACAAGCCATACCTTGTTTTTAAAAGAAAAATAAATACCATGTTTTAATTTTCTTTTCTTTTGGTATTGAAAATGGTTTTCAGGATGTTTTTATATCAATGTGTTGTATTGATATCTTGTGATTGAAAGGTGGAAATGTTATGTTTCCTTTATGCATGTTTTATGTGATATGATTATGTTGAGGTTCTTGGGCATTATTATGAAGACGGGTGGTTCCGTGATAAAATAAGGGCGGCTGAGCCCGATATAGCTCTCCAATGCATTGGGTAACGCGAAGGAGTGAAACGTTAAGGTTTCTACGAAGAGATTTAGGGAATATACTGTGATGGGTATTCCAAACGTAACCAAGAGGGTTACTCCCTATGTAAGAATGTTATGAATGCCTCAAGTTACCTTTATGTCTTATGATTTCTATGATTTATTCATGATTTGATGAGGTATGTTAAAGTGCTTATGTTTTATAGGTAATGTATGATTTCATTCTTATGTATATATGTACCCATGTTTCCTTTCCATATTTTTATATCCCTTACTGAGCTTTTTATGCTCATCCCAAGTTATTTTGAAATGTTTTTCACAGGTCAAGGGAAAGGTACATGATATGATGATAGTGTCAAGGAAGTGTCAAGAAAGAATCCATGTTTTATTCTAAATATGTTTCCATTGATGGGAAAGAATAATACTATCTTTATGTAACCACTTTGTTTATATGTGGAATGTAATGCAAGTTTTATGATCTAATTCTCTAAAACTCTAAACCCGAAAAGATCCACAATGTGTAATCTTGTAATAACTCAAGATTAAGTAAGGTTTAAGGTTGGGGCCTTATAGTTGGTATCAAAGGTCGGTTTAGATAACTTTAGAAGTTAGAATTCTATTAAATGATTATCCAAAAAAAATTTGGTCAAATTGAAGTGATATAGCATTTGAAGATTACCATGTTGCTTCATCTAAGACATGTTTGTTCAGAATGGTTTTCCGTAGAGAAAACAGGGAACCAGTGATAAGAAGGCATACAGAAGGTAATAACCTTCCGAATTAGAATCCTCAGATGGTCGGAATTGGAACTGAACAGTTTGTTGGAGTAATGGCGCAGTTGACTCAAGCGATAAATGGTGGTGGTATCTATACACGAGATCAACCAGATCAACCGCAGAGGAACATGTCAGTGGTGGAATATTTCATGAGGCAACATCCCCCATCATTCAGAGGATCATCTGACCCTGTGCTAGCTGAAGGGTGGATTAAATCACTGGAGAAGATTTTTGATGTCATGGGGTGTTCAGACAATCAAAAGGTTAGTCTTGTTATTTACCGTTTGGAGGGTGAAGCAGATCAGTGGTGGTTGATGGTTAAAAATATCAGGGACGCTGATGAGATTGATGCTCTCGACTGGGATGAATTCAAAGGTATGTTTCTTGAGAAGTATTTTCCAAAGGCTGTTCAACTTAGGATGGAAAATCAATTCTTAGAATTGAGGAAAGAGGAAGACTCAGTGGCTGCCTATGAAGAAAGGTTCACTCGATTGGCAAGGTATGCTCCAAATTTTATCTGAGACCTTGATAGTAAAATAAATCATTTTTACTCAGGATTAAATCCAAAATACTGAAGGGCATTAGCTTCTCATGAGTTTAAAAGTTATGAAAAGCTTGTTCGATGTGCTGAGAGGTGGAAATGGAGTTTGCTGATGATCAAGTGTTCTATAGCAACCAACAGAAGAAGAGACCGAGGTGGCAGGAGAAAGGTAAGAATTCTTCAAAAAAGTCTGATGGTAAGAAAACTAAGTTTCCAGTTTGTGATAAATGTGTTAAAAGGCATTCTGGGGAATGTCTTCTGAATTCTGGAAAGTGCTACCGATGTGGTAAGATGGTACATAAGGCTTGTGATTGCACTGAAAAAGATCAAGGTGATGGTAAGACCAAATTTGATTTACAGTTAGTGAAATGTTTTAAGTGCAATGAGATGGGTCACTATGAAAATGAGTGTCTGACAAAGAGCTCGAGTGATGGGAAGCAGTTAGACTACAAGCAGAAAGGGTTGGTGAAATCCTTTGCAACTACTTCAGCAGATGTTGGGCCATAAAATGAAGTTGTATCAGGTACTTTGTTTTTTTTCAGATTATGCCAGTGTGTTGTTTGATTCGGGGTCTACACATTCTTTCATTTCTGAAACCTTTTCTAGTAAAATGGGAATACCATCTCAAGAAATGACTCCTGAACTTTTGGTAAAAACACCTGGGGGAAATGTTGAGGCAAAAATAATTTTTAAGAATCTTCCTATCCTTATTTTTGGAAAGAACCTACTTGCAAACCTTATTTTTCTACCTCTAGTAGAGTTTGATGTTATCCTTGGTATGGATTAGCTCTCTATTTACCATGCTAAGATTGACTATAAAGCTAAAGAAGTTTCTTTTCAGAAAGACTTTCAGTTTGTGTACAATAATGAACCCTTAATGTTGATAACTTATCAAGAGGCCAAGAAACTTGTAAAAGATGGAAATGAATGTTACCTTACACACATCATTGAAAATAAAGGAACTGTTCAAATTAATGATGTGCCAGTGGTAAATGAGTATCCTGATGTTTTTTCTGATGAGTTTCCTGGAATAATACCAGATCGGGAAGTTGAGTTTACTGTTGACTTAGTTCCTGATGCTAATCCAATTTCAAAACCCCCTTATCGAATGGCTCAAATTAAACTTTTAGAGTTGAAGGAGAAATTGCAAGATTTATTAGAGAAAGGTTTCATTCGACCTAGCACATCACCATGGGGTGCTCCTTTTTTATTTGTTAAAAAGAAAGATGGTTCAATGAGACTTTGCATTGATTATAGAGCCTTGAATAACATCACTGTTAAGAACAAATATCCTTTGCCTCATATCGATGATTTGTTTGATCAGCTCCAGGGAGCTCAGTATTTTTCAAAGATTGACTTGAGATCGGGGTACCATCAGTTGAAGGTAAAGGAAGCAGATGTTCTGAAGACCGCGTTCTGTACAAGATATGGCCATTATGAATTTGTAGTAATGCCTTTTGGTCTAACCAATGCACCTGCTGTATTCATGGACTTAATGAATAGAATTTTCCATGAGTTCTTGGATAAGTTTGTGGTGGTTTTCATTGATGATATTTTGGTGTTTTCTAAAAGTTAAGAGGAGAATGAAAGACATTTAAGGGTTATTTTTCAAACCTTAAAAGAAAAGAAATTGTATGGGAAATTCAGTAAGTGTGAGTTTTGGTTGCAAAAAATTTCTTTCCTTGGTTACATTGTTTCTAAAGATGGGATAACTGTTGATCCTGCAAAAACAAAATTTGTTAAAGAATGGCCAAGACCCACAAATGTAACTAAGATTTGTATCTTCCTTGGTTTTCCAGGCTATTACCAAAGGTTTGTTAGAAATTTTTCACGGTTATCTAGTCCAATGACTAAGTTACTCGGAAGGGTGTTAAGTTTATCTGGACAAAAGAATTTGATGATTGTTTTCAGGAATTGAAAAGAAGATTGGTGAATGCTCTAGTTTTGGCACTACCTTCTAGGAATGGTGAGTTTTTTATATACAGTGATGCTTCATTGAAAGGACTTGGTTGCGTCCTAATGCAGAATGATCAGATAATTGCTTATGCTTCACGATAGTTGAAACTCATGAGGTAAATTACCCTACACATTATTTGTAATTAGCTGTTGTTGTTTTCGCTTTAAAAATTTGGAGGCATCATTTGTATGGATTAAAGTGTGAAATATATACTGATCACAAAATTTTAAAGTATATATTCACTCAGAAAGAGTTAAACATGAGACAGAGGAGATGGCTGGAATTAATCAAGGATTATGATTGTAAAATTCATTACCATCCGGGAAAAGCAAATAAAGTGGTTGATGCTTTGAGTCGAAAAAGTAATGCTTCATTAGAAATGTTGCGTTTGGAACGTGATCCTTTGGTTAAGGATTTGATGAACTTTGGCATAGAAGTTGTTGGTGCAGGAAGTTCTTCTGTTTTGTTTCAGGTATTAGTGAGATCATCTCTATCAGATAGAATCAAGCAATCACAGAAGCAAGACAGTGAGTTGCAGAAAAAGGTAGAGTTGGTTCAGAAAGGTAAGTTGCCTGAATTCAACATTGATAATGATTGCATTTTGAGATTTGTGAAGAGATTGTGTGTGCCTTTTGATTCACAGTTTAAGAGAGAGTTGTTATGTGAAGCTCATAGTTCTCCGTTTTCATTTCATCCTGGCAGTACTAAGATGTACAGAGATCTACAGGAGTATTACTGGTGGGATGGAATAAAAAGAGATATTGCTGATTTTATTGTGAAGTGTTTGACATGTCAACAGGTTAAAGCAGAGCGGTAGTTACCGAAAGGGATGCTTCAGCCTTTACCAGTGCCAGAGTGGAAATGGGAGAATATATCCATGGACTTTGTTGTGGGATTACCGAAGACATCTCGAGGTAATAATGAAATCTGGTTTATTGTTGATCGCTTGACTAAATCTGCTCATTTCCTTACTATACGAGATACTTTTTCCCTAGATCAACTTTCCCGTTTGTATCTTAAATAGATAGTCAGGTTACATGGAGTTCCCCTCTCCATTGTATCTGATCGTAATCCCAGGTTCACTTCTAACTTTTGGAAAGGCCTTCAGAAGTCGTTGGGTACTGAATTAAATTTTAGTACAGCTTTTCATCCTCAATCAGATGGGTAGTCAGAACGAACAATTCAGACATTGGAGGATATGCTACGTTCTTGCTCTATGGATTATCAGGGAAGTTAGGACCAACATCTTTCTTTGGTTGAATTTTCATATAATAACAGTTTTCATTCCAGTATATAGATGGCACCATTTGAGGTGTTATATGGGAAGCGGTGTCGAACTCCAGCTTTCTGGGATGAAGTGGGTGAAAGGAAGTTGATGGGACCAGAATTTGTTGAAGAGATGGTAGAAAAAGTTCAGCTGATTCAGAAGCACATGAGAACACCTCAGAGCAGGTAGAAGAGTTATGCGGATAACCGGAGGAAGGATCTATCTTTCGAGGTAGGTGATCATGTTTTTCTCAAGGTTTCTCCTTGGAAAAGTGTGATGAGATTTGGTAAGAAAGGAAAGTTGAGTCCAAGGTTTATTGGACCATATGAAATTCTGGATAGAATTGGATCAGTTGCATACCGGGTGGCTTTACCTCCGAGTTTATCTCAAGTACACAATGTTTTTCACGTTTCGATGTTGAGAAAGTATATGCCAGATCCATCTCATGTTTTGAGTCCAGAGGTAGTTCAGCTGGAAGAGAACCTATCTTATGAGGAACAACCGGTCCAGATTCTTGACCACAGGGAGCAAGTGTTACGAAATAAGGAGATTAATCAGGTAAAGGTTTTGTGGAAAAGCCACATGATGGAAGAGGCAACATGGGAATCTGAAAATGTAATGAGGGATAAGTACCCCCATTTATTCGTTAAGTAAATAAATTGCGGGGACGCAATTTTCAAAAGGGGGGAAGGATGTAACATCCCAAGTAAGTAATGAATAATAGATATTTTTATCTATGTTTATTAATGATTAAGATACTATTTTAGAGGCTTAAAATGAAAATAAACACAATCTTATGCATGGAATACACTAATATTCTTAAAAGATTGTTTTACTGCCTTTTGATGGAAAACCATTTTTAAATCTATCTTTTGACAATTTTATAAGATATTTTTGTCAAAATAAACTTATTCTTTATGATTGGGACATCAAAATTTAATTTGTGTGAATTTTTGGTATTTTTCAGACAATGTTCATTTTTTAATGAATAGTGAAAAATACTGCATTTTACATCAAAACTGCTTTTTAATCTAATTTATTTATATGATTAGATTAACTTTTGAATTGGTTTTAAAGTGAAATTAGAAAATATTTTTACCATTAAATCCAATAGTGGTCGTTGGAATTAATTTCACTTTGAAATCAGACTTAAACTAGTGTCAATCTTTTGATACTTATTGTTTCATAAAAACACACTATTTGTCATTACAGCAGGAATTAATTATTAAATTAATTAATGTGACTTATATGTTTTGAATTTTGTAAAATAGAATTCATTTTTGAATTCGGAATATCAAAATATATCTTAGGGTGAATTTTTGGTATTTTTCTGAAAAACTTCAATTTTTGATGAATAGTGAAACCACTAAGTGGTACTTATAAAAACTGATTTTTCGTTTAAATGAAATTTTACCACTTCTGTGTTTTGAATTTCAAAAATCCGACATACATGGTTGTCATTAAGAATTAAAATGTGGTTCAATGAGATTAAAATATATTTTTGGTGAATAGTAACTCTTAAGTTCTTAATCGCGATTAGAGGTAATTAGTGTACTTTAAGGTAAAAATAATGCTTTAATAAAATGAGATGAGCTTGACACATGTCCTACCCTCATTGGATGTGACATGGCTGACCAAGACAATCCATGGGTCCACTTGGGGACCCCATGGAGCCACTTTGGTTGGGAAATGACATAAATATCTTTTTATTTAATGTAAAAGTAAAAATGACACAAACATGAGATGTTTTACTAAACAATTTTTACATGGGGTTATAAAGATCAGATTTTTTATTATAAATAGTAATTTGAAAGATAAAAAGATTTCCTGCATCATAGAATTTTTTTATAATTTTTAGACTTTAAATAAATAAAATTATTTATGACATCTTGATGATGTAGCGATGACCTCATTATTTAACGATTTAAATAAAATGGAATGATAATGTAAAATCTAAGAACTACACAGGGCCAAAACCTATTCTATGGGTGGATTTCGAACCCTTATCACCTTATCCTCGAAACACATCAATGTGGGACCTCTTAAATCCGAATACCATTTTAAAATAAAGTGACTTTTCTTTACCTTCCAAGAGTGCCCCTCCTCTCCTCTTATAAAAGGCTCCCACCTCTACCTCCTTACCCACACTCCCAAAGCCTTTGGCTCGTCCAACCCCTGCCCATTTTTTTTCTCCACATCCCTCTATTACTCCTTGAAGCCTCACATTGGGCAGAATTCTTCCCAAGGAAGCCTTTGAGCTCAAATCTAAGAGAGTTACCTGATTTTAAGGTAATGTCTTCTTTTGAGTCCTTTTGTTTGATTTTGCTTCTCCAACCCCCTAAACTCTTTTTATTCTTTTCTTTTGTAACAAATACAGTATCCCCAATATACTAGGATGTTGTTATAAGAAGTATTTGAGCTACACTTACACACACCTACATCTAATGGTTAACGAACATACTGTTTCCGTGGATGGTGAATTTATGCCTCCCGAAACGATGATTGTTCAACATTCTTTTAACACCTTCAAAGGTGGACATTAAGATGTCACTATATTTATATATGATATATAATATGTTTATGTTTTCCTTAAGCTTCTGTATTTCTCTTTTTGGTCATACCTTTATGGTTTCTATTATGGGTAAACGTGATATCTTCATTTAAGGAAGTGCGGACTATCGCCCCCTCAAAGTGATTTGATTCGTTAAATACCATATGTGGGACGTATAAAGGATGGAACTATGATATTATATATGATATTATACTATAATTATAATATACCTTTATATCATTATGATTCCATTCTATAAAATACGAAATAGAAATGAAAGTAGCGTTCATGCGTACGTACGGCTTACCGTCTCCATGAACGATGCATTTAATTTCTTACCTCTAAATGATTATGTAATATTATAAATGCATGTATATACTGGATATATATGATATATACATAATGATTATAATTCTGGATATAATGGATTCATGAACAACATGTAATTATAAAGGGTTTATTTTTGACTCAAGTACCAATGATCGTTAAAACGACCGTTATTAACTTAAATAATTACATAGTGTTCATGACATGGCAATAAGTGATATAAAAGGAATAATGAACTTGAAAAAGGTTCTTAAACAAGTAGAAATTAACTGAAGTTTATTATTCAGGAGATTAAAGAATGACCGAGTCAAGTCGGACCCGAGGTATGGGACTTCGTCTCAATCTCCTTTCATTGAGGCATATTTTGTTTTATACACAACCTTCTTTTATATGGTGTATAAACCCCTTTGACTTTTACGTTTATTCAAAAGGAATCTTTTTTATACGAAGTGTTTACTAAATGACAAAAGGGAATGTTTTTGTCGTACGTATGCGGCGACAACGACTTCTCCGCCGCTGTGACCATTATTTGGGTTTCGGCTTCCTCTACAAGCCATACCTTGTTTTTAAAAGAAAAATAAATACCATGTTTTTATTTTCTTTTATTTTGGTATTGAAAATGGTTTTCATGATGTTTTTATATCAATGTGTTGTATTTATATCTTGTGATTGAAAGGTGGAAATGTTATGTTTGCTTTATGCATGTTTTATGTGATACGATTATGTTGAGGTTCTTGGGCATTATTATTAAGACGGGTGGTTCCATGATAAACTAAGGGCGGGTGAGCCCGATATAGCTCTCCAATGCATTGGATAACGCGAAGGAGTGAAACGTTAAGGTTTCTCTGAAGAGATTTAGGGAATATACTGTGATGGGTATTCCAAACGTAACCAAGAGGGTTACTCCCTACGTAAGAATGTTATGAATGCCTCAAGTTACCGTTATGTCTTATGATTTCTATGATTTATTCCTGATTTGATGAGGTATGTTAAAGTGATTATGTTTTATGGGTAAAGTATGATTTCATTCTTATGTATATATGTACCCATGTTTCCTTTCCATATTTTTATATCCCTTACTGAGATTTTTATGCTCATCCCAAGTTTTTTTGAAATGTTTTTCACAGTTCAAGGGAAAGGTACATGATATGATGATAGTGTCAAGGAAGTGTCAAGAAAGAATCCATGTTTTATTTTAAATATGTTTCCATTGATGGGAAAGAAGAATACTATCTTTATGTAACCACTTTTTTTATATGTGGAATGTAATGAAAGTTTTATGATCTAATTCTCTAAAACTCTAAACCCAAAAAGATCCTCAATGTGTAATCTTGTAATAACTCAAGATTAAGTAAGGTTTAAGGCTGGGGCCTTATAGTAATTCTTCATAGCCTGAGTATGTTGTCCCAATATGGTCATGTTCTGATCTTCTCCAACATTGAATGTGTTGACTTGATCAGTGGGTAAATCCCTAAATTGTCCATGAGTATTGATTCTCCTTCTTCCATTAGGTTCCATTTCTAAATAATGGCATACACTAGATTAGGTTATTTATCATAATTTATAGTCCTAAATAGAAAAGTATTTATCATAAATTGAAATTCTATGCATAGCTAATCTCATAAATATGGTTTCTTTGAGGAAAATTTTCTTTCAAATCCTTCATAATGGATTATAAAGATAATGTGAATTATCCTAAGCATATCCCTCAGGAGTTTCAAACCAAGAGTTCAGCAAGGTCCATTATCGTGTTCTAGGATACCTCAGGTCAATCCTGAAACTCCATGTCAGAGTTTTCACTCCAAGGTACATCTATGTCGGAGCCACCTATACTTGTTTATATCTAGATAGGGATTTATTTTCTAGAAATATCAACATAATCTATTCCTTACCAAAATTATAGAATGTTCTTATTTTTTTATCCTCAAAGATCATCTTATGGCTTTGTTCCCTAATCTATGATTTCAAATATAGTTTTGATGTTTTCTAATAAACTTCCTTTGATACCAATTGTAATGCCCCGACCCCAGAAGCTTGGAGTCGGTGCATTATTAAATACATTGGCATGGTTAAAAGGAAACAAATACTGAAGTAATGATTAGGTTAGTAGTCTTGAAAAAAACTAGATACACACATGAAACTCATATTACATTGAGAAAGGTAAAAAAATACAATACATAACAAAAACTAATAAACTAAATCCATGAGAACTGAATAAATAGTTTATACTTCATATCCTATTAAAGGTAAAAAACTGAAAGGGGTGAGCTCAAATGTTTAGTAAGGGTTACAAAAAGTGGAAGTATGAATCAAGAATAACTAAATCATAAACAAATATGGAATGGTGAATAAATGAAAAACACATGTCATTAATAAACTGAGAATGAAACTACATCTATAGATTTTGTCATTGTGAAAACCTCATGGATAGTAATAACTGAAAATGAATAAAGAGAATTATTATTAATTGGAAATCATGTATCTAGAAATGATACCACTATACCATCAGAACAGTTTATGTCTGTGGGTAGAAACCAGTCCGATTTTTGGAAACAAACTCAAAGGGTTTGTCCCCAACTGATTTGTCTCATGAGACCTATCGATGCATAAAGGAGCTATATCAGGCCCCACCCATCACTAAAATTCCAAATTATTATTTGTACATAGATTTAATACAAGTATAATATTCCTTATTAATATTTTTATAGAGTAGTGGATAAGGATTCATCAATATTTACATAGTTAAAACAACATTCCAAATAAATAGCGTATATAAAAGGGTATACATCTTAAGATAATAATCATATCCCTTAAAACAAAATATGGATATATAATATTTTTACAATTTCAATTGAAAAATTATCTCAAATGGGAATTGGATACATGACATAAGAAGTATTTGGCACACAATACCAAGTAAGTCTCAATGAAATAGAAATTGAGACAAAGTCCCTAACCACGTTGTAATTAATCGAGTCGTATAACCAAAAACTAATAACCAAAAAATTAATCATAGAATAACATGAATATAAATATAACCATGATATTATACATAAAATGGTAGTACACATACTCCACATTCAATAAATAAGTGGTGGACAATGGAAATCTCACAGAAATAAAAGTGAAATAAGAAACCCCTTACCATATGCCCGAAGGTGTTCTCGATTGATCCCAATGACCTGAATAATACTATTTTTCCTCATTAATTAATAATTCCATAACCTAATATACATTTAATATATTTATTATGTCCTAATTAGGTTCACTTATTGCCTTTTTGTGGGTTTAAGAGGTTCAATTTTATCGTTTTGGAAGCATTTTCTTCCTTGGTTTTCATGATCAGTTTACTTATATTCGTGAATGGAAGTTCATTTGAAATGTGGTTATGTGTCCAAAATTGTTAATATATATTATTATTGAAATTAAATATATATAATTTAACTTATAATTATTTTGGGTTATATACCATGAGGATGACTCATTAGTTAAAAGTTAATTACAAATGTTTGGATTAACTTGGTGGTTTTGTGCATAATGAACTTGTTTTGTATTATTATTTTATATTATGAGTGTTTAAGGGTTCCAGAACATTTCATAAATTAAAATACATATATAATGATCTGTTTAAACCATTAAAAATGTTTCATGGCCAGTATTTAATATAGTATTAGAAATTAAAAACTCTTCGTCCTTGAATGTGATAAATTAACACATCTCAAATGATATTTTCATTTGCATTGTAAGAGGTGGGGGAAAGGGACATGATGATGAAATATTAAATTAGAATAATAAAATTCCAGTCCATGTAAGTTAATATAATTATCATAGAATTTGGATGTGGATATTCTAGGATAGAGAAACAAAAGAATAGAACTTGTAAAATAATTTGAAAGAAAATGGAAGAGAGGTTCACCTCTTGAGTACTCCTTGAGAATCTCTTTATGGAATTTGTTTTGTGCCTTTTGATGATAACAATAGGTCTTGAATATTGGGGTAAGTCTTAGGAAGTGTATTTGATAGATCTTAGGCAAGGCTCAAATCTTGAGTGGTGTGGGAGGAAGAGGGATGATGGGTGGTTTATATAGTAGAGGGGATGAGGGATTTTACATTATTTTAATCATTATTTTAAAATATTTTCTCAAGACTATGAATAGTCTTGAGTCATGTGATCCAAAATAGTAATAATTACACGTGATTTTGAACCAAGTGTTCTTACATCAGCCTTTCATCGCCTATGATGCAGAAAAACAAGTATTTAGCATTTATCGTAATTTATCGTATTTTACTATTCATCAAAAATTCAAGAATTTCATAAAAATCCCAAAATTTTACTCTAAAAATTTTTCAACCTGTAGAATTAAAAAATGAACACCATTTTTTGAGAATAATTTTCTAAATATTATTAATTTAATTTCTAAATAAAATCATATTTTACTCAAAAATAACAATTTAAATATATAAATCATTTTTTAACAAATTGAAAAATTGAACAACATCTCATTTCCTTATAACCTTAAGAAAACAAAATAATAATATGATTTACTATTCATAAGTGTAATATTACTATTCCTATTACAATTCATAAGGATATGTTACTATTCACCAAAAAATAAGTTGGTTCTATCAGACTACAAATAACTTACTGATCACAACCGTAGATTTCCGTTTTTTAAATTAAAAACAAAGAAGTGGCATATTTAAGATTAATGGGTAGGTTATGACTTTCACCTATAAATTAAAAAGTGTTGATTTAGAGAGAATCAGTGCTTCAATAAATATAGTCTATCTAATGAATTGAATGTATTTAAGAGAAACATACCATAGAATGTTTGGGGTGTTATATGGTCGATTTATTCTAGCCCAATCAACAAACCCACATGATAAACATGTGCAACCACGCAATGATAGGCCTCTTCCTGATCTATCATTCATTAATGATCAAATTGAAAGAAGACACATGTTTGATATACACACCAAGGTGCATGTACATGCAGTGAGAAATAAATCTTAGTAGGTCACCCCCAATGTTGAACCTATAAACTGATGTCGTAAGTGCCTGATCATGAAATATACTCAGCATAATTGGAACATAACTAAAAATAAATAAAAATAAAACCACCATAAAACCTTTGGACCAACACCTCAATTGACCATACCTGCATTTTCCAATGTTGGGGTGTCAGTGATCACATCTCCATGACCATGCCTCCCAAACAACATGTGGTCTCCATACCCATTTCAACTACAACCAAACCTAAAAATTCAAAGAACTCATCCTATTATAGTCCTATCATCTGGGATGTTAGTCTAATCCATCCCCTACTATGTCCTTATAATCTCAATCATGATCGCTTACATGGAACCTAGAAACACTTATCCAATGTACCACCCAAAATTACTACCAAACCCAGGCCATCCATCTAAAATCTAACCCATGTATCATAAATAAAAGTTCATAGAGCATCATTCCAAAACCTAAACCATATATCATATAAATTTTTCCTTGAGAATCAGTACAGAACCTAAACCATAAATCAATATTATTACCTAGAGCATCAGTCTGAAAAATAAACCCTGGACCCATAGAATCATTCTACAATCCATCATAACTGGTATTCCATTAATTCCACAAGCATCATTCAAGCACATAAATAGTAAATTATATTATTTGTATCTAGAGCCTCAATTTAAAATATAAGAGATATAGTATAATATCCATGCCTGAAACCTCAATACAACATCTAACCACTAACATGTGATGTCATATCCACAATACTCAAAAATATCAACAACATGTCTGAAGCCTCAATTCATCACTCATACCATAAACAAAATATTGGTATTGATATGAATCCTCTTGTCCAAATTTCTCAATTAAGGTTATCTAAAACCATATTTATGGATTTTCTATCCATATATCTCAACCATCAATACCCTTACTAGTAAATCAGGTTCCAAAACAGGGTAATTCAACCATATCACAACATCCACATAGGTCTGAACCAAGTCTCAAAATCCACAACCCAGAAAAATCCTAACAAGGGATGGTCGAACACCCATGCCCATCAAAAGATCCTCAATTATCCCAAAGTCCCTAGAAAGTTTAAGAAACTCAATGAGGGTTCATCTATCTATTACAATTACTTGGTCCAATTCCAATATAGGAAACATCCTCAAGTGTCCCTCAGTGGCCTCTAGATAATCTTCAATCCATAACATTCCAATAAAGGCATCCAAAGGAAAAACAATGCCCCACGGAATTTTCAACAGCCAACTACAACATCCATTGATCAGTTGATCATAAACCATACCACTCAGGGAGTCCTCATGAATCCCTCAAACACAGATAAATACCATAACAGAACCTAGATAAAACTATCATCAAATGATGTCAACCAAGTATAAATGCTTCAACCAATCTGATCCTAAAACATAGGATCTAATACACAACTATTCAAACCTCAAGAAATTGATACTACTATGTAGGGAAAAACCAATATCTCTCCAAATATTCTACACAATCACCCCTTCTAGGATCCATTCAAGGAACCTAAAATAGATCGAAATTGCATGATCAGGGCAAGCTGATCTTCAATCTCAACACCCTTACCCAGGAATCGTAGCTCACAACCTAACCCTCTAGATGATTCTAAATCCAAACCTCAAAGAAATCCTTATACTGGACTATATTAGATCAAAATACCATCCATGTGACCTCAATTGTAACACCCCAAGATTTCATCCTGTGTTATTTCTTCAAAATAATTCAATAACTTGCACTACACGCAACACTGAGTTCAAGCGCACCATGACTTACCAAACAAGCCGTTCAAAAGAGGTTATGAATAGTATTAACTAAATTTTAAACTTTATATAATCCTTATAATTTTAGAATCCATATTATGAGTTTCTTAGACATAATGTAAGAACAAATTCATTTTCAGTATTGCACTTTTACCAACTTTTAATAGTGAACCCTTTTTAAATACAATATTTTAAACTTTTTGACTAAATGGGGACATCAAAAATTTAAAATGAAACATCTCAAGCTTCCATGGTACGCTTTCCTTTGAATAATACAGTAGCGTGTGTTGTACGCAACTTCGAGTTCTAACACACACCACAACCACTCAAACTAGCCGTTATGAATAGTAATACCTAATTTTTGAAATTATATATATTTTATATTTCAAAATGGACTTAATTTTTGGATTCGGAATATCGAATTTAGCCTAGGGTGAAATTTTGGAACTTTTCGGATAAATTTAATATTTTGATGAATAGTGAAAATTACTAAATTTTAATTAAAAACAACTTTTTTAATAGAAATAATTTATATTGATAAATTATAAATTTGAGTGGTTTTAAAGTATATTTATAATATATTTTTACCATTTAATACAATGTTGGTCATTGGACATAATTTCACAATTAAACCGAACATAAACAAGTATCAATCTTTTGATAGTTATTATATCTTAAAAACACGCTTTTTGTTTTGACAGCGGGAATTAATTTTAAATTAATTTTTGTCAATTCTGTGTTTTGAATTTAGAAAAATGGATTCCATATTTGGAATCAGGATGTTCAAATTGTGTAAATAGGTAACTTTTATTTTTAGACATTTTGAATAATTACTGCGGTAAATATTTTATTTACCATGGTTAAGGGTAAATCCGGTAAATAAGGGTTAAAAAAATAATATTATAATAATACAAAATTACCCTAAAATGTGCCCTAACCTTATTGGTTGATACATGTTCGACCATGGGAATCTTTCGGTCTATTTTGGGACCCCATGGTGCCACTTGTAAGTGATAGGGACACTTTATTTTAATTAAGTTAAAATGAATACAAAAATGACACAAGCATATATCTTTTAGAAAAACAATTTTTACATAGGGTTATATATGTTGTATTTTCGACTATAAATATTAATTAGAAATCTAAAAATATTTCCTACATAATTATATTTTATATATAATTTTTAGACATTAAATAATTTAATTTATTTATGACACAATGATGATGCAGTAATTACCATAATAGTGAAAAATTAAAATAATTGATATTATAAATACCCAAATAAATATAATTTGAGACTTTTAATGAATTAAACTAATTTAATAGGATAATATGACATATTAGGATTGATTTAATCGACCTTGTTCGAAGTAATCATTCTGTTATAAGTTTCACAAAAATCAACTATTGAATAGTGTCAAAATTGACATAAAAGAGTGTTTAAAACAAATATTATATTATTAATTGATATTAAATTCTTAAAAATCTAAGGTTCGGCCAAGAGACTTATATCATGATAGGTGTATCATTAATGGACCACTTGGGGTCTCTTGGATGTATATAGTATGTTTATTAACTATATAATATAAAAATACAAAGTGACATGGTAAATGTCAAACTAATTAACTAAGAGTTAAAACTAAAAGATAAGGTTACTATAGTAACCCAAACCTGTCTAAATTCTATTGGTTGAATGTTTTTAGACCTATACCCACCTTAAAATTTAAATAATCAACTTTGGAGCCATTAGAAACCGAATATGAATTTATTATAAATTAATATTTCTGGCTTTTCCAAAGGTGCCCCTCACCCCTCTTATAAAAGGGCACCCCTCCTTCTCATTACTTCACACCTTAAAAGCCTTTTGGTTCTGCCAAACCCTACCCCAATACTCTCTAAACTTCCCTCACTATAACCTAGAGGCCTTATTTTTATCATAAAGACAACCTAAGCATCCCTTTTGATCAAATCAAAAGGAAGGACCCGAAGAAGAGGTAATGTTTTCACCACCCCTTTTCAAATTCATTTCTTCTTCCACTTCTTCTTTCTTTTTTATTACCATTATAAAATAATAACTCCAGTATCTTATATATACTGTGATGTTATTATAAATATTTTACAACCATATTCAGTATTCTATCCACCCTTTGAATAACATGTCACCATACGTGCGTATGAACAGCTTACCGTCTCCACGTCGTGGTGTAATTGTTATTAAATATATTATTATTTGGATGGGTATAATAATGATGTGTAACTCATGTAAATAATAAATATAACATGATAATTATTCTTTATATATGATATACCATCCAATTATATATTATTTTAATATCAAAATAATGATATTGTCGCTCGTGCGTATGTACGGACTACCGTCTCCACGAACGCGATGAGATTCATTCTCCATCGTATCCATTAAAGTATAATTATCATTTGATGATTTAAAAATTAGGTTTAAGGAATTGATATCATTTTTTATATGAATAAGATACAACCTATCCATAACAAACACGGATTATGTAACAAAACATATAAAATAAAACGAGTAAGTTAACACCCGAAACGACGATAATTCTAAGATATTATTAACAAATCAATGTTAAAAGATCATATATGATATCATATTAATATATATAATTCTTGTATAATTTAATAAAAATTATTTCACCATTATACAAGAGGTTAACCTACCCTCAACCAAGTAAAAGTGCAAGGTAAGGTTTATTTCACAATCTCTTCATTATCCGAGGTTGTTTATACGTAATAATCTACAGGGATTTCTTTATCATCCACATCCATGTTTCTTAAAAATGTATTTGAAAACATTTTTACAATTTACAAGAATATGTATTAAAGTCATTTATACCCTTTTTTTACTTTTTATAAGAGTTTTATAAAGGAATCTTTCTGTCTTTTTCCAAACAAGGTGCGTTTTAACCTTTTCGATGGAATTAAGGTAAGAATGTTTTTTTAACTTATACGGTGGGTGCGGTTATTTTCCACCGTAATAAAATCGTAGAAGCTTCCCTTATAAGCTTATAAGAATATTTTCAAAGAAAATTTTTTACTCTTAAATGATTTCAAAATGAATATTTTAATAATTTTTGAAAGGTACTCTTTATCAAGATCATAATTCTGAATGTTTTAAATATTTATCTTTCTAAATATTTTTAATTAATGTCCATGTTTTCAAAATGATTTTAAGGATTCATTTATATGGACATGAAGGTTTTGAAATGATATTTATTTTCAAAATTTTCAATGTGATATGGGACACTTTGATTCAAAAATATCTTTTAAATTACTTCCTTTATAAATGTGTGACTTTTCAATGATTTCGAGAAAAGAGATATTTCTCTCAAATAGTTTTGATTTCATCTATGTCAACATCCTTCGATGGATTTTAAGCTTATTTGAAGTTGATTTATTATGATAAAAAACTTCTATATTGTATTGAAGGTTTTGTGATATGTTTGACTGTGGATGTTCTATTTTTATACCATTCATGGTTTATGGTGAAAATATTGACATTTCGTATGCTAGTTTTAATACAAATGTTTATGTTATATTTAAACATTTTCATACGGGAATGCATTGGACTTAGTAAGTGACGGGTGGAGCCCGCTATAGCTCCTCGATGCATCGGTAGGTCTCATGAGACAAACTAGTGTCTTGGCACAAGGCCTTGGCAAAATCTTATTTTTAGTCTTGGCACGAGGCCTTGGATATGTGGTTATGATAGTCTGGAATTATGCATTCCATCATTATGAAAGTCGTAATTGATATTGCATGTGATTATTCGATTAGTAGAATATCCATGTGAATAAGTAAATGGAATTATTTCATTTTATTTTTACCATACTATGTTGAAGTTCAAGTTTAAAAGAATTTTGTTTTAAGTTATACATTTCCTTAAATGTTTATTCTTATTTATGAAAGTTTCCGCTATATTGTTATCCTTACTGGGAATTTGAGCTCACCCCTTTTCTATGTTTTATTTTTCCCAGGATGTGAAGAAGTAAGTTATGAATGACCTGCAGGGATAGTATGTGGGGATATGAGTGTGGGATAAGGAGACTATGTTGTTGTAGTAGTTTTTTTCACTTGATGATGTACTGTAAAACTTTATGAACATATCTAGTGTTTCCAAGGCTACTAAACCAATCGGTCTTTTGAGATTTGATCTTTCTTGTGATCATGCCAATGTTATGTAATAATGCACCGACTCTAGGTAACTGGGGTCGGGGCATTACAGTTGGTATCAGGGGAAGTTTTGTACAAACCTTGGAAGCTAGATTTAGATAAACTCTGATTAGAGCACGTAGACCTAAGATGAACTTTGAGGATTAGTATAGAAGAACTTCCTAGAATTTTGGTATTGTAGAGATTTTGTGAGTTTTCCGAGAAATACATCCCTGTCTGGATATGAGTAGGTAGAGGCGGCTCTGGCACAGATGTACCTAGGGGTAAAACCCGAAAACACCGCTTTGAGCTAGACTCGAATGGGAACTGGTGCACGACAACGGGTCTTGCTGCACTCTTGGTTACGACACTCCCGAGGGATATGCTTAGGATAATTCTCATCTTCTTTACAAACAATTATGAAGGGTTTATGAGTATATACTTCCTCAAAGGAGACATTTTTATGATTATGGATTATATCCATAAACTATTTAATTTATGTTATGTGTTTTAAAAGTTTGGGATTAGGTATTGTTATTCATAAACTAATCTAGTGTATTCCATTGTTTAGAAATGGCGCCCAGTAGAAGGAATGAGAACTCCAGAAATGCACATGATACAAAGAGAAAGAAGGATCATATATTTCATGGTCTTAAGCCATAATTTATAAGAGAAATAGTCTCGCATGTATTATCATCATATGAAGAAATAATATCATGTGTTGATAAGATAAGTAAAGATTTTACTGAGTCCTATGGCTTTGAAGGGAAGCAAGAGAAGAAAAGGATGGAAGAGAGAAAGATGGATAAAGGGAAGAGGGAAAAGAAGAATTTTCTCATATGTGATAACTGTGGGAAGAAACACCCTGGAACTTGCCTGAAAGGAATGGGAGTTTGTTATAAGTGTGGAGGAAAAGGGCGCAAAGTATGTGACTGCAAGGGTAAGAAAATGGTTTCAAATGTACAATGCTTCATTTGGAAGGAGTTTGGACACTACGCGAACCTATGTCTCAGTCATCAGACTATGTCGCAAATGATGCTATTGGATAATAATCAAGTTATGATACTACCACAGATGAAGAGGAATGATTAAAGTTCTTATGTTGATTATGTCATTTGAGTGTTGTATCAACAATGTACTTGTTATAATAATTATGGAGTATATAAGGATTGTACTGTAGTACTATTTCAGTATGGACTTGAGATTGTGTGGAACAAAGAAAAGTGACTCAATAGCAGGTTAAATTTTTGTAAAATATATGGTTGAGAGAAAGATAAACCATAATATGGTTCTGATACCGAGGTAGTGATTTTAGAATAATACATGATTGTTTTGGATAAATTATATTGGATATTCTTGACTACCTTAAAACTGATTAATGATTTGTATATTCCATCATTGTTGGGGTTTATAACATTTTTGGATTAAAGGAGTATATCTATTATTCTATAAGGAATAAGGGATCATGAATGTAATCAATAAGGTTTTATAATAATTCAGGATGTTGCAGTGTTTTAAAAGAATACATGATTAAGGTGATCACATGTTATTACGCGGAAAAAAATGATCTTCATTGTGTTTACCATCCTTATAAATTTTGGACTGAATTATTTTGGATAGTTCAAGTTTGGATTATTTTGGATTGCCATAAAAGGACAACCCGGAGGTCGGGCGGCAACCTGTCGCGTCCGGCAAGGCCGCGAGACTTGAACCCACAACCGAAGGGCGACAAGGGTGTATCACCTACCACTGACCCACGTGATGTCCGGGATTAAATAATGTAGTTTTTTTTTAAAAAAATATATGGTAGATGAATTATAAATTTGTTTTTTTTAACCCTATATGAATAGGATAAATAGAATATATATTTTTTGTTCTGTTATCTTTTAGAGTGAAAGATGAGTTTGTGGTAGAAATTAGTTAAAGGATGGAACTCTACTTGTCAAGAATATATTTTTCTTCTTCTCTTATTCTATGAAGAAATTAATTCTTATATTTTATTTAAGAAATCCTAAAACCAAAAATGTGTTATCCTAATACCCTATGTTTTGTTGAACCGATGGTATTTCAAATCATCATAGATTGATGAATTTAAGGACCACAATTTTACACTTGTTTGTGATTGATGACCTCAATCACTACCAATAAATATTTACGTTTTTTCTACAATTATATGTCTCTAATTTCCACCAATGTTCTCCTAATCGAGATCATAATTTGGTGGTGACCCTTTCATTTCTCTTTTCCTCATATTAAGACTAAATTTTAGTAACCCAATTTCCGATGTGGGTTTTTCCACAAAGATATTTTCTATTTTCAACCTTTTATTTTCAAAGAACAATTTCAAATTGCGAGGACACAATTTATTAAAGGAGGGGAGAATGTAACACCCCAAGATTTCATCCTGTGTTATTTCTTCAAAATAATTCAATAACTTGCACTACACGCAACACTGAGTTCAAGCGCACCATGACTTACCAAACAAGCCGTTCAAAAGAGGTTATGAATAGTATTAACTAAATTTTAAACTTTATATAATCCTTATAATTTTAGAATCCATATTATGAGTTTCTTAGACATAATGTAAGAACAAATTCATTTTCAGTATTGCACTTTTACCAACTTTTAATAGTGAACCCTTTTTAAATACAATATTTTAAACTTTTTGACTAAATGGGGACATCAAAAATTTAAAATGAAACATCTCAAGCTTCCATGGTACGCTTTCCTTTGAATAATACAGTAGCGTGTGTTGTACGCAACTTCGAGTTCTAACACACACCACAACCACTCAAACTAGCCGTTATGAATAGTAATACCTAATTTTTGAAATTATATATATTTTATATTTCAAAATGGACTTAATTTTTGGATTCGGAATATCGAATTTAGCCTAGGGTGAAATTTTGGAACTTTTCGGATAAATTTAATATTTTGATGAATAGTGAAAATTACTAAATTTTAATTAAAAACAACTTTTTTAATCGAAATAATTTATATTGATAAATTATAAATTTGAGTGGTTTTAAAGTATATTTATAATATATTTTTACCATTTAATACAATGTTGGTCATTGGACATAATTTCACAATTAAACCGAACATAAACAAGTATCAATCTTTTGATAGTTATTATATCTTAAAAACACGCTTTTTGTTTTGACAGCGGGAATTAATTTTAAATTAATTTTTGTCAATTCTGTGTTTTGAATTTAGAAAAATGGATTCCATATTTGGAATCAGGATGTTCAAATTGTGTAAATAGGTAACTTTTATTTTTAGACATTTTGAATAATTACTGCGGTAAATATTTTATTTACCATGGTTAAGGGTAAATCCGGTAAATAAGGGTTAAAAAAATAATATTATAATAATACAAAATTACCCTAAAATGTGCCCTAACCTTATTGGTTGATACATGTTCGACCATGGGAATCTTTCGGTCTATTTTGGGACCCCATGGTGCCACTTGTAAGTGATAGGGACACTTTATTTTAATTAAGTTAAAATGAATACAAAAATGACACAAGCATATATCTTTTAGAAAAACAATTTTTACATAGGGTTATATATGTTGTATTTTCGACTATAAATATTAATTAGAAATCTAAAAATATTTCCTACATAATTATATTTTATATATAATTTTTAGACATTAAATAATTTAATTTATTTATGACACAATGATGATGCAGTAATTACCATAATAGTGAAAAATTAAAATAATTGATATTATAAATACCCAAATAAATATAATTTGAGACTTTTAATGAATTAAACTAATTTAATAGGATAATATGACATATTAGGATTGATTTAATCGACCTTGTTCGAAGTAATCATTCTGTTATAAGTTTCACAAAAATCAACTATTGAATAGTGTCAAAATTGACATAAAAGAGTGTTTAAAATAAATATTATATTATTAATTGATATTAAATTCTTAAAAATCTAAGGTTCGGCCAAGAGACTTATATCATGATAGGTGTATCATTAATGGACCACTTGGGGTCTCTTGGATGTATATAGTATGTTTATTAACTATATAATATAAAAATACAAAGTGACATGGTAAATGTCAAACTAATTAACTAAGAGTTAAAACTAAAAGATAAGGTTACTATAGTAACCCAAACCTGTCTAAATTCTATTGGTTGAATGTTTTTAGACATATACCCACCTTAAAATTTAAATAATCAACTTTGGAGCCATTAGAAACCGAATATGAATTTATTATAAATTAATATTTCTGGCTTTTCCAAAGGTGCCCCTCACCCCTCTTATAAAAGGGCACCCCTCCTTCTCATTACTTCACACCTTAAAAGCCTTTTGGTTCTGCCAAACCCTACCCCAATACTCTCTAAACTTCCCTCACTATAACCTAGAGGCCTTATTTTTATCATAAAGACAACCTAAGCATCCCTTTTGATCAAATCAAAAGGAAGGACCCGAAGAAGAGGTAATGTTTTCACCACCCCTTTTCAAATTCATTTCTTCTTCCACTTCTTCTTTCTTTTTTATTACCATTATAAAATAATAACTCCAGTATCTTATATATACTGTGATGTTATTATAAATATTTTACAACCATATTCAGTATTCTATCCACCCTTTGAATAACATGTCACCATACGTGCGTACGAACAGCTTACCGTCTCCACGTCGTGGTGTAATTGTTATTAAATATATTATTATTTGGATGGGTATAATAATGATGTGTAACTCATGTAAATAATAAATATAACATGATAATTATTCTTTATATATGATATACCATCCAATTATATATTATTTTAATATCAAAATAATGATATTGTCGCTCGTGCGTATGTACGGACTACCGTCTCCACGAACGCGATGAGATTCATTCTCCATCGTATCCATTAAAGTATAATTATCATTTGATGATTTAAAAATTAGGTTTAAGGAATTGATATCATTTTTTATATGAATAAGATACAACCTATCCATAACAAACACGGATTATGTAACAAAACATATAAAATAAAATGAGTAAGTTAACACCCGAAACGACGATAATTCTAAGATATTATTAACAAATCAATGTTAAAAGATCATATATGATATCATATTAATATATATAATTCTTGTATAATTTAATAACAATTATTTCACCATTATACAAGAGGTTAACCTACCCTCAACCAAGTAAAAGTGCAAGGTAAGGTTTATTTCACAATCTCTTCATTATCCGAGGTTGTTTATACGTAATAATCTACAGGGATTTCTTTATCATCCACATCCATGTTTCTTAAAAATGTATTTGAAAACATTTTTACAATTTACAAGAATATGTATTAAAGTCATTTATACCCTTTTTTTACTTTTTATAAGAGTTTTATAAAGGAATCTTTCTGTCTTTTTCCAAACAAGGTGCGTTTTAACCTTTTCGATGGAATTAAGGTAAGAATGTTTTTTTAACTTATACGGTGGGTGCGGTTATTTTCCACCGTAATAAAATCGTAGAAGCTTCCCTTATAAGCTTATAAGAATATTTTCAAAGAAAATTTTTTACTCTTAAATGATTTCAAAATGAATATTTTAATAATTTTTGAAAGGTACTCTTTATCAAGATCATAATTCTGAATGTTTTAAATATTTATCTTTCTAAATATTTTTAATTAATGTCCATGTTTTCAAAATGATTTTAAGGATTCATTTATATGGACATGAAGGTTTTGAAATGATATTTATTTTCAAAATTTTCAATGTGATATGGGACACTTTGATTCAAAAATATCTTTTAAATTACTTCCTTTATAAATGTGTGACTTTTCAATGATTTCGAGAAAAGAGATATTTCTCTCAAATAGTTTTGATTTCATCTATGTCAACATCCTTCGATGGATTTTAAGCTTATTTGAAGTTGATTTATTATGATAAAAAACTTCTATATTGTATTGAAGGTTTTGTGATATGTTTGACTGTGGATGTTCTATTTTTATACCATTCATGGTTTATGGTGAAAATATTGACATTTCGTATGCTAGTTTTAATACAAATGTTTATGTTATATTTAAACATTTTCATACGGGAATGCATTGGACTTAGTAAGTGACGGGTGGAGCCCGCTATAGCTCCTCGATGCATCGGTAGGTCTCATGAGACAAACTAGTGTCTTGGCACAAGGCCTTGGCAAAATCTTATTTTTAGTCTTGGCACGAGGCCTTGGATATGTGGTTATGATAGTCTGGAATTATGCATTCCATCATTATGAAAGTCGTAATTGATATTGCATGTGATTATTCGATTAGTAGAATATCCATGTGAATAAGTAAATGGAATTATTTCATTTTATTTTTACCATACTATGTTGAAGTTCAAGTTTAAAAGAATTTTGTTTTAAGTTATACATTTCCTTAAATGTTTATTCTTATTTATGAAAGTTTCCGCTATATTGTTATCCTTACTGGGCATTTGAGCTCACCCCTTTTCTATGTTTTATTTTTCCCAGGATGTGAAGAAGTAAGTTATGAATGACCTGCAGGGATAGTATGTGGGGATATGAGTGTGGGATAAGGAGACTATGTTGTTGTAGTAGTTTTTTTCACTTGATGATGTACTGTAAAACTTTATGAACATATCTAGTGTTTCCAAGGCTACTAAACCAATCGGTCTTTTGAGATTTGATCTTTCTTGTGATCATGCCAATGTTATGTAATAATGCACCGACTCTAGGTAACTGGGGTCGGGGCATTACAGTTGGTATCAGGGGAAGTTTTGTACAAACCTTGGAAGCTAGATTTAGATAAACTCTGATTAGAGCACGTAGACCTAAGATGAACTTTGAGGATTAGTATAGAAGAACTTCCTAGAATTTTGGTATTGTAGAGATTTTGTGAGTTTTCCGAGAAATACATCCCTGTCTGGATATGATTAGGTAGAGGCGGCTCTGGCACAGATGTACCTAGGGGTAAAACCCGAAAACACCGCTTTGAGCTAGACTCGAATGGGAACTGGTGCACGACAACGGGTCTTGCTGCACTCTTGGTTACGACACTCCCGAGGGATATGCTTAGGATAATTCTCATCTTCTTTACAAACAATTATGAAGGGTTTATGAGTATATACTTCCTCAAAGGAGACATTTTTATGATTATGGATTATATCCATAAACTATTTAATTTATGTTATGTGTTTTAAAAGTTTGGGATTAGGTATTGTTATTCATAAACTAATCTAGTGTATTCCATTGTTTAGAAATGGCGCCCAGTAGAAGGAATGAGAACTCCAGAAATGCACATGATACAAAGAGAAAGAAGGATCATATATTTCATGGTCTTAAGCCATAATTTATAAGAGAAATAGTCTCGCATGTATTATCATCATATGAAGAAATAATATCATGTGTTGATAAGATAAGTAAAGATTTTACTGAGTCCTATGGCTTTGAAGGGAAGCAAGAGAAGAAAAGGATGGAAGAGAGAAAGATGGATAAAGGGAAGAGGGAAAAGAAGAATTTTCTCATATGTGATAACTGTGGGAAGAAACACCCTGGAACTTGCCTGAAAGGAATGGGAGTTTGTTATAAGTGTGGAGGAAAAGGGCGCAAAGTATGTGACTGCAAGGGTAAGAAAATGGTTTCAAATGTACAATGCTTCATTTGGAAGGAGTTTGGACACTACGCGAACCTATGTCTCAGTCATCAGACTATGTCGCAAATGATGCTATTGGATAATAATCAAGTTATGATACTACCACAGATGAAGAGGAATGATTAAAGTTCTTATGTTGATTATGTCATTTGAGTGTTGTATCAACAATGTACTTGTTATAATAATTATGGAGTATATAAGGATTGTACTGTAGTACTATTTCAGTATGGACTTGAGATTGTGTGGAACAAAGAAAAGTGACTCAATAGCAGGTTAAATTTTTGTAAAATATATGGTTGAGAGAAAGATAAACCATAATATGGTTCTGATACCGAGGTAGTGATTTTAGAATAATACATGATTGTTTTGGATAAATTATATTGGATATTCTTGACTACCTTAAAACTGATTAATGATTTGTATATTCCATCATTGTTGGGGTTTATAACATTTTTGGATTAAAGGAGTATATCTATTATTCTATAAGGAATAAGGGATCATGAATGTAATCAATAAGGTTTTATAATAATTCAGGATGTTGCAGTGTTTTAAAAGAATACATGATTAAGGTGATCACATGTTATTACGCGGAAAAAAATGATCTTCATTGTGTTTACCATCCTTATAAATTTTGGACTGAATTATTTTGGATAGTTCAAGTTTGGATTATTTTGGATTGCCATAAAAGGACAACCCGGAGGTCGGGCGGCAACCTGTCGCGTCCGGCAAGGCCGCGAGACTTGAACCCACAACCGAAGGGCGACAAGGGTGTATCACCTACCACTGACCCACGTGATGTCCGGGATTAAATAATGTAGTTTTTTTTTAAAAAAATATATGGTAGATGAATTATAAATTTGTTTTTTTTAACCCTATATGAATAGGATAAATAGAATATATATTTTTTGTTCTGTTATCTTTTAGAGTGAAAGATGAGTTTGTGGTAGAAATTAGTTAAAGGATGGAACTCTACTTGTCAAGAATATATTTTTCTTCTTCTCTTATTCTATGAAGAAATTAATTCTTATATTTTATTTAAGAAATCCTAAAACCAAAAATGTGTTATCCTAATACCCTATGTTTTGTTGAACCGATGGTATTTCAAATCATCATAGATTGATGAATTTAAGGACCACAATTTTACACTTGTTTGTGATTGATGACCTCAATCACTACCAATAAATATTTACGTTTTTTCTACAATTATATGTCTCTAATTTCCACCAATGTTCTCCTAATCGAGATCATAATTTGGTGGTGACCCTTTCATTTCTCTTTTCCTCATATTAAGACTAAATTTTAGTAACCCAATTTCCGATGTGGGTTTTTCCACAAAGATATTTTCTATTTTCAACCTTTTATTTTCAAAGAACAATTTCAAATTGCGAGGACACAATTTATTAAAGGAGGGGAGAATGTAACACCCCAAGATTTCATCCTGTGTTATTTCTTCAAAATAATTCAATAACTTGCACTACACGCAACACTGAGTTCAAGCGCACCATGACTTACCAAACAAGCCGTTCAAAAGAGGTTATGAATAGTATTAACTAAATTTTAAACTTTATATAATCCTTATAATTTTAGAATCCATATTATGAGTTTCTTAGACATAATGTAAGAACAAATTCATTTTCAGTATTGCACTTTTACCAACTTTTAATAGTGAACCCTTTTTAAATACAATATTTTAAACTTTTTGACTAAATGGGGACATCAAAAATTTAAAATGAAACATCTCAAGCTTCCATGGTACGCTTTCCTTTGAATAATACAGTAGCGTGTGTTGTACGCAACTTCGAGTTCTAACACACACCACAACCACTCAAACTAGCCGTTATGAATAGTAATACCTAATTTTTGAAATTATATATATTTTATATTTCAAAATGGACTTAATTTTTGGATTCGGAATATCTAATTTAGCCTAGGGTGAAATTTTGGAACTTTTCGGATAAATTTAATATTTTGATGAATAGTGAAAATTACTAAATTTTAATTAAAAACAACTTTTTTAATCGAAATAATTTATATTGATAAATTATAAATTTGAGTGGTTTTAAAGTATATTTATAATATATTTTTACCATTTAATACAATGTTGGTCATTGGACATAATTTCACAATTAAACCGAACATAAACAAGTATCAATCTTTTGATAGTTATTATATCTTAAAAACACGCTTTTTGTTTTGACAGCGGGAATTAATTTTAAATTAATTTTTGTCAATTCTGTGTTTTGAATTTAGAAAAATGGATTCCATATTTGGAATCAGGATGTTCAAATTGTGTAAATAGGTAACTTTTATTTTTAGACATTTTGAATAATTACTGCGGTAAATATTTTATTTACCATGGTTAAGGGTAAATCCGGTAAATAAGGGTTAAAAAAATAATATTATAATAATACAAAATTACCCTAAAATGTGCCCTAACCTTATTGGTTGATACATGTTCGACCATGGGAATCTTTCGGTCTATTTTGGGACCCCATGGTGCCACTTGTAAGTGATAGGGACACTTTATTTTAATTAAGTTAAAATGAATACAAAAATGACACAAGCATATATCTTTTAGAAAAACAATTTTTACATAGGGTTATATATGTTGTATTTTCGACTATAAATATTAATTAGAAATCTAAAAATATTTCCTACATAATTATATTTTATATATAATTTTTAGACATTAAATAATTTAATTTATTTATGACACAATGATGATGCAGTAATTACCATAATAGTGAAAAATTAAAATAATTGATATTATAAATACCCAAATAAATATAATTTGAGACTTTTAATGAATTAAACTAATTTAATAGGATAATATGACATATTAGGATTGATTTAATCGACCTTGTTCGAAGTAATCATTCTGTTATAAGTTTCACAAAAATCAACTATTGAATAGTGTCAAAATTGACATAAAAGAGTGTTTAAAACAAATATTATATTATTAATTGATATTAAATTCTTAAAAATATAAGGTTCGGCCAAGAGACTTATATCATGATAGGTGTATCATTAATGGACCACTTGGGGTCTCTTGGACGTATATAGTATGTTTATTAACTATATAATATAAAAATACAAAGTGACATGGTAAATGTCAAACTAATTAACTAAGAGTTAAAACTAAAAGATAAGGTTACTATAGTAACCCAAACCTGTCTAAATTCTATTGGTTGAATGTTTTTAGACCTATACCCACCTTAAAATTTAAATAATCAACTTTGGAGCCATTAGAAACCGAATATGAATTTATTATAAATTAATATTTCTGGCTTTTCCAAAGGTGCCCCTCACCCCTCTTATAAAAGGGCACCCCTCCTTCTCATTACTTCACACGTTAAAAGCCTTTTGGTTCTGCCAAACCCTACCCAAATACTCTCTAAACTTCCCTCACTATAACCTAGAGGCCTTAGTTTGACCAGAAAGCCAACCTAAGGAGCCCTTTTGATCAAATCAAAAGGAAGGATCCGAAGAAGAGGTAATGTTTTCACCACCCTTTTTCAAATTCATTTCTTCTTCCACTTCTTCTTTATTTGTTATTACCATTCTAAAATAATAACTCCAGTATATTATATATAATGTGATTTTATTATAAATATGTTACAACCATATTCAGTATTCTATCCACCCTTTGAATAACATGTCACCATACGTGCGTACGTACGGCTTACCGTCTCCATGTCGTGGTGTAATTGTTATTCAATATATTATTATTTGGATGGGTATAATAATGATGTGTAACTCATGTAAATAACAAATATAACATGATAATGATTCTGTATATATGATATACCATCCAATTATATATTATTTTAATATCAAAATAATGATATTGTCGCTTGTGCGTACGTACGGACTACCGTCTCCATGAACGTGATGAGATTCATTCTCCATCGTATCCATTCTAGTATAATTATCATTTTATGATTTAAAAATGATTTTTAAGGACTTGATATCATTTTGGATATGAATAAGATACAACCTATCCATAAGAAACACGGATTATGTAACAAAACATATAAAATAAAACGAGTAAGTTAACACCCGAAACGACGATAATTCTAAGATATTATTAACAAATCATTGTTAAAAGATCATGTATGATATCATATTAAAATATATGATTCTTGTATAATTTAATAACAATTATTTCACCATTATACAGGAGGTTAAACTACCCTCAACCAAGGAAAAGTGCAAGGTAAGGGTTATTTCACAATCTCTTCATTATCCGAGGTTGTTTATACATAATAATCTACTGGGATCTCTTTATCATCCACATCCATGTTTCTTAAAAATGTATTTCAAAACATTTTTAAAATTTACAAGAATATGGGTTAAAGTCATTTATACCCTTTTTTGACTTTTTATAAGAGTTTTATAAAGGAATATTTCCGTCGTTTTCCAAACAAGGTGCTTTTTAACCTTTTCGACAGAATTAAGGTAAGAATGGTTTTTTAACTTATACGACAGGTGCAGTTATTTTCCACCATAATAAAATCGTCAAAGCTTCCCTTATAAGATTATAAGAATATTTTCAAAGAAAATGTTTTACTCTTAAATGATTTCAAAATGAATATTCTAAGAATTTTTGAAAGGTACTCTTTATCAAGATTATAATTCTAAATGTTTTGAAGATTTATCTTTCTAAATATTTTTAATTAATGTCCATGTTTTCAAAATTATTTTAAGGATTTATTTATATAGACATGAAGGTTTTGAAATGATATTTCTTTTCAAAAGTTTTAAAGTGGTATGGGACACTTTGATTCAAAAATCTCTTTTAAATTACTTCCTTTATAAATGTGTTACTTTTCAATGATTTCGAGAAAAGAGTTATTTTTCTCAAATAGTTTTGATTTCATCTATGTCAGCATCCTTTGATGGATTTTAATCTTATTTGAAGTTGATTTATTATGATACCAAACTTCTATATTGTATTGAAGGTTTTGTGATATGTTTGACTCTGGATGTGCTATTTTTATACCATTCATGGTTTATGGTGAAAATATTGACATTTCGTATGCTAGTTTTAATGCGAATGTTTATGTTATGTTTAAACATTTTCATATGGGAATTCATTGGACTTAGTAAGTTACGGGTGGAGCCCGCTATAGCTCCTCGATGCATTGGTAGGTCTCATTAGACAAACTAGTGTCTTGGCACAAGGCCTTGGCAAAATTTTATTTGTAGTCTTGGCACGAGGCCTTGGCTATGTGGTTATGATAGTCTGGCATTATGCATTCCATCATTATGAAAGTGGTAATTGATATTGCATGTGATTATTCAATTAGTAGAATATCCATGGGAATAAATAAATGGCATTATTTCATTTTATTTTTACCATACTATGTTGAAGTTTAAGTTTAAAAGGCTTTTGTTTTAAGTTATACATTTCCTTAAATGTTTATTCTTATTTATGAAAGTTTTCGCTATATTGTTATCCTTACTGGGCATTTGAGGTCACCCCTTTTCTATGTTTTATTTTTCCAAGGATGTGAAGAAGTAAGTTATGAATGACCTGCAGGGATAGTATGTGGGGATATGAGTGTGGGATAATGAGACTATGTTGTTGTAGTAGTTTTTTTACTTTATGATGTAATGTAAAACATTATGAATATATCTAGTGTTTCCAAGGCTACTAAACCAATCGGTCTTTCGAGATTTGATCTTTCTTGTTATCATGACAATGTTATGTAATAATGCACCGACTCTAGGTAACTGGGGTCGAGGCGTTACATCAATAATCCAAAAGGAATTCCATCATTGTGATCTATGTGAAAATACTCATAATGGAATACTAACAAGTCTAATTCTGACCCCAAGGCATAAAACACCCAAATCCCCGAAAGGGTGACAAAAGACAATCCCACGGAATGTTTTTCAGAGTACATGGAATTCACTCCCATAGCCCCACATGGGCATGTACTATATCCGTACATGGCACGTAAAACCCAAGTACAAGACATGTAAGTTACGTACACAAAATTTACCCTACATGGGGTACCTTCCCATGTTCCTCACATGGCCTGGCCATGTGTCTCTACCTGGATATGTGCTCACACACTACGTATAACCTTCACGGGGTTAGACCATGTACCCTATATAGCCATGTCCCCCTGCACAGATCATCTAGCCATATACTCAAATATACGATGAGTCACACTACATGGAATTCCCTTCGGACTACATCCAAGTACTCATCTTTATCTCTTATTCCTCGAATAGGAAGAACACATGGTGTGTGTTCTTTAAACCAAAGGCCATGTAGTTAGTTTTTATGAATCAGAAACCCAGGAAAACATCGCAAAACACCTATGTTTCCTAAATAAGCATGGATCTACCCCCATGGGGTCCTTAGTATTCATAATAGGGCTATATAACTTGAAAATTATTAATCAATGCTGATTGGGGAATAAAACATTGGTCTACCTCATGGTGTAAATGTCAAAGATTCAAGTCTAAATCCACTGTTGGAAGCCACGTCACCTCGATTTAGTCCCGATCTACACCATGGATGAAGTCAAGTGGGATCTCCTTCCTCCTTCCCTCTTGGTTTGGCCATCGCATGTAAGGAGAAGTTCTACCCCTCCTTCCGTGCATAGAAACCCTAAATGGGGGGAGGGTTTTATTAAATTTTAATTAATTAATTAATTAATTAATAAAAATCTTATTTAAAAACTTTCCAGAGTCCCAAAACTAGAAGTGGGTTTACACCACACCTAGGAAAAACCTCCCATTAAGGACTCAACCACGGAATCATAATCTCAAACTAACACTCTATTTAAATGATATTGACTCCCAAACTCGTATGGATAATTAAATATTTAATTAATTAAATATTAAATATTCCACCAAAAATCAAACGACTCAAAATTCCACCAAACTCCTATACTATGGTAATGTTCATATTCTTAGACCAACGGAGTGGTCAGAAAAATGTTCTGAGATAATATTATAGGAAAAATTGACCATTTTACCCCTCATGATCACCTGAAAACAAAAATTATACTTTCTGATCAAATTTTAAAACTCAGAAAAATGTGGTTATCTAAAACCCTCTCTGCCATAAACCTTATCATCCTCAATAAGACTCAGTAGTATTCTAACCACACATCCCAAACCACCTTTTTTCAACACAAACTGAACTCGATGTGCTTTTCTCAATGATGACAATTGAGTTCCACTACGTAACACCAATATAGGGTGTAGAAGTCATCAAAGGACAAGGCACTACTTTCTAACATTAGAAAACCACTATAAAATATCCTAACCACACCCATACATCCTGATAAATCCCATTATTTAGAAATCATTATCAAACTCATGGTGCTCCCCACTATAGAACTTAACCCACATCAACCGATTCTTACCTGAAATGCTTCCCATCATCTGAGTTACCTTTCAAAACACATCCTCAGTGGTCCACCAACCCGCTCGATTTGGTCATCACTACATCCTAGAGAAAACCCACTCAAGGGTCACATAACCAAATCTAATCCAATACTCCCCACCCTAGGAGTCTCCCTACTATCCCCTTACATAAAACATATTTCCCATGGACCAAGCCCCCAATCACAACCGAATATCAGAACTTTACATGGCCATCTCAGTATCACCAGAGCATCAAAATAAAACATCTACTATCACTTGTTCCAAGCATCTGAGAATGAAACCCATAGAATTAATCAATATCTAATCATTTATATTGACTTTATTAATATAAATTATATGGTTCACTCCCCACCATATGGATTCACACACTCCACTCTATGATAACAACCTTCTAGGAGGCTCATTATCACCCCAAAGAAACATCTTTATATCCTAGAATATAGACAATGTTCTCTTAGCATACTCAGGATGATGTCAAGATATATGGGATGATCATCTCTAAACTGTGAGTATAATAAGATTTATTTGATGAATACCACCAAAACATCATTTATTCTAGAACATCACATCTCTATCCCAAGGGCCACAGATCACCATACCCTCAAGTCTCTTATCACACCCATCACAATTCTCATCCCACTCAAAGAATCCTTCCCAACTCAACACCTTAGAAGTAAATTCCATGAACATCCAATCCATAATCCAAACAACGTGGTGCATCACCAATGCTCATTTATTTATAATTCCTCTATTATAAAACCATTACATGCCCCTATGAAACCTAACCACCAAAATTTATCTAACTCCCATTAGTCACATCTCATGAAATCTAAGATGAAAATAATTAACCATGAAACTCGAGCACCACATGTGCTCTCAATCCTACTCAATCCACCAGGCTCAACTTGCCTATAGAACCATTTCTTGGGATAGGAACCTGAATGAACCTTTCACTCTTAAAACCAACCAAAAGGTAGAAACATTGGAACACAAGATCCCCTTTCAATAAAAAAAGGCATCCATAGAGGCTAAACCTCAAACCCAACTATACCCTCTATGAACCATTTTCAAAAGTCTCAAAAAATCCATATATTCCTCAAGAACCCAAAGATCTCATAACTCAATTGACCCCTCACACGGGTCACCCTCAAAAGTCAAATGGATCTAACTCCCAAATATGGAGTCATGTTAAAAAGTCCACTGGGATCTCCCAATTATCCCTACTGATCAGGTCTCGCATCAAGTCACTATGTTTATCCACCTAGGTCCATTATAACTTATATAAGGCCTCTTATCATGGGGAATCAAACTCATTGTCATCTCATCATTGTATAAATTCATCATACCAAAACACCCACCCCTAGAGTCTTGCATCCGAAGGGGTCACACATCAAACAAACCACCCACATTCAGGGAACCTATCCTTTCTAAGAATATTCACATCATTCCAATACTTGGAGGTCTATTACACATAACCATCATCAAGAAAAAACCACCCACAAGGTTCCAACTATCATACACTTACACCATACTCACCCACTAGGGTCACTACACCTACTGCACACAAGGACCACATCAACATCCTCATCATAGAACGTGTCACCATAGATCCATAGAACCTTCCATCATAGTGAAATACATAAAATCACAAACTATGTGGTCTATAACATGTTGATACTATAATCCTAACATTATGCATGAAATTCCTATTTCCATTATATTCCATGAGTCAAAACCCAGTCACATAACTCTTGCCAGTGGGCCAAGAGCCTAAAATCCATCATAAATCATCAAATCCAAACAACATGTGTGTCGCTCAAAAAATCATATAAAATCATAACATCAAAAAACCAAAATGTCAATCCTAGAACCTGGTTACCTAGAATTACTACTGAAATAAGTGTTCACGATTGACTAGCTTGGTATCCATCTCGGTCTCTAACACATTTCTATATATACGGTCTACCAAACCCAAAATATTAAATTAAAAGAAAATTAAATGTCTCTGATACCACTTTTTAATAAAATAACTTGAATGAAACTAAACCGGTTCCCCGTTCCGGTTTTCCAAAATACCTCAAGTGCACCTCTGAGTATGCTAGAGGTTGTCGACCAGCAACGGGTTTCTACGGTGGAAATGTGAGGAGACTATACACGAGTATCAGAATGCACAAACAGAAGTAAATAACCAAACATCATACACATCATAGAATATAGAAGAGTAAATAAACTAAATTAAAGCATTCTATAAAAAATTAAATACAGTAAAGGCCCGAAAAAATAATACATACATACAATATTGATCACCCACTGGGCCGATCACATAGAAGAAAATAAACAACTGAAAAATAAATACATCTATCCCTACTGCCAACACTATTCTCTATCACCTACCAAATCTTCGATACTATATTGAGATACTCCATCCTTATTATTAGACCCACACAAGCATCACACTCAACCATGAAATCTTAGGCCTCCACCCAATCCATCATGCATCCATACTCAACATAAGAGTAGATAGAAGGTATGCACACACACTAAGGTGAACGTACATGGGGTGAGAAATAAATATCAATAGGTCACCCTGAATGGTGAACCTATAAACTAATTCCATAAGTACATTATCATGCAATATGCTCAATCTTTCCAAAACATAACTGAAAATAAATAGGAATAAAATCATTATTGACCCTTAGGTCTAAGATGTCGATCCACCATTTTTTCTTTAGACAAGGCCTCTCTAAGTGCATCTCCATGAAAGTTCCTCTCAAACAACATGCAGGCTCTATGCCCATTATAGTCGCAACCAAACTTGAATATTATTAGGGTGCATCTTACGATAGTCCTATAATTGATGATTATAGTCTAATACAACCCCTATAATGTCTTTGTGACCCCAATCGTGATCTCATACATGGAACCTATAAAAAAATTCCAACTTACCACAAAAAAGTACTACCAAGCCTAGACTATCTTTCTAACATCTAACCCATGTATCATAAACAAAATTTCTCAGTGCATCAGTACTGATACGAAGCATATTTTCCAAATTTATCAATTGTGGATATCCAAAAACATGTTTCTGGATATTCTTTATAGCTCTCTTATACATCAAATACCTTACTATCAAACCAAGTTCGAAAATGTGGTAATTAAACCATATCACAACATCCTTGCATGCATGAACCATGTCTCAAAATCCATAAATAATAAAAATCATAACAAGGGTTGGTCGAAAACCCATTCCCATCAATGGATCCTCAAATATCACAAAGGACATAGGAAGTGTAAGACATCCTATGAGGGGTTCCTCAATCTCTTATAAGGATTTGGTCTATGAAAATCATAAAAAACATCCTCATGTGTCCCTTAGTGGCCTCTAATTGATCCTTGATCAACCACATGTTAATAAAGGCATCCAAAAGCAAGACCACGCTACAGAAAATTCTCAACAACCAACCACAGAATCTATTGATCACCTGATCAGAAACTATACCACTAGGGGCATCCTCAAGAGTCCCTCAGACACAAATCAATACCACAACATCACCCACCCCTAACTTTCATCCTACGATTTCAACCACACCTGAATGCTCCAACCACTCTGGTCCTCAAACATAAGATCTAAACTTCAACTATTCCAACCATGATAAATTGATCCAAATGTTCAGGAGAAAAACTATCTCCCCAAATATACTACTCAATCCCACCTTCTGAGATCCATACACGAAACCACAAATAGATCGTCATGGAATGCCCAGGCTAAGCCAATCTATAAGATCACCACCATCACCCAAGAATCATAGCTCACAACCCAACCTACTAGATGATTCTAAATCCAATTCTCAATAAAATACTCATTCTGAAATATATTGATCCAAGACACCATCTAGAATACCTCTATAAGCCAAAAGGATTTCAGCATCTGGATCTATATGAAATTTCTTAGAATGGACTACTCACAAGTCCAATTTTGACCCCATGGTACAAAATACCCAAAATCCCCAAAGGGTAAAAAAAGAGAAACACACAATGAGTATACCCAAGTAAATGGTGTATACTCCCATATCCCCACTTGGTTGTGTACTCCAGCTTGACATGGAAATTAAAACCCAAGTACATGGCATGTCAGTCAGGTACACACCATGTACCCTACATGGGGTACCTACCTGTGTACCTCACATGGCCTAACCATGTGCATCTTCCTGGTTCTGTGCTCACACAAGAAATGTAACCCAAACAGGGTCAGGACGTGTACCCTACATGGCCATGTCTCCCCTGCACAGGTCATATGGCCAAGTACTTGGCCGTATACCGAGTGAAACTACATGGTGTGTCCTATGGAATATATTTTGTGTAGTAATATTCTTCTATTTTTTCCCAAATAGAAATGACATGCGGCGTCTGTTCTTAAAACCAAACATCATGTAGCTGGGTTCTCCAAACCAAAAACCCCTACAAACCTCTCGAAACCCCTATTTTTTCCAAATAATCATAGATTGACCCCCATGGGGTAATTATCAGTCATAATAGGGATATAAAACTTGAAAAATAATAATCAACAAGTATCAATGAATAAAAATAAAAATAAAATGGCCTATATCATGGCATAAACACCAAATATTTGGGTCTAAATACGTTGTTGGAAGTCACTACACCTTGATCTGGTCCCAATCTATGCCATGGATGAAGTTAGGCATCATCTTCCTTTACATTCCCTCTTGGTATGTCCACCGCACATAGGGAGTAGACATCCCCCTCCTACCATGCATAGGAACTCCAAATAGGGGGTTTATTAAATTTTAATTAATTAATTGAATGAACATTTAACAGTTAACCTGAGTCATGAAACTCAAAGCAGGTTTATACCTCACCCTAGAAAAAACTGTATCCTAAACTCAACTACAGAGTTATAATCTCAATCCAACTCTCCATTCAAAAGATATTGACACCCAAAATCACATGAATAATTTAATATTTAAATAATTAAATATTAAATATTCCTCCAACACTCAAACATCTTGTTATTCCTCTAAACTTCTATCCTAGGGTAAAATATCTATTGTAGGACCAATAGAGTAGTTAGAAACTTATTTAAGATCATATTATTGGGGAAATTAACCTTTTTACTCCTCATGAGCAACCAAAATTTAAAATTCAACTTTCTTCTCAAATTTCAAAACCCAAAAAAAAATCATTTCTATGCACTGAAGAACTAAATTCTAGACCTAAATCATGTACTGACCATTGATGAAATAGAGTTCAATCTAGGATTTTCTAATATTTAAGACAATATCTTAATCCTCAACACAAGAGATCAAGTGTTATGAAATCAGACAAACCAACTAGTGAGATTACTCTAATGGAATAATAAGATGGAGGAAGAAACATGGGAGTATAAGGATAAAATGAAGAATAATTACCCTCATTTATATATATATTGATGTAAACACTAAATTTCAAGAGAAATTTTACTTCAAGGGAGAATATAAGACCTGTAATTCTATTATAGTCATATACCCATTATTTAGTAAAGTGTCTAAATATATAATGCATATGTGTTTTTATTTAAAAGTAGATTTGACACATATAGTTACATATTTCATATATAATACATCATTTTAAAATTAATCACGTTGAAATTATCTTTGGGTGATTTCTTGAGATTTCTCGGAAAAAATTTATTGTTTTCTGAATGTAAAAAATTATAGTTTTTATGAGGACATCGACTTTCATGATATAATTATTAAGTAATCGTGAATTAAAAAATTACGAAATTTTTATGAACCAAAAATATTATTAATGAGTAAATTAATTAATTTTAATTTATTAAGTTGTATTTTGTAATTTATTTTTGAAATTTTGATCCCTAAATTACATTTTCCTCCTAAAAAAATTATTTTCAGATTATTTATATTTAATAGTGTGTTAAGAAGGTTATATTTAGTTATAGAATTTTTTTAATGTTAAAAATCATCTCATTTTATTATTAATAATAAAAAATCATTCGAATCATCTCTACATGATTATAGTTTCCTTAATAAAGAAATAATAAATATTTTAACCCTAAAATACCACCTCTTCGTGTATAAATACTCACCTAGTCTCCCTTTACCCACCACTAAAAATACATTAAGTAGGAATTAGCATTCATTTTTCCTATAAAGAGTCTCTAAAATGAGGTTATAAGGTACTAAAGGTTCCTCTAATGCTTTGAGAATCTATTAAGAAGGGTAAGGGTTCTTAACCTCTTTTTACCCTTATTTTTGTTATCCATATTAAATTCCATTTCATTTCATTATTAAATGTTATTATTAATTTTTATTATGAATTTATTATTATATTATCAATGATATGTAACCATTCTTTCACACTATACTACCCTAATAAGGTGTTATAATGATTAATCATTCTCAAGGCCAAAAAACCATCCTAAAATTTTGGTATTGTGCAAGCGGTTTTCTTGACAATGAAATCTCTTTCTCGGTAGTACAAGTTGATACAAGCTCTAGAAAAAATGAACTTAAGGGTAATAATCATGAAAAAATATGGTTATTTATTAAATCATTATCCACTTGATATATAATAAAGAGGGATTACTTTTCATCTGATTCGACACACTTAATGGGTATTCTTTGGATGATTCACACACTCTTTATAAACAGTAATGAATGATTTAACCTATATCCTGTTGAAATCATTATTTCATGTATGTACCCTACCCTATAATTTAATTATAATTACTTTGATAGGGATTTTTTCCTTTACATTACGAATATCTGATATTTTCTAAGTCATTTGTTTGATATTCATCTAGATAGCCACATTATTTATTTGAATGGGGAAATATTGATATTTGGTATCACCATTATTTTTATATGGATAAATATTATTTATTTAGCCATGATTATGTATGAGGTTCTTTATGGAATGTTATTTTATGTTTTTTTACCATCCACTTCATATTATGGATGAATTTGGCTTATTAAGTGATGGGTGGGTGAAATTATATAGCCTCTAAATACATTGATAGTTATTATAATAAAAACTAGTTTGGGTTGTTTCCATATTCCATGTCTATTATTATATGATGTCAGGGAATAAGGCCTTGGTAGTATATTTATATTGTTTGTAATTATGAATTCCATCACTATGTGATCAGTTATTATTGTCCATGTGTTTATTTAAAGTAATGATAATATGGATATATTATACACTCAGTTTTATTTTATAAACGAATAAATATGATAATTTATTCTAGCCAAATTATTTATGAAATTTTTTGGGCATGATAGCTTCTTTTGTTTTCTTCTCCTTACTGAGCATTTGATCTCACCCATTTGTTTTTTTCCTGTTTCCAAGGAAACCAAGATAAATAATATGTATCACCAAAGGATTAATAAGGAAAAATAATAGGATTCCTTTCATTCAGTTAATATTTCTTAATTTTTCATTGTAAGGTATTTTTCAGTTTTGTATGTAGTTTCTATAGACTATTAAATTGTTGTATCTTGTGTATTGTGATCTATTTATTCTGTACAATTGTAATAAAATAACCACCCACACTGGGGTACTGGAATAAGGGTTTTCACAAAATATTTCATTTAATTAACAAAATTATAATGTTATAATAAATATATAAAAATAAATTTACTAAAACATAAAAAATTATTTTTTTAAGTCTCCTAAGAAGGAAAACCACTAAATATAACTATAAAGTAAAAACAAATAAGAAGAAATAGATAAATAATTTATAGAATGGAATAGTGTTAATGTTTTTATAGATTTATGTAAGGATATATATATATATATTAGAATAAAAAATTAAAGTATAACAATTATATAACCATTGTATATATGGATGTTAGATATATGATTGATAGATATATCCATTTGATACACATGTATCAAATATTAATATTGATTATTTTATGATTTCTAAGAATAAGTTTATAATGTGATATAAATAATATATTTGATATATAATTAACATATATTAAATAATTTTGAATCAAAATAAAATGATAATAATCCCTTACTAAAATATATTGTATTCTAAAAAATGTATATTTTTATACATTATGAAATATTATTTTAAAAAAATAAAATCTCTCATATTTAAAGGTTCATTTTAATAAAAAAAATATTATATATATAAACTAATAAATTTAAATTCATGGAATTATTATTAAATAATAAATAATAATAATAAAATCATTCAAAATATTGAATGTGTTTCCAAATAAATGATATTTTTCTATATTACAAGTTATTATAGAATTATTAAAAGTAATAATATATATATATATATATTTAATTTTGTTAAATAGATTTTGAATATTGAATCATAACAGTAAAATTATGAAATGAGGATTGTATTTCATTTTTAGTAAGAAAATAATTACCTTGAAAAAAAATTGTGTATGGAATAATATGGTAAAACCTAAAAAATATTACATGGCATAAATTTTGATTCAGTAAAATAAAATTTTTACATTCAAGAATGTTTTAATTAGGTGTGGAATTTAATTATACTGTTATAACCAATATTTGACCAACTGACTCGCCTAAATCCAACAGATTCTAGGTTTTCTCTCCACCTACCTCAGGTTTCCAAATAAATGTCCCTTATTTTCATCTATAAAAGGGACCTCCCTATATTCATTCTGAATCACCTATATTTCCACCCTTAATAGACTCAAATTCATTCTACTTGATTCTTTTTCCTTTTTTTGGATCCCTAGGTTTTATGATGAATGTTTGAGAAAATTTAGACAAATAAGGCTAATAATTTAGTATGTTACCTCTTCAATATAGGGGTTAAAAAGGTTTTAGTATGTTCATACATAAGGTAAGGTGGTTTTAATCTCAATTTCCTTTTTTGAGGAATGCTCTATTTTACCTAAATATTTCTTTTATATAGTGTATATACTAGTCTGTTTATATATTTTTATATTAAAATAATTTTCATTCAATGAATTTACAATTATACTTCATGTTCTCTCTTCCATTGACTCATGATTTATATATTATTAAATTTTGAAGGATTTTATCTTTCAATATATTATCATGTGAAAAAAATTATTTATTCATTTTTCATATTCTTATAAGTGTTTTTTATTCTATCATTTTGATGTATATTTTCCCATTTTACTCTTCTTTTATAATATATATAAATTACATTCTGAAATATTTCTATAATTAAAAATAATGTTGAAATCAAGTCTCAAACTGTCTTATTCTTTAATATGTTCTCTCTATCACAGTTATTACATTAGATTATCTATGTTTAATTTTTATTTAAATGATTTATATGTTATTTTAAAATAATTTTATAAATTTCTCATATTTTTTTAATTTTAGGGATATAAAATTATTTTTTTTATTATTATTAAATTTATTCAAATTTCACCCCATTTGAGTCTTATAAGGGTTTTTTTAACATAATATTTTTTAACTGAGTAAAATATTTTTTATCTATATATATTCTTCAAATATATAGGTATATTCTATCCATTAGTTTTCTCATATTATATTCATTCCGTTTTTTACTAAAATTGTGTTTTTTGTAAATATAAAATTTTCAATTGATTTTTATATAAGGAAATATAAAATTTTAAATGATAATTTTTAATATATATTTTTTATATTTCAATTCTATTTCCATGTTATTTCTTACTTGAAAGTTAAATATGTATTTTACTCTATAATTATCATATTTATATTTATCTATTTTAAAAGGAAATTTTGTATCCCTTTTATTAATTTGGAATATTTAAATTATTAAAAAATGTTTCAATTTTGATATTCATACCGTTTATTATCTTTTTCCAAGTTTCATATGATCTAGAATTATTATTTTTGAATTTTACATTATTTTTTTTTAAGATAAATATTTGAAATTTCTTTGGTCACCTCTAAATATTATTTAAAAATAATTTTTACCTTTTTTGAAAATAACATTAACACCAAAATAAGAAAACACTTAATGGTTTCCATCATATTTTACAATTTATTCTTATCAATATTCATTTTTTTGGATTTTATCTATATTATAAGTTCTAGTAATTATTAATTTTTAAATATCATTATAAGGAAAAAAATTATTCTTATATATTTCCTTTAAAATAAAATATCCTTTAATTATTTTAATGTCATGTAATAACTAAAATATTGTTTTCATGGCCACTTTAAAATTTCATATCTTCTACTAAAATGCTTTTTATCAATTTTAAAAGAATTTTAAATTCAGACATTTAAATGTAATCTATGTCATTCTCTCTCTTATTATATATCTTCATATGTTTTTCCTTCTCAAAAATAATTCTTTAGTTTGTTATATATGATTATATATATTCTTGATGGTGTAAAAATAGATTTTTTGTATCTTAATGACTTGATATGAAACCTAATAAGCGAGTCTGAATTAGGATCTTATATGATTTCTTCTTTACTCAAACTCAAAAGGATTTTGTATTTTTATTTTCAATGACACTCTGTACCTAATATAACATTCAAAAAAAATTCACATCCAAATGAAAAATTTTAAATAAAATACCAACCAAGATTTTTCTAGGATCACCTATATTGGGATACATTTAATGAGAACATATTGATGATGTGTTGAAATAAATAATATACACGACTCCATAGGTTTATGATTATAATATTTAATAAAATATCATAAATCATCCAAGTTCTATCACCTCTTATTATCTTTTTATCACTATTTTCTATGATGGTTAAGAGAAATTATTATATCCAGAAAAAGTATAAACTCTAAGTATACATTTAAAATAATTGAAACTAAATAGTAAAGGGTTTTATCCATGATTATTTAATCTTCTCCATATGATCTTCACATTTTTGGGCAATAAACCCCTCTTAAAAGCCTAAAATTCAATGATATATTGTTCAGCACTAACTCACACTTCAAATTATATATTTTTTAATGACTTCTAAAACACCTACATCCTCTTATATTCTTCTTAAAAATATCAATATATTCAAATTAATCCATTCTAAAACAAAAAATATAGTTTTCACTTATATATCATGAAAATTTAATTTAATTTCAATTTAATATGAAAAAATATCCCCCACCATGTACTTCCTCTAGTTAAATTTTTTATATTTTATGGTCTCTAAGTAAACCAACATAATTAATCCTCATTTTAAAAATTATAGGTCATCCAAAAATCGCTAATACTTCTTTCTGTTGATTGGTTTTCATGTTTGATTGAATTATACATTTCTTATTCTATCATGATGCAGATACTTACATTTTGGTGGAATAAGTTAGTTCTGGCATTAGTTTTTTTAACTAGTAGATACATTATGGTGTGATGATATATTTCTTGGCACAATATTGATTTTGTTTCCAAATAGTAATAAGCTTAAATATCATCATCTTCAAACTATGAAATGATTGTTCAATAAAAAAACCTATGGTTTCATAGAACAAGTTTTAGTTTTTTGATAAACAGGTATGCACTATATTTTCATGGTTTAGTAACTATGGCACCAACATTATGATCATGGAACAATCCATGTATTGAAACATGATGAAAGATCCATCAAATCAATTTCAAATATGTTTTATGGAATGACATGTATATTTACAGAAAAATATTTTATTACTATTTTGATTACTATAAAGAATTCAATAGCTTAAATGTCATGAAATTCAATTGTGGAATAAATAATTCAATGAAACATTATTTACTCTTACAAAACTTTATAAATTCAAATATTACTCAGAATTATTGATCATTTTAATCCTGCATAGGATTATAAATTCTTATTTATTACTATATAACTAGTTACCTTCATGATTTGGTTTCATTTATTGTTCCTTTATGGTGGTACCCACATGCTTCCACTATTATGAGATAATCTTCATCACCAATCATCTCTGAATTCCTAAACACAAAAATTAATCTCCATTTAAAAACTATTGATAATAAATCCAACATTTTACCTTCTAATTCCAATAATAATATATCTACTGATAATATTATACCCCTTAGGTTTTTTTAACAATTCATTATTTTATAAATATATAACCAAATTATGAATTCCTTATACACTTATAATTATTCCATACATTAAAAATACATGTATTTTTTCTTTGCACAAACTCTTATAAAAATATTGAATGCATGCTTATCTACTCAACCCATTTAATAACAAAATTAAAAGGATCTTCATCACTAGAGTTTTTCATGAATCAACATTCATAAAGAACCCCATTTGGAGGAAAATTTATATAATTCAAAAACACATATTTCAATCATACTTTCATCTTCTCACAAAAATTTAAATTATTAATAAAAGTGTCATTAAAAATTTCTCTACACCTACATGACTGAAAACTCAATGTATGAAACAATATGAAATTTTAATTCCAACATTATTTTCCAAATATTTAGGTTTTTCTCTACTTAACTCCACTTTAGACTATAAGATCCCATGGATAATTTCTCCCCCTATATATTCATATTCCAATCAATATAATCACATAAAAATAGATATATCCAAATCAACTATATACAAAAAAAATTATACTTTGAGGTTGAGATAATGTTTCTTGAACACATGTGAATTCAATGAATTTGTAAATTCATTCATCAATTTATATTGTTTACTAAAAAATCTAAATTCATATTTCTAACTCAAATTTTTATTTTTAAAATTTATTCTATATTTTTATATTTTTCAACAAATAATGTTTAACTGGTTTCTCTTTTAACTCAGTAACAAACTTATTTTCACATAGAATCAGTATTAGTAGTTTCATTGATTCATAAATATCTTTTAACTCTTTCTTCATATATGTCAACTATATACAACCCTTACTGACTTAAAGATACCCTTACTATACTATACTCAAGTATATAATTTATTTTTTTCTTATCAATCTAACACAGTTTCTTTAAATAAAGATTGATTTCACACATGTGGATTTTTAACCCACAACACCACCAACAAATTCTTTATCTAGGAAATCCACTAAATCATGGACTCTCATACTATAAAGAAAAATCCATAGTTTAATTTTCCCTAAATGTATCCCATTATTGTTTTTAATATCAATAAATTGTTTTACATCAACAAATATTAATACATGATTCTAGACTTGTAGTATAAAATCTATTCATACTTGTTTAAATGAGGTAAAATATAATGACTGCAATTATAATTTTAAAGGTATAGTTCACTACCTTGATGTCTTTATAATTTCCATGTTTAGTTACAACCATTGTTGGAGTTGTAATTGGATTTCTATCATCTATTCCACTAAAACTCATTAAAAGTTAACTATTTTTTTAAAATTAAAAGATCCAATCAATCTAAAAATTATGGGGATCAAATGGAGTGGAGCCCAAGGAATTCCCCTCTAGTAATAAATTTACAATTATGGGTACTCAATATAATAATGACATAATCTTCCTACCATACATTATATTCCAATATGTCCTTGAATTTTTTAACCTTATAACATATATTATAGATCTCCATTAGACAATTTAGAAGATTTTTGAAGATTCGGAATAGGTAGGCAATGGACCAGGAAGTGGCTAGGTAACCTAGAAGTGTCTCAAAAATCACATCAAATTTCATTTCCAATTCAATCATATTAATGTTACAAGGAATTAAAACATCCCAAAAGTTTAACATGGAACATTATTTAGATGTGAGGGAGTTACATATTCCTTATTAAGAATTAAAAACTAATGAAAATGATCCCAAATCTTCTTAGAGGATTCCACTACCTGTCATGATTTCTTGGTCAGATGATCTATCAGTGTTAAGTTTATGGATATCTTCAGGAGGATTCCATGATACCCACTAACCCCATAGCTCATTGTTACTACATTGTGTTGTATAAAAAATAGGGGATGATATTTCTCAGTAAAAGACACTTTCCCTGCCATTTTTCAGTGTTCCAAGCTCCATATTGATATAGTTCACTTTTAGATTCAAATATAGAGGTGATCAAGATTTTCCTTCATTTTCCACTTGTTCTTGGATTCCTAATTGATTCAACAACCCACAGTTAAGAAAATAGAGAATTCCCTTTACCTCATAGGAAATATTGTCAACATCCAAATGAAATAAATGTGTTTACTTTCTTATGATATACTTGAAACCCAATGAAAAAGGATGACTCTCTAATCATTTACATCTCAAAAATTTTATGTATTAAATTGTATAAAATTCAATATAATTTTACTTGTTGTTACTAGAAATAATATCATACATATTCATCATCACTATAAAATGAACTTTATCTAAGATGTTTACAAAAAATATTTTTATCAAACCTACCTCTTTTAAACTTCATTTTTCTTATATATGTTCCCAACTATGAATTGCATGAATGGGGTGTTTGATTGGAACCAAATAAATAATTATTCAAATTTTAATCCTTTAAATTTTTATAGTTAATAAGAAATAATGTTAGTTTTTTAATGTAAATATCTTTCTTCAAAACTCTATTCATAAATTTCATCTTCACATCCATTTAATAATATTTAAATATCCTTTAAATAGATGTGTTTCTGACGCTTTCGCCAGGGCGCGCGCATCCTTCTGTGGAGGAGGATGCGCTACTTGTAGCCCCGCATTCCCGCTTTCCAAAGGCGGGCGGCATCTGCTCCTTATTCAGGGATGTCTTCTCCTTGATCGAAACCGGGATGATGGGATGTCGGTTCTTCCTTCTGTGGATTCCTCCTCAGAACTCGTCACCTAGTCCGGGTCTCCATCATAGATTTAATACGTTGTTCGTGAAACTCTTCCCAGTGCCATGTTTCCATGGATGCCGGTTAATTACACTACTTCTATCAGGACATTCCAAAGGGTCTGGTCAGGGCAGCAACCTTCAGTCGGGGGAGTAGTCACTTTGAGGCATCAGTAGCGTGTCTGTATGCTGGGGAACTGGTGTGTCTGTCTTTTGTCCCTTGTCATGGGGCTTCTCGAGGGCGTGGAAGCCCGAGGCATCCCACATCGAGCGCGGGGAATTATATTCCATAGGCATATATCTAATATTTTCCTCTGCTTCCTATGTTTAACACAGGGTGTGCCGCAGGTTTAACGTACAATGGAGATGGTTACGCCAAAGGCATGCCATCCGAGGTTTTCCTCAGGCATCTCATGTTTATCACGAGGTAGGTCGCAAGTTTAACGTCCAGTGGAGACGGGTCGTCCTGATCAAAACACTAGCTGGAGTGAATCAAATTGATGAATTTCCCATGAAGGGATGTTGATATCGGGGCCAACCCATGGGCGGCTTCCTGAATGTTGTGAAGAGGAGCGGAACGACATGATCTCGTCGGGATATGACGGTCCGGGTGAGAATCAGGGTGGATGATGGATGGATGAATGAAGTGGAGGGGGAATGACATGGGACCATCGCAAGGGCGATGGTGAAGTTGAGATTGAGCCTCAAAGAGACCTCCTACGTATCCCTGTGGCATGGAATCAAAGTCCGCGTAGCTCGGGATGATGCTGGTGAACCGACGTGAAGGTAGACCTTGGTCTGATGGGTGTCGTCAACGAACTGACGTGAAGGTGGACCTTGGTCCGATGGTGGTGGGCTTGATCCTCATGAAGGATTCCTACATACCATGCCTTGACATGGATCAAAGACCTCATAGTTCAGGATGGTGTGTCGGTGAACCGATGCGAACAATGACCTTGGTCCAGATGGTGTGGGGATTACACACTAGGCTGCCCGGGTGTTGGTGAACTGATGCGAAGAAGGTCGGAATGACCAACAGGTGGTGGGATTGAACCTCTGGGAGGCTTCCTACGTACCATGCCTTGACATGGATCAAATTCCTCATAGTTCAAAGGGTTTCATCGGTGAACCGACGTGAAAGTAGACCCAGGGGTCCACTAGTGGTGGGCTTGAACCTCGTGAAGGCTTCCTACGTACCATGCCTTAACATGGATCAAAGTCCTCATAGTTCGGAGGGTGGGTATCGGTGAACCGACGTGAGGAAGGGACCTTGGTCCGATGGGAGATGAGCTTGAACCTTAGGGAGGCCTCCTACGTACCATGCCTTGACATGGATCAAAGTCCTCATAGTTCGGGTGGTCACAACGGCTTGCCGTCAGACTGGAATGCAGTTTAAAGTCATACTGGACGAAGGTGGAACTCAACGCGAATAAATGATGGGTGGGCTTGAACCTCGTGGAGGCTTCCTACATAACATGCCTTGACATGGATCAAAGATCTCATAGTTCAAATGGTTGTGCAGTTTAATGTCATGCATGACGAAGGCATCCAGTTTAACGCCGTGCTAGATGAGGGCATACAGTTTAAAGTCATGCTGGATGAGGGAATATAGTTTAACGTCATGATGGATGAGGGAATATAGTTTAACATCATGCTGGATGAGGGAATACAGTTTAACGTCATGCTGGACGAGGGAATTCAGTTTAATGTCATGCTGGACGAGGGAATACAGTTTAACGTCATGCTGGATGAGGGCATTCAGTTTAACGTCATGCTGGATGAGGGGATATAGTTTAACATCATGCTGGATGAGGGCATACAGTTTAACGTCATGCTGGACGAGGGAATACAGTTTAACATCATGTTGTGTGAGATAATTTCTATGGTCGATGCTCACTCTAAGCCCATGTGAGTCATGATCGGTGTGAGAAACAAGAGGCAGCAAGGACCTGACGATCACGTCGCGAAGGGTGCATCCGTGAGAAACGAAGAGGGGCTTATGCGTTAGGTGGCCCATGGTGCTGGGACTTACTCCAGGATGGAGGCCTGAAGTATAGAAAAGCGCAGCGAGAGAGGGATTTGGGACCAATGATGGGAGGTGCCTCGTTCCCTATCGCTCCCTCCACTGACCTTGGCAGCGGGGAAATACGGAGGTGCATGGGTTCTACATTCCGTAAGAGGGGATAGGGGTATTACACCAAGGTGTTTTCCCTTCTCCCATGGACATACGCTACTCCGAGAAGGAGGATATCATCCCTTGTGGAGGGGGTGACCCCGTCTCTGTGGAGACGGGTGGCGTAAAAAATGTCTGAGCTGGGGGGACCATGCGTGAAAAGCACGGGGCCAGATCACAGTTTAATGTCTTGTGTTGAGGACGAGGTTCTTGGCAGTTTAACGTCCTGCATCTCAGATGAGGTGGGTTTACTTTGCACCCCTAGGACTTACATGACCGGCACCCTCTTCTCCTTGGGGGAGGGAAGGTACCAGTAAGGTCGTGGTTAAAGGGGGTCGCGGAGCGAACCACCAAGGGGTCCACGTTAGCGTGGCTATGTGAAGATTCAATAGTCATTAGTGTGCCTATGCGAAGAAGCATTAGGTGAAGCAACTCTACGAGTGGTGTTGTCCGTGGGAATTTTAAATCACATCGTGCAAACCTGGAGGGTCGCACGGGAAGAGGAATTTTTAGGCGAAGGAGTGTGCTTCGCGAAGTGGAGTGCCTTGGCCTTAGCATGGGGAAAAGGTGTGGATGGGGGGTCCTTCGCGAAGTGGAATAGTATTCGCGGAGGACTGCCCCATGAAGCAGAGGTGCCTCGCAAAGCAAGGTGTTGCGAGGCAGTGTGCTTCGCGATATGCAGTGACCCTGCCTTGGAATGGGTGTTTCGCGAAGCATAAACTCTCTGTGGCTGCCCGAGTTCCCTTGGGAATCCCCTTCCTCCGTGAATTCCCTTAGGCTTCACGAAGGGCATTCCTCTCGGAGGAGGGGTTCAAAACGAGACAAGGCAAAGGCGTCTCATGAAGTAAAAATACCTCACGGAGCTCATGATTCCCGGGGCGAAGGGTGCTTCGTGATTCGGGAGTTGAGAAGATGAAAGGTTGGATTGTCCGTCTTCTGGGATCAGGGGGAACCCATTATTTATAGGCAAGGGGTGCCGTGAAGCAGAACTCACGCGGCGCGAAGGGGCGGCAGTTGCTTCGCGGCAGGCTCGTGAACGTCAGGGCGGTCACGGAGCGTTACTGCCCCCTATTCTTGGCAGCGGGCTTGCGAACGTCAGGGCGGTCGTGGAGCGTTACTGCCTCTTGTGCTTGGCGGCGGGCTCGCGAACGTCAGGGAATTCGCGGAGCATTCCCGCCTCCTATGCTTCACGGCGGGCTCGACGCTCAGAGGGTGCTTCGTGCCAGAGCTTCACGAGGCAGCGCGCGAGGCTTCTTTTCCATCCCTTCTTTGCGGGAAAGATTTTGGCGCCAACAAATGCCCCCCCTCAGACTTGGAGCCACGGAGGGACGAAGGGTCTAAGTCTGGGGGAAAATCGCCAAAATTATCGGTGGTTCATGATGCGGCCTCACGAAGGGGCCCACCGTGCGGTCAGTGGCCACGCGGTCCGGACGCGCCGCGATGCTCCGAGCGGGCGGGACGCGCTGCGAAGCTCCGTGTCTCCACCTATAAATAGGGGGGCTGACCGCTCTTTTGTCCTCTCGTGAATCTTGTCCTCTTGCGCTCTCAACTTCGTGAAGCTCCACGTACTCCGCGTCTGCTCTTCACGAATCGAGATTCATGGCGAACCGCGAGTCTCCGACTCCGCGACCGCGCCAAGTGAACTTTTGTTTTGTCGGAAAAATCCAAAATCTACGGCTTGGTTTTGTGGCCGAGCTTCGTGAGCGATCTTCATGAGCAAGCTTCGCGATCGGGCCAGAAGAAATTTGTTTCTATGCCGAAACCGAAAATGGCCCACCGAGAAGTTGTGTTGGGGGTGCTTGCAGACGCCGCCCGGAGGGATGAGATGGCCAACTGTCTGGGCCTTGGGGAGATGGTCCGAAGACACTCGGACCATACCTCTTTGATAGAACTATTATCGAAGGGTTAGAAGAACTATCCGCAGTGCAAGAAACTTCCCTTGTATGGCTTCGGGCTGAGGGATGACATCTTCATCCCTGAGGTGAGTTGGGACGAACCAGCTTGTTGGTTCAGAAGCACTCCATTCCAGCGCCAGTGGTTCAGGGCGGCCGATGGTCATGCGTGGGAGGATTTCACACCCTTCACCACCGACTGTCTCTACAACCATGTGAACAATATTGATGGGAAGCCACTGCAACCGGAGACATCCCCTCCTCTGTATCGTACCATGCTAAAGGCGGCGTTGCAGGATCCGAAGAAGGGGTGGTCCGATGAGTGGGACCTGCGCCAGGGTGGTAACTTCACCAATGACTGGGCATAGGCCTACTGGGTAGGCGCCTCATGTGAGGAGTTTGGGGTCGAGCTGAGGAGAGTGGGTTTGTATGTGGTGGCATGGGCCGCCCAATTCCACATTTACCAACCCAAACAGCTTATGCCGGAGCAACTGAGCAGATGGTCGTCTAGAACCAATACTTTTCGCCTGCACCATGGGGAGGTGGGCATCAGCATGTGGGATGTCCACCAGATTTCGGGGGTTTTTATATTGGGGGCCATGTATGATGAGTTCCTCCCCGTCATGAGTGCGTAGGAGGATAAGAAGCAGATGCCACTACCGGCATCGACGCTGATGGCATTGGTCCCTGGAGAGGACAAGGAAGCATTGAGGGATGTCCACTTTAAGAAGTGGTTCGAACGGTTCCTGAACTTCCTGGAGAATCGTGAGTTTCCTCCGAGGCCTCAAAATTGTCCGAAGGTGACTCAAAGGGGTAAGGAGAACTCGTATTGGTGGGTCTTGGAGGACAGCCAATGGAAGACTTGGGGTTTCAGTGTGAGCACTGAACAGCAGCCGATAGTTAGGCTGGCGGCGTTCATCACAGCCCTTATCTGCGGTTGGATTCTACTGGTGAGGGATACTAGCATGGGGGTGTGACACAGCTCGTTTATCATGGTGTCCGTGCTGGACATGGGGCAACGGGTCAATCTGGAGATTCCAATGCTCGCCAAGCTATACAGGATGTTGCGGCATGTTAGCGAGGGAAAGAAGATGCCAAGGATATGCAGGCCCTTCCACCTTCTGTATGGGTGGATTGCGGCACACATCAGGGGGATCTATGAGTATCCAAACCCTATCTCGCCGCCGGGAATGAACTTCCGTCCCTCCATTCTGAATGCAGTCGGGAGCTTCCCATTCAAACTAACCGTGTCAATGGTGATGAACCAGGTGTGGAGGGCGGATGAGTTTAACTTCCACCCATTCCCATTGTCGATGGGGATACTCACTGACGACGGGAAGGGAACAGAAGATCACCGGGGTTATCTCCTGGACTTTCGAGGCGGAGTTTTGGTGGCACGAGTGGATCGTGAGCTGCTCTCTGAACCGTACACCCCGCATCGATTTGCGAGGCAGTTCCGGTGCCTCCAGCGGCTGACCCCATAGGTCTACAGGGAGGTGTGTCACAAGGAGCACCCGTGTGTGATGAGGCAGCTGTGGCTCATGTTCACGCGGGAAGATGGAAAAATGCGAATCACATTGCCTCCATCCACCGCCGCTTTCGGATTAGAGAGGGATTATGCCATTAGCTGGGAGGTTTCTTATCCAGGGGAGATGCTGAAGCAGCCAACTATTCGTGTTAGTGAAGGTGGGCCTCCTCTATCCCGAGGTCGGGGTCGGAGGGCAGCAAGGGCCTCTCGCGGCAGCGGGGCTGCCGTGGCGGCGGGACCCGCACCAGCCGAGGGTGTGGCACCAATGGCGGATCTGGTGATTCCAAAAGAGCAGGGCCATTCGGAGGGGCGGCCGCTGAGGGTATTTATTAAGATATCCACTCAGGATCCGGGGAAGCGGTTGCATCATATCGACATGGCAGAGGATGTCATCTTCCCGGAGGCCTGGGACATTTGGGATGTCAACCGGAAATTCCTCAGTCCACCTGAGATATGGGCGCACCTGAATCACCTCGGGATGGAGTTACCGGGCATAGGCCCAGTCCAAGCTGGTTTCATGGTGTCTCTGGCGGAGGCAGAGCAAAACTTGGACGAGCTGGAGGACTACGTTCATTCCAGTGGTGTCCCGCGCCCAATGACAGACCGGGTGAGGGTACTGCTAGATCGGACGATCCCCCCATAGTTGTCAGCTTCCGATCTGAGGGAGAACTTCCCCCTTATGGAAGAATCAGAGGACTCCTCTCGGGAGGATGGGGCTGACGGAGGGAGCTCGCTGGAGGAGGGAAAAGTCAGAGGCCAAGACTCGGATTCTAATGATTTCGCAGAGGCTCTTGAGGTAGAATTCTGAACTTATTTCCTCACAGTATGTTATTGGGCCATCATGAATTTCTCACTGATGTTTGAACCATGCAAGAGGAACTTGTGCGCAGGCCTCGCTCTCACCCCTTGGCGGGTGACGATGCAGGACCTTCAGAACCCGCGCCTACGGCTGCGTCTAGTTCTGCGTCTGGTGGGGCCAAATCACCTGAGGTGTCTCCTCAGGAATCTCTAGACCTTCAAACAGTATACAGAGGGCCATGCCTCGGGGTCCCATCAGCATCGACTTAATAGCAACACCAGTAGATCGATCTCCATAAGTTTCCTCTACTAGATTCATTGTTGTCACATGTAGATGGTGCCAATTAACATCTGTGTCTTTTCCTGTGGTACAGTTCTTCGACTGGCATGGGCTTTTGCGGCAAGGATGGTTGGGATGTCTGGTGGCATCCCTCCTAGGGGAATTCCGGTGATGGTAGAGATAGCCCCCCCATCTCCCCGAGCTGTTACACGCACTATCACTGGCGGGGCCACCAGCAGGGTCATGCCTGAGGTTATTGAAGTGGAGTCTGATGACAAGGATCAATCGGCAGACCCAAGTCCTGTCACGCCTGCTTCGATGCCAGATGTCGTGCCGGATTCAACACTAGATGTAGATCCTGCCGAGGATTTCCTGCGGGCGTATCCCATGTATGAGCCTTCCAATGGTGCAGACTGGGACGAAACGGCCTCCAACGAGGAGGACAGCAGCATAGTCTTCCACCGGTCGTGGAAGCTGATCACACGCTTCATCAAGGACACCCCCCAAATGCTATGGGTGAATGAAATGGACAGACTTCGCTCGCGGCTGTGCGAACTGTGCGTTGGGGGATTGGATGCCCAACGTCCTCATGCGCTCGTCCGAGATCTCATGGACGAGAAGATCCGGAAGTATGATCGCGGGCTCAGCGTGGGCTGGCAGCGGAAGAAGGCGACCAACATCAAGAAGCTCCAGGAGGCTGAAAGCGAGGTCCAACAGATGCAGACCCGGGAAGATGAGCACTCAGCCTCTCTTAATGTATAATCTGAGCTGATCTCATGGTTGAAGGCCTAGCTGGCAGAGGCAGAAGAGCATATGAGGCAGGCTTCTGGAAAGATGGTTTCCGTTCAAGCTAATGTAGAAAGGACCATATCCAAGGCAGACGGACCGCGCCCCGCCGCTACTGAGGAGGAGTGGAAGTTGAGTCGGCGACAGCAAGTCTTGGACGCCACAAGCCGAAGGGTGGCTAAGCTGCAACGTTCTTTTGATGGGGTCAACCCATCCATGGGGGGGGGGGGGGGTTGACCCCCGTGTATTGTAACAAATTACAAACCTTTCAATGGTACTTTCGTGCTTCAATTTTTTTTTTCTTGAATACCGTAGCATGCACGATTTCCACTGTTTGCATCGGTTCATTACATCCCTATAATATTAGCGGGATGTCCAGCAACAATTCCCCAAGCTCATGTGGGTCAAGACGGATGTGAGAAACAGGAGATAGTTGCCTCATCATCCCTCCAAACATGGGAGTGGAAAACAAGCCTCGGGCATCCGGGGTTTAGACAACCAGTCCGGATTTCTGGACGGTGGGGGAGGCCTGGCCGGGGAAGGAGGTCCTTAGAACATCTGAATTACCGTTTCTTTAGCGTTCTCTTATGCACGAATGTTGCAATGCCAGGGGTGCTGAAATCGGTCCGAACAGATGGAAATGGGAAGTGTGGATCACGATACCCAAGATTCGGAACACTGCGGGGATGGCGCGACAATAAAGGGAAATCGTTAACCGTGGCGGAGAAATGATATCCTTACTGCGTTAGCCTGAAATGGGGACAACAAATGAGGTTCGACCATTGACCATGTTCGAAACACAGGACCAGGTGACAAATTTTGTCGGTCAATCCTTCAGGATGTTGGCCCAGGACAGTAGGCGGACCCTAGGTCGAGCATCCATACTGTTAGGGGGTCCTTCCAAACATGACCAGTCTTCCGGGACTTTGGCCCAGGACGGTAGGTGAGCCGATGCGGCATGAGACCAGGCCGTTAGGGGGTCCTTTCAGACATGAAAGGGGACGAGGGTCCAAAAACGGGGTACGCAAAGCGTGGAATATGGAGCGATGGTTTGTCTGAACGGAATCCAGCACTTAGGTAGTTACACCACCATGGTGGGAGTACGCCAGATGGGCCCATTGGTTTGGTCATGGATCCTTCCTTCTTTGGGACAGGGCCTCTCTAGCGAGGGGTCCGGCCAGGGGGCCGGAAAGGGGAAGGATGGGATTAATGATTCCTATGGGATGGACCCTAGGAAAAATACCAGGGTGTCTCTACGTATCCCATGAGGATGGGAATCAAGCCATACGTAGTTCTAGATGGGAACGGATAGGAAAATTCCTATGGGCTGGACCCTAGGCAAAATACCAGGGTGTCTCTACATATCCCATGAGGATGGGAATCAATCCATACGTAGTTCTAGATGGGAACGGATAGGAAAATTCCTATGGGCTAGACCCTAGGAAAAATACCAGGGTGTCTCTAAATATCCCATGAGGATGGGAATCAAGCCATACGTAGTTCTGGAAGCGTGGTTTAACGTCATGCGGGATGATGAGAAGCCTGGTCGTGTTTGTACACATCCTTCCAAAACTACTAAGCCCACGTGAGTCATGCTCGGTGTGGGAAACAATAAGTAGTGGTGGGACTTTCCCGATACAAGAAGGGAAGGTTAGGGTAAAGGGACGCTCGGAAAATACTGGACCCATGATACTAACATGCCCATGTGGCGCACTTAGATGCACGAAGAGATAGAGCCGAATATGTTGGAATTCCACTTGAACATGAGTAAGTGGAAATGTGTGAATCATGACGCTCGAGATTTGGATCACAATGACGGCGTCGTGACGATAGAGGATAACTGTTAACCGTGGCGGAAACGCAACGTCCATATCGCGTTAGCCTAGAATGGGGACAAACAAATAAGGGTTGACCGTTGACCATGTTCTAAACATGGGACCATGTCGCAAATTTTGTCAAAGATCCTTAGGTACGTTGTCCTAAAATGATTGGAGGTCCCTTAGGTCTAGAATACATGGATAGCCCTTAAGCCTAGCATCCATGTCGTCTGAGGGTCCTTTTGGATGTGGAAGAGGATGAGGATCCAAATAGCGAGCTCATGAAGCTTGGTCATGGGACGAGGAGGATGTCCCTATGAAAATCCCACACTTCGGGATCTTTGTCAAAACACATCTGAATACGACAACGAGACGTATTAGATAGAGAGATCGGAGTCCTTTCCCATAGGGAGATCTTAGTTAGGGTCATAGAATTCGGACCAAAGGGCGGGAGGAAACATAATAGGCACATAGTGGAGTAACTCAAACACCTGGCATGAACGGGAATAGGGGGTGTGTATGGTGTGGTGAACAACTTGACGTGAATGAGGACATAATCACATATCACACCGCACGACCCCCTTGGGAGAGGTTTTAGGTCAAGGGACCAAAATAGAAAGTTAGGATTGGCCCGCGGGGAAGTGCTTGGGCGCTCCTATGTATCTCATAAGGATGAGAATCAAGCCTCATGTAGTTCTTGAAAACATCTTAGTTTAAGGTCTTAGAGCTTGGACCATGAATGGGTAAGGGGAGAAAGGGACACATGGCAAGGCGGTTACAAAACCTGACGTGAATGAGGACCTAAGCCCTACTTACCATGTGTTCTCTGGGGAAATGCTCAAGTCGAGGGACCAAACATGAAGGTTAGGCTGGGCCCGCGGGGAAGTGCCCGGGCGCTCCTACGTATCTCATGAGGATGATAATCAAGCCATACGTAGTTCTGCAAGGTGGCATGGTAGGGTACCAGTGCTGGGGAAAAAGAGGAGTGTGGGTGTGGCCCTTTCACTAAAAGAAGAGGAATTTGGTAAATCTTGTTTGTCCTTTAAGGTGAGTGGTTTTTTTTTGTGAAGTGAAAGGCCTAGGGTAGCAGGCCCTGGTGTCTCCACAAGAATCAAGCCTTGATAGGCATTGACAAATGGCATGGTACGTGGACAATACCCAACGTGATGTCCTCTACAACGAGGTCATCACAATACAGTGTTGTTTTTCGTCGTGCGGCCAGGACGATAATGTCACAGTTTAGGGTCGTGTGACAGGACCAAGCATGCATTTTAACGTCATGTAGCGCAGACGTAGCAGAGGTGATGCTAGGCAGGTAATGTGCATAGTGTCATGAAACACAATTGATGGAGACATGATCCCACATCACGTTGTACGCCACTCCGAGAGGGAGACCTCAGGCCGAGGGGCCTATATAGAAGTAAGGGGTGAAAAGAGGGGGGAGAGACTAGCTCCCCAAATGGGCTGGACCCAAAGACAAGGCGTCCGGGCGGTCCTACGTATCCCATGAGGATGGGAATCAAGCTGAACGTAGCTCTAGATGGATCTTAGTTTATGGTCTTAGAGCTCGGACCATGAATGGTGACAACTTCCCGAGTAAGCGCAGACGTCAACCTGATCCCTAATCCCACATGAGTTAAACTTGGTGTGGGAAACAAGGGGGGGAATCATTATCGCAATACTTGGGGTGTCCATCAAAGGGGAGTCGGCAGAAAGCCCCGAAGGACACCTTTGACACGGCTTGTTCCCCCAACGCGTAGACGTGCACAGAGGAATAGTACCAAGAGTTACGAGACTCTACTTGAACATAATGATACTGGAGGAGGATTTGAATCGTGTAACCGACATTTTGGGCTTAATGGGGTTGGCGTGGAAATAGAGGAAAACTGTTAACCGTGGCGGAAAAAACAGTCTCCATATCGCATTAGACTGAGGTGGGAACAACAAACGAGCATCGACCGCTAACCATATTCTCAATGCGGGATTTCATCAATTTGTTGTCTGAAACCCTCAGGGGCGTTGGCCCGTAACAGTAGGAGAGCCCTTGGGTGTAGTATCCAGGCCGTTCTTGGGGGTCTCTCCGGGTGTGAAAGATGATGGAAGCCTTGATGCAGGGATACACAAAGCCTGGAAAGCGGGTGCGGACGTGTCTGAGTAAAGTTTGGCATTCCAGGTAATAAACCAGAGTACCCTTAGGCACATTGGTGAACCACTGAAAAGGGGCGATGAAATAGCTCGGGAGGGAGAGGTATATGGCGTGGTCATTACAGGACCGACGTGAATGAGGACATAATCCCATACCACGCCATATACACCCCTCGTGGAGGAAGGGTAGGCCAAGGAGCCAAGATGGGATGGAGATTTCCAAGAGATGGGGCTGGACCCGAAGCTTAGACATTCGGGTGGTCCTATGTACCCCATAATGATGGGAATCAAGCCACACGTAGTTCTAGAAGATACCCAAGGGGCAAGATACCCTAACGAGGATGTGTACGATGTGACGAGTAGCCTGATGTGAATGAGGACGTAATACCGCACCACAATGCACAATCATGTGGGAAAGAACCTGGGGCCGGGGGCCCGGCAAGGCCAAGGGGCCGGAGGCTGGGCCTCGGTCAGGAAGGCCTGATAAGCTCGCAGTTTAACATTTTGCAGTGAGGACGAGGGTCGGAGAATAGGATTCCCTGGATAGAGGAGGTGTATGGCACGCTGAACAAACTGACATGAATGTGGACATAATCCTTCACCACACCATACACTCCAGGTAAGAACTTGGGCTAGGTCCTGAAAAGGCCATGGGGCCTGAGGCTAGGCCTCGGTGAGGAAGGCCTGACTGGATTGCAGTTTAATGTCTTGCAGTAAGGACGGGACCAAGTGGCCTGAGGATAGGCCTTGATCAGGAAGGCATGACTGGCTTGCAGTTTAACGTCTTTGTTTAAGGATGGGGGGAGATCTTAGTTTAAGGTCATAGAGCTCGGACCATTTTTCAGTTTATCGTCTTGCAGGACGAAGATGCAGTTTAAGGTCATGCAGGACCCTAAAGTTTAAGGTCATGTCGAACCAAAAAAAGTATTCTTAGGAAAAGTACTTCTTGAGGAACTTGGCATTGGTGGGAGGAGTTACGCGCTCACCATATGTGGTCACCAAGGAGTATGCCACATTGGGGTAAACCTTATGGATGATATAAGGCCCTTCCCATTTGGGCTCTAGCTTGGGCGGTTTCCTACCGGGGATCATTGGCGCTCGAAGGGCCAACACTAGGTCGCCCTGTAGAAAAGAACAAAGGCTAAACTTCTTGTTTAAGTCCCTCTCTATCTTATTCTGATGCCTTTCCAGATTGTGCAGGGCACGAAGCATGTTCTCGTCCAATGCTTCTAATTCAGCTAGACTGATTTTAGCCACCTTATCCGGTGCTTGGTGGTCATAGACTGTAGTGCGTAACGATGGCAGCTGGATCTCAATGGGTAGGACGGCCTCAGCCCCATACACCATGGAATATGGGGTTACCTGGGTAGAGTTACGAGTCGTCGCTCGATAATCCCAAAGGGTGTTGGGGAGCTTGTCCGGCCAACTTTTCTTGTTCTGACCAACCATTTTCTGCAGAATGTTAGAGAGGGTTTTGTTGAACACCTCGATCTGCACATTTTCTTGCGCATGATAATGGGAGGTATGGTTCGAACGGATATTGTACTTGGCGTACAATTTTTTCAGCTCAGTCGCTCAGAAGTTGTTGCTGTTATCGGTGAGGACAGCGTGAGGGACCCCAAACCGGTGAATGATATTAGAGCTCACAAAGTCGACGATGGAATGGGCCTTGACCTATTTGAGTGGAACTGCCTCTACCCACTTGGAGAAGAAATCTGTATCATTTAGGATGAACCTACACTGGTGAGATGTCACTGGTGGATATGGTCCCACTACATCAAGTCCCCACACCGCAAACGGCCAAGAGTACCTGGTGGAGTGGAGGGGTTCCGGCGGCTGGTGCAGGAAGTTGGCATGAACGTGGAATGCATGGAATCTCTTGGAGAACTTGATAAAATCATGGATCATAGAGGGACAGAAGTACCCAAACCTCTGGATTTGATGGTACAGCTTTGGCCCAGCTTGATGGGCACCACAGGAACTGGCGTAGACCTCTTATATAACCTGATAAATCTCAACTCCTTGAATGCAATGGAGAAGAACACCATCAAAGCTCCGCTTATAGAGGATCTTCTCAAGACTGGGACGACTCTGGAGGGTAAATTGCAGCGCGCGGTGTCGGATTCACTCGCGCTCGGCTCAGTCGTCTGGGAGGCAACCATTTTGGAGATACACGACAAAAGGTGCCCTCCAGTTGGGAGTGGCTTCAACCACTATGTCTGACGAACCTGGGACCCCTGACGTAGAGGGCCCAGTGGTGAGATGACTTACCCTCAGGCCATCATTTTCCTCTTGGGTGATGGGGGAAATGAATCTCCGGTGTGCCACATGTATGATCAAATCATTTTGCTCGGGTTCCGCGAGCGACGCAGCTAAGTCGGCCAAAGTGTCAGCTCGATCGTTCTGTGACAGAGGGACATGGGTGACCTCTGGTCGAGAGGGGAACTGGGCCATTAGGTGGAGGGTGCACTCCAGAAATGGCATAATCTTCGGCTTCCTAACGAAATAATCTCCATTGACATGCTTGATTACCAGCTCGGAATCTCCTTTCACATGTAGATGGGGAACTTCGATCTTAAGGGCCAACTCGAGGCCGGTGATAAGAGCCTGGTACTCTGCCTCATTGTTGGTACAACCTTCTGACAATAGGAATGAGTATGGTAGGACGGCTTGCGCTGGGGTAATGAAGACGATACCTAGGCCCACTTTGTTGAGCTTAGGATCGTTGAGCCTCCTACCGGTGGGGCTCTGGGAGGCACCGTCGAAGTGAATTTTCCAACATGGGACGACCCGATCGACTGAGAGGATCATCTCATCAGGAAAATCCAGGTCCAAGGATTGATCCACGGAGGTTGGATGGGCAGCTAAAAAATTTTCCAATGCTTGTCCTTTAATGGCCTTCTGAAGTACGAACCTGATATCAAACTGCTGGAGTATCACCGCCCACCGTGCTAGTCGGCCAATCAACATGGGGCAGTTCAGGATGCACTTCAGTGGGTCTACCTGGGAGACCAATTTCACCTCATGGTGCTACAGGTAATTTCGCAACTTCTGTATGGAAAAAACGAGCGCAAGGAAGCCCTTTTCGATAGGGGAGTATCTGATCTCCGTATCGAGAAGCATGCGGATGAGATAGTAGAGACTGTTCTCTGTACCCTCTTCATTATTCTGGGAAAGCAGTGCACCGAGGGATCATTCCAGGGCGGTCACATAAAGGACCAGTGGATTTCCGGAGATGGGTGGCATCAAAACCGTAGGTTGGAGCAGATACCTCTTGATTTCCTCGAAGGTGGTCCGACACTCCTCATCCCATTCGTAGGCGGCACCCTTCTTCATGAGCTGGGAAAAGGGATTACACTTGCCGGCCAGATTCGTGATGAATCGGCGTATATAGGATAAGTGGCCTTGGAGACCTCGATGTTCCCAAATATTGCTCGGGGGAGGCATTTGGATGATGGCCTTGATCTTCTCTGGGTCGATCTCAATGCCTCAGTATCTAACAAAAACCAAAGAAACTTCCCAGAGGTGACCCCGAAGGCACACTTTAACGGGTTCATCTTCAGGTGGCGGGAACGGAGGATACTAACACTTTCTCAAGGTCTTTGAGATAGTCCTGGCACTGGCGTGATTTGACCACTAGGTCATCCATGTAGCATTCCACCAGCGTCCTGAGAATCGGCCTGAATATGCGATGCATGGATCTCTGATAAGTGGCACCTTCATTTTTCAGGCCGAAGGGCATAACCTGGTAACAAAAGGTACCTTGGGGGGCCCTGAAGGCAGTTGACACCTCGTCCTCAGGGGCCATCCGGATCTGATTGTACCCGGAATACCCATCCATGAAAGAGAGGGATTGGAACCTGGCCGTAGCATCTATTAATAACTTGGTCACCAGGAGGGGAAAGTCATCCTTTGGGCAGTGGCGATTGAGGTCGCAGAAGTCGATGCAGACCCTGATCTTCCCATTCTTCTTCCTGACCGGCACAATGTTGGCAAGCCACTTGGGGTACTGGACTTACTTAATGAAGTTGTCCTTGATAATCTTGTCAAATTTGGCCTCAACCATAGCATCGTGAGAAGGGTTCATCTTTCTAGGGGGCTGCCTAAACCCGTGATGGTTTGAAGGGAGGCCCAGGCGGTGAACGGCTACCTGGGGATCTAGTCCTTGCATCTCGTTGTAACTCCAGGAAAACATATCACGGTGTTGCTTGAGAAAGTCTAAGTACCTCTTCTGCTCCTTGAGGGACATAGTTGCACTGATCAATGTGGGTCTCAGATCTGACTCGCTACTAAGGTTCACCTGTACCAGTTCATCAACCGTGGTAGAGACGCCTTCCTCGAATGTTGGGGGAGCATCCTCCAGATCTTCCCCTCCACTCGTGGAGGGGTTCCCCGCAATGGGAGATATTTCTGAGCTATTACACCCTAACGGGCAGCTGGTGCCGGCTTGGGCAGCAGTGGTCATCGTATCCGGAGACCCACTCACCACTGAGACCACAACAATGAAGGCAGTCGATCCTATCCCATCTGGCCTTCGGCCCAAGGGGCCATGTTTGATGAAATCAAAGTAGTGGTGACACGTCGGCCTGAGTCGGTTGATTCCAGCCCGGTGGAAGAGACACGTATGACGTACTGCCATTGTCATAAGCTTGACATTCTGGTACCGCACAGGGGTAGGAGGCTCTGGGATCACCTGATCCTGGTTGGTGTAGGAGTACGAGGTGATTTTCCGTCGTCTCTTGGACACGGGAACACGTCTTCCTTGTATACCCGAAACAATGAAACACTTCCCCATGTCTGGGGTTGTGGCCTCCAATCGATGGATTGGGAAAATGTAGGCGTCATCCAGGCCTGCCCATGGATCACTTGTGACCGGGACGGGTTCATCCTCACTTACTATAATTTTATTATCCTTACTCTTGTAATAATCAGCATCCAGATAGTGGGCTTCACAAGAGGCGAAAGGAGACGCATCTCCTTGGAGTACGCCTACTCGACCATTGAGGGAGTATTTGAGGCATTGGTGATACGGCAAAGGGACCGCTGCGTGCAGATGGAGCCATGGCCTACCCATCAATGCGTTGTAGGCGGTGTCCTGAGAGACAACTATGAACTCAGTGCTGGAAATTAGGCCACCGAACTGGGTCTTTATGCGGATCTTGCCGACTGAGGATTGCTCGGTCCTGTCGTACCCCTAGATTCTGAGGTCGGAGGGCGTCAAATAATCTTCAGACAGACCCATCTTTTGCAGTGTCCGAGTCGGGATTAGGTTGATCCCGGAACCTGTGTCAACGAGGCAGCGGCGGACTTCCACGCCATTGAAGTGGCCAATGATGTATAGTGGGAAAATATTCCCATGTATGGGAGGGTCCTCATCTTCACCGGAGAACGAGATAACTGCCTGGCATTCGGCGTTCTCAATTTTCTTAGCGTTGAAGGCTTCCGCAGCTACTACCTCCGTCTCAAATTAAAGGGGGCTCCTTAGGGCCTCGGCAAGTGCTTCCCGCATTTCAGACGATAGGAGAAGGGCCTCAAGGATAGAAATCCTTGCTGTAATGTTGGCCATGTGCTTCAAGACATCATACTTTCGTGCCAAGCGCGAACCTCTGCTTACAGGAGGCCGTTCAGCAGTTGGAGGCATAGCGGGTCCTGTCGGTTGAACCGGCGGTTGGCTAGTGTTGAGTACATCCTGCTGCCAACTAGTTGAAGCCTAGAGAGTAGTCTTCGGACTAGGATCGGAAAGCGGAGACTGGCCTGTAGCTGGGAAATATTGACTATGATACGGACGAGGTATCTCTTCCTGGTCTAGTAGCACAAACGGCGGTGGAGGTAGAGTTGAGGGCGTCAGGTGGGGTTGCGCGTGCTGAGCTCTGCGCTGAGCCTGCGGTCTGGTCTCAGTAGCATGCACGGCCTGGCTGAAAGTTCCCTCTAATGTTCCTCTACGACCGGCGTGGTTGTGTTTCCGCTGACGTTGACATCGGCTGGGGACGTTGGGGAGGCTCGCCTAGCGTTCCCCTTCGTCGGGAGTCATATAGGGCTTTACCAGCTCCACGGTGTTAACTGAAGCATACCCCTAGCTGTCGCTCGACGAGTCATCCACTACCGGGCAGATTCTGGGAGGAATCCCCATTTTAGGGGGCATAAAGTCGCCAAGAGTGCGGGATGACGATGGCAGTGGTGAAGCGCGTTGCTTCTTCTTGCGCCATCGCTTCTTGCCCTTTTGGGAAGAGGTAGGCTGTGAAGACGATGCTGAGGTGCTGGCTACTTCCCCTGAAGGCTCCGGATGATTCAGGCATGCCCGAATGATACCATGGGCACAGACGACGATTTTTTTGAGCCATCCAGTCGTCGTATCTCTGGGACCCGCAGCTGGGAACCTACTGCCACTCGCCTTCGCTGTCGCTACTGATCTCTGACCCTGTAAAGACACCCGCTACTTGTGTTGGTGTCAGGCCCAACCTGACTATATTGTTGTTGACCTGGTCTTGAAGCCAGTCTTTAAACACATATCATTTCTTAAGGGTGTGCCCCAGAATCTGATGATAAGGACAGTATTTGGGGTGATCGGTGAGATTCGCCTCTGCCGGCCTTCTGCACTCGGGTAGGCGCCCAATCCCTTGCTCTAGATCACTTCGAAAGTAGCCAGGGACCTAATTTTCATTGAACGAATAAGTCTGGTGCCTTCTTTCCGGATAGGGGGCCCTGGGGGCCTGGCCCTGATGAGGGGCCAGAGGGTCCTGCCAAGGAGGCGGCGCCTGATTGTCTTGCCTAGGTGGTGGTGGTGCATTGCGCGGGGGAACCTGTCGATTCTGAGGTGGTCGCTGCTGGTCAGGAGCCTGTGCTTGAGGTGGAGGACCTCTGCAGGGTTGCAGGGACGATGTCGCCGGCAGTAATTCCAACTGCCTTGGGGATTCTATTTGTGCCACCATGGCGGGTTCCGCTCTGGCAGCCCTCCTGGCCAGGATCATAGGGGGCAACAAACGTTCCTGACTAGCCTATTGCAGAGCCTCCTCGAGGCACTGAGCCTTATCTGAGAAATCTCGGAACCCTCCAGGGTAGTTCTGGGTGATCAGGGAAGGAACCAGCTCCGTTTTAACGTTCCCTACACACATCATCATTAATTTCTCCTGAGTCAGTGGCATGTCGAGGGAGTATGTAAGTCCCTTCCAACGGGCGATGAAGTCCGTGACTCGCTCATCAGGCCTTTGTTTGCACTTGAAGAGTTCTGCAATGCTGGTCTTTCGCGTGGTGGAGCTGAATTGATATAGGAACTGCCGGTGGAGATCCTCCCAACTGGTCACCGATCCAACAGGGAGATGGTTGTACCAGATGAATGTGGGTCCTTCCAATGTTTATAAAAAACATCGTAGCTTGGCGGATTCTTGCTGGGCCAAAGTCCCCAGCATGGGGTCACACCTGAAAGAAAAGTGGGCCAAGTGTTGCGGCGGGTCCCCTGTCCCATTGAAGGGCGAGAAAGTGGGGTTCCCAAAACCCGGGGGTGCGGGCATATCATCCACCCACGCGGGATATGGCTTGCCATCCGGTGGTACTGCCACCTACCACGTTTCCAACGCTTCGAGGCGGGTGATGAGTGCCGCTATAAGATCATCCGGGTGGGGGTCCCTGTCTTGACGGGGATCCCTAATCACAAGTGTATTTCCAGGTTCTTCGATAGGGAGGATGGCTTTGGCGGCTCGTGGAGCGACTGGCGGAATGACCTGTGGGGCGACTAGGGGAACCCGGGCTGGATTCTTCAGATTTCCCCGTCGTTCAGGAGGGTTTGGTGAGACGTATCGCTCCCTCTTGTCGTAAGTTCCGGCTTCTGCCCGGTCTGTGTAAGTAGCATGATCAGGGATTCCTAGAGGCGTCTCATCGGGGGAAATTGTTCCTGCCCCGGCTTGGGATTACCATAGTCGGGTCGCCGCTCTGCAGCGCGCTCGGCCAAGAGTTCGTCAACCAGCCTCTTCTGCTAAGCAAGCTATTGGCGTAACGCGGCCTTCTCGGGATCTTCGTTCGTCTTCTGTACAGAGGCGGATGGGTCGGAGAGCTTCACAGTTCTGAAGTTCTCCTTACCCTTACCGGCATTTCGACTGAGTACCAGCGACTCGGTGGGTACAGGGAGGCCTAGAAGGTTCCTCTGCTGATGGGTAACCCTCCCTAATGGGTCCAGCAGTGGCGGTACGCCCTCGAGCGGTAAGTCTCCATCAAGAAATTCAAGATCGTCTTCCTTTTCCACTACGTTAGCCATGTGGACCGCGAACCCTCTCGAGGGCATGTCCTCAATGTCGCATAACGAATTGGGCTGCCGTTGGATATGGATGAAGAGGAGAGCGGCATAGTGTCCCCAGCCACGGACTTGCACATGGGGGGTAGCTTCCCTGATGACTCTGCAGAGTACTTTGAAAATCTGAACACATTTCCGTTGAAGGGTGCTCTGACGGCCAGGTGACTCAGGGTGCTGGGCCATAGGGAGTGCGGCCAAATCGATCAGGCGGCATTGCTCGCCGATTTCTTCAAAGTGCTCTCGACTTTTGGGGTACATCACCTGCTCGTAATGAAGGTGGAAGTGTATCTCCCATAGGGTTCGGCAAAATAACCCCACTTCCTCTAGGGTAAGGGACTCTGGTGCACGAAAGTTCGGCACCGTCGTCAGCCAGATCTTCTCCGGGAAGTGATCCGCTGCGAGAATGCTCCAGAATATCCTGGGTTCGGACTCAGGGTCTGGCCTTGTATTGCCCCACTCATCAACCGGGGGCGGCTGAGGGACCAGTAGCGGTACCGAGGCAGACCGCTGGGACAGTAAAATTTGCGGCGGAGAATACGGCGAACGAGCTAACTGGCCGCCGAACTCTGGGCCATCCTATGAAGAGTGAGGTGACCTGACCACGATATCACGATACGATGGGTTGATAGCCACAGCTTCTGGCATGGGAGTTGCGGCCACCGGCGATGGGTTACGCCGTTGTTATGCCATCATTGGTCCCCAAAACAGCTCCTTGTGATCTCTGGTAGAGGTAGAGGGCGCTTCTGGTGACGACGGTGGTGATTTCATAGTCGATACCTATGGCATTTCCACAATTTCTTCCTCCTGGATGTACCTGCGGAGGGAGGCGGGAATCCAGTGGACCTCGCATTCTGGGAGAATGAGGCTGACGCGCCTGGTCCCTGCCCCAGTTCTTGACACGGAGGAGTGGGGAGAAGGTTCTATCACTGAGCCGCATTCCACTTCAGAGTCCGAGAAACGGGTAGGTCTGATCTCCACCCGGGCCTTCCCAGGAATCTTCTTGTAGAGGCGACGACCCACTCTCCTGCCCCTAGATGGCTTTTCAGGACAAGGTTGATTCTCAACATGTGGTCTCGGGGTGGCGCTACCACCATGGTGGAGAGGTCTCCCTCTTGAGATAACCGGGGTGCGAGGAGCAGCAGGAAAAATGTCAAAGGGAACACGGGGAAGGCCTCCATGGACAGTACCCACGTGGGCGGAGCGAGTATGACCTTCACTCCTTGAGTTGCTGGGGCGAGGAGGACCTTCTCCAGTTGTAGAGAGGATGTAGGGAGGACCCCCATGTTGGAGAGGGACCGGATGGGCAATGCCTTCATATCGACGGTCGAGGGTAGGAGGAGGGTCTCCATACCCTGTATGGTTGGCGCGGGAGAGGTCTCCGCACCGAGCGTCACTACCACAGGGCAGGTCTTTCTTCGTGATGGGGGTAGCACGAGGCATGTCTCCGTGAGGAGCTTCGGAGCGGGGGAGGCCCATGCTCTGTGGAATAGTGGTATAGGGAGGCCCTCCGTACGGGGTGAAATTACCGCGAATTGATTCGGGGCGATCACCACTCAGGCCTATAACCCCGAGAGCCAACCCGACCTGTTCATGGGGCGGTTGGAGCCTAGGTCCTGGTCGGGTGAAGGACTGCCCATGCTCAGTGTATACAGGGACTCCATGCTGCACGTCGGTGGTGGCTCGGGCCATAGTAGCTATTGACGTCGACGCACCTTGACGAGCATCCTCAGCTCGGGCTCGGCGCTGACATCAGGTCAGACGGGCTGGCGCAGGTGGTGCAGGGGCATAGCCTACCTGCTCTTCTGGCGAAGTCGGTCGGCGACACTGATGCATCTGAGTGGGAGCCCATACTTGGAGCCCCTGACTTGGGACTCTGAGCGGGCCGAGCCGGACATCACCCGCCTCATCAGCGTAAGGCGAGAAGTCGTCGAGGCGTTCTTGGTATAGGCTCCCAAAACGATTGAACGTTGGGGTGGGGAGCAGGGGCTCCCAGCGCGGCCTTTGAGGGAGGCATTAATGGTGGGGCATGGATGCCTCCAGGTCCAAGTGGTCCATATCCCGAGTTGGGATGACCCCTTCCTCCTCATACCTGTGTACAAGGTTGTTGATCACCCTTCGCTGGATGATCTCTGACGGGGAGAGGGGATGTGGGCGCCCCGTATTAACGGATGTAGAGGTCGTCGTGGCGGCAGCGGAGCCATGCGGGGCGGTTGTTCTGGTATTGCCCCTTCCCCTGCGTAGGCAATCGGGCGGTGATCGCGTCTCCATAGCAGAAACTTGGTTCCTGGGAAACGGAGAGATCAACTCATCAGCACTATGAGGAAAAGGATTGACAACTAGTGCCCCAGTGTCATTTCATTCTCCACGTCTATAAGAAGGATCCACGCCAATATGTTGCAGAACGGAATGCCCCACGTTCTACTGCCCCAACTTCCGGTGAGTTTCACGCCAGGCCCGATATTTGTTTGGTAGGACCCAGCGCTGGATATCTGGATCCGGTGACACATTAATCTATATTTGTCTCGAAAGCTACTAATCTCCACTTTGAGGAGAAGTCTTTCACGTCGGGTTCACCATTTCTGTTTCCAATGCTTTCGTCGGGGCACGCGCATCCGTCTGCAGAGGAGGACGCGCTTCTTGCAGCCCCGCATTCCCGCTTTCCAAAGGTGGGCGGCATCCGCTCCTTATTCAGGGACGTATGCTCCTTGATCAAAACCGGGATGATGGGATATCGGTTCTTCCTTCTGTGGATTCCTCCTCAGAACTAGTCACCTAATCCGGGTCTCCCTCATATATTTAATACGTTGTTTGTGAAACTCTTCCCAGTGCCATGTTTCCATGGACACCGGTTAATTACACTGCTTCTGTCAGGACATTCCAAAGGGTCCGGTCAGGGCAGTAACCTTCAGTCGGGGGAGTAGTCACGTTGAGGCATCAGTAGCGTGTCTGTATGCTGGGGAACTGGCATGTCTGTCTTTTGTCCCTTGTCATGGGGCTTCTCAAGGGCGTGGAAGCCCGAGGCATCCCACATCGAGCGTGGGTAATTATATGTCATAGGCATATATCTGAGGTTTTCATCAGCTTCCTATGTTTAACATAGGGTGTGCCGCAGGTTTAACGTCCATCGGAGACAGTTACGCCAAAGGCATGCCATCCGATGTTTTCCTCAGGCATCTCATGTTTATCATGAGGTAGGTCGCAAGTTTAACGTCCAGCGGAGACGGGTCGGCCTGATCAAAACACTAGCTGGAGTGAATCAAATTGACGAATTTCCCTTGAAGGGATTCCGATATCGGGGCCAACCCATGGGCGGCTTCCTGAATGTTGTGAAGAGGAGCGGAACGACATGATCTCGTCGGGATATGACGGTTCGGGTGAGAATCAGGGTGGATGATGGATGGATGAATGAATTGGAGGGGGAATGACATGGGACCATCGCAAGGGAGACGGTGAAGTTGGGCTTGATCCTCGAAGAGACCTCCTATGTATCCCCATGGCAGGGAATCAAAGTCTACGTAGTTCGGGATGATGCCGGTGAACCGAAGTGAAGGTAGACCTTGGTCCGATGGGTGTCATCAGTGACCCAACGTGAAGGTGGACCTTGGTCCGATGGTGGTGGGATTGATCCTCATGAAGGATTCCTATGTACCATGCCTTGAAATAGATCAAAGACCTCATATTTCAGAATGGTGTGTCGGTGAACCGACACGAACAAGGACCTTGGTCCAGATGGTGTGGGGCTTACACACTAGGCTACCCGGGTGTTGGTGAACTGATGCGAAGAAGTTCGGAATGACCAACGAGTGGTGGGCTTGAACCTCTGGGAGGCTTCCTATGTACCATGCCTTGATATGGATCAAATTCCTCGTAGTTCAAAGGGTTTCATCGGTGAATCGACGTGAAAGTAGACCCAGGGGTCCACTAGTGGTGGGCTTGAACCTTGTGAAGGCTTCCTATGTACCATGCCTTGACATGGATCAAAGTCCTCGTAGTTCGGAGGGTGGTTGTCGGCGAACCGACGTGAGGAAGGGACCTTGGTCCGATGGGAGATGGGCTTGAACCTCAGGGATGCCTCCTACGTACCATGCCTTGACATGGATCAAATTCCTCGTAGTTTGGGTGGTCACAACGGCTTGCCGTCAGACTGGAATACAGTTTAAAGTCATACTAGACGAAGGTGGAACTCAACGTGAATAAATGACAGGTGGGCTTGAACCTCATGGATCCATCCTACGTACCATGCCTTGACATGGATCAAAGACCTCGTAGTTCAAATGGGTTTGCAGTTTAATGTCATGCAGGACGAAGGCATCCAGTTTAACGTCATGCAAGATATGGTAATACAGTTTAACGTCATGCTGAACGAGGGAATACAGTTTAACGTCATGCTGGATGAGGTAATACATTTTAACGTCATGCTGGAAGAGGGAATACAGTTTAACGTCATACTGGATGAGGGCATTCAGTTTAACGTCATGCTGGACGAGGGAATACAGTTTAACGTCATGCTGGACGAGGGCATACAGTTTAACATCATGGTGGATGAGGGCATACAGTTTAACGTCATGGTAGACGAGGGAATTTCCATGGTCGATGCTCACTCTAAGCCCACATGAGTCATGCTCGGTGTGAGAAACAAGAGGCAGCAAGGACCTGACGATCATGTCACGAAGGGTGCGTCCGTGAGAAGCGAAGAGGGGCTTATGCGTTAGGCGGCACATGGTGCTGGGACTTACTCAAGGATGGAGGCCCAGAGTGTGGCAAAGCGCAGCGAGAGAGGGATTTGGGACCAATGATGGGAGGTGCCTCGTTCCCTATCGCACCCTCCACTGACCTTGGCAGTGGGGAAATATGGAGGTGCATGGGTGCTACCTTCCGCAAGAGGGGCTAGGGGGCTTACACCAAGGTGGTTTCCCTTCCCCCATGGACATATGCTACTCTAAGAAGGAGGATATCATCCCTTGTGGAGGGGGTGACCCCGTCTCTGTGGAGACGGGTGGTGTAAAAAATGTCCGAGCTGGGGGGGCCCTGCATGCGAAGCACGGGGCCGGATCATAGTTTAACGTCATGTGTTGAGGACGAGGTGCTTGGAAGTTTAACGTCCTGCAGCTCGGATGAGGTGGGTTCACTCTGCACCCCTATGAATTACATGACCGGCACCCTCTACTCCTTGGGGGAGGGAAGGTACCAGTAAGGCCGTGGTAAAATGGGGTCGCAGAGCAAACCACCGAGGGGTCCACGTTAGCATGGCTATGAGAAGAAGCAATAGTCGTTAGCATGCCTATGCAAAGAAGCATTAGGTGAAGCAACGCTACGAGTGGTGTTGTCCGTGGGACTTTGAAATCACATCGTGCAAAAATGGAGGGTCACACGGGAAGAGGAATTTCCAGGCGAAGTAGTGTGCTTCGTGAAGTGGAGTGACTTGGCCTTAGCATGGGGCAGAGGTGTGGATGGGGGTGCTTTGTGAAGTGTAATAGTATTCACAGAGCACTGCCCCGCGAAGCATAGGTGCCTCGCGAATCAAGGTGTTGCGAGTCAGTGTGCTTCGCGATATGCAACGACCCTACCTTGGCATGGGGATCACTAGTACAGGATGGGTGTTTTGCGAAACATAAACGCTCCGCGGCTGCCCCGGTTTCCTTGGGAATCCCCTTCCTCCATGAATTCCCTTAGGCTTCGCGAAGGGTATCCCTCTCGGAGGAGGGGTTCAAAACGAGACAAGGCAAAGTCATCTCGCGAAGTAAAAATACCTCGCGGAGCTCATGATTCCTGGGGTGAAGGGTGCTTCGTGATTCGGGAGTTGAGAAGCTGAAAGGTCAGATTGTCCATCTTCTGGGATCAGGGGGAACCCAGTATTTATAGGCAAGGGGCGCCGCAAAGCATAACTCACGTGGCACGAAGGGGCGGCGGTTGCTTCGCGGCGGGCTCGCAAACGTCAGGGCAGTCGCGGAGCGTTACCGCCTCCTGTGCTTACCGGCGGGCTCACGGACGTCAGGGCGGTCACGGAGCGTTACCGCCTCATGTGCTTGGCGGTGGGCTTGCAAATGTCAGGGCATTCGCGGAGTGTTCCCGCCTCTTGTGCTTCACGGTGGGCTCGACGCTCAGAGGGTGCTTCACACCAGAGCTTCGTGAGGCAGCGCACGAGGCTTCTTTTCCGTCCCTTCTTTGCATGCAAGATTTTGGCGCCAACAAGATGCTACTATGAAAAAAAATTGTTTCCATTCTCATAAATGCTATAAATGATTACTTGATGTTAACTCCTTCAATATAATAATACTCTTTAAAAAAAATCCTTTTTATATTATGGATACTTTTTCTATGTTAAACATATTTATTTATAAAAAATAACTATTAACTATTCACATTATAATTTTTATGTTTGTCTAAAAGTTTCCATGTCTTTTTCTTTTCAATATATTATAATACTTCATTAATGGATTTCAACCATTATACATTTTCCACAATGTCATCAAATGTTGTTAATTACATATTTTATAATATAATATTATTTTCTATTATTATTATTCATGAGGTATTTTTTAGCTCATATTTTCCACCTATAATGTTTTTTAATTCAAATTCAATTGTTCCCTTTCATGTTTGAGTTGCTACTTGATTTCCTTCAACACCATGTTAATCCTCAAATTAAATATAAATATAATCATTTGAGGATTTTAAATTTATTTGGAGTTTACATCAGCATATTCTACTCTTCACATAATAATTGAAGTAAAAAAACCTCCATAATAATCCTTACCATCATTTTTGACCACATTCATATCATTTATTTTATAAATATTATTTATCCATTTACTGAAATATTTATAGACATTTATCTTATATAAGAAACCTAGAAATAAACCCTCATCTGATAAATCTCTATAATAACCCTACCTTAATTAATTATTTCAAAGTAAGAACTTTAATTGAGAATTTCAGTAATATTCCAGAGAAGGATTCCTTCCATGACACATTTCATATGGAACCATCTCTTTTATATGGAAAATAAATTCCTAGTTTTTATTATACACAACTACTTGCACTTCTACTTTCAAGTATTTTCAAGAGATACAATCTAACTTAGAATTGTCAAATACATGTTATTATCTTTATGATTTATCATTTTTAATAACTTTATTTTAACTAAAATTATTTAATAAATATACCTCGTGCTATATTACATGATTCTCTAAGTCATTTTTGGTTTTTATGATGGTATATTTAGTTCCAATGATCAATTAAAAGATCATTATTAACCTTTTGAGTCTCATTTTCTATACTTATACAAAAAAAATTCATCTAATATAAAACTTACTTTATATAACATCAATATAACATATCCCATTATATTATAGTCATCAAATAAATGGATAAAAATATTTCTCATCTCAATATTTTAAGAAATTGACTATACCGCATATATAAATGTGAACCAAATCCAATAGATTTATGGCTAGATTATTTTTTGTATGGTTGGGTTTTATTAGTATATATACCCTTAAACAGGAATTATATATCATTTCTCTACTACTTTTCAAATAAGGAATATCTACCATAACTTAAAACTTTGAAAAAAATTCCATAATCTATTAATGAACATGACCAAACCTATGATGCCACATATTTATTTACACTAACATATTAAAGAGATAAGTGTTATACTTGATATTCACATAATTAAAATTTTCATTAATTCTTTATCCCTCTATTAATAAATTTCTTTCATTTCCTATGATTTATAAACTTTTTCTATTGAATGTAACTTCAAATCCTGAGTCACATAAATAACTCACACTTAAAAAAATTTGTCCAAGATCATCTATATAGAGTAAATCTGTATTTTTAAATTCAACTAAATTCAAGAGATATATATATATTCCCTTAATCTTTATAGTTCCATCATTTCCGATCCAAACAATTCTGTCAACACTTCCATCTATATTTTTTAGAAGATTCATGTTTCTCATCATGTGGTCTAAGCAACTAGTATCACAAATCCATATTTTATTATTTTTTATAGCATTTAAATTTATCTAAATAAATATAGATTCCTCTATAATAAACGTCATTTTTTCATTCCATGAAATCCCATGGTGATCTGAGACACTAGATTTTCTCTTCTCATTTTCTTCACTATATGAAACCAATTAATTTTGTTCTTCTTACATTTGATAAAATATATTGACCAATGGAATTTTTGACAAATTATATCACATTCAATCTTATTTTATTTTTATATAAATAACCCTTACATATCATTTTCATAAAATAAATATATTATGCATAAACTTTAAGAAATTGATACTATATAAAAATAATTAATTCTACTCTTAGAAGAAGGATATGTTTAAAATCTCATTTTTTAACTTTTGATTACTTTATCATTAAAATAAAATTTTACTTCCTTATAATAGGATATCACATGGCATATGTAACCACAAAATTGGTAATTTATTTGAGAGAAACTCTTCTTTCTTTCATATCTCACATATCCCCAACTTTTTAATGACTTCTTTATTGTTGATAAGTTCTCGATAACTGAAAAGTTTATCATATACTCTACTCATGTTTTCTCTTCTAATATGATGTATTTGGTTTTTATTTTTCAACATCATGTTTAAGCTTAATTATACCATGAAATTTTGACTATGAATGTAAAAGAATTATTTAACACCTTATGGGTTGTGTTCTTCTCTTCCATTAATTTTTTTTAAAAAAATTCAACAAAATAACTTCTTCCATGAGTCATTGATTTTATTAAAAACTTGATTTATTCATAATGATAAAACTTAACCATTGAGTACTTCACTCATATTATTTTTCATATTGTAAGTTATATTAATATCATTAATGATTCAAACATGCTCCTAGTTTTTATACTCTTAGTTCACATCATCTTATAATTTCACTTAATCATTTTAATATACCTTCCCATATTTGTCTAACTGGTCAGTTTTTTTTTCAAGAAAATTAACATAACATAAGAAATCCATTAGAATTACCCTATATTCTCATGTTGTTATTTCTTTATAGATCAAGCTCCTCTAAAGATATTCCCTACTATTTTGAGATAAAAACTCCCTATGTTTTATCAACCTCATTTACTTAAATTTTTTTTCTCTACTATAACCACTATAGAATATTATATTTTTGAAATCAATCCAGTTTAAATAAATTTTAAATTATAATATTTAATAAAATTTTATTTTAATTACTAGAATTTTTTCATAAAATTTCATTCCAATTGAATTTCAAGGATTAAATTTTCTTCCTGGGGAAAAATATTTCTTTTCTTTTAAGAGATTTTAACCTCACTATCCAATTTTTCTCATCATATTGGACACCTAAGATAATGGTCCCAACTTTTATATAATGAAAAAATTATTAAATGTAGTGTAACATCAAACCTCCATTAACTAATCTTTAATTTATCCCCTTATAATTGATCACAACACGTCACTAGTATCTTCTTCTTTATTTTTAGCCTAATTAATCTCACACTTTTGCATGAATTTAAATATATTTCACCTGAAGAATGTTTTATGAAACTTCCCTGCTTTATTAAAATTTTATATGCCACCATATTTTTATGTAAATCATGAAGAGATAATTTTTTAAGATATAATTCTTCATGTTCCAACACAATTTGATTGTAAACTACTTGCAGTCAATATATAATATTCTTAAAAATAATAATAACTTTCATCTCATCACTAAGTTCATAGGTTTCTCCAACAAAAACCATATCACAATTGGTGAAAACGTCAATATTTTTACTTGATATCTTATTTATATCATAAAATCTATTATAATGAACCTATATCTTCACCTATTAAATATTTTTTATCCCATTCATAAATTTTAGTAGGATTCCCACATGTTACTTTCACTACATTGAAAATCATCACCTTCATTTATATTTATTTATATTTTGCTCCAATGATTGAATTATGAGCACTTACATCAGTATTTAATAATTTCTTGCTTGCTTATATCATTGAAAAAAATATATTATTATAATTTTGCAATCCATGAACTTCTACTAAAAATACATCAATATCAAAATATCATTTGTGAAATCTCAATTTTATTCTTTAAAACATTATAATTATAGTTGTTAAATAACAATACCCCTTTAAATTCATAACATTATATATGATAATAAATTTCACTAACAATATGATTAAGATTTAACCTATGGATTTTATAGTACTTATTATAACCTCAAGTCCTTATATGTACTCTAATATATAGAGAGGGGTGAATTTAAGCGTTATAAAAAAATTTCTTGTCTCAAATTCTAATTGAAATTGTCTCCATTTATATAATGATACTTGGTACCCATCTCATTAATCATATAAATGAAAAATAAAACACATAAATATAAAGGTAATATACATTAAGATTTTACATGGGTCGCCTTAATAGGACTACATATTAGAATCAAATACCAATAATGTGTTAATAATATAATTAATCATTATTCCATTGGTTTGTGATCATGATATGTTATGAAAAATCACATCTCAACTATGTTATATAGCCTTTTCCTCTTTAATTATCACTATATTCCAAGATGTCTACAATAAATTACAGTATCATCATATAGTTAAAACTCATGATAATATTAGTAAAATAATTTAAAACAAATAGAAAAAGGTGTTTTGTATTATTTTATGATCATCGCCACTTAGTCTTCACATGTATATGTGAAAAAATACACTTCTAAGATATATATTTAATGATATATTTTCTAAATATAACTTTCTCTTTAAATATTATGCTTTTCAAGGAAAATTAAAACTTTTCATTATACTTATTTCATTATGATATTATCTCTATATTCTCTTCAATACTTTCTTACCCAAAAACTCTACTTATATTCCATATTAAGAGATATTAAATTTATATTTAAATTAAAAAATAGTAAGTATCATGAAAATTATCTACTTTAGGATCATATATTTAACGAAATCATTGTAAATATACACCATTAAAATTTATTTAAATGGTTAGTGGTCACCGAAAAATCATAAATACTTCTTAAAAGTTCCAAGTTATCAAATCTCTTTTAATTATAATTCTTTTTGGAAAATAATAGAGTATCAATTTCAAGTATAGTGAAAAAATTTGTTTCCCAATAAGATACATTGTACTATGATGATATGTTTCGTGAAACAATCTTAGTTTTTTTACCAAATAGGACTAAGATTATTTTTAATGGTATTAACACTATGACATTGTTTTTCCTTGACAAAACATATTATGGAATGGAATTTTATTTTGTATTCCAAGGATCCATTATTCTATAAAGAGTGACACTTGTTATTGTTAAAATCTGTTTGTTGTGTCATAATATCTCTAATCATGATATAATTCATGTATTTTAGTATAAGTCCCCAGCCTTAAAACGTTATATAATCTTGAGTTAAATAAATAATTTACATTAAGGACCTTTTTAGGTTCATAGTTTTAGAGATTTAGGCCATAACTTTTATAAATCAACTTGGATATTACATATAGACACTACTACTCAGTATCCATTTTTTCATAAAATAAAAACACTTAAAAATAAACATGTATAGTTCCATGTTTTAGACAGAATGACTTTTCCTTGATCCCATCCTTGACCCTATTCCACTTTATGTCATGTGAAAAACATTTCAAAAACTTTGGATGAGCAAGAAAGCTCATTAAGGGATACACAAAGAAGGAAAACTGTTATTTTTTTAAAACAACAAGTAAACCATAAAAACTTTATCATAAGTAATACTTTCCACCCTTATGAAGTAGTAAATACACTTCACTGAATAAACGATCATTACTTACTCTTTTATAACCAAAATATTACCATAAAATCCATATAAATAACAAATAACATATAAAGGTGACTTGGAAAATAAACATACTTATATGGAACAACCATACGGTCAACTTCCACACATATCACTAAATTTGAATAGCCATTTGGCTGACTTCCATACCCAATGCATTGGAGGTTATAACATAACCACCCATCCTAGTTTATCACGGCACCACCCATCAAATGTCCAAGTACCATTATAAAATCATAACACATAAAATATTGAAAATATAAGCATTTCACTAATAACATTTAATTTTCAATCACAATAAATCATTTGAATATATTGGAAAAATCAATGCTTGATCAAACCATTTTAAAAACCATTTAAATCATTTAATAAATATATTTTTGAATCAAAGTGTCCCATAACAATTTTGAACTTTTAAAGGAATTAATATTTTTGAAGATTAATGACCGCATAAATAAATCCTTAAAACCATTTGGAAAAAATGGTCATTAATGAGAAATATTTATAATAATAAATCATTAAAACCATTAAAACAATTTTTTCATTAAAGTGTCCCTTACCACTTGAGAAAATACATGAAAAATAATAATTTCAGAATAACATTAAACAAAGCTTATAATATCATGAGAATAAGGATATTAATGATATAATATTTCAAATGGCAGTATATACATTATATAAATGTGAATTGGTGTATAACATCAAATAAGTCTCAATGGAATATAAATTGAGACAAAGTCCCTTACAAAGATCGTATCCTTAGATTAAGGATAAATAAATGACATAATTATGTGTGAAAAATAATAATACACCCAATATAAGTTGATATTAATTATAAAACAATCATATTTTATTCACACATATTCATAGCATGACAAAATCAAGAAGTATAAGTTTAACCCAAAGAATGGAAATTGGGTGAAGAAGTTCCCTTACAGAAATTTGACAGCCTAACGACGTCACTTTAAAATTTAAAAAATGATTTTATGAGAGATAAAATGGTATATCATCACATGGAAATAAAATTTACAATAATAAGTATATATAATAACATATCCCAACATTATAAAAGGGAAATTAAAATACATGACATAAAATAAGTCTTTGACTAAAAGAGTACGGTGAAAGGTTCCCTTACTGATTTGGTAACTTACGAAACATACACCAAAAGAAATAAGGATCATACAATGAATATGTAAATACCCATAAATTAAAGTATATTATATAAAGAATACAAACATGGGTAGTACATACACCACACATAAGGAAATAGTGGCAAATATAGTGTGAATCTCACAAGAATAAAAAGTGAGATGAAAACCCATTACCACGTTGTAATCAATCGAGTCATATGAAAAAAAGTTAATAACCACCAAATTAATCATATAATACCATTAATATAAATATAATAATGACAATAAATATAAAATTTAAGTAAAAAATAAACCACATGCATGAAATAAGTGGAAAACAATGGAAATCTCACGGAATTAAAAGCGAGATAAGAAACCCCTTATCACAAGTACAACTTTCCTTGTATGCCCCTTGTTATTACTTAATAATAAACTTTAGTTAATTTATACTTTATTAAGAACCATTTTCATGTTTTATTATTCCTTTTATATCACTTATTATCTTGCTATAACAAATATTTAATTATTTGAGTTCATATCGGACATTTTGTCGATGTTCAGAACTTGAATCAAAAATGAACATGGTATAATTAAAAAATGTCCATGTGGTAAAAATTATATTATCTCCAGAATCATATTAATTATTTAAATAACATATATATATTATGTATCCAGTATATATATGTATTTATAATAGTATATAACATTTTGAGATAAGAAATGAAATGCATCGTTCATGGAGACGGTAAGTTGTACGTACACCTTAATGCTACTTTCATTTCTATTTTGTATTTTAATTGATTGAAAAATTTATGATACATAGTTATAATATAATTACAGTATAATATCATATATAATTTCATTAACTCCATCCTTTATTCGTCCCACGTATGGCATGAACCAGTCATATCACTTTTAGGGAGTGGTAGTCTGCACTTCCTCAAATGAAATTATCGTATTTACCCAATATAAAAACCATAAAGGTATGATATAATGAAAAATAAAGAAGTAAAGAGACAATTTAAATATAATATATATCACATATAAATAAATTTCCATCATAATTTCCACCATGAGAAGCAGTTGGAGATATTTGAACAATCGTCATTTTGTGAGGTAGTAGTTCATCGTCCATAGAAACAGTATGTTTGTATCCATTAGATGGAGGTGTGTGGAAGTTTAGTTAGAATAATTATCATAAAAACAACCTATTATATTTATTATACTTGTGTTTCTATAAAATAAATTAATAAATAGTGTTTAGGGGGTTAGAGAAGTAAAATAAAAGAAAAGAGCTTAAGAGAAGATGTTACCTTTAAATCGGGTAACTCCCTTTAGTTTGAACCAGAAGGTTTACTTGAATTGGATTATATCTAGAGGAAGGCTTCTAGGAGTAATATAGGGATTTAGGGAGATTAATTAGGAAGAGTTTTGATGATCCAAGGGTCTTGAGAAGTGTGAGAAATGGGTTCGAAGTGGTGTCCTTTTATAAGTGGGGAGGGGCTCTTTACGAATGTTTGAAAATATTATTTCATTATATAATGATTTTCGGTTTTTAAAGGTCCAAAACTCATTAAATTAGAATATAAGATGACTCTTGTTATAAATAAAATAATCCAACAAGAATTTGACAGGTTTTGGATAATTTTTTAATTTTTATAATCTTATTTATTTAAATCATTCATTAATGAGGTAAACACTGCATCATTATTGTGTCATAAATAATTTTATTTATTTGATGTCTAAAAATTATAACACAAATACCATGATATAGGAAATATTTTTATATTTTTAATGAATATTTATAGTCCAAGATATAACTTAGATAACCCCATGTAAAAATTGATTTACTGAAAGATATATGTTTAGGTCATTTTTTTCTTTACATTAAATCAATTAATATAATGTTTCATTGTCACTCCCATGTGGCTCCATGGGGTCCCAAAATCGACCCAAGGATGACCATGTTCAGAAATGTATCAAAAAATAGTATTAGGACATGTGTAAGGGTAATTTATTATTATAATAATATTATTTTTTTACCCTTATTTACCATATTTACCCTTTAACCATGGTAAATAAAATATTTACTGAAGTAAATATTCATAATGTCTAAAAATAAAATTTACCTATTTACATAATTTGGACCTCCTGATTAAAAATATGGAATCCATTTTTCCAAATTCAAAACATAAAAGTGGTAGAAATTAATTTGAAATTAATTCCCGTTGTCAAAATCAAAAGCGTGTTTTTAAGAAATAATAACTATCAAAAGATTGACACTTCTTTATGTCCAATTTCAAATTAAATTACTTCTAGTGACCAAAATTGGATTAAATGGTGAAAATATGATCCAATTACACTTTAAAACCTTTTATAAATAGAATCTAACCATATAAATAAATTATATTACAAGGTAGTTCTGAATTAAAATACAGTATTTTTACTATTCATTAAAAATGAACTTTATCAGAAAAGTACCAAAAATTTTCCAAAAGTAAATTTTGATGTTCTTATTATAAAAAAGAATTTTATTTTATCAAATAAACATATAAAAGTGAAAAAAAACTAGATTTAAAAATGGTTCTTCATTAAAAGGTGGTAAATCGACCTTTTAAAGAATATTAGAGTATTTATGCTTAAATTTGGATTCATTCACATTTTAAGCCACTAAAATTTATTGGATAAATGTAAAAACATTTAAAAAAATATATAATTATAATTTAGTTAGTTATATTGATTCATTTAAATACAATGGATATGCTTTAACTACCATTTAAATTAATAATATTATTATATTATTTTTTGGTATAACTCAATGTTGTGTGCAACGTATGTTTTCAAAAAAAACCATTGTTTCATATCTGGTACGCCATCGAAAATAGAATCCCCTTTAAATTAAAATTAATATTTAATTTAAAAATATTAATAAATATGAAAAATTTTATATTCTTTATTTACCTGGGATGTTACATTTAGTGTGATGGAATCTCCCTAAATTTTGGATAAAATATTCTTTGTAGTCTTACATGCATTGTAAAAATATAATATTCCATTTTCATTATTATTACTCTTACACAAGATAATATGTATAATATCATGAAATCCTATTAGAATGTGAATAATTACTTATGATATTAATTAATCTTATGAAGCATAAATATTCAAAAAATAAACTAAAAAATATTTTTTTTATCATTATTATTTTAAAAAATATTTTTTTATTCACACATAACAAATTTCCTACTTGATATTTTTTTATTAATAGTTTCTTTAAAGTTTGACTCATATGTTCATGTCTTTATGATATTATCTTCATCATTGAACCTCTCCTACATCAATGACTCAAATATAAAAATATAATTCACTCCTATTAAAAAAATCGGATATTTAAACCTCAATTTGAAACATTGATATGTTTATTTGAAACATATTCCTATAAAAGAGGTAATCAATCAATTATTTTTTATTTCCCTATCAATAAATATCTCTATATATAATTATTCTTCTAATTAATTTAAATTACTTGTACTTTCTATGTCTTTATTAAAATTAATTGGTGTTTATCTAAAGAACCATACCATTAGAATAACTAGGGAAATATATTTTCCTAACCATATAAATTTTTTATTTTATATAGAGTGCATATCATATAAAATGTTATTATAATTGTATTTAATTTACATATACAACATATATCATTCATTAAATGTTATTTATACCTCATTTTTTTATATATAACCTAATTTATATTTGGGGTATAATCATGCTATGATTTTAAGAGATTTTTCATTGATTTAATGTGTCATACATATATTAGAATACACCAATTTGTAATGAGTTGTTCTAAAATTATATATTCCACCAATCCATTAATAAAGATTTTATATTTCATGAGATTATTATGGGCCATTATTTTTGATACCTAATACACTATGTTATATAACATGGGTATTGATATCTAATACACTATATTATGGGACATTGGTATTGACTTCAAATCCACTAAATTATGAGATTTAGGTAGTGATTCTAAATATATTAGGTTATGATACATGGGTGGTGATACCCAATCCACTATGTTATGGGTCATGGGTAGTGATGACCATCATATATGTTATAGTATGTGGGTAGTGGTTCCCAACTAACTATGTTATAGAACACAAGTAGTGATTCTCAATTTATGATATTATAGGACATGGATTTTAGCAAAATGAATTTTTTCCAGTTGAGATTTAACTTTATTTATAGTTTTTATATCCCAAATAATTTCTCATGGGTAAAATAGAAACATTTACATACCATACAATCTATGACAAATTATATTATGGTTCCATTTATTCTAAGATAAAGTTTTTATCCTTGAGTTGAGATAATATATAATTAAAAGAGTGATAGGACACTATAAATATATATTAAATCTAAAATATTAATTTTATCCTATGCATGTTCATAGTTGGGAAAAAATCCCTCTTAAATAAAGATTTATATGTGAATTCTTACATTTTTTCATTTAGAATATGTCTTTTACCCAAAGAAAAGTATAACTTCTCTTATCTTTAAGGACTTTGGGGGTTTCCCATAATTTATGGGATAAATTTATTAGAAAAAAAATTATAATTATAATTAAATAATATTTTAATTATCATTAAAAACATATAATTATAATTAATTTATATATAATCATATTTATCCTCCAATCTTGGGGTTAGCCGTATGAACCCTAGGATTTTAGAAGCACTAATGGAGGAGAAACTTTATAAGGAATCAGAAAACTCATCCCAAGATTTCCAGTATCAATGGATGTTAGTTCAACCTTAATTATAGAGTGATCTATACTAGAGTTATGTATTTTTTATTTTCATCTATACATTCTTCATGGATTTTATCTGATTATTTATTAATTGGTATCCTCTATTATTCAAGAATAGTTTTATTAAATTATTCTCATGATGATAAAGAATAAATAATGAAATCAAATATTGAAATAAACTAAATTATCATGAATAATTTTATTTTAATATTATGTTTACATGGATTGATGATAAACAATTTTCATTCAAATATTTGTTTATATATTGTATGGAAATTTTTATTTGTCTAAAATTTTAAATATAAATAATTATTTTATCTACAAATTTTTTTCTTAATATTTTGAGTTTGTTAGTAGATCAATGAATATTATGGATATGATACTTACCCTCCCTCTCTCTCATCCTTATCTCGGTATTAATTAACTCTTTTCTACACACTCATTAAAGATGGGACAACAAATCTAGTTTTGGAATACAGTAGAAAAGGATAATGGTGGTAGCACATTGTGGTAGAGACACTCAGATTATTTCCTCTATTTGAAACTATATCTATTCTACCTTATTTATTATTTATCACCATCTCATATAATCTATTATATTTCAAATTTGGATGATGGTGAGATGTAATACTTTTTTATATCTAGTTTAAATTTAGGGTATTGTAAGGGTTGTTGATGAAAGAGATGTGTGGTGGAGGTAGTGCTTGGAAGGAGGAGATGGTGGAGGCTGATGTGAGAAAGGGTGGTCGATATGAGTGGTGGAGATAGTGTGTCTATCATGAAATAAAATCACACCCTATATATACATGGTGATGTGGTTTCAATCATCCATGTGAGGTCCATTGATAGTGATAACCAATTTGGACTGTGATTGGGTGGTCAATTCATGTTTTGGAGGGTCTTGACCATGGCGTACACAACATAAGAGGTTGGTGCAACTAGGTTTCTACCTCATAAATCCATTAATTAAAAAAAGGCATGGAAGGGGGGTCGTGCTGTGATATTTTCCACTTTTGATACCATATATAATTATTTTATAATAATAATAATATTATTATTATTATTACTATTATTATAGTTGTTTTTATTTTTGTTTTTATTTTTGTTAAACCATGTGTCAAATATATCATCCTGATATGACTTCAAATTAATAATATATTAGTTTCATCGTGACTAAGACATTGAGAAAAATTATTCAATATTGGCATGTTATACATAATTTTGGCTCATTATTGGTTCTCCAGGTCTTGTCAAATAACAACTCCCATCTTTTATATAACAAAATTCATATTTTTATTTGATACACATTTCCAATAAATAAAAAACATATCTTGAGTAATTTTCTATATAGATCATAATGATGTACCCCACTCAGCTATACATGATTTTTTACATTGTGTGATAGTTATATTTTGAATTTTAGTTCCTTAAATATGGATATTCTATTAATGGGATAAAATTGGAGTGTTCTCATGGCTGGAAACCCTCTATGGCATTATAGTTATCTTTGGTTACATCCCCCCCCCCAAGTCCTTGGGTATAATTGGTAATTATTCTATGTTTTATATGCTAGTAAGGGGTGTGATCATATAGCTTTGGATCATTTATTGTCTTTATCCCCTAAAACTAATCAAGGAAGTAATCCTATAACTTTGGAGTTAGTATTCCCATCACCCAATGTCTTATCTAGATTAGGGATCCTATAATGGATTTAGTATTCCCCTATCTACTTGATGAAAATTGTCCTCTCAAATATTTCTTATGAGGTTATTTTTGTTTCATAGATTTTATAGTTTGGATACATTAATAGTGGTATGTTATTGATAGATTGAATGGTGTTTGTTCCATTTACTAATTAGTATTACTTGATGATAAATAGGAAATAATTTTTAGATTTTGATGGTGGTCTATTAGTTACAAAGGCTAAGCACTGTTGTCATCTTTCAAAATTATGACTACTCATGACCTCATGGGTTTCCATTGAGATGTGATGTGGAACTTATTATTGACATCAGTATTTGAGGAATTTGATACTTCAAGAATCCCAAGATGCTCATGAGTTTTATTCTTTTAGGGTTAAAGCTATGTGACATGGAATTATTTTATCCTCGATATTTCTTATATTTGAGTATGTTTTTATTATATTTTATTGTTCTCCTCATAGGTTTACTCTAGTATAGGGATCTTGAACTAATTTCATTCTATATTTTATTTGTGGTTTTGAAGTGTCCTAATTTGTATATTTCAATCACCCCTATATGATATTTATTCTCATACATATTATTTCTATGCAAATTACATATATGATGGAGTTGTTCTAGGAGGATCTGGATCTAGCTTCTCCTTATTCAGAGATGAAACCTAATGATGCATAACAATTCTTGGTGGAGCATGGTGTTTAATAGTGGTGGTAATTAACATTGTGGATACTGATTAATCTAGGATTAAATAGAGTAATTGATATACATTGACTTGTTTCTATCATATTTATAGACTTATCAGATGTAAAATCCCTTTATATTTTGTTACATGGTAATTTATGTGGATTATATTTATTATGTATGTGATTCATACAATTCATTTGATTATATTTATATCCTTACTATTTTATTGTTTATTTTATATTTATTTTTTTTTAATATGGGATAAGGCCTCCTATATGGTTATATATTCTTACTTGATGCAAGTTACCATCCCTAGTCCTATTATTAGTAATCTTGGGGTGGAACTCTTGGAATACTCTTGGATTGGGTGGGTCCTTAGTGGGTAGAGTTTTGTTAGAGTGGTATTAGAGTAGGTTTTCCCTAGGGAAAAAATTAAGTGTTATAGGTCATGAGAGGAATAGTTTGGGATAATTTGGGGAAAATATTAAAGTTTTATTAAGTTTAATTATGAGACCAAGGATATTAGTGTAGGCGTTGTGGATGACATATCCTTTCACCGGAAAATTGATACCCTATTAGTCAACCTAATAATCTAAGATACCATTGTGGGATACAATTAAGATGGTACCTGAATCATATAGTGTAAAATTATAATCATTCATTCCCTTTTTGTGCTATCTCATCTATATATTCTCTAATACTTGTCAGATTATCCTATCTAATAAAGGATTATATCTATTAATATTTGGTCTGTGTTTTGATGTGAGTTCATGGTGATTTTTTTCTAGAATTTGGGCCTCACTTCATCAGGTAGTGATCGATGAGGTATTATTTTAGAAACTCAATCAAGAGATATCCTTGACTATAAATATGGGGTACTTTCTCTTTCCTTTATATCTAGTGTGGATATTTTTTATAGCCTTTGTTAGTTCCTTCTATGATGGGTGATACTATGTATAAGTGATATATGTTGTGTACATTCAATGTTAGCAGTCTCATGGGTTATTAAGGAGATCTGGATCCTCAAGTGAGTGAGGTTTGGATATAGTATGGACTATGATTCTCTCTATTTCCAAATTTAAATGACTCGATGGTATTTATTTTGTTATGTTCTATACATAATTTCTTGATCCATTAGAGGATGAATTTTTTCTTGAAATTAGGATAGTATTTCTTCACCACTACTGTATTTTGATCTCTTTTCTAAGAAAAATATTTATTATGGGATGTTGAAATTTTTGTAGGGTAGTAAAATCATGTTCGGGTGTACGTCAAGGAACATGGACTTCATTATGTGTTACCAAGACGTGTTTTATAGTGTAATTATTTGAGGTTTGAAATTCGAGTTGAATATCTGGAGGAAGAGATATTGAGTAATTATTTTTTTCACATAACACCACCTATGAGAGAATCCATGATTGAGTGTTAGTATAAATTATTAACAATGGATCACCATGACTATAGGAGTAGGTTATATTTTCACCAAATGATAGTTGGAGAAACGTTTTGAATGATTAAACATGTTGTGGATTGTGATGATGTCTAGTATTCCCTTATTGTATCCCATATTGACTACCCATGAGTTTTTTTTTTTGAGAGGTTCAGGTAGTTTGAGAGTATTTATATATGGAAAATGAAACAATTCTCTCCTATAATAACCAACCTCAATTAGTTCCTTTTAAATTCTTAGTGGTGATGGTTTAACCTATAAGAAGGTGGATGAAATTGATAGTTATGATAAAGAGTCAATGGATATAGATCATAGTATGATTCGCGTATTCATTTCAAGGACCCACAATCAAGTTAGAATAGTCTTCATTATTATTTTTGTAATGGATGTTCAATAGTTGTAGTTTTGTTGAAACTATTATCCAAATATTTATTGGTTAGAGAGTTTCCACATATGATGACCACATTTCACTCATCCCCTTCTAGTGAAGTGATATCATCTTATTCAAGGATTTCTTTAACAATTCATAGTTTATTAAAGGTGTATCAGACATAGTCGAGTCATAGGGGCCCACATTTCCCTTTATGAGAAGTGCTTTCTAAATTTTTTTGTGAAAACTCACTCCCTGTGATTGTTTAATAATTACATGAATGCTTTTAGAGGGGGATATCTAGTTTACACCCAAATGGAAGGATCATTTATGAATCGACTTGCATTCCATGAATGTTTTTTGAGTTTTTTTAGTGCTATGATGATCACCCACATGTATTGATGAATCGTATAGATTGAACCTCTTCTTATAATAGTTCATAATTTACTTTATCAAGAATTTAGCATTTTGTATAGTTTTACTATACGAGTGTCATCTATATAAAAGCATTTTATAGTGTGAGACCTATATTTATATATAAATATTGGTATTTGTGATGTTTAATCCATAAAGACTGATGATATTAGAGTGTCACAATAGTAGCGTTTTGATTGTCCCTTTATAGTTTTCTACCTTCTGTCCGGTTGATGGTTGTGGTACTTGAGTAGATAACATTAGGGAAAGTTCTTTTTTTATGTGAGACGTTGATCACATTTATTTGATAGTGGTGGCCCTACACTTTCCCCATATGTGAGGTAGGCCCATGGTGGTGGTTTTATAAGTGTTTTCCCTTGATGAAAAAAATTATAATGTTATGTACTTGAAGGGTTTTCTTAATGGTTGGTAGAACATCATCCACTCAACCGAGTAGATGTTTTCTTGGTGTTTTTATTGAATATAATGACTAGAATTTTGAGTAGGTATCTTCCTATTATAATTATATCCACTATTTTTTATGTCTAGTGGGTCATCTAGGGATGTTTCCATTACATTAAAACTCTCTCTATATGATGAAGGAAGAGGTTTCATTTGGAGTTTATCATTTTTTGTCACTCTATTTTGGTGAATCTTATCTTGGGTTATAAAGAATAAAAATAAATTTCATTTGAATGGTCATGACCATACGATTTTGAATATGGTTGATTGGGATACCCAATGAATAATGGTGTAAATCTGAGCATTTTGATGAGTTCGGTGTTGTTCCTGATGTACTCATTTTTATCTTTCATGAAAGAGATACACCAACACAAGAAAGTTAACTTCAACATTGGGTATGAACCTTTTATATATTTTTATATTGATGAATAATTTTTTTGTATGTTTATAAAGAGGATAATAAAGAACTCCCATATTTATTGGGTGCAATAGTTCAAAGATATTGGTTCTTGTGTGGAAGTAGAAGGAAATTATGGAGAAATAGTCATAGATATTGTGATATAAGAATCCTTATAACATTACTAAAGTCGATATGAAGTCTTTATTGGGATATAAATGGTAGAGTGTGCATGTATTTTTTTCATCTTATATGAAAAAAATCTAAAATGAACATAAATACTAGGGATCGAGGAACATCTATCCAGGATAAAATTGATGAAAACCCACATCCATTAGGGTTTTAGAGGCTTATATATTCGTTTTTTTTATTTTATTTGATAAAATTCAAATGAGGATTGGTTTTTAGAGTATGGATTAGAATGGATTACTTATAATAGATGGAAGTTTCCATGGAGTTATTATTTAAAATGGATTGGGGTTGGTATCTTTGTTAATGATATGGGATGTTAACTTCCTAAGAGGTCGAGTACCAGGTTCACATAGAGCTCCTACCTCCATGGGATAAGTTGATGAGTGTGAAAGTGGTGATTTTCACCTTGATATAGTTTTCTAAGATTCCTTGTTGAGGAGATCAAACTATTTCCTTTCTTAAGATAAAAATTCATTAAGATGGAGAGGACATAGTGACCCTGATATTTCTTAGTTCTTCCAGAACTCAATTCTGAGTTTTGGATCTCTAGGGCATATTTTTGGTTAAAAATTTAATATTACAATTTTATTAGACATTTTAAATATTATTTGATAGTACGATTGATTCTAAGAGGTGGTTCTTAACCTTGTGCTAAGCTAGTGTGGAATTAAAGGCATGGAGAGGCCCTAATAAAAATATGTCAATTATAAAATATCAATTTTAAATTAAGTGTGTGAATTATTTCTAAACAAATTACCTCTTAAATGATGAATTAGACAGGAGTTATGATATCGAGGTTACACCCATAGTGATGGATTAACCTAGGGTTTTTATACCTTCCATTCGCTTCAGGTTTCTCGGGTTTAGTTTTTATTAAATGATTAAACTTATTAAAATAGGAAATTATTATTATAATTAAATAATCCATTAATGGGGATTAAAACCCTATACTAATGCTTAATGTATATATAAGAATATTTATCTCCAAATATTAGTGTTATCCACATGAACCCTAGGATTGTAGATCCCCAAAAGAAGAGTAACTTTGGAAGGAATTGGAGAACTCATTCTAGGATCTCCATTATCAACAAATGTGAATGCAACAATTGATAGTGATTAATCCATATATGAGGTCATTCTTTGTTATTTTTTTAGAACTTTGTTCCTCATAGATCTCATTTTAATATTTATGAATTTGGATCCATCATTAATCTTGAATAATCTTTTGATATTATTCTATTGATGATAGTGAATAAATGGTTAAATCCAATATTGAAAAAAAAATTACCCTGGGTATTTTAATTTTCAGAATAATTTCAAATGGATTGATTCTAAATAATTGTCTTATGAATATTTTTTTAAATATTATGTGGTTATATTCTTTGTTTATAATTAAGGATTGAAAATTTTATTGTATCTATAACATTCTTCTCGATGGTATGATTTCATTGGAAAATCGATGACAAACAAGGATATAATACTCTCCCTATATCTTATTATTATACATATATTCTATTTCTCTCTCTTTTATACCCACACAAGGATAATGAGATATTAACCCTATTGTTTTCTATTGATTGTGAATAACAACAATGGTAGCATGTTTCTGTAATGGAACCCTAATTATTCTCATTCTCTTTCACATCTCCCTTCTGTATTCACAATATCTATCTATCTCTCACCTCACACTCTCATTTTCATATGTTATGATGATGAGGTACTGATCTTTAGGGTTTTTGAAAGTAGTGAGGGTGGCTAAGTGTGAAAGAATTTTGAGAAATTAGTACTCTACAAGAGGTGATGGTCAGGGCCAACATGATAAAGGGTGCCCAATGTGATTGTGTAGGCTGATGTGGTATAAACGATGTCGTATCACACTATGCAATAGTGTTGTGGTGATGTGGAAATAAATTTTGTGATGGAATTCAATATAGAATACCATTACATATCGTGATTGGGTGGTCCTAGCATGCAATGATGGGTGTAGATTTTTTGGTCTCCATAATGCACATAGCATGGTCTGTGGTAAATATAAGGATTCCCCTCCCCCCCCCAATCCTTCAATATAAAAAAATGTGCATGAAAGAGGGTGTTGTTTCATGATTTCCTCCTATTTTTTATATGTTATATTCTCTGTATCAAAAAGTGTGATTAAATAATATTTTTATATTATATCTGATACTATGAAACATAAAACAAGGAAATAAACACACATGGGACTTGAACATGTGAAAGGTGTAACCAACCCCCCTCCCCCCATATCATACCTTTTTGTAATGATTTTATAATAATAATAATAATAATAATAAGATTATTTTTTATATAAAAACTTTTTTAACTATATCATCTTGACATGTCTTCTAAATGATAAACTATTTATGGCATCATAAACAAGATCTCAAGATGAATGATTCAAGATTGATATGTGATGCATAATTATATCTCACGACATGAGACACAGGCCCTATCATATAACATATCACATCTATGATAGAACCAAAACAAATATTTTTAATCAAATGCGTATTTATAACAATTATATTTCCCATCATGTGTATTTTTCCTCATAGATCAAAACAGTGTGTCGTGTGATGGAATTTGGGGCTTTTTTTGAGACCTGATTGGAAGATTTAGAATTTTAGTTTTGTAAGGTTAGTTAATCGGTTCATATGAGATTATTTAAGTTTTCTTAGGGTTGTTGACTCTCCTTGGTGGTGTTATTGTGTCAGGTATTAGGTTCCCCACCCCCTACTATCATCATATAGGGTAATTAATTCCCCCATTTACTATATATTGTTTAATACTAGGATAATATAGTTATAGATCAGATTGGTTCAATATTCCCCAAAAATATTTTAGGCTATTATCCTCTATCTATAAAGTCAATATTTATCTTATACAATAGCCCAAGTCTGGGCCAAGATCCTCCATAGGAGTTAGAATTCTCCCCAACAACCTGATCCATGAGACCCCTACAAAAAATACTATGAGATTAAATGATTTGTTTGAATTTGGTGCATTAGATACATGATTATTGGTATGGTATTAATGGAGTGGTATGATTAATCAATGTGTGGATTCTCCATATTATATTTTTATGGTTGTGCGGTAGTTGTAGAGTCTAAGTAGTGGTGATTTCTTTTTTTGTTGTTACAAATCAACACCCCACGGGTTTCTTTCAATATATAACTTACGATTTTCAATAAACATCTGATTTGAGGACTTTTTAGTACTCTAAATTCCCTTAAAAACACACGAGGAATGTTTTTTCATAATTTGATTTGTGTGAATGTGAGTTATTTTCATTACTGATACTTATTGTGTTAGAGAATATTTGGATTATCTTACATTGTTTTCCTCTTTATGACTCTTTAGTACCAAAAGATTAAGCTATCCTATTGTTTTATATTTTCTTTGTGGATTTTAAATGTCCTACATATTATGTTTACACTTACCCATGCACAATATTTACTAAAAAGTCCCTCCTAGAATAGTAAGGAATCACTGAGAGGGGGTGAATTAGGGATGTAATTCATTTTTGTGTTTCATTTATCAAACTACCCTTGTCACCAGTTATAGTGAATCTTGATCATTATCCAACACATAAACATAAATTTAAATTCATATTTATAAGTTTTACTTATCAAAATGATATGGATAGTCCTTTTTATTAGTTATATTCTTCTAAAATCATATCACCCACTTGTTTTAACATATATATTGAAGAAAAGTATTTATCGTTGTACACCTATTACAAAAAGTCTATAGAATGTGATAGTTCTTCCCACACTATTAAAAATATAAAGAACATGATATCAATAAGAATAATTCCTTCCAAACATAGCCTTCATTTGGTTATGTTGTGATGGAATTCCTTTTATTCTTCATCATTAGAAACTTAAGTATGATCTCTTTATTTTGTACCAATTTTTACAAACCCTTATTTTCCCACTTTTCTTCTTATACTATAATCTTATTCCCTTATTATTATCTCTTATTTTCTTCTTATTACACACATCCCATAATTTTTCAAAATATAAATATAAAATAATAGTGTTCAATTGGAATATTTAAATTTTAATTAAAACTAATAAATTCTTTTAACCAACTCAATCACTCCCAATTTAGTTTGAGCTATCAGATCTTATCATATCTTCTAGATACCATTGATGTGTCCAATAAATAGCATAATATATCAAGTTATATATCCCTTGAGTATTCCAAGAAAAACATAATAAAAATTACTCATAATTTATTCAAACTCTCTAACAAAAATTTTACTATGGAATGGTGCTGAATAACTATCTGTTATCCCATCAAAATGAATTGCACTAGGGTAATAGTCCTTTTGGATTTGGCCATTTAGGTTTTATGCTCTACCTTTCTCTGAAGAAATATTCAACCATGGGTTTTGTCTCTTATTTTTTCCTTTTTGAACTATAGATCCACCTATTGAACATTTCCTTCTTCGACCACCACCATGGGAGTAGTGGCTTGCCTGTTTCACATGGGTACAAAGAAATATCACTACTAGAATAAACACTACCATTTTGGCCTTGTATTTTTTAGATATACACAGCACTAATGAACCATGACCAGAAAAACTCCCTCTTTAATGTGTGTAGACTTCTTATCTTATTCTCCCCACACCCACCACTAAGGTGTGGCCATTCCCATGTTATGAAATTACTTTAAAAATTCCCTCCACTATGAGTATGGCCTTGGTTGGATTCACCAATATTCTAAGATCCTTTAACACTTCATGAAATGCCTGAATAATGATTAACCAATCATGATGTTTATAAACATGAATATCATTTCTCATGGAATCATATAATTTTAATTTTAATATGATTTTTGAATTGAAAAAAAAATACACCACACACAATCATATCTTTATCCCCAATTCTTCAACTATAGCACCTCAACCCAAGTAAGCCCAAAGCTAGTGTGTACTACCATTACAATGGTATAGTTATAAGGAGTCAATTCCCAAAGGACATAAGAGTTTATTAGTCTTGGTAAAATAGATACATACATGAGTTTTCACTACAAATGAATACACTAATTGCAATATAATTTTTTTCAAAGATAAATTTATTCCTAATTAATAAATCCATGTATATATTTCTTAGTACACTTCTTGGATTCTTGGGGAAAGGATATAAAATAAGGTTGAGCTCAAATTATCAGTAAGGGATAATTATAGTAGAAAAAAATAATGAATCAATGAGAATAATCAATATGTAATGTTAAATAACTAAAACAACATGCCATGTAATCAATAAACTAGGAGGTAGTGTGTAAACAATATATAAAGGTAAATAATTGGACACACGTTCCATTTAAAAAACATTATTGTATGAATAGATAAATAAGGATAATATGGAAAGGTTAATAATTTAAAACACATGTCATTTAATCAATAAATTAATAATTAAATGCATCCATATATTTTTCCATGGTGAAAATATCATGGATAATAAATACTGAATCTGAATAAAGGTAATTATTAATTATGAAACTTTGTGTTTCCCAAGAAATTGATACCTTTACTGTAGAGATCTATCTTCTGGATGATTTAAAACATACTGGTTGAAAACAAAATTAGCTTAGACTACACAACTGATTTTTCCCATGAGATTACCAATTCATATAGGGTCTTATATTAACCATCCCCCAACCTGTGTAGTTCATCTCCAAATCATTCCTCATATATCGAATAATCTATTTAATTTAAAAATAATGGGCCTCATAAACTATCAATATTGAGTAAATAATATGGATTTGTCAACATTTCTCTATATAATAAGATAAAATTCAAAGTAAACACCATATACAAAATGTAATATGATTTAGGAAATACTCATATCCATGATAAATTATATTGATACATAGGGGAAATATAATGTTCAATGATCTTAGAAAAGATAATATCTCAAGTGAAATAAAAATAAAGTGTTTTTTATGTTTATGAATGTAACGCCCCCAGATTTCATAGTACATTATCTCTTTAAAATAATTCAATAGCTTGTGTGACACGCAATCCTGAGTTTGAGCGCACCACGACTTACTAAACTAGTTGTTCAAAAAGCAGTTATGAATAGTATTAATTGAATTTTGAATTTTATATACTTTATATAATTTTAACATCCATATTATGTATTTCTTAAACATAATATAAGAACAAATTCAATTTTTTAGATAAAATAAGTATTTTTCAAAAAAAATGCAATCTTAATACCTTTTAATGGAGAACCCTTTTTAAATCCAATATTTGACACTTTTATATATTTAATTTGAAAAAATAAACTTCTTATTTATAATTGGTACATAAAAATTTAGTTTGGATAAATATTTTGTGTTTTTATAATAACTTTCATATTTTTAGGAATAGTGAAAGATAATAAATTTTAATTGAAAACAACTTTTTTAATCAAAATAATTTATAGTGTTAAATTATACATATGAATGGTTTTGAGGTATAATTATATTATGTTTTTATCATTTAATCCAATATTATTCATTGTAAGTAATTTCACATTTAAATTGTACATAAACACATATCAATCTTTTGATAGTTTTTACTTCTCAAAAACCCGCTTTCTGGTTTTAACAACGGGAATTAATTTTAAATTAATTAATGAAACTCCTATGTTTTGAATTTGGTAAAATAGAAATCATTTTCTAATTTAAGATATCAAAATTATAATAGGGTGAATTTTTGGTGTTTTTCTAAAAACATTCAATTTTTGATTAATAGTAAAAAACACTGCGTTATTATTTAAAATTGACTTTTATTTAAATAATTATTATTTTTACATAAATTTATTTTAAAGTAAAAAACAGATAAATAATATATGTATTAGTCTAATTTAATTAATAGGAGTAATTTTATAATAATATTATATATATATAATTTTATTAAACTTTTTAAAGTCTTTTACCCACCTTCTAGGAACATTTGAAAATTTGCGTAAAACATAATTTTACTGCTTCTGTGAAATGAATTTCAAAAATATGAGAGACATGATTGAAAATAGTAAGTAAAATTTGGTTCAATAAGATGAAAATAATTTTTTATGAATAGTAACTTTTGAATTTTATTTACCATGGTTAAAAGTAAATAGTGTAATTAAAGGTAAAAATGATATTATAATTACCCTAACACATGTCCTAATTCTATTGGATAAGTTTATTTCGACCAAAATCATCCTTAGGAATAAAATATTATCCTTTTTGATCCACTTGGATAATATTAGGACATTTATTATTATTTTATTTAAAGATGAGTTTAAATTGTTATGTTCACATTTTAATAACTAAAACATTTTTAATATAGGGATATACATAACATAATTTAAACTATAAATATTAATTAGAAATATAAAAAGATTTTATACATCATAGTATTTTATTTATAATTTTTAGACATTAAATAATTAAATTTATTAATGAAATAATGATGATGCAGTAATTACCTTATTAATGAATGATTAAAATAATTGATATTATAAATATAAAAATAAATATAAATTGAGACATTTGATTAATTAAAAGAATTTTATACGTTAATATGACATGTTAGGGTTGATTTATTGTATTTTTTTAAATTAATCAAGTTCTTTTGACTTTCACAAAAACCAAATTCTAAATAGTGTCAAAATAGACATAAATGAGTTTTTAAAAAATATACTATATTATTAAATGATATAATATTCCAAAAAAATATAAGGTTTAAAAAAAGGACTTATATAATTATATATATTTAATTAATGAATAATTTGAGGTTCTCTTGGAATTTTATAATAAGTTTATTAACCATGTAATATAAAAATTCAAGAAGACATGGTAAAAGCCAAACTATTTAACTAAGAGTTAAATCTAAAAGATAAGGTTAATATGGTGATCTAAACTTGTCTAAAACCCATTTTTTGAAAGGATTTAGACCCATCCAAATCTTATCCTCAAAATAACTCTATTTTTATCCATTAGAAACCGAAACTTATTTTATAATAAAATAATATTTCAAACTTTTCCTAAAGTGCCCCTCACCTCTCTTATAAAAGAGTACTTCTCCTTATCGTAATTCCACACCTCCAAATCCATTTTTCATGGACATAACATGCTCAAATATCCTCCCAACTACCCTCAATTAAACTTATAGGACTTACTTTGATCATAAATCCAACCTAAGGAGCCCTTTTGATCAAATCAAAAGGAAGCACCCGAAGAAGAGGTAATTATTTCATCACCTCTTTAAAGTTCTTTTCTTCTTCCACGTCATATTTCTTTTTTGTTTCCATAAAAAAGTAATAAATAAAGTAACTTATACATATTTTTATGTTATTATAAATATGTTACAACAATATTCATTATTCTATCCATCCTATGAATGAAAAAGTCACCATACGTGCGTACGTACGGTTTACCGTCTCCATGACGTGGTGTATTTTGTTATTCAACACATCATTATTTATATGGGTATAATAATGAGTATAACTTATTTAAATAATAAATATAACAATTAAATTATTCCGAATATATAATATACCATCCAATTACATATGATTTCACCATCAATAGAATGATATTGTTGCTCGTGTGTACGTATGGATTACCGTCTCCACGAACGCGATGAGATTCATTCCCCATCGTAACCATTCAAGAATAATTTTCATTTTATGATTTAATATAATGTTTAATAATTTACTATCATTTGGTTTATGAATCAAATACATTTTATCCATAACAAATATGACTTATGTAACAAAACATATAAAGGAAAACGGATCAGTTAACACCCAAAACAATGATACTACTAAAATATCATTAACAAATAAATATTAGAACATCATGTATGATATCATATTTATGTATGTGGTTCTTTTATAATTTAATAACAATTCTTTTACCATTATATATGAGTTTAATATACCCTCAAATAAGGAAAAGTACAAGGTAAGGGTTAATTTTACAATCTCTTTATTATCTGAGGTTGTTTATACATAAGCATCTACTGAGAATTATTTATCATCCACATCCGTGTTTCCAAAAAATGTATTTAAAAACATTTTTACTATTTCCTAGAATATGGCTTAAAGTTATTTATTCCCTTTTTTGAATTTTTATAAAAAAAATTGAAAGGAATCTTTCTGTTGTTTTCAAAACATGGTACTTTATGACCTTTTCAACAAATTAAGGTAACAATTTTTTTTAACTTATACAGCGGGTGCAGCTATTTTCTGCCATTATAACTCCTTCTAAGCTTCCCTTACAAGATTATAAGAATATTTTCAAAATAAATGTTTTCTTTTATAATTTTTTGACTTTTAAATGATTTCAAAATATAAAGATATATTTCTCCCAAATAGTTTTGATTTCATCTATGTCAAAATCCTTTGATGGATTTTACATTTGTTTGAAGTTGATTTATTATGATACAATATTCCATATTGTATTTAAGGTTTTGTGATCTTTTTTACTATGGATTTGTTATTTTTATACCATTCATAGTTTATGGTTAAAGTACTGACATTTTGTATGCTATTTTTAATATGAATGTTTATGTTATGTTTCAACCTTTTCATATGAGGAATGCATTGGACGTAGTAAGTGATGGGTAGAGACTGTTATAGTTCCTTGATGCATCGGTAGGTCTCATGATAAAAACTAGTATATTGGCACAAGGCCTTGACAAAATATTATTTGTAGTCTTGGCACAAGGCCCTGACTATGTGGTTATGATGTCCTACATTATCCATTCCATCATTATGAAATTATCTGTTGATATTACATGTGATTATTCAACTAGTAGACTATCCATGTGAATAAGTAAATTGAATTATTTGATTCGTCTTTTCCATATTATGATAAAGTTTAAGTTTAAAAGGCTTTTGTTTTAGTCTTATACATTTCCTTAAATGCTTATACTTATCTATGATTGTTTCCACTATAGTGTTATCCTTACTGAGAATATGAGCTCACCCCTTTCTTATGTTTTCTTTTTCCTAGGATGTGAAGAAGTATATTATGATTAACCTGCAGGGATACGAAAAAGGATATGAGTGTGTTCAATGGGGGCACAAATTTATTTTTATTTCATGATGCAATATAAAACTTATGTATATATCTAGTACTTCCAAGGCTGCAGAACTAATCGGTCTTTAGATACTTGATCTCTTGTAATCATGCCAATGTTATGTAATAATGCACTAACTCTGGGTAACTAGGGTTGGGGAATTACAATTGGTATTATAGGAATTTTAGTACGAACATTTCAAATTAGATTTTTATAAACTATGATTATAGAACATTACCCTAATATAGACTTTGAGGATTATTATAGAATAACATCCAAAAATTTTGATAGTGTAAATATTTTGTGGTTTTTCCAAGCAAATACATCTCTATCTTGATAGAAACAGGTAGAGGTGGCTCTAGCATAGATGTACCTAGGAGTGAAAACTCCAACAAGGATTTTTGGGCCTGTCCTGGGGTATCTTGGTACACGACAACGGGATTTGCTACACTCTTGGTATTGACACTCTCGGGAGATATGCTTAAGATAAATCACATTCTCTTTAGAAACCATTATGATGGATTTATGAGTAAATACTACTAAAAGAAAACATTTTTATGATTATGGATTATATTTATAAACTCTTTAATTTACATTAGGTATTTTACATGTTTGGAATTATTAATTGTGATTCATAAACTAACCTAGTGTATGCCATTTTTTAGAAATGGTGCCCAATAGAAGGAATGAGAACTCCAGCAATACGCATGATCCAAAGAGTAATAAGGATAATATCTTTCATGGTCTTAAGCTAATATTTATAATGGAAATAGTCTCCCATGTATTATAATCATATAGAGAAATATTATCATCTGTTAATAATATAATTAAAGAATTATCTGAGTCCTATGGATTTGAAGGGAAGCCAGAGAAGAAAAGGATGGTAGAGAGAATGATGGATAAAGGGAAGAAGGGAAAGAAGGATATTTCCCATATGTAATAACTGTGGAAAGAATCACCTTGATAAATTTATGAAGGGAATGGGAGTTTTTTATAAGTGTGGAGAAAAAGGACACCAAGTACCTTATTTCAAGGGTACAAAAAAGTTTTCAAATGTACAATGCTTCATATGCAAGGAGTTGAGACACTACGTGAATCAATGTCCCAATCATCAGAGTATACCTCAAATTATGCTATTGTATAATAATAAAGTTATGATACTATCACCGATGAAGAAGAATAATTAGTGTTTTTATATTTTTATTAATGAATTATGTCATTTGAGTGTTGTATTAATGATGTACTGGTTATATTAATTATGGAAATAAATAAGGATTGTAATGCAGTACTATTTCATTAAGGATTTAAGATTATATGATACTAATAAAAGTGATTCAATAGTAAGTTAAACTTTTTTGAAAATACATGGTTTAATGAAATACAAACCTTAATATGGTCCTGATACTGAGGTAGTGATTTTTGAATAAGAGATGGTTGATTTGGATAAATTATATTGGATATTCTTGACTACCTTGGAACTGATTAATGGTTTTTTTATTCCATCATTGTTGGAGTATTAAAAAAATTGGATATAAGTAATATATCTAATATTTTATAAGGAATAGGGGATTATGAATGTAATCAATAAGGTTTTATGGTAATTTAGGGTGTTACCATGTTTTAAGAGAATACATGATGAACGTACTCACATGTTATTATATGGAAAAAAGAGATCTTCATTATGTTATGTTGACATTCTTTTAAATTTTTGGACTATGAGTTTAGACATAAGTATTTTGGATAAGTCTAAAGGTTGGAATGGATTAAGTTGGACATTAGATACTATGGTTTAAGGTTAAAACATTTCTTAAGATTATTTTTGGATTTTTTTATAAAAAGGACTACCCGAACATTGGGAGATAATATAGTTTTTTTAAAATGATCTAATAGAAGAATTATAAAGTAATTTTTTTTGAAACCATGTACTATTAGGATAAATATAATATTTCTGAGTTCTATTATCTTTTAGATTGAAATATGAGTTTGTGGTAGAAATTAGTTAAAGGATGGAACTCTACTTTTCAAGTATTTTTTTCTTAATCTATGAAGAAATTAATTCTCAGACTTTAGGGAATGGATCTTAAAACCAAAAAATTGTTATCCTAATACCTTATGTTTTTATAAACCAATAATATTTTAATTCTTCATATATTTATGGCTTTGAGGCCCTCAATTTTCTATTTATTGTTCACTTATTTGTGATTGATGACCGCAATCACTCCCTATAAATATTTATGTTTTTCCTCTAATTTGGTGTCTCAAATTTCCACCAATGTTCTCCTATTCAAAATCCTAATTTGGTGGTGACTTTTTAATTTCCCTTTCCCTCTTATTAAGACTAAATTTTATTAACTCTATTTCTGATGTGAGTTTTCCACAAAGGTATTTTCTATTTTTAACCTTTTATTTTCAAAGAAGATTTTCAAATTGTGAGGACGCAATTTATTGAATGAGGGGATAATGTAACACCCCAAGATTTTATAGTACGTTAGCTCTTTAAAGTAATTCAATAGATTTCACTACACACAACCTCGAGTATGAGTGCACCACTACTTACCAAACTAGCCATTCAAAAAGAAGTTATAAATAGTATTAACTGAATTTTGAATTTTATATACTCCATATAATTTTAACATCTATATTATGTGTTTATTAGATATAATATAAGAAAAAATTCAATTTTTCAGATAAATTAAGTATTTTTCAAAAAATGCAATTTTACCACCTTTTAATGGAGAACCCTTTTTAAATCTAATATTTGACTCTTTATATATTCAATTTGACAAAATACACTTCTTATTTAGAAGTGGGACATAAAAAATTAGTTTGGATAAATTTTTGGTGTTTTTCTGATAACTTTTATATTTTGATGAATAGTGAAAGATACTAAATTTTAATTGAAAACAACTTTTAAATAAAAATAATTTATAGTGTTAAATTATAAATTTTAATGGTTTTGAGGTATAATTAGATTACATTTTAATCATTTAATACAATATTGGCCATTGGAAGTAATTTTACATTTAAATTGGATATAAACACATATCAATCTTTTGATAGTTTTTACTTCTCGAAAACCTGCTTTCTAGTTTTGAAAATTGGAATTAATTTTAAATTAATTAATTCAACTCTTATGTTTTTAATTTGTTAAAATATAAATCATTTTTTAATTTGGAATATCAAAATTATCTTTGTCTGAATTTTTGGTATTTTTCTGAAAACATTCAATTTTTGATGAATAGTGAAAAACAATGTGTTATTGTTTAAAACCAACTTTTATTTAAATAATTATTATTTTTACATAAATTTATTTTAAAATAAAAATATATATATAATACCTATATAATTTCAATTTAATCCATTGGAGTAATTTTATAATAATATTAGATATATAAAATTTTATTGAACTTTTTAATGTCTTTTACCCGCCTTCTAGGAACATTTGCAAATTTGCATAAAACCTAATTTTACCAATTATATGAATTGAATTTAAAATATACGAGAGAAATCATTGAAATCAATAATTCAAATTTGGTTCAATAAGATGAAAATAATTTTTGTGAATTGTAACTTTTGAATTTTATTTACCACGGTTAAAAGTATATAGGGTAATTAAAGGTAAAAATGATATTATAATTACCCTAACACATGTCCTAATTCTATTGGATAGGTTTATTTCGACAAAAATAAACCTTAGGAATAAAATATTATCCTTTTTTACCCACTTGGATTAGATTAGAACATTTATTATTATTGTGTTTAATGGAGAGTTAAAAGTGTTAAATTCAAATTTTAATAACTAAAACATTTTTAATATATGTTTATAAATAAGATAATTTCGACTATAAATATTAATTAGAAATATAAAAATATATAATACAACATGGTATTTTTTTTATAATTTTTAGATGTTAAATAATTAAATTTATTTATGACACAATGATGTTGTAGTAATTACCTAATTAATTAATATTAAAATAATTGACATTATAAATATCAAAATAAATGTAAATTGAGACTTTTGATGAATTCCAAGAATTTTATTGGTTTATGTGACATGTTAGAGTTGATTTAATTTATTTTTTTCGAAGTAATAAAAAAAATTTACTTTCACAAAAACCATATTCTAAATAGTGTCAAAATATACATAAATGAGTTTTTAAAACAAATACTATATTATTAAATGATATGATATTCCTAAAAATATAATTTTTAACCAAAGGAATTATATAATGATATATATTTCATTATTTAACCACTTTATCTTCTCTTATCATTTTATAGTAAGTTTATTAACCATGTAATATAAAAATTCAAGAAGACATGGTAAAAGCCAAACTATTTAACTAAGAGTTAAATCTAAAAGATAAGGTTAATATGGTGATCTAAACTTGTATAAAACCAATTTTTTGAGAGTATTTAGACCCATACAAACCTTATCTTTTAAATAAATTCATTTAGAACCATTAGAAACCGAAAATTATTTTATAATAAAATAATATTTCAAGCTTTTCCTAAAGTGCCCCATCACCTCTCTTATAAAAGGGTACTTCTTCTTCTCTTAATTTTACGCCTCTAGAGACATTTGGCTCAGTCAAAACCCATTCAAATATCCTTCAAAATACCATAAATTCAACCTATATTCCTTAATTTGATCTTAAATCCAACCTAAGAATCCATTTTTATCAAATCAAATGGAATCACCCGAAGAAGAGGTCATTATTTCATCACCTCTTTCAAGTTCTTTTCTTCTTCCACTTCCTCTTTATTTGTTGTTTCCATACCAAATTAATACCTCTAGTACCTTCTACATAATGTGATTTTATTATAAATATGTTACAACCATATTCATTATTATATCCATCCTATGAATGACAAAGTCAACATACATGTGTACATACGTCTTACCGTCTCCACGTCCTGGTGTAGTTTGTTAGTCAACACTTCATTATTTGGATGGGTATAATAATGAGTATAAATGATTTAAATAATAAATATAACAGATTAATGATTCTATATATATAATATACCATCCAATTACATACTATTTAACCATCAATAGAATGATATTGTCGCTCATTCGTACGTACGGATTACCATCTCCACGAACGCGATAAGATTCATTCCCCATCATAACCATTCAAGAATAATTTTCATTTTATAATTTAAAATAATGTTTAGTAACATAATATAATTCTGGATATGAATCAAATACATCCTATCTATAGCAGACATGACTTATGTAACAAAACATATAAATGAAAATGAATCAGTTAACACCCAAAACAATGATACTACTAAAATATCATTAACAAAGCAATATTAGAAGATCATGCATGATATCATATTTATGTATATGGTTCTTGTATAATTTAGTAACAATTATTTCACCATTATATAAGAGGTTAACATACCCTTGACTTATGAAAAGTACAGCGTACGGGTTAATTTTACAATCTCTTTATTATTTGAGATTGTTTATACGTAAGCATCTACTGAGAATTATTTATCATCCACATCCGTGTTACTTAAAAATGTATTTCAAAAAAAATAATATTTAATATAATATTGGTTAAAGTCATTTATACCCTTGTTTTACTTTTTATAAAATGTTTTTATTAAAGGAATCTTTCTTTCATTTTCCAAACAAGGTACTTTATAACCTTTTATACAAATTAAGGTAAGAATTTTGTTTTAACTTATATGGTGGGTGCGGTTATTTACTATCATTATAACACCTTTGAAGCTTCATTTACAAGATTATAAGAATATTTTCAAAATAAAAGTTTTATTTTATAATTATGTGACTTTTAAATATTTTCAAAATATAAATAGATATTTCTCTCAAAAAAGTTTTGATTTCATCTATGTCCATATCCTTTGATGAATTTTACACTTTTTTGAAGTTTATTTATTATAATACAATGTTCCATATTGTATTGATGGTTTGTGATATGTTTGAATTTGGATGTGTTATTTTTTATACCATTAATGGTTTATGGTTAAATTATTAACATTTTGTATGCTAGTTTTAATATGAATGTTTATGTTATGTTTCAATATTTTCATATTAGGAATGCATTATACTTAGTAAGTGACTGGTGGAGCCCATTATAGCTACTTGATGCATCGGTAGGTCTCATGAGACAAACTAGTTTCCTGGCACAAGGCCTTGACAAAATCTTATTTTTAGTCTTGGAACGAGACCCTGACTATGTAGTTATTATGTACAGCATTATGCATTCTATCATTATGAAATTAGCTATTGATATTACATGTGGTTATTCGACTAGTAGAATATCCATGTGAATAAGTAAATGGAATTATTTGATTTATCTTTACCATATTATGGTGATGTTTAAGTTTAAAAAGCTTGGGTTTTATTCTTATACATTCACCTAAATATTTATGTTTAATTATGATAGTTTTTGCTATATTGTTATCCTTATTGAGCATCTAAGATCACCCCTTTCTTATGTTTTATTTTTCCTAGGATGTGAAGAAGTATATTATGATTAACCCGCAGGGATAGGGAAAAGGATATGAGTGTGTTCAAATGGGATATAATGTTTTTTTCTTTATTTCATGATGTAATGTAAAACTTATGTATGTATCTCGTACTTCCAAGGATATTAAACTAATCTGTCTTCTAAGGCTTGATATCTTGTGATCATGACAATGTTATGTAATAATGCACTGACTCTGGGTAACTAGGGTCAGGGCGTTACAGTTTGTATCAGAGTATGTTTAGTAAAAACCTTGGAAAATATATTTAGATAAACCCTAATTAGAGAACATTCCCCTAAGATAGAATTTGAGGATTAGTAGAGAATAACGTCCAAAAAAATTGATAGTGTAAATATTATGTGGGTTTTCCAAGCAATTATATCCCTCTCTAGATACAAATTGGTAGAGTTTTCTCTAGCACAAATGTACCTAGGAGTGAAAACTCTGACAAGGAGTTTCGGGCTTGACCCAAGGTATCCCAGTACACGAAAACGGGCCTTGCAGCACTGTTGGTATTGACACTCCTGGGGGATATACTTAGGATAATTCACATTTTCTTTACATACCATTATGAAGGATTTATAAGTAAATACTACTCAAATAAAACATTTTTATGATTATGGATTATATGCATAAACTTTTCAATTTACATTAGGTATTTTACATGTTTTTAATAATGCATTGTGATTCATAAACTAACATAGTGTATTTCATTATTTAGAAATGGTACCCAGTAGAAGGAATGACAACTCCAGCAATATTCATGATCCAAAGAGTAAGAAGGATAATATCTTTCATGGTCTTAATCCAACATTTAGAAAGGAAATAGTCTCTCACGTATTCTCATCATATAGAGAAATAGTATCATTTGTTAATAAGATAAGTAAAGAATTCTCTGAGTTCTATGGATTTGAGAAGAATCTAGCAAAGAAAAGTATGGTATAATGAAAGATGGATAAAGGGAAGAATGGAAAGAAGGATTTTTCCATATGTGATAACTGTGGAAAGAATCACCTTGGTAAATACTTGAATGGAATGGGAGTTGGTTATAAGTGTGGAGAAAAAGGAAACAAAGTACGTGATTACAAGGGTAAGAAAAAGGTTTCAAATGTACAATGTTTCATCTACAAGGAGTTGGGACACTATGCGAATCAATGTCCCAATAATCAAAGTATACCCCAAATAATGCAATTGGATAATAATAAAGTTATGATACTACCGCAGATAAATAGTAATAATTAGTGTTCTTATGTTTTTATTAATTAATTGTGTCATTTAAGTGTTGTATCAATGATGTACTGATTATATTTATTATGGAAATAAATAAGGATTGTACCACAATACTATTTCATTGAGGATTTGAGATTATATGGTACTAAAAAAAGAAACTCAATAGTAAGTTAAACTTTCAGTAAAATATATGGTTGAAGGAAAGATAAACCTTAATATGGTCCTGATACTGAGGTAGTGATTTTGGTATAATATATAGTTGATTTTCATAAATCATATTGGATATTCTTGACTAAATTGGAACTGATTAATGATTTTTTTATTCCATCATTGTTGGAGTATTCAAAAACTTTTGATATAAGGAATATATCTAGTATTCTATAAGGAATAACGGAGCATGAATGTAATCAATAAGGTTTTATGGTAATTTAGGGTGTTACCCTTTTTTAAGAGAATACATGATGAAGGTACTCACATGTTATTATGTGGCAAAAAGAGATTTTCATTATGTTATGTAGACCTTCCTTATAAATTTTTGGACTATTTGTTTTAACACAAGTATTTTGGATAAGTCTAAAGGTTGGAATGGATTAATTTGGACATTGGATACTATGGTTTAAGGTTAAAACATTTCTTAAGATTTTTATTTTTATTTTTTATAAAAAGGAAAACCTGAAGGTTGGGCAATAACCTGTCGCGTCCGGCAAGGCCACGAGACATGAACCCACAACCGAAGGGCGACAAGGGTACATCACCTTCCACGGGCCTACGTGATGTCTTGGTTTTTATAATGTAGTTTTTTTAAATGATTGGATAGATGAATTATAAATTCATTTTTTTAAACCCTATATGATTATGATAAATAGAATATTTTTTAGTTCTATTATCTTTTGGAATAGAAGATGAGTTTTAGTTAGAAATTAGTTAAAGGATGGAACTCTACTTTCAAGTATTTTTTTTCTTATTCTATGAATAAATTAATTCTTAGACTTTAGGGAATTTATCTTAAAACCAAAAATGTGTTATGCTAATACCTTATGTTTTTATGAACCAATAATATATTAAGACATAATATATTTATGGCTTTGAGGCCCTCAATTTTCTATTTATTGTTCACTTGTTTGTGATTGTTGACCTCAATAACTCCCTATAAATATTTATGTTTTTCCTCCAATTATGTTTCTCAAATTGACACCAATGTTATTTTATTCAAAATCCTAATTTGGTGGTGAATGTTTTCATTTCCCTTTCACTCTTATTAAGACTAAATTTTATTAACCCTATTTCGATGTGGGTTTTCCACAAAGGTATTTTCTATTTTTAACCTTTTATTTTTGAAAAAGAATTTAAAATTATGAGGACACAATTTATTGAAGAAGAGGAGAATGTAACACCCCAGGATTTCATAGTATGTTATCTATTTATAGTAATTCAATAGCTTGTGCTACCTGCAATGTCGAGTTTGAGTGCACCACGACTTACCAAACTTGTCGTTTAAAAAGAATTTATGCATAGTATTAACAACATTTTGAATTTTATATACACCGTATAATTTTAACATCTGTATTATGTGTTTCTTAGACATAATATAAAAACAAATTCAATTTTTCAGATAAAATAAGTATTTTTCAAAAAAATAAATTTTACCACCTTTTAATGGAATCCCTTTTTTAATTAAATATTTTACACTTTTAAATATTCAATTTGAAAAAATAAACTTCTTCTTTAGAATATGAACATAAAAATTTAGTTTGAATAAATTTTTGGTGTTTTTCTGAGAACTTTCATATTTTGATGAATAGTGAAATATACTAAATTTTAATTGAAAACAACTTTTTTAATCAAAATAATTTATAGTGTTAAATTATACATTTTAATGGTTTTTAGGTATAATTTGATTATATTTTTATCATTTAATTCAATATTTGTCATTGTAAGTAATTTCACATTTAAATTGGACATAAACACCTATCAATCTTTTGGTAGTTTTTACTTCTCAAAAACTCACTTTCTAGTTTTGACAACGGGAGTTAATTTTAAATTAATTAATGAAACTTCTATGTTTTTGATTTTTTAAAATAGACATCATTTTTGAATTTGGAATATCAAAATTATTTTGGGATGAATTTTTGGTATTTTTCTGAAAACATTCAATTTTTTATGAATAGTGAAAAACATTGCGTTATTGTTTAAACCCGACACTTACTTAAATAATTATTATTTTTACATAAATTTATTTTAAAGTCAAAATAGATACATAATAATTATATTATTACAATTTAATTCATTTGAGTCATTTTATAATAATATTTGATATATAAAATTTTACTGAACTTTTTAACATCTTTTACCCACCTTCTATACACATTTGAAAATTTGCATAAAATGTAATTTTTCCACTTTTGTGAATTGAATTTCAAAAATATGAGAGACATTATTGATATCACTAAGTGAAATTTGGTTCAATAAGATGAAAATAATTTTTTGGTAATAGTAACTTTTGAATTTTATTTACCATAGTTAAAAGTAAATAAAGTAATTAATGGTAAAAATGATATTATAATTACCTAAAACATGCCCTAATTCTATTGGATAAGTGTATTTCGTCCAAAATCAACCTTATGAATAAAATATAATCCTTTTCTATCCACTTAGATTAGATTAGTACATTTATTATTATTTTATTTAAAGATGAGTTAAAAGTGTTAAATTCAAATTTTAATAACTAAAACATTTTTAATATAAGGTTATACATAAGATAATTTAAACTATAAATATTAATTATAAATCTAAAAAAAATTCCTACATCATGGTATTTTTATAATTTTTAGACATTAAATAATTAAATTTATTTATGACACAGTGATGATGCAGTAATTACCTTATTAATGAAATATTAAAATAATTGATATTATAAATATTACAATAAATGTAAATTGATACTTTTGATGCATTGAAATAATATTATAGGTTAATAAGAAATTTTAGGGTTGATTTAATGTATTTTTTTCGAAGTAATTAAGTTTTGTTGACTTTCACAAAAACCAAATTCTAAATAGTGTCAAAATTGACATAAATGGGTTTTTAAAACAAATACTATATTATTAAAATATATAATATTCATAAAAATATATGGTTCAGCTAAAGTACTTATATAATGATATATATATCATTAATTAACCACTTTATGTTCTCTTGTCAATTTATAGTAAGTTTATTAACCATGTAATATAAAAATACAAGAAGACATAGTAAAAGCTAAACTATATAACTAAGAGTTAAATATAAAAGATAAGGTTAATATGGTGATCTAAACTTATCTAAAACCTATTAGTAGAGATTATTTATACCCATACTAACCTTATCCTATAAATAAATCCATTTGTATCGATTGGAAACCAAAAATGAGTTTATAATAAAATAATATTTCAAACTTTTCCTAAAGTGCCTCTCACCTCTCTTATAAAAGGGCACTTCCCCTTCTCTTAATTTAACAACTCCAAAGACATTTGTCTTATCCAACTACTACTCAAATATCCTCCCAACTACCCTCACTTCAACCTAGAGGCCTTAAATTGATCTTAAATCCAACCTAAGGATCCCTTTTGATCAAATCAAAAGGAAGCACCCGAAGAAGAGGTAATTATTTCATCACCTCTTTCAAGTTCTTTTCTTCTTCCACTTCTTCTTTCTTTTTTGTTTTCATACCAAAGTACTAAATCCAGTACCTTATATATACTTTGATGTTATTTTTAATATTTTACAACCATATTCATTATTCTATCCATCCTATGAATGATAAAGTCATCATACGTGTGTACATACGGCTTACCATCTCCATGTCGTGGTGTAGTTTGTTATTCAACACCTCATTATTTTGATGGGTATAATAATAAGTATAACTGATGTAAATAATAAATATAACATGTTTATGATTATTTATATATAATATATCATCCAATTTAATATGATGTTACCATCAATAGAATGGTATTGTTTCTCGTGCGTACGTACGGATTATCGTCTCCAAGAACGCAATGAGATTCATTCCCCATCATAACCATTCAAGAATAATTTTCATTTTATGATTTAAAATAATGTTTAAGAACTTATTATCATTCTATATATGAATCAAATACACCCTATCCAAAACAAACATGACTTACTTAACAAAACATATAAAGGAAAATGAATCAATAAACACCCAAAACAATGATACTACTAAAATATCATTAACAAGGAAATATTAAAAGATTATGTATGATGTCATATTTTTGTATGTGGTTCTTGTATAATTTAATGAAAATTATTTCTCTATTATACATGATTTTAACATACCCTTTACTAAGGAAAAGTACAAGGGAAGGGTTAATTTTATAATATCTTTATTATTTGAGGTTGTTTATATGTAAGCATCTACTGAGAATTATTTATCATCCACATCTGTGTTTCTTAAAAATTTATTTCAAAACATTTTTACTATTTCTTAGAATATTGGTTAAATTAATTTATACCCTTTTTGAATTTTTATAAAATGTTTTTAAAGGAATATTTCTGTCCTTTTTCAAACAAGGGTACTTTATGACCTTTTCGAAAAATTAAGGTAAGAATTTTGTTTTAACTTATACAGCAGGTGCAGCTGTTTTCCACTGTTATAATACCTTCGAAGCTTCCCTTACAAGATTATAAGAATATTTTCAAAATAAATGTTTTCTTTTATAATTATGTGACTTTTAAATTATTTCAAAATTGAAAGAGATATTTCTCTTAAATAGTTTTGATTTCATCTATGTCAACATTCTTTGATGTATTTTACACTTGTTTGAAGTTGATTTATTATGATAAATTTTCCATATTATATCGAAGGTTTGGTGAATTTTTGACTGTGTATGTGTTTTTTTAATACCATTCAGGGTTTATGGTTAAATTATTAACATTTAATATGCTAGTTTTAATTAGAATATTTATATTTTGTTTCAACCTTTTCATGTGAGGAATGCATTGGACTTTGTAAGTGATGGGTGGAGCCTTGTATATCTCCTCGACACATTGGTTGGTCTCATGAGACAAACTAGTGTCTTGGCATAAGGCCTTTCCAAAATCTTATTTGTATTCTTGGCAAAAGGCCCTAACTATGTGGTTATGATGTCTAAAATTATGCATTCCATCATTATAAAATTAGCTATTGATATTACATGTGATTATTCGACTAGTAGAATATCCATGTGAATAAGTAAATGGAATTATTTAATTTATATTTTCCATATTATGCTGAATTTGAAGTTTAAAAGTCTTTTGTTTTAGTATTATACATTGCCTTAAATGTTTATGCTTATTTGTGATAGTTTCCACTATATTGTTATCCTTAATGAGCATCTGAGATCACCCCTTATGTTTTTTTTTCAGTATGTGAAGAAGTATATTATGATTAACCTGTAGGGATAGGACAAATGATATGAGTGTGTTCAAAGTGGGAGCAATTTTGTTTTTTTATTTCATGATTTAATGTAAAACTTATGTATGTATCTATTAATCCCAAGGCTACTAAACTAATCAGTCTTTCAAGACATGATCTCTTGTGATAATGAAAATGTTATGTAAAAATTCACCAACTCTGGGTAACTAGGTTCGTGGCGTTACTGTGAATGTAAATTCCTTTGAAGTACCATTAAAGCAATCTTGAGGACAATAATCTTTGAAAATTCAAAGTGTCTCATACCACTTTGAGACATTTGAATAATAATCCACAAAAATTATAATATTAAATGAAACTTATAATATCATGATAATATGGAGATGATATAACATGTAAAATTATTAATATGTACACCTTATAAAAAAGATAGGTTCATAACATAACAAACGTCTCAAAGAAGGTAAATTGTGACCAAAATCCACTACCACCTTGATAACTTTGAAATTATAAACCCCATGAAAGAGAGATACTAAAATGGATATGTAAATACCCATAAATTTTAGTATATGAATCATTAAATACATTCATGATAATTTTATACTCCACACAAAAAAAAATTAAGTGGTGAATATGGCATAAATCTCACAGAAATAAAAGTAAGACTAGAAATCCCCTTACAATTATGGTAACATCTGGATTGGAAACCCAAAAAGTAATAATAATAAAATGAAAATTTTAAATTACATTAATATAAAATAATTAATAATATAATATATCAAAAGGGTTAGTAGATACACTGCACCTAATAAGTAAGTGGTGAATATGACATTTATCTCACAATTGTAAAAAGTGAAATGAAAATCCATTACCTTACGATTCCTTTTGTTAGAACACTATTTAACCTATAGTATAATGGTTTTAATAATGTTAATAACCTACACTAGAACCATATTAATTTCTATTATATCATTTATAGTTCTTTTATAACATATTATAACTTGTTCACTTATAATCTTTCATCATTTTCTTCATTTCGGGTGTTAATTTCCAAGCTTTTCGAGTATCTTTTGACTTGTTATTTCTATTTATATTAATGAAATCATGATTTAATGGTATAAATAATTTAAACCATGATGTAAATATAAAATATATTCAGTGTATATTTATTTATAATAATCCATAAAATTTGGAGATATGAAAATGAAATACATCGTTCATGGAGATGGTAGGTCGTACGTATGCATGAACATTGTTTCCATTTAATTTTCCTATTAAAAGAATGAAAATTAAATGATATATATGTATATTATAATTATATTATCATATTTATTTCATATATGTCACATATTTTGATTGAAATCATCCTTAATGCATTCTATGTGTAGCGTGAACAAATCACGTCGCTTTGAGGGGTAGTCCACACGTCTACAAATGATGTTATCCTATTCCCAAAAAATAGAAATAATGAAGTTATGTGTTATATAAGAATTAAAGAAGAATAAATACATTATAAATATTATATATATCATATATAAATTATAAATCCTTCATTATTTCCAACCTTTAAAAGTGGTAATGGAAGAACAAATGACATTGGTTCATGAGGTGGTAGTCTGCCATACACATGAATAATGATTATGCATCCCGTTTGATGGATGTGTGTGAAAGTTTAGGAAAAAATTTTAGAATAAAAAAATATCATTATATTTAATATTATTATGGTATTATATAAGTATGATATAAAAAAATAATGTGTGGAGAAGTAAATGAAATGAAAGAAATCGTTGAAGAACATTACCTCTCATTTTAGTAACTTCTTTTGGTTTGTATCAAAAGAATTTCCTGGATTTATTTATGACCAAAGTTTGGATTCTAGTATGTGGGGGTATTTTTGGAGATTATTTGAGTAGGTTTTTTAAGATAAAAATTTCTTTAGAGGCATTAATAAGTTGGGAGTGAGTTCCTTTTTATAGTGGAGGAGGAGTGCCATTCTTGTAAATTTAAAAAGGTAAACACTATTGTAATGTATCCCTTACATAATGTGACTCCAATAATGAAAAAATTTAGAAAAGGTATTATATGGGTGAAATATGGACATAAAAGGTATTTTTTACTAGTTTCTAGGACATTTTGGCCCAAATGTTTAAGGTTTAGTCCCTTGTTAAGGTAGTTTCTCCCTTAATAGCTTTAATTAATTTTAATTACATTCACTGATATTTTTGGTAAAAAATTAATTTAAAAATATTAAAAATTATAAATTATGATGATTTAAAATATATAATCCATTTTTCTAAATAAAAATTATATAAGTGATAGAAATTAATTTAAAATTCATCCTACGAACGGGATAACAAAGCAGGTTTTTAAAGTAAAAATGTTCAAAAATTTGAAATCTATTTATATAAAATTTCGATGTAAAAATGATTAAAATAAAATAAGTTAGAATAATTTCTGTTTAATTAATCTAATTTTACTTTAAAACCAATTTCCAATATAATTTAACCTTCAAAATTATTTAGAAGAAAATTCAATTTTCAATTAAAATTCAGTACTTTTAACTATCCATCAAAAAATGAAACTTCTTAGAAAATTTTCAAAACTTCAACCAAAGATAATTTTGAAATTTCAATTTACAAAATGAATTTTATTTTTTCATATAAAATTTCTAAAATTTTCTAATTTTATTTTTAAAATAGGTGCACCGTTAAAAGGCGAAAAAACTATCATTATAAAAATATTGCTTTTTATGCATAATATTGGGTATGTTCTTATCTTATACTTATAAAATTTGTTGGATCAATGTAAAAAAATATTTTATTGAATATATAATATATAAATTTCATTAAGATAATTCTCTAATAGTAATTAATTTAATTTATTATGATAAAACACCTCTTTGAGCATAAAAATATTTATTTTATATTCAATTGGTTTTTATATTCATTTCTAATTAATTAGTAATCAATGAATTCATTTAATATTTGTGTAAACCATATATTTTCATAATTTAGTTAATAATATTCATAAATTCTAATTTAATGGTTTGTTTATATCTTATTATATTAAATAATAATAATTTAATAATATATTATTATTCTGTAAAACTCATTCTTACATGTAATGAAAGTTATAGAATAATATCATTGTTGCATGTGATGCAAGATAACTCGATACTGCATTCATTGAAAGATATAGAATATATTAAATTTATTTTAAATATTTAATATATTATAAATTCTCAGGATATTATATTCCCTTCTACACTTGGTGTTTCATGTTATACATGTTATCGAATACAATGTTCATATATTATAATTTCAGGGTGTTGCATTCTCCCCACCTTAATTAAATTACATCATCACAATTTAAACTTGATATCAGTAGTATAGGGTTTGACATTTGAAAGTACTATTGTTGAAATACCCACAAAAATGTTATTATAACTTCATTTTTTTGAACTAATGGTGTTTTAGTGACAAGTGAAGATACGTACATGGTTGTAAAGTGTAAATATTTATAGGGAGTGATTAAGGTCATTTATCAAAAACAATTTAATTTCAATAGAAATTTGAGGGCCTCAAATCCATAAATCTATGATTATTTAAAATACCATCAGTTCAAAAAAATGAAGTTATTATGATAAAATTTTTGTTTTAAGATCGTTTTCCTAATGTTGAGGAATTATTTTATTGACCAAGAATATAAGTAAATATACTTACTTGATATGTTTCTATTTAATAATAACAATTTCATATTTTGGTTATGCTTCAATCAAATTCAAATTCATCCCTTAATTAATGAAATGGATATCCTAAAATTAACTTTTTTTATTCCTGAAGCACTAAAATTCACTTTTAATATATCTTAAAATACATGAAAGGGTGAAAAGTATTTATTTTTATTTCTTTAAATATTTTAAAAACCCAATATGTTTAATAAATAAATCTCTAAACCTAATAAGAAATACCTACTGTTTCATCCTCAATATTTATTCATCAAATATTATAACTAAAAACAATGACATATTAGCAAGGACAATATGTAGGCCAATGTTATTCATGAAACCCTTATAGTCTTTTGTTCAAGGGTCCATGACCCCATCACCTTGTCGGATTTGATGGGTTTTCAACCAACATACATTTTTTCCTTTTTCTAAAACCATATTAATATAATTTCAAAAATAATTTTTTTGGAAATCCTTGAAATTTAATCATTAGTTATACTTTTTACTGATGTCTTCAATACAACCCCAAAACATAAATACTTCATCCATTTATTTCAAAATAGGTCCTTACCTAGTCTAGAGTTTATACTTTAGAAGAGGGAATTGACTCTGGTAATTCCCAAGTTCCCTATGTTTAAGGGAAAAACTGTAAATCTAACCTTAGGATGAGATTTATTTCCTTCCATCATACTCTTCATTTTTTCTCAATAATTCATTGATTTATATGCTTCTTTCCCACACATAAAGAATTCACCCATTCCATTGAGACATTTTCTTGGGTTTTTACTCACACATTTCTTTCATGATGGAAATTGAGCCCTTTTTCTCCATTTTTTCCACTACTCTAGCTCTTAGAAAACTCCATCCTTCTCTTATTTGGTGAGTCTATGAGTTAGTTAAGGTTTATGTTGTTAAACATATTTTGGGAAAACTGATCAGGAATGAACACAATATCTTTCACTCCTATCAACACCCCCATTTGGTTTCTTATTTTCATCACTTTTCCTTCATGTTCAATGCTAACATGATTCATTTAGGTTACATAGATTGACTAAAACAAAAAAACATATTTTAGGAAACAATTATCATAGTGGAAAAATGATATAATCATTTTTAGGGTGTCTAGATCTTGACGCATTATTTTTTATCTAATACACCTCAGGTATAACATAGGTCATTAATAGTATTTATCTATTCAAATCCTTCATAATGGTTTGTAAATAAAATATGAATTTTCCTAATCATATTCCCTAAGAGTGATAAACCAAGTGTGCAGTAATTCCCTTTCTCATGTACAAGGTTATTCTCGAGTCAGGATCGACACACCTTTTCATATTTGTTAACCCTAAGTACGTCAGTTGTAGAACCACATCCATTTGTAGTATCTAGAAAGATATATATTACAAGGAAAACCACATAATATCTATCTAATTAATACTTAGGATGTTATTTTATACTTATCCTAAAATTATTCCTTAGGGTTATGATCTCAAATCTATGTCTTCCAAAATCTAGTATCCAAGGTTTCTAATAAACTTCCTTTGATACCAACTATAGTTACCTGAACCTAGTAATCCTGGAGCTAGTGTCTACTACCATTACATTTCCATGATTACAAGGAATCAAATCCCAAATGACTGAAGAGTTTAGTAGTCTTGGTAAATCGGATACATATATGTGTTCTGTTTTATAAATGAAAACACTAATTATAACATAAATTGTTTTCAAGGATAACATTATTCCAACTTATCATATCCTTGCATATCTTTCCTAGTACACTTCATGGATTCTTGTGGAAAAGAAACAAAATAAGGGTGATCTAAAATACTTAATAAGGGTTAAGTAAAATGAAAAAAATAATGAATCAATGATAATAATCAATATATAATGGTAAATAACTAAACACACATTCGATATGATCAATAAACTAAGAGGGAGTGTGTAAATAATATGGAAAGTAAAATAACTAAACACACATACATTTAAATAACATGACTGCATGAATATATAAGAAAGATTAATATGTCTAGGAAAATAACTAAAAACAAACATCCATAGATTTTTTCATAGTGGGAATCTCATGGATAATAAATACTAAATATGAATGAAAGAAATGTTTAATTTTCAGACCCCATGTTTCCCAGTCACATGATACCTTTACCGTAAAGATCTATCCTTTAGATAATTCAAAACATACTGGGTGAAAACCCACATAGATTAGGCTACCCAAATGATTCACCCAGTGATACTATTAATGCATCGATGGGATTTTATTAACTGGCCCTTAACCCATGTAGTGCATGTCCAAATGATTCCTTATATATCCAATAATATATTTAATTCATAAAAAATTTTCCTTATCAACTATATGCATTGGGTAAAGAATACTGATATATCAATGTTTTCCCAAATAATCAAATAATAGTCAAATTAAAAACCTTATGTAGAATGTTATATGTTTTATGAAATAATTATATCCATGATAAATTATATGGATACATATCGTAAATTTAATTTCCAATGATCGCAATAAAGTGAATATTTCAAGGGGACTATAAAAATAAATCAAGGAAGTGAATTTAAATACTATACTTGGATAAATCAATCATAAACCATCTAGAGTAAGAATATGTACGGTATCAATATGACATATCCTAAGTGGATTAAAAATTAAGGGTTGATTATATTGATGAATGGATTTTCTCTTAAAGGATCATTAAAATAATCTTGAGGAAAATAATATCTAAACATTCAAAGTGTCTCATACCACTTTAAAATGTTTGATTAATGATCCACATGAAGGAATAATAATAGATGAAACATATAATATCATTAGAATAAGTATATTCATGATATAACATTTCAAATTTGTATTATATACACCTAATAAAATAAGATAGGTGTATAACATAAGAGACATTTCAAAGAAAGAAAATTATGACAAAAATCCATTACCGCTTTGGTAACTTTGAAACCATAGATCCCATGAAAGAGACATAATCAAATGGATATTTAAATCAAAATAAATTTAAGGATAATAATAATTAAATAAATTCATGTTTGGTGTATTAACCACACAAAAAATGATGAATATAGAATATTTCTTGTAGAAATAAAAGTGATACTATAAATCCCCTTACAACTTTTGTAACATCTGAATCAGAAAACAAAAAAGTAATAATAATAAATTAAAAATTTTAATAACCATGAATATAAAGTAATTAATGATATAATATATCAAAAGGGTCTTTATATACACCACATAAAAGATGTAAGTGGTGAATATGACATTTATCTCACAAATGTAAAACGTGAGATGGAAATCTCTTAACTTACGCTTTCTTTTGTTTGAACACTCTTTAACCTCATGTATAATAGTTTTAATAATCATATTAACTTAAAATATACCCATATTAATATCTATGATATCATATATATTCATTTTATCACATATTATAACATTTTCATTTATAATCGTTCATTATTATCATCAATTTGGCTGTTAATTACTTAATTTTTTTAGTATGTTTTGACTTGTTATTTTTTCCTATTAATTAGATAATGTTTTAATAATATAAAGAATTTAAAACATTATTTAAATATCATATATATTCATTATATATTTATGTATAATAATCCATGAAATTTGGAGCTAGAAAAATGAAATATACCATTCATGGAGATGGAAGGTCGTACGTATGCATGAACACTATTTCCATTTTCTTATCGTATTAAAAGAATGAAAAGTAAATGATATATGTATATTATAATTCCAATATATTATTTATGTTTTATATTTCACATATTTTTATTAAAACCATACTTAATTCATTCCATGTATAGCATGAATGAATCACATCGCTTTGAAGAGGCGGTAGTCCACACATCCACAAACGATGTTATCATATTCCTGCAAAATGAAAAGAAATAACTTATGTGTTATATAATAATTATTAAAGAATAAATAAATTATAAATATTATATATATATATATATATCACATATATACTATAAATCTATAATTATTTCCAACCCTGAAAGGTGGTAATGGAATAACGAACGACATCAGTTCGTGACGTGGTTGCCTGTCGTACACACGAATGATGATTACGTATCCCATTTGCAGGATGTGTCTAAAAGTGTAGGTCAAAGTATTAGAATAAAATCATATAATTATATTTAAGATAAATATTTTATTATATAATCATTATATAAAAATAATTCAAGGCGTGGATAAGTAAATGAAACGAAAGTGATCATTGAAGAATGTTATCTCTTATTCAGGTAACTCCTTTTGTTTTATAACAAAATACTTCCTTGGTTTTATTTGTGAAACAAATTAGGATTATATGATTATTAGATGGATTTTTGGAGCTTATTTTTTCATGGTTCATATGATCCAAAGGCATTTATAGGTGGGAAAAGTGGGAGTGGTGAGTGTCTTTTCATAGTGGAGGTGGAGTGGCATTCTTGTAGGTAAACACTATTGAGAGGTATCTATTACATCATCTGCCTCCAGTAATGAACCAAAGTTGATAAAATGGAGTATATTGGTGAAATATGTTCAAAAATTTCTTTTTTAAAAGTTTATAGCTCACATTTTCTCTTAAGGTTAAGGTTTTGTCCCTTGTTAAGCTAGTTTTTCTCTTAATCACTGTAATTAATTTTCGTTACATTCACTAATATTTTTGGTAAAAAATTAATTTGAAATTATTATAAATTATAAATTATTATAATTTTTAATATGGAATAAATTTTTCCAAAATTAAAATCATATAATTTGCCTAAATTAATTAAAAATTTATCCCGCAGACGGGACGACAAAGTGGGTTTTCAGAGTAAAAATGTTCAAAAGTTTGAAATGTTTTTATATCCAATTTCAATGTGAAATTAACTCCAATGAAATAAATTGGATTAAGTGATGTATAATTTATCTAATTTTAATTTAAAACCAATTTAAAATATAAATTTACTTTATAAATTATTTAGGCGAAAATGCATTTTTTCAATTAAAATTCAGTATTTTTCACTATTCATCAAAAATGAAACTTCTCCTAAAAATACCAAAAAGTCAACTTAATATAATGTTGATATTATTATTTAAGAAATGAATTTTATTTTTTCATATAAAATTTATAGAATTTTCAGAATTTTTTTTTAAATATGTTCTCTATAAAAAGTCGACAAAACCGCCTTTATAAAAATATAGCTTTTTATGTGTAATATTGGGTTTATTATTATCATATGCTTATAAAATATGTTGGATAAATGTATAAAATATTTTATTGAATATATAACATATAAATTTCATTAAGATAATTAAATAATAGTAATTAATTTAATTTATTATGATAAAACACCTCTGTGATCATAAAAATATTTCCTTTATATTCGATTGGTTTTATATTAACTACTAGTTAATTGGTAATCAATGAATTAATTTTATATTTGTGTAAACAATATATTTTCATAATTTAGTTAATATTATTCATAACCAATAATTTAATTTCTAGTTTATATCTTATTATATTAAATAATAATATTTTAATAATATAGTGTTGTTCGGTAAAACTCGGTCTTGCGTGTAATACAAGCTATCAAATAAACTCATTGTTCTTTGTAATTCAAGATAACTCAGTATTTAATTCAATTAAAGAAATAGAATATATTAAATTTATTTTAAATAGTGTACATATTTTAATGTTTGGAGATGTTATATTCCCATATATACTTGGTGTTTTGTGTCACACATGCTATGGAATATAATGTTCTTACATTAGAATGGTGGGGTGTTACATCAACCTCACTTATCACAACAATCATCCCATTGCCTCTTGAGCTCAATAATATTCCCCTTTGGACTTATTTTTGATAAAATAACAAAAATCACTATAAGAATTTGAAAACATATTAAGTTATCATCATCCAATAATTCTAATCCTACATAGGAGAACTCAGTGTACAAGACAAGAACATTAAATAAATAATACCATTATTTTAATAAGTTAGTGATCTGTATGGATATTCCTAAACATGAACTTCACAAAATTCAATCATAACTTCATCAAAAATTCATACCTAAAATATTTTGAAACCACATACAATAAATTACTAAAATAGTTAAAAAATTTAAATCAAAGCTTATCCTTTTTTATTACTCTCTCTAAATATATTATTCCTTTATAAAGATAATTCCCTCAAATGGAAGAAAAATAAATTGATACTTTCCCTATATTTTGAACTCCTGATTTGAAAAAAAATAATAAGATTTATATAAAGTAAATATTTATGTTGTCAATTTTTATCTCCCTTTGAAAACAATACCCAAATACAGTACAAGAGAGGGGATGACCAAATCATGCCTTGACCTTGTAAAGATTGAGGTTTAACACCTAAATTCTACCTCGGATTATGAAATGCTTCATTTGAGAGTTTCTTAGTAAACACATCTACAATATTCTCCCTTATAGGAATAAATTCAAATTTAAACACATTATTCTCTACTAGATCTTTATTGAATAGATATTTAATATAAATGTTCTTGAATATTAAATTCTAAATTAGATTCTTTGAAAGACTAATAGAACTTTTATTATCACATCCCAAAATTAATGGAAACTTCACATCAAATTTTAAATATTCTAGATAAGTTTTTTTCTACATAATTTTTTTAGGCATGGGTAGCAACCACATATTCACCCTCAATAGTGATAAAGGTGATATAATTATAATTCTTTGAATTCTAGAAAACACATATTTCTCCATGAAATAAAGCTCCAATAAATGTATATTTATTATCCTCAAAACTTTCAGTCACAATATACATTTGAATAAACAAATAGATTCAGATTACATTTAATATCATATATTAATCTATAGTTCAATTTTCTATTGATGTAACTAAGTATTCTCTTTCTATCCATGAAATGAGAAACTTATTGTGCAATTTGTATCGAGAAAAAAGTGTAACATAATACATAATATATGGTCTTGAAGCTGTCAAGTATAGTAGACCACTAATAATCTTATATAATTCCATTGGATTTGTATCCTTGCCTTTTTCATATTTAGAACATTTAGTTCCTACTAAAATTGGGGCAGAAACTATATTGAAATCATCGATACCAAACTTCTTCAAAATTTCATTATCATACTTCTCAAGAGATAAAAAAATGTGATCTTTTTCATAAGAAATTTAAATGATCATAATATATCTCATCTCACCGAGAATAGGAAATTCCAAAATCTTTTTCATTTATTTAAAAAACTCTACACAAAACAATTCATCATTTCCAATAAAAATAATATCATCTACCTAAACAATAATAATGATAAATACCATGTTGTCTTATTTAATGTATATATTTTTTTCAACTCTTCCTTTTCTAAATTTCAATTTATTTAAGAAACTTTCAAGATTATAATAACAAGATCTTGTGACTTATTTTACCCCATATAAATCCTTATTTAACCTAAAAACACATTTATTATCTTAACTAAGAAGGAAACCACTAGGTTATTCAATATAGACTTCCTCTTCTAATTCACCATTGAGTAAGGATGACTTGATATCCATTTGAAAGATCTTACATTAACTTTTTACTACAAAGGATAGAAACATTATTATTATTATTTCAATTCTTATAAATGGTCAAATAGTTTTATGAAATTCAACTCCTTTAACCTCAAAATATCATTTACATGAAAATATTTCTTATTTATTTATTTCTTCAACATTTTTATTCATCATGTTTCAGAGAACCCACTTACTTATAATAATTTTATTCTCTTTAGGCTAGCATACCAACTCCCAAGTCTCGTTATTTTATATTTTATCTTCCTCTTTATTCATTAAATCAATATTGTCTTGATGTTTCATTGATTATTTCACATATCTTAGTTAATATTGAATAAACAATGAGATATAATAGGTTATACTAAAATTTATTCAAGTTTTAATCTATTATCCATTATTTCCAATGATATTTTTAACATAAACATGTCTTATTAACTTTGGATGATATGAACATGATTTTTATTTATCACTTTAATTTTTCGAATCATCTTCTTCAACTTGAAATTATTCCTAATTTTCATATTTTTCTCAAAATACACCTTATTATTTCACAAAAAATCATATTAATCATCATCACTTATGGAACTTTCTTCTTCATGAGAGTTCAATTTACTTATGTGTTCCACCACTTTCGTATAAATAGAATCAACAATATTTTTTGTCTCTTTATTATAACAATGATATCCTCTTACATTTGGTGTAAAATTGAGGGACATACCATTAACACCTCTTATTTCAAAATTTCTTATATTTTAACCTTTAATTTTTATAATAAAAGGGAAGATATATACTCTTAGATACTTTAAACATTGATATTTCTTATAATACATCTCATATTATTACATATCAAAAAAAATCTATAAAGAAGAAATAAAATTTTATGTGAAACACTTCAATAATAGATTGCATCTAGAAATAAATTGATTTTTCATACTCTAAAAAAATAGTTTGATCCATCTCCATAAGACTTATATTATTCTATTTAGAAAAACCATTTTATTAAGGTATTTATAATGCTTTGAGTTCATAATAGATACTGTGTTTTTAAATATAGGATTTAAATATAGGATTTAAATCTAGTGTTGGCATACTATATATAATTATTTGTTTGAATCTTCTTCAAATATTAACCACATTATTTTTCAACACTTATCTTGAAACTATTGAACCTTTTTAGAACCTCTAATTTATGCTTTATAAAAAAATTGATGTAATGTTAGAAAATTAATCAATAAAGTAAATAAAATATCTTCTTCTATTTGTTTATTTCTTCCTCATGGGCCCATAAATGTCAGAGTGAATTAGATACAAAGTATGAGTAGATTCTATTTAAACCCTCTTTTATTGAATATTCACATTCATTTCCATTTTTAAAAGTAGAACAGGTCCAATTTTTTTCTCTTTTCAACTTGGAAACATCATGAGCATTGTCTCCACTAATAAGCTGACACATGTTATTTTTTCAAATATGTCTAAGTATTTGATGTAATGATTTATTTTATTCATTAATTACCAAATGATAAGAATATCCAGTATTGAATATCTAAAAAAACTCCCCCCTGTTTTTTGTTCTCTTGTTCAAAAAGATCTATATTTTAAGATCTTTATAATAAACCCCATGTTATTGAAAAAGTGCTTCATTTCCTTTATCACATAACTGAGACACACCAAGAAGATTGTGTTTCAGTGCTTCAATATACAACGTGTTCTTGGATTTCAATTTATCTTTTATAATAAATTTTGATCCAAAACCTTTAATTTATAGGTACCCATCATTTCCAAAGTTCATTAATCCTTTTTTATATTTTTCAACATCCTTGATTAGATTCAAACCCCCTTCCATATGTAAAAAAACCGCTATCTCAAAATCCATAGACATTATCTTTTGGATCCATTTTAGGAAATAACACAAACCATAAAATTATATTTTTCTATTATCCTTATGTAACACCACAAAATTTTATAGTATTTAACTATTTATGTTTAACCTCTTTGATAGCTTATGTTCCACACAACACCCAACTCAAACGAATAATGAAATATTATTAGGCAATCGTTATAACCTAGATTATAAATTGGAAGGAATTAATAATATATACTACATTATGAAATATATAATTTTCCAACTCATTTTTAATTTATTAATTAATTATTTGTGAATAAAAAATTAATTTTTTGTAAAATCGTTTTTTCTTCAAAAAAATAAGTTTTCTTCAAAAGTGGTTTTCTTATTTTTTTATGAATAAATATTATAATAAATATCTATAACTTCTATATATTTTATTATATAAAAATAATATCATTTTTTAAATAATCATATTAAAATTAACTTTTGCTAAATTTTTGTGGATTTTATGAGAAGATAGATTTTCCAGTGAATAGTGAAAATACCTATTTTTATAAAACTATCAATTTCTTTATATTAAAAGTAACTTTATGGTTTTAATTTTATCTCAATTTAACTTAAGTAATGTTTTTTTATACAATTTATAATTTATTTATTTTTAATCATCCATATACCTTAATTTTTTATATGTACATTTTTGGGATTAAAAATACATTTTACAATAAAGCTATTTTTCATTTCACTTTACTGGATAAATTTTAAATTAAAATATGAAAGTTATGCTCTAATAATTTTGAAAAATGGATGGAATATTTGTATTCATAAGTTACAAATTTATTAAATAGTTCCCTTTTATTTTTAGATAATATGAATAGTAACCTTCATAATTTTTGTTACCATGGTAAAGGGTAAATTAGGTAATATAGGTTAATAATATAATGATAAGGATAATAAAATTACCCTAACACATTCTCAAAATTTATTTTATGTGAAATTTTCTTTAGTAGTAATTCAAGGTTCAAATATATGACCATTTTTTCAATTAAAAAGTGATTATGGCCCGTATAATATTTTATTTAAAGAATATTTCACAATCTTGATTTTAAAAACTATAACATTTTTAATATAGGTTTATACAAAGGATATCATAGAATATAAATATTCATTAGAAATATAAAATATTTATCTTCATCGTGGAAAAAAATTAGGGAAGAAATAATTACCTTAAAAGCATTCACAACACCGGTGAAAAAATTATTTAATTAATAGAAAAATCAAATAAATGATATTAAATAAAATTAAAATAAATATAATTTGAGATAATTAATGTGATATTTTAATTTTATAGATTATCTTGATATATTATTGATTTAGTAAAATAGTTATAGGAGTTATATTGATGTTATTAAAGTCAATGTAATGAATTGTGCTTAAAATTGACATTTTGAATATTTTATAGTAGATGATATTTTATTTAATGATATAAAATTCCTAAAAATGGTAATTTTTTCTAAAATATTGGTATAAGGTTTAAAATTCTATCCAAAATCCATTTATGGGTCATTTGTGGTTTTATATTAACTATATTAACCCTCAAATATTAAAAATTCATTTTGAATAAGGGTTAAAATCAAAAGATAAGGATATATATTTAGTCAAAACTTATATAAATTTTATCAAGTTAATATTATTTGACTCTTATCACTTAAGGATATAATTTTAGTTATTTAATTGACACTTTTCTATGAAAAAAACATATATATTATTTAAATTAAAGATAGTTACAAAATTTCACTCTCTTTGTTTTTAATATCTTTTATGTGTCCACATGGGGAAAAAGGAATATATGAATGAAAATAAATTTTTATTTTTATATTAATGAAAATATTTTCATTATACAAATTTATTTTTAATTTTTAGAAATCATATAATTACCTTAAATTCTTTTCCAATGCTAAAATGGTATTTATTAAATTAACAGAAAAATAAAATAATTGATTTTAAAAATATTAATTTTGATGTATTTTGGATTATTTATTATGTATAAATAATTTTTTATATCTATATAATATATTAGAGTTATTGTAAATCATTATATTTGAATTCACCCTTTGTATTGATGTCTTTGAAGTCAAATTAAATGCATAGTTTCAAAATTGACATTAAAGATAAATATTAAAAATAATATTTTATTAAATTATTTTAAATTCCTAAAAATATTTTATTTAGACATGTGAATGTAAAATAGTTTAAACCATAATAAATGGTCCATTTATTAGGCTTTTTTTATTTATAGTAACATTATTAAAGATTTATAATTAAAATAATGGTTACCACGGTTGAGGTCAAAAATAATTAACCAAGGAGTAAATAAAACATATAAGGTTTAAAATGACACATAAACTTGTCTAAATTATATTTTTTTATTATATTAAAACCCTATAATTTCTTATTTTCAAATTAATTTCCATTTGGAGTCATTCAGCATGATAATATAATTTAATATTTTTAGAAATTACAAAAGTTCCTCTCACCTCAATTGTAAAAGGGCACCCCTTCCTTCACTTGTTTACACCACTTTGAGCCATATAGTTCATAAAAAATCTATCCATTTATTTTTTAAAATCCGTATTCAATTCCTATAGGTTATGTTCCTTCCAAGATACCAACCCTATATTCCTTAAGAAGATATCTAAAGGAAATCCGTTGAAGAAGAGGTAATCGTCTTTACACACTCTTTCAAGTTTATTTCTTCTTATACTTAATATTTATGTATTTTTATATGATAATATAATAAATACAGTATCATTTAAATGTTTATATGTTATTATAATTATGATAAAACCATATTCCACCTTTAATCCATCCTATGAAAAATGAATAGATCGTTTGTGCATACATATAGCTTACCACCTCCACATAGTGGTGTATTTTATTTTCCATCACCACTTCACTAGGATTTTTATAATGATGATATGATATTAATCATTAAAAATTAATATATTTTCTCATTCCTTACCATTTCAACCATTTTGAAATGATACCGTCGCTCGTGAGTACGTATGGATTACCGTCTCTACAATGCAATGCAATTCATTTTCTATGTCCATATTTCAAGAATAATTTTAAAAATGAGTCTAATGAATAAATATTATATATATGTATATAATATTAAAATGATTATAAAAATTATTTAACCATATCTTATAAACAAGAATTGGGACATACAATACAAAATTTTTGTGGGAAAATGATGTTGTAAACACCCAAAACAAGGGTAATAATGAAAAATTGTTAACAAAAAAGTGATAAAATGATATTAAAGGACAGTATATGATGTCATAAATATGAATATATTCATTTTATAAATTAATATAATGTTTAAAACCATTATACAGGTGTTTTTAACACATTTTAAGGAATTCAAACCTGAGGTAAGGGATTTATTAACTAAATATTGATTCATGGAGATAAACTTCTACTTCATTGATTATGTCATGCTAAGATTATGTGTGAAATGACTTTTGATTCTCTTATATTGAATTTAAACTTGTTTTATGTGTATTTACAGTCCATACACATAATATATTCATTTTATTAATGCTCACTTCAATGACATGATCTTTTAAAGGCACTTTTTCTCAATTTTCTTTCATTTATGCATATTTTGATGTTATGCACCCATATTAATTTTTGAGGTATATATATCACCCATTTGATGTGTTATATCATAAATTTATTTATTCTCATGATATTTAACTTTTTTTGAGATTTTATTCTTTAATGTAGAATATGATTCAATTGATTATAATTTGGTAAAGGTTTATTTTACAATATCATCATTATTTGAGATTGTTTAAGTTTAATTCTCTAGTGTGGAATATTTCTTTTCCATTCCCATGTTTTATAAAAAAATAAAAAATTATTTTAATATTACAAAATTACTTTTTAAAGTCATTTTTATCAATTTTTCATTTTTTACAAAAACAATAAAAATGAATCTTTTCATCATTTCCCAAACAAGGGACTTTATGACATTTCTTATGAAAATTTGAAAAGAATGTTTTTTTTAACTTGTACAGTATAAATATAATTTACTGAAATCATGAAACATTAATGATTTTAATATTTATTTACAAGTTTAAAAGGTTGTTTTTAAATAAAAAAATTTCTTTATATTTGTGGAATTTATTTTTAAAAGTTAAATTTTCCAAGTGAAAATTATATTTTTTTCAAAATTATTTTTGATATTGTTTTGATACCATCCTTTAATACATTCACATATTTATGGTCATTGGAAATTTTATTTTAACTAAATATATGTATTATTATATCATATATATGATTATTCCTTAAATATTATATCATTTCTACATACATTTTTATACATTGAATGTTTTTTTTTTATCTTTGTAAATATTGATATATCTTTATTCTTTACTCAATATGAATATTTGACAACCATGATCTTTATTACACATTAATTCATGATTTAATATGTATGAACCTGAATCTCTTTTGAGGTATGTTTTTCATTTTTTTTCGGGAGTTTTTGAGAAAAATGAATTTTCTGTAAATTTCAGAAGTACACGCTGTGTACTTTCTTAGTACACGCCATGTACTCTTTCCCCGGCTCGAAGCCATGTGCTGGCCATGTCCAGGTCACACACACGGTGTGTAAGGCTAAGGTGGAGGTCGGTTATTTCGGAGTACGGAAAATTCAAAGTACACGCCATGTACTCAAAAAGTACACGCTGTGTACTTTCTTTTTTTCATGAAACGGACCGGGGTCGCATCTAACCCCCAAAATCATCTTCTTCTTCAGTTTTCATCCGTCCGAAGCGACCCGTACGTCCAAATATTCGACAAACTCCCGCCTCACCGTCCGTTCTCCGATTCGAGCATAGTCAGTTGCATTGGAATCGCAGCGGTGAGTTCTTCCTTCTGCTTTAGCCTTGTTTCTAGATTCCTCATCGTTTCCAAGTTATCGTGGGATGAACATTTTGTGCGTTTTCTCAGATCTACGTCGTTCTAAGGGGAATCTTTCGTCGAGGTTCACGTATATCGATCTCCTAGGATCGAGGTAGGTGGTTTGTGCCTTTCTGTTGAAAGTCTATGTGTATTATATGCAAATTCCACCACTACCCTTGAACGGGGTATTGTGTGTTTCCTATTTTTCACATGTTGCTTGTCTTCTTTGCTTGATTGCTTTAGTAGAGGTTATTGCTTGTGAGTAGTATAATTTATTTTGTGCTCAGGTTGCTTTACCATGATTGTTCTGCCTGTTTGGAATTTTTCCAGTTGCCATGCCTAGTTGTAGGATAGGGGAACTGTTGTTTTATTTTTGTTGTTGAACCCTAGTTGTTATCCAAGTAGTTCTTGAGGTTTACTTGGACGATACACATGCGTTGAGCATGTTTAGTTATACTCAGGACTGTGAGAACCTAGAGTAGTAGACCAAAGGGAGAATTGATGGAAGGGCTTCTCCAGAGTGTCTTTTAATTACGATGCGAGACTATAGGGGGAATTGACATTGAGTGCTTCCCCAGAGAGTCTGTAGATCCACGACGTGGGCCACAGGGGGAATTGACGTTGAGTGCTTCCCCAGAGATCCTTTAGCACAATACTAGACTATAGGGGGAATTGACGGTGAGTGCTTCCCTAGAGAGTCTGCTTAATTTACGTAGCTAAACTGGAGGGGTGAGACTGTGTGTGCCTCCCATAGGTTTTCTAGTACTTAGAGGTTGAACCATAGGGGTTAGACTGAGAGATCTACCCAGAGGGTTACCTGTTTTCTTCTTGTTGTTGACTACTTACTTTTGTGCTTTACTTGTTAGAACTGTGGATTGTAGCTGCTTTTGTTTTCTTCTTTACCGCTTCTTGTTTATTTACTGCCATGTATTCATTGACTATTAATCACAAATCATTGGGTGATTGCCTACTGGGATTGTATCTCACACCCTGTTTGGGTCATGCTTTTGGGCCCAAGTAGACTATGTTTCTGCAGGTATAGATAAGGTCAAGCGCCCTTCTACTTCATGATCTTGACTGCACCAGGAGCTGGGGAGCATGGGACTGAGCCGTGGATCGCGATGCTGAGGAGCAAACTTTGTTTTTATTTTGCACTTGGTTTCAGTTGTATTTCAGCACGTTGTTGTGTTTTCTGTTTTCCTTAGATACTTGTACCTGCTGCATCATTGTCATCATAGCTATATATTTACATTGCTTCCGTTGTTGGTTTTTTTGGTGTGCATGTTGTTTACTGCTTCCGCTGTTTATTGTTGTTTTCTTACCTTGTATACCTTATCGAATGAGGGAATAGTTTCCCCACCGACTCACCAAGGCCCTCACTGCTAGTTGGCAGCCTCTAGAATTCAAGGAAACGCGCTTGAGGTCATGTGGCGAACCGGGTACGGGGCACCAGTGGAGGGGCTCCGAACTCGGATCATTACAAAGTGGTATCAGAGGGGTTATTTTCTCTTGTTTTACTGTTTGGAGACTTTATCCAGGGATAGGATGGATTCGGAACTTGGTATTAAGCTGTGATCGGGAGTAGCTAACTCGTGTACAGGGAAAGACCATACTACCTCGTTAATTGCAGTTTGCTGGTTTTGAGTTTTATGGTTGATATGTTTTCACCTAGAGTGATTCACATGACTTGTGTGGTTATTGTTTTAATATTTTGGTTCTATTTCTGTCGCAACCCGATGAGATGAGGGTATTCCATCTCATGCATCATATAGGCACTTGTATAAATCACATGTCATGCGTTCTTGTCATGCCATCTAGGGTGCATTAGCGATTTCATGCTGTTGTGATAGGCTCTGTGTAGATTATGCATGCTATTGTGGTAGATGCTTGATAGATTCTCTACTTGTGTTAGAAAACTACTGTTTTGTTTCTTGCTTAAAAATGAACGCCAAATTTTGGTTCTTGAGGTGTTATGGGCCCTCCCGGATCGGAATTTGGCATCTCTTCCCTTGTTTTTAGTGTTTCTAGAATTCTGTGCAGTTTCTGAGCTACTGCCCAGAAAAACCCAGAATACAGGGCATGTACTTTTTGGATACACGCTGTGTAGTTTTCAGGCCGTGTCACTGGCCGTGTGAGCAGAACACGGTGTCGTGGGAGTAACTTGGGAACACGTCGTGTACGGTCGGTACACGCCATGTGAGTTCAGAGTCGTGTACCCGGCCATGTCACTAACAACACGGGTCGGGGAAGCTCGGGGAGAACACGTCGTGTCCATAGGGAACACACCGTGTAGTCCGTCCAGGTACCTGGCCGTGTCACGAACAACACAGGCCGGCGTTACCTTCTTTTCCACATGCCGTGTTTGTTCAGAACACGCCGTGTAGTTTTTCCCAGGTGCCCGGCCGTGTCACGGACAACACAGGAAGGTGTCACCTTCACCTTTACATGTCGTGTTTTTTCGGAGCACGCCATGTAAGATCCATCCATGTAGACGGTCGTGTACTCAACAACACGGACTGCTGAAGCCTTGTCTAGTGCACGCCATGTCTGTTTCGAACACATCATGTAGTCTTGGGTTGAGTCGGACCATGTGGGTTAGCCGTGTAAGGAGACTCGGGCAGGGGAATGGTTTTCAAGTACACGTCGTGTGTTGGGGTCAACACGCCGTGTGGTTTGAAGTGTACACGACTTGTAGGGCAGGGTTATACGCCCATGTCAGTGGCTTAAGTAGACACTCTGTGTAGTTTTATACACTTCGTGTAGTCGTGTTTTCCAATATTATGTGTTTTTATTCCCCTGTTCCCATTTTGTGCTCTTGTATTCTATGTCCTTGTTTTCTTGATCTACAGTGTGCTTTTGATCTTTCAGAGTTATGCCTCCGAGACGTCCTCCGGTCGTACGTCTGTTGTCGGGCAGTGATCAGATGCCAGATATGGCTGATCAGGGACTTCCTGTCGATCCACCAACCGCGCCATCTTTGGAACCGGTTGTCGTAACAGTTGCAGGCACTGATGCGCAGTTCAGGGAAGGTTTCATGAGGATGATGCAGGCCTTCCAGGGATCACTGCCTCCTGCCTCGTCTATGGCAGACTTGACATGGGTTTTCCAGTAGCAGCATCCTCCCACGTTCTTGGGGGAGGGAGGACCTCAGGCTGTAGAGTCATGGATGGAAGCCATGCTGACTATATTTGAGCATCTGGAGACGCCTCCAGAGAGGTGGGTCAAGTTCGCCACCTACATGCTCTGAGACTCCGCCAAGAGGTGGTGGGACGTGATCTCACAGGCGGGTCAGCAGCAGTCTATGACTTGGGAGGAGTTCCAGCGCGTGTTCTACGACTACTTCTACCCGGAGACCCTGAGGGCTGATCGAGCCCAGGAGTTCATGAGCTTAGAGCAGGGTACTCTATCTGTCATGGAGTATTCCTCTCGTTTCACTGAGCTGCAACGTTTTACACCCCTTCGGGATGGGAGCGGGGTGTTCTTGGCAAGGAAGTTTGAGGATGGACTCAGGCGGGAGATCCACTCACAGGTGAACATCTTCCAGCTGACTTCCATTACTTCCATAGTCAATCAGGAACTGATTGCGGAGCACAATCTGAGAGACTCTAGGGCTATGATCCAGGGTGGTTCTGCTTCCAAAGCTAGCTTTCCTTCAGATAATAGCAAGAAGCGTCGTAGGGAGCCTACGCGCGGTGATTCGAGGAAGCGAGACGCATCATCAGGCAACCAGGTGACATGATATAAGTGTGGTCGGACAGGGCACACGAGGCCGCAGTGCCAGAGGGACCCCATGGAGTGCCGATCTTGCAGCAATTTGGGTCACCTTCAGCATTTCTGCCAGGTTTCCTCACCAGCAGCAGGTGACCAGGGTTCTTCCATGACTCCTCATTCAGGAGCAGCACCGCCAGTTTATCACCAGTCAGGGAAATGGAGTTCTTCCGGCCATTTAGGCCGAGGTGGAGGTCGAGGCCGTGGCGGTCAGCCACCAGTTCCTCAGCACCAGCAGGGCGGTTCAGCTCAAAGTGGTCAGCCAGGGGTGCAGCATCGCAGCACGAGCCAGTCTTTCACCATGGAACAGACTTATCAGGAGCAGGATCTCGGCCCTTCTACTGTTCGAGGTACAATTTTAGTAGCCTCAGTTTTATCTTCAGCCCTTTTCGATACTGGTACTACGCATAGCTTTATCTCTGTTGCAGTTGTGGAGATCCTTGGACTCTGCATATTTTCTTCTGCTGACTCATTGACACTAGACACACCCTTGGGGATGAGGACATCTAGTGTATTCCAGTGTAGAGAGTGCCCTCTCGAGGTTGCAGGGTATCGCTTCTTATGGGATCACTATATCCTGGAGATGACAGGCTATGATGTCATTCTCGGCATGGACTGGTTGATTCCCTTCCAGGAATTCGTTGACTGTTATCTCCACATAGTCAGTTTCATTTCACCATAAGGTGAATCTTTCCTTCATAGAGGCGAATGGGACGTTCAGGCGATTCGGGCTAGACTTGAGCATCTTGGGCTAGGAGGGGTGACAGCCCAGATTGCTAGTCTTTATCTCGATGATTAGGGGACTCCACAGTTGGACTTTCCTCCAGTAGTGGATTGCTTCAGGGAAATATTTCCAGAAGACTTTTCAGGTTTTCCTCTAGAGCGTGTGGTAGACTTCTCTGTTGATATCGTTCCATGAGCGACACCAGTGTCCATTCCTCCCTATAGGATAGCCACACCTATGTTGCAAGAGCTCAAGAAGCAGTTGGAGGAGATACAGGCTAAGGGTTTCATTTGACCCAGTACTTCTATTTGGGGTTCTCCTGTTCTGTTTGCGAAGAAGGAAGATGGTAACCTTCAGCTTTGTGTGGATTATCGAAAGCTGAACCAGTTGACGATCAAGAACCGATATCCCTTGCCGCGGATTAACGACCTTTTCGATCAGCTTCGAGGAGCCCGGGTTTTCTCGAAGATCGACTTGATGTCTGGTTATCATCAGTTGCGTGTTAGACCATCAGATATACCTCTAACAGCCTTCAGGAGCAGTTATGGTCTATACGAGTATACGGTCATGCCGTTCGGTCTCACGAACGCGCCGACAGTTTTCATGGCACTGATGAACCAAGTGTTCCATCCTTACTTGGATTCCTTCATCATGGTCTTCGTGGATGATATCTTTGTGTACTCTCACACTCGACATGACCATGTCACACATCTTGAGATCGTTCTGAGTACACTGAGAGAGCATCAGCTTTATGCTAAACTCTCTAAGTGCCACTTCTGGATGGATTGGATTCACTTCTTGGGTCACGTCATCTCAGAGGATGGAGTATCAGTGGACCCAGAGAAAGTGAGAGATGTAGTTTCCTAGGAGCAGCCAAAGAACGTCTTTGAGGTACGGAGTTTCCTAGGGCTGGCTGGATACTACAGATGTTTCATTCAGGACTCTTCTCGTCTAGCAGCACCTTTTAAAGGTCTGACCAAGAAGGGGGCGAAGTTCTTATGGTCAAGTTCTTGTGAGTCAGCCTTTCAGGAGATAAAAGGGAGGTTGACGTCAGCACCGATACTAATCTTTCTAGAGACAAGAAAGAGCTACACTGTTTAATGTGATGCTTAGGGTATCGGGCTGGGAGCTATGCTTATGCAGGGAGATGGAGTCATTGCGTACGGGTCTCGGCAGTTGAGACCACATGAGAAGAACTACCCTACACACGACCTGGAGCTGGCAGCTATTGTTCATGACTTGCACATTTGGAGACACTATCTTCTGGGATGGCACTTTGTGGTCTTCACTGACCACAAGAGTCTCAAGTATATCTCCACTCAGCGTGATTTGAATCTGAGGCAGCGCAGGTGGGTTGAGTATCTTCAGTCCTTTGACTTCGAGCTTGCCTATACGCCGGGAAAGGGAAACGCTATGGCTGATGTGTTGAGTAGGAGAACTCAAATTCAGGCAGTTCAAGAGGCCAGTAGTGAGTGGCAGCTGATGGCTCTATTCTCTGAGATGCATCTGGAGGTGCATGATATACGGGGATAGACTTTTCTATCTTTTGTAGTTGTTAACTCCACGCTACTTGATCGGGTACATATGAGGAAGCTATCAGACTCAGAAGGCTTAGTCCTGCGGGAGAGTGTGTTAGGAGAGGACCCCCTTCCTGGATGGACAGTGGGTGAGGATGAGATCTTGTGTTTCCAAGGACGCGTATGGGTGCCAGCAGACATACGCGAGGAGCTAATGCGGGATTTCCATTCCTCTATTTGGGCAGTTCATCCTGGCATCACCAAGATGTATTGGGACCTTAATCACCAATATTGGTGTCCAGGTATGAAGAAGGATGTTGCTGGTTTTGTCATGAGATGTTCTACTTGTTAGCAAGTGAAAGCAGAGCATCAGCGACCAGCAGGGCTTTTACAGCAGTTACCCATTCCGGAGTGGAAGTGGAACGATGTGGCGATGGACTTCGTAACCGGGTTTCTGAGGTCACCTCGGGGAAATGATGTTTTTTGGGTTGTCTTTGATAGGCTTACTAAGGTTGCTCACTTCTTGCCGATCAAAGAGACCTTCAGTGTTGATGATCTGAGATGACTTTACATTAGAGAGACCATTCGTCTGCATGGAGTTTCACGCTCTATTGTTTCAGACAGAGATGCGCGCTTTACCTCTCGGTTCTGGCAGGGACTTCAGAAGGCCTTGGGTACACAGGTACTTTTGAGTACAGCTTATCATCCCCAGACTGAAGGCCAGTCCGAGCGCACGATCCAGGTGCTTGAGGATATGCTCCGAGCTTGAATCCTTGAATTTGGTGGTTCTTGGGAGAAGCATATTCCTCTGTTGGATTTCACCTACAACAACAGTTTCTAGGAGACTATTCAGATGGCGCCATACGAGGCTTTGTAAGGTAGGCCATGCCGATCACCCTTATGCTGGTTGGAGGCAGGAGAGGCAGCTTTTCTGGGACCTCGTATTGTTCAGGAGACTTCAGAGCAGATAGAGTTGATTCGGAAGAGGATGGCTACAGCGCAGTCTCGACAGAAGTCTTATGCTGATCAGCAGATACGACCTCTGGAGTTCGAGGTCGGTGATCAGGTTTTCCTACATGTCGCACCAAGGTTGGGACACAGAAGGATTCGGAGACAGGGTAAAATTTCACCGCGGTACGTCGGGCTGTTTGAGGTCTTGGAGAGAGTGGGTCCGGTTGCCTATCGGTTGTAGCTACCTCAGAGGTATCAGGCCATGCACGACGTCTTCCACGTCTCTCAGCTCCGACATTACTTTTCAGACTCGTCTCACGTCTTTCAGCCCTAGGAAGTCGAGCTCGAAGAGGATGCATTGTTCGATGAGCATCCTATCCGGATTGTCAATCGTAGTACAAAGGTTCTCCTTGGGTGTCCTGTTCCTCTGGTACGAGTGTTATGGAAACACGGGAGAGTACAGAACGAGACCTAGGAGAGGGAGGCTGATGTACAATCACAGTGGCCGGAGCTGTTCGGGGTTTCTTCTTCTCCACCTTGTTAGGGAAATTCGGGGATGAATTTCTTTAAGGGGGAAGTTTGTAAGAACCCAGATATCTTTTTAGGTATGTTTTTCTTTTTTTTCTATAGTTTTTGAGAAAAATGAATTTTTCTGGAAATTTCAGAAGTACACATCGTGTACTTTCTTAGTACACGTCGTGTACTCTTTCCCCGGCTTGAAGTCGTGTGCTGGCCGTGTCCGGGCCACACACATGGTGTGTAAGGCTGAGGTGGAGGCTGGTTATTTTGAAGTACAGAAAATTCGAAGTACACGTCGTGTACTCAAAAAGTACATGTCGTGTACATTCTTTTTTTCATGAAACAGACCGGGGTTGCGTCTAACCCCCAAAATCGTCTTCTTCTTCAGTTTTCATCCGTCCGAAGCGACCCATACGGCTGAATCTTCGACGAACTCCCACCTCGCCGTCCTCAGTTGCATTGGAATCGCAGCGGTGAGTTCTTCCTTCTGCTTTAGCCTTGTTTCTAGATTCCTCCTCGTTTCCAAGTTATCTTGGGATGAACATTTTGTGCGTTTTATCAGATCTACATCATTCTAAGGGGAATCTGTCGTCAAGGTTCACGTATATCGATCTCCTAGGATCGAGGTAGGTGGTTTGTGCCTTTCTGTTGAAAGTCGATGGGTATTATGTGCAAATTCCACCAATACCCTTGAACTGGGTATTGCGTGTTTCTTGTTTGCTCATGCTGCTTGTCTGCTTTGCTTGATTGCTTTAGTAGAGGTTATTGCTTGTGAGTAGTATAATTTATTTTGTGCTCAGGTTGCTTTTCCATGCTTGTTCTGCCTGTTTGGCGTTTTGACAGTTGCCATGCCTAGTTGTAGGATAGTGGAACTGTTGTTTTATTATTTTTGTTGAACCCTAGTTGTTATCCAAGTAGTTCTTGAGGTTTACTTGGACGATACACACACGTTGATTATGTTTAGTTATACTCAGGACTGTGAGAACCTAGAGTAGCAGACTAAAGGGAGAATTGATGGAAGGGATTCTTCAGAGTGTCTTTTAATTACGATGTGAGACTATAGGGCGAATTGACGTTGAGTGCTTCCCCAGAGAGTCTATAGATCCACGGCGCGGGCCATAGGGGGAATTGACGTTGAGTGCTTCCCCAGAGAGCCTTTAGCACGATACGAGACTACAAGGGGAATTGACGGTGAGTGCTTCCCCAGAGAGTCTGCATAATTTACATAGCTGAACCAGAGGGGTGAGACTGTGTGTGCCTCCCAGAGGTTTGCTAGTACTTAGAGTTTGAACCATAGGGGTTATAATGAGATAGCTACCCAGAGGTTTACCTATTTTTTTCTTGTTGTTGATTGTTTACTTGTGTGCTTTACTTGTTAGAACTGTGGATTGTAGCTTCTTGTGTTTTCCTGTTTACTACTTATTGTTTATTTACTGCCATGTATTCATTGACTGTTAGGCACAAATATTTGGGTGATTTCCTACTGGGATTATATCTCACACCCTGTTTGGTCCATGCTTTTGGTCCCAAGCAGACTATGTTGTTGCAGGTATAGATAAGGGCAAGCGCCCTTCTACTTCAGTATCTTGACTGCACCAGGAGATAGGGAGCATGGGACCGAGCCGTGGCTCGCGATGCTGAGGAGCTTACTTTGTTTTTATTTTGCACATGGTTTCAGTTGTATTTCAGCATGTTGTTGTGTTTGCTGTTTTCCTTATATACTTGTACCTGCTGCATCATTGTCATCATAGTTATATATTTACATTACTTCCGCTGTTGGTTTCTGTTGGTGTGCATATTGTTTACTGCTTCCGCTGTTTATTGTTGTTTTATTACCTTGTATACCTTACCGAATGAGGGCATAGTTTCCCCAATGACTCACCAAGGCCCTCGCTGCTAGTCGGCAGCCTCTGGCATTCGGGGAAACGCTCTTGAGGTCATGTGGTGAACCGGGTACGGGGCACCAGTGGAGGGGCTCTAAACTCGGATCGTTACATAATACATAATATTACACATAATACAACCTATAATATCAAATAGAATTTTGTATTTTGAAATTATATACATTTTATAACATCTTAAACATGTGATACAACAACGTTATTGAAGAATTACTTAGCATTATTCTAAAATTATATATCTTTTTAAACTCCATTGGATGTCCTATTGACAGGAATAATAATTGGGTAAGATATAAAGATTATTAAGAGAATAAACAAATCATAACATGAAGGAAACATTATATGTTATACAATATTTAGTTCAATGGGATATAAAAAGGGGTGATAATCGTAAGCATGAACAATGAGGCATGATATGTCATGGTAACATAGAGGAAAAATGGGAATTATGGTAGAAACATTAAACATGGCATCATAAACATGGGTGAAGGATATCCACAAATACATCATGGTGTAAATAGTCCCATGATAGATTAGATTCACTCCCTAATCCATTTCATGACTTCTAATGAGACTAAAACATTACACAATGTAATGGAGTGCTATATAATTCTTCACGCACCCACCACTTTTATTTCTTCACATGCATAAGTGTGCCACATAGATCATACAATATGGAATAATTTTTCATCACATTTTATTCCATTATAAAAGAGTTTGGAATATATATATATGTGTGTGTGTGTGTGTGTCTGTATTTGTGTGTGTGAGTCCCTAGTAAAATAATTGTAAGTGCATAAAGGTGAACACCCTTTATATGAAATGGATACGGGTATTCACTACACAATTGTTTGGTATTGAAAATCGTAGTGAAATTTCAACAACATAACGGGGGTGCATAAATATTAATGGGAGGGATTAATGAGAGTAAAAGGGGTATCTCATAATTTATACATCATAATGGAAGTAATTTTTATATGTAATAACATATCCCAACATTATTAAATGGAGATAAAAGGAATAAGAAAATGAAGATGCATGTATAAAGAGGAAAAGGAAAAGATCCCTTACTAAATTTCTGCATAGTGATAGATTGGTAAATGCTATAATGAGAGGGGATAAATTATAAAAAATTATTAGATAATAAATTGGATAGTATAGGGATATTTATAAGAACATTACAATATAACCAATTAATATTCAAAAGGTTAAATACAAATAGGTTTCTTGAATTGAAACTTGGAAGGGGAAAATCGCTAGATAATTTCAATGGTATAATGAGTGTACATAATGGTTTGTGGGAGGGATTAATGAGATTTAAATATTATATCATCAAATTTAAATAAAACTAAAGAATTATTCATGTTGAAATACACACCTAAATAAGAAAAAATGGAATTTATAAATTATAACATAAAAGATGTTCTTGAAAAAAAAGAAGAGATGGAGAATCCCTTACCTTGAGAGGGTTATTCCAAAAGCCTTTGAGGAGCTTATTTTGAGCTTGGTAGCACCTTGGGATAACTTTAAATAGAGTATGGAAGAGTAATTAAATGATCCAATGTTTTTTAGTGAAGATAATTGGGGGCTTTGATGTGTTTATATAGGAAAATAGAGGGAGGTTCTTTATTATTTCCCAAACATAAGTTTTGGACTCTATTCAACAAAATAACCAAAAACAAAATCCTTATCATGGTTTTTCCAATGGTTTCTAGAAATAAGAGTTTTTTGTAATTATTTTATAAGTCCAAGGTATAAACTTATGAAAATATTACCATTTCTAATGTGGAAGTGAGACATGTTTATAAAGAAATGATTTTAAAACCTTAAAATATAATATAGGTTTTGAAGGATTCATAAAGGCTTTATAGTATTAATCAAATAAACTTAAAATAATATTATTTTAAAGGGGAAAATATTATTTGGTCATTTATACCCATTATATCATTTTCTTAAATCTATTTTGGGTCATTATTATTTCATAATTCACATCATATATTTATACCATATTTAATTTTTACTCGAAATTTTGACTGTCATGGAAAATTGTGAAAATTTATCCATTGGATAATTTCAACATGATGATTCTAGAAATAATTTTTATTTTATCAATATAATTTTATATATATGTGAATTTTCACTATTAAAATAGAATCAATATTTATTAAGAAATAAGGGGTTTTTTATAATAATAGTTTTCAAATCCTTATAAAAATTTCATTTTCACTTTATAAAATTATATTATCAATTATATTTATTATATAATATTTAATAATGATATTTTTTTAAAATATAATATATTTCAAAAAATTATTTAATTAATAAAAAAACATTTTTCTTCATTAAAACTATATTTTACCTCAAACATAATTTATGTTTTAACATATCAAAAATATAATCTTTACTAAAATAAATATTTAATAATTTATAAAGTAAAAAATATATATTAATTATTATATTAAAATATATACATATTCATACTATTAGGTCTAATTTTTTCTAATCTTTGTTAAATTATTTTAACCCATAATTAACCTATTTTTCTTTTATCATGGTAATAAATATTTAATGTAGTTATTATTTATATTATCCAAAGATTAAGTTGAAATTATTGCCTAATATTAATTATGATGATTCAAAATATAGAATCAATTTTATCAAAATAAATTCACAGTAGTGGAATAATTTAATTTAAAATAAAATCTACAGGCATGATGAAAAGTATTTTATCAAAAAATGCATTGTTCAAGGAAAAGATGATATTACTTTAACTCTATAACTAGTAATGTTAATTATATGAATTTAAATTATTAAATATATATTTATAATATAAATATTTAATTTAATTCATTTCTTATTAGGGGTTATTTTAGTAGAATATAATGGAGAAACATTATGCATTTTAAAAAAGTTTTTAGAAAAAATGTGTTGTTAAGCCTAAAAATAAACTTAAACTAAAATCCACTATAAATATTATTTAAATGAAAAAATAATAATTAAATATAACTAAATAATACTTATGTTGCATTGAAAAAAAATAAAAAAAATATTGGGACTTTTAAATTACTTAATTTATCAAAAGAAAAGAAAATTTATATAAAAATGTTATTTTTTACTATTCACCAAAAATTCTATATATTCCAAAAAATTGAAAAATTTCACCCTATGTTAATTTTGATATTATTATATAAAAAAATGGATTTCATTTTATCAAATAAATTTTATATATTTTTAATAAAATAAATGTCATATGTTATACAAAAAGAAAAAAAATGAAGAAAACATGTTTTGAAGAACAAATGGACATTACCAAAAAAATGAGAGATTATTTATGAAGAATTTATCAATAAATTTATGATGAGTATGAAATATATATATATATATATATCATAATTTATCTAATCCTACTCATATCTGTAAATTTAATAAAAAGGTTAAAATATTCATATTTAAATAATCATTGTTTGTTTCGGTTCGGTGTTGTGTTTCACATATGCTATCGAACATAGTTTTATCTTTTAAAAACTCAGGGAATTAAATATTTCACCCTTAAATAATTTTCATTTTTCATAATTTAAACTTGAACTTGATGAGAAATATTTTGAAACATGAAAATATCTTTATTGAAACCCAACATCATAAAAAATGGTTAGTAAAACATTTACTTGAAAAGAGAGAAAGGGAAGTACAACGGACATCACATAACTTGGTTTCCAAGTAGGAGAACATTCGTAGAAAGTGAAAACATATCCATGAAATAGATTAATAACATCGAAGTACTGATAGAGTGTGATAAATAACATGATTAGGGTAAATTCGATGACCGTAAAACCGTAAATATGTTATGGGTAAAAAGTCCATCAATTCATCAAAAATGATCATAATATGAAAACATTTTGGTTTTAAGATTATTTTACTAAAGTTAAGGAATTAATTTACCATATAGACTATGGACATAAAGAAATATTCTTTCTTGACACGTATAATTTCATCCACAAATCAATTTCTACTACAATCTCATCTTTTTTCTAAATGATGAGTACCTAAGAAAACAAATTATGACGAAAACAGTAGAATAAGCATATAACGAATCACATAATCCACCAAAGAATAAAAAATTATTCCTTATATATTTACTAAATAAAAATTAAGATAATATTTATAATTAATAAACTATAATAACTTAATCTTCAAAATTAGACCAAAAACAAAATCCCAAGGGTTTAACATAGATCATTCCTTAAATAAATACCCATATATCCCATATAACACTAATAAACTCAAAATTAAATAATGTTTTAACCTCAAATTTTTCCTTAACCCTTAAGCTTACATATCCAAAAACATAATAGAATTATTCCCAAATAATCATAGTGGGTATATATACCTTAACCTAATAAAACATGTCTCAAAATATCATTAATCACCTCAAAACAAAAATATTTGATCCTATAATATGTTTCCCAAAATATCCATAATCATGCTAAACTTCCATGATATAAATCTTAAAAATTGGTATTAATGCTTTTAAAAATAATATTAGACTTAGAAATATCATTACAAAACTATTTAGGTTTATCCCAACATTATACACATGTTCGGGGTTATCAATCCCTCAATCATGTTTTTCAAAAATATCACCTTGTCATTAAATCACTTTTATAGGTAATTGGTACCATTAAACATATGTTTCAAATACATAAATAAAATTACTATTGAATAATCCTTAGATGTGAAAAAGTTCTTATATTCATAAATCCATTAATATACTACTTCTACAACATAATTATCAAATACCAATACATAAACACTTTAATCCTTACAATTCAATGATTTCAATTATTGTCATATCCCGTCTTCTCCAAGATGAGGGAAGGGACGACAAAGTTCCATGCCCTTCCTTACTTAAGGTGAAGGAGAGATAATGACCCATGAGTCCTGCCTTCAGTAGGCCCTGGAGTGACGACTAACACCAAGGGTATAAAATCTCACATGAATTGAAGCCATTACCATTTTTATATAACAAGATCAGGAGATAATATAGAAAATCCCAGCAACAATAAAGACTAAAGATAAAAGTAAATCCAAGAATCCATTCCCACATGCATGTTCAAAAGTAAAACTGATACAAGGCAAGATAAAACTCCCAAATAATGTACCAAAAAGGAAGGAAACTGTGCGGCAGCAACAACTAGCCCGGCACCCGAGCTAGTAAGGTCCAACACAGTCCTCAAAGTTCTCCTGGAAACCTGAAAATAGTTTTACATATGTAGGGTGATCATACATGTATACTCAATAGGGAAAACTAAAGCTACTCTTGCACAAGTGAGGGAACATACTAATTCCCCTATGAGAAAACATTAAAATCTCAAGCACCTACCAAGGAATAATAACCATCCCAACCTCACCAAGGCACACTCACCCAAGTAACGTAAATCATAAAAATTAATAATATAATTACAACAACATTTGGGTACCCTACACACTACTTTACCATTGGTTAACTGCTCATTCCTAACGATTGATGCTGCCACTCTTCCCACATGCATTCCCACTACCGAAACCTTCCCACACACACCTGGGCCTCAAACCACACACAACCATGCCCACAAACACCTAGGCCAAAACAACCAGCACCACTCCCGAAGACACCTGGGCCTCAACAACCACAAACCACACCCGAAGACACTTGGGCTTCATCCTGATGAAACTTGATAAAACATACCTAGACCGAAAATACATGATCCCATCATCCAAAACAAACCTTCACCCAAATAATCTTAGACTATGGTAAGCCTAAATCCATTACAGCCTTTCCGGATACACCTAATCGGCAAGATATGGAAGAGGGTGCGAGGAATAAAATTATTAACCAATCATCCATCCTCCCACAAAGATGTTGGGAAAGATACCCTCCCCCATAAAATGGAGGTGTTCAGAACATAGAGCTCAACAAGGGTGGGGTGTATATATAAATCACAAGGAACTAAAATATATATATAGTAAATAAAACACTCAGCCCAAACTGACAGGTTTCACACAAACAAACAACAATCCCACAAGAGCACCACTTTTGTGGTTACTCCTATATTCACAATCGTACAATAGCCACTGCCAAAGAATAACACATCCACCTTTCATTTAATTTCCATTTATTTATATTTTTAATGGGATTCAATTAAATTTATTCCAACACTACCAGGAAAATAACCACCGTAACCAAACCAAGCAATAAGAAAACTCAAACTACGGTCCCACTACACAACAACACAAAACTATACTTGCAGTCCCACTACACATCCTCGTTCAACTACTATCAACTATCATTATTCAAAGTGATACCGCTCATTCCTTCTCTCACAACCCATCCCTACATCCCTACTGCCTAAACAAATCCCTAATAAAGTCTCACTGCATAATGAGTCCACAACCACACCATAGTCCCACTACTCGATGTCACTTCGTGATCAAAACACAACATAATGGAAGTTCATATACCTATAAGTTCATCCATTACACAATAAATCAATCTCTCAAACTAAGACACCAACACACACCCCTGTACCACCCAATATACTATGCCCATAGAACCCATACCAGAACAAAAAGCACATAACCATGACCATCAAACCAAGAGTATTCAAATTTAACCAATAAGGTTTTCTTTAATTTCCACTTTAATATAACTATTTTGATCGTAAAATAGGTTTGATCTTGGGGAATCTCTTTATTTAATCGGGTGTAGATGATTCAACAGTTTTCATGTTACTATCGTTTTTTCAAATCACTGCAAGAAAGATATAGTATCACTGATGCGCAAGCAAAGACCACCAACGGTCGTGATTTTTAAAAGTCACACAACACCATAAAAATCCATAAACGAATCAAAGAAAACATAAAAAATAGGTGATCGAACATCAATCTACACCCTACTTTGGGTATTACTGACTCGCCCGCACGGGTTACACTATCCAAATACATGGATTAGAGAGCCGCTTTCTCCATGTCAATATACTATCTACTTTGGGAAGTACTGACTTGCCCACACTGGTTTAATCGTATCCACATTAATGTGTCTTGATTAGGTATTAGGTTCTCTCCTCCCCATAGTTAGGAATTTTTACACAAAATCACAGAACAAGGAAAAAACTTATTATACAGCAAGCGAGGTCAAACATTACATCATAAGCAAGGCCCAAAAACAAACACAAGATCAAAACTCATAGAAACTCTAGGTACTAAGAATGAATTTGTGCGTCCCATTCCCAGGTACTCTCCTCGAGGACACCATGCCTCTATAGGACATAAACCAATGGAATGGTTCATCTACGAAGCACCGTCCCCTTATGATCCTCGATTCTCATTGGTTGATCCATAAACGTTGCATCGTCCTTGATATTCAACTCTCCCCAATTGAGGATGTGGGAGTCATCATGTAGATACTGACAGAGGTGAGAGACATGAAAGACATTATGGATCCTTTCCAATTGAAGTGGTAACACCAACTGGTATTCAACCTTGTCGACTCATCCCAACACCTCAAAGGGTCCGATGAACCAGAGAGAAAGCTTACTCCCCCTGCCAAACATCTATTTTCAATGCTGAGGGGAGACCTTTAAGAACACATGGTCCCCAACCTCAAACTCCAATGCTCTCCTCCTATGATCATCATACGACTTATGTCGGTCCTGAGCTACCTTCATCCTTTCATGCACAAATTGAACCTTCTCTGTCATGCTCTACACCACTTCTGGGCCAAGAACACCTGCCTCCCCAACCTCGATGCAATACACGGGATAATTACATGGTCTTTTGTATAAGGATTCTAACAGTTCCATGATAATGGTAGAGTGACAGCTATTATTGTAGGAAAACTCCACTAGGGGAAAGTTTCTTACCCATGATTCGCCAAAGTCAAGAACACACACCCGTAGCATATCCTCCAACGTTTGGATGGTCCTCTCTGTATTCCCATCCATCTGAGGGTGGAAAGTAGTGCTAAGACATAGATAGGTTCCAAAAGCACATTGTAATCTCTTTCAGACTCTTGAATTAAAGATGTATATTGATCCTAAACATTGTATCTTGGAACTCCATGCAGTTGTACCACTTCACTGATGTACCTATGTGTTAAGGCATCCACTGCACTTGTCTCCTTAACTACTAAGAAGTGAGCTGATTTCAGCAATCGGTCCACAACTACCCAGATGGAATCATAGACATTATCATCCCTAGGTAGTCTTGTGATGAAATTCATTGATAATTCATCCCACTTTCACTCAGTAATGTCTAAGGGTTGCAACAGATCGCCAGGAACACGGTGTTCAGCCTTCGCTTACAGACACACAAGGAACATTTCCACAAACTCTACCACTTCCCACTTCACTCCAGCCACCAAAACTAACCTCTCAAGCCCTGATACATCTTGGATACTCCTAGATGGACCACCAGTGGTGAGTTATAGAACTCACCGAGAACTACCTCATGCATCGCCATTGGGACAAATAGCTTCCCAGAGAATAGTATCTGATTCTGACTATCTTCTGACCATCCCTTTAGTTCATCACCCTAAATAACACGATCGTGCATCACATAGGCCTTTGAGTCTCCCCATTAAGACTCCCCCACCTATTGTACCAAGTAATACTGCACTATCATCTGAAACAGATAGCCTCTACCATCCTCCACTCTCATGCCCAGGTGTAAAGTAACCAACTCATCCATTGCCTCCCAAGAATATGTGGACTCGCAAACTATATCCTTATAAGACTTCTTAATCAAGGAATCGGACACCACATTCCCCTTTCCTAATGTATAAGAGATTTCAAAGTCATAGTCCTGAAGAAACTCCATCCACCTCCACTGCCTCAAGCTCAGGTCTCATTAGGAGAAGACATACCTCAAGCTCTTGTGATCTGTGAAGACAAAGAAGCATTCCCTGATGAGGTAATTCCACAACAACTTCAACATAAACATGATCACTTAAATTTCTAATTCATGGGTGTCATTGTTATGTTCATGGGAATGTAACTTCCTAGACCCATAAGATATCACTCCTCACTGATGCATCAACACACATCCTAAGATTAGACTGTAAGCATCACAAAACACCCCAAACATCCCCCTTCCTCTTGAAACCTCATCACTGGGGCACTAACCAGCTTCCCTTTTAGATAAGTGAAAGCTTCCTGGCACAGCTCACTCTATAGGAAATCCTGTTCTTTTCTGGCTAAAGCTATTAAAGAAGCTACAACTTGAGGGAAAATGGGTATGAACCTCCATTAATAGCCTGCCAGACCTAGAAAACTACAAACCTCTTCCACATTCTTGGGTGTTTCCCAAGAAAAAACCACTTTGAACTTTGATGGGTCCACTAAAATTCCCTTCTAGGACACCACATGTCCAAGGAAGTGCACCTCTCATTTCCAGAACTTGCACTTGTATAACTTCCCATAGATCTGGTGGTGTTGGAGGACCTCCAAAGCTATCCTTAGATGCTCAGCATGATCCTCCTTTGATCTTGAGTAGATCAGGATATCATCGATGAACACTACCACGAATTGGTCCAGATACTCATGGAAAATAGATTTAAGAGTCCCAAGAACATAGCCGGTGTGTTCATAATGCCGAAAAGCATGACCACAAACTCAAAGTGCCCATACATGAACCTAAAAACAGTCTTCAAGATGTCACCCTTCTTCACCCTCAACTTGTGATATCAAGACCGTCATTCAATATTAGAAAACCAACATGATTCATTTAACTAGTCAAAAAGGTCATCGACCCTCGAGAGGGGGTAATGGTTCTTAACTGTTACCTGATTTAGTCTCTGGTAGTCTATGCACAGCATAAGACCACTGTCTTACTTATTTGATAACAAGACTAGAGAACCCCATGGCGACACACTTGATTGGATAAAACCCTTCTTCATCAGGTCATTAACCTGAATCCAAAACTCTTGCAACTCAGAAGGTACCATATGATATGAATCCATCGAAATAGGAAGAGCACTGGGTTGTAAGTCTATCCTGAACTTAACATCATGTCAAGGGGTTATAATCACAACCTCTTTGGGGAAGATGTCCAATAACTCACTAATAATCCCCATAAATTCCACCATGTCTGAGTCTATGGATCCCACCGACATCTCGGCTAACAAAGAAATAAGGGTCTTCATATGCCAGCTGCCCTCTTATAAACTTCACTCGCCAACAAAAGATACATGTTGGATGCCCATATATGAGAAAACAACCCTCCTCTAGAAGCATTCGATAACAACATCCATATAAAAAATCCAGTCAATTCCTAGGATGACATCATATGGCTGCATCTGTAGTAGAAATATATCCCCACTTGATTGATGCATCCCCAACATCAGTCTACATCCTCGACAAACATCAAGCAGGCTAGACTGACCTCTAACTGGCGTAATCAACATCAGGGGCATGGAAAGTCTCTCTATGTCTAGACCCAGATCATGGGATAGACTGGGTGAAACAAAGGAGAGTGAAGCTCTTGAATCAAACAAGGCATAGGCAAGAGTACTAAACATACTAATTGTACCTCAAACAACTTCTGGTGCTGCTGGAACTGCTACCTCTATGGTTTGAAACTACCCACGCCCAGCTTATCTCCCCCATGGCTATTGACTACCTCCCTGACCATGCCCGGGTTGAGGTCTCTGAGGAGATCCTTGAGGTTGGCCTACTCTGGCACCATCCACCCTTGGTGGAGTGGGAGCTCGCTGCTCCTGCTGCTGGAAGGGCCTGGCTGGAAACAGCTTCTTTTGAAGTGGGTGCTGGACCTACCCACCTTCACTATACTACACTTGGAAAGGGCACTAATTCTGAAGATTCTCGTGGATTCCACAGATATAGAACCTCGGTCCCATTACCATGGAGAAAGGGTGAGGACCAGGGGATCGAAACTGGAACCGCAGAGGCCTACTACCCACTAGACAAAACCTGGAAGGCCCTAACGTCAGAGACCTACTGCTGACTGTATTCCCCTTCGACAAACTTGGAAAGCTCATCTCTCGAGTCACACCTCCCAGTATGTACATCCTCTCCACAACTTTATCCTTCTTCTAAACCTCCAAGTACATTGGTGGATTAAAGGGAGTAACAGTATAATGAATAGAAATTCAGAGTGCTTCCTCTAAGAATATTACTTGGGACTCCCCACCTAGAAAGATATATAGAGAAAAACAAAGGAGATACTTGAACTTGATCCCCAATTCCCTCACCGTCATACTACCTTTTTAGAGGGAGAGAATCTTCTGCCTCTTTTTAGCCTTCATCGTGGAAGAAAGGAATTCTGGTCGAAACTCCTTTTCAAAGTCAATCCATGAAACCTCAATTTCCTTCTTCTCCCTAAGGTAAAGTATCCACCACTGATACACCACTCCTCGCATCTAGATCACTGTCAGAGGAACCCAGTAATCTTTCAAATCCCGGATTAATTTGAAAGAAATCACTAGCTCCTCGAGCCATATCTTCATCTATATGACTGAGACGCTACCCTCATACATGCCCTAAGTCTTCCATTAGAAGGCATGAAGCATCTTCTACCACTGTTCATTCTCTACCTCTTGATCGGTCATCCGCTGATCAACTAGATCAATCTTCTTGGACTCAACTACCAGTAATACTCATGGACGATGTCTGGGTACCAAGCAGGAAAAAAACAAGAAACTCAGATTCCTAGGTAGTGTGGAAAATTCCTTTAAAATTTTTTTTGACCTTTTTATTTATTTTAATTCCCAAAACACCCAAGATAGACAAGAAAACAATTTATCATGATGCATGTACCTTTCCTAGGGACTCTACCCTGCAATAAGTGCAGCCTCACCTAGTCGTTCAGTAGGTCCAGAGTCCTTGAATCGGATCACGGGGGGCCCTAAAATATCATGTCCTATCTAGTATTCCTCGGCCTACTTCACGCACCAAGATTGTCTAACACTATTTTCCTACCATTCCATGCAATCCTCACTGTGCCTAACCCCAAACTTCATCTTATCCCTCAACTATCCACCTCTAATACCATTATGTCATGACCATCCTTCTCCAAGATGTTGGAAGGGATGCCAAAGTGTCATTCCCTTCCTCGAGGTGAAGGAGAGATAATGACCCCCGAGCCCCGCCTTTAGTAGGCCTCAAAGGGGCTACTATCACCAAGGGTATAAAATATCACATGAATGGAAGGAATTACCATTTTTATAGAACAATATTATAAGATAAGATAGTAAATTCCAACAACCCCAACGACTAAAGATAAAAGTAAATCCAAGAATCCATTCCCACATGCATGTTCAAAAGTAAAACTGATACAAGGAAAGACAAAACTCTCAAATAATGTAACAAAAGGAAGGAAACTAAGCAGTAACAACAACTATCACGACACCTGAGTTAGTAATATCTAGCACGTTCCTCAAAGTCCTCATGGAAACCTAAAAAAAGTTTTACATACGTAGGGTGATCATACAAGTATACTCAGTAGGGAAAACTAATACTACCTATGCATAAGTGAGGGAACATATTAATTCCCCTAGAAGAAAACAATATAACCTCAAGCACCTACCAAGGAATACTAACCATCCCAACCTCAACAAGGCACACTCACCCAAGTAATGAAAATCAAGTAAAGTAATAATATAAGCACATTGACATTTGGGTACCCCACACACCACAATCCCACTCGTTAACTGCTAATTCCTAACGATCTGACATCTTGATGCTGCCACTCTTCTCACATGCAGTCCCACTACCGTAACCTTCCAGCACACACCTAGGACTCAAATCACACACAGCCATGCCCATAGACACCTGGGCTACAACAACCACCGCCACACCCAAAGATACATGGGCCTCAACAACCACACACCATGCTCGAAGACACCTGGGCCTCATCCCAAAGATACTTGGGAAAACATACCTAGCCTGCAAACACCTAAGCCCCTCATCCGAAACAAACCTTCACCTGAATAATATTGGGTTATGGTAAGCCTCAAGTTATTACAGCCTTCCCGGATATTCCCAAGCGACAAGATCTGGAAGAGGGTGTGAGGAAGAAAATCAGTAACCATCCATCCATCCTCCCATCGGGATGTTGGGAAAGATACCCTCCCCCATGAAATGGAGGTGTTCGGTATATAGTTCTCAACAAGGGTGGGGTTTTTATAGAAAACACAAGGAACTAAAATATATATATATATGGGAAATAAAAGACTCAACCCCAAACTATGGGTTTCACATAGATAAACAACAAGCCCACAACAGCACCGCTTTTGCTACTACTCCTATATGTACAACCGTAAAAAATCCAATTCAAAAGCATAACCCATCCCCCCTTTCATTAAATTTGCATTTATTTATTTATTTTAGGTGATTTACTTAAATTTATTCCAACACTACTGGGAATCTAACCATCGTAACCACACCAAGAAATGAGAAAAACCAAACTATAGTCCCACTGCACAATAACACAAAACTGGAATTGCAGTCCCACTGCACATCCCTATTCAACTACTATGAACTAACATTATTCAACATGATACCACCCATTCCTTCTCTCACAACCCATACATATATCCACGCTTCCCAAACAAATCCCTAATGTAGTCCCACTATATAACTAGTCCACAACCACACCGTAGTCCCACTGCTCAACGTCGCTTTGTGACCACAACACAACATAAAGGCGGTTCAGCTACCTACATGTTCATAAATTCCATAATCAAACAATCTCTTAGACTGAGACACCAACACACACCCTTGTACCACCCCACATACCAAGCCCACATAACCCATACCATAACACCCAGCACATAACCACAACCATCAAACAAAGCGTATTCAAATTTAACCAACAGGGGTTCTTTGATTTCCACTTTAATATAACTTGGGTGATCATAGAATAGGTTTGATCTTGGTGAATATCTTTATTTAACTGAGTGTACGTGATTAAAAAGTTTTCATGTTACTATCGTTTTTCAAATCACCGCAAGAATGATAGGGTATCACAGGTGCGCAAGAAAAGACCCCCAAATATCATGATTTTTAGAAGGCATACAGCCACAAAAATCTATAAAAGAGTCAAAGAAAACAAATAAAATAGGTGATCAAACATCAAGCCACACCCTGCCCATTATTTTAGTTGCATGAATTACCTTTTGATCATATTAAATTCATATTTAATTCTCATTTAAAGAAGAGTATCTGGTCATTCCTTATGATAAAACATTAATATACCCACCTCGCATGATGCACAATTAAAGAGAAGAAAAATAAAATCCGCACTTGGATGATCAAAGATTGATGTTTCTTCTTGCACCAAGAACAGAGGATGGTGTGACTTGTAGGAAGAACTCCAAGGTTGAGTAGTAAGGGCTCCAGCATGGTCACATGACTCATCTCGGGAGGAAGCCTCTAGGTTCACCAAGAGAAAAGAAAAGGAAGAATGAAGAGTGGATCTCAGCTTAAGAAGAGGCCAGATCCTAAAATTAAGAAGACCATTTCAAAGTACATAAAATTCGGATCATGGATTGACCACGCGGTTGGGCAGTTTCATGCATTGTAATTAATTGAGATTTAATAATTCCCCTCAGAAAAGGTGGTGATAGACCATCGGACAGCTATGAGTTGATAGATTAACTTTAAACAAAGAATAACACATAATATGGGTGAAAGTGGAAAAACTAGGAAAAACTAGAATTGAGTCATAGATGGGTGAGTCACCGACACTAAGACACCGATGCTGAGCCACCGACATTGAGCCACCGATAGGTGAGCTACCGATGTGACCTATCGATGCCTTGACCTACCGACACTGATTCCCTCAACTCACCAATGTCGACACCCCTTGAATCACTGGTGTCGATGCACCTTGACTCACTGATGCCGACACCCTCAAATCACTGATTCCAATGCCCTTGACTCACCAATGCACAGTCATGTCAATGCACTGACATGCTGATACACTGACATGTCAATAGAAAAACTGTAAATTTGGAAAACTCTTGAAATGATCCACCAAAAGCTCCTAGAACACCTCAATTTCGGATTTTCAAAAAGGAAGGGACTGGGGAAAATCTAGGTTATTACAATTACATAGGTCATTCCTTTATTTAAGATTTAACCCTTGGATTTAGGAATTGACTCGGATAGTTCCCATGTTATCCACACATAAAATATTGAACAACAAAGGATGTTATAGGATGTTATTTATTTCCCTCCATCATACTCTTTTTTTGGAAACTATCTACTTTATGCCCTATTTTTTCACACTTAAAATGCCTTCAAGTTCCTTTGTGTAATTTATCTTGGTGTTGTTTTCCATATTTTTGACACGCGTGGAATTGAATCTTCTTTCCTTTATCACCTTTATCAGATGAACTTACTTGAAATTGAATCTTCCTATTCTTTTATGTATTTATATATTCAGTTATGTGCTAGTTGTTAATTGTTATTTTTGATATATGGTTTTTCATAATCATAATATGTCTTATTTGAGATCCCATCATGTTAGGCATCTCATTTGGGTAGTCGTCGCATTTCCCATAAAAAAATTTGTTGACTCTATTTTTCCTTTTTCCAACCATTGACTAGAATGAAGGAAAGAATATGGATGAGTAATTTTAGACTATTACACACATAACAGGGATGAAAATAACATTGAAGGGATAACCAATAATTCATATTTATTTCCTTAAATTATGAATTTCAAGGCTTCAATATTATTTATCCATGATCTATTTGCTAACATAGATCTTATAGGAATTATTGTTACCATAATAATGTTACATAATGATCTTTTTAATTCAACAAAGAATATCCCCCCAATAGTATCAAATAGGTGTGCAGAAAATCCCATTTTTGTGCACCAGTTTTTGATTGAGTCAAGATCAATGCAGTGTTTTCACCTGTTACCCCTAGGTACATCTATGCATAATGTGCAACCACTTTTAGTATCCAAATAGGGATTTATTTTCATGGAATACAATTAATCTATACTTAAACAAAATTTAGGGATGTATTATTATGTTTAGTCTAATCCATAAGGATTTTGTAGGAGCTTTCTAATCCTAATCCCAAAAAATATCTAAACTTTACTTTGATACCAACTTGTTAGGTTCTGAGGACCACAGTGGAAGCCGATGGGTCGGGGTTTTTAAAATTTTCATCATCGGGTCGCCGGAACTTGTCAACGCCGATAATCCGAGCCCCGGAGAGGCCTGAGGATCTTGCATAAATTATTAAGAGCACAAACATAAACAGAAAACTTACCCATTTCAGATCTGAAGTCTTTGTTGATAGCAACTTGTCACCGGAAATTGTTGCATGAAGGATCCATAGCAGGATCCCTTTAGATCATCCACACGCGCTTCATAAATCCTCTAGAACACCGATCATCGAACTCCGGGTGCTAGCGTGGTGATCTGACAATATATTCAAGGTCCCGACGATCACCACATCGTCGATCTTATGATGCATGAGAATAAACATGATCCGAGCACGGATAAAAAACTTCTCTCTCTATAGAGCGGGAGGAAAGAGAAGCTCTGGCCAAAATGACATGAATAGTATTTGCGCTTGAGCCCCTCTACTCTATTTGTTGGTCAGAGTGGATACTCAAGAGGGGGGTGAATTGAGTTCCAATTAAAATTTCTGTTAAAAACAATTTCTATTAAAATCCCCCAATTTCAAAAACAAATTAAACTGTAGTGAATTTATATAGATTATAAAGGTTCAATTAGTTTCTCAAAGATTGATTAGTTCTCAGTTCACTTAATCTTATGATTAAATTAACTTTTGAAACTAACTTACTGATTTATAATAAATATAAACACTTGCGAGTTTAATTATCAAAGTAGCTTTGAAGATAGATTATATTTCAAAGTAATAGCAGCGGAATATGAAATAAATATGTATAGTATGGATATAGAGTATAACTATAAACACAGAGAATTAACCAAGAGGTTCAGTCTCAAGCCGAGACTTAGTCCTCTCAAAAGTTTATATAAAAATGATCCACACCCTGGATCGGGGTCAACAACAGTGAACACACTGTCCAGGTCACAAGACCTCTACCACAGTTCTACGTGGGAAAACAAACAACAGTAGCCAGCTGTCCAGGTCACAAGACCTCTACCACAGTTCTACGTGGGAAAACAAACAACAGCAGCCAGCTGTCCAGGTCACAAGACCTCTACCACTATTCACAGTGGGAAATGAAGTGTAAAAAGGTTTGCTGAGGATTTACAGATCCTCCAGTGAAAGTACAGGAGTCAGTGTGTGTGTTTAATACAGCAGATAACACACACTGCTCAAAATGTAGAATAAATAAATCACAGAGTAGAGATGTAGAGTTTAGAAATGGCTCTAGTGATTTCAGTGTAGCACTGGACTCGTTTTGGAAATGATCAGAAGTGATTCTGAGTCCTCTTCTCGATTTTGTTTGAGAAGCAGAGTGTCGTATGCTTCAGGTTCACAGGCAGTGAGATGTAGTCGATGAAGCTCTTCGATATTCTTTTGTATGCACACCACTCTTCTTGAGTAGGCTTAATTGTATATATGATTATGTCTTGCTTCGGTTCTTCTTGTATGCACAGAGCTCTTCTCGAGTATATCGTATGCTTCCTTGTCTCTGTGTGTGTTGTCTCTATATATCCTCTTCAGCAGAGTCTTCTTGTATTTATGTCACGTGCTCCGTAGGACAGAAAAGGTTTCCTTTCCGCAGGTACGAGGTACGGTTTCCTGACATCCGACAACATTTATTAATTAATTGTCAGGGTATTAAAATATAACTATTATGACCGTTGGTTAGAATAAATAAAGATAAAGATAAAGAAATTCAAACGGTTGTTTATGACTGTTCAAGTGATCGGTAGGTCATCATCATTAGAGTAATGATCGGTGACTCAGATAGATCAGCATCGGTCTGTCATCTGATCGGTGAGTCATTTTGATCAGCATCAGTCTGTCATCTGATCAGTGAGTCATTTGATCAGCATCGGTCTGTCATCTGATCGGTGAGTCATTTTGATCAGCATCGGTCTGATTTGCATCGGTGACTTATTTGTATCGGTGACTCATTTGCATCGGTGATTCATTGGATCGGTGACTCATTTGCATCGGTGACTCATTTGCATCGGTGACTCATTGGATCGGTGACTCATTTGCATCGGTGAGTCATTGGATCGGTGACTCATTTGCATCGGTGACTCATTTGCATCGGTGAGTCATCTGATGGATCGGTGCGTCTAATGGATCGGTGCGTCTGATGGATCGGTGAGTCTGATGGATCAGTGAGTCTGATGGATCAGTGCGTCTGATGGATCGGTGAGTCTGATGGATCGGTGAGTCTGATGGATCGGTGAGTCTGATGGATCGGTGAGTCTGATGGATCGGTGAGTCTGATGGATCGGTGAGTCTGATGGATCGGTGCGTCTGATGGATCGGTGCGTCTGATGGATCGGTGAGTCTGATGGATCCAGAAAACTTCCAAAGTACTTTGTAAGTTAATAAGCATAGATAAAAACATGATAACAGATTCATTCATAGATTGGAATTATGTTTATGAGACATCAAACCAGATTAAGCATTAATGAGTTGTGATGATTTGTGATTATTAAAACATCAGTTATAAACATGAAATCAGCAATCTTCCAGAGGGCTCAACAATCTCCCCCTTTTTGATAATCACAAATATTCATATATATATATAAAAAATCATCAATCAATAATAGAAAACATAATGAGAATAAAAGTAAAGAGATATAAATCTCCCTCTTAATTTAACATTCCCATATATATAGTATTCAGATTTCTCCCCCTGAGATATTGATCTCCCATTATATATATTTGTCTCCCATTATATATATCTTTCTCCCATAATATATATCTTTCTCTCATAATATATATCTTTCTCCCATTATATATAGCTTTCTCCCCCTTTGGGATAATCAAAAAGGAGGGAAAACAGATAAGGGAAAAGAGAAGCAGGGTGCAGAGAGTATAGAGATAAAACAAAGGAAAAAAGAATATTAGATAAAGTCACAGAAGAGGATAAACAATACATAGATCACCCTATCAAAAACAATACATGGCTATTTGTTGGGATACAAAGGGGCTTTCCCTTTATCCTTTGGATCAATGGTAGGTAAGGTAGAAGGCTTGGAGGCAGGCTGTGGTTCACGGAGCTGAAGTGGCGGTAGAACAACTCTGGTAGGTGCAGTTGGAGGTGTCACAGAGAGTTGTTGAGAAGGAGCAGGAGCTGGTTGAGAAGCTCTCGGAGAGACTGGTCGCAACTGAGATAGAGCTTGGGCAACAAACAGCTGATTTGGAGCGACATTAGAGGCACTGAGAGGTTCAGAAGTAGGAAGTACTATTGCAGTGGCCTGTGCATCCAAGTAAGGTTTCAACAGATGAATGAAGTCCTGAATGACTTCTGCTCCATACTTCATATCTTTTTCAAAGTCATCTTTATTCTCCATGAACTGTGCCAAGGAAGGGACAAAATCTTGCAATTGGCGAACCTGAGTTTTGAAGGCCTGAGTGACAGGAGGTAATTTCAGATTTTCTGTCAAGACTTTGAAGTTGGCAGCCATCTCATGCTTTGTATAAATCTTGGAAAAGTAAGCATAAACTTTTGCTTTGATCTCTTGCAGAGCTTTCTTAGCATCTGCTGAATATACCAATGTCATCTTATGACTGAGATCACAGACTTCTTGCATCTTCTTCAAGGATTCTAAATCAAGAATATTTCTAACAGCAGCTAACTCATCATGCACAACTCCTCTTAGAGCTTCTAGCTCACTAGTAGTGATCTTGGTGACCTTGGCTGTACTGGCTTGGCCGACTATGTGAGTTAGTTCAGCTTTCAACTTCCTCAGGTCAGACTTGTTGAGATGTTCAATCAGATTTCTCAAAACTTCCATCATACCAGAGATGGTTGATCTGAACTCATTTAATAGAGAAACTAAGCTAACTTGGAGATCCTTCAAAGTTTGGTTCAAAGAGGCTATGTGCCTACCAACAAATTCACCAGTAGCAGTCAAGTCTGGCTTGAGAACATCTGAGACTGCCGTTGAAAAAGCTTTCAAGGAATTTTCAGAAACTTGCAGAGATACTTGATGAAGGGCATTGGAAATTTCTTCTCTGACAATGTCTCTCACAGTGGTTAGCAATTCACTCTTAAACTTATCAAGATCAGCTCGAGAGATTTCAGAACCAGGTAAATTTACATTTACAGGATCAACAGCAGGAATAGACCTTGCTTCTTTTGGAAGGTTCCTTTTCACAGCTACAGCAGATTCTGGAAATTCTTCTTCTTCTTCAGAATATTCTAAGCCCAACACAGCATAACCAGGGTAGTCATCCCAAACAGCAGCACACAGAGTGTAGTTGGGTTTTTCATAGCTTGCTGTTCCACTGATTTTTGATGAGTCAGCCTTGCCACTGATATGGATTTCTTGTACTGACTGAGGTTGTTCTACTTGATCTTCAGCAAGACCATCCACCGGTCTGTTAACACCATCAACAGCAGCTTCAACATCATCAGCATCATCATCATCATCACCATGATTGTCATCAGCATCACCTTGCTCATTATTACTCTGCTCAGAGGCTTCACTGTGATATTCTTCAGTATCAGAATCTTCTTCATCATCAAGAATAGGTTCTGACTCTGGTAGGGTTAAGGGTGGACTAGCAGGTCCAAATTCCATTCTTTTCTTGGGAGTAGCAGTGTCAGGATCACTCCTATCATCAGTAGAAGACACACTTCCTTCTGCAGTAGCAGCTTCTTCTTGCTCATCATCATCAGAATAAACTGGTTCCTCATCTGGTTTTAATCCAGGATCTCTCAAATCCTTTGGCCTCTTGCCATGATCTATGGGATTGTAGGCTTCATACAATTTGTCTTCATCTGCAACCCAGCACTTCTTCCATGGATTCCAATTGATTTTCATCCTCTTGCAGATCTCTTTGTTGAGACAGAAGGTACGCTCTGTTTCAATAACTTCATCATCTTCATCAAGACAATCTAGATTCTTGAGCATGGTAGATATCATCTTTGAATAAAACAAGGCAGTGGCTTTCTTGGATGGTTTTATCATTCCAGCTATGTGTACCATCACATATCTACACAGGTTTATCTTTTCATGGGTTTTGAGCAGAAACAACAGAAAAACATCTTGAAACTTAACAGCAGCAAAATCTCCTCTTCGAGGGCAAAGTTGGTGCTGAATAAACTTGAATAGGAGTCTGCTTTCACCATCTAATTCTGAAGCTGTGATTCTCCTCGATTCTCTGTTTCCAGTCAGAAGCTCTAGTGCTAGCTCATAAGAAAAATAGTCAGTGATTGGAGGTATATTGCCAGCATAGTCCTCATATCGACCTTCATGAGGTACATTTAAACATTCATCCCACTGCTTAGATGAGAAAGATATTTTCTTTCCTTTTACAACAGATGACATCCTAGCAGCTTCCACACCATCAAGAGTGATTTTCAGGTTCATGTAGAACTCATGTACTAGCTTTGGATAATCTATTCGGGCGTTGTCTGAAAACCAGTCTATCCATCCTTGCGATTTAAGAACTTGTAGCAACAGTGACTTACTTGACAGAAGCCACGCATAGTTTACTTCTTTTTCAACAGCAACAATCCGAGTTTCCAGGTTCGGATTTACTGAACGTTGAGAGGTACTGCTCGACTCGCCTCGAGCACGCTTTGAAGTTACAGGGCTATCTGGTCCTTTGCTTGGTCTCTTTTGCTTAGTCGTTTGAAGATTCTGGGAAGGCAGGAGTTCGAAGGTTCGAAGGTTTGAAGTAGAGGGGAAGAGATGTTGAGAGGTTCGGCGGGAAATGAAAGGTCAAGGGTTTAAGGAAGATAAATAGCCGCGTATCATTTATTTTATCATTTAGGGTTTCCATAAAAAGTAATTTACTAATTAATAAAAAGTAATTAAAAAAAATCGGTTTGACAGAATAGTGTGATAGATCGGTTTCACAGATCGGTTTCACAGATCAGTTTCACAGATCGGTTTCACAGATCGGTTTCACAGATCGGTTTCATAGATCAGTTTCACAGATCGGTTTCACAGATCAGTTTCACAGATCAGTTTCACAGATCAGTTTCACAGATCCGTTTCACAGATCAGTTTCACAGATCAGTTTCACAGATCGGTTTCACAGATCAGTTTCACAGATCAATCATACACAACTCTTGTTTAATAAATTTCATTCTTTCAGAGCATAAGGGCTTTGTGAAGATATCAGCTAATTGATTTTCAGAACTAACAAATTCTAGAGAAATATCACCTTTCTGATAATGATCTCTTAGAAAGTGATGTCTGACATCAATGTGCTTAGTTCTAGAGTGAGACACAGGGTTCTTAGAGATGTTTATTGCACTGGTGTTATCACAGTTGATTGAAACATGTTTAAAAACAAATCCATAATCCAAAAGAGTGTGTTTCATCCACAAAATTTGTGCACAGCAACTACCAGCAGCTATGTATTCTGCCTCGGCAGTAGACAATGCAACTGAATTCTATTTCTTACTACACCATGATACTAGGGATTTTCCAAGCAAATGACATGTTCCATATGTGCTCTTCCTATCTAACTTACAACCAGCAAAGTCAGCATCTGAATAACTCATTAACTCAAAGGATTGTCCTTTTGGGTAAAACAAACCTAAATTTATAGTATACTTAAGATACTTAAAGATCCGTTTAACAGCTAGTAAGTGTGATTCTTTAGGATTAGCTTGAAATCTAGCACACATACATACACTAAACATAATATCTGGTCGACTAGCAGTAAGATAAAGTAAGCTTCCAATCATACCTCTGTAATTGGTTTGATCAACTGGTTTCCCAGTTTTATCAACATCCAGTTTACAGGTAGTACTCATAGGTGTATCACTTTCCTTAATACTATCCAATCCAAAACGTTTTAAAAGATCCTTTGTATATTTACTTTGATTTAAAATAATGCCATCTTCATTTTGAAAGATTTGAAATCCAAGAAAATACTTAAGCTCTCCCATTAGGCTCATTTCAAATTCATTTTGCATAACCTTTGAAAGATCAGTACATAAGGAATTTTTAGATGATCCAAAAATAATATCATCAACATAGATTTGTACTATTAATACATCTTTTGAAATCCTTTTTATAAAAAGAGTGGGATCAGCTACTCCTTTTGTAAATCCTTTGGAGATAAGAAAGTTTGAAAGCCTTTCATACCAAGCTCTTGGAGCTTGTTTTAAACCATATAAAGCTTTAGAAAGTTTAAAAACATGATTTGGAAAATGAGGATTTAAAAAACCAGGTGGTTGTTCCACAAAAACATCTTCAATAATAACACCATTTAAAAAAGCACTTTTGAAATTCATTTGATATAACTTGAAATTCAGATGTGATGCATATGCAAGTAAGATTCTAATAGCTTCTAATCTAGCTACAGGTGAAAAGGTTTCCTTATAGTCAATTCCTTCTTCTTGATTGTAACCTTGTGCAACTAGCCTAGCTTTATTTCTAATGATGTTTCCAGATTCATCAACTTTGTTTCTGAACACCCATTTTGTGCCTATGGTCAAAGTGTCCTTAGGTCTTTCTACTAATTTCCAGACTTTGTTTCTTTCAAATTGATTTAGTTCTTCATGCATAGCCATTACCCAGAATTCATCATTGATAGCATCATTGATATTTTTGGGTTCTAACTGTGAAAGAAAAGCTTGATGTTCAACCTGATTTCTTAGAGAAGCTCTAGTCTGTGTTCCTCTATCCAGATTTCCTACAACAGCATCTATAGGATGGTTCTTTAGAGTCCTAGAAGGTCTTGAAAAGATAGGGCTAGAGATTTCAGACTTTCCTACTGATTGAGGTTCAACAGAAGCAGGTTCGGGAGAATTTCCAGAGCTGGATGTTTTAACTATAGGTCCATTGTCTTTATCATTGAGATTCAAACCAGAGAGATCATCTTCAAGAGAGATTTTAGGTTCATGTGGATCAGTTTCATCAAATTTGATGTGAACAGATTCTTCCACACATTTGGTTCTTTTATTGAAAACTCTATAGGCTTTACTAGAGATAGAGTAACCTAGGAAAATTCCTTCATCACTCTTGGATGAAAATTTGTCAAGATTGTCTTTAGTATTGAGAATAAAGACTTTGCAGCCAAAAACTTTGAAGTAGTTAACCTTGGGTTTCCTATGGTTCCACAACTCATAAGGGGTCCTCTTAAGAACAGGTCTGACCAAGACTCTATTAATGACATAACAAGCTGTATTAACAGCTTCAGCCCAAAAGTAAATAGGCAGTTCATATTCATTGAGCATGGTTCTAGCTATTTCTTGAAGGGTTCGGTTTCTCCTTTCTACTACACCATTTTGTTGGGGTGTCCTAGGGGCAGAGAAATTGTGACTATAGCCATTGTGTGAGCAGTAAGAATCAAACTCATGATTTTCAAACTCACGACCATGATCACTTCTCAGGGTCTTAATCTTAAGTCCACTAAGATTCTCTACAGACTTGGAGTATTTAATAAAGTAAGAACAAGCTTCACTTTTGTGAGCTAGAAAGTATACCCAAGTATATCTAGAAAAGTCATCTACAAGAACATAGACATAATGCTTCCCATTTAGACTAGAAACTCTTGATGGTCCAAACAAATCCATGTGAACCAACTCAAGTGGTTGAGAAGTTGAGACTTCTTTATTTGATTTAAAAGAAACTTTATGTTGCTTTCCCTTTTGACAGGGATTACAAACTTTGTCTGCTGGAAATTCAAGTTTGGGTAAGTCTCTAACTAAGTTCTTCCTAGAAAGTTTTCTAAGTGAGTGCACATTGCAGTGTCCTAATCTTCTGTGCCAAAGCCAAGACTCTTTGTGAAAAGCATTTAAACAAGGAATGTTCTGCTTAGCCAAAGAATTTAAATCAATAGCATAAACATTTTCATTTCTTAAAGCAGAAAATACTAAGACATTTTTAGAGTTAAAAACATTGCAATAATCATTTTTAAATTTCACATAAAAGCCATCATCACATAACTGAGAAATACTTAATAGATTGTATTTAAGGCCATCAACAAATAAAACTTTAGAAATCAAAATTGAATCAGTGTTACCAATCTGGCCTAGGCCGATGATTTTTCCTTTTGAATTATCACCAAAGGTGACAAAGCCTCCATCAACTTTTATTAAACTCTTGAAACAAGAGAATTCTCCTGACATATGTCTTGAACATCCACTGTCTAAGTACCATATCTTCTTGTGACAGCTCTTCAAGCAGGTCTCCTACAAAACAGATTTAGATGGAAGATGATTTTGGTACCCAGATCTTCTTGGGTCCAGACAGGTTAGCCAATAATACTTTAGGTACCCATATTTGTCTAATGGGTCTCATATAATTTGTAGAATTGACATTCTTTGAAAGATAAACCTTATTAGATCCATAGCTATGTATATAACTGGTTGAGGCATAAGAAGTTCCAGAATTAACTATCTTCTGTCCAGATTTAGGAATGAATCTAGTTTTGGAAACTTTTCTCTGTCCAGGTTGATATCCTATACCAGTAGTGTATCTAGGTGCAACTTGCTTTCCTAGCATTTGTGTTAGAGTATTTTTACCATTGGTGAACTTCTATAAGTCTTTTCTGAGTTGCTCATTTGACAATTTCAGTTCAGTGTTTTCTTTTAACAGTTTAGCATTCTTTTCCTTTTCTATATCAAGATCAGATTTATGATTAACACTTAAAGCATACTGTTTCTTTAGACCTTTATATTTATCCTTAAGCTCATTACAAGTTTCTTCTAACATGTCACAGTATTCAAACAATTCAGATTTTGACATGTTTTCTGAGTCAGAATCTTCTCCAGAATAGTATGAATTAAAAACAGGAGTCTCTGTTGTTACCTCAGAAGTGTTTGTCATGAAACACATGTTGGCCCGATTCTTTTCAGAGTCTGAAGATTCAGATTCACTTGTGCTGTCTTCTGAAGCACTCCAAGTAGCCTTCATGGCTTTCTTGTAATTCTTGTTATCCTTGTATTCATATTTCCTTTTATACTTCAGCTTTGGACAGTCAGCTTTAATGTGTCCTTTTCTTTTGCATTCATAACAGACAACTTCATCAGTTCTGTCAGCCTTCTTCCAATCCTTTTTCCATTTGCCTTGTTGGTCATACTTGCCTTTGTAGTTTGAATTTCTGAAAAACTTCTTCTTCCTATAGAATTTCTTAAATCTTCTAGCAATGTGAGCCATCTCAGCATCACTGTCAGAGTCATTTTCACTTTCTTCACTTCTTGAACTTTCATTGATATCCTGAGGCTTTTCCTTATCCTTATTCTTTGAGGTTGTAGTCTTGAAGGCAATAGACTTCCTTTTTGGTTCATCATCTTCTTCTTTATTTACTTTAAGCTCTTCTTCATACATCATCAGTTTACCAATTAATTCCTTGACAGGCAGTGTTCCAATGTCACAGGATTCTCTAATGGAGACAGAGGTTCCTCTCCATCTTTCAGGTAGACATCTCAAAATTCTCATGATTTGCTCCTTTGCTGGAACATCCTTTCCTAGAGAAGTCATTGTGTTGACAATTTCATTGAACCTGAGATACATATCAGAAATGGGTTCATCAGGCTTCATCTTAAAATTATCATACTTAATAGTATAGGTATTCAATCTCATTTCTTTAACATTAGTTGTTCCTTCATGAGAAACAGCTAAGGTATCCCAAATATCAAAATCAGTTTTGCAAGAAGAAATTCTATTAAACTCTTCATCTCCTAGAGCACAGTAGAGGGAATTCATGGCTTTGCAATTATTATTATAAGTAGCCTTAGTAGGTTCATCCCAAGTTATTCTTTCAGTGTCTGGAATTTTGTATTGAGATTCTATAGCAGTCCAAATATCAAAGCCCATGCTTTCTAGATGAATTTTCATTTTCAGTTTCCACTGAGCATAATTAGTCCCATTTAAGAAAGGTGGCCGGTTAGTAGCAGCACCCTCAAGTCTATTATCCATGATAAGAAAATTTTAAAGAGATAAAAATTTAGATATAACAGAAATTTTAAGAACTTTAAAATACAACTAAAATCACAGTTCAAAAGCAGAGTACTTTTAGAGAGTATTTTCAAGCCTCTGATACCAAGTGTTGGTCAGAGTGGATACTCAAGAGGGGGGTGAATTGAGTTCCAATTAAAATTTCTGTTAAAAACAATTTCTATTAAAATCCCCCAATTTCAAAAACAAATTAAACTGTAGTGAATTTATATAGATTATAAAGGTTCAATTAGTTTCTCAAAGATTGATTAGTTCTCAGTTCACTTAATCTTATGATTAAATTAACTTTTGAAACTAACTTACTGATTTATAATAAATATAAACACTTGCGAGTTTAATTATCAAAGTAGCTTTGAAGATAGATTATATTTCAAAGTAATAGCAGCGGAATATGAAATAAATATGTATAGTATGGATATAGAGTATAACTATAAACACAGAGAATTAACCAAGAGGTTCAGTCTCAAGCCGAGACTTAGTCCTCTCAAAAGTTTATATAAAAATGATCCACACCCTGGATCGGGGTCAACAACAGTGAACACACTGTCCAGGTCACAAGACCTCTACCATAGTTCTACGTGGGAAAACAAACAACAGCAGCCAGCTGTCCAGGTCACAAGACCTCTACCACAGTTCTACGTGGGAAAACAAACAACAGCAGCCAGTTGTCCAGGTCACAAGACCTCTACCACTATTCACAGTGGGAAATGAAGTGTAAAAAGGTTTGCTGAGGATTTACAGATCCTCCAGTGAAAGTACAGAAGTCCGTGTGTGTGTTTAATACAGAAGATAACACACACTGCTCAAAATGTAGAATAAATAAATCACAGAGCAGAGATGTAGAGTTTAGAAATGGCTCTAGTGATTTCAGTGTAGCACTGGACTCGTTTTGGAAATGATCAGAAGTGATTCTGAGTCCTCTTCTCAATTTTGTTTGAGAAGTAGAGTGTCGTATGCTTCAGGTTCACAGGCAGTGAGATGTAGTCGATGAAGCTCTTCGATATTCTTTTGTATGCACACCACTCTTCTTGAGTAGGCTTGATTGTATATATGATTCTGTCTTGCTTCGGTTCTTCTTGTATGCACAGAGCTCTTCTCGAGTATATCGTATGCTTCCTTGTATCTGTGTGTGTTGTCTCTATATATCCTCTTCAGCAGAGTCTTCTTGTATTTATGTCACGTGCTCCGTAGGACAGAAAAGGTTTCCTTTCCGCAGGTACGAGGTACGGTTTCCTGACATCCGACAACATTTATTAATTAATTGTCAGGGTATTAAAATATAACTATTATGACCATTGGTTAGAATAAATAAAGATAAAGATAAAGAAATTCAAATGGTTGTTTATGACTGTTCAAGTGATCGGTAGGTCATCAGAATTAGAGTAATGATCGGTGACTCAGATAGATCAGCATCGGTCTGTCATCTGATCGGTGAGTCATTTTGATCAGCATCGGTCTGTCATCTGATCGGTGAGTCATTTGATCAGCATCGGTCTGTCATCTGATCGGTGAGTCATTTTGATCAGCATCGGTCTGATTTGCATCGGTGACTTATTTGTATCGGTGACTCATTTGCATCGGTGAGTCATTGGATCGGTGACTCATTTGCATCGGTGACTCATTTGCATCGGTGAGTCATTGGATCGGTGACTCATTTGCATCGGTGAGTCATTGGATCGGTGACTCATTTGCATCGGTGACTCATTTTCATCGGTGAGTCATCTGATGGATCAGTGCGTCTGATGGATCGGTGCGTCTGATGGATCGGTGAGTCTGATGGATCAGTGAGTCTGATGGATCAGTGCGTCTGATGGATCGGTGAGTCTGATGGATCGGTGAGTCTGATGGATCGGTGAGTCTGATGGATCGGTGAGTCTGATGGATCGGTTAGTCTGATGGATCGGTGCGTCTGATGGATCGGTGCGTCTGATGGATCGGTGAGTCTGATGGATCCAGAAAACTTCCAAAGTACTTTGTAAGTTAATAAGCATAGATAAAAACATGATAACAGATTCATTCATAGATTGGAATTATGTTTATGAGACATCAAACCAGATTAAGCATTAATGAGTTGTGATGATTTGTGATTATTAAAACATCAGTTATAAACATGAAATCAGAAATCTTCCAGAGGGCTCAACACTATTTATAGCGGATTGTGAAAATTACCCGGTTGGGTTCTCCGGCCCCCCGTTAATTCCACTTCCACTAAATAAATAACTTTGATGACTTAAGACTGTGTCAATGTTATTTATTTATTTTATCACATACTTTTAATATATATAAAATATATTATGTGATAAAACCCGAGTCATTTAACTCGACTCTCTATCCCGCTTAATATTAAACAAACTTGGAATAATAAAATAATATTCCTTCGATTAATTTTTTCTCATATTTACTAAACTCGTAAATACATTAAATAATCACAAATATTCATAACTTGAATATTAATGAATTTATTTAATTATTTTGGTGATCGAAAACATAGACAACGCTTGGACCCCGTGGTGGGGCCCACTATGTCCATATACATATTCAACTGAATAGGGCGGATTCTTGAATACGCTATTGTGTGTGACCCTCTAGGCCCTTACCTTGATAGCATTGAATAAAATCCATAGACCAAAAGTGGAGTCTAGCAACCCATCATGGTCCCTAAAGAGATAAGGATAGTCATAGCAACGACTACCCTCCTATGAACACTGACTGTGTACTATAATCTCTTTGTCATTAAATATCTCATAAAGCAGGACGCACTCTTGTGTCATCATCCTTATCTTGATTTATTATTTGTTGATCTATCCGGATGGATTTTCCTTACTACTGCTTTGTCCAAAGACTTATGAAGGCGACACCATCCTGATCAACCAGGCCTGAGATATACAACTTCCTAAACTTGGAAGTTACAAATCCTTTCTTGACCATTCAACCAATGTCATACCACCAACGATGCACTCAACACAAACTACCTTGCCACGACATTACTGCCATGGTTTTTTCCTTGCATCAAAGTATGTAATTAAATGATATGCATTGCTAATGGTCTCAAGTCAGGAGACCAATACACATGTTCGTAGATAGGAACAACCAATGACACCTAAAACATGTGGTGTTCCTATTGACGGTTCTATCATCATGATCTTACTACTAGAGATCACCAAGTGCGAACTTCATGAGAATAAGTCTTAATGCTTATGATCCCCCAGCACCTGATAGTCAGACATATACTGTGTCCAGTTAGTAAGATGTATCTAGACTATAGAACATATATTTAACATCAATGTCATTGTATCTTGAGGTTATCATTATAGCATGGGATCTACTATAACCTCTTGACACGACAATTAACCTTTGGACATTACCATTATTATAGTGGACGCAGAAAAGTCTGCACTATAATGGTAAGATATCATCATGCATATCTAACAGTACACATGATACGATAATCAAAAGTACTACATAGTTGGGTCTAGGGCACCCATTATTTCAACACAACTATGATAACTCTGCTCTTTATTATGAATTAATCCATGATTTATTATGTAAGAATACAAATAATAAAATCCAAATGATCGAGGAGTGTAGTGTATTTTTGAATTGTGTACATATCATAACATCTTTAACATGGGATAAAACAACATTATTGAAAAATTACTTAACATGCTTCTGAAATTCCATAGCTTTTAAAACTAAATTGGATAACCTAGGGACATACATAAGAAATGGGTGAGCTATAAATCCCAGTGAGGGAATAAAAAACATTACATAAAGGAATCATTAGTTGTTATAAAATTTTCATTTAAATGGGACATAAAAAGGGTTAATAATCATAAAAATGAACAATGATTCATGATATAGCATGGTAACATAAAAGAAATATGGGAATTGTGAAAATAACTTTAAACATGGAATCATAAACATAGTTCATGGCTAACCACCAAGAAATAATGGTGTACAGAGTCCCATAAAGGATTAGATTCACTCCCTAATTCCATTTATGACTTATTATGATACTAAAACATTACCCAATGCATTGGAGCACTATATAATTCATGGTTCACTTATCACTTCCCTATTATTCACATGCATAAGTTTTCCACATATATCATACAATATGGAATCATTTTATATCACATTTTATTCCACTATCAAGGATTTTGGAATAAATAAATTTAATTCCCTAATAAAATAAGTATAATTGAATAAAGCTTTATACCTGGGTATTTACTACACAATTGTTTGGTATGGAAAATTGCAATAAAATTTTGGCAGCATAACGAGGGTGCATAAATGTTCATGGGAGGGATTAATGTTAGTGAAAGTGGTCTCTCATAATTTATAACTCATAAGGGTAGTAAGTAGATATGTAATAACATATCTTGATATTAGTAAATAGAGATAAAAGGCATAAGAAAATGAATATGTTTTAATAAAGATGAGAATAAAAACTTCCCTAACTAAATTTTAGAAAGTAAATTCATGGTAAATTCTATAATGGCAGGGGATAAATGATCTCACGTTATTATTACATCAGTTTTACAGTATAGTTAAATTTATAAGGGAATGAAAATATAACCAACTATGATTCAAAAGTTTAAATACAATGATATTTCTTGAATTGAAACTTGGCATGGAAAAATCGAAGGATAATTACGGCAACATAAAGGTTGTACATAAAGGCTCATGAGAGGGAATGATGATATTTAAAATGGGTCTATAATCACATGGAAATAAAAAATAAAGTATTATGGATTTATGAAAACAAACCCAAACAAGAAAAAATGTATGTTATAAGGTGTAACATAAAGTAGGTGCTTGAATAAAAAGGAGAGATAGAGAATCCCTTACCTTGAGAGGGTGATTCCAAAAGATTGGTAGGATCTTCTTGAGAGATTGTGGGAACCTTGGGAGGACTATAGAGATGTTAGGTCATAGTAAGGACATGTTACTAGGTTTTTTATTGATGATAATGGGTAGATTTGGTGGGTTTATATAGGAAAAGATATGGGAGTTCTTCATTATTTCCCAAACATAGTTTTTGGACTCTATAAAATAAAATAACCAAAACCAAAAACCATACCATGGTTATAACTATGGTTTCTAGAAAAGATATGTGGTTTTAATTATTTTATAATTCTATGGGATGAATTTACTAAAATATTACACTTGATGATGTGGAAGTGAGTCTTGTTTATAAAGAAATTATTTTTAAGAGTTAAAATATAATATAGGTTTTGGAGAATTCATAAAGGAATTATAATATTAATAAATTAACTTAAAATATAATTATTTTAAATGGGAATCATATATTTGGTCGTGGATACCCATTATAGCATTTATTACCTCATTTTTGGGTCATTATGATGTCATAATTTACACCATATATTTATACCGAATTTAATTTTTACCAAAAAATTGAATATCTCAAAAAAATATGAAAAAATCACCACTGGATAATTTCTACATGATGATTCAAAGAATAATATTTATTTTATCATGATAATTTTCCAAATATGTAAATTTTTTACTTTTAAAATAGAATTGATATTTATTGACAAATACTAGATTTTTTGAAAATGATAGTTTTTGAATCCTTTTAAAAATAGATTTTTCAATTTATAAAATTATATTATCATTTATATTTAATATATACTATTTCATAATAATATTTTATTAAAATATCATTTATTTCAAAAATTAATGAATTAATAAAAAAATGTTTCTTCATTAAAACTATATTTTACCTCAAATATAATGTATGTTTTGACATATAAAAAATCTAATATTTATTAAAATATTTATTTAATCATTTATAAATTAAGAAAAAAAATTATTCATTATTATATTAATATATATAAATATATTCATGATATTAATGTTACTTTGTTTTTAGTCCTGGTTAAATTATTTTTACCCTAAAATAACATATTTTCCTTTTATCGTGGAAATAAATATTTACTGTGGTTACTGTTTATATTGTCCAAAAATTAATCTGAAGTTATTTCCTAATATTAATTATGATGATTCAAAAATTGGAAACCATTTTATAGAAAAAAAATCATAGTGGTTCAATAATTCAATTTAAAATAAAACCTGCAAGCATTATGGAAAATGGTTTTCCAAAAAATAAATTTTTCAAGGAAAAGATGATTTTACTTAAACTCTATAACTATTAATCTTCATTATATAAATTTAAATTAATAAATATAGATATAAAATTTAAATATTTAAATAAAATCATTTATCATTGGTGGTTATTTTAGTTAATTATAATGGAGAATCATTATGCATTTTAAAACAGTTTTTAGAAAAATCTTTTTTAATCTAAAAAATAAACGTATAATAAAATCTATTATGAAGATGATTTAAATTTAATAAATTTAATTAAATATAAATAAATAATATTTATTTTACCTTTAAATAAAATTAATTTAATATTGGTACTTTTAAATTACTTAATTTATCAAAAGAAATTACAATTTTACAAAAAAAATGGTATTCTTCATTATTCACTAAAAAACATTATTTTTCGAAAAATCCCAAAAAATTACCCTAATTTAATTTTTAAATTATGATATAAAAAATGGATCTCATTTTATCAAATACATTTAATAAATTTTCTGGAAAATAATTATGATATTCTTTTAAAAAAATTGTTTTGAAGAAAACATATTTTGAAGAACAAAAGGGAATTACCCAAACATTTGAGTGGTTATATACTAAGAATTTATCAATACATTTAAAATTAGTAAGGCATATATATATATATATCATAAATTATTTAATCCTACTCATATCCATAAATTTAATGGAAATGTTAAAACAGTCATTTTTAAATAATCATTGTTTGTTTGTGTTTGGTGCTTTATTTTACATAAGCTATCAAACATAGTTTTATCTTTTAAAACATAGGGATTTACATTATATTTTATTATAAGGAACATTTTTCATAAATTAAATCGATTATTCGATATTGAGTAATGTTTTGGACATGCAGTGATGGGTGAGGGATGAAATTATATAGTCCCTCGATGCGTCGACAAGTCTCATGAGACAAATCAGTTAAGTTAGAGTTAAATAGATTTTTACCTATATTTTAAACTATCTTATGAAAGGTCTTTAAGGTAGTGGTATCATGATCCAGATACATGATGTCCAATAATTATAAATTTCTTTCATTTAGGATTCAGTTATTATTATCCATGATATTTTCACTATGTTATTATATGTAGATGCATTTAATTATCAATTCATTGATTAAATGGCATATGGTTTAAATTATTTACATCTCTATATTCATGATTCTTATTTATTCATGAATTATTATTCTGAATTTGACCCTTAATAATTATTTTATATCAACCTTAGTTTGTTTTCATTTCCCAAGAATCTGTGAAGTGTACTATGTTTGATATGAAAGGGTGTGTTAGATGGAATAAATTTTTTATCCTCAAAAAAATTATGTTGTAACTTTTATATTCAAATGTAATTTAGTAATCATGTAATTATCTATTTTAATAGGAATAATAAACTATTTGGTCCTTTGAGATGTGATACCTTTTATCTTATTCTAATGTAATAAAGTAACCATCAACTCAGGGCTACTAGGGTCTGGGTCTTTATAGTTGGTATCATAGGAAGTTTAGTAGAATCCTTGGGAACTATATTTAGGAAATATAAATTAGATAATGAAATCCTATGATTGAATTTGTAAAAATACCCAAATAAACCAAGATTATGATTTAGATATTAGTTATACCTAAATTTTCTATTTAAGTTAAGTATTTAACTAGTCTTGAGATTATACATTACGCTTCATAATATTATGATCTAATATAGTGTATTCCATTTTTTAGAAATGGTGTCTAGAAAATTAATGGAAATCCTATCAATGCATATAATAAAAAGTGTAATAATGGCCATTTATTTGATGGGTTTAATCCAATATTTCAAGGGGAACTAGTCTCCCAAACATTCTCATCATATGAGGACATAGTATCATATGCTAACATAACAAAAAATAATTTCATAAGTACTATTACTTCCAAGGGAAGGAGTAGAAGATGACGGTATAGAAAAGTATACATAAAGGGAATAAAGGAAAGAAGTATTTTCCAACATCTGATACCTATGGAAGGAACCACCTTGGTACATGCTTAAAAGGAAAAGGAGTTTGTTTAAATTGTAGAGAAACTATTCCCTTGATTGTAAGGGTAAGAAATAATTTTCCAAGGTTCAATGCTTCCACTTTAGGGATATGGTAAAATATGAAAATAAATTCCCCAATCATCAAGGAAATATACCTAAAAAGAATATAAGGTTCAAGGTCAACCTTGTGTTATTGATCCAACTAAAGTAGAATTTTTACTATGCTTGTGTATTTAGATCCAAGAAATATATTGTAAAATAATTTTTGAAATTTTAATTATAAGAATAATGAAATTTATAATTATTATATCATAGAACCATTTCTTTTTGGATATAGAGATATGTGATGAATAGTACTAGTAAGAAAGAAAAGTGATTCTGTGGAAAGTTGATCTTTTCAAAAATATATGATTTGTGGATGATAACCTTAATATGTGATCGATGTTGAGATAATAATGATAAAGATATTTTTATGGGATGTTATTGGTGACCATGAAGGTGGTTAGTGATTTTATGGTTTATGTTATCTTTTCTAAGATTATTAGATGTTTGAATTTAACGAATGTATTCAACATCTTGAGATTTTATTTTTAGAGGCATGAATTTTTTCATTAAGGTTTAAAGGTGATCAAAGTATTCATATATTTGATATGTGACAATAAGATATAAATTATTTTATTTAGGTAAAATCTCATGTTAAGTTGATTTTCTAAATTTGGAGACCTTTTTTAAAAAAAATCTTTGAATTTAGACACAAATATGTTGAATGATTCTTAAGATTAACTAATTATGTAATGTGTTATGTTAAACTTTACATATTATTGTTTTTAGATAACATGTGATAACCATTATAGTTTCAGTAAACATTTAAAGGATGGAGAAATGACTGGTGGATATTATTATTCATTAAAGTACTTTAGGTGTAAAAATTTCATCTTGAACATCCATTTCCTGGCATATAAGATAAAGTAAAAATAGATAAAATTATAACCAAAGGATGAAATTAGGATTATGAGATGGAAATAAATCAAGTAATTTTAGTATATAAACTACTTATGTGGAAAGTAAAATAATCCCTCAACTATAGAAAAATGATTCTGGAATAAAAAATTTATCTGTTTACTTTTCTTACGAAGAAATCTATGGTCTTTTAACCCATCACAATTTTATGGTTTTATAATGGTTAACTTTATAATGACTATGTTCTCTATCACTCTCCATTATAAATTGATATTTATATTTCTCTAGAATGTCCATATTTTTTCTTTCCACTAATTTTATCATATTCAAAAGCCTAATTTTGTTGTGACCTTCTCATTTTCTTTTCCAGTTAATTGTGAAAAATATTTATTTTTATAAAACTATATATTTATTTATACTAAAATTATATTTATAATTTTAATTTGATATAAATTTAACTTAATTAATCTTTATATACAAATAATATGATTTATTTTATTTTAATCATCCTTATATCTTATTTTGGTGTAAGTACTTTTTTGGGCTTAAAAATTCATTTTTCCAAGAAAATTGTTTTTCATTTCATTTTTCAGTAATAATTTTAATTTAAATTCTTCAATTTTTTTGTTTTGAATTTGAAAAAAATTATGGAATATTTGGATTCATATGTTCAAAATTTACTAAATCTATCCCTTTTTTTATGGCAAGTATGAATAATAACCTTAATAACTTTCATTCCCATGGTAAAGGGTAAATTGTGTAATATATGTTAACAATAAAATGAAAAATGAATACAAAACGAACCTAACACTTGTACAAATTTTATTGGATGATTAATTTTCATAAATTATCATTAAATTAGTGGATATATGACAATTTTTTCTATTATGAAGTGATTATGACCCTTATAGTATTTTATTTAAAGAAAATACAAATATGTCACATTCATTATATAATAAATATAACATTTTTAATATGGGGTTATCAAGAGGATATATTTCACTATAAATAGTAACTTTTAATGTAAAAGATTTATCTTAATAATTATAAATTATTTTTAATCTTTTGGGAATAAATAATTACCTTAAAATCTTTCACAACACTCGTGCAATAATTATTTAATTAATAGAAAAATCAAATAAATGATATTAAAAATATTAAAATAAATATAATTTTATATAATTAACGTGATATATGAATTTTATAAATTAATTTAACATTATAGGGATGTAATAAAATATTTTTCTTGAATTGTAATTGTTATCTTGATATTATTAAAGTCAAAGTAATGAATAGTTTTTAAAATTGACATTATGAATATTTTATAGTAAATGATAATTTATTAAATGATATAAAATTCATAAAAATATTAAATTATGGAAAATTATTTTTTATAAGATTTAAAATTATATCAATGATCCATTTATAGGTCATTTTTAATTTTATAGTAACTATAGTAACCCTTAAATAGTAAAAATCTATGTGGTCACGATGAAAATGACTTTTATATTATTCGATAATTATTAGATAAATATATTATGAGATATTTTACACGCAATTATAAGGTTTAAAATTATAAGGTTTAAAATTATAAGGTTTAAAATTATATCAATAATATTTTTCATTTATAGATCATTTTTAATTTTATCTCAAAAAATATATTTATCTAAATTTTATTGGAAGAATATTATTCGATAATTATTATATAAATATATTATTTGAGATATTTTAGAGAAATTTTTTGATGAAAATGAATTTTATATTATTTAAATCAAAGATAGTTACAAAATGTCACTCTCTTTGTTGTTAATATCTTTTATGTGTTCACATGGGGAAAAAGGAAAATAAAAAAGAACATAAATGTTTATTTTTAGAATAATGAAATTATTTTAATTATTTTTTTAATTTTTAGAAATTATATAATTACCTTAAATGCTTCTACAATGAAAAATTAGTATTTATTTAATTTACATGAAAAAAATAATAATTATTTTAAAAATAGTAACTCTGATATATTTTTGATGATTTAATGTGTATAATGAATTTTATAGATCTATATGATATATTAGAGATGTTTGAAATAATTATATTCGAAATACCAATTTTTCTTGATGTATTTGAAGCCAAATTAAATGAATAGAGTCATAATTGACATTAATGATAATTTATCAAAATAATATTTTATTAAGTTATTTAAAATTCTTAAAAATGTTATATTTGGATATTTAATAGTAATATAGTTTAAAACATCATAAATAGTCCATTTATGAGTCATTTTTTCATTTATAGTAACATTATTAACACATTATAATTAAAATAGTGGTTACTAAGGTTAAGGTCAACAATAATTAACCAAGGGGTTAATAAAAAAGATAAGGTTTATAATGACCCTAAAATTGTATAAATTGTATTAATTTATGATATTAAAACCCTATAATATATTATATTAAAATTAATTTCCATTTAGAGTTATTTTATATGATAAATTAATTTATTATAATTTAATATTTTGAGAAATTCAAAAAGTGCCCCTCACCTCAATTATAAAAGGGTAACCCTTCCTTTAGTTATTTACACCTCTTTGTGCCATATATTTCTACCAAAATTAGTCAATTTTTTTAAAAAAATCCTTATCCGTGTTTTATAGGTTCTTTCCATTCCAAAATACCAACCCTGGATCCCTTAATAAGATATCTAAAGGAATTCCACTGAAAAAGAGGTAATCGCCTTTACCCGCTCTTTCAAGTTTATTTATTCTTATACTTCCTATACATGTGTTGTTTCCATGATAAGATAATAACTTAAGTATAATTTATATTTTGATATGTAATTATAATTATGGTATAACCACATTCCACCTTTTATCCATCCTACATAAAACTAAAGTACCGCATGTGTGTACATACGACTTACCGTCTCCATGCAGTTGTGAAATTTGTTTCTTATCAACACATTAATTGGGTGGTCATAATTATGGAAATAAGGTATATATATGATAATTATTATATGATATTAATGTATAAAAACTAATATATTATCTCATTCCTTGCCATTTCAACCATTTAGAAATGATATCGTCGCTCATGTGTACATACGGCTTACCGTCTCCACAATGGGATACGATTCATTTTTTATGTCCATATTTAAAGAATGATTTTAGAAATGTATATAATGAATAAATATGATATATATATAATCTTAATATCATTATAAATATGATTTAACCACATCTTATAAACAATAATTTTAACCTATACAACAAAATATGCATGGGAAAATGAAGTTGTTAACACCCAAAATAAGGTTAATAATGAAATTATTTTAACAAATGGGTGATAAAATAATATAAAAGGATCATATATGTTGTCATAAATATGAATATAGTTCTTGTATAAATTAATAAAATGTTTAAAACCATTATACATGAGTTTTGAACACATTTTCAAGGAATTAAAACTTGGGGTAAGGGATTTCTTAACTCAATTTTCATTCATTGGATTAAACTTATATTTCATTGATTATGTAATGCTAATATTATTTGTGAAATGAGTTTTGATTATCTTATTTTGTATTTCAACTTGTTTTATGTAGACTTACAGTGGATACACATAATCTATTCATTTTATTAATTCTCACATCAATGATATGATCTTTGTAAGGGACTTCGTCTCAATTTTCTTTCATTGAGACATATTTTGATGTTATAAACCTATATTAATTTTGGGGGTGTATATATCACCCCTTTGACATGTTATATCATGAATTTATTTATTCTAATGATATTTAAAGTTTTTTAAAATGTTATTATTTCATGGGGAATAAGATTCAACTGATTACAATTTGGTAAAGGTTTATTTTATAATCTCATTATTATTCAATATTATTTAAGTTTAATTCTCTATTGAGTAATATTTCTTTTCCATGCTCATGTTTTCTAAAAAAGTTTTCAAAAAAACTTTACTATTATAAAATTATTTTTTAAATTCATTTTTATCTATTTTTTAATTTTTACAAAATATTTTAAAAATGAATCTTTCCATCAGTTTACAAACAAGGTACTTTATCAATTTTCTTAGGAAAATGTGAAAAGAATGTTTTTTAACTTACATTTCATGAACAAAATTTTTCACCATCATGAAGCCATAAGGATTTGAAGATAAATTTAAAAGTTTACAAGTTTATTTTCAAAGAAAATTTTTTCTTTTATATTCTCACAATTTCTTTTTAAAAGTGAAATTTTCAAAGTGAGAATGATATTTTCCTAAAAAATGTTTTTAATGTTATTTTGATACCATCCTTTGACAAATTCACTTGTTTATGATCATTAGATATTGAATTTATCATAAATATATGTATTATTATAACATGGATATGATTATTCCTTAAACCATATATCATTTCAACATACGGTGTTATACATTGAATGTTATTTTTTTATCTACGGAAATATTGATAAATATGTATTCTTTAATCAATACATATATTTGATGATAAGGTGAAATTTTCATAGATTAAATTGATTATTTTATATATGAGGAATGCTTTGGACATACAGTGATAAGTGGTTCCCATGATTATATAGTCCCTCGATGCATTTACTTGTTTCAGAAGACAAATCAGTTAAGCTATAATCAAATGATTTTTTACCTGTTTTTTAAAACTTCTTGTGAAAGGTCTTGATGGTAGGGTTATCATGTGCCAGATACATGATTTCCAAAAATTAATCATTACCCTCATTCCAGATTCAGTTATTATTATGTAGGATATTTTCATGTGTTGTTATCTTTGGATGAATTTCATTATGAGTTTATTGATTAAATGGAATATGTTTTCAATTATTTGAATTTCTATATTCTTGATGCTTATTGATTCATGAATGATTCTATTGAACTTAACCCTTACTGAGAATTTGAGATCACCCTTATTTTGTTTCAATTTCCTAGGAATCCATGAAGTGTACTATGTTTAATATAAAAGGATATTCTAGATATAATAAAGGTATTATCCTCAAAAAAATTATTTTGTAATTTGTGTATTCAAATGTAATATGGGAATAATGTATGTATATATTTTACCAAGACTATAAAACTATTCGGTCATTAAATATGTGATACCTATTATCTTATACCTATTTAATTATTTAACCATTGGCTCTAGGCTACTATGGCCTGGTTCTTTAGAACTTCTTTTATTTTGACTTCTCAACACTATATATTGACCACATTTAGGCTAAGAGCATATTAGGAAATATTTTTACAGTATGACCAGGTTTATCATATCATTAATAATTATCTTTGAATGTTTGAAATCTATTTTCAAGTTTCAATATAGAATTATTTAGGAGTCAAATTGTTATTATTTGAATGTGGTGACTTTTCATCAATTTCTATCATCCAAACCATCTAAACTCTTCATTTCATTGATAATTAAACTAATACATCTATGTTGTGTACCGAAAACCTGCATAGTGATAGAAATAATCATAAAAACATATTTTATTTTAAAAAAATCCTGATTTCCAGAACTAGAAACCTTTATTTCATCCTTCTTTCACAGTTAACCCTCTATCCATTTTATAAATAAAATTTTTTGTGAACTCTTAAAACTTTCTTCTTTCTATACAAATTCTTTAGTCATATTTTCCTTCACTATTTATAGTAGATTTTTTAATTAAAGTAAATGCACTAAGAATTTATAGAATCTGAAAAATCACTTGATTTTTCTATAAACATGATCTTCTTGATTTGATTCATCTTCTAAGACCCATTACAAGTTCTATTAAAAATTTCTCTTCATTTTTGACTGATCATTTCTAATTTTTACAACACACATTTTTACTTGTGCTTTCCCCAAATTCATAAATTGTGTTTTGGAAATTAAATGTAGGTTTTTCATGTTCTTTTTTAGTTATCACCAATTTTTATTGTAAAAGATATAACTCACCCTTTTTATCTTTCACTCTTTCTTTTATCCTGATTTTTTAATTATTTAGTTTAATAACTTATTTATTCAATTCATCAACTTCTTTATATAACTTTGAATTTTCTTAAATATGAACTAATTAATTACTTCTTATTTACATTCCTTATATTTTTTATCCCTTTTTTCCATCATATAGATATTTTATATACACTCCTTGAGTTTACATTTTAACAAGAATTCCATATTATTTTCTTTATTATCCTCAACCTCACTACATGTTTCACTAGTGAATTATTATTTATTCACATTAGTCATGAGATATTTTTCATCAACATCCATTGAAAAATCTATTTCCACTTCTTCATCACTACTTTCACATTTAGATAAGAAATTTTTCTTCCTAAATGTTGAGAAATATTTCTCCTCCCTTTATTAGAATCCCCAATTTTTTAAAACTTTTACATTGTCGTATTAAAGAATATTATTAGTGATTATACTTATTTATCACTCCAAATCCATTTTTTCATTTTTTGAAAACTCTTTTAAGGTTAAGTGTGAACCTTTACAAAATTCCAAGTGGGTATAATTCACACTGAAAATAACACAAACCCAAAAACCATCATCGTGCACCAAAGTAAAATAGATTTGAAATTCAAAAACACCGTAACTGATTGTCAAGCACCATAAAGTTTTAATCCATGTTGAATAATCAAAATTAAAAAACAATACAAACCATACATTGAGAATGGCATTGCGCCTCCTCGATTCCAGAATCAACTAATCACTAACATGTCTGGTCATAGTAAGTCCACATCGCTAATGACATCATTGCTCCACCTATGTCAGCATCCCATCACCATAATCAACATTACTGTCATCCTCCACTCCAATAATCACAGTGTTGTTCATCGGCCAGAGTGAATGTCGTCTAGCATCCATTGCACCGAAGGAGGAAATTTTTTATGAAAGAAGATCCCAAAAATCAGGAAAAACAAGACTCACCACCATTTTTAACTTCAAATATGGAATCACCATCATCACCATTTGAGCACCTTCATCACTGTTGTAACATGCCGGATGCACCACTCATAGACCACTGTCTACTCGAACAAAAAATCCCCAAACCTCCATGAAGACCACCACACCATACCAACTTGGAAACTAGAATTAGACTAGGACATCAAAGCATAGTATGATTGGAAGAATGCCTCATTGGAGGACCATGCCAGAGACCACAATAGTAAAGAGGAAGAGAATTGGTAGGAATACCATCATTCCACCATCCAAAAACTAGACCATCACCAGAAAACAAGATAGACACACACTAGATACCCGAAAACAAGTAATATTTGAAACCAAAAAATAATGTGAGGAAGGAAAAATGAGACAATAGAAATATCCTAGGGGAAAATCCTTCATCCCTACCACACACACCATCCCAAAAAAGCCTTAAAACACCATCGTGATTAACCAAAAATGGGTTCTCGCAGGGACTGTAAGGTAATAAGGGTAGAATACGATCATTGAAAAGCATGATCCAAAGAAGGGAGCCTCACTGGAAGCCACCACCAATAGCCCAAATTGCCAGAGTGACATAGAGTAAAACCATGAGGGGTTTATTCATGATGGATATATCAATAAGAGATAATTGGAAACTAATGAGGCCTATGGGGTGCAAGGAGATGAGAAGGGGAAAGAAGAAACACACCAAAGAAAGGCCTCTCACTACATGGGGTGATGAGAGGTAGGGAGATTTAGAGAAGGGAAGAAACCCTAGTGTAAGGATAAGACCAGAGATTTGGAGAGTGGGGATCTATTTCCCATTCTACTTATTTATCACTTAATCTATCTTCTTTTAATATAGGATAATTTTCAAAAAAATTCCAAATGTTGAAGACCTAAATAATTTTAGAGGAATCTTACCTTTAAACCTTCCTTTCCACTTATTTCATTTCCTGATATTAGGGACATCATATTTTCAAAAATTTAATCCAAATAAGAATTAGAATCAAAATGATAATATTCTCTTACAACAACATATTTCTTCTTTATATTTTCAATATTTTTGGCTTTAAAAGATATTTATTTTTTAAAATACACATTATTCATAAAAATAGTATCTTTACTCATTTAATAATATATTAGAACACTATAAAAATCATCAAGAGAAATGTCACTTGGATATTTTCCTTCCAAAGAATAAGCTTTAGAATAGAACTTATCTAGTAAGATACATAAAATATTTTCAATAATATCTGTATCCTAAAACTTATCACCATAAAATGTAATTGTTCTAACCACTTCATTCAACCTTTTTATGAAACTATCAATAGTTTCTTCATCATGAATCTGAATATATTCATACTTAACACTCAAAAATTGAAATTTATCTCACTTTACATTATTTTTCCATAATAGATGTTCTATGTTCTATCCTAGATGTATTTATCAGTCTTGAGTCCTTTAACATTGAAAACACTCTTTTTTATAGGTATGAAATAATATAATTCTTTGCTTGACCATCATTCTCCAAATTTCTCTTATCTAATGTTGTTATACAAACACCTTCATCTTAAGGAACAAAGTCATCATTTATGACTTGAAATACATCATAACTGATAGATAATAGGAATAACATCATCCTTTATTTCCATATAAGGTATTTTTTTCATAAAATGTAGGATTCACCTTTCTATTAACTAAATTATGATTTTCCATGACATGCACAAGAAATTCAGTGTCAAACACTTCAAAAAGAGAAAAAGTCCTTCTCAAAAATAAAATCACTAATAAGTACTACCGAGACTGAATTTGATTGGCTATGATGTCTGAATATGGTTGGTAAATATCCATAACCTCATGGTACTCCATAAGGATTCCCCCCCCCCCTACACTGGTTGGATGAAATGTAAAAAAAATGGTGCATTGAGAGGCAACCTGAGGCCTTCAGGCTATGGGGATGTTTTTAGAGACAATAGCAGGGATGTTGTGGAGTATATTCATGGTCCATGTGGCCATGTCACTATTTTGGATGTGGATATGATGGGTATTATAAATTTGATTGACTTGGAATGTCCGAGGAACTGGAACAACATTTGGTTTGAATGTGACTCCACTACAATTTTTAAGCCATCAAGACAGGACATGTTCACCTTTCATGGAAGATGATAGCTAAATAGATGAATTTTATTGATAGGTTATCCTCCATGAGCTACATAATCAAACATACATTTTGGGAGGCCAACTATCTTGTTGAAGGTCTTGAAAATAAAGGTGTTGACGAAGAGGGGTGCATCTTCTCTAACATTCTCCCTCATGACATGATCCCTACTTTTTTTTAGGAAAAGTGTAAAATTCCTTTCTTCAAAATTTATTAACTTTATTTGTTCTAATAAAGGATCCTTTGTGATCAATTTTCACAAAAAAATAAAATCACCAATAAATAGAACATGTCACTCTGATACAACTTGAAAAGTATCCTTTTGGATTATTAAGGAATCATTAGGAGGGGGAGGGGTGAATTAGTGAACCAATTTCTTTTTATTTTTCCAATATGAAATAACCTTATTCACCAGTTAGATTGAATCTTAATATTTTTTCAACATGCACACACAAAGTTCAAAGAAGATTTATAATCTTCACCACTCAAAATAATAAGGCTAGTCCTTATCATCATACAACCCACTAGTCTCAACATGTAAGTACAAAGAGCAGGGTTTATCCTTGTATTCATGTTACAAAAAGTCTCCCAATATTGATAGAACTTCCCAAATAGTTACAATGATAAAGAACATGATATCAACAATAATAAAGTATTCAAAACATATCCTTCAATTGTTGATATAGTTATAATATTCCTCTTCTTCACTAACTTGTGAAAACTCAGGTATGATATCTTCACTCAGTGCCAATTTTTTCATCCCCTACTTCTTTCGCTTAACTTATTCTTTTACAATATTCTTCAACTATTCCTCTATATTATATTTATTCTTCTCACACACATCCCATAATTTTTCACAACAGTAGTAGTAAATCATAAGGGTAAATTCAAATTTTTAAATTTAAATTCAAACCAATAACTTCTTTCAAAAAACTCAACAACTTTGACTTCATTTTAATCCATTGAATCTTATATATACCATTTATGATTCCAAAAAATACCTTATATATTGATTTAGATATCCCTTGAGTCATCCAAGATTCTATATCATCAAAATTTCTCAAAACTATAGAAAACTCACTAACACACATTCATTATGTAATAGGGTAGAATAATTGGTAGTTTTACCTTCAAAATGGCTTGCACCATGTGTAGATTCTATCTGGATATAACCATATTTTTCAAATACTCCACATATCAACCAAGAATTCTTTTACCATGAGTGTGGTTTCTTCTATGGGTTATTTTGAACTACAAATAAACCTATTGAACATAAACTTCTTTGACCAACCCCATGGGTGATGTGGTCGGCCTATTTCACACATGTACATTAAAATATCACTATAGAAACCCCCACATCCATTTTCACATTGTAAATTTTACACAATCACATCACCAATACACTATGACCATCAAAATTCCCTCTTCAATGGGAGTTTCCTATCCTATTCTCCTGTAAGAACCCAGTTTTTACTGCGAAAGACTTTGGAATATTTCTTGATGTTATTATAGAGCAGCGTCCTCAGACGGCATGCGATTCCGATCCCCGGCGTGGCCGGAATTAGATTTTCAGTGTGTTCACACTGGAAACGCCAAATAAATGGGATAACTCCTAAACGGAGATCCAGATCAGAGATCCGAGTGTACGGATGGGTCCGTAATGGGGTTTTTACCCTAGGAACGACATAAAACTTGTCGGAGCGGGATGTTTGGACCCCTCGCTCTCTTTCAGAACATTAAACGGATAAATTAATTAATTAATTAATTCGTTTAATGGTGAAACTCAATTATCTCTTAAACGGTGGCTCAGGTTGGAAAATCGAGGGCATCGTTGAGTCCGGAACATTCCGTTTACCCTAGGAGGGGTGTAAGTTTTGTGGGCACGGCCCGTCTGTGAAAAATGGCCATAGGGGCATTTTCGTAACTTGGCAGCCTCGGGCGCAGTTGTTGCAACTTTTGAACGGGGACTCAGATTAAAATTCTGAGACCTTTGTTGCACTCTAAGAATGGTTTTTAGCCTAGGGGAGCCTTAATCCCGACCCCGCTGAAATTTTGGGTTCGGGGCTATCGGGTGGGCGTTAAGTATTTTCTACTTAAACGCATCCCCTCCCGTCTTCTTCTTCTCCTTCTCCCCCCAAGCTTCCCCTCTCCTCCATCTCCGGTGAGGCTGATCTAGCGAGGCGGTTCTGGTGAGGGGGCTCTGGAGAGGTGCGGTAATGCCGGCGGAACGACCCGAAGCTTCGGTCGAAGCCCAGCGAGGTAAGAGTCGTTTTTGTTTCGTTTTATTTCCCATACCATGTTCGTCCTAATTTTGCATTGTCGAATTGCTGCCTGATCTTCAATCCAAGTACATAGTTGCGTAAATCATGTTCTGAGCTTTCCGGAATGCTATCCGGATCAAATTTTCGACCACCGGATCGTTTCTGGTGGACCTCTGAAGTTTTCCGGCCACGAGGCCAGTTTCCGGCGAGCTCCGGCGGCGGAGCGGCTCCAGGCGGTGGCTCCGGCAGGCGGCGGGCTCGGTGGCGGTGGAGGAGGCCGACCATTCGGTCGGCCGGGAGGCACCTCACCAGTGCGGGGCGGCTCGGTCTCGCCAGCAGAGGGCGCCGGCGAGAGGGACGATCGGGGTCGCAGGCGCGCGACCCCGCGGGGAGACAGGGACCCGCCGATGGCGGGTCTCCGCGTGGACGCGACCGGCCGTGTCGGCCGGTCGGTGGAGGAGCCCGCGCAGGCGCACAGGCCTCACAGGACGCGGCGGGCCGTGGTGCAGTGGCCCGCGGGTCCGGCTGGACCGGGCCCAGCAGCAGGGCCGGTCGGAGCGAGCCGGCCCGAGCTGGGTGGACCGGCCGGACCGGGCCGGCCCGGCCCAGGGGTTATCCCCATTAGAATTTTGGACGTCCGTAACTTTTTCTACGGGCGTCCGTTTTGTGCGCCGTCTATGGAAGCATGGACCTGACGTCGAAGTGGACTTTATGAGGTGGTCTGGGAGTTTTAACTTCTGAGACGAGAGGCTCGGGGGCACGACACGTGCATAAAGACACTTAGCGGGCTTCCCAGGAATTCTTGTTTTGGGCAGCGCAGACACGTACGGAGTCCATTTTTCACGCCGTCAGTGGTGTTGGGACCCTGGCACTGAGGCAGAGTTTTCCAGGCCAGTTTCGGGCATTGAGACTGGAGTTGAGGCGTGAGCCCCACGGCCCATCCTTCGAGCTGTGAGAAGCGTTTGGCACCTTTCTCACTGGACGTCCGTTTGGGGCGTGCGAGTAGTCGATTCTGGGTGTTTTCCCGAGGGCATTGCAATGGCGCAATCCGTCCACTTTAATTCTGCATGGAGGTGCGGGCCCCATGTGGGCCGTTTTGGGAGTTGACGGTGAATTCCAACTCCCTCACCAGGTGTCCGATTCAGACGAGTGGTTAGACAAACTTGTGTACTTTTTCGAGAGGATCGCAACGGTGTGATTCGTTCGTTGTGTTTCGGGACCGGGTTGCAGGTCCCATGAAGCACTGCTCGTGTGCGGTGCGTCAGAATGCACCTTTTTCTTCGGATATTCGTTGCACTCATGTGAGTAGTGCTTTTGATGTGTTTTCCTGAGGGGATCGCAATGGTGTGATGCGCCCGACTATTTTCAGGGCCAAGGCTCGGGATCACGGGACGTTGTTCGGGTGTGAGGCGGTGTTGGCAACCTTTCCATCGGATATCCATTTGAGGCGAGTAAGTAGTCTATCTCGCGTGTTTTTCCACGATGATTACAACGGTACGATTTGTTTGGTTGTGTAGAGCCTCATACACGGTCTTATTAAATGTGGGAATATGAAAGGTGCCCTGGTGGCGGTCCTTCTACCGTGTTTATAGCGGACCTTTGGTGTGTGATCGCGTGCACTTCTGGGAGGGTGAGGTTGGTGTTTAAAGAGATTTGGTTGATTGTGCCTAAGTCGTTGAGGTGGCAGGTTGGAGTTGTTAGGTTACGCTTTCGCGTTGACGTTGGGTGTCATGTGCACGATAGCCTTTGGGCTGGAACGTGGTATACTCTGGGAGTATACGGGAACGTTGGGAGGTACATGGGGATGTTGGTACCTGAGAATGTTTTTGCGCTTGGTTGGGGTTGACTTGGGTCCACACGTCGTGTGGGCCCCATGTGCATGCCATGTTCTGCTTTGCGTACTTTTGACCTCTCGTGACGTGGAGGGTCCCTTTGTTCTCGTTTGTTGACCAGCGGGGTTGAGTTTTTCCCCTGGTTCTGTGCTCGACGGTTTAGATCAGCAGGGTTGAGTGGTTTCCCTTGGTTTTGTTCCGGAGTCGGGTGGTTGCACAATACCCACTTCGTGTTCGATTGGCCAGTGTTTTACCGTCCAGTAGAGATGTCCAGAGCAGTTTTGGGTTTACCCTCCATCGGGGCTGGGCAGTGGTTCGCTCATCGACTTCTTAGGGTTTACCCTCCAGCAGGGCTGGGCAGTGGGTTGCTCATGTACTTTTCAGGGTTTACCCTCTAGCAGAGACTAGGCAGTGGGTCACCCGACGACTCTTGAGGGTCTACCCTCCAGTAGAGATTGGGTAGTGGGTCGCTCGTCGTCTTGATTCAGGTCTACCCTCCAGCAGGGCTGGGCAGTGGGTCGCCTGTCGACTTGTTCCGGGTTTACCCTCCAGCGGGGCTGGGCAGTGGGTCACCTGTCAACTTATTCAAGGTCTACCCACCAGCAGGTCTAGGCAGTGGGTCGTCCGATGATGTATTAGGGTTTACCCTCCAGCAGGGCTGGGCAGTGGGTCCCCCGATATCTTATTAGGGTTTACCCTCCAACAGGGATGAGCAGTGGGTCACCCAATATCTTATTAGGGTTTACCCTCCAGCAGGGCTTGGCAGTGGGTCACCCAATATCATATTATGAACTACCCTCCAACAGGGCTGGGCAGTGGGACACTCGTTAACATTCCAGACTCAGTCCTTTCTACTAGGCTAGTCTGTATCTTTCCTCTGTGATCACCGGAGCGGGACCCTTGGTTGTACGGTTCGGTGATGGAATGACTTTAACTTTGAGGAGACCTCTCGACTGCGGGGCAGTGACGAGGTGTGGTTTGGATTAACCCGGAACTCTCAAGTATGAGGGGAACTTTCCCCACCGAGACGCGTCCTTGTGACGCGACCTAAAACCGTGTGGGAGAGTCAGTGCCGCCCAAAGTGGATAGTGTCGAGGTGCAGTGATTTGATCCTGTGACTTGCAGTTCGGGGTAGACGTGCAGGATGCTGGGCATCGTTGGTGTTTACTTCTCGGACTGTTGGTGACTCACTTTCTTGGGCTAAGCTACAGGACAGAGATCCCCTTACGAACTTGTTTGAGCTTCTTGACAGAGCATATGTATTTGTATATACCTGGTTCCAGTACCCACTCCTTGGGTTTGGTTACTCTCTTTCCAGGAGAGGCTAAGACACACGGGGTATGCCACGTGCTTTCCATATCTAGATTCTCGTTGTTGGATGAGTGTACTATCCTGCTATGGGTAGCAAAGACGAGACGGAAAGTTTATCTTCTCACCGTTTCCAGCTTCTTGTGTCTGGATGAGTCTAACTTCTTTCCTCTTGTTGGGTTGAGCTGGACTCTTTACTATTACTCTTTACTGCACTCTCGGTTGTACTCCTTTACTTTTCCTGTTCGCTCTACTGCTCACCCTTCGGTACCTCCTTTGTTGCTCTCTCGGGCTTTCAGGGTATCCTACTGAGTATTTTTATACTCACCCATTCTTGGGTTTTGCCCGCACTTGGTGTGCCCTTGCAGACGATGGACAGGTGGAGCGTGACTTTCGAGGAGCTTCGGAGCTTGGGAGCTTGGACCGCGTGCGGTGGTCGGAGTCGGGTTCTAGGTGGGGGACCCTTCCAGCTATTTCTTTGTTTACCTGTTGTCGGGTTGTGGCACTTTTCTGGTTGGGCGCTTGTTTTTGCCCTTTTCTTTTCAGTTTACTTTCAGTGCTTTCTTTGTACTTTTAGAGGTCGATGCACATTCGGTGGTATATATATAGCAGTGATCGTACCACGATTCACTGTTTTATTCCACCCTTACACCGCAATTTTAAACTAGTTTTGTAATGAATATTCCAAATATAATAATAAATTTCACTTTATGTTTGAATCAATCAATTAATGTTAATAAATATTATAATGGGAAATATTACTTGTTTTTATTGTTTCAATGTAGGTGGAGGTGATTTGGAGGGCCCTTGATGAAGTGAAAGAAAAATGGGCCAAAATTGCATGGATCCATGGACATCTATCCACTGTTTTGCTTAGTACACGAAATCCGTGCATCTAAATGGGCTTAAATTTTATGTTACTGTCCAAAATTTAATAGTATACATTTCATATTAAGAAACCCAATCCTGATTCGGCTTCTATGGGGCCCATCCGAACTGATCTGTCCAAGCCACCGAATTTGGACCAAGTCAAATGCGGTGTTCTGTATTTTATCAATATCTTGAGCTGTAGTTGTCCAAACGGTGCCAAACCTTTGGTGGAGACATTAAAGAGGTAGGGATACAACTTTTCTATTTTCTCCAAAGCGAGATAAGACTGTCTGAAGGCCGAAACGCATCATTTAAGTGGATTGATGAAATCTGTGTGCCTAAAACCACCTTCCAATTTTCCTATAAAAGGGAACCAAGGGAACCTCATTTGCAAGTTCGGACAAGGAGTGAAGTGCTGCCAATTTGGAGTCCTAGAGGAGTATCCTAATCACCTTGTAGGTTCTGGAGGCCCCTATTCTCATAGGGGAATCAAGTATGAAGAAGGAGTTCCACCTGAGCTTCCTCCTCCTCCCGATGTCGAGCTAAAAGTTGGGTGTTCATTGTGAGGGAGATACACACATGTCAAGGGAGTTCCGATGCATACATTAGCTACTGGTTTGGATTAATTTGGGTGTTTAAACATTTCATTCCATGTATCTTATTTTATTTCATATTTGAATGCTTGATTTGATGCATGTGAGTGTTATGCTCTTAATTTCTAACCGATCGGTGTGAGGTTTTGAGTGCGTGACTTGTGTTGTTCCGATTGGACATCACAAGAATCCTTTTCATACCCACCTTATTGAGATTTAAATATGATTTGGAAGCTCTTATTCAATGCATAAATACTGGACCTTGACAATATGATTGTTACGTCAAGGTTGGGTTCTTAAAGCATTGAAATAAAAGCTTAGGAATTAATCAGGATTCCAATTAACTCCAACCAAAGAATTACTCTAAACCTAAGATGAATCTCTATGAACAATGAACTTGATATGTGTGTAGTGAAATCACATCGACCATTTTATCTCATATTTTTCAAAATCCACTAGGTCACTCAATTTTTAAGCCATTTCAACTAAGTCATTGTTTTAAACTCTTTTCAAAACCACCCCCTCTCTTAGTCATTTTTATTAAAAATACACACTCTAAACCTACCAACGCTCCTTGAGAGACGACCTAGGGTCTACCCTAGACTATAAATCAACCTTAAAAACATAATCAATTTGACGTGTCATGACAACGCGGTCAAATTTTGGCACAGTTGTCGGGGAGCGCTTTGGTTTTTTGTGCGTGTTTTTGATAAATTTTTTGTAATTTTTTTGAATATTTGTTTGTTTTATCTTCTACCTTTGAATTTATTTTTGTGTTCTAATTTATTTATTGTGTAAGTTCTGTGTATGACACATTATACTCTGGGATATCTACAAACTTTCGAACCCGAACCGGAGAGGATCCTACATCAACGAAACCGAGACACACAAGACCACACTTTGAAGGAGGAGACATCAAATCTTAAAATTCTTCTTGATCCTTATTCTTCTTCTAAAACCAAAGTTAAAACTGAACATAACTTGTATAAAATGGCTGAAAATAATATAACACTAAAATAACTAACCTCTCCTGATGTTGATATCCGACCCACATACATTCAATTACAAGGTGAGGCGCCCAATTTTGAACTAAAATCTGGTTTAATTCATTTATTACCAAGATTTCATAGACTGCCTGGAGAAGATCCACATAAACATTTAAAATAATTTCATACTATGTGTTCAACATTAAAACCTGCTAATATGGATGATGAACAAGTAAAACTTAGGTCATTTCCATTTTCATTAGAAGACACGGGTGAAGATTGGTTGTATTATGTTAATTCACCTATTAGAGGTTGGGCGGACATGAAACAACTTTTTATTGAAAAATACTTCCCAGCCTCTCGAACTACAACAATAAGGAAAGAAATATGTGGGATAAGACAATATCAAGGAGAAACCCTTCATGAATATTGGGAATGATTTAAAAGATTGTGTTCAAGTTGTCTATATCACCAAATAAGTGATCAACTTTTAATTCAGTATTTTTATGAAGGTTTAATCCCTATTGATCAAAACATGATTGATGCTGTTGCAGGTGGTGCACTAGTGGATAAAACCCCAATCGCTGCAAGGACCCAAATTGAGACCATGGCACAGAACACTCAACAATTCAGTTCAAGTTCCAGTGTACCCATTCGAGGTGTCCATGAGGTGCAAAGTACTGAATTCAAGAAGAAGGTAGACACAAAGTTTGAAGAGGTGAGTACCCTTCTACGACAACTTGCTCTTTCCCAAGGGAAATTCCAATCTCCTCCTCCCATACATTGTGGTATATGCTATTCTAATACCCACTATTCTGACCAATGCCCCCAATTGAGAGAAACTTTTGAGAGTTATGAGGCAATATTCCCAGGATGCCCCTATAACCAACCCATTAGGCAAGAACCTTACTATCCATCCAACCCTGGGTGGAAAGACAACCAAGCCTATAGGAAAGGGGGTATTCAAACCAGCCTCATCAACCATGGAACCAACCAGGGAAAAGTAGTCATCAACCACCACCACCCAGAAATTTTCAACCACCCCAAAGGCCTTTCCAACAACCCACTCCAAAAACTGAACCTAGCCTAGAAGATATGATGAAACAAATGGATGCCAATAATCTCCAATTCTAACAAACCACTCAGGCAGCCATACAAGACCTCAAAACCCAATTAGGCCAACTAGCTAAATCGGTGGGTGAGATCCAAAGCCATGGTTCTGGTAAACTACCATCTCAACCACTTGTCAACCCTAGGGATAAGGTAAATGTTAGTGTCATCACCCTTAGGAGTGGAAAACAAATTAAAAGCCAAATGAACCCTCCATTAGAGTCATCCTATCCTAAGTAAACCACCATCCCAACCACTGAAACAGGTTCAAATGAGATAGAACCTTGTCTTCAGAGAAGTCCTACCAAAGGAAAGAGTGTGTCTATTGATGAGTTACCAAGCCCAATCATTCCTCTTCCATTTCCCCAAAGAGCCACCCAACCAAGGAAACAAAATAAAACTGAACTTGATAAAGAAATCTTGGAGACTTTCAAAAAAGTCCAGGTTAACATTCCATTGATTGATGTCATCAAGCAAATTCCGAGATATGCCAAGTTTCTGAAGGAGATGTGTACCCATCGAAGGCGGCTTAGAGGTGATGAGAAGGTGAGCCTGGGGAGGAACATCACAGCATTGATACAACCATCACTTCCCACCAAGTGCAACGATCCTGGAACATTCTTGATTCTGTGCACCATAGGGGAGTATTCTTTCTCCAATGCTATACTTGATTTGTGTGCTTCTATTAATGTGATGCCTCACTCCATATACTCTTCTTTGCCGGTCGGTGAACTAAAGCCCACAGGAATAGTTGTTCAACTAGAAAATCGGAGCACGGAACACCCTTCTGGTATGTTAGAGGATATTCTTGTGAGGGTTAAAAATTTAATATTTCCTACTGATTTTTATGTGCTAAAAATGGAAGATGATAGGATGGACATGCCCCAATTATATTGGGGAGACCTTTCTTGAAAATCGCCAAATCCATAATTAATGTCTATAATGGTACATTATCTATGGAATTTGGTGGTGACATAGTCCATTTTAACATCCTTGATGCCATGAAGCACCCCTCAGAAGAACATTCATCTCTCTCGGTAAATTCAATTGATGTACTCCCTTCCCCTAAAATCACTTCATTTTTTCCCCTGATACCCTTTCTGAGTTTTCTTATTTGATTGAAGTTCTTGGTAATGATTCATGTGATGATTGTTGTAGTGGTCTAGAAAAGTGTCATGCATGTTTATTAATTGATAATTTCTTGAACACGGAGGATCACATGAACATCGATGATACTGCTACGCTTGTAAAATCTAATTCCTCATCTGAGGATGATACCATTGAGTAGTTAGATGAGATTAGTGACCTCTCACTTTCACACACTCCCATCAATCCAAAATCCACCTGAATTGGAACTAAAGCAACTGCCTCAAGATTTAAAATATTCATATCTTGAGAATGGAAACAAGTTGCCCGTCATCACTGCTAGTTCACTCCCTCCTGAGCATGAATTGCTACTGCTTGAACTTTTGAGGGAGCATAAACAAGCATTGGGATGGACACTTGCAGACATTCCTGGTATTATCCCATCAATTTGTACACATCATATTTTATTAATTGATGAGGCTAAAACAGTGAGGCAGGCACAACGTCGACTGAACCCAAACCTCTTAGAAGTAGTTAAAAAGGAAGTAACAAAATTATTGGCTGCTGGAATCATTTACCCCATCTCTGATAGCCAATGGGTCAGCCCTGTTCAAGTAGTTCCTAAAAAAATTGTCCTAACAGTAATTAAAAATGAAAATAATGAATTGGTTCCAACTCGTGTGCAGAATAGTTGGCGTGTCTGTATAGATTATCACCGACTAAACCAACACACTAGGAAGGACCATTTCCCCTTGACATTCATTGAACAAATGCTAGAGAGGCTAGCAGGGAACTCCCATTACTGTTTTCTTGATGGGTATTCTGGATACTTTCAGATCTATATTGCCCCCAAGGATTAGGAAAAGACAACCTTCACTTGCCCCTTTGGCACATTTTCCTATAGAAGGATGCTATTTGGCCTGTGCAATGCTCCAGGTACTTTCCAGCGATGTATGGCTAGTATTTTTTCGGATTACCTGGAGGATTGCATGAAAGTTTTCATGGATGATTTTACTATTTATGGATCCTCTTTTGATGAATGTTTAAGTAGTCTTGTTTCAGTCCTACGTCGCTGTATTGAAAAGAATCTTGTATTAAATTATGAGAAATGTCATTTCATGGTGCGACAAGGTATAGTTTTGGGACATGTCATTTCTGGGGATGGTATCCAAGTAGATAAATCAAAAGTGGATGTCATTTCTTCCCTACCATTCCCTAAAAATGTACGTGATGTGCGGTCTTTCCTAGGTCATGCTGGATTTTATCGTCGTTTCATTCATGATTTTAGTAAGATTGCACTTCCCCTCTCCCGCTTACTCCAAAAAGAAAAAGATTTTGTTTTTGATAAAGAATTTGAAGAAGCTTTTAATAAATTAAAATAGAGTCTCACATCACCCCCGGTAATCCAACCACCTCGGTGGGATTTACCATTTGAGCTCATGTGTGACACCTCTAACTATGCAGTTGGGGCAGTCTTGTCACAAAGGGTCGATCGAGCTCCACATGTCATTGCCTATGCCTCACGTACTTTGGACCCTGCCCAAGAAAACTACACCACCACTGAAAAATAATTTCTTTCCATTGTGTTTGCCTTGGATAAATTCAGGTCATACCTTTTAGGGTCCAAATTCATTGTGTTCTCAGACCATACAGCCCTTCGGTATCTCCTAAAGAAACCGGAATCCAAACCACGTCTCATTCGTTGGATACTCCTCCTTCAGGAATTCAATCTAGAAATTAGAGATAAAAAGGGAGTAGAAAATGTGGTGGCAGACCATATCAGTAGGATCCCACCATCCTCCGACATTGTCTCATCCCCCTGTATTCCCATTAATGACATGTTTCCTGATGAGCAATTGTACATAGTGCAAGATGTTATTCCCTGGTATGTTGAAATTGTAAATTATTTGGTAGAATCTTGAATTCCTACTGATTTCAACAAAAACCAAGACAGACATCTAAAACATGAGTCTCGTTGGTACATTTGGGATGACCCCTACCTTTGGCGCACATGTAGCGATCAGGTCCTTAGGCGTTGTGTTCCTGATAGCGAGTTTCAATCTGTCCTTAGATTCTGCCACACTCTTGCTTGTGGGGGACACTTTGGTCCCCAACAGACTGCTCGCAAAGTTCTTGATTCTGGTCTATTTTGGCCAACACTTTTTCGGGATGCCCGTGAATTTTGTAAATCTTGTCCTCGTTGTCAAAGAATGGGGAATGTCTCTAAAAGGAATGAAATGGCACAACAACCCTTGCTCTTTCATGACATTTTTTATGTTTGGGGCATTGACTTTATGGGGCCATTTCCCAATTCTTTTGGAAACTTGTACATTCTTTTGTCCGTTGATTACGTATCAAAATGGGTAGAAGCACGGGCCACAAGGACAGAAGATTCCAAAACAGTTGTAGAATTTTTGAGAACTCAGATCTTTTGTAGGTTTGGATTACCTAGGTTCATTATCAGTGACCAGGGTTCTCATTTCTGCAACCGAAGAATGCAATAACTTTTTGCGTCGGTATGGGGTTGGTCATCGAGTTTCTACTGCATATCATCCATAGAACAATGGTAAAGATGAGGTGTCAAATAGAGAGGTAAAACAAATTTTTGAAAAAACGGTTCAACCCAATAGGAAAGATTGGAGTCTTAGACTTGATGATTCATTGTAGGCCTACCGTACTGCTTTCAAAACTCCCATTGGAATGTCACCCTATCGTCTTGTGTTTGGAAAGAGTTTTCACCTCCCTATTGAGATTGAGCACCGGGCCTACTGGGCCATCAAAAAATGCAATTCTAATCATTCTGGTGCAGGTTCTCAAAGGAAGTTGCAGATTCAGGAGCTAGAGTAAATGAGAAGAGATGCATATGAAAACTCTAGGATTTATAAGGAGATAACCAAGGCTACCCATGACCGTCTTATCCTTAATCGTCAGTTATATATTGGGTAGAAGGTCCTCCTTTATAATGCAAGGATGAAGTTTCATCTTGGTTCAAAATGAAGAAACCAAGCAAACCTTCACTGTCAATGGGCAGCGGCTGAAGCACTTTCATGAACACGTTCTGGAGTCCCCGATGGAGGAACTCCAAATTCAAGAAGCACACTATGAATGACATCCACCAGGTTTTATCCTTCCTTCCCACATTCTCTTTTACTACAGTGAGGACACTGCATACTCTAGGTGTGGGGGGTGGATACATTCTTGGGATAGTTAGGAATTTTCATTGTTTTCTCCTTTTGTTTTCTATTTTTGGCCTTCTTTATAGTATTTTCATTTTCCCCATCAACAATTTCGAAGTTCCATGATTTGGTGACCATAATGTGGGGAAAGTAAAAATACCATAACGAAGGCTAAAAAGAGTATTTGTATGAATTTAACATCACGGAGTGATTTTTAGTGAATTGGTTTTCTGTCAATGATATAAATAGTCGTATCTATGTGAAACCTTTGAGATGATTGATGCCCATTGTGTGAGTAGTTTTTGGAAAAACTGTGTCACTAATATCTCCACAAATATTTGCACCAAACTAAAAAGTGTAATTATTTCTTACTTAATATAAGGTAAATATATGTTGGGTTAATATTTTTCAGCTTTAAATGATATTTCCATATGTTTGTTCCTTATCCGATCTGTTTCATTACTGTACCAGATTGACCTATGCGTGTGTACCTAATGTCCGACTGTTGTATGCCCTCAAAAAAAATGTTGTGTCTTGGCCTGGACAAAAACCACTTCTCCTCAACCTTTTATCTTGTTATAACTATAGTAATTAGTTTCGTGAGGAGATCAAACAAAGGGTTGAGAGATGAGTGTGAGATTTGTTCCAATTGCAAATTCAAAAAAAATATATATAATAAATGAGGGGAGTGATGAAATGTGCAACATATGGGGATATCTAGGTCGGGATCTTATGGTTTGACTTCTGGGAATGCTTAAATGAGTGGGTCTTGAAATATGATTGCAAAGGATGTAGGACAGGTTCGGTGAAAAATCATCTAAAGCTGAATAATGTTAAAATAACCTATATTTATTTGATAGAAAGTGGAAAGAATAGCATGGAATGGTTTTCACACACACACATGGAGAGTTAGTGTAATGGTTGACCTTTGAATTCCTTGCTCATATTGGTGTCATAAATCTCTTTGAATTTTATTGTGATATTATTTATGAGACATCTTTTTCCATTTTCACTGGGAAGAACTCCTTGGTGTGGTTCGTGCATTGATCACTTTACTTGAAATAAAATTTCCTCAAATGCTAAATCTTCAGGATGTTGGAAATGTATATATATATATTCATCATTGTATTTGGATATGTGACTTTTCCCAGGAGTGAAAATGTTTAGGTGTGGGGGTGTGATCGTACCACGATTCACTGTTTTATTCCACCCTTACACCGCAATTTTAAACTAGTTTTGTAATGAATATTCCAAATATAATAATAAATTTCACTTTATGTTTTAATCAATAAATTAATTTTAATATATATAATAATGGTAAATGTTACTTGTTTCTATTGTTTCAATGTAGGTGGAGGTGATTTGGAGGGCCCTTGATGAAGTGAAAGAAAAATGGGCCAAAATTGCATGGATCCATGGACATCTGTCCACTGTTTTGCATAGTACATGAAATCCGTGCATCTAAATGGGATGAAATTTTTTGGGCCTGTCCAAACTTTAATAGTCTACATTTCATATTAATAAAACCAATCCTGATTCGGCTTTTATGGGGCTCATCCGAACTAATCTGTCCAACCCACCGAATTTGGACCAAGTCAAATGTGGTGTTCTGTATTTTATCAATATATTGAGATTTAGTTGTCCAAAAGGTGCCAAAATTTCGGTGGAGATAGTCAAGAGGTAGGGATAAAACTTTTCTATTTTCTCCAAAGAGAGATAAGACTGTCTGAAGGTCGAAACGCATCTTTCAAGTGGATTGATGAAATCTGTGTGCCTAAAACCACCTTCCAATTTTCCTATAAAAGGGCACCAAGGGAACCTCATTTGCAAGTTCGGCCAAGGAGTGAAGTGATGCCAATTTGGAGTCCTATAGGAGTCTCCAAATCACCTTGGAGGTTCTGGAGGCCCCTATCCTCGTAGGGGAATCAAGGATGAAGAAGGAGTTCCACCCGAGCTTCCTCCTCCTCCCGATGTCGAGCTAAAAGTTGGGTGTTTGTTGTGAGGGAGCTACACACATGTCAAGGGAGTTCCGATGCATACATTAGATACTGGTTTGGAGTAATTTGGGTGTTTAAACATTTCATTCCATGTATCTTATTTTATTTCATATTTGAATGCTTGATTTGATGCATGTGAGTGTTATGCTCTTAATTTCTAACCGATCGGTGTGAGGTTTTGAGTGCGTGACTTGTGTTGTTCTGATTGGACATCACAAGAATCCTTTTCATACCCACCTTATTGATATTTAAATATGATTTGGAAGACCTTATTCCCTGCATAAGTACTGGACCTTGAAAATATGATTGTTACGTCAAGGTTGGGTCCTTAAAGTATTGAAATAAAAGCTTAGGAATTAATCAGGATTCCAATTAACTCCAACCAAAGAATTACTCTAAACCTAAGATGAATCTCTATGAACAATGAACTTGTTATGTGTGTAGTGAAATCACATTGACCCTTTTATCTCATATTTTTTCAAAATCCACTAGGTCACTCAATTTTTAATCCATTTCAACTAAGTCATTGTTTTAAACTCTTTTCAAAACCACCCCCTCTCTTAGTCATTTTTATTAAAAATATACACTCTAAACCTACCAACGCTCCTTGAGATACAACCTAGGGTCTACCCTAGACTATAAATCAACCTTAAAAACATAATAAATTTGACGTGTCACGACAACACGGTCAAATTTTGGCGCCGTTTCCGGGGAGCACTTTGGTTTTTTGTGCGTGTTTTTTATAAAATTTTTGTAATTTTTGTGAATATTTGTTTGTTTTATCTTCTAACTTTGCATTTATTTTTGTGTTCTAATTTATTTATTGTGTAGGTTTTGTGTATGAATCGTTCTACTCCAGGAGATCTACAAACTTTCGAACCCAAACCGGAGAGTATCCTACATCAATGAAACCGAGACACACAAGACCACACTTTGAAGGAGGAGACATCAAATCTTAAAATTCTTCTTGATCCTTATTCTTCTTCTGAAACCAAAGTTAAAACTGAACATAACTTGTACAACATGGCTGAAAATAATAGAACAGTAAAATAACTAACCTCGCCTGATGTTGATATCTGACCCACATACATTCAATTACAAGGCGAGGCACCCAATTTTGAACTAAAATCTGGTTTAATTCATTTATTACCAAGATTTCATGGACTACCTGGAGAAGATCCACATAAACATTTAAAAGAATTTCATACTATGTGTTCAACATTAAAACCTGCTAATGTGGATAAAGAACAAGTAAAACTTAGGGCATTTTCATTTTCATTAGAAGACACGGCTAAAGATTGGTTGTACTATGTTAATTCACCTATTAGAGGTTGGGCGGACATGAAACGACTTTTTCTTGAAAAATACTTCCCAGCCTCTCGAACTACAACAATAAGGAAAGAAATATGTGGTATAAGACAATATCAAGGAGAAACCCTTCATGAATATTGGGAACAATTTAAAATATTGTGTTCAAGTTGTCCACATCACCAAATAAGTGATCAACTTTTAATTCAGTATTTTTATGAAGGTTTAATCCCTATTGATCGAAACATGATTGATGCTGCTGCAGGTGGTGCACTAGTGGATAAAACCCCAATCGCTATAAGGACCCTAACTGAGACCATGGCACAGAACACTCAACAATTCATTTCAAGGTCCAGTGTACCCATTCGAGGTGTCCATGAGGTGAAAAGTACTGAATTCGAGAAGAAGGTAGACACAAAGTTTGAAGAGGTGAGTACCCTTCTACCACAACTTTCTCTTTCCCAAGGTAAATTCCAATCTCCTCCTCCCATACATTGTGGTATATGCTCTTCTGATACCCACTATTCTGACCAATGCCCCCAATTGAGAGAAACTTCTGAGAGTTGTGAGGCAATATTCCCAGGACGCCCCTATAACCAACCCATTAGGCAAGAACCTTACTATCCATCCAACCCTGGGTGGAAAGACAACCAAGCCTATAGGCAAGGGGGTATTCAAACCAGCCTCATCAACCATGGAACCAACCAGGTAAAAGTAGTCATTAACCACCACCACCCATAAATTTTCAACCACCCCAAAGGCCTTTCCAACAACCCCCTCCAAAAACTGAACCTAGCCTAAAAGATATGATGAAACAAACGGCTTCCAATAATCTCCAATTCCAACAAACCACTCAGGCATCCATACAAGACCTCAAAACCCAATTAGGCCAACTAGCTAACTCGGTGGGTGAGATCCAAAGCCATGGTTCTGGTAAACTACCATCTCAACCACTTTTCAACCCTAGGGATAAGGGAAATGTTAGTGCCATCACCCTTAGGAGTGGAACACAACTTAAAATCCAAATGAACCCTCCATTAGAATCATCCTCTCCTAAGGAAACCACCATCCCAACCACTGAAACAGGTTCAAATGAGATGGAACCTTGTCTTGAGAGAAGTCCTACCAAAGGAAAGAGTGTGTCTATTTATGAGTTACCAAGCCCAAGCATTCCTCTTCCATTTCCCCAAAGAGCCACCCAACCAAGGAAACAAAACTGAACTTGATAAATAAATCTTGGAGACTTTCAAAAAAGTGCAGGTTAACATTCCATTGATTGATGTCGTCAAGAAAATTCCGAGATATGCCAAGTTTCTGAAGGAGATGTGTACCCATAGAAGGCAGCTTAGAGGTGATGATAAGGTGAGCCTGGGGAGGAATGTCTCAGTATTGATACAACCATAACTTCCCACCAAGTACAACGATCCTGGAACATTCTCGATTTCATGCACCATAGGGGAGTATTCTTTCTCCAATGATATGCTTGATTTGGGTGCTTCTATTAATGTGATGCCTCACTCCATATACTCTTCTTTGCAGGTCGGTGAACTAAAGCCCATAGGAATAGTTGTTCGGCTAGAAAATTGGAGCACGGCACACCCTTCTGGTGTGTTAGAGGATGTTCTTGTGAGGGTTCAAAATTTAATATTTCCTGCTGATTTTTATGTGCTAAAAATGGAAGATGATAGGATGGACATGCCCCAATTATATTGGGGAGACCTTTCTTGAAAACCGCCAAATCCATAATTAATGTCCATAATGGTACATTATATATGGAATTTGGTGGTGACATAGTCCATTTTAACATCCTTGATGCCATGAAGCACCCCTCAGAAGAACATTCCTCACTCTCGGTAAATTCAATTGATGTACTCCCTTTCCCTAAAATCACTTCATTTGTTTCCCCTGATCCCCTTTCTGAGTTTTCTTCTTTGATTGAAATTCTTGGTAATGAGTCATGTGATGATTGTTGTAGTGGTCTAGAAAAGTGTCATGCATGTTTATTAATTGATAATTTCTTGAACACAGAGGATCACATGACCATCGATGATACTGCTACGCTTGTAAAAGATAATTCCTCATCTGAGGATGATACCATTGAGCAGTTAGATGAGATTAGTGACCTCTCACTTTCACACACACTCCCATCAATCCAAAATCCACCTAAATTGGAACTAAAGCAAATGCCTCAAGATTTAAAATATTCATATCTTGAGAATGGAAACAAGTTGCCCGTCATCATTTCTAGTTCACTCCCTCCTGAGCATGAATTTCTACTGCTTGAACTTTTGAGGGAGCATAAACAAGCATTGGGATGGACACTTGCAGACATTCCTGGTATTAGCCCATCAATTTGTACACATCATATTTTATTAACTGATGAGGCTAAACCAGTGAGGCAGGCACAACGTCAACTGAACCCAAACCTCTTAGAAGTAGTTAAAAAGGTAGTAACAAAATTATTGGCTACTGGAATCATTTACCCCATCTCTGATATCCAATGGGTCAGTCCCGTTCAAGTAGTTCCTAAAAAAACTAGCCTAACAATAATTAAAAATGAAAACAATGAATTGGTTCCAACTCGTGTGTAGAATAGTTGGCGTGTCTGTATAGATTATCGTCGACTAAACCAACACACTAGGATGGACCATTTCCCCTTGCCATTCATTGACCAAATTCTAGAGAGTCTAGCGGGGAAGTCCCATTACTATTTTCTTGATGGGTATTCTGGATACTTTCAGATCCATATTGCCCCTGAGGATCAGGAAAAGACAACCTTCACTTTCCCCTTTGGCACATTTGCCTATAGAAGGATGCCATTTGGCCTGTGCAATGCTCCATGTACTTTCCAGCGATGTATGGTTAGTATTTTTTCGGATTACCTGGAGGATTGCATGGAAGTTTTCATGGATAATTTTACTGTTTATGGATCCTATTTTGATGAATGTTTAAGTAGTCTTGGTTCAGTCCTACGTCGCTGTATTGAAAAGAATCTTGTATTAAATTATGAGAAATGTCATTTCATGGTGCGACAAGGTATAGTTTTGGGACATGTCATTTCTGGGGATGGTATCCAAGTAGATAAATTGAAATTGGATGTCATTTCTTCCCTATAATTCCCTAAAAATGTACGTGATGTGTGGTCTTTCCTAGGTCATGCTGGATTTTACCGTCGTTTCATTCATGATTTTAGTAAGATTGCACTTCCCCTCTCCCGCTTACTCCAAAAAGAAAAAGATTTTGTTTTTGATAAATAATGTGAAGAAGCTTTTAATAAATTAAAATGGAGTCTCACATCACCCCCAGTAATCCAACCACCTTGGTGGGATTTACCATTTGATCTCATGTGTGATGCCTCTAACTATGCAGTTGGGGAAGTCTTGTCACAAAGGGTCGATCGAGCTCCACATGTCATTGCCTATGCCTCACGTACTTTGGACCCTGCCCAAGAAAACTAAACCACCACTGAAAAAGAATTTTTTTCCATTGTGTTTGCCTTGGATAAATTCAGGTCATACCTTTTAGGGTCCAAAGTCATTGTGTTCTCAGACCATGAAGCCCTTCAGTATCTCCTAAAGAAACCGGAAGCCAAACCACGTCTCATTCGTTGGATGCTCCTCCTTCAGGAATTCAATCTAGAAATTAGAGATAAAAAGGGAGTAGATAATGTGATGGCAGACCATATCAGTAGGATCCCACCATCCTCCGACATTGTCTCATCCCCCTGTATTCCCATTAATGACATGTTTCATGATGAGCAATTGTACATAGTGCAAGATGTTATTCCCTGGTATGCTGAAATTGTAAATTATTTGGTAGCATCTTTCATTCCTACTGATTTCAACAAAAACCAAGCGAGTCATCTAAAACATGAGTCCCTTTGGTACATTTGGGATGACCCCTACCTTTGGCCCACATGTAGCGATCAGGTCCTTAGGCGTTGTGTTCCCGATAGCGAGTTTCAATCTGTCCTTAGATTCTTCCACACTCTTGCTTGTGGGGCCCACTTTGGTCCCCAACGGACTGCTCGCAAAGTTCTTGATTCTGGTCTCTTTTGGCCAACACTTTTTCGGGATGCCCATGAATTTTTTAAATCTTTTCCTCGTTGTCAAAGAATGGGGAATGTCTCTAAAAGGAATGAAATGCCACAACAACCCTTGCTCTTTCATGACATTTTTTATGTTTGGGGTATTGACTTTATGGGGCCATTTCCCAATTCTTTTGGAAACTTGTACATTCTTTTGGCCTTTGATTACGTATCAAAATGGGTAGAGGCACGGGCCACAAGGACAGATGATTTCAAAACAGTTGTAGAATTTTTGAGAACTCATATCTTTTGTAGGTCTGGATTACCTAGGTTCATTATCAGTGACCAGGGTTCTCATTTCTGCAACCGAACAATGCAATCACTTTTGCATCGGTATGGGGTTGGTCATCGAGTTTCTACTGCATATCATATACAGACCAATGGTCAAGATGTGGTGTAAAGTAGAGAGGTAAAACAAATTCTTGAAAAAATGGTTCAACCCAATAGGAAAGATTGGAGTCTTAGACTTGATGATTCATTGTGGGCCTACCGTACTACTTTCAAAACTCCCATTGGAATGTCACCCTATCGTCTTGTGTTTGGAAAGAGTTTTCACCTCCCTGTTGAGATTGAGAACCGGGCCTACTAGGCCATCAAACAATGCAATTCTAATCATTCTTGTGTAGGTACTCAAAGGAAGTTGCATATTCAGGAGCTAGAGGAAATGAGAAGAGATGCATATGAAAACTCCAGGATTTATAAGGAGTGAACCAAGGCTGCCCATGACCGTCTTATCCTTCATCATCAGTTCCATATTGGGCAGAAGGTCCTCCTTTATAATGTAAGGATGAAGTTTCATCCTGGTTCAAAATGAAGAAACCAAGAAAACCTTCACTGTCATTGGGCAGCGGCTGAAGCACTTTCATGAACCCGTTCTGGAGTCCCTGATGGAGGAACTCCAAGTTCAAGAAGCACACTATGAATGACATCCACCAGGTTTTATCCTTCCTTCCCACATTCTCTTTTACTACAGTGAGGACACTGCATACTCTAGGTGTGGGGGGTGGATACATTCTTGGGATAGTTAGGAATTTTCATTGTTTTCTCCTTTTTTTCTCTTTTTGGACTTCTTTATGGTATTTTCATTTTCCCCATCAACAATTTCGAAGTTCCATGATTTGGCGACCATAATGTGGGGAAAGTAAAAATACCATAACGAAGGATAAAAATAGTATTTGTATGAATTTAACATCAGGGAGTGATTTTTAGTGAATTGGTTTTCTGTCAATGATATAAATGGTCGTATCTATGTGAAACCTTTGAGATGATTGATGCCCATTGTGTGAGTAGTTTTTGGGAAAACTGTGTCACTAATATCTCCACAAATTTTTTTACCAAACTACAAAGTGTGATTATTTCTTACTTAATATAAGGTAAATATAGGTTGGGTTAATATTTTTCAGCTTTAAATGATATTTCCATACGTTCATTCCTTATCCGATCTATTTCATTACTGTACCAGATTGACCTATGCGTGTGTACCTAATGTCCGACTGTTGTACGCCCTCAAAAAAATGTTGTGTCTTGGGAAGGTCAAAAACAACTCCTCCTCAACCTTTGATCTTGTTATAACTATTGTAATTAGTTTCATGAGGAGATCAAACAAAGGGTTGAGAGATGAGTGTGAGATTTGTTCCAATTGCAACTTCAAAAAAAATATAATAAATGAGGGGAGTGATGAAATGTGCAACATATAGGGATATCTAGGTCAGGAGATTATGGTTTGACTTCTGGTAATGCTTAAATGAGTGGGTCTTGAAATATGATTGCAAAGGATGTAGGATAGGTTCGGTGAAAAATCATTTAAAGCTGAATAATGTTAAAATAACCTATATTTATTTGATAGAAAGTGGAAAGAATAGCATGGAATGGTTTTCACACACACACATGGAGAGTTGGTGTAATGGTTGACCTTTGAATTCCTTGCTCATATTGGTGTCATAAATCTCTTTGAATTTTATTGTGATATGATTTATGAGACATCTTTTTCCATTTTCACTGGGAAGAACTCCTTGGTGTGGTTCGTGCATTGATCACTTTACTTGAAATAAAATTTCCTCAAATGATAAATCTTAAGGATGTTGGAAATGTATATATATATATATATGAATCATTGTATTTGGATATGTGACTTTGCCCAGGTATGCAAATGTTTAGGTGTGGGGGTGTGATCGTACCACGATTCACGGTTTTATTCCACCCTTACACCGCAATTTTAAACTAGTTTTGTAATGAATATTCCAAATATAATAATAAATTTCACTTTATGTTCGAATCAATCAATTAATTTTAATAAATATTATAATGGGAAATGTTACTTGTTTTTATTGTTTCAATGTAGGTGGAGGTGATTTGGAGGGCCCTTGATGAAGTGAAAGAAAAACGGGCCAAAATTGCATGGATCCATGGACATTTGTACACTGTTTTGCATAGTAAACGAAATATGTGAATTTAAATGGGATGAAATTTTGTGTACCTGTCCAAAATTTAATGGGATATATTTCATATTAAGAAACCCAATTCTGATTCGGCTTCTATGGGGCCCATCCGAACTGATCTGTCCAAGCCACCGAATTTGGACCAAGTCAAATGAGGTGTTATGAATTTTATCAATATCTTGAGATGTAGTTGTCCAAACGGTGCAAAACTTTCGATGGAGATAGTAAAGAGGTAGTTCTAAAACTTTTCTATTTTCTCCAAAGCGAGATAAGACTGTATGAAGGCTGAAACGCATCGTGCAAGTGCATTGATGAAATATGTGTGCCTAAAACCACCTTCCAATTTTCCTATAAAAGGGCACCAAGGGAACCTCATTTGCAAGTTCGAACAAGGAGTGAAGTGCTGCCAATTTAGAGTCCTATAGGAGTCTCCTAATCACCTTGGAGGTTCTGTAGGCCCCTATCCTCATAGGGGAATCAAGGATGAAGAAGGAGTTCCACACGAGCTTCCTCCTCCTCCCGATGTCGAGCTAAAAGTTGGGTGGTCGTTGTGAGGGAGATACACACATGTCAAGGGAGTTCCGATGCATAAATTAGCTACTGTTTTGGAGTAATTTGGGTGTTTAAACATTTCATTCCATGTATATTATTTTATTTCAGATTTGAATGCTTGATTTGATGCATGTGAGTGTTATGCTCTTAATTTCTAACTGATCGGTGTGAGGTTTTGTGTGCGTGACTTGTGTTGTTCCAATTGGACATCACAAGAATCCTTTTCATACCCACCTTATTGAGATTTCAATATTATTTGGAAGCTCTTATTCCATGCATAAGTACTGGACCTTTACAATACGATTGTTACGTCAAGGTTGGGTCCTTAAAGCATTGAAATAAAAGCTTAGGAATTAATCAGGATTCCAATTAACTCCAACCAAAGAATTACTCTAAACCTAAGATGAATCTCTATGAAAAATGAACTTGAGATGTGTGTAGTGAAATCACATCAACCTTTTATCTCATATTTTTCAAAATCCACTAGGTCACTCAATTTTTAAGCCATTTCAACTAAGTCATTGTTTTAAACTCTTTTCAAAACCACCCCCTCTCTTAGTCATTTTTATTAAAAATACACACTCTAAACCTACCAACGCTCCTTGAGAGACGACTTAGGGTATACCCTAGACTATAAATCAACCTTAAAAACATAATCAATTTGACGTGTCACGACAACGCGGTCAAGCAGCTACACTTTACTCTGCTTGTCTTTTCTTTTACTCTGCACTTTTGCATTGAGTATGCTGCATGTGTGTGTACAGGTACTTAGGTAAAGGCCTCCCCGAGTTTTTGTGCCTTCAGCGCTGGTCTCCAGCCCCTGGCCTATGGGGGCGGGCTTGGGGTAGTTGCGGCTCGAGCCCGGGTAGGGTCGGGTCTTGACAAAGTGGTATCAGAGGTGGTTCGTTCCTTGGGATGTTGTTCGGACGTCCCTAAAATAAAAGGAATTGGTTGGGATTTAGGGAAACAGTGTTAACGTGTCTCGAGAGAGGCTCTCAGGCCAGGGAGTCCAGTGATGGTGTGGCGTCCGACGTATCCATTCACTAGGACCCTAATAACCCGCTTGTCGACTCGGCATACTGAGACACTTATTGCTAGGAAAATTGGTTTGTGCATCACATAGGATTGAGTCTTTGACTGTCCTTATTGAGTCAGCTCCCCATCGTTGTTATTGGTATATACATATATTCTCATCTGACCGCGGAACTCCTTGATAATATTCAGGATGTCTCCGCGAAGACAGCCATCCAAGATACCAGCTTTGGTGCATGAAGATGACCCTGTGAGCTACGAGGCCAAAGTCCAGGACCCATCATGTGAGCCCCTTTCTCCAGGTGGGTTGGTAGTAGCACCCCCACCTGTTGAGCAGTAGACAGCTTCAGCAGAGCAGGTTGAGCTTGAGCACAGGTTGAGCGCGCTCCATGAGTTCCAGCGGTAGATACCACTGAGGTTCAGTGGTGAGCCAAACCCTCAGGCAGCAGAGGTTTGGTTTGAGACAGTGGTTCACTTTTTTAGGCTTGTGCAGACGCCGGCAGATCAGAGAGTGGCTTTGGTAGCCAACCTTTTTCGTGGATTAGCTTGGCGTTGGTGGAGTCTGGTGACTCAGTTTCTTAACGAGTCGTCACTTTCATGTTACGACTTTCAGCTGTTGTTCCCTGAGGAGTTTTACCCATCCTGCTTGCGCTCCGTCCGAATTCGGGAGCTTTCGCAGTTTCAGCAGGGAGGGATGATGGTGGCTGAGTACGCGACTAGTTTAGCAGACCGTGCATGTTTTTATCCGGACTTGGTCCGCGATGAAGAATTCTGAGCACAAAAGTTCAAGCAGGGTCTCCATAGAGATATTTGTGATATCATAGTACCCTTGGGAATTTACACTTATGCCGAGGTGCTAGAGTAGGCATTAGTGACAGAGAGCTTCCTGTCACATTTTGCGGTTGGTAGTGGTAGTGGGCATGACGGAGCCGAGACATCTGCCATAGCTAGTAGGCGCCGGATGACAGAACCTCGATGCAGGTGGCCTTCCCACTGCCGGTTTCGGAGACGTGGTCGTATACCACTGTGGCGAAAAGGCGCAGGGCCTCAGCCGAGGATGACCTTCCATGAGTGGATTCTGGGCCATGGTTGTACACCACAGTGGCGCCGGAGGTCACAAGGGAAGCCCAGAGAGCGCCGGTGTTATGCTTGTGATGGGTGAGATCACTTGGCATGAAACTGCCCAACCCGAGTTGCTGAGAGCTTCGGGCAAGCAGCAGGCACACCACCATAGTAGAGGCAGTGCCGTGATCGGAGTAGTGCCCAGAGAGGTGGTGCTAGCAGAGGAGCGGGAGGAGATGGAGGTGGGGGACGACGTTACGAGGTCTTCCCATCACCATCAGGTGGTCCACGTCAGGCTCCGGGAACTGACAGATGGGACCACGGACAACCGCGAGCCTTGGATGTCTACGATCCTGCAGATCATGGGATGATGAGAGGTACCACTTGAGACTCTTCTACTTCTTGCAGTATAATTGTTAGACTCTGTGTGTGAAGTGATTTTTCTCCCCGCTCCTTGCTTGAGTTGATATCAGGGTGACGCAGGGTGTCAGGTGTAACCCTATGTTGGTAAAGTATAAGGTGTGAGACCCTTCTCTTTAGTCGATGGTGGTGACTCCTTCGCCTTTCGTGCATGTAAGAGAGTCTTGGTCATGAGAGATCGACTGTGAATCTTGTGTGACCAGATATCCTTGGGTGCTTCACCATATGGATATTTTGAAGGAGGGAATTACCGGGCCTTGTCCCATGTCCAAGCGGTGATTCCTGTCACGACGTGCGACGTAGAGGTTTTACCGGGGAGGTGATCTACCCCCGAGGTCCCTCGGACCGTTTGAGACCGTGCAGAGGGATGGCGAGGTTCTCTACCACCTTTCCCTAACCCTAAAGGCTACTTTGGGCGCGTGACGTCTCCCACGTGACTCACTCGAGAAGAGGTGTGCATGCTCCTATGCACGATATCGGTGAGGGAAGACTTCATGTGAATAGATCAAATCCTTTGGTCTATGTTTGGTGGCGTAGAGCTGTGCGAGAGTTCTTCTGGGTACGGGGGAGCCAGGTGTGGGCTTAGTACCCCAAGTTGTTCCCTGGTTTTACTTTTTGAGGAAGAAAATCTTGAAGGAGGGAATGATGTAAGAATCCAGTTTTTACTGAGAAAGACTTTGAAATATTTCTTGATGTTATTCCAGAGCAGCTCCCTCAGACGGCGCGCGATTCTGAGCCCCAGAGTGGCCGAAATTAGATTTTCAGTGCGTTCACACTGGAAACACCAAATAAATGGGATAACTCCTAAACGTTGATCTGGATCAGAGATCTGAGTGTACGGATGGGTCCGGAATGGGGTTTTTACCCTAGGAACAACATAAAACTTATCGGTGCAGGATGTTTGGACCCCTCGCTCGCTTTCAGAGCGTTAAACGGATAAATTAATTAATTAATTTATTCGTTTAATGGTGAAACTCAAGTATCTCTTAAACGGTGGCTTGTGTTGGAAAACTTAGGGCACCGTTGTATCCGGAACGTTCCGTTTACCCTAGGAGGGGTGTAAGTTTTGCGGGTACGGCTCGTGTGTGAAAAATGGCCCCAAGGGCGTTTTCGTAATTTGGAGGCCTCAGATTAAAATTTTGAGACCGCCGTTGCGCTTGGAGTGTGGTTTTTATCCTAGGGGAGCATTAATCCCGACCCCGCCGAAATTTCAGGTTTGGGGCTATCGGGCGGGCGTTTAAGTATTTTCTACTTAAACGCATCCCCTCCCCTCTTCTTCTTCTCCTTATCCCCCAAGCTTCCCCTCTCCTCCATCTCCGGTGAGGCCACTCCGATGAGGCGGTTCCGGCGAGGCGACTCCGGCGAGGTGCGGTAATGTCGGTGGATCGACGCGAAGCTCCGGGCGAAGCCCTGCGAGGTATGAGTCGTTTCTGTTTCGTTTTATTTCCCGCACCATGTTTGTCCTAATTTTGCATTGTCGAATTACTGCCCAATCTTCGATCCAAGCCCATAGTTGCGTAAATCCTGTTCTGAGATTTCTGTAATGCTATCTGGATCGAATTTTTGACCGCCGGATCATTTCCGGTGGACCTTTGAAGTTTTCCGACCACGAGGCCGGTTTTCGGCGAGCTCTGGTGGCGGAGCGGCTCCAGGCGATGGCTTCGGCTAGCGGCGGGCTCGGTGGCGGCGGAGGAGGCCGACCATTCGGTCGGCCGGGCGGCACCTCGTCGGTGCGGGGTGGCTCGGGCTCGCCAGTATAGGGCGCCAGCCGAGGGCGCCGATGAGGGGGACGATCGGGGTTGCAGGCGCGCGACCCCACGGGGAGACCGGGACCCGCCGATGGCGGGTCTCCGCGTGGATGCGACCGGTCGTGTCGGTCGGTCGGTGGAGGATCCCACACAGGCGCGCGGGCCTCACTTGAGGCGGAGGCCCCCGGGTCCGGCTGGACCGTGCCCAGCGGCTGGGCCGCGGATCAGCAGGCCGGCCGGAGCAGGCCGGCCCGAGCAGGGTGGACCGACCGGACCGGGCCGGACCGGCCCAGGGGTTATCCCCCTTATAATTTTAGACGTCCGTAACTTTTTCTACGGGCGTCCGTTTTTTCCGCCGTCTACGGCGGCACGGACCTGACGTCGAGGCGGACTTTATGAGGTGGTTTCGGGAGTTGTAACTTCCGAGACGAGAGGCTCGGGGGCACGACACGTGCGTAAAGCAGCTTAGCGGGCTTCCCCAGAATTCTTGTTCTGGGCGGCGCGGAAACGTTCGGAGTTCGTTTTGCACGCCGTCAGTGGTGTTGCGACCCTGGCACTGAGGCGGAGTTTTCCAGGTTGGTTTCGAGCATTGAGACTGGAGTTGAGGCATGGGCCCCTCGGCTCGTCCTTCGAGCTACGAGCAGGGTTTGGCACCTTTCTCACCGAACGTCCGTTTGGGGCGTGCGAGCAGTCGATTCTAGGTGTTTTTCCGAGGGCATTTCAATGGCGTAATCTTCCCGCTTTAATTTTGCACGGAGGTGCGGGCCCCACGTGGGCCATTTTGGGAGTTGACGGTGAATTCCAACTCCCTCACCAGGTGTCCGATTCGGATGAGTGGTTAGCCAAAATTGTGTACTTTTTCGAGAGGATCACAACGGTGTGATCCGTTCGTTGTGTTTCGGGACCAGGTTATGGGTCCCACGAACCACCGCTCGTGTGCGGTGCGCCGGAATGCACCTTTTTCTCCGGATATCCATTGCACTCATGTGAGTAGTGCTTTTGACGTGTTTTCCCGAGGGGATCGCAATAGTGCGATGCGCCCGACTGTTTTCGGGGTCGAGGCTCAGGATCACGGGACGCCGTTCGGGCGTGAGGCGGTGTTGGCGAAATTTCCGTAGGATATCCGTTTGAGGTGAGTAAGTAGTCTATCTCACACGTTTTTCCATGAGGATTACAACGTTACGATCCGTTTGGTTGTGTGGAGCCTCATACGCGATCTTATTAAATGTGGGAATATGAAAGGTGCCCCGGTGGCGGTCCTTCTACCGTGTTTGTAGCGGACCTTTGGCGTGTGATCACGTGCACTCCTGGGAGAGTGAGGTTGGTGTTTAAAGAGATGTGGTTGACTGTGCCTCAGCCGTTGAGGTGGCAGGTTGGAGTTGTTACGTTACGCCTTCGCGTTGACGTTGGGTGTCGTGTGCACGATAGCCTTTGGGCTGGAACGTGGTATACTCTGGCAGTATATGGGAACACTGGGAGGTACATGGGGATGTTGGTACCTGAGAACGTTTGTGTGTTTGGTTGGGGTTGACTTGGGGGCCACACGTCGTGTGGACCCCATGTGCGTGTCATGTTCTGCTTTGCGTACTTTTGACCTCTCGTGACGTGAAGGGTCCCTTTGTTCTCATTTGTTAACCAGTGGGGTTGAGTTTTTTCCCTGGCTCTGTGCTTGACGTTTTAGATCAGCAGGGTTGAGTGGTTTCCCCTAGTTTTGTTCCGGAGTCGGGTGGTTGCACGATACTCACTCCGTGTTCAGTTGGCCAGTGTTGTATCGTCCAGTAGAGATGGCCAGAGCAGTTCTGGGTTTACCCTCCAGCGGGGCTGGGCAGTAGGTCGCTCATCGACTTCTTACGGTTTACCCTCCAGCAGGGCTGGGCAGTGGGTTGCTCATGGACTTCTCAGGGTTTACCCTCTAGCAGAGACTAGGTTGTGGGTCACCCGACGACTCTTGAGGGTCTACCCTCCAGCAGAGACTGGGCAGTGGGTCGCTCGTCGTCTTGATTCAGGTCTACCCTCCAGCAGGGTTGGGCAGTGGGTCTTCTGTCGACTTGTTCTGGGTTTACCCTCCAGATGGGCTGGGCAGTGGGTCACCCGTCGACTTATTCCAGGTCTACCCTCCAGCAGGGCTGGGTAGTGGGTCTCCTGATGATGTATTAGGGTTTACCCTCCAGCAGGGCTGGGCAGTGGGTCACCCGATATCTTATTAGGGTTTACCCTCCAGCAGGGCTGGGCAGTGGGTCACCCGATATCATATTATGAACTACCCTCCAGCAGGGCTGGGAAGTGGGACACTCATTGACATTCCAGACTCAGTCCTTTCTACTAGGCTAGTCTGTGGTTTCCTCCATGATCACCAGAGCGGGACCCTTGGTTGTATGGGACGGTGATGGAATGACTTTGACTTTGAGGAGACCTCTCGACTGCGGGGTAGTGGCGAGGTGTGGTTTGTCTTGACCCGGAACTCTCAAGTACGAGGTCCACTTTCCCTACTGAGACGCGTCCTTGTGACATGACCTAAAACCATGCGGGCGAGTCAGTGTCGCCCAAAGCGGATAGTGTCGAGGTGCGGTGATTTGAGCCCCTGAATTGCAGTTTGGGGTAGACGTGCGGGATGCTGGGAATCGATGGTGTTTACTTCTAGGACTGTTGGCGACTCACTTTCTTGGGTTGAGCTACGGGACGAAGATCCCCTTACAAACTTGTTCGGGATTCTTGACAGAGCATATGTATTTGTATATACCTTGTTCCAGTACCCACTCCTTGGGTTTGGTTACTCTCTTTCCAGGAGAGGCGAATACATGCGGGGTATGCCACATGCTTTCCGTGTCTAGCTTCTCGTGGTTGGACGAGTCTACTATCCTACTATAGGTAGTGAAGACTCGACGGGAAGTTCATATTCTCACTGTTTCCAGCTCCTTGTGTCTGGACGTGTCTACCTTCTTTCCTCTTGTTGGGTTGAGCAGGACTCTTTACTGTTACTCTTTACTGCACTCTCGGTTGTACTCCTTTACTTTTCCTGTTCGCTCTACTGCTCACCCTTCGGTACCTCCTTTGTTGCTCCCTCGTGCCTTCGAGGTATCCTACTGAGTATTTTTATACTCACCCCTCCTTGGGCTTTTCTCGCACTTGGTGTGCCCTTGCAGACGACGGACATGTGGAGTGTGACTTCCGAGGAGCTTAGGAGCTTGGGAGCTTGGACCGTGTACAGTGGTCAGAGTCGGGTTCTAGGTGGGGGACCCTTCCAGCTGTTTCTTTGTTTACCTGTTGTCGGGTTGTGGCACTTTTCTGGTTGGGCGCGTGTTTTTACCTTTTCTTTTCAGTTTACTTTCAGCGCTTTCTTTGCTCTTTTAGAGGTCAATGCACATTCGGGGGTATATATATAGCAGCTGCACTTTACTCTGCTTGTCTTTTCTTTTACTCTGCACTTTTTCATTGAGTGTGCTACGTGTGTGTGTACAGGTACTTAGGCAAAGACCTCCCTGAGTTGTTGTGTCTTCGGCGCTGGTCGCCAGCCCCTGGCCTATGGAGGCGGGCTTGGGGTAGTTGCGGCTCGAGCCCGGGTATGGTCGGGTCGTGACATCTCCATCCTTACCACAGACACCGCTGGGGTGTGGCATTTCCCATGTTGGGAAATTCCTTCAAAAAATATAGTCCACCGTGGGAATGGCCATGTATGGATCCAAAAATCATACAAGATCCATCAACACTTCATGAAAATACTAAATCATTATGAACTACCCATGATGTTTATAAACTTGAATATAATTTCTCAGGGAATCATCTAATTTGAATTTGAATAAAATTTATGTATTGAAAATAAAATCCAATACACTAAATCCTATGCTCTTAACCAATTATTTAACCTCACATATCAAAACAATCATCACAACACCTCTTGGGATCAATGATTACTATAGTTTGCCTTTCGATAATTTCCCTCCACCATAATATTTTTAACATTAGGATTCCTATTGTAAGGATTTTCTTTGAGTAAGTCTCAATGACCACTGCACTCTGAAAAGTCCTTGTGAAGGGGGGATAATTTATATGGATTATATTCCATACCTAAAACTCCACCACATTCAATGTGGGACTTATGGTGTAGATACCATGATGTGTCTTCATGAGCCACACCATATGACCTGGGATTATAGTGTGTCCTCACTTTCCATGCTGCAAAACATTATGATCAAGTGGTGGGGCTACTAAACCCCTACCCCTAGTCCTATTGAGTATGTCCTACATTCAACTGTGACTAAAAATACCACCCTTGGCACATTACCTTTCTATCTTAAGCTTCCATATCCCTTTGATATCCATGTAGGATCCTTTTTTAGCACACCGCTCCACCATGATATTATCCACATTAGGATTCCTCTTGCATGACTTTTCTTTTAGTGGGGATCAATGAACACTACACTCTGAAAAGAATTTATGATAGGGGAACACTTCTAATTAATTATATTACATCTCTAACACTCCCCCACACCTGATGTGACTCTCAAGGTGTAGTTACTAGGGTGAAACATCATTGGCCACACCGTAGGACCAGGGATTGTGGTGGGGCCTCACTTACCGCACGTAGCACACTATGATCAAGGAGTGGACCTGCTAAACCCATGTCCTAAATATTGTATTGTATGTGTTGTATTCAATAGGAACCAACACCTTACACCCATATATCATGTTTCTATACAGATGATGTAAAGGATGAAGATGGACTAAGAATATGTGAAGCTAGTGTGTCTTGTCCAGAGCTGCTCCTTGATGATACATGGTAATGCTTGGTGGAGCATGGTGGTTCATGATGGTGGAAGTAACTATTTTAGCTATTAATCGATCTAGGATTACATTCAGTGATGGCTATCTGGTGTCTTGTTTCTGTTATATTTAGTGACTTATTGGATGTACATCTACTTTGTGCTTTCTTATAAGGCTATATATTTGTATTAGATGTCTCACACATGTGTTATATACTATTCAATTTTTATATTTATATCATAATAGTGTAATTTTTTGTTTTATATATTGGATTTATGTATGTTTTGAGGACGTTATAGGCTAATACCACCCATATTTCTTGATATACCTATTTAGTGCAAGCCACCATCCCCTGGTCTATTGGAGGTAGGCATGGGGTGGTACTCTCGACTTACCATTGGCTTGGGTAGGGCCCTGGTGGGTTAGGTCATGTCATGGGTAGTGATAACCAATCCACTATGATTGGGTTGTAGGTAGTGATTAAAAATCTACTATGTTATGATATTATTGGTAGATACAATTAACATATTTTACAATCACATTACTTAATTATGTGACACATTCCTAATTTATATTTCCATGTCTCTTAATTATTGTCTTATGATTCTTCCTTTTCATTCCAAGATATATATAATGTTCATAGGGTAATCCTTTATATAATCTAAAAAATTATTTATGATTATGTTATTAGGTCACATGATCAATTTTCCTTATTTTACAACCTTATTTCATTAATCATTCAATTTCTATCATGTCAATGATTCGCACATGTTTATAATTAATTAATAAATCCTTTGTGTCTTATTGATATGTTTACCCTGTATGTTTGAACTTACCCCTTTCATATGTTTCCCAATTTCTATAAGAAAATTTGATACAAGGTTATGTCTTGAAAGGATTCATGTGTGGAGAATTTTATGCATGAAATGTATGTTTCACTATGGAATAATATGGATACTTAACTAATATCCTAATACATTAAAATTTGTGGTCTTAGGAGTGATTTTAATATGGAAATGGTATGTGTAATCGTGTAAAATGATATTTGTTTTTTTGGGTCATGTCAATCAATATTAGATTATTTGTGTAAAGTATGTACTTGGTGTATCAAATCTAGGAGTGTAGGTCTGTAGTGCATCATTTATTATCGAAGTGGGGATTATTATTTTTTATTAATTTTATAATAATATTAAAATGAGGATAAATTAAAATAAACCTTGTTTACACTAAAATTGTTATATTTTTAACTATAAGTGTTATTGGAGAATTATTCATGAGATTAATTCTATATATTCATATAATGGTTTTCTCCGATCATATCAGATATAAGAATTACTCACGAGACCTCCAGCTGGATGGCGGACGGGTAGCAGGACTCTCCCCCACGGTGCGACGAAGATGGAAAACCCTAGGGTCGGTGACGATGGCGATCTCGCACTTCCTCGGATTCACGAAGCTCCCTTATCCCGGAGAAAACGCATCGGCAGATTCGTCCCTGTCGCACGACGCTGACCCTCGCACCTTCATAGATGTGAGGAAGACGATGAAGCAGGTCTTGCGAACAAGCTTGGCTTCTAGATCTACCATGGAACATGAAAGGCCAGACTCGCGAACGGCCTTGGCATCTAGTTCTACTGCGTAACACGAAAATCTGGACTCGCGAATGGCCTTGGAATCTGGTTCTACTGTGGAGCACGAAAATCCGGCCTCGCGAACGGCCTTGGATTCTGGTTCGACTACGGATGATGAAAAGGTGAGACCTACGGCCTCTAATCTTGTGTTGGCCTTTTGTTTTGTTGCTGGATCTATAAAATCGGGACCTCCGACATCGCATCTGGTTACGGGTTCTGACGTAGTGGCCGGATCTGATGCACAATTATCTGGGGTCCATAGACCTATCATTGAGGAAACTCTCCACAGCCGGAAGGAAACAAAAGGGTTCAAATTGAATCCCTTGAAGGCGGCGATGAAACACACCGGAGGAACGTATGCGGATGCCACTAAAAGTTGTGCAGATTTAAAATCTAGTGGAGCTAGAGATTTTAATCTTATTAAGGATTCGTCTTCGGGAAGAATACTTCACAAGGGTTCGTCAGCCCATGTTGAAACTAATCTTGCAGTGTTCATCGAAAGAATGAAAATTGGAAACCACTTGATGATATGGTCAAAATGATCTCAATTCTGTTGAGTTTCTCCGATTGGAAATGTATCTCTCTTGGCCGAGGTTTTTTTTACTGTTTATTCCCTTCATAGGAACTTAAGCTACGAGCATGGGGCACGGGTTCGCTGCAACTGAAACCTGGATGGCTTCACTGACATGAATGGTCTTTGAACTTCAATGTCTCACACACTCGAAACGCATTTTGTCAGGTCTGGGTGCATCTGCATGGACTTAATTGGGTTTTATGGCACCCGAAGATGTTGCATGATATTGGCGCAGCAATTGAGACTCCTATCCGGTTTGATAAGGAGACTGAGGATGTTCGGTTTGGGAATTTTTTCAGGATGCTAGTAGATATTGATCATAGATCCACATTGATTGACAAGGTAACCCTTTTGAATCCCTTTGATAACATTCAAATCGATGTTGAGTACGAAAGAAATCCTCTATTCTGTTCTAAATTCATGGCTGTCGGGCATTCTTTGGAACAATGTTGGAAGAAAATCTTATGTGAGGGGTGTGGGTTGAGAGGTCATCCTATCAACCTATGCCGAAAGAGGTCAAAGATCAAAGCCTAAGACTTTCCAAAAAACATTGCTCATGATAATCCCACTGAGGAGCTAACTAAGCTCCCTGATTCCCAAGAGGCTGAGGGTAATGAGCTGATAGTAGAGGATCGACCAAGCGATTCAACTAATGTTGATGCCTCCACTTTTGGACTCAAACAGAAATCTTGGGCTGCCATTTTCTCAGAAGAGATGAATGTCACTGATGCAGATTTTCCTAGAAATTGACAAAATTCTAGCTTGCATCAAGCTCAGCCTCAAGCCAAAGGCAATGGAAATAAAGTGTTGGTTGAACAAGTCAATGAGAAAGAGATTGAGGAAGAGGTTGATCAATAGCTTCATTGTGAAAAAATGGAAGTAACAGTAAAGGTAAACAAATTTTGGAAGTGTCACTCCCAAAATTTTTAATGCTTCATCGAAACTTGACGTGGATAATGAGGGCTTCCGACTTGTTTCCTACAAGAAGAGGTTGAGCAAACAAAGGAGGAGACCAATCTGGTGTCTCCTACACAAATTGGAGAGGTTGAGGGGATGAGGCACAACTCTCCTAAAAAGAATATTGAGAAGTAGACAAATAGCTCGGACTTTGACAACACTGATGTTGAGACCCTTTTTGAGAGGATTAAAACTCTTCAACCAAGTGGAGGAAAATCTAGAGGTCGGGGGTGAGGTTGCAGAAGATAAATTGCTGAATGGAATGCGCTACGTGCGGAGGAAATAAGGATAAGTGAAAGATTGATGAAAAATCTAGGTCACTAGCTTCTGTTATTTGCACTTTGTTTTGTACTCCCGTACCATATCTGGTTCTTATGTTTTGCTTTATTATTTTCAATAAAAGAGGCCTTGCCTCCAACTTTTTCAAAGAAAAAATAATTACTCACACTGACCATTTTCATTTTAGTAGATGTCTAGAAATATGTGGAATCAAGTAAACGGAGGACATGATAGACAACGTAATATATGTCCCAATGATCTCTGTATATAATGAGATCTAGTATGGAAAACATTAAGGTTGTACTTATATAATTATGCCAGGTTATGAATAATAACATGAATCATTTAGAACTCCAAAACTTACAGTTATTCCTTCATATCTATAATATTAACACCCTTTAGTGTATATCTTAATTTATTAATGGCTGAAGAATGGATTATTATGATAGATTAAGTATGTTTTTAATGATTTAGACATCAATAAGTTATATTTTTTATGCACTGTTTGAAATATTAAGTGGATGAATAGTGTTCATGATCTAAACCTAAAAATACATTAAAGGAATTCCTTTAGAAACTCACTCACTTGTATGATTCTTACAACTTATTAAATAGTAATTCCTTTAAAATGGTTGAGATAAATAGAAATCATAACATTATGAGGGAAATAAAAAAGATTTCAATTTGATGATCGATTTATCAATATAATATATATCTATACCCATCATAACATTATCATTAAATGTTTTCATTGGTGAGAGAAATTAAAATTTTGAAGATGAAATTTTTTATTGTAGTGAAGGGGAATGGAACACTCTTAATATAAGTATAAATTTTATTTGTCACATAATGAAGTTGTTTTTTATTTATTTTATATAGAATATAAATCATGGATAAAAATTATATTCAGTAAAATATAAATGGAACATTATATCATATCCTCAAAACATAATATTAAAAATAATTGGTGAATAAATTCTATAAAATTAATAAAATAATAATGGTATAGTAAAAACAAGTAAATAAAAACAATGCATGACTAAAATAATTTCCCTTATGATCTCCCATTATAATCATACAAATGATTATAACTAGGGATAAAATATGAATCATTTAACATATAGTATAAATTTCAAATAATGGAATAACATAAATGATTTTAGATATATATAAGTTTGGTAATGTGAGAGATTTATTTTTTTAGCCAAAGTAATCTTAGTCCATTGTAAGGATTAAATTTAGAAAACATGCTTCTGATGGTTTGATGGTTGATGGAGAAATATTAGCTGGGTGGTTAGACTACTAGAAGATATAGGCAGCTCAAACTAGAAGATGCAAGAAGAATATAGTTTATCAGTAGGATCCTTATGATAGAAGTGAAGAAGAAGCTAAGGATTTTCCATCCAATGTCCTGAAGGCCTTCAATTTTTTTTTTATTTTGATAAAACCCCCTTTTAAGGGAAGAAGGGGGGGAAACCCAAGACATTAGATGGTTTCCTTTATTTAACAATGGTTTTATTACATTTTAATATAAAATGAATCAATTGTAATCTTTTGATTCCATTGAATAAAAGAAAATAAAATAAAATTTACCCTATATTGTAGGAAACATGTCTGAACCACATGATCCACATATGTTTTTCTTTTTTCTCTCAGTGTTTTCTTTCAATTGTTATCCATTAGTTCTTTTTTGTTTCATTTTGGAGGGTTTACATTATAGTGTGATGCCATGGGTGTAGATTGTTTTCCATGTTTCAGGTATCAAAGTGTGGGGTTCATTTTGGAACTTATGTTTCCACCTGGTGATGTTCCAATGGTCACATTTTCTTGTATTTATTGAAATATGGTCATAGACTAAAAATGTGGCATCAATGATCATGGTTGGATTAATTCTAGATGACCAGTCCCTAGCCAAGGTGATTCAGAGCTTAGTTCAATAGAATTATTATACCCTTGTACTTCAAGAATAATATAGGTTGTAATTCTTAATAATATTTCTTCATTGATTAGAATTAATGAGTGTTTACTTGTTTTTGAGAGATAGTGATGAATGAGAGTAAGGTATGGGTGGAGAAATTCTATAATGGCATAATATTTTAGTAATTACATTTCCTTAATTAAGTACTGTGTTATTATATTGTTCCAAACACAACACTAAACAAAAAAAATGAATACCTTAATTCTATTATAGACGTTAATTTTTTGCGTATCACTAAAATTAACCACTTCATAAAAACTATATAAAAGGGTATTATAAAAAAATGTCATTTTATTCTTAGATATATATGTTCCATTAAATTATTTTATGTTCTTATATCCAAATTAATTTTTTTTCACATTTATAATTTCAATTTGAAAAAATTAACAACATTTTCAAATTTATTAGGGTTGTATTAGCTTAATATTAATTTTTGGAATTTTTTTAAAATATTTGATTTTAGGTGAATAGTACAAAAATATCACGTTTGAAAATATCATTTCTTTTGTAACATCACTTAGATATAAGCATAACCTAAAACTCAAGAAAACTTTTTCTTGACCAAATATATGTATTTTAAGTAACATTATATATTTTAAAATATAATTTTTGAATTGCGAACTAATATTGCATATTTTAAAACAAAAGTAATATTTTCTCAAATATTGTTTTAAATACATTATACATTAGTATTTTAAAATTATTTTTCATCGATTGAATCAAATGAAATGGATTTTAAATTTAAAAATAAAGTGGTTCCAAATTATCTAATAAGGGAAACTTTATTTTTAGGAATAAAAATTAAGTCACTTTGGTTAAATATTAGTTAACCTGGTAAAACATTTATTTTTCATAGAATAATACTTCTCTAAAAATATTTCATTTTTAAAATTTAATTAATAAATTTTAAATTAAATATCTATTTTATGTTTAAACATATATTAAAATGAATTACCACTCATTTAATGGGTAACCGATTTTAAATAACATTAATAACATATAATGATTAAAATAAAACTTTTATTGAAAAAAAAATTAAACACATTATATGTTTTGATTCAAAAGTTAATTTTCTTCTATATACAAATTAAATCAGGATAAATGGAAAGAAAATTTAGATTAAAAACATATAAATTTAGTAAGGGCATACTTATATTTTTATTAATAAAATAATTGACATGGTTAATATTTAATTAAGAGTAATAAGTGTTAAAATGACTAATCTAAAGTTCCTTAGATATGGACCTGCCTGAGAAATCTATGAGTCATCCAAAAAATGATTTATCGGATTTTTTTGTACTGTTTTCACCACCATTGAGGGAACCAGTAATTCTCCCACATGATTAGAAGACCAGGAAGAGCTTTGCGAATCTCACAAAGCAGTTCAAGAAGTGGATGAAAGTATACACTCAGTCTAATGAGTTTTTAAATGATATTAGAGACCATGCATGTTAGATTGAGAAGATTATTCAAAATAAAGTGCTAGAAAGGGTAAAAAAACCAATAAATGGTTCATAAGGTTTTATCACTCTGAATCCCTAGAAGACCCGAAAACATAGAGACTATTATAACATAGAAAGGACAATAGTTACAAGATCCTTTGATGTCACAAGGCCTCAAAATATAGATTCCACCACACAACCAACAGAGGATAAACCTTCTTGCACCGATAGCAAATATGTCCCAACATGATATATTTTTGATGAAGATGTTGATCCCACTTTGAAGGATTCTTATCAAGTCATGGAGGATCTGGAGGAGGAATTAATGACCTATATGGAGGAATAAGACGTAGTGATTTTACAAAAAATAAAAAGATGGTGAAATCACTGCCGAATTTTATCTTCAAGTTAGAGAACATATTCTTTCTAAAATGGAAGGAGAGTTTAGAAGAAATCCCAAATTTAAATACAATGACATACCTTGTAAATGACACAATTATTTTGTTTTAGTGGATATTTGTGGATCTTGTGGTGATTTTGTTATAGGGCTGGAGCAGTAGGTTTTAGACTTGTTGAGTTATGATGTTTCTTGAGCTGTTGTGGGATTCTCAAGTAGCTTGGTCACATCCTACACATGGAGTTTTAGATGATCTTTCTGTTTGATCCCTTTCTAAAAGGCTAGTACAGTGATGCTGATGGATTTGCTTTGACAAAGTTGTTTTCTTAAGAGTTTGTAATATAAACTGATTTGATGAATCTCAACCTATCTACTATGGAGGGATTAAAATGTTGCATTCGGGGGCTCATTAGAGATGGTAATTCTATTTTTGTAATGATGCAGTGATGGGAAATCACTTCTTCAAGTCATCCCCAACCACAAAGATGGTGGTTTGATTAGCAACTGGAATGGCTCTGCAGACGGGACTCTTACAATGTGCACATTTAGATGGTTCTTGTGTCTCTAATTTTGTATTTACCTCAATACTTTGTGTAAGCATGTTACACCTCATGTATGTATTGTCAACTTTTACTCTTTTAATAAATTTCTAGAGGCATGAATTGGGTGACCAATTCATCTCATTTTTTTCAACAAAAAAATACTAATCTAAAGTTGCTTAAATTTTCCTAAATTACCATGACCCTTAGACCTTCTAGAAAACATTTTTTAGATTTTAATGTATTACCTAAATTTCTTACCAACTATCCCTCACCTAACCTACCTATATTTAATGCCTTTACATTCTTACCCCTTTCCATTCTTTTCCATAGAAAAGCCATCTTCCTCACTTTTCAAATGGGGGTCACTTTCACTCTTTCAATACTCCACTCATATTTTAAAATTTCTTAGAAACCATAGAAAAATTTTATATCCTTGATGTCCTTTACACACCCTAGTTACCCTGGTCACTACAAAATATCCTATGTCCTTCAAATCTAATTCCTTCATTAATAGGACTTTTAAGGTCTCAACTTAGGTATCACATATTTCTTAACATTTATTTCATATTATTTCCTTTATAAACCAACCATAACCATAGTATAATAATAACATCACCACCATGAGTGTGTTTAGATGCTAATATAATAATGGTATAACCATTATTTATTCTCTTCCAACTACTAAGACAAACAGGAATCGTTGTCAGTGTGTGTGCATGGATTACCGCCACTAAGAATATACACTTTCAGTTTTTCATCACCACCAATAATTGATGTTACTAATTATTTTTTAAAGAATAAATATTATTTATATAATGTATTTATGGTCCTCAAAGGATCACTTACTATCCACCTTCTCCCCACTCATTTGTTGGGTAATAAAAATGTTAATCGTGTGTTGTGCAGACTATCATCTCCATGAATAAAGGTGTTTGATTTACCTTCACTTACAAACAAGGATGGTGTTAGTTTATAGTGGATTTTTATATATAATATATACAATTAAGATATATCATTAATATTTTTATTTTTTTGTAACACAAAATGTGATGACTGTTATAAGGTAATATGTTAATATCAATAAAAACCAAAATCTATTTCATTACAATTTTCATTTTCATAAAATGAAACTAAAAATCCCATGTAATGGTATTATAAAATTTTAATTATTTATAAAAAAAATTATAATACATTGAATAGTTTTTACATTTTTAAATTATTATCTATGGTAAAAAGAAGGAAGATCAACACCTATTTTATAAACCCAGTTTGAAACGATTAAGATTATTAACACCTCATGTTCAAAATAGATTATAATAATCTAATACATAAAGACATTTTCTGTTAATAAAGAGTAAGAATAAAAATATATTATAATAAGGTTCATAAATAGGTAATTAAGATTTTTTATCTTTAGGATACAAGAGGTTGAAGCAATATATGGAAATCATGGGTAAAGGTATGGGACTTGATAAATCAAAATCCTTTGTTTGAGCTACTACATTTATTATTGGACATTTTTTTTGAGGAATTCCATTTTTATTAATTTTATTTCCTTATTTATAGGTAAAAATATTTTTGAACCAAAATAAATTTCATTTAAGGTATTATTTTTATTTCTCTTAGAATAAAAGGAGGACTTTTTTTAAATGGACTCATAACTATGACTTTTACAATAATGAATATATAATGTTTTCAAAAAACTCTTATCATGATTTGGTTCTCATTATATTAAAAATATATATCTCTCATAAAGTGGTGTTTTATATTTTTATTATGTTATTTATTCTTTTTTATAATGATATTTTGATATCTTATGATGTCTAAAGTTCATGTTATGTGATATGTTTAAGAAACCCATTCTTTTTTCATGGGTTATTTTAGTTGTGATGATGAATGTTTTTTAGTGTAACACATGTATGGATGATAATGGGTGAGGTCATATATTACCCACAAATGTTTTGGTATAATCTTATATCCCATGATATTTTTAGGTGTTAGCATAATGGTTTTGTTCACATGGGTGTGGGTATGATGTTTTTTCTCACATTTTCAGGCATGGATATAATGAGTTTGTTCACATAGGCATTGGCATAATGGGTTTTCTCATGCATACCATTTCAAGTATCTTGCACCTTATTTCATGTTCGCATGTTCTATATTTTATCTTTTATGTTTCCTTAATGATTTATTTATAATATTATGTGGATCCATCATGTTTTTTTATTATCATACATGGTATTATGATCTCTTATTTAGATGTTTATTTTTTCCTCATATTCTTCTTATTCTTGTGATCTAATACTTTATGATATTTATTTTACATTATTGAGAGTTTGAGCTCACAAATTTGTAATGTTTCCATTACCTATGTTATGAAGATGATTAAATCTTATGATATGTCCAGTAAAGGTTCTAGAGGATCATATTTATGAGAAAATTTTTGTAAGAGTTATAAAATTAGATGTTTATGTAACTAATTTCCAAGACACTAAACCTTTTGGTCCTCGTATTATGATACTATTCTATGATGTATTATTTAGATCATGAGATTAATATATTATTTATGTTATGTTTATCTTGAGTCACTTTTATTGGTATTATATGAGGGTTTAGTAATTTTTGATATTGGTTTAGTTGTTTTTTAGAGATTAGTTTCGAGAGAATTAATGAAAATCCTAAGGATAAGTTTAAGATAACATATTTATGTTTTGGTAAATTATAAATTATGTATTTTTTCTAGAAAAAAGTCCTTGTATAGATACTAAAAGTGTATATGGTTTTGGAACAGATGAATCTAAGGGTAACATCTTCTAAAAGAGTTAGTCAGGTATTACTCAATTATCATTCTAGTGCATGGTGAAAGGGACCTTACTGCGCACCTAGTTTAACATACCTATGGGATATGATTTGGTTAATCAAAATATTTTTACAAACCATTATGAAGGATTTGAATATGTATATATAAATAGTTCAGTTAGAAATCGAATCATGGATAATGTTGATTGAAACCTAGATATTCATAGGATGACGTATGGAAATAATTTATGAAATTCATCCTCTATGCTTATAGTTTCCTTTTATGTATAATCATTAATTTAATCATAATAATTCCTTGTTTTTCTTTATCCAAGGTAATGGTGGGAACCCAAAAGAACAAAGTTAACAATGGGTATAATGGGAAATGTATAGAATGAGTCGTTAGGAAATATAATGATATTGGGGATGGAATGAAAAATCTTGTGACTATTCTCACCTAACTATCTTAAGTTTTGGGAAACAAATGAAATCATGTTGATCTCTCAAATGTACCAAGGAGGGATAAACTCACTATCGAGTCATTTATGAGGCAACATCCACCCACTTTTAGTGGGTATTCTAATCAATTATTTTTTTGCGCAGTGGGTCATTTAAATGGAAAATATAATTTCCATTCTCCAGTTCTTATACCATGTGAATGTTTTTTCATCTATCATTTAGAATTTGATGCTAAACAGTGGTGGAGTCTCATTAAGAACACCACATAAACAGAGGATATATATGCTATTAAATGGGAAGAGTTAAGTAATATATTTCTTTATAATTATTTTACAAGGAATATTCTCACAAGAATCAAATGGGAATTCATTGAATTGAAGTAAAGGAAGGATGAGTCTATTTGGTCATATGAAGAAAATTCCACAAGAATCGTGAGGTATGCCTCTAGTTTTATCTATGATTCCAAGATTAAAATCGACTAGTTCTTTAATGGATTAAATCCAAGGCATCAAAGGGTGTTATCCATAAGATACTTCAAAACCTATGATGAGATAGTTCAATGTGATGTTATAGTTGATATAGAAACTAGAACCTCTCAATATTATAAGGAAAAGAAAAGGAAATAGGAGTATCATGTAAGCACCGATGATAAGATTAATTTTTAGAAGAAATCCCAATTTATTACATGAAATAAATTTTGGAGGAAGAAACCGAGTATTTATCTCAAGGGATCAAAGAAGTGTTTCATGTGTGGTAAAGAAGGACACTATTCCCACAACTATTGAACCAAAGCTGAGATGATAATTAACATAATATAAGATAATAATGTCTCTTATAAGGATTCACCCACACTACAATGCTTCATGTGAAAGGAGTTACGAAATTATGATAATCAATTCCCCAACCCTTGGTATAATTAATAAAATATTCCCCAATAACCTCCCAAACCAAGGGAACATGGAAGGGCATTCACAATCATTACCACTAAGATAGATCATGATAATGAAGTGATGTGTGGTGAACTAAATCTATCTTCTAGATCTTTGTATAATATTTTCCAATATGTTTTGATTGAGATTTGAGGGAGGATACTTCATGATGATCTAATTCTACCTCATTTGGTTTAATTTTTCATTATATTTTTTATGGATTGGATTTCTCTACATAAATCACATATCAACTTTCAAGATAAGGAAGTCTCATTCCATATACCAAAAACATCCAATTATCATGAATTTATATAAGGATGATTATAAAATCCTTGTGGAATAAAAGTCTATAATATTGGTTATAGTACCCAATAGTAAAGGGCTCTTGTCACAAATGATCACAGAGTTAGTGAACATTGATGACATGAAAATTATATGAGAATATACTGATATATTTACAAATGAAATTCATGGTCTTCCCCTAGATCATGAGGATGAGTTCTAGATTGAATACATACCTAATATATTCATATCTTAATGAATCCATATAGAGTGGATCTCATTGAATTATAAGAGTTGTGGAAGAAACTATAGGATAATTTGGACAAGGGTTTCATACACCCTAGTTCTTCACTGTGGAGTGTGACGGTCCTATTTGTCAAAAAATAGGATGGATCAATGAATATTTTCATTAATTATCATGATATTAATAAAATCATGATGAAAATTTATCCTCTACCATGTATCAATGATCAATTAGATCAACTCTAAGGAGCACAATACTTCTTGAAGATTAACCATAGATTTAAATACCATCAGTTAAGAGTCAAAAGGGAGGATATATCTCATGTGGATTTTCATACAAGGTATAGAAATTATGGGTTTATAATGACATTGGTTGGAATTACCAATTCCCCTTATATCTCCATGGATCAAATGAATAGAGTCTTTAGAGACTACCTTGACCAATTTTTGGTTGTCTTTATAGATGATATTCTTATATATTTAAAGGGAAAGTAAGATCATAAATATCATTCATAAATTGAGTTAAATACCTTGAGAAAGGATAATTTGTATGACATGTTCATAAAATGTGAATTCGGGTGAAAAAAAGTGTCATTATTGGGAAACATAATCACAAGAAAGGGTATATCATTAGATCCATAAAAGATAGAAGTTATCAAGTAAGATCCAAGACTAACCACTATAACTGAGATCTATAGTTTTCTTAGGTTAGTAGAATATTACTAATTCTTTGTGAGAAATTTATCATGGCTATCAAATCCATTAACGAAGTTGAAATGGATGGTAATAAAGTTCCTATGGAAAGTGGAATATGAATTTTTTTTAAGGAAATAAATAAAATTTGGGTCATTTCCCCCATACTTACATTACCGTATATGGGGAAAGTGTTTGTAATATACATTAATGTTTTAAAAAATGGTCTAGGATGAATCCTCATGAAAAATGATAAGGTAATTTCTTATAGTTCATGACAATTAAAGACTCATGAGAAATATTACTTGATGCATTATTTATAGATGGTGGAAGTGATCATTTCATTAAATAATTGGTGGCATTATCTCTATAAGAAAAAGTGTGATATATATACTAATAAAAAGATCTTTAAATATATATTCACATATGAGTTAAGTATTTTACAAAGGAGTTGGTTGAAGTAGATAAAAGATTATGACTACTTAATACATTACCAACCTAGGAAAGAAAATAAGGTGGTTGAGGCTCTAATCAGGAGAGATAATGCTACTTTATCCATGATGAGGATTAAAAAATACCCAATACTCGTTGATATGTAGGGAATGAATCTTGATATTATAATAAAGGGATATAAATCATATCTTTTCCAGCTGATTTCTCAACCTTCAATTCATATAATGATTAAATAATTGTTAAAAATGATATAGAGATATAGAAAAAATTAGTGAATATTCTAGATTTCAGCTTTGATAAAGATGGAATTCTAAGGTTTGGAACCTGGATATGTGTCCCATCAAAGATGGAATTGAAGAATGAACTTTTAGATGTATATAGACCATCCTTTTCTATATATCTAGGAAGTACAGATATGTATAGATACCTAAAACAAAACTTCTTGTGTTATAGTATGAAGAGATATATTCCAAAGTATATATATTGATTCTTGGTATATCAGAAAATTAAGGTGTAATGAAAAATGTCAAATATTATGTTGTAACCATTACCTATACTATTATGGAAATGGAAAAACATCACCATGGAATTCATAGTAGGTCTCCCCAAAATGTCCAATAGCCATAATAATATTTGTTTTGTTGTATATATCCTTACAAATTCAATGTGTTTTATTACAATCAAAGAATATTTCTCCCATGACCAACTCATCAAGATATACATAAGGGAAGTGGTGAGGCTACATGGAGTTCCCCTATACACTGTATCTTATCAGTATCTAAGGTTTACCTAAAGATTATAGAGAAGTATTTAGATATATTTAGGGAAAAGGATAATCTTTATCACTATATATCATCCTAAGACATATGGTTTGTTTGATTAGACAATTGATACTCTAGAGGATATGTAGATATTGTGTTTGATGGATTTAAAAGGATGATGGGATCAACACCTCCCCCTTGTATAGTTATCATATGAAAATAGTTTCTATGATAGCATTCAAATGGAACCATATGAGGCTCTATAAGAGATGTAGGACTCCAACATACTAGGATAAAGTTTTAGAGATGAAGTCAATAAGTTCTAGTCTTCTCTAAGAAATGGAGGAGAAGGTTAAGACTATTCAGTGGAATATGAAAGTGCAACAAATTTGATAGAATATTTATATATATAATCATTGATAAGATCTAATTTATAAAGTTGATGATAGGTTATTTATTTGAATATATCTATATAAATGGCTCATTATATTTGGGAATAAAAGTAAATTAATCCCTAGAAACATTGGTCCATTCAAGATCCTTGATTATGTCAAGGTCGTAGCTTATCTCTTAAAACTCCCTCCTCACCTCACCCAAGTTCATGATGTTTTCCATGTGTTGTTATTGAGGAAGTTCATACTAGATCTATCACATATGCTAAACTCATAATTTTTTTTAACTAAAACATGAACTCTTTTATGAAGAAGAACCTATGGAGATTTTGGATTGATGAGATAACATGTTGCATAATAGGACCACACATTTGTTCAATGTTCTGTGGAGAAATCATAAGTTTTAGGAGGTTATTTTGGAACCTAAAAAAGTTATAATAGAAAAGTACCATCATATTTATCCTTCCTTTTAATAAAATTTTGAGGAAGAGATTCATTTAAGGGGGTATAAAGAAATAAACCAGGATTTCAGTAATTACATTTTCTTAATTAAGTACTGTGTGAGTAGATTATCTGGTATGAAAAACTAGGGAAAAAGAATTTATAACTTTATTTTTATAATAGGTGTTAAATTGGAAGGTATCAACATAAGTATCAACTTTATAAAAACTATTTAAAAGTTTATAATAAAACAAAGGCCACTTTATACTTAGAAATAAATGTTTCTTAAAATTATTTTATGTGATATTATATACAAATTAACATTATCACTTTTATAAGTTTAATTTTACAAAATTAACATCAATTATTTATTTCTCCTAGATATATTCTCTTATAAATATTTTTTTAATTTTCTAAAATAATTATTTTTTAGGTGAATAGTGAAAAATAGAAATGATGAAAATATAATGGATTATGTAACATAACTTGTATATAATCATAACATAAAACTTTGGAATCCTTTTTCTTAAGTAAATATATGTCTTTTAAGTGATATTAAATATTTTAAAATATCATGTTTGAATTACAAACCTTTATTTTATATTTTAAAATATAAGAAATATTATCTCAAAATTTTTTTTGAATACATTATACATTGGTGTTTTAAAAATAGTACTTATTAATCAAATTGATTGAAGTGGATTTAAAATTTAAAATTATTGGGACCAAATTATCTAATAAGGTCCATTATTTTTTGGTGTAAAAATTAAGTTAACTTGTTAAAATACTAGTTACCTTGGTAAAACAATTATTTTTCATAGAATTGAAATTTTCTAAATATTGTGTATTTTTAAAATCAAATAATTTAAATTTAAATTAAATATTTAATATGACGATTAAACATATGTAAAAATTAATTAACACTCATTTAATGGGTGATCAATGTGAAATATGACTAATAACATTTAATGATTAAAATGAAATTTTCTAAAAAATGGGTTTTCAACACAAAATATGGTTTGATATAAAATTAAATTTTTTCATATTTAAAAATTAAATTAGTATTAATAGAGACCAAAATAAACTTCATTGCATCATAATTTTTTAATAAGGGTATACTTATATTTTTAGTAATAAAATAATTAACATGATTAATATTTAATTAAGTGTAATAAGGGTTTAAATAACTAATATAAGGTTGATTGGATTTTTCTAAATGAATATCACATTTATAAATTATAGATATAATTTTTTTTATGTTTTAATGTCTTACCTCTATGTATTAACAACCTTTCCTCACCAATCTCACCTAACTCAATTCTTTTCCGCGGAAAAGTCCCTATTCCTCACTTATAAAAGGGGGATCACTTCCACCCTTTCAATATTCCACATATATTTATAAATTTCCTTGAAAACCTACCCAAATTTCCTCTTTTTGAATTTATTTATACTCCTTAGTTCTCCTAGTCACCAAAAATTAAATTAAGTCCCTCAAATCTATGGCCTTCATCCAGAGTATGTTCAAGGTCTCAACTTAGGTATCACATATTTCTTAACACTTCTTTATTATTGATTAATTTAAAAACCAAACATAAATATATTATAATAATAACAATAGAATCATGATATTGTTTATATGTTATTATAATAATGGTACAACCATTATTTATTCTCTTCCATCTATAAAGAAAAACAAAAAACATTATTATTATGTGTGTGTGGATTACCACCTCTGTGTAGCAATGCTTTCTTTTTTTCATCACCTACCCACATGGATGTTATTAATAATGAAATTGAATATTAAATATTATTTATATAATATATTTATGATCTTTAAATTATCACATACAATCCACCTTCTCCCCTCTCATTCGATGGGTAATGGAAATGCTAATCATGTGTTGTGCGGACTATGCCTCCATGAATAAACCCGTTTCATTTTCCTTCACATCCAAACATGGATGGTTTTAGTTTATATTTGATGAGTATATATAAAATACATAATTAATTTGTGTCATTAATATATTTATTTTTGGATAACATAAAATTTTACGAGCAATATTAGGTAATCTGGAAATATTGGTAAATAACCCAAAACTAGTTCATTATAATTTTTGTTTTCATGATACACAACTAAAACTCCCATGTAATGCTATTATAAAATTATAATTATTTATAAAGAATAATTTATTGAACCTTTAATGTTTTGTAAATGATGGTATTAGAGGGAAAAAGGAATATCAACACCATTTTTCTGAACCTAGTTTAAAAAATTTAAGATTATTAACACCTGATATTGAAAAGAATTTATAATAATATAATACCTGGAAAAAATTATTGTCAATGGAAATTATAAATAGAAATATATAATAATAAGGTTATGAAATAATTAATCCAAATTTTTATATTTATGATACAGGAGGTTGAATCATTCTTTAAAAATAAATGCTCATGGTAAGGGGATTTGGAAACTCAAAATCATCTCTTTGATTTACAAAATTTATTATTAAACATATTTTTCCAAAATTTCCCATTTTAACTGATGTTATTTTTTAATTTTTATAAAAACTAGTTTTTGAACCAAAATAATTTTCATGTAAGGTATTATTTTTATTTATCTTAAAAACAAATGAGACTTTTTGAAAAGGTACAGTAATCTATGAATTTTACAATGATGAATAGAAAATGTTTTCAACAAACTATTTTAATGACTTAGTTATCATTATATTAAAAAGATTTATCTATTATAAAGTGATGTTTTATTTATTACATTATGAACCATATTTTATAATGATATTTTGATATCTAATTATTTCTTAAGTTCATGTCATGTGATATGTTAAGGAAACCCATTCTTCTTCCATGGTTTATTTATGTTATGATGATGATTGTTTTTAAGTGGAACACATATGTATGGATGATGATGGGTAGGGTCTTATTTCTCCCACCAACTCATTGGTATGATATTATATCTTATGATATATTAAGGCATGGACATGATGGGTTTTTTCATACATCCATGGGCATGTTGTATTTGATCTATTTTTCAATCCTAGACATAATGAGTTTGTTCACATATGTGGGGTAATAATGGGTTTTCTAACACATGTTTTTCGATGCTTATGGATCTACTACATTATCGAGTTTATCAAATTATGAAACATTTAAAAGTTTTTTATTTATAAAGTGACTTTATAGGGTGATAACTCTAGAAGTATGGTCTCCAACTAATCATATAAAGGACTTTAATACTATTTAGTGTCAATTAGAATCAATGAAGGTAAACTTTAAAGACCTTATTAGGGTGTTGTTTATACTTTATTCACTCCCAAATTCATAAAATGGGATAGTGACCACTTTGAGTAACTCTATTGGACAAAAATACTTGAATGTTACCTTTTTCCATGAGTTGATCTTGAATTAGAAGATTCATCTGAAGGAGAGTCATACATCTCTCAAAAATACATATAATAAAAAAGGATGAGGATATAAAACTAGATGAAAAGTTAATTAGAAATAGAAAAAAGGATAATATATAATAAAAGTAGATCAAGATAAGTTGATCCCTTATATTATAACTTTAGGAAAAAATTCCACATTAAAAAATACAATAGTGAAAAGGGAGGGAAATTCAGAAGGCTTTCCTCAAGATGAAAATATGTGAATCCTTTATTGAAATATTTGAGAATATTTCTCCTTAGTTCAACTAGTTAATTGTGATATTTAGTAATAGATTCTAAATCATCATTATATTTTATTTATATTTTGGCTAATGACCTTGGATGAGTAGCACATGAGCCTTAGCCTGGTTGGTAAGGACTCCGTAAGTACATCTGAGAGACCCAGGATCAAATCCAAGCAGAGACATTATTTCCAGGTACTGTAGTAGTACTGTAGCAGGTACTATAGTGGGTACTGTAGTAGGCATTGTAGCAGGCACTGTAGTGGGTACCGTGCAGTACTGTAGTAGGTACGATAGCAGGCACTGTAGTAGGTACTGTTTGGCACTGTAGCAGCTGGGAATATGCCCCTGTTTGGGCCTTCAGGCCACCGATTTGGTCCCTAAGTCCTTTAAGGCCTTCGGGACACACAGGCCTTCGGGTCAGTAAGGCCTTCGGGCCACCTTAAGGCCTTCGGGCCACCTTAAGTGCAGATGAAAACCAGAAAACCTACGAGGAACAAAATCTACAAGGAGGATGAGCAATGAGATTTCCCCACAACAGAAGGCTAAACGGATTGTAAGAATGAGAGGGTATGGAAACTGCCATCAGTACAAGCCTGTGCATGCACGGGAATTCCTAGCCGAAGAGCCATGTGAAGGTGGAGAGCTAATTTCACGTTGAAGATGATGGGGAGGAGCAGTTCCAAGTAGTTAGTTTGGGTTGTATGTAATGTTTGAAGCCTACAGGCAATTGAATTCATCTAAGGCCTACGGGACATGTAATACCTATGCCTACGGGCCTTGTAAGGGTTCCACCTCACCCCTTGAAAGGTGGATTATCAAAATCAATAAAAAAATGAAGGCCTTCAGGCCATTGGAGGAGGACCTTGGATGAGTACATAAGTCATCCTATGGGATGTTTCCCCTCGGTTAAGCTAGGTAGGGTAATATCGGTTGTTTGGGTGGGTTTATTGGTGTGTAATTTTTTTCCAAAATCTGAAATTTTATTTATTGATGACCATGTTAGCTCTATTTTATATTTTCTATCCTTGACCGCCTAGAATTCCATGACATTGATATATTTTTATAAAGTATGGTTACTTTTATCTTCAGTTTCTTTCTAGATTTTCCTTAAAACAACTTTAACTTCAATTTATGAATGATTTTGTTAAATTAAAATACATTGTAGTTTTACTTGAAATGAATCTTGAATTTTTGTAAGTGGGTTTTTTTCAAGGTAAAATTCTTTAAACTTGTTTTAAATGATAAAAATAATGAAAACAATTTTTCATATCTATTTTCAAACTAGCATGGATTATATTTATTTTGAAAGGGTATTTTTTGGGTTAATGTATGTAAAACTACTATTTTGTTTAGATCATGCCTATATATTACAGGTTTGAGGGTTTCTTGGTTGTAGTTGATCTCTTTTTTCATCTTTGATAGAGATAAAAGTGGTGTTTCTACACAATTACATAGAGACATGTTTATTTTGGATTTGTTGTATTCACTCTTCCTTATTTCCAATTATATCAACATTTTATTTTCAGATCTTGTATCGTGATGGTTTATTTATTAGATAGAGGTTCCTAATTTATTCCCCTTTTATTGTTGTCATTTTTCAGCTTATTTGTTAATTCATATATTTTATCAACCAAAATCATTCCTAATGTGTTATTGCTGATGCTCAGGCACTTGTCACCAGCCTGTGGGGATCAGAAATACCATTCAGTCCTTGCCTATTGGATTTAGTGTCCAAGAACTGACCATTTGTACTTTAGATTACATGTATATTCAAAAAATTGGATATTAATTAAAATATATTATTACATATCATTCATAGTTCTGTGTGAATTTAATGTAATAATGTCCTAGAATATTTATGAAATTTAAAGGGACATAGTAGTTCCCTACTATGATTAGAACCTTGAAATTTCATGATGATGTTCTTAATCCTTATTCTATGGTCATATAACATTCTATGATGGATCACATAGTATGTTGACTATCAAGTGTGATTACTCATAAGAAGATGATACATCATCTCATAAAGTTCTCACTTTGTAATCTCCAAGATGGGAGATTATGAGAATAGGACCACCTGTAGGAATTCCACATGTTTATGTGCATGTGGATATTCTTATCTACGAGCATAATTAATGATCCTTAGACTTTAAGATTATTTCTAATGTGTTTCATGAATCACACACTTAAATGTACTACCATAAACAAATACAATATATAATCACAATGGATTTTGATATGTTAGGTGTGTCATGAATGATATGTTATTAATGAATAAGTTGAGGAAGGATTTTCCACTTCCATATTTATATAAGTTGATATCTTGGTCCTTCAATTGAAATGAAATTTTCACATTAAATTCCATGGACATGGTGTATTGATTAGTTTATTTTAGATAGTTAAAGAAATATATATCAAGAATATAGGTTTTTGACATGGGTACATAACCTTTTTGATATGATATAGAGACAAAGGTATTATATTACATAGTGAATTTTCATATGTGATTTTTTCATTGCAAAATATCTTCTTCTTATGTGGGTTCCTTGACCCATTTATAGATAGTAATCTTGGACTTTAGGAAAACATACTTAATGTCACTGAGGAAGAGGCCTAGAGGGCCACACACAAAGTTTTTTACTTTGATCACATTTAAATTCTATTTATTTAACAATTAGAATAAATATTATTCTCCAGACTGAGAATTAGCATTTAATCAAGATTTATTAAATGATGTCAAAATATTAAATAAATATTTATTTTCAATGCGATTGATTAATTACATAAATATATATTATTTATTTATCTCTTATTATCCACATAGTAATAAATAGTTATTTATTTATTAAATAAATAATTTATTTTCCCAACCTATGAATAAAATATTTTTTATTTTTTTATTTAATAAATATTTAATAATAATACTTATTCTGGAATTTTCTAAGTGTCAAGGAGGATGAGCGTAATGATATCAGGTTCGGTGAAAAATATTAATATAGAAGATGGAAAAATAATATTTATCGTTTCCCTATTTAGTGTACGCCATGAGAAAATAGTATTATTATTATTTTATTACATAGCATGGGGTCTGATATGGGTTTAATAAATTATTAAGGGACATTATTCAATTAAGAAAATATTAAACCCTAACCATGGGTTTATAAATATACTTTTAATCATATTTTAGGGAATATTAATCATTGTTCATAATGTTATCTCTATAATTATCCTCCTCCTATCATCCTATTAATAAAAATACTAACAATATAGATTCCTTCAAGCCTAAAGGGATGTGAACTGATCAAAGGTAAATGAAACAAGACGATCAATTGGTCGTACTTGCACCCGGTGATTCATCAGTATTATTCAAATATCAAAGGATCATGTATGGGTCACCACTAGAGGGGATATACTTTGGATCAGAGAAATGAAATGATGTTATACTAATCATTTTAGAATGATCAACACCCTCAATTATGAAAGATACCAAGATCGAGGTAACAATTATTCTTATGCTTAAATTAATTATAAAATTTCCCTGAAACAAATATTCTATTGGTTCTAGTGTTTTATTTGTTAATATTCTCCAAAAAAATAATTTATGATGATGTTTAAATCTTTTAAATTATGAATGGTCCATCAAATCTGAGAAAATTCAAGTTGGCTGTAGACACAATAATCATTTTCAATGAGTTTGGAACCATTAAGTGGTATCAGAGCAGTTATATTTAAATTTATAATTATTTATTTGATTATTGATCATTATACATCTAAATGTTAAATTTAATTTCATGTTTTATTAATTCTTTATCTGATCATCAAGATATCTTTTTCCTCCTCTTAGTCTCTCACTTACATAACCAAGATTGGTGAATAATTAACAAAGATCTCGTCTGAAAAACACATCTATAGGTCCAAAGAACTCTAATCAGATAATATAGGGCTACACGTTGTGTACTTATTTACCACATGTCATGTATCCTTTTTCATTACACTGGGACACCCATGTGGACTCTGGGGAATCATGTAATGAATTCATTCCTTATGTATTAAATGCACCATAAGTTAACCTACTATGGTGGTGCACTGTTTTTTGAGACTACATATCTTGTTTATTTCCTACACATCATGTAGTATAGATGTTTTTATGGATAAAAACATGAGGTCAAGACATATTTTCATGACCTCCTCCCCTCAAAGTGTTCCCCTACTAGGTCTAAAATGGGAGAAGATAGATAGTGACACCCGAGTCCTACCTCCAATAGGCCCCAGGTTGGTGACTAGCACCGAGGGTATAGTAAACTCACGGATGGGAGACATTACCCTATAAGAGAACACATGCGAAAGAGAGAGATAAGATATAAACCCACCAAATAATGATCATATTACAATATAAAAGAAATACAAACTCCATATATGTAATTTCATGCAATAAATTCTACAACTGAAATGAAAAACTGCAAGTACCAAAATAAAGGTAAAGAAAGTAGTGACCATGAAGCCCAAACAACTTCTTTAAAACACACAAGCTATTAGTAACCTACCTAATCTCCAAACTTCTCCAACTAACCTAATAAAAGTTTATATAACATATGGTGAATATAACAATATACTCTATAGGATCCTCTCTAGAGCCTGTTGTGCAATAGTAAAGAAATCATACTAAAGCACAGTGAATAACTAGTGAAACTAACTCATTTACTTAATAGGTATAATAAGTTTCTAGCCTCAACATGTATAATCTCACCAATTATTGAAAACAAGAGCATATAATATAATAAATAATATCAAGGGTACCCTATTACCACTTCCCCACTAGTTTTCTACTTTTCCCTAACATCACATGTCATGAGCATCTCTCTCCAAAAAGGCTATCCTAGAGACACTTGGGCGAAGCACCACAACAAGTACCTTGTGAAACTCACCACCACATCCACATAACCAAAAGTAACTAGGTAGTTTCTGGGAGCCAACACAACCCACATAATGTGTATCATACAATGGTTATTATACCTCAATCCATTACATCCCATACACTGAGTAAGGATCCTCAAACCATCACATCCTATACACATCATACCTATAGTAGCCCTTAGGAAACTATATCCAGAATATATTTGTGTGAAATAACCACAAGTCATTATATCCATCTGCACACATATATGGTGAAAACTAACTATCGTGCATACTAGAACAAGTAACTACCAAGAGAAGAGAGCATGGCCAAATGGGGTAGTCTGCCATCCATCCTCCCACCGGGATGTTGGGGAAAACACCCCCCAGGGCTCAGAATCCCTTGGGTGTCAGTTTCTATAACCGATAGGGTGGAGTATCTTATAAAAAAACAAAAAATACATGATATAATATATCTCAAAACCACACTAAGGGCATATCCTAGTCTTAAATTAAACTATAACTAATGTCTCTCCGACTCATAGTTTCCACTGTTAAGACTATATATCCTATAACCACACAACCATTTAAAAAGGTACATTAAATTACTTTATCCCTTTTTATCAGTTCCACTTTACATTAATTAATTCTTTAACCATTAATTAACCAATATAAATTTCCACATTACATTTCATTATCATAAAAACAAAGGTTCTATTCCTTCCAGGCATAAGGAAATAGAGTCCACAACTTCGTAGAAATATAACCTCAACATTTTCTCCTAGAAAGCTCCAACCACATGGGTTAAACATCATTTATTAATTTATTTAACATAATTAACATTTTTCATATTTCTATGAATTATATAAAAAATCTCAAGCTACCAAACACAAGGGGATCAACAGAGTGAGTAGATGAACTACCCATTGAGTCTTTTCCACCTATAGCAAGAGCGTAGACCCATCCAACCATGAGAAGTTAAACATGGAAAGCATGTGGAATACCTCACACATATTCAACTCCCTTAGAAGGAGAGTAAGAAAAACCAACTAACTCAAGGAGTGGGGAAATTAAAGAAAATAAAAAACAAAATATTCAACAAGCATCCAACTTACATATCAATGAGTAAGCCCAGCTTCAACCTGTTCCATCATCTCTGGTGTCCTCCCCGACACCACATGCATAAACCGATGCATCTTTCCACTCCAAGAGTTAACTACTTCCACAACAACTGGGCCACCCTAGCTCATATTCTAAAACATCCCTCCATGTTCATCCATCCCAAGATCACAACATATCTGAGCCTCCCTTTCCCCATAACCACAACATCCCTCCATGTAACGACCCAAACATTCATTAATGAAAATTTATTTTGATCTAATTAAATGTACTACTATGGTTATATAAAATGTGAACTTCATTGGTTTTATGTTTCTGGACTTTAAAATACCATTATGAATTTTGATCATTTCTAATATAGCTGTTGAACAATGATCACATGATTAGTATAAACATAGGGCTTTAACAAATCCAATTTACTCAGACAAAGGAAGCGATGGCCTCATCCAGTAGACTTTCCCTGTACGAATCCCATTTTTTGGAGATCAGAAAGGAAGTGGCATCATTGTGCTTCACTCTTGACCAAGCCCAATCCTAGCTTCAATAATTTAAGCTTGAGCGGAACTGATTACGGCAGAAGTGGAGGTTAATAGAGATTATCACCCGAGCGATGTTATCTGAGCCACCCCAAGAGTCTGTCACCATCGCACACTTTAACCTTCGGTCTTATGTGGGTGTTATAAGGGGTTATGTAACAAGACCCTATCACTATGAAAATGTATATTATTTTTGTATAAATAATGTTCATTAATTTTATTATTGTTACTTTGTAAATAGTTTTTAAAGCACAAATACTATTTTTAGTTAATATTTCACTAAGAAATCTATTTTGATGAATTAATGGGCTTTTTAATTAAATAATATTTTAATAAAATATTATTATTAAATTAATTCTTATTAAATATAAATTATCATACAATTTTATTAATGCAATTGTAATTTTTATTATGGTTTGAAAACTGTTTTTGTCAAAACCCATGAATTTTCGGTAAATTTCGGTTTTTATTTTAAAAGTAATAATTTAAATATTTATAAAATTATTTAGATAAAATGAATATTATTTTTGGAATCAGGATATCGAAATTATCCAATGGTGAATTTTTCATAATTTTCTGAGACAGTCGAATTTTTGGGTAAAAATTAAATACCGTTTAAATATATAATGTGTTTTATGACATCATAATGACCCAATAGTGGGGTAATAAAATACTATAAACATTATTTTCGGAAAATATATGTTTTATAATTAAAATAATGTGATTTTAGATTTGTTTGATTTATTTTACAAAGCTTTTGTGGACCCTCCAAGACTTATAAAACATTTTTTATTTTTAAATTATTTTCCTTGAGATTGTGACTCACCTTCACATAAGCAACCCTATTATTTTAAAAATTTAGGCCATTGGACTTATAAAATATTTTTTTCCACTCCCCTTTGGAAAAAACCATGGTCTTTTTTGTGGTATTGATTAGTTTAATGTGAGGTGTCCCAAACCTAAATAATAAATAATTCCCTCTCCTTTCCTATATAAACCCACCCAAGCTCCCAATTTCTCCTCACTCAAAGACTTTGGAGTTAGACCAACCCCTTCTCTCCTCTCTCTATAATACTCCCAAGGTTCCCCAATCTCCCAAGAAGCCTCTCTCAAGCCTCTCCTAGGCCTTTGGGATCACACTTCCAAGTAAGAGATTTCTTACTTTCTCATTTTTGTCCATTTTTTTAAGTTGTTATACCCTTTTGTTTTCAATTAAAAATGTTGGGGTATGATTTATCACCTCCCTCATACTCTTATATTTATTTTTGGATGATGGTATACCCCTTTATCTCTCATTAATGCCTCCAATGTACACCTGTTACCATGCCGAAATTCCTTGAGGGATTTCTCTCTCCTCTTTTACATCCAAGTAATTCTTTTGTATTATGCATCTAAATTCCATTAAGTTTGTTGGGACATGTATCCATATGACCCCCCACTTAATTTCCATTTCATTTAAATATTATGAGACACCCTTTTCTATCTCATCAACTATTTTCATGAATCCTTATGTCACACCGTTATGCTGCTGAAATTACACCATGTTTTTCCAAGCCAAGATCATTGTGTAGTGAATACCATACCCATGTCTCTATCAAGGGTATTCACTTTTATGAACATATACCTATTGAATGGTGAATTAATGTATTTATTCCACATTACTTAATCATTTAATAACTTATGGTGTTGATTTATTCCATGTTATATGATCCATGTGGAACACTTATGCATGAAATGAAATGTTTAAGAAGGGTGCGCCCTGATAGCGCTCCAATGCATTGGGTAAAGTATAGAATCATGATAAGTCATGTTCAATGGGTTTTGAATCATTATAATTCAAGTGAAATGAGGGTTTACTCGTTCTTCATGTGCAATGATTGTTTACTCATGCTTCATGTGCAATGATCCTTGGCTCATGCTAATTCCATGTTAAGTGTTGTTGCCACATTTCCATGTTATGATTATCATGCTTTATCATGCCTTTATGTTCATATTTCTCTTGTGATCCATTGATATGACTATTGTCTAACATTTATTGTATTCCTCATGTTATTCCATGTTTATTCCCTTATTGGGCTTTATAGATCACCCTTTTTTTATGCATGTCCTCAGGTTATCTCATGCAATGCTAAGTACGAGGGAATATAGTGGTCATGTAAAGAAAGTTTTCAATAAAGATATTGTGTGTTTTATGTTCTAAGTTGTTATGTAATGTTACTAAGCCCCAGTAAAACTAGACCAATTGATATTATATATTGTATCAAGTGAATATTTTATGTAATAAATCAGGTTTAAGTGTGTAATAAAAAGTAGGGTTGTTATAGTTGGTATCAGAGGATAGGTTTAGTTATTTTTTGGATTAGGATTAGAAAACCCTAGTGAAGACTTAGAGACAGGAATAAGTATAATAAAAACATCCTTAATTATTAGTGAGTATTTAATAAGTGCTTTATCAAGCAAATACATCCCTGTCTGGATAAGAGCAAGTAGAGACAGCTCTGGCAGAGATGTATCCTAGGGGTAAAACCTGAAAACACTGCTTTAAGCTAGACTCGATTGGGAACTGGTGTGTGACAATGGGCCTTTCTACACTCTTGGTTATGATACTCCTAGGGGATATAATTTGGTAAATTTATAAGCTTAGTATGAAACCTTACTAATGGAATTAAAAAAACCCCCTAAGAATATATGTTAGAAAGTAGATCATGGATAGCATAGATTGAAGCCTATGGATTCATAAGTTAAGGAAATAAAAGTTATTTATAATTCATCAGTTTTGTCCTTGGATTACCCTTTATGTGTTACCCCTAAATTTCCTTTTATTCCAGCCAATGATTGGTAATATGAGGAATCGGTCTAACAACCAATGTGAAGATCAATGTGATGACTGTGAAAATGAGATTCCCAATCTGATGGGAGCAAGAATCACGAACTTTGTCACACTTATATCTCATTTAACTCAAGATTTGAATAAAAACATGGGTCAAGAGGAACATTCAACCCCCCCCCCCTAAGAAAGAACAAGTCACTATCAAGAGCTTCATGAGACAAATGGCTCCTACTTTTAATGGATCGTATGATCCCTCAATCTCCGAAAAATGGATCAACTCCATTGAAATGATCTTCTCTATCCTTCAATGTTCCGAAAAAGTGAAGGTTCTTCTAGCTTATTATCATATGTAAGGTGAAGTTTATCAATGGTGGATGTTGATCAAAAATATGAAGCATAAGGAAGAGATCAAGGAGTTGGAATGGAAGGATTTCTGGAAGATGTTTTTCGATAAATATTTTCCACACACCCTCCGACTTAAGATGGAAAGGGACTTCCTTGCCCTCAATCAAAAAGATGATGAATCTGTTGGAGCGTATGAGGAAAACTTCACATGGCTTGCATGATATGCCTCTGGCTTTGTCATTACCCCTGAATACAAGGTTAACCACTTCTTTGGTGGGCTGAAACCTAGCCTATGGAAAGCACTGGCGATCCATGACTTCGACAGCTATGAAGAAATTGTATGATGTGCCCTCAAGGTCAAAATAGAGATCAAATAATCTCAGGGGTATCATGAGGATAAGAACCATAAGGTGGAATTCAATGTTGGATGTCCGATGGATAAATCCAATAGTGCTAAGAAGATCCATCACCCCGCTTACCAAAGGTTTGGAAAAAAGCACCCCGGGAATTGCCTAAAGGGGATGAGGAAATGCTTTATGTGTGGAAGAGAAGGGAACCTAGCTATTAACTGCTGACAAGAAAAAACCACGGCTGCAATAGAGTAGATTAATGCTCCATTTGAACCTCAACGTGTTGTTTATTACTACAACTACAAAGAACTAGGGCATCTTTTAAATCAGTTCCCTAAGCCAAGGAATTTCGGAGGCAACCAACAACCTCCAAGGAACCAAGGGAGATATTTTTCCATCACTACTGTTGAAGTGAACCCCAAAAATGAAGTGGTGATAGGTACACTAGTTATTCATTCAAGAATAGAAAACGTACTTTTTGATTCAGGTTCTACGCATTCTGTTATATCCCAAAAGTTTAGTAGAACAATTCCAACACCACCACAAATCATGGAAGTTAATATGTCGGTGAGTACGGAAAATGGGGAAATCATTGCATCCCATGAATATAAATCATCCCCTATCATAATATATGGATTTAATTTCTTGGTGAACCTCATAATACTCTCTCTGGTGGTATTTGATACAATTATTGGCATGGATTGACTTTCCTTATATAGAGCTAACATAAATAGATGTGAGAGGGAAATTACTCTCCATGTAGTGAATCAAACCCCGATTCTATACAAGTGCAAGGAGGAAGATAAATATTCTTTAGCTCCATCATCTCAAGAGTGGATATTACTACCCTATGAGCATGCGTATCTGGCTCAGATGATTGAGTCTAAGGAGGCAACTATCCTTGAAGACATTCCTATTGTGATAGAATTTGCTGAAGTGTTTCCTGAGGAATTGACTAGTCTTCCTCATAGAAGGGATGTTGAATTATCAATTGATCTTAAACTTATGGCATTACCAATATCAAATACATCATATAGAATGGCTATTGTGGAGCTTGAGGAGCTAAAAAAACAACTACAAGAGAATCTGGATAAAGGGTTTATATGCCCAAGTGCTTCAGCATGGGGTGCACCAGTCGTCTTCGTCAAGAATAAGGATAGGTCAATAAGCCTTTGCATCAATTATCATGAGCTTAACAAAATCACGATAAAGAACAAGTATCCTCTCCCACAAATTGATGACTTGTTCAATAAGCTCCGTGGAGCACAATACTTCTCCAAGGTGATTTTCGGTCGGGATATTATCAAGTAAGGGTGAAGAAGGAAGATATCCCCAACACTACTTTTTGTACAAGATATGGGCACTATGAATTCATAGTAATGCCTTTCAGAATAAATAATGATCCATAAATCTTCATGGAATTGATGAATATATTCTTTAGAGATTACCTCAAAAAATTTGTGGCATTCTTTATAGATGATATTCTGATATACTCCAAAACCAAGGAGGATCATGAGGAGCATCTAAGAACTATAATAGAGACCTTACGGAAGGATAATCTCAAGGAAAAGTAAAATAAGTTTGAGTTCTGGTTGAAGGAGGTCTCATTGTTGGGCTATATCATCACAAGCAATGGGATATCTATAGATCCCTCTAAAATAGATGAAATTGAGGGATGGTCGAGGCCAACATCTGTAACAAATATCCATAGATTCTTGGGGTTAGATGGATATTATTGACGATTTGTGAGAAATTTCTCACGATTGTCCAACCCTCTTTCCAAGCTAACTCGAAAGGGAGTAAAGTTTTCTTGGAGTGATGAATGCGAAGAAATATTCAAGGAGTTAAAAAGGAGGATTATCACTATCCTTGTGCTCAATTTACCCACAAGTGGAGAACTTTTTGTGGTATTAATTGATGCTTTGAAGAAGGGCATGGGCTTGTGTTGATGCAAAATGACAAAGTCATTGCCCATGTTTCAAGGAAAATGAAATTTCATGAGTAGAATTATCCAACACAAGATTTGGAGTTGGCTGTAGTGATCTTTGCTTTAAAAATTTGGCAGAATTATCTCTCTGGGGAGAAGTGTGAAATATATACGGACCACAAAAGCCTCAAGTATATATTCACATAGAAATAGTTGAACATGCACCAACAAAGATGGTTAGAGCTGATCAAAGAATATGACTGCTCAATCCATTACCACCCTAGGACAACAAACAAGGTGGCTGATTCTCTAAGTAGAAAGGACCCAACAATTCTATCATTGATTAGAATTGAGAAGGACCCAATATTCTTAGATTTGATGAATATGGACATGGGAATCATAAAGAAGGGAACATCATCAATCCTTTCACAAATGATTTCTCAACGGTCTCTTTTGGAAAGGTTAAAGGATGCTTAAAAGGATGATTTGGGAATTCAGAAGAGAGTGGAAGCTATCAAAAAAGGGAAATCCTCAGAGCTCAATGTTAACGAAGAAGGAATTGTGAGATTTGGGAAAAGACTACATGTTCCATCAAGTTCAGAGCTAAAGAAGGAACTTTTGGATGATGCACGTAGTTCAAATTTCTCTATTCATCCAAGAAACACAAAGATGTATCAAGATCTTCCAGAGAATTATTTTTGGGATAATATGAAGAAGGAGATCGCTAAGTATACATTAAAGTGCTTGGTGTGTCAGCAAATGAATGCAGAGAGGTAGAAGTCTAAGGGGATGATGCAACCATTTCCTATACTAGCATGGAAATGGGAGAACATCACCATGGACTTTGTCACCGGACTTTCGAAGACATCCAAAGGCAATAATGCAATCTGGGTTGTTATGGATTATCTTACAAAGTCTGCACACTTCATTTCAATTCGTGAGGATTTCTCATTGGATCAATTGGCACAGATATATATCAGGGAAGTGTTAAGGCTACATAGAGTACCACTATCTATTGTATTTGGTCGACATCCAAGATTCACCTATAAGTTTTGGAAGAGTCTTCAACATGCTCTAGATACTATTCTGAACTTCAGTATGGCTTATCATCCTCAAACTGATGGTCAATCCAAGCAGAATATCCAAACACTTGAGGACATGTTGAGAGCGTGTTCTATGGACTTTAAAGGAGGGTGGGACCAACATCTTCCACTGGTTGAATTCTCCTACAATAATAGTTTCCACTCGATAATCTGAATGGCACCTTATGAAGCCCTATATGGGAAGAGGTGCAGAACACCGGTATGTTGGGATGAAGTCGATGAGAATAAGCTTCTAGGACCATAAATGGTCGAAGAAATGGTGGAGAAGGTGAAAACCATTCAGCAACATATCAAGGCAGCCCAGAGTCAATAGAAGAGTTATGCAGATAACCATTGATGAGACCTTGAGTTTAAAGTTGGAGACATGATATTTCTACGTATATCTCCATGGAATAAGGTCATGAGGGTTGGAAAGAAAGGGAAGTTAAGTACTAGGTACATTATCCCCTTCAAGATTCTTGATCATGTTAGGGTTGTGGCCTATCAACTAGCACTTACACCTACAATGGACAAAGTACATGATGTCTTTCAAGTATCTCTCTTAAGGAAGTACATACTAGACCCTTCACATGTACTCTCTTCAAAGGTAGTACAAATAGAGGATGATCTTTCTTATGAGGAGAAACCAGTGAAGATCTTAGATTGTAGAGAAAAAGTTCTATGAAATAAGACAATTCCCCTCATCAAGGTGTTGTGGCGAAACCACAAGTTTGAAGAAGCAACATGGGAATCAGAGGAAGTGATGAAGCAAAGTCACCCACATCTGTTTTAGTGTGGGAAAATGAAATTTTGAGGGTAAAATTTCTGAAGGGGGGAAGATTGTAACGACCCAAACTTTCATTAATGAAAATTACTCTTGATCTAATAAAATTTATTATTATGGTTATATAAAATGTAAACTTTATTGGTTTTATGTTTATGGATTTTAAAATACCATTATCACTACTAGAAAAGGGGGCATTGAAGCCCCCCAGAATCGGGCGACCGCCATTGGTGGTCGCTATAGATATCTAATAGCGACCGCCAATGGTGGTCGCTGGCCTTGATAAAAAAACGAGCCTTTTTGCGCCCCCCCCCTGCACCCCCCTCTCGATCGAACACTGCCCCCCCCTGTCGCCGCCCCCCGACGCCGCCCTCCCCCCCGCCTCCCGGCCTCCCCCGCCGCCCGGCCTCCCCCGCTCCCCCCCGTCGCCCCCCCCCCCCCGACGCCGCCCTCCCCCCCACCTCCCGGCCTCCCCCCCCGTCGCCGCCCCCCGACGCCCCCCCCCCCCCCCCCCCGTCGCTGCCCCCCCCCGACGCCACCCTCCCCCCCCCCCCCCCCCCGCCTCCTGGCCTCCCCCGCCGCCCGGCCTCCCCCGCCGCACGCCCTCCGCCCTCCAGCCTCCGCCATCTGCCCTCCGCCCTCCGCCCCCTCAGCCCTCCCCCCACCCCAGACGGTTCCAGCACCCCAGATAGCCCCCCCCCCCCCCCCCCGCACCCCATACGCCCCCCCGCACCTCAAATAGCCCCCCCCCCCCGACCCCGGACAGCCCCCCCCCCCCCCCCCCTCACTGCCAGTCCCCCGTCCCCTCACCGCCTCCTCTCCTCCAGCTCCCCGCCGCCGCCGCCGCCCGTCCCCTCCCTTGCTGCACCGCCTTTGGCACCGGCTCCCCTTCGCTGCCTCCTCTCTCTCGCTGCACCGCCTTCGGCTCCCCTCCCTTTCAGGTTTGTAGCTCAATCAGGTAACATGGGCTTTTAGTTACATTATTATTTTATCAATGGTTCATAAACAAACGATTAATATTTATTTTAAATATAGTTGATTTGAAAAATGTAAATGTAATAAGTATATTTGTGTAAATGTTTGTTATACAGATATAATTATGGATAAGAGTTGGATTGATCTTCCAAATCGAACGTCTAGAGAATATTTCAATGGCATTATGCAGTTTATTGACTTCACGAGAGGATTTGAAAGTGACTATATTAGTTCTCCATGTAGAAAATGTGCTAACAGATATCAATTCACACGAGATACTGTGAGGGAGCACCTTTTCTTTAATGGATTTCTGAAAAATTATAAGAGTTGGACTCGTCATGGAGAAGAATATGTTCGTTGTCAAAATACAGATGCAGCTCAGATGGATGTTGATGCAAGGATGACTGAACCAATGCATGAAATGCTTACTGAAATGGTACGTGGGTTTGATCCTGAAGGCATTGACATCCAGAATCTTGAGACCGGTGAGATAAATCTTTGCTCTGGTGCAGATCATGATTCGAGGAGGTTTTATGAATCACTTGATGATGCGAAAACAGAATTATATCCTGGATGTACTTCTTATAATAAACTGTCGTTTATCGTGGAGTTGTTGCATTTGAAGACTTTGAATAATTGGTCAGACACATCATTCGACATGCTTTTGGTTTTATTGAAAAAAGTTCTTCCTGTCAACGCTAAGATTTCTGAGTCGTATTACTATGCTCGTAAGTTGACAGAGAACTTAGGTTTTGCATATGAGACCATAGATGCATGTGCAAACAACTATATGTTGTTTAGAAAAGAAACTTCCCATTTGGATATTTGTACGGTTTGTGGTGCTTCCAGGTGGAAAGAGAACATGGGAAATAATACTCATCAAAGTCAGATTGTGATACAGGGGAAACCGATTGCCGTAAAGTAAATGCGTTACTTTCCCCTTAAACCGAGTTTGAAAAGATTTTTTATGTCATCTAAAGTTTCTAATTTAATGAGCTGGCATGCAGAAAGAGTTCATGAAAGTGATATGTTAACCCACCCGGCAGACTCTCATGCATGGAAGGATTTTGATAAGAGACATCCCGACTTTTCTAAAGATGTTCGTAATGTCTGATTGGGATTGGCAGCAGATGGTTTCAATCCATTCAAGTCTATCGTTGGTGCAACTCATAGCACATGGCCCGTGGTGTTGGTTCCATATAATCTTCCTTCGTGGCTTTGTATGAAGAAACAATTTATATTACTTTCCACTCTTATTGATGGACCTAAAAGTCCGGGGGATAAGATTGATGTTTACCTTCAGCCATTGATTGATGAGTTGAATGAATTTTGGGGCGATGGTGTGATGACTTATGACTGCGAAACGAATGAAATGTTCAAACTGGATGCTGATTTATTGTGGAAAATCAATGACTTCCCAGCTTATGCAAATTTATCAGGCTGGAGTACGAAAGGGGAATTTTCTTGCCCTTGTTGCAATAAAAGTAAAAAATCTGTATGGCTTAAACATTCCAAAAAATGGGCATACATGGGTCACAGGCATTTTCTCCCTCAGCACAGATTAAGAAAGGACAGAGTGGCATTTGATGGTTCTAGAGAGTTCAGCCCAGCACCAAAGATCATGACAGGAGTCGAAATGTTATCGCAGATTGAGGAAGAAAACATCCGCACGGTATATGAAATTCAGGATTTGGTGGCTCCTCCAGTACGTAATATTCGTGTTGCGGGTAGGCAGCACAGTCACAATTGGAAAAAGAAAAGTATTTTTTATAGTCTTCTGTATTGGAAAACTAACATGTTGAGGCATAATTTGGATGTCATGCACATTGAAAAAAATGTTTGTGATAACATATTGTGGACCATTTTAGGTGTCAGTGGAAAATCAAAGGACCATGTTAATGCACGCCGTGATTTGGAAGAAATGGGTTTAAGGAAACAATTGCATTTACAGTTAGCTGAGGGAAACAAGGCATATATGCCTGATGCACAGTATACGATGACTACAGAGGAGAAAGAGACATTTCTTTCCATTTTGAATATGGTCAAGGTGCCTGATGGTTATTCTTCTAATATTTCAAAGTGTATGAATCTGACGATCAAGACATTGCAAGGGTTGAAAAGTCATGACAATCACATATTACTTCAGCAGTTGATTCCAATCGCAATTTGTGATTGTTTATCCCCCAATGTTGTTCATCCCTTGATTGAGATGAGTAATTTTTTTAGACAACTTTGTTTAAGAAATCAACGAATGAGTGATTTAAAAAGTTTGCAGTACCGAATTGTACTTACGCTTTGTCACTTTGAGAAACTTTCCCCCCCCCTCATTTTTCGATGTTATGGTCCACTTGACAGTGCACATAACTGATGAAGTAATGGCTGCTGGTCCAGTGCAATTCAGGTGGATGTATCCTATTGAACGGTATTTGAGTACATTGAAAAGATTTGTACGCAACAGAGCTCGTCCAGAGGCATCAATAGCCAATGGTTATTTGATGGATGAGTATACTACCTTTTGTGCAGAATATCTTACAGATGTTGAAACAAAATTAGATAAGCCCTCTCGGATTCATGATGGTCCAGTTGGAGAAGGAACCACATTTGATATGGACAACATCGAGTGAATACAAGAACATCGATATATCTTGTTCAATACTCCATCAGTTGCACCATTAATGCAGTAAGTATCTTATCAATGTGCTTGTATAACTTTTACATGTTTTGTTTGCATAAGATGATCTTTTAAACATCACATTATCATTTTCAGGAAACACATTAATGAGATAAAAGAAGAGATGCATCGTGCGACTGAGTTGGAAATTCAACAATCTCATTATGCGTCATTTCATGATTGGTTCAAGGATTATGTATGTATAAATTGATTTTCATTATGAGTGAAGTATTATACTAATTCTTTCTGCATATATCAGTATTGATTTTTATAAATTATGTGGTTCATAAGCTGAGGGAGTTAGGGGACCCCACGCTACCTGAAGTATTTATCCAACTGGCTGAGGGTCCATCTATAACGGCTCGTCGTTATAATGCTATTGATGCTAATGGTTTTCGATTTCGCATTAAAGATGTTGAAGACAAATGAGCAACACAAAACAGTGGCATCGATTGTCCCTTTGTCGATTCTGGTTATTACTATGGTCAATTGATAGACATCATTGAAGTTGTATACACACACGGTTTGAATTACATATAGTTAAAGTGTAATTGGGTTGATCCAGTGCGTGGATGTAAAGTCGATCAATATCAGTTTTCATTGGTGAATTTTAACTATATGTTATACAGAAATAATGAACGAGTTGAGAATGAACCTTTCATTTTGACATCACAAGCGGAACAAGTATTCTTCGTTACTTTGCCTTCGGATCCAAGTTGGCAAGTTGTTGTCAAAATGTCTCAGCGAGGAGTGTTTTTATTTGAAGAAGATGAACCCGAGACTGTTCTGTTTGTTTACCAACAACTTGATCAACATACCGTAGTTCAACATGAAGAAGATATTTATTGGTTCAGAGCGGCTGTTGAAGGAGAAATGGTCGATTTGCATGCTTAATGAAAGGTATAATTGTTTTCCTGCTATTCAGTAGAATGTCCTAGGATATCATAAATTATCTAATCATTTTATAATTTTTATAAGTTTTAATCCTCACTTTTGTAAGTTAATTCAATCATAAATATTTAGGTTGTTTTTACTCTTGATTTATTGATGTTATGGTCGATGTATCATCCCTTTGAGGTATTCTTCATCTGATTCATGTGCTTCTTGAATTTTTATTAGTTCTATCTGAAATTTGGCTATGCATTGACTGGTTTTGTACATAATTTGTATATCTGTTTTGTTAACTTTCTGATTTTTTAAAATTAATTCATAACTAATTATTCAACCCATTTTTTGTTTGATTAACAGTTGTACAAGTTCGATTTTTTAAGAACAATCCAATTTATCTTTTAAACACTTTGGACTCATTACTGATGTTTTCTATGACTGCAGACATGTCAGGGGAAGAGGCAGAAGATCCACATCATCCATCTGAGGCATCTACGTCTCAGGGTCGAGGTATGTTTGAATGTCATTGTCTATATTTTTTATGTAATTGACATACATACATATATATATATATATAACATTTGTCAATTTATATATAAAATTGTTTTCAACAGGATCAGACTCAGCTGCTTCTTCCTCTCACAGGAGAGGCCCTGGTCGTTGCATATTATCATGGAATTCCGACACGACGATAGATGTTTCATTTGATGAGGTTTTTCATCCTGTGGGACCGAATGCCCTGGCATTTATTCGTCAGCTGGGTCATATCATACGTGACCCACATCGATTTCCATTGACCACGCGTGACTGAGATTCTATCCCTCAGGACACATTAGATCGTCTATGGAGGGAGGTTCAGGTAAGAAAATCATTTTACTTTATTTTCTATATATAAAGAATACTAATATGTTGGATTATTTTCTTTATAGCAAAATTTGAAAGTATGTCCTGAAGAGTTTCGGCCCGTGTGTATGAGAAAATTCCGTAAGATGTGGAAAGATTATAAAGGCAAAGTGAAGAGGGACCACTGGGTACCAAATGTGGGTGCCCTAGACATTTTGGAAAAAGTCCTGAGAGGTGTCCTCCCGGCTCAGTGGCGTGACTTGGTTGCATATTGGTCTACTGAGGGTGTTGCGGTTTGTATATTAATTATTTTGGTGTATATATATTTTCAAGAATATGTGATTTGTTTGAAATTTGAATGAATTGAATGTAGGAGGTGTCAACATGCCATTCTGAGAATCGAGCGTTGCAGGGACCACCTCACAGGCTCGGGACTCGTCACGTGTCTCAGATCCGACATGAGGTATATATTATTCATTTTTTAATTTATCAATTAATATGGTTTTGTGTTTATATTCTTTTAATATACAGTTGCGAGAGCAAGGTACATCAACTGATAAAATGTCGGTGTGGATGAGGACTCGTGATCGCAATGATCCAGAGGTTGCAGCATTGATAGTAAGTGTCTGTACTTACCAATAATTACATAAATCTATATATTAACATATATATATATTTATATATATTTAAATATTTCACAGGCTCAATTTGAAGCTGAGTTAGAACATTTTCCAGAGGACCAGCGACAGCTTCCCATGCGACGGGATGAGATCTTTCATCGCATTATCGGTCGGGACGGGCATGGCTATAGTTTGACCTATGGAGCAGGGATTCCTCGTTCTGTAGTGTCACGCGCTGCGGTTGTCGGTCCTGCTATTGCTCATATGATACAGCAGATGTCAGATTTTGAGGCACGATTGCGCGCTTCCGAGGAGGCAAATGCGCAATTGACAGCTGAGGTTAGAGCACTACGGGAATATGTGCGTCGACCTGATGGTGCAGGTGATCATACGACGCATGTATATACTGTATTTATTTATTTAATTTAAATTATTTTTGTTATTAAAATATTTATAATGTTTATTTTTTGTAGGCCCCTGGCCCACTAGAAGGAGGTAGCAGTGATGACAACGCGTGATGCATCATATATTCACTAGATATGTTTTTTGTTTTTACTGGTGGGGTTGACATTGATGTACTGTATTTATTCATTTAATTTAAATTAGAAGGTTGTGTACTTATAATTTCTTTCTCTTCTTATTTATTATATGATAGCTAATATTATCTAAGGCGTGCATTTAAAAACTCTAACCCCCCGCACCCCCGTACAGCCCCCCCCCCCCCCCCCCCCCGCACCCCCGAACAGCCCCCCGCACAACCGTACAACCCCCCGCCCCCGCGTACAGCCCCGCACCCGCGTACAGGCCCCCGCACCCCCGTACAGCCCCCCGCACCCCCGTACAGCCCCCTCGCACCCCCGTACAGCCCCCCGCACACCTGTACAGCCCCCCGACACCCCCGTACAGCCCCCTGCACCCCCGTACATCCCCTCGCACCCCCGTACAGCCCCCCCGCACCCCCGTACAGCCCCTCGCACCCCCGTACAACCCCCACCCCCCCCCCGACACCCCCGTACAGCCCCCCGCACCCCCGGACAGCCCCCCCGCACCACCGTACAACCCCCGCACCCCTGGACAGCCCCCCTGCACCCCCGTACAGCCCCTCGCACCCCCGGACAGCCCCCCCCCCCGCACCCCCGTATAGCCCCCCGCACCAACGTACAGCCCCCCCAGCACCCCCGTACAGCCCCCCCCCCCCCCCCCCGCACCCCCGTACAGCCCCCCGTACAGCCCCCCGCACCCCCAGACAGCCTGCCGCACCCCCGTACAGCCCCCCGCACCCCCGTACAGCCCCCCCCGGCACCCCCGTACAGCCCCCCGCACCCCCAGACAGCCCCCCCGCACCCCCGTACAGCCCCCCGCACCCCCGCACCCCCGTACAACCCCCCCTCGCACCCCCATACAACCCCCCGCACCCCCGTACAGCCCCCCCAGCACCCCCGTACAACCCCCCACACCCCCGGACAGCCCCCACGCACCCCCGTACAGCCCCCCGCACCCCCGTACAGCCCCCCCGCACCCCCGTACAGCCCCCCGCAACCCCGTACAGCCCCCCCCGGCACCCACGTACAGCCCCCCGCACCCCCGGACAACCCCCCCGCACCCCCGTACAGCCCCCCGCACCCCCGTACAGCCCCCCCCCCCCCCCCGCACCCCCGTACAGCCCCCCGCACCCCCGTACAGCCCCCCCGCACTCCCGTACAGCCCCCCGCACCCCCGGACATCCCCCCCCCCCCCCCCGCACCCCCGTGTAGCCCCCCCGCACCCCCGTACAACCCGCCGCACCCCCGGACAGCCCCCCGCACCCCCGTACAGCACCCCCGCACCCCCGTACAGTCCCCCACACCCCCGTACAGCCCCCCCCCCCCCCCCCGCACCCCCGTACAGCCCCCCCGCACCCCCGTACAACCCCCCCCCCCCCGACACCCCCGTACAGCCCCCTGCACCCCCGGACAGCCCCCCCCCCCCCCCCCCCGCACCCCCGTACAGCCCCCCGCACCCCCGTACAGCCCCCCCCCCCCCCCCCCCCCCGCACCCCCGTACAGCCCCCCGCACCCCCGTACAGCCCCCCCAGCACCCCCGTACAGCCCCCCGCACCCCGGAGAGCCCCCCCGCACCCCCGTACAGCCCCCCGCACCCCAGTACAGCCCCCCCGCACCCCCGTACAGCCCCCCGCACCCCCGTACAGCCCCCCAGCACCCCCGTACAGCCCCCCGCACCCCGGAGAGCCCCCCCGCACCCCCGTACAGCCCCCCGCACCCCCGTACAGCCCCCCCGCACCCCCATCCAGCCCCCGACACCCCCGTACAGCCCCCCCGGCACCCCCGTACAGCCCCCCGCAACCCCGGGCAGCCCCCCCCCCCCCCCCCCCCCGCACCCCCGTACAGCCCCCCCCCCAACCCCGTACAGCCCCCTCGCACCCCCGTACAGCCCCCCGCACCCCCGGACAGCCCCCCCACACACCCGTACAGCCCCCCGCACCCCCGGACAGCCCCCCCGCACCCCCTTACAGCCCCTCGCACCCTCGTACAGCCCCCCGCACCCCTGTACAGCCCCCCCCCCCCCCCGCACCCCCGTACAGCCCCCCGCACCCCCGGACACCCCCCCCCCGCACCCCCGTACAGCCCCCCGCACCACCCGAACGACCTCCGAATGCCATGAAACCGTACGACAACAGCCGGTGTGTGAATTGTGAAATGGTCGGCCAGATGGCACGCCATTCGGAGGTCCCGTTTGACCGCGGCGGCCGGAAAAGCGTTTCTGGCGCCATAAAACACCAAAACGGCGTGCGACGGTCCAATTCGGAGCAAACGTGCTCCGAATGACCTGAAACCGCACGAGAACGATAGAAATATTATTCCTGAGATGCAAGAGGAGGCGGCACGTCCATCGGATGTGCGGTGCGCGCGGCACGACCAAATGTGTCGTTTTCAGCAGCGCGGCGCGCGCTAAAATTGCGCGTCGGGGGGTCAAAACCACCCGAACGACCTACGAATGCCACGAAACCGTACGAAAACAGCCGGTGCGTGAATTGTGAAATGGTCGGTTAGACGGCACGTCATTCGGAGGTGCCGTTTGACCGCGGTGGCCGGATACTCGTTTCCGGTGCCATAAAACACCAAAACGGCGTGCGGTGGTCCAATTCGGAGCAAACGTGCTCCGAACGACTTGAAACCGCACGAGAACGATAGAAATATTATTCCTGAGATGTAGGAGGAGGCGGCACGTCCATCGGACGTGCGGTGCGTGCGGCACGACCGAATGTGTCGTTTTCAGCAGTGCAACGCGCGCTGAAATTGCGCGTTGGGGGGTCAAAACCACCCGAACGACCTCCGAATGCCACGAAACCGTACGACAACAGCCGGTACATGAATTTTTAAATGGTCGTCTAGATGGCACGTCATTCGGAGGTGCCGTTTGACCGCAGCGGCCGAATACGCGTTTCTGGCGCCATAAAACACCAAAACGGCGTGCGGCGGTCCAATTCGGAGCAAACGTGCTCCGAACGACCTGAAACCGCACGAGAATGATAGAAATATTATTCCTGAGATGAAGAATGAGGCGGCATGTTCATCGGACGTGCGGTGCGCGCGGCACGACCGAATGTGTCGTTTTCAGCAGCGCGACGCGCACTGAAATTGCGCGTCGGGGGGTCAAAACCACCCGAACGACATCCGAATGCCACGAAACCGTACGACAACAGCCGGTGCATGAATTTTGAAATGTTCGGCTAGACGGCACGTCATTTGGAGGTTCCGTTTGACCGTGGCGGCCAGAAACGCGTTTCTGGCGCTATAAAACACCAAAACGGCGTGCGGCGGTCCAATTCGGAGAAAACATGCTCCGAACGACCTGAAACCGCACGAGAATGATAGAAATATTATTCCTGAGATGCAAGAGGAGGCGGCACATCCATCGGATGTGCGGTGCGCACGGCACGACCGAATGTGTCGTTTTCAGCAGCGCGGCGCGCGCTGAAATGCCGCGTCGGGGGGTCAAAACCACCCGAACGACCTCCGAGTGTCACGAAACCGTACGAAAACAGCCGGTGCGTGAATTGTGAAATGGTCGGCCAGATGGCACATCATTCGGAGGTGCCGTTTGACCGCGGCGGCCGTAAACGCATTTCCGGCGCCATAAAACACCAAAACGGCGTGCGGCGGTCCAATTCAGAGCAAACGTGCTCCAAACGACCTGAAACCGCACAATAACGATATAAATATTATTCCTGAGATGCAGGAGGAGGTGGCACATCCATCGGACGTGCGGTGCGCGCGGCACGACCGAATGTGTCGTTTTCAACAGCGCGGCGCGCGCTGAAATTGCATGTCGGGGGGTCAAAACCACCCGAATGACCTCCGAATGCCACGAAACCGTACGAAAACAGCTGGTGCGTGAATTGTAAAATGGTCGGCCAGACGGCACGTCATTCGGAGGTTCCGTTTGACCACGGCGGCCGGAAACGCGTTTCCGGCGCCCTAAAACACCAAAACGGTGTGCGGCGGTCCAATTTGGAGCAAACGTGCTCCGAACGACCTGAAACCACACGAGAACGATATAAATATCATTCCTGAGATGCAGGAGGAGGCGGCACGTCCATCGGACGTGCGGTGCACACGGCACGACCGAATGTGTCTTTTTCAGCAGCGCGGCGCGCGCTGAAATACCGCGTCGGGGGGTCAAAACCACCCGAACGACCTCCGAATGCCACGAAACCGTACGACAACAGCCGGTTCATGAATTGTGAAATGGTCGGCTAGACGGAACGTCATTCGGAGGTACCGTTTGACCATGGAGGCCGGAAACACGTTTCCGGCGCCATAAACACCAAAACGGCGTGCGGCGGTCCAATTCGGAGCAAACGTGCTCCGAACGACCTGAAACCGCACGAGAACGATAGAAATATTATTCCTGAGATGTAGGAGGTGGCGGCATTTCCATCGGGCGTGCGGTGCGCGCAGCACGACCGAATGTGTCGTTTTCAGCAGCGCTGCGCGCACTGAAATTGCGCGTCGGGGGGTCAAAACCATCCGAATGACCTCCGAATGCCACGAAACCGTACGACAACATCAGATGCATGAATTGTGAAATGTTTGGCCAGACGGCATGTCATTCGGAGGTACCGTTTGACCGCAGCGGCCGGAAACGCGTTTCTGGCGCCATAAAACACCAAAACGGTGTGCAGCGGTCCAATTCGGAGCAAACGTGCTACGAACGACCTGAAACCGCACGAGAAGGATAGAAATATTATTCCTGAGATGCAGGAGGAGGCAGCATGTCCATCAAACATGCGGTGCGCACGGCACGACCGAATGTGTCGTTTTCAGCAGCGCGGCGCGCGCTGAAATTGCGCGTCGGGGGGTCAAAACCACCCGAACGACCTCTGAATGCCACGAAACCGTATGACAACAGCCGGTGCGTGAATTGTGAAATGGTCGGCCAGACGGCACGTCATGCATAGGTGTCGTTTGACCGCGGCGGCCGGAAACGCGTTTCCGGCGCCATAAAACACCAAAACGGCGTGCGGCGATCCAATTCAGAGCAAACGTGGTCCGAACGACCTGAAACCGCACGAGAATGATATAAATATTATTTCTGAGATACAGGAGGAGGCGGCACGTCCATCGGACATGCGGTGCGCGCGGCACGACCGAATGTGTCGCTTTCAGCAGCGCGCCGCGCGCTGAAATGCCGCGTCGGGGGGTCAAAACCACCCGAACAACCTCCGAATGCCACGAAACCGTACGACAACAGCCGATGCGTGAATTGTGAAATGGTCGGCGAGACGGAACGTCATTCAGAGCTGCCGTTTGACCACGGCGGCCGGATACGCGTTTCGGTGCCATAAAACACCAAAACGGCGTGCGACGGTCCAATTCGGAGCAAACGTGCTCCGAACAACCTAAAACCGCACAAGAACGATAGAAATATTATTCCTGAGATGCAGGAGGAGGCGGCACATCCATCGGACGTGCGGTGCGCGCGGCACGACCGAATGTGTCGTTTTCAGCAGCGCGGCGCGCGCTGAAATTGCGCGTCGGGGGGTCAAAACCACTCGAATGACCTCCGAATGCCACGAAACCATACGAAAACATCCGGTGCATGAATTATGAAATGGTCGGATAGAAGACACATCATTCGGAGGTGCCGTTTGATCGCGGCGGCCAGAAACACGTTTCCGGCGCCATAAAACACCAAAACGGCGTGCGACGGTCCAATTCGGAGCAAACGTGCTCCAAACGACCTCAAACCGCATGAGAACGATAGAAATATTATTCTTGAGATGTAGGAGGAGGCGTAACGTCCATCGGACGTGCGGTGCGCGCGACACGACCGAATGTGTCGTTTTCAGCAGCGCGGCGCGCGCTGAAATTGCGCGTTGGGGGTTCAAAACCACCCGAACGACCTCCGAATGCCACCAAACCGTACGACAACAGCCGGTGCGTGAATTGTGAAATGGTCGGCCAGACATCATGTCATTCGGAGGTTCCGTTTGACCGCGGCAGCCGGAAACGCGTTTCCGGCGCCATAAAACACCAAAACGGCGTGCGACGGTCCAACTCGGAGCAAACGTGCTCCGAACGACCTGAAACCGCACGAGAACGATAGAAATATTATTCCTGAGATGCAGGAGGAGGCGGCACGTCCATCAGACATGCGGTGTGCACGACACGGCCGAATATGTCGTTTTCAGCAGCGCGGTGCGCGCTGAAATGCCGCGTCGGGGGGTCCAAACCACCCGAACGACCTCCGAATGCCACGAAAACATACGACAACAGCCGGTGTGTGAATTGTGAAATGGTCGTCCAGACGGCACGTCATTTGGAGGTGTCGTTTGACCGCGGCGGCCGGATACGCGTTTCTGGCGCTATAAAACACCAAAACGGCGTGCGGCGGTCCAATTCGGAGCAAACGTGCTCCGAACGACCTAAAACCGCATGAGAACGATAGAAATATTATTCATAAGATTCAGGAGGAGGCGGCACGTCCATCGGACGTGCGGTACGCGCGACACGACCGAATGTGTCGTTTTCAGTAGCGCGGCGCGCGCTGAAATGCCGCGTTGGGTGGTCCAAACCACACGAACGACCTTTGAATACCACGAAACCATACGACAACAGCCGGTGCATGAATTGTGAAATGGTCGGCCAGACGGAACGTCATTCGGAGGTGCCGTTTGACCGCGGCGGCCGGATACGCATTTCTGGCCCCATAAAACACCAAAACGGCGTGTGACGGTCCAATTCGGAGCAAACGTGCCCCGAACGACCTAAAACCGCACGAGAATGATAGAAATATTATTCCTGAGATGCAGGGGGAGGCGGCACATCCATCGGACGTGCAGTGCGCGTGGCACGACCGAATGTGTCGTTTTCAGCAGCGCGGCGCGCGCTGAAATGCCGCGTTGCGTGGTCAAAACCACCCGAAAGACGTCCGAATGCCACGAAACCATACGGCAACAGCCGGTGCATGAATTCTGAAATGGTCGGCCATACAGAACATCATTCGGAGGTGCCGTTTGACCGCGGAGGCTGGAAACGCGTTTCTGGCACCATAAAACACCAAAACGACGTGTGGTGGTCCAATTCGGAGCAAACCTGTTCTGAACGACCTGAAACCGAAAGAGAACGATAGAAATATAATTTCTGAGATGCAGGGGGAGGCGGCACGTCCATCGGATGTGCGGTGCACACGACACGTCCGAATGTGTCGTTTTCAGCAGCTCGGCGCGCGCTGAAATGGCGCGTTGGGGGGTCAAAACCACCCGAACGAACTCCGAATGTCACAAAACCGCACGAAAACATTAGTTGCGTGAATTGTGAAATGTTCGAGCAGACGGCACGTCAATCGGAGGTGCCGTTTGACCGCGGTGGCCGAAAACGCGTTTCCGGAGTCATAAAACACCAAAACGGCGTGCGGCGGACGAATTCGGAGAAAACGTGCTCCGAACGACCTGAAACCGCACGAGAACAATATGAATATTATTCCTGAGATCCAGGAGGAGGCGGCACATCCATAGGATGTGCGGTGCGTGCGGCACGACCGAATGCGTCGTTTTCAGCAGCTCGGTGCGCGCTGAAATGACGCGTTGGGGGGGTCAAAACCACCCGAACAACCTCCGAATGCCACGAAACCGCACGAAAACATCCGTTGCGTGAATTGTGAAATGGTCGGATAGAAAGCATGTCAATCGGAGGTTCCGTTTGACCGCGGCAGCCATAAACGCGTTTCCAGAGTCATAAAACACCAAAACGGCGTGCGGCGGTCGAATTCAGAGAAAACGTGCTCCGAAAAACCTGAAACCGCACGAGAATGATAGGAATATTATTCCTGAGATGTAGGAGGAGGCGGCACGTCCATCATACATGCGGTGCGCGCGGCACAGCCGAATGCTTCGTTTTCAGCAGCTCGGCGCGCGCTGAAATGGCACGTTGGGGGGTCAAAACCACCCGAACGACCTCTGAATGCCACGAAACCGCACAAAAACATCAGTTGCGTGAATTGTGAAATGGTCGGAGAGACTGCACGTCAATCAGAGGTGCCATTTGACCGCGGCGGCCGGAAACGCATTTCCGGAGTCATAAAACACCAAAACGGCGTGCGGCGGTCGAATTCGGAGCAAACGTGCTCCGAAAAACCTGAAATGATAGCATTTCTTAAATCGGGGGTTTTAAATTATTATAGCACAATGATTCGATATTATACATATATTTAATATTATATATATTAAAACATTTAAAATATATTATATATATATAAAAAATATTGTATTTAATAGTATATATGTGAATATTTTTTTAATATATATATATATATATATATATATATATTTATTTATTTATTTATTTCAGTGGACATTTTTTTTAAAAAAAAATTTCCCTATAGCGACGAGGCTAAAGCGACCGCCAATGGCGGTCGCTGGGCGGCCGCTAGAGCCCTATAGCGACAGCTTTTGGCGGTCACTGTAGGAGGTTTTTTTAGTAGTGTATGAATTGTGACCATTGCTAATATAGCCATTGAACAATGATCACATGATTAATATAAATATAGGGCTTTAACAAATCCAATTTACTCAGACAAAGGAAGCGATGACCTCATCCAGTAGACTTTCCTTGTATGAAGCCCATTTGTCGGAGCTTGGAAAGGAGGTGGAGTCATTGGTATTTGCTCTTTACCAAGCCCAATCCAAGCTTGAACATGTTAAGATTGAGCAGAACCGACTACGGGTGAAGTGGAAGTTAATAGAGATTACCACCCAAGTGATGTTATCCAAGCCACTCCAAGAGTCTGTCACAATCGCACAACTTACCCTTTGGTCTTATGCAGGTGTTATGAGGAGTTATGTAACAAGACCCTTGCACTATGACAATGTACATTATTTTTGTATAAATAATGTTCATTAATTTTATTATTGTTACTTTGTAAATAGTTTATAAATCACAAATATTATTTTTAGTTAATATTCAACTAAGAAATATATTTTGATGAATTAATTGATTTTAGAATTAAATAATATTTTAATAAAATATTATTATTAAATTACTTTTTATTAAATATAAATGATCATATAATTTTATGAATGCAATTGCAATTTTTATTAAGGTTTGAAAACTGTTTTTGTCAAAACCCATGAATTTTTGGTAAATATCAGTTTTTATTTTAAAAGTAAAAAATCAAATATTTATAAAATTATTTAGATAAAATGAATATTATTTTTGGAATCAGGATGTCAAAATTATCCAATGGTGAATTTTTCATAATTATTTGAGAGTCGAATTTTTGGGTAAAAATTAAATACCGTTTAAATATATAATGTGTTTTATGACATCATAATGACCCAATAGTGAGGTAATAAAATACTATAAACATTATGTTCGGAAAATATATGTTTTAGAATTAAAATAATGTGATTTTATATTTGTTTGATTTATTTTACAAAGCTTTTGTGGACCCTCCAAGACTTATAAAACATTTTGTCTTTTTAAATTGTTTTCCTTGAGAGTGTGACTCACCTCTACATAAGAAACCCTATTATTTTAAGAAGTTAGGAAATTTTCCTTATAAAATATTGTTTTCCACTCTCCTTTGGAAAAAACCATGGGCAAAAACCATGGTCTGGTTTGTGTTATTGATTAGTTTAATGTGAGGTGTCCCAAACCTAAATAACAAACAATTCCCTCTCATTTCCTATATAAACCCACCCAAGCTCCCAATTTCTCTTCACTCAAAGACTTTGGAGTTCGACCAACCCCTTCCCTCATATATCTAGAATCCTCACAAGGTTAAAAAATCTCCCAATAAGCCTCTATAAAGTCTTTTCTAAGCCTTTGATATCACACTTCCAAGTAAGTACGAGGGAATGTAGTGGTCATGTAAAGAATGTTTTCAATAAATATGTTGTGTGTTTTAAGTTCTAAGTTGTTATGTAATTTTCCTAATCCCTAAAGACATTAAACCTCTCAATCTTCTATGTTGTATCAAGTGAAGATTTTATGTAATAAATTAGGTTTAAGTGTGTAATAAAAAGCAGGGTTTTCTATACTCCAAGATTAGCCATCCAGGCTCATGTCACATCACAAATAGTAGGAAACAAACAAGAAACTTGCCTCTTGGCCCTAAAAAAAGGCATCCAGCCTTCACACATAATGAGATCCCATGCCCACAATGCATAAGGTAATTGGACTTAATATGCAAGTGGGAAACTCAGGCCCCACAAAGTCTTTATCTTTCATCACACAACTGGTTCTTTATTCCATCATGAATTAATCGATTCATTATTCACAGGTTCCAACTACAGGAAACCTAAGAAATAATCTATCACATGCTATCAAAAATTAATTAAACAAATAATTTGACATGTCTTTAATTTTTTAATCAACAAGAATCAATATGATTCAGGTTATTTAACCAATACAATTAAACATGCTTACTTGCATAAATTTTATTAATATCAAATTATAACAACAACAACTAGATTCATTTAACATGCCTCTTTAACCATCTATCCAATTAATTATTAATTAATTACATATTTACATTCATTACCAATTTCCATCAACAACAAAATGTTAAACTAATCAAGGCAAAGATATAACACTATCTAGAAAATGAAGAGGCAAGCTGTTATCATGGTACAAAGCAACAACATCATTATGCGATCAATACCAATTTATTTAATCTGATTCAAGTAATTATTAGGTTAATTTCATTAAGATATAGGGGATAAATCATGATAACTCTATAATTGAACATAAATAAATATAGAAGTAATAAATCCCCTACCTCAAAAGTTTGACGACATTCTTCACATAGGAATGGATCAACACAATGGATCCCGATTACCTCTCCCACAATAACTACATCTACTTGAGGATTCTGCGGCACCACTGCATTAACAAGAATTGAGAGAAACTCCATTAGAACCATGGAGATAATGTACCATCACATGGAAAGTAGAAACATGAGTAAATGGATCAAATAAATTATAAGGATAGTGGTAGATCATACCTTATATCGAAGACAGATCAAAGTAGGGAAGCATGGAATCAATCCAGGATGAAGGAATCCTCAAACGTTGAAGAGGGGGGTCTCCAAGACACCTGGAGTCGAGAGGGAGGGGAGATGCATCCATAGGGTTTGAAAAACTGAGTGGATAAAATGTTTTAAAACATACAGTAGTGAGGATTACATGACGTGAAATCCCCTTTCATGTCATTTAATGACTTGGGGTCGGTTTCTTCTGAAAAAATTGTTGCCTCATTATTTTATTTATTTTTCAAACCCCAAAAAAATACAAATTGTGAAACACTTTTTCACGTCATGTAATAACATTTCCCAACATGAAAGCTACCTACTTTTAGCTTCTAGTATCCAAGTCCCTCCAGACTTCCTCCAAGACTCCTCTGAGCACCTCAGTGTTCAGAAATATGAAAAGGTTCTATCCATGCAGATCCAGGACCTTACATCAGATATCTCTAAAAAAATTCTCATCCTAGAAATCCAAAACAAATCCATAGAGGAAACGGAAAAAGGGGTCATCTGAATAACCACCCCATGATATACCTCTCAAGGTTATCTCCACCACAAGAGCTTAACCACTTCACTAAAGGAATAGCATGGAACCACACAAAAACCACAACTAGCTCCAAAACACTATCCCGGGTGAGATACCTCTCAAAAGAGAGGAATCCACAACAAGTGACAAGATAAATCCACCTCATAAATAGTAAAGGCCTACAACCACAAAACAAACAGTGTTACAAGAGAAGAGATAAAAATGAAATAGATTGGGGTACAAAGCATGTATCTACAACTCACATTCCCAGTCAGTCTCCTCCATGCCACTGTGCCACCATAAGATATAAATTGAGGGGATAGAAGTCTTGTGGAACCCTTTCTCCTGGAAGTCCTAGATCTCTATAGGTTTCTGCTTAAAGGTTGTGTCATCATCAACATCGATCTTTCCCCAATTGATGAATTGAGAGTCGTCATGAAGATAATGACGGATCTATGACACATAAAAAATATCATTTATCCAACTCATCTATGGGGGAAGCTCTATTCAATATTTCATGGCTTCAACACAATACAACACCTCAAAATTCCCAAAAAATAGGGAGAAAGCTTACTCCCATTCCCAAACCTTCTCTTCCCATGATGGTGAGTCAAATTTAAGAACACATGATCCCCATAATCAAAATCTAGAGGTTTCCTACTATGATCAACATGGGATTTCTAATAAACCTGCACTATCGTCATCCTCTCACAAATCACCTGAACCATTTCGGTTGTGTTCTGTACCAATTTCATCTCAAGAATTTCCAACTCACCGACCCTAGTCCAACATAATGGAGAATGAAAAGGTCATCCATGCAAGGATTCAAATGGTTCCATGCCGATGGTGGATTGAAAATTATTATTATAAGATAACTCTACCAAGGTAAAGTTCCTCATCCATGAACCTCTAAAATCTAGGACACAAGAGTGGAACATGTCTTCCACAGTATGGATGGTTCACTCTATCTGAACATCAATCTATGGATGAAAAGTTTTTCTAAAGCATATTTGAGAACTGAAATAATGATGGAGACTTCTCCACACCCTAGAGGTAAAATTATGATATCAATCAGAAATGATCATCCTCAAAACTCCATGGAGACTCACCACTTCCTCTAAATACTACCTCGACAAAACATCCACTGATATTGATTCCTTAATCAATATAAAGTGGGATGATTTCATCAAAGGATCCACTACCACCCATATAGAATCATAGCCTCCCTGAGCTCGAGGTAAACCATTAACAAAGTCCATCGAGATTTCCTCCCACTTCCACTGAGGAACATCTAGTGGATGAAGAAAACCACCAGGAACATGGTTCTTGACCTTCACCTTCTAGTTGATCAAACACCAAGACACAAACTCAAAAACTACACGATTCAACCCAGGCCACCAAAACTGACCTCTCAAAGATCAGTACATATTTTTCATGCCAGGATGTAATACCAAAGGTGAACTATGGAACTCTATGAGAATCATCTCATGCATCGCCAACGGAATGAAAATACTTCCCTAAAACAACACTTGGTGTTGTTCATCCTCTGATCAGCTATCAAGGGACTTTCCATAAACAACTTGGTCTCTCCAGACCTCCACCTCAAGATCCCCGAACTAGGATTTATCCACCTGTTACACCAGATATTATTGCACCATCATCTGAAAAAAAACTTCTTCCCCCAACTTCTACCATATCCATATGTAATGCTGAAAGTTATTCCATCACTCTCCAGAAATCACTTGATTCATGCACTACATCACTACACGACTTCCTACTCAATGCATCTGCCACAAAGTTTCTTTTTTCTAGGTGTATAAGAAATCTCAAAGTCATAATCCTATAATAACTTCATCTACTGACACTGGATCATGTTCAAGTCACACTTATAGAAAACATACCTCATGATTTTATGATTAGGGAAGACCACAAAGTAGTCACAGATGAGGTAATTTCTCCACAACATCAGAACAAACACCACCACTTACAACTCGAGATCATGGGTTGAATAGTTATGTTTGTGGGGATGAAATTGTTGATACCCATAAGAAAATACTAATATCTACTACATTAGAACATATCCCAACCCATGATGAAAAGTTTCAAAAAAAAACCTCAAACTGAACTCCTTCTATTGGAAAACAGAGAAATGGAGCACTGACCAAATTATCCTTCAGATACTCAAAAGCTGCCTGATACTAATCAATCCACAGGAATTCATGATCTTTTCTAGTCAATTTTTTTATAGGAGTCACAAACCGAGATGAATCATCTACAAACTTCTTGTAATAGCTTGTAAGAACAAGTAAACTTCACACTTCTTCAATTATCTTAGGGGATTAACAAGACACAACTTCTTATAACTTCGAAAGATACAAATATACTCCTTGATGGGATACAACATGCCCTAATAAATAGAATTATTAATCCCAAAACTCATACTTCAACAACTTCCCAAAAAACTTCTCACAGTGAAGAACTCAAAAAATGGAATGCAGGTGTTCTGCATGGTCCTCCTCAGATGTGAAGTATATAAGGATTTCATCGATGAAAACCACCATGAAATTATCTAGGAACTCACAGAACATGGCGTTCATTAACCCTATGACCATATATGGATAATTTTTCACACTGAATAGTGTAAAAAAAACTCATAATGCCCATGAAAACAATGGAAATCAATCTTCGGAATATCCTCATCCTTTACATGCATCTGATGATATCCTAACTGCAAATTGATCTTCGAGAATCTACTGCACCCTTTAATTGTTCAACTAAATCATCAATTTGGTGAAGAGGATAATGGTTCTTCTCCATCACATTGTCCAAGAAATGATAATCGATACACAATTGAAAACTTCCATCAGCTTTCTTTATGAAAAAAACTGGGGCACCCCATAGTGACACACTCAGTCGAACAGAACCACATTGTAACAGACCATCATATTGTATGCACAGTTAAAACAACTCATAAGGTTACATCCTATATGGATACATCAATATATGAGACACTCTTGGATATATTTCGATCCCAAAAATGATCTCTCGTCAAGGGGGTAATGCTAAAACCTCTTCTATAAAGACATCAGGGTACTCTTCTATAACCTTGAGAAACACCAACTGTTGAACCTCCAATGAACTTAGAATAATCCCATCCATCAAGGATGAAAATGTAAGGAACACCAATCAAACCCATATAAGGGTATCAGTCACCAATGAACACTACTGGCTCTACATCTACATCGAAGAACACAACCTTCCTCCTGAAGAAATCCACGATAGCCTGTACTAAATACAACCAATCCATGCTGAGGATGACATCATATGATTGTGTCCATAAACATAGGAAATCTTCCAAGGATAGTTGTTTCCTCATCCCTAACTTGCAATCTATACATACTTCAAACAAGTCATCTTGACCTCTAACTGGTGTAGTCAACACCAAGGGAATGGAAAGTCTCTCTACCTCAAGTACCAAAGCATGGACAAGAGAAGGTGATATGAAGGAGTGAGTCACTCTCAAATCAAACAAGGCATGAACCCAAGTAGAAAACAAGCAAAGGGTTCCTCGAATGACATTTGGATCTCCTAGTGCTAGAAAAAGATAAAGAATGAAGCAGACCATGACCTAATCCATGACCTCTTTGACCCTTCTGGAGACCACCTCCACAGTCGCACTCTGCTCTCTGAGGATGGGGAGTTTCCCTGGGTTGTCCACTGTCTACCCCATCTTCTTTTTTCTAATCTAAAACTAGTGCAACCTACTGCTATTGCCTCACCTATAACTATCTCAATGGAGGAACCTGAATTAGAACACCTGGCACACACTGACTACTTAGAAAGGTTGGTAACTCTCTCTGCTGATGACCTCAACCTCCATAAGAAGAACATGCATCTGATCCCTTGGAATAGGACTGAGAGTCATTTCCCCTGAAGAAATGAAACTTTGAGGGCCGGGACCTACCCATGGCTGATCGAAATCTCTTCTATCCTAAAAACTAGGAACCCCAGAGTATAGCTCTACTTCATGAGAAATTTTGACGATTCCCCTATCGTGACAGTTTGGTTCTAGATAATGTCCTCTCGATAACCTCTTCTCTCACCAGCACCTTGAGTATGTCTTCAGCATAAATGTAGTGACCTCATGCTGGATCTCTCAACATAAAGCGTCCTCTAATTGCCTCACCCAATCCTCCTCATATGGAAATAGTTCTGAAGCATATTGTAGAGGATTCCTGAAATAGATCCTAAACTCTTGCACACTGGAGATCCCCTGCTGAAGGGTGAATAAAGAAACTCAAATCTGAAGTAGTCTCAAAATGCCTCCCATGATACTTTTGACTCCTCACGATCTTTGAGGAATAAGAACCACCACTACCTCGCTTCCCCACACAACATCGGCACAACCAATGACACCAAATGCTCCTTCCAAGCATGGATCAAACTAAAAGCTATCTCAACCTCCTCTAACCAGCATTCTATGAATGCATCTAAAATGGAGCCCATATATATCTATAGAATATGGTGATTAAACTCTCATAGTGTCCTCCTCTAAGTGTTTTTGTCATCTACCTCTACTCTACGACGATCTAATAGCACAACCTACTGAACAAATTTTGTGAAAACCTGACAAGAACGTCAACCTGGATCCATACCTACAAAAGAAAAAACAAGTAGATCTCTTAAACCTAGAATTTGGAAGACTTTAAAATTAATTAATTGATTTATTTTTGTTCATTTTAGGTTAACATATCCCAAGGTCTACCAATTCAAACACTGGAACAAAGAATAATGATTCATGATCCTTTCTTAGGTCTCTACCCTACATCCAACATCACTTCATTTAGTAGCCACTATAAGCTTAAAGGTTCATCCATTAGATCACATGGGGCCCTAAATACCCTTATCTCAGCTGGTCCCCCATGTTTACAGCACTCTCTAAACTTAGATGACATCATTTCCTTACCAACCCATGCAACCTCACCTGTGCCTAACTCCAAACTTCATACTATCCCTTAACCACTAATACCACACTATCATGACCCCTACCCTCAAAGTGTACCCCTCCTAGGCCATAAATGGGAGAAGAGAGATAGTGACACCTGAGTCCCACCTCCAGTAGGCCCTGGGTTAGCAACTAGCACCAAGGGTATAATAAACACACATATGGGAGGCATTACTCTATAAGAAAACACATGTGAACGAGAGAGATAAGATAGACACCAACCAACTTCTGATTACACTACAATATAAAAGAAATCAAAACTTTATATATGTAATGTTATGAAATAACTACTACAACTAAAAGGAAAAACTGTAAGTACCAAAATAAAGTAAAAGACGGTAGTGACCATGAATCCCAAACAACTCATGCAAAACACACATGCTAGTAGTAACCAGCTTGATCTCCAACCCACTCCAACTAACCTGAAAAATAGTTTATATAACATAGGGTGAGTATAAAAATATAATCAGAAGGATCCTCCTCAGAGTCTTGTGAAACAGCAAAGAAAGCATGCTAAAGCATAGTGAACAACAAGTGAAACTAACTTGTCACCTAATCAGGTATACTAAGTTCCCAACCTCACCATGGCTACTCTAACTAAGTGTCTTATAAAAGAGCATATAATATAAAAAATAATATCAATGGTACCCTGCTTCCACTTCCCCTCATAATTTGTATCATACATTAGGTATTATACCTCAATCCATTACAGTCTATACCCCGAGTAAGGATCCTCAAGCCATCATAGCCTATACACGTTATACCTATAGTATCCCTTAGGAAACTATATCTAGAATATATGTGTTTGAAATAACCAAAATCCATTATATCTCCCAAAACACATATATGGGGAAAACTAACCACCGTGTATACTAGCATAAGTAACTACCAAGATAAGAGAGCAGGGCCAAAGGGGGTAGTTAGCCATCCATCCTCCCATCAGGATATTGGGGAAAACACCCCCCCACCAGGGCTCAGAATCCCCAGGGTTTTAATTTCCCTAACCGACAGGGTGGAGTAGTGTATAGAAACACAAAAAGTACATGATATAATACAACTCACAATCACACTATGTGCATAACCTAGTATTAAACTCAACCGCAGATAACATCTCTCAGACTCCTGACTATCACTGGTAAGACTAGATATCCTATAATTACACAACCATTTAAAGAGGAACATTAAATTAATTTATCCCTTTTTATCAGTTCTAGTTTATGTTAATTAATTATTTAACCATTAATTAACTATTATCAATTTCCACATTACATTTTATTAACATCTCAACAATGGTCACATGCCCTCTATGCATAAGAAAATTGAGTCCATGGATTCTCAAAAATATAACCTCTACATTGACTCCCAGTAAGCTCTAGCCCCATGGATTAAACATCTTTTATTCATTTATTAAAAAAATACCATTTTCTATATTTTCAGGTATTCTATAAAAACATCTTAATATACCAAATACCAGGGGTTTAACATAGTGAGTTGATGAACTACCCATCAAGTCTTTTCAACCTATATCAGGAGAGAGGGGAACAAGGTCGCGAACCACTTGGCATCTATGGACTTCAATATAATGGTGGAGGTGTTTCTTCACATTGTGGGTAGTATCCAACCCAATGGGGTTGAATGTATCAAAGGGGATGCACTCAGCCTTCATCATTTCATACCTCCCTGGATTCCTTCTTGGCCGGGGGGATCTGCCCTCATGTCTTTTTTGTTTTTCTCTTTTCCTTTTTATCTATTTTTCTCTTTGTACTATTTATTTCATTCAATAAAAAATTACATGATGATGATGATGAGAATCTAAACACAGAAAGTGTGTGGAATACCCTGTGTGTATTTGCCTCCATGGAAGGAGAGTAATAAAAAATAGATACCTCAAGTAGTGGGGAAAGTAAATCAGATAAACAAATAATAGATTCAACAAGCATTCAACTTTCATATCAACGGGAAAACCCTGCTTCGACCAATTCCATCAGCTATGGTGTCCTCCCCAACACCACATGCATAAAAATTATGAATCTCACCACTCCAACCATCAACCCATGCCACAAAAACTAGACCTATCTACCCCACATACCACAACAGCCCTCCAGGATCAGACATCCCAGGCTCACAGAACATCTAGGCCTCCCTGCCCCCACAACCACAATATCCCTCCAGGTTCAACCATCCCAGGCTCACATCACATCACAAGTAGTAGGAAACAAACAAGAAACTGGGATCTTTTCCCTAAAACAAGGTATCTATCCTTCACACACAATGAGATCTCACAGCTCTAAAGCATAAGGCACTTGTCCTTCACAAGCAAGCGGGAAACTTAGGCTCCACAAAGGCATTATCTTTCATCACACAACTAGTTCTTTATTACATCTTGAATTAAATAATTCATTATTCACAGGTTTCAACTATGGTAAAACTAACCAACAAGCTATCACAAATTAATTAAAAAATTAATTTAGCATGCCTTTAATTATTTTATCAACAAAAATCATCATGCTTCAGGTTAATTAACCAATCTAATTAAATATGCTTACTTACATAAATTTGATTAACATCAAATTATAACAACAACAACCAAATTCATTTAACATTCCACCTTATCCATCTAGCCAATTAATTATAAATTAATCTTGACTTTACGTTCTTTACCAATTTCTATAAAAACAACATTCTAAACTAATCAAGGAGATATCACACTATCTAGAAAATCAAGAGGCTAAATGTTATCATAGTACAAAGCAACAAAATCTCTATGTGATCGATTCAAATTTCTTTAATTTAGTGAAAGTAATTATTAGGTTAATTTTATTGTGATCCAGGGGGTTAAATCATCTTAAATCTAAAATTTCACATAAATAAATAGATAATAAATGAATCCACTAACTCAAAAGGTTATCAATGTTCTTCTCACAAGAATGAATCAATGAAAAAGATCCTTGTCACCTCTTCTATAATAACCGCATCCACCCAAGGACACCGTGTCACCACCGCATCAACAAAAACTATAATAAACTTCATTAGAATCATGGAGATCATGTTCCATCACATGGAAATTAGAAATGAGGGGGGAATAATTGAATAAATCATAAGGACAGAGATAGATCATACCTTATATCAAAGATGAACTGAATGAGGGAAGTGGGGGATCGATCCGGGATGAAGGAATCCCCAAACGTTGAAGAGTGGGGTCCCCAGGTCACCTGGAGTCAAGAGGGAGGGGAGATATAGCCATAGGGTTTGACAACTTGAGTGGCTGAAATGTTATAAAACATACAACTTTGGGGGATTACATGACGTGAAATCCCCTTTCACGTCCTGTAATGCCTTAGGGTCGGTTTCCACTGAAAAAAACCATCGCCTCAACATTTTATTTATTTTTCAAACCTCAAAATACAACACATCCTGAAACCCTCTTTGATGTCATGTAACAAACTTTCACAATGTAAAAGATCCCTGCTTCCAGATTCTAGAATTTGAGTCCCTTCAGACTTTCTTTAAGCCTCTTCTGAGAACTTCGGTCTTTGGAAACACTCAAAGGTTCAATCCATGAAGATCTGGACCCTTACACATCTCATGTAATTAATACATTGTGTTTATTTAATACTTGATGTGTATAGGATGATAGTCATGCAACATTAAGTACACACCGTGTATCCTTCCTACATGTTTTTTACCTCGTAAATGTATACTATAAGTACACACTTATTCCCTAGGCATGCACTAATGATATCCAGTGAATCAATGTACACATTGTGTGGTTGACCTACACACACCATGCACATTACCTATTTCTATGGAAATATTAAATTTAATTAATTTCTCTATTATACCTCATCATCATGAGTTGCATGAGTCATTAAATTGATAGTACACACTGATCGTTAGGTTTTATATTATATTAAATTCTTAATTAATTATACATAATATTTGAAACTACAAGTCATGTATGTACATTGCATACTAAAGACTCAGGGTGTATTAAATTGTATAGGAAACATAATTTTCATGTTTTACATGTGTAATTGACAGTACATTCCATGAAATTACAACACATTTCATGTATTCAATTGGTGGTGTGATTACATTACCATACTATGTAGTTCAGACAAGTACATTCCAAGTTTTTTCCTAATACAAAATTATGTACTATTTTAATAAATTTTAAATAAAGATAAATTATTTATTTTATTTAAAATCATGGTGGATGGGAATATCTAGGAAAATTAGATGGAATGAGAAAAAATAATTAATTTATTAATAAATTAATTAGATTAATTCATGAACATTTTATCTTATTAGACAATGAATTGAAAAATACTAGCTATATGTTTTACATGTGTAGTTAATGCATGTGTATAACCGAACATAATATTTGACCAAACCTACGTATATATTGGTTTTATTTAATTTAATTTTATTACATGATTTTAAAATTATTTTTTATTATATTAAATATGATGGAATTTGTTTCATCCCTATAACGACTCAGATTTTCCCAATTTTATTTTTAAAAATTATTTGGAAAAATTCTCAGAACAGGCACTGAGATGACATGTAATTATGAGGCCCAGTGTGCTTGGAACAATTCATTGAAAAATGTTATGTTTTTAATAGAACGTGCATATAAATTTTCTTAAAAAGTTAAATAACTTTTAAGAAGTTTCTTGGATCATAAATGTGAGGGGACCTTTAAGATCAGAATAGTCTCTTTACCCTAGGCATGACCTAACTTTGGTCGGGCTCTAGAAAAAACCACCAGGGGTGTAACCAAAAATAAAATTATTAAATAAAATTATTTTATTTCAAAATCTTAGTAACTCATAAACAGTTACTCAGATTGGAAATCTGAGACCACTGTTGATTTTATGAGGAAAGTTTTTCCTTCGGTGAAGCCTAACATCAGTTGGTGTGGGCCAGCTATGAAAGATAGTTTTTGGACATAAACTTCATTAAAATATTTTAATAAAAATATTTTATTCTTTACAAAACAACGTGTTTTCTTTTAATATTAATTTTTTCAAGGAATTTAGGGTTATCACCATAACCCTGGAATTTCTATAAGGCAAGTAGACGGAGATCTCTCGATGAACGGTGGTGGATCATGGATCAACGATCAATGAAAACCCTCAAATTCGAAGGATGTTCACCCTTGGCAATGATGCAATGAATGTTCTTCATCAGCTATGGAACCAAATCAATGTAGGGAATTTTTGATTTAATTTCTTTTCCCCGTTCATGACTTCCACGATGATCGTGGACCAATCATCAAATAGATTGGCCTGCGGATCGATCGTTGTTACAGGATGGGATTTATCTTTTCAAAGTTTTGATAGATGAATGATCTTGTGATTTTTTGTTGGATTTATATTATTGTTATAAAGAAAAAAACCACAATCGAATTGAACATATATCAAGGTCCGTCCCTCTTGGTTGATTTATTCTTTTCTTCCCTCATTCTTCATTCATCATGGGCATTTTTTGTTTGCCCCACGACTTGACATGTTGTGATTGATCAATCATTGCGTACTCAATCCATGTCACAAAGATCTTATATCGCAGATCTCACATCAACATGGCATGATGGAGGTGTGACAATAATGGAGAAGGATGGATCGAATTGGTTCTGGAGATATTTCTGTTTGAGTTACTATTCATCGGAATGGATCATGATGTCGATCCAATCCCAGAGTAGTGAAGAACATGACCCAAGGATTGTAGGCATGCCTTCATTTCAAAAAACAAACAAAAAAGGTGAACCAGTAGCCTGTGGAAGATTCCACCGGTGCACCGATGACTGGTGCCAGTGGGGACTACATGCAGAAGTTGGCGCACACGCCGGTGGAAGCAGCCACATGAACGTAGTGGGCTGTATTGGACCCAGGACAGTAGGCATGGGCTGTGGAAGGAGGTCTAGGCACTAACCTGGAAACGCGGTGAGGGGCGCTACATCGACCAGTGGGCTACCCAGCCAGGGTGGATCATGTGTGTAGAGGAGGCTAACCTGCGCACATGCGGGCCAGACCGAGTGGATCCAGACTACTCCAGTATCCCAATGGGATGGACCTAATGGGTCGGGTCCAGCTGACCCAATGGCCTAGCCCAAAGAACCACACCCAGCAAACCAAGCCTAGTAGGGAGGGACGGTTCGGGCTGGTCTGGGCTGGGTCGGGTCAGTTGGATCGGGTCGGGTTGGTTTAATTGGGTCGGGTCGGGTCTGTTGAGTCGAATAGAACACAAACCAGACCTGAGTTAGAACTTTTTTAGTAAAACAACTATAACTTTCAAACTGTGTGTCTGTTTGATTGTTTGCAGCATTGGGAAGCTTGCGATGAGATGGTCCTTTTGAGATACTTTAAGTGAGTTGTTGTGGAAGTTGGCATATGTCCAAATGGCTTGAGGAGTAGGTTCTCCCGGTATAAGTGCACTACAAGTGGAATCCTACGGCTGGATGAGACTTGGTGACTATGTGACTTGGGGGTACATGAATTTACCGACACTCCATGTGTTACCAACACTCTGTGAGTTACTAAAACTCCATATTTTACTGACACTATGTGTGTTATCGACACTCCGTGTGTTATATAAACTTAGTGTCTTTGAGAGACTAGATTACTTAGGTAAACTACATAACTTCTCAATACCCTAGTGTTCTCTAAGGTACTTTTGGTAGACCTATTCTATGTGCTTCTATCAGATAGCTCGAGGAGTGGTATCTCTCAGGAAGAGGATGCAATGATCAGAATGGCGTAGCTGGTAGTGGATAAGAATTTGAGTCTTGGAATCCTTTATGAGTATACCTATATGTTCTTTTTATATGTGCTATAGATATATACCTATGTTGAGCTGACTATATCATCTTAGTGTTGTTTTCCCTTTATGGTATTTATGTGTGGTATATTCTTCATGGGGTTTCCTCTATGGTAATACTTTGTGTTTTCAGTTTTTTCTACTAAGTATTATTTTACTCACCCATATACGGGATTTTCCCATGCATGTCATGCCTTGTATAGATGTTCAACCTTGTTACGGAGTTCTAGGAGGACCAGGATCAGACGGTGCTTGGTGAGTTCAGACAGACTAGGGTGTGCTCCTATGAATAAAGACAGAAGTCCCAGTACCTTTTTTATAGGTTGTAATTTTTGATTTCCATACTCTTTTTGGTGGGATTGTATTCTAGCCCAGTTGTACTTTACTGCAATTTACAATCCTGTCATACTCTGTTGGTTGGGTTATAGTGGTATGCATGTATTTTTTTACTTAGTGTTTTTAATTTTCAGTATTCTAGGGTTGGAGATGTGTGCATGTGTACAGATACTTAGTAAAATTCCTCCCATTTGTGGGATATTCCTACTCGGTGCTAGTCACCAGCCTCTGGCCTATCGGAGGTGGTCTTGGGGTAGTAATGGAACGAGCTCCTCTAGGATGGGTCATGACACTCCCTCCCTCTTTTATTATATAGAACTTACATGTACAAGGTTGTTTTATGTAATTATCCTTAATCAATCCTTTGGATCCCATCACATGTGTGTGCATGTTATAAAAAATATGTAATAAAAGGTGTCTCTGAAGGTGTGTGGAGTTTATTCAAGGAGGAACTAAGGTAGAGGAGGTTCAAGAAGAAAATGAAATGAAACCAACTCAAGTGATACAAAGTTAGATATGTGGAATACATCAAATCATTCCATGACCTTCACAAGGAGTTTTCCTCTAGGGTTATGGGTTGATTTATTATGCACTCAATAAATCAACCATTATATAAGTTCATGACCACTTTATTTATCTATTTATTTATTTCTATATTATGAATGATTTATTTTATGGATACAATATCATGATCCCATAAATAAATGATTGAAGATGAAAGTATTGAATAAAAATAAAAATATAACAGAACTTGTATTGAATATAACATACATAGTCTATTCAATACAAATTTGGAGGAAATTGTTGAATAAATTTGAGTCAAGGTTTCAAGATTGGGGAGTCCACTCAATAGAACAAAGAACTAAAAGACTGCATTTGGCATGACCACCTACCTAAACATCTTCTTATGGTTTTCATGGCCATTGTTTAGATCATAATAAGGGAAATATAAATCCTTTTCACAAAAAAATATAAAGTGATGGGATATTATTATTTTAATGATGAGGGTATTTGAGCCTTAATAAAATAGTGAGAGACTTAATAAAATTAAAATTGTTGTTATTTTGTCACACATAAATTGTAATTTAGATAAGTAATAACAATATTCTATATTATTATATAATAATGAAAATTTTATCAACCATGTTATCCCTATGAATAATTTTGGAGAAAGACCATCTCCTAACTGGTAGTAATTTCCAAGAATGGTTCAGAAACCTATGGGTAGTGTTACACCATGAACGTAAATCTTACATGTTGAATCCTCACCATCCATTCTTCCTGCTAAGGATTTGAGTTATGAGGAGTTAATTTTATATGAAAAAATCCTAAATGATGCACTAAATGTTAAATGTTTAATATTCTCATCCATTTCTAGAGAACTCATGAAGTCGCATGAGAATAAGGATGCTTATAGCATGCACCATCATTTTTGTGATATTTATTAGAAGTGAGGAAGATGGGAATAGTTTGAGATCTCCAAGGAACTCTTCACAAGAAAGATATGAGAAGGTGCATTAACTAAGACTCACACATTAACGCTTATTATCTACATTGAGTATTGGGACATCTCGACCCGGAAGCCACTGAATGGTTCCCTGATCTGGTTGACCACATGCCCTCAAGCACGCCTCCCTGTACACCAGAGGGTGCCGACTAATAGTGAGGGTTTGGTAAGTCAGTCTTGGGGAGACTATACCCTTTATTATCAGAATAAAACACTAGTGGAAGAAAATAACAATTAACCAAGTGCAGAAGCATATATAAATAACCAGAACAGATCCATGACATATGATCATCAAAACCAGAAAATAAAATATTCAACTGAAAGTTAAAGCATGCTATGATAATTAAATTTCCAAGTGTCTACAATTAAACTAAAATTAAAGACATAACAACTCCAAAATTGGTCCTGAACCATGTCTGGTTCCCTCTCCCATACTCCAAACCTAAACAGTAATCTATCCCATGGAATTTCCCTTATCATGTCCTATAATAACAAATTCTTCTCGAGTGTCGATCAAGTAGCCCATATAGGGTGTGAGTACAACTCAGTAGGCCACCACCAACAGTGTCTAAAATGAGTCAAGTCAAAAGATAGTGCAAGAAATTTAATAAAGCAATAAAAACAATACATACTTTAAATAGTTATCACATTCTCATTTAATCATTTATCATCACATTAGGCCAAGTTCAATTCATGTTTCCCATTTGAAACATCATTCATTATCATTTATCATTTGAGGTAGGTCATCATGCCTAGCACTCCAAATCTCATTTGAATCGTAATTCATTATTATCATTAATCATTTGGTGTAGGACCTCATGCCTAGCACCACAAATCTCATGAGTGCAGGTCGTCATGCCTAGCACTCCAATTCTCATTCAGTGTAGGTCTTCATGCCTAGCACCCCAAATCTCAATCTTGGATAACTATTGGGGAGGAATGTCATGTCCAAGTCCCAAATTCTAATCGATCTAGGAAGCCAAGCTTATAACCAAAAAATCTCATCCATTTAATCATTATTTAAGTCAAAAGAAATTTCCAAATTATTCATGTACTAATCCAATGATTAGTTAAAATTTTCAAATCCCATTAGTAAATTCAACAATTAACTAAGCATATAACCCATTAATTAATTAATCAATTAATTAATAATTCAATATAATTTTCTTTCCACAATTAATTCTTCACAATTAATTATCCAAATCAAAATCCAATAAGTCATAATTAATTCTCACAAATAATTATCTTTGATCACATCATAGAACATAATTAATTCTCCCTATTAATTATCTTTGGTCAAATTCTTGGAACATAATTAATTATCATAATTAATTATCTTACATATCCAAACATAATTACAATATCAAATCTCAATTACTATATCTCAATTATAATATCAAATCTCTAAAAGATCAGTTTGGGAAACCCCCCATCATTTGTTCTGTGATTCAATTATTAATTAAATCACCAAGGCAATTCACAAGTCAAATCCATATTCCTAATTACACCAATTTAAGAATTCAATTATCAAGTTAAAACTATAAAACTCATAAAATCATACACATATCATAAATCATGATTATGGGAATTTGGTTTAACCACCTACCTCAGTTTCTTGACATAAAAATTCCCAACAGAAATCACCAAAATCTGAGTGGCACAACATCATTGGTCAAGCTTCAGATGTAAATCCCTAAAAACCAAAATTAAGATCAACAGAATCAAGATCTTGAAAACATAGATCTAGATTCACAAACCTAGATCTAGATCTTAACTCATATGTTTAGATCCAAGAAAAACAGTGGAGATATTCTGTGAAATGATTTAAGAAAGATGTAGGAAAGAATGGGAGAAGCATCGGGATGAAATCCACTTACCGGGAGGGGAGAAGATCTTCAATCCATACTTTCAATCTCAAATAATGGTGTTTAGATTGCCTTGTAATCCCTCCAGAAGGATTTGGTAACACCTCAAATTTGTCAATCCCGATCCAATGTCAAAATATGAGAGTCTTAGGGGGTTCGGGGGATTTTAAAAAGGATTTTCAAAATTAAAATCCCTCGTGCACGGTTTCCTGGGAAGAGGCGCACAGTTAGGGAAAACCGTGTACAAACTGTACAAACTCCTCTGTCCAGTTTTGCATGCTTAGCATGGTTTGGTCACACAGTTTGTCAAATCGTGCGCAAATCATGAATAGCCCACTGTCCTTTAATTTTCCTTAAAATTTCACCCAAACACACCCTAAGACACTACTTCAAGTTAAAGGTACTTAAAAACATCAAAAAGTACCTAAAAACATGCCTGAGATGACACCAGGAAAAGCCATGATCTTATAATCTTCCCACCTTATAAAAACTCATCCTTGAGCTGTACTCTTGGACTTATCTAAGATTCCAATCCAAAAATATTGGGCCATTCAGCCCTCATTTCTGCTTCCCATTCCCAAGTTTCCTCTTGAAAATTACCATGTTTCCATAACACATGAACTAACATCACGGTCTTTCCCCATAATACTTTCTCACTGTGATCCAGTAAATGTATCAGATTCTCCTCAAAGGATGAATCTATCTCAAGATCAACCTATTACACATCAATCACATGGGAAGGTTCAGGGTGATACCGTCGTAGTTGTGACACATGAAAAAAATCATGCATAGAACTGAATTTCTATGGAAGTGATAATCGGTACGCCACCAGCCTGATTCTCTCCAGCACCTCAAACGATCCCAAAAACCTGGGCGCTAACTTGCCTTGCCTCTATATCCTGTGGTGACCCAATCTAGGCAACACCCAAAGGAATAAACAATCACCCTCTTTAAACTCTAGGGGTCTTCTCTGTCTATCAACATACGAATTCTGTCTACTCTAAGCTGTAGTAATACATTTCTGAATCAACTGCACCTGCTCTAATGTCTCGTAAACCAAACTCGGTCCCAATATCTCTGACTCACCCACCTCTATCCAACATAAGAGGGATCTATAAGGTGTACCATAAAGTTCCTTGTATAGGGTCATTTGTATAGTATCCTGATAACTATTGTTATATGCGAACTCCACTAAATCCAAGTGCTTCTCCCAAAAACCACCAAAGTCAAGCACACATGATTAGAGAATATCCTCTAACACCTGTATAGTACACTCCAACTGCCCATCTGTCTATGGGTGGAAGATCATACTTAATAGAACATGTGTGCCAAGAACCTTCTGTAAGCCCTGCCAGAAGCATTAATTAAATCATGAATCATGATCTGAAACTATAGTCTGTGGCACCCCATGCAAATGAACTATTTCCCTCATGTACATTTCTCCTAATTGATTTACTTTAAAGGTTTCTTTGATAGGAAAGAAGTGTTCTATTTTCATTAGTCAGTCCACAAGGACAAAAATCTAACCATTCTTCCTATGAGTCTTTGGAAGTACTAACACAAAGTCCATAGTCACATCATCCCACTTCTATTTAAGAATAGGTAATGGTTGCAATAGGCCTCTAGGTTGTTGATGCTCTTCTTTCACCTACTGATAGGTGAAACATCTTGTTACGAACCCTTCTATCTCCTTTTTCATGCCTGGCCACCAAAACTACCACTGAAGGTCGTGGTACATCTTTGTCACTCTAGGATGTACTGCCCACCTTGAAGTATGAAATTCTCGCAAGAGTTCCTTACACATACTCGTAGGCACAACAACAATATTTTTCACATAAATGATCTCATCCTGATCTATTTTCTAGTCTAAAGGTGTCTCCCCACCTTCAAGGCTTTCCCTCAAGTCTAAACACTCTGAATCCTTATACTTATTGTCTCTAATCCGTCTCAAGAGTGTACACTCCACTTCTACAGAAACTAGAGTCATCCTCTCCTAACTCTCCTGAACTACCACATGCATTTCTTCCAGAAAGGTCATCATCTTCCACTATTCACTTGACTCATGTACCAACTGATTCTGAGTTTTTCTGTTCAAAGCATCAGACACACTATTCCCCTTTTTGGGTGTATATTCCAGTTCAAAATAAAAGGACTACATGTACTCCATCCATCTTCGCTACCGAAGATTCAAGTCGCGCTGTGAAAAGTTATACTTCAAGATTTTTTGATATGTAAAAACTATAAAATTTTCACCTAAAAGATAGTTTCTCCAACCCTTAAGAAAATAAACCACTACTTTTAACTCGAGTTCATGCATAGGGTAATTCTGTTCATATGGCCTCAACTGCTGAGACCCATAAGCAACAACTCTACCCCCATGCATCAATACAGCTCTGAGTCTGACCTTAGAAGTGTCACAATACACCATGTAATCATCACCTGACTCAAGTAAGATCAACATTGGTGTTGAAGTAAAGTTCTTTTTCAAATCCTGAAAATCATTCTCGCATGCTTCTACCCACAAAAACCTTACCCCTTTCTTTGTCAAACTAGTAAGCGGTGCATCCAACCAGGAAAAGTCCTAGATGAATCTCCTATAATAAATATCTAATCCTAGAAAGATTAGAATATTGAAAACATTCTTGGGATGTTCCCAGGAAATAATTGTCTTCGCTTTTTTTGGGTCCACTGCCGCACCTTCTTCCGAGATGATGTACCCCAAAAAGTGTACCCTGTCAATCCCAAACTGACATTTAGATATCTTGGTATAAAGATGATTCTCTCTCAGTGTACTCAGAATGATGTAAATATGTTGGGAATGATCATCATGAGTCTTAGAGTACACTAAGATGTCATCCAAAAACACCAGCACAAACTGATCTAAGTACTGATGAAGGATCGTGCTCATCAAGGCCATAAACACTGTTAGAGAATTAGTCAACCCAAACAGCATTAAGACAAACTCATAAAGGCCATACCTGATCCTAAAAGCAGTTCTTGGTATATCAGAAGTCTGAAATCTCACCTGATGATACCCTGATCTCAGATCGATCATTGAGAACACACTAGCCCCCTTTAGCTGGTCAAATAAATCATCGATACGTGGAAGAGGATATCAGTTCTTCATAGTCATTTTATTCAACTTACGGTAATCGACACATAGGAGTATACTCTCATAATCCTTATTTTCAAACAAAATAGGTGCTCCCCAAGGCGATGTACTTGGACAAATAAACCCTTTATCCTTTAACTCTTCTAACTGCGTTTTGAGCTCTTGAATCTCAATCGATGACATTATGTAAGGTGAAATAGATACCGGCTCAACCCCAGGCATGAGATCAATAGTGAATTCCACATCTCTCTCAGGTGGCGACCCTAAAAAGTCTTTAGGAAAGACATCATAAAATATTTCTACTACTGGTGGAAGGATGTCTTCCCTACCACTCCCATCATCCAATAAAAGACTAGAAAATTGGGCTTTGAGCTCTCCTATTTGCTGAGTAATTGGCCCAGCTCTTCCTGCATGGATATTCCATTATCTATGAATGACATATTGGTCACCCTCAAAATATACAAAGGTTACTCTCCTGCAGTAACAATCTATGTGGGATCGGTATATGTCTAGCTAGTCCATACCCATAATCAGGTAGAATCTCGTTATATCAAAGAAATATATATCCCAAAGGAAATGATACTCTATGATCTCTAGCAAACATCCCTTACATAAACAGATATCCCTGGTCTATATTCCCAATGGTGTATCAATATTTATCATCCCACTTATGGATTCCACCTCCAGGCTCAAGCCATTAACTAGATTTTCAAATATAAAGGAATGAGAGGCAATGGTATCAAAAAAGGCAGTAGCTAAAGTAGAAGAAACTAGAATAGTATCTATCACTATTGATGGACCAACCTCGCTCTCCACAAGTGTAGGCTTCACTTCATGTAACTATCCTACCCCTGTTCCCTACGGTGTTTTCTGACTCCCCTTAGTAGAACCACTCTGCTAATATGGGTGCTCATACCCTAAATCACCACGTCCACTACATCTACCACCTCTTCTAGTAGAACTCCATCTGCCAGACCTATATGGTGTAGAATAACCCCTTCCAACACTTTGACTCTGTGCAGCTTCTCTCTCAGCACCAGCCTACCGCTGCTTCCTAAAAAACTTCTATCGGTGTCCCATATTGCCACAAAATCGAAACTCCACTAGTGGTCGACAAAAATGTGTATGATAATGTACCTGCCTACCACACTGGTGGAAAAGTATATGTTAATGATTTGGTGCAACTGTTCCTCCTGAATTTCCACCTTGATTTAAATTGTTCTGACAAAGATTCTCATGATGGCATTTCCTACTTTTGGAAGGCACACTCATTAATATTCCAGCTACCTATAGAGTACTGGAATACTCCTTCAGGTTACCCTCTAAAATGATATCCTGATTAAAAACATCTGAAAATTTATTCAGCATAAAGATATTCACCTAGTACTTAATTTCAGACTTAAATCCGGAAAATATTTTGCCGAAGATGCCTCATCTATCAGCAAAGCTGGAAAAAAATGCTATAAATCTGTGAAACATTTAGCATGCTCCATTATGGACATTATTCCTTGTGTCAGATGCATAAAATCTGAATCCTTCTCTTTCCTCAGCATGTCTAGATAAGAGTGTTCCAAGAACTTCTCCAAAAAGTCCTTCCATAAAATATCATATGTCTATCCAGATCGTACCTGAATGTCCCACCAGCATTTCACTGAACCATATAGCATATAAGAAGCCAACTTGACCCTCCTCTCATCTAGAGTCTCCAAATGGTCAAGTATCGTCTCTATGGATTCAATACAAAATTAATCTCCCTCAGGTCTACCCTTTCTAGTAAAAGTAGGAGGGTGCTGCAGCTGAAACTCCCCTGTTAACTTAGACATTCTTTTCTAAACTTTCCCTGGGTCTTTCTCCATGAATTGCATGAAACGAGCAAAGTTCTCTCAGAAATGCTTTTCTTGTTCCTCAGATTGCACCAATGGTGCCTCAAGCTCCCTATTTGGAAGTTCATTTCAGGCCATACCCCTTGGTATCTCCCTAAAAAAGAACCATGGAGGCATATTTCTACAAATCCAAACACACATCTCGGGTCTCATAACACAACCTTATAACATTTACATAAGAGGAGAAACTAACACAACAAGTTTCAACATAACTTTTCCCACTTTTTCTCACCACACATTCAACACCAAGGCCTTTTCACTACCCTTAACCACCCTACTCCTAGGTCTTGGTTAACAAGGGAATATTCATTCTCATTAATTAATAACATTATTTCAAATTAATTAATTCAACAATTAATTAATTTATTATTCCCATTTAATCAATCAAGGTTCTCATTAGACACCCTTTTATTCTCATTTTTGTATCATTTTTTCAATGTCACATCAAGGAAAATAGTTCAAGTTCAAAAACTTACCCATAACCCATTTTCCCATGAGTGCCTAGAATGATGCATGTCACAACAACCCTGAGTGCCTAGAATGATGCATGCAGACCCAACTATTGTGCCTCTTTAGGCCAAAAATCAAAATTCATCAATTTTCAAAACAAATATCACATCACACCACAAGTGCATCACCCAGGGTGAAATAATATACAACTATACCAACAAATAGAAATCACAACAATCCTTAGCTGAGTACTTGGATTTTCCCCTGTACATGGGTTTGTAACTCCCATGTATGAGCTCATTACCAAGCCTCAACTCTTCCTAGGATCATGTCAAACTTTTCCCAAAATACTAAGACAAAAGAATAATAATGAAAAGAAAACTCCTCTGATACCACTTTGTGACATCCCAACCCAGAATCCATTGAACGGTGCCCCAAGCCAGTTAGCCACATTCCCTCAAGCATGCTTCCCTATACACCAGAGGGTTTCAACTAGTAGTGAGGGTCTAGTAAGTCTTGGGGATACTATACCCTTTGTTATCAGAATAAAACACCAGCAGATGCAAATAACAATTAACCAAGTGCGGAAGCGTATATAAATAACCAGAATACATCCATGACATATGATAGTCAAAACCAGAAAATACAATATTCAACTTAAAGGTAATGCATGCTATGACAATGAAAGTTCCAAGTGTATACAATGAAACTAAAAGTAAAGACACAATGACTCCAAAAAGGGTCCTGAACCACGTCTGGTTCCCTCTCCCATGCTTTAAACCCAAACAAAAATCCCTCTTAGGGCCTTGGCCTTATCCTATCCTGCAATAATAAAGTATGTTCAGGTGCTGATAAGGCATCCCAAATAGGGTGTGAGTACAACTTAATAGGACACCACCAACGGTATCTAAAATGAGTCCAATCAAAAGATAGTGCATGTAATTTAATAAATAAATAAATACAATGCATAATTTAAATAGTTATCGCATTTTCATTTAATATTTAATCATTACTTTAGGCCAAGTTCAATTCATGTTTCCCCTTTGAAACATCATTCATTATCATTTATCATTTGGTATAGTTTTTCATGCCTAGAACCCCAAATCTCATTTGAATAATCATTTATTATTATCATTAATCATTTGGTGTAGGTCATCATGCCTATCACCACAAATATCATGAGTGTAGGTCGTCATTCCTAGCACTCAGATTCTCATTCGGTGTAGGTTGTCATGCCTGACACCCCAAATCTCAATCTTGGATAACTATTGGGGAGGAACACCATGTCCAATTCCCAAATTCTGATCGGTCTAGGACGCCATGCCTAGCACCAAAAAATATCATCCATTTAATCATTCTTTAAGTCATAAGAATTTTACACAATATACATTTACTAATCCAACTACTAGTTAAACATTTCAAAGGACATTAGTTAATTCAACAGTTAACTATGAATATAACCCATTAATTAATTCATCAATTAATTAATCAATCATCACAATTATCTTTTCATAATTAATTATTCATAATTAATTATCCAAATCAAAATCCAACAATTCATAATTAATTATAACAATTAATTATCTTTGATCACATCATGGAACATAATTAATTCTCCCAATTAATTATCTTTTTTCAACTTCTTGGCACATAATTAATTATCCCAATTAATTATCTTACATAGCCAAACATAATTATAGTATCAAATCTTAATTAATATATCTCAATTACAATATCAAATCTCTAAAATATCAATTTTGGAAACCCCCCATCGTTTGTTCCTTTATTCAATTATCAATTAAATCACCAAGGCAATTCACAAGTCAAAATCATATTCTTAATTACTCCAATTTAGGAATTAAATTATCAAGGGAAAACTATAAAAATCATAAACTCATACACATATCATAAATCATGACTATGGGAGTTTGATTAGACCACCTACCTCAGTTTCTTGAAAGAAGTTATCCCAATGGAAATCCCCAAAATCTGAGCAGCACAATGTCGTCGATCAAGCTTCAGATCTAAATCCCTAAAACCAAAATTAAGATAAAAAGAATCAAGATCTTGAAAATATAGATCTATATTCACAATCCTAGATCTATATCTTAACTCATAGGTTTAGATACAAGAAAAATGGTGGATATCTTCCATGAAAAGATTTAAGAAAGATAGAGGAAAGAATGAGAGAAGCATCGAGATGAAATCCACTTACCATGAGGAGAGAGGATATTAAATCCAGGATTTCAATCTTTAAGAATGGTGTTCAGATCACCTTGTAATCCATCAGGAAGGATTTGGGAGCACCTAGAATTTTTCAATCCTGATCCAAGTTCAAAATATGGGATTCCCGGGGGTTTCGGGTGGTTTAAAAAATAATTTTAGGAATTAAAATTCTATGTGCATGGTTTCCTGAGAGGAGGCGTATGGTTAGGGAAAATCGTGCACCAACTGTGCAGAATCCACTACCCAGTTTTGCAAGGTTGGCATGGTTTGGTTGCACGGCTTTTCAAACCATGCAAAAACTGTGCAGACTCCTCTGTCCAGTTTTTTATACTTGGTACAGTTTGGTCACACGGTTTTTCAAACCATGCGCAAACCATGCACAACCCACTATCCTTTAGTTTTCCTTAAAATTTCACCCAAACACACCCCAGACGCACCCCAAGATACCAATCCAAGTAAAAAGTACTTAAAAACATAAAAAAGTTCCTAAAAACGTGCTTGAGATGACACCAAAAAAAGCTAGGATCTGAAAAGTACATAGAGGTTTTAGGGTTTAAGTTGCATGAAGAACTATAAACCAATCTCATTCTTTTATACATCACTTAATAATTCTCTTGTTTTGTTTTCAATTTAAATAAGAATAAAAAATAAAGGTATCTCTCAATATTCTCACTCTACTTCACCAAGTTGAAAAGGATATAAAGTGTGAAAATCCTTTTTTCCTTATGTTGAATAAAAGTAAAGGTTATATGAAGAGCTACACGACTAAATCCAAGTATAAAGCTTCTTAATAATGCCCTTCCAAGTAGAGGAGGATCAGGAGGAAATCAAGGGAACAAGATTTTGTCTGTTTTACATGTGGAAAGAAGAGCCACTAAAAGAAAAATTTCAACCAGAAAAAGGAGCAAGAGGAAGATCCAAGTGTTTCTTTTATCAAGTTTAATCTTTCTACTTCTACAATTTGGGTATTAGATACAACATGTGATGATCTCATATGTATTTAAATATAGAAACAAAGTAGATTCCTGATGATTTCCTGAGGTGAGGTAGATCTATGAGAATCCAAAAGAGCCAAACTTTTTATTCTAACTATTAGGTAATACCACCTCACATTGATAATTATAATGATCTTGGTTTTTAATTTTTTTTTATTATGTGTTATCAGTTACTAAAAACATTATTTTTGTGTCAATAATTGATAGAGATGGATTTTTTTTCAAATTTAAAATAAATTGTTTCTTATTTTAAAATGAAATCATTTGTTATGGTAAGGAATATTTAAATAACTATCTTTACATGTTATATTACACGAACCAAGTAATGGAAATCAATGATAATGATAGTTCACATGGATCATACCATACCCAACTATGCAATCATCGTCTAGGTCATGTAAATAGAAAGTATTTGACCAGATTACAACAAGATGAATATTTGGATTCATTTGAAATAAAACTACTTGGTGTATGTCACACATTTTTGTAAGGAAAACTAAATAAATCCCCATTTAGAATGAAAGGTGAAAGGGTTATTGAGCATGTTGAGTTGGTTCAAACTGATGTGTGTGGACCATTTCTAGTTGAATCTAGTGGTGGGTACTCATACTTAATAACTTTTAATGATGATATTAGTAGGTTTGAATTTTTTTATTTAAATAGGTATAAGTTATATTCCTTTAACGGATTCAAGGAATATAAGAATTAAGTTAAGAACTAGTTTGCTAAGAAGATTAAGAAACTCTGATTAGACCATGATGAATAATATCTTAATTAAGACTTCACCGATAATTTACTATATTATGGCATTTTATCCCAACTCATGCTTCCTTATACAGCATAATGGAATGGTGTAAGTGAAAGGAGGAACCATACCTTATTAGACATGGTAACTATAACATCCCAACCTTTCAGCAAGGTACATTCTCCTTTAGTTTATATTAAACCCTTGTTGAGATCCTCTTTTAGATTAAGATCGAGTAATTGTTCCCTTATCCCAGTCCATTTTCTTTGAAAGGTAAGGTATGAGATGGGACAGAGGATAGCTGCAGACCAAATACACATCATGTACAAAATACTTGGTGTGCATTTAGAATACACAGTGTGTATTAGATTTACAATGTGTAATAGTTTTTCTAGGAACTCTTATATTTATGAAATGGGGTTTTTAGGGGAAGAATAAACTTGAGATTTACATGACATGTAAAATTAACAAGTCATGCAAATGGAAATGCAATTTTTTTAAAGGGGGTAGTGGATCTTTTAAGAAATCCTTATTTTATCTTCCTCATAAGATTAGTTGCATGAGAGGAATCCCTCAATGCCTCCCCTGGGTTATTTTTCTCCTCCTTCATCCAAAATAGGTTCCTTTCAAATTCATTCACATTGGATCTGTAACAATAATATCTATAATCATCTTCCTTTTTATCATTTTTTAGATTTTTTTATCTATATTATTTTGGTACAAGCTCATATTCTCTATTTTTAGGGGTTCCATATATTCTTATGATTTCTTCCATTAAAGCTTGATTCAAGGGATGAAATTGGATAAGGAGAGTGTTACAGGCTTAAGGTAGGTGGTTTAATTATTTTACTTCAAATTATAGTGATTTTATATTATGTGTTATTGTTCCACAACCGCACTCCTCCAATTTTTCCTCCTAAAAGTCTAATAAATTAATTTAAATTATTTTCCATGCCCAAAATTATCTTATCTAGCGGTGAGTCAACACCTTGGTTGATTTCCTTGCTGTGATCAACCTCTATGGGTGTGTCTTTCCTTACAGGCCTAATTTACCATTACTTTAGTTTGTTTAAACACCTTTTGGGGTGTGTTTTCCCTTGTAATAAATGTATTAGAATTTGAAATGAATTAAGAAAGATTATTGGCCATGTTTTAGGAACCTGTGATTTATACCATAGCTTTTATTAATTTAATTAAATGAATTAGCCAACTTTATTGATATATTATGATTATAATGCCTTGATGAGATGGTGTGATATCTTGATTGTTTAACCATACCTTCCTATCATGTTGCGTGTGATACTTGGGATTCCATTTATGGATCTCCTTGGATGGGATCATCATGATTTATAATTGGATTTTTTAATTATTTTAAATTTTATAGGAGAGATACTTGGTATGCCTTGCACATTATCACATTTAATTTTCTCTACCTATGAATAAGAGATATCAATTCCCTAGGGGATAAATTGTGGATGGTCATAGTGTCTAGATGGTTATACCAAGCTACGAGTTATACCCAATCCCCTATATGAGATACCAGGGATAGGCTTGGAGGGATTTTTCTTCACGCCATGTTGAGAGTGATACTTGGAATTACATTTATGGATCATCTTGTATGGATGCTGATAGTATTGGGAATTTATATTTCCATTAGAGTGATACATGAGATTCCTTTTTGGATCACCGTGGAAGGTCTCAGGGTGCCTCTTAATAAATTCTAAATATGATTTTATATTAATGACCAAGAATGAAAAGTTGTTATCTAGAGAAATGCCCACCAATCCAAATCACATTCTTGGGTTTATCCATATTTTGATACTTGTTTTATAATGAATTATTACCATTAAACCCTTATCATATCTATGTAAGTTGACCTCGATTCAAATATTTCTATTTTAGGCCGAAGCGGGTAGTGTCGGTCGAGTTTCCCTGAGGAACCCAGACTGACATGTACCATTTATTTATTGCTTTACATTTATTTTATTCTTGTACACTAATAATTTTATATACATAGACTGGATTTTTCTAGACACTGTTGGTGGTGTCCTACTAAGTATATCTCACACCCTTCTTGGTTCAAACTTGGTACTTGAGAATACTTCATGAATGTAGGTGTAGATAAAGTAAAGTGGTCGGATTTTGATGCTTGATTTTCAATACTAGGATAGAGTATGGGAGTAGAGGACCGAGGCTATACTCATGATGCTAGTAGTAATAGATTTTGTTTTTTTAAAGCATCTATTTTATTCATATTTCTCCTATATCTCATATACCTCATTATGTATAGACACGTGACATGATCATCAATATTTTGTATTTATTTATTATTCATCTTATACCTATTTAAATTTGTTGGATGTTAATTTATTATTTCACTACTAATTCTTTTCTATTTTCACTACTTACCATTATTATATAACAATGTATTACACTGTGGACAATGAGGGAAAACTATCCCCATGGATAAACCCTATGCCCTCACTGCTAGTATAAAACCTTTGGAATATGGGGATGTTCTCTTGAAGTCATGTGGCCAATTGTCTCAGGTCACCACTTAGTGACTTCTAGGGATGGATTCAATAAAGTGGTATTAGTGATTATTTTTCCTTTTATCCTAACTATTTGGGTATTATATAGGATATTAGGATGTATCAAAATTTGGTAATAAGACTTTTCATGGGATTAGATTACCCACATATAGGGAAAAATAAAATTATCTATGATGTGTTATTGTTGTTTTGGTTTGTGTTTGTTACAATTATTTTTATAATGAGACTTTTCTTGGGATTAGATAACCCACGTATAGGGAAAACCAAAATTATCTGGGATAGGTTATTTTTGTTTTGGTTTGTGCCTGTTACAATTATTTTGATTTCACCGTTGGGTGACACACATGTTTTTTGACATTAATATTGCTGATATTACTATCATGGATTTAATTTTTCCTTAGCTTAGTATGGAAAGGAGGTTGCATCTCTCGCATCACTTGATAATCCACATGTCAGGAATTATACCATGCCATTTTTATCTTACTATTTGAATTTTTTTTATTTCATGTGATTGTTATCAGTGCTTTGATTATTTATATATTGAAATGTGCCAACATTTCTTGTACGGATGACATAATTGGATTTATTAAAGTTTCTACATCAATATAAATGTTTTTACCTTATATAATGATAATGAAACCTTAATTAACCAATTATTACATGGTTGAACCATGAACCATTGGTTCTATGATATGGAATATTATTTTATTTGAGTAATGAATTCCAATTTTAATTTTTCAATCTTGTGCTTCTATAAATCGAGGATGGTGGTTCATTCAATCAAATTAGTATACATGATCTGTTACATCCTAATAATATATGTAATGGTCATTTTGCAGTTAATTGATGTACTAATTGCAATTTATAAAGAGTACGTGCTTTTATAAATTGGGAATGGTGACATATTTAACTAGATTGGGATATCTATATCCATATAAATAAGAATTATATTCAATAAATTAAAGTGTTAAAAATTAAATATTTACCACTAAATTTGGATTTCAATTGCAAAGTAAATGGTATTTTCCTCTATAACTTGAAATTGACACTCCATATACCAGAGCCTCTATCCTGTGATGTGAGACCTTGACCCTAACCTGACCTTAGTAGTGGGAAGTAGGCAATGTCTCTTAAGAATTTTCTCTCTCTTACTTATCACCTTAACCTATATTTAGTAGTAGTAAGAGAGGTGGGGCTCATTTATAGGAAGTATTTGTACCTATCCTTTATTATTATCACATTTTCTATCTGCTGTTAAATTTTATCTGGGGCATGTGTTTCGAAATTATGAATTATTTTTGCACGATGTCCAAAATTCATACACCAGGAGGGTGGTGGTGATCATGATATAGAGTTGTTGAACCCTGATCCCCTAGTATTACCTCATGTAGTTACACTAGAGGAACCTCTTGTTGATCTTACACTAGGTGTTGATGCTTAGTTTCATGATAGCTTATTCTTATCTATGCAAACTAATCAAGGAGCTTCGTGAATTTCCCCTACTATGGTAGAGTTGAAATGGGAATCCCATCAGTAGTATCATCCCACCTTCTTAGGTGATGAAAGTACTTTGGCTACTAAGTCAAGAATAGATTCCATGTTTTCTATCTTTGATCATTTGGAGACACTTATGGAGTAGAGGGTCAAGATCACTATCTATATGCTTCATGATTATGCAAAACATTGGTGTGATGTCATCACCTAGACCGGATGTCATCAGGGTATAGTCTGAATGGGCTTCCAAACAACTTTTAATTATTAAATTTTCCCCCAAAAATTGAGAGAATATCACACTCAAGAGTTTATGCACCTACAATAGGGTATCATGTCGATGATGGAGTATTCTACTCATTTTACCGAGCTTCAACATTTTGCATCGACTCTTACTGGTGAAAAGTTTATTAATATGAGATGATTTGAGGATGGGATTGTGTACACCATAGATTGTAGTTTAATGTTTTCTAGCTGACCACTATTTTAGATATAGTGAACCAGGCCCTCATCATAGAGCGAAACATAAGGGAAGATCACAATGTGAGGCAGGGCAGTTCGGCTTCAATGTAGGGGTGGTTTGTCTTGAAATAGGAAACATAATTTTGATGGTAAAAGTGAGGGAAGTGTTATATAGATGACATGAATTGATAGATATGTGGTGTTCCAAGTGTTTGGTAGTGTGGTCTATAAGAAACCACATTGTACAAGGAACTCAATCAAGTGCTAATTTTTTGGTAGGATTGGTCACCTTCAATGTTTTTGATGAAATTTCCCTCTTGTACCTGGTGGGAAGGGATCCGTACCAACACCCCATTCTAGTATAGGGTCCATAGAACCATGTCAGGTAGGGATTCGGTCTAATACTATCCAATCGGGCTGAGTAGGTGGTAGTGACAAAGGTATTAAGACATCATAGGTTTGGAGCCAACATAGCATACCTTCCTAGGTTAGTCAGGTTCCACCTTAAGGCTATGGATCTGGTCGCATTTATGAATTACATCCTATAACTAAGGAAAATATTATAGGTCCTTATACAGTGCAAGGTACTATTTTGGTAGCCTCTACATTAGTTTCTACCATTTTTGATATAGGTGAATCACACTCTTTTATATATAATGAGCCCAACCTCAGTATCCTGGAGCCAGTGCCTTACTTAAAAACATTGTCATAGATACAAGATTAAAATCACAAAGGACTGAATAGTTTAGTAGTTTTGGAAAACCATATTATATACATGATACTCATATTATATTAGGAAAGTAAAATAAAGCATAAGAGAAGTAAAAGCTCAACATCCTTGAAACTCATTTCAAGAAATCATCTTCAAATCCTAGGGAAAGGAAACAAAATAAGGGTGAGCTCAAATGATCAATAATGGTTATGTATAGTGAAATCTATCATGAATAAATAATGAATTTTCAATATGGTAAGGCAAATAACTAAACACACATTCCATTTAAATAACAAGATAAGGCATAATCAATATGTAAAGGTAAATAACTGGGCACACATGTCATTTAATCAATAACCTGATAATGAAATGCATCCATATATTTTTTTCATAGCGAATATATTATGGATAATAATAATTTAATTTTCAATACAGAAAATGCTTAAATATTGGACATCATGTTTTCAAGGCACATGATACCTTTTCCATCAAGATCTATTCTCAACATAGTTTAAAATTACTGGGTGAAAACTCGTCTGATTTGGACTACTAATTCATCTCATGAGACTATCGATGCAAATAGGGGTATCATTAATCGATCCCCACCCATGTCTATAGGTCCAAATAATTCTTCATATATTGAATAATCAATTTCATTTATGAATAGTATTCCACATCATAAAATATCCACATTAAGTATAGGGTACAGATTTATCAATATTTCCCTAATTAATCAAATAACTTACAAAACACCATATATAAAAATGGTATAAGGTTTAGGAAATAATATTATCCATCATAAAATAATATGTATATTTAATAGAAATGAAATTTCTAATGAAAATGATCACAAGGGAGTTATTGTTTTAAGATAAAGTTAAAAATCATAAAATAAAGTGAGATTATACAACAACTTTAACGACTTGGTAATTTTCAAGTTAAATCAACTTGGATGAGATAATTCAAAGTGAAACATAAAATAATAGGAAGTATGAATTAATCATGATATTTCATGTAAAATCGGTAGTATATACATCACATGAAATTTAATTGGTTCATAATAACAAATAAGTCTCAATGGAATATAAATTGAGAAGAAATCCATTGCCTTATGATTCCTTTTGGTTGAACACTCATTAACATAATTTATAATGGTTTTAAGAATTTTATTAACTTAAAAATAACCATATTAATATTTATAATATGATATATTATTCTTTTATAAAATATTATTTCCCATTTGTTAATAATATTTCATTATTTTTACTATTTTGGGTGTTAATTGTCTTATTTTCCAAGTATGTTTTTAATTGTTATTTGTTGTTCATATTACACCAATCATGATTTAATAATATAAATAATGTAAATCATGATTTAAATATCATATATATTCAGTATATATGTATTTATATTAATTCATAAAATTTACTAATAGGAAATGAAATGCACCATTCATGGAGACAGTAGGTCGTACGTACGCATGAACACTACTTCCATTTTATTATCATATTAAAGAAATAAAAGTAAATGATATATATGAATTTTATTGTTATAGTATCATATTTATGTCATATATATTAAATATTTTAATTAAACCATCCTTAATACATTCCATATAAAGTGTGAACGAATCTCATTGCTTCGTGAGGCGGTAGTCTGTCATACACATGAATGACATTATCATATTCCCAAAAATTGGAAAGTATGAAGGAATATGTTATATAATTATTAAAAAATCATAAATACATAATAAATATAATATATATAATATATAAACTATAAATATTTAATTATTACCAACCTTTAAAGGTGTTAATGGAAGAATGAACAACATCGGTTCGTGAGGCAATAGTCTGCCATACACACGAACAATGATTGAGTATCCCATTTGATGAAAGTGTGTGTGGTTTTTGGTTATACCATTATAATAAAAAAAACCAGTATATTTAAGATACTAAGGTTATTATATAATCATTATATAATAAAAATTTAAATAGTTTCATGAGGAAATAAAATAAAAAAACTTTTAGAAAAACATTACCTCTTCTTCGGGTATCCTCCTTAGGTTTGCATTAAAACCTTAAAATGTTTCATATATAAAAAAAATAATTCTTATAGCATTATTATAGGGAAATTTTTGAGTGATTTGGTCAGGTATTTGATGAAACAAAGTGTTTTTAGAGTGTGAAGAATGGGGTAGAGGGGGTGGCCATTTTAAGTGGGTGAGTGGACGCACTTGGTATTTTAAAAAGAAAATTAGGTGAACCCATATTTTTACCTAAAAAGGATTCAATAATTCAATAAATTCAATAAATCATGTCTAAATATTACCAGAAACTATGTTTTTGGGAATTTTCTAGCTCATTTTCCCCCTAAGTTTAAATTTTAGTCCCTTGGTAAACTTTTTTTCTTTTAATCACTGTAATTAATTTTAATTGTTTTCACTAATCATTTTGGTCAAAAATTAATTTGAATTATTATAAAATATAAATAATTCTAATTACAAATAATGAATCCATTTTTTCAAAGTCAAATCACATAAGTGGAAGAAATTAATTTAAAATTAATCTCGTAGATGGAATGAGAAAGCTGGGTTTTAAAGTCAAAAATGTTAAAATATTTACTAGGTTTTTATATATATATATTCAATATAAAAATGATTCCAATGAGCTATATTGGATTAATATATTTATAAGTGTACAATTTTGACTTAAAATATAATTTAAAATATAATTTAACATTATAAATAATTTATATGAAGAGTTATTTTTCAATTAAAAAAATAGTATTTTTTACTATTTATCAAAAAATGAAATTTTTTAGAAAAAAATCACCATAAGAAAATTTTTACATTATTATTTCAAAAATTAAGTTTATTTTTTCAAATTAAATTTATAATAGTGTCAAATTTTAGTTTTAAAATAAGTTCTTTATTAAAAGGTGGAAAAACTACCTATAATATATATATATATATTCTCAGGCATAAAATTGAATTTTTTTTCTTATATTATTCCTATAAAATATATTGGATGAATGCAAAAACATTTTATTGAATATGAAATATATAAATTTCATTAATATCATTTACTAATAGTAATTAATTTAATTTATTCTAAAATAAATATATTATAAATTTTTGGGGTGTTACATTCTTCCCTCCTATAAAAATATCATCCTCAAAATTTAATGGATATTACCTTATAAAAAGATAGGGTAGTTATTATTTATAAAATCATTTGGATCCCACATTGATTCCTCCATTTTATGACTCTTCCAGAGTACCTTTTCCAGAAAAGTTTTTTTATTCCTCAATAATTACCCTCTAGTATCAATAATATGGATGGGTTCTTCACAGAAAGATAAATATGGTACTAATTATATTTCCTCATAGGTGAGAACATGTGTTGGGTCTAGTATATACTTTATTAATAAAGATTTATGAAAAAAAAACCATGTACTTTTGAGTGATTCTTCAGCACTACCAAACGATAAGAAACAACTCCAATTATTTTAAAAAATTTAAAGGGTCTAATGCACCTGGGGCTCAGATTCCCTTTATTACCAAACCTTATAAAAACCTTCCATGTAGATACTTTCAAGAAACCATGATCTTCAATTTGGAATTAAAAATATTTCCTCTGATTATTAGTATAACTCTTTTCCTTACTTTTATCTTCTTTAATATGATCCTAAATAGTTTTTACCTTTGTTTTTATATCTTCAACAAGTTCTAGGCCTAAGAGTTTCCTTTCACCAAATTCATCTCAATAAGTTGGAGTGCGATTTCTCTTTCCATGTAATTCTTCATATGGTGCCATTTTAATACCTGAATAGAAACTATTGCTATATTAAAACTCTAAAAAAGTTAAATACTGATCCCATATACCTTGAAAGTCAAGTGATCATGACCTCAACATGTCTTCTATTGTTTGAATTGTTCTTTCGGTCTTTCCATCAGTTTGGGAATGGTAAGTAGTGCTCAAATAAAGCTCAATATCAAGAGCCTTCTAAAGACTATTCTAGAATTTGAATATGAAGAAGGGATCTTGATCATAAAAAATTGATATTGGTACACCTTTAAGTCTTATAACATTTTTAATATAGAGTATTTGAAGGCATTAAAGAGTTCAATATTCTCTTATAGTAAGGAAATGTACATATTTATTTAGGCAATCAATGATAACCCATATTATATCATTCTTTCTAGGAGTCCATGGTAGTATCATGACAAAGTCCATAGTAATATTATCCCATTTCTATATATTAATAGGAATAGGTTGCATGACTCCTCTAGGATTCCAACTCATAGCTTTAACTTGTTGAAAGACCAAACATCTAGACACATAATCAGTAATTTTCCACTTCATGTTATCCCACCAAATTTTTTCCTTCAAATCCCTATACATATTTATGCTACAAGGGTGTACAGAGAAATTTGAGCTATGAGTTTCACCTAAAAATTCCCTTTTTATCTCACATATTGATGGAATACATAATCTATTCCAAATTTTAAAAATACCATCTTCACAAATGAATTTTTCTAATATTTTTTTATTCATGGATTTAATTTTCTTTTGAAATTTCTCATCATCAGATTGGGACTTATTTATATTCTCTAATAAAGATGGTATTTCAATCATTTGAAAATTTATTGATGTGTCCCAATTCCTTAGTAAATCCCATATACATATTTACTAGATCCATGAACATAGGATCCCTCTCAATCAACAATTGGGTCAAAATTCGGTGATCGTCCCTAATCAATGCATCTTACACATTATTTTCATTCCATATATGGTATTTTATTGAGAAATAATAATCCTTAAGTAGTTTAATCTATCACCTTTGTCTCATATTGAGCTATTTCTATGAAAATATGTATTTCGGTCTTTTTTGACCCTTGTATATCTCACATCTTTCACCATAGATATAATGTATCCATATCTTCAAGGAAAATATTATAGTTGCTAACTCAAGATCATGTGTTGGGTAGTTTTGTACATGAGTCTTCAATTTCCATGATGCATATTCAATAACATTATAATTTTGCATTGGGACACAACCAAGTACCTTATTTGATGAATCACTATATATCACAAACCCATTAATTCCAGATGATAGATTCAAAATTGGGGAATTGACCAATATCTTATATAGCTCATAAAAACATTCTTCACATTCATTTTTTCAAAAACATAACCCCTTTTGTATAATATTGGTAAATGAGTTATCCAATCATGAAAAATTATGAACTAATTGTTGATAGTTATAAAAACCCTACTCTTTATTTCACACATAAACAAAAATTATTACATAAAATTTTCACTTTTTACTACATATAATATTGAGAGGTCTAGTTTATTTTGGTCTTAGTAACATTACATAAAAAATTAAAACATGAAATACACATCTTTATTGAAAACTTCTTTTACATGACCACACACATTCCTTCGTACTTAGCATTACATGGGATAACCTGAGGACATGCATAAGAAAAGGGTGAGATATAAAGGCCAATAAGGGAGTAAAAAAGTAATAACATGAAGAATACAATACATGTTAGGCAATATTAATATCAATGGATCATAATAGAAACATGAACATAAAGGCATGATATATCATGATTATCATAACATGGAAATATGGAATCAACATTTAATGTCACATACATGACATATTTTAAAGGTATTTTTCATTTAATTTAAATCATTTCTTTGTTTTGGTGGTTTTCCATGCATTTTTGAAGGAAATAGCGGGTTTCCAAAATTTGGGTCAACCTGACAGCCCATTTCCAGTTTTGAAAGTAAATTTTGTTTCTTTAATAACTCATTAGTTTTTCAACATTTTTCACCCATTAAACTTTCAAAATGACCTTCATTTAAATATTAAAACCACAAAAGAATTTTGGGCCCCTTAAAAATTAATTAGCATCTTGGATTTGGGTGATCAAAGTAGGTATTTGGCCAACCCGAAAGCTCATTTCCAGTTTTAAAAGTATTTTGTAATTATTTCATAAAATATTTATTTTTTATCCATTTTCGGTGATTCCACCTCAAAAACGTTCCCACTGAACCCATACGCACCACCATATCTGTTTTCGACTCTTTGGGCTCATATTCATTGCGATTTAGGTCCTAACTTCTAAAGATGAAAAAAACGTCCAGATTTCTGAAGTAAGTTGGTTCTCTTCCTTATTCCTCCCTTATTCTTAGGATTTATTCTTTTTTATTGAATCCCCAAATTTCCATAAGATGTGGATTCGTACCTAGGGTTTTAGTTTTGAGTTTCTTGGTCCAATCCTCTGGTTTTAGGTTCAATCTTACTCCCTTGTGGTGCGGCGGAGGTGCGGTTGAAGTGACGCACAAGGATTTGGGGGTTTTGACTCTTTTGGTAGGTGATTTCATATGTAGGTATTGTAGAATGAGTTGTATTGATATATTTATGTTTCCATTATGTTACTCATTCAGTATTTTTATTGCAAAAATTTATTTGGGTAGCATTTTAAAAGCGGTTGATTTTTAAGTGCCAATTTTGTGTGAAAATGAGTGTTTTACATGTGCAACCCATGTTGTGCCTCTTGGTGTTGTTTTATAATTCAGGGATTGGATTTATAAAAATGTTTTTATGCTGAAATTTCTGGTCTAGAACAATATTGTTCTCCATTTGGTTTTAAATGTGGGATTTTAGATGAATTTAATGTGCAAAATTTGATTACTTTTCTTGAAATTGTTTTATGGAAATTATAAGTGGTTTATTGAGTTATACGAAAGGTGCAAAGAAGGTGTAGCTAATATTTTGAATGTGTGTGACCAGAACTGATATTTATATGTGAAAATTGATTTTGGTATCATGTGGTGAGTATTTGAACTCAATACGGGAAACCCGAGTAACTAGGTGGGCTAACGTGTACTAGTACACTAGTGAACGGAGGGGTTTTGACCATGGTTCACTTAGAAAGTCTGACATGGATAACACTAAAAAAACTATAATGGAGATGATTGGAGACCACTAGGTTATGGTTATGATCCATACTAGTGACTCGTGCACGAGAATGAATTTCATTATCGTTACTTTCACCGAGGTACGAGGTACTTGGGGCTCACAACAAACTAGTACCTAGGGGTGTACCTATGCTTGGTGCTCGTGGAATTTTTGGCATTTATACTTTCTTTATGGTATTTTGGGATGTGAAAACCAGTATATTGAAAGTTTTATTCAAATTCACTCATATTTTAAAGTTATCCCCATTGAAATTTATTTTCTTTTCAAAGTTTCACTTTTAGAAATAAATGCTACCATTATCTATTTATAACTCTTGCAAGCCTTTTATTTTATAATGCCTATAACTTGGAATCTTTGGGTGATATCCTATTGGGATTAGTCTCACACCCTACTTACACCTTTGGGTGTAAGTAGACTTGATCATGTTTGACACAGGCAAAGGCAAGGCCTTGGGCGATGGCTGTTCGGGTTGCTAGTTTCTCTCGATGGTGCGGTGTTGTGGAGACGGCTTGTGGGTGATGACCCGTTATTGTGTGGTGTCTCATGGTCTGTTTGATGATACTTTTATGTACCTTTGGACCTCTTGTGTCTTGTTTTAACCCATATACTCAGTTCTGAATTTTTATTAAGTCTTGTTTGGCATAATTTTTCAGATTTGGTTTGTTGTTTGTTTTTGGTTATTTTATGAACCCAAACTCGGGTAAATCGTTCCCAAATGAATTTTTATGATACCAGGGAACTTTTTCCAGCTCGTGGGGATGGGGAACGCCCTTAGGGTCTTTCCATGAGCTGGGTTTGGTGTCGGTTTGATGGTGACCAGATTCGGTTCGTGACAAAATGGTATCAGAGGAGGTTAAAGTTTTTGGGTTATATTGTTATTTTGGAATGAGTAGGGATAGAGAAGAGCTAGGACTATCGGGGCTCGAGGTTTTGGTTGTGAGTAGGGTGTCTATCCCACACCTCTCATGGCAGACCCTGAGTCACCAGGGGATGTTGGAATTTACAGATTGACTTCACTTCCAGGTGAGACGTGTGGGCTGCAGACCACATGTGGACATCAGACGGATGTGGAGTAGTTGTTTATTTTATTACTGAAATTTGTTTAGATTATTTATATTTGATGTATTTGATTAAAATTTTCAGAATTGTGGTATTGATTATTGTTTTGTGACTGTTGAATTTTGTAGCAACATGCCTCCCCGGAAAGCTCTCACTCACCCACGGGAGGAAGCCGGAGAGAGTTCTCCCACACCAATTGATTAGAGGCTAGTTGAGGTCATGGTACAGGCTGTCCAGGCTCTAGGATATGGACTAGATCCAGTTCCAGCTCCTATTAGAGAGGATGAGACTGGTCCTAGAAAGGACAAGGCCCAGGAGTTCCTGAAAAATAAGCCTCCAACCTTCCGAGGCAGCTCAGAACCCCAAGAAGCAGAGGAATGGATCGAGAAGATTGAGCGTATGTTTGAGTTCCTGGAAACACCCGAGGAGCTCAGGGTGAAGTGTGCCTCCTTTCTGTTGGAGGGTCCCAGTCGTAAATGGTGGGAGTCAATGCTTTAGGCTGAGAAGAATGAGCAGATGCGCCGGGGAGATTTCAGGGCTGTCTTCAATGAACAGTACTACCCTGAGGTGTTAGCTTATGCCAGGTCTAGAGAGTTCATGGAACTTGTTCAGGGAAATCTATCTATGATGAAGTATGCCAACCGTTTAGCTGAGTTGGTTTGGTATACTCCAGAAATTGTCTCTAATGAGCAAGCGAAGGACCAGAGGTTTGAGAAAGGCTTGAGACCAGAGATATACTCCCAAGTGTTCTTGTTTAAGATGAGGACCTATACTGAGGTCGTTGATCAGGCGTTCATGGTGGAGATTGATAGAAAAGGAAGGTCTGGTTTCTATGGATCAGTATCAGCAGTGGGAAGTGGAAGCTCCTCAGAGAAGAAAAGGAAGCGGGAGGATCATGTGAAGAAAGGAGGAGGCAGTTTAGGGAACTCTTCCAGGCAGTTTTCATCAGCATCTTCTGATGCGAGATCGGTCATGTTCCACTAGTGTGGGAATCCTGGGCACATCCTTCTAGTATGCCCTCATCCTCCGAAGACCTGTTTCCAGTGTGGAGGTATGGGACATGTGCAACGCTTTTGCGGGATAGTGTGTCCACTTCAAAGTAGGGAGGGATCCATGGCTCCCAGAGGAGTGTCAGCACAGTCTGAGCCGTCGAGGACTGGGGATCTTGATTTGGAAGATGTGGTGGTAGGGCTGGGTCATCTTATGGGTAGATCCAGTTCAGGGCACAACCATAGGCTATCGGTCATCTTCAGGCAGAGATTGGACATCTCCATGCGGTGGATCAGGCACTAGCAGGATCAGATATAAGGCCCCAGCCTTAAACCTTACTTAATCATGAGTTATTACAAGATTAGACATTAATGATCTTTCCATGTTTAGAGTTTTAGAGAATTAGATCATGAAACTTGCATTACATTCCACATTTAAAAAAAGTGATTACATAAAAGACAGTATTCATTCTTCCCATAAATAGAAACATATTTGAAATAAAACATGGATTCTTTCTTGTCACATCCTTGACACTATCATCACATCATGTACCTTTCCCTTGAATTGTGAAAAACATTTCAAAAACTTGGGATGAGCATAAAAAGCTCAGTAAGGGTTATAAAAATATGGAAAGGAAACATGAGTTCATATATACATAAGAATGAAATCATACTTTACCCATAAAACATAGGCACTTTAACATACCTCATCAAATCATGAATAAATCATAGAAATCATAAGACATAAAAGGTAACTTGAGGCATTCATAACATTCTTACGTAGGGAGTAACCCTCTTGGTTATGTTTGGAATACCCACCACAGTATATTCCCTAAATCTCTTCGGATAAAACTTAACGTTTCACTCCTTCGCGTTACCCAATGCATTGGAGAGCTATATCGGGCTCACCCGCCCTTAGTTTATCACGGAACCACCTGTCTTCATAATAATGCCCAAGAACCTCAACATAATCGTATCACATAAAACATGCATAAAGGAAACATAACATTTCCACCTTTCAATCACAAGATATCAATACAACACATTGATATAAAAACATTATGAAAACCATTTTCAATACCAAAATAAAAGAAAATTAAAACATGTTATTTATTTTTCTTTTAAAAAGAAGGTATGGCTTGTAGAGGAAGCCGAAACTCAAATAATGGTCACGACGGTGGAGAAGTCGTTGTCGCCGCATACGTACGACAAAAACATTCCCTTTTTTCATTTAATAAACAATTCGTATAAAAAATATTCCTTTTGAATAAACTTAAAATTCAAAGGGGTTTATACACCGTATAAAAGAAGGTTGTGTATAAAACAGAATATGCCTCAATGAAAGGAGATTGAGATGAAGTCCCTTACAAAGACGGTATCCTTGGTTTAAGGATAAATCAATTACATAATTATGTGTGACAAACAAATAAACCAAATATAATTGGATATTAAGTGTAAAATAATCAAAGGTCATTCACACATATTCAAAGGATGACATATTCAATAACTACATGTTGAACCCAAAGAAAACGAAATTGGGTTAAGAAGTTCCCTTGACAGCCTAACGACGTCACATCAAAATGAGTTGATGAGAGATAAAAAAAATGGTATCTCATCACTTGGAAATAAAATTTACATCAATAAGGATATATGAGAACATATCCCAACATAAAAATATGTAAATTAAAAGACCCAACAAAAGAAGTCTTTTAAAAAGAGGAGGGTGAAAGGTTCCCTTACCGACATGGGTATTTTCGAAACATACACCTCGTGAAAGAAGGACAATACAACATTGATGTAAATGATAATTAAATAAAGTATATTACACAATGAGTAAAATAATGGTCAGTACATACACCACTCAAAGGAAATTATGGAAAAAGTAGCATAAATCTCACGGGAATAAAAGTGAGATGAAAAATCCCTTATGAAAACTCGGCAGCCTAACGACGCTACATAAAACTTACAAAAATGGATTGATGAGATCAAATAGGGTATCTCATCATATTAACTTAAAGTTTATATAAAGAGGAATATAAAAGAACAATCCCCCAACATAAAAAATATGAGCTTAAAATAAGTGACATAAAGGAGAGTACTTAAAAAGAAAGAGAGAGGTTAGATCTCTTACGAAAATTTGGCAGCCTAACGGCGCCACTCAAAACATCCAAAATGGATTGATGAGATAGAATAGGGTCTCTCATCAAATGAAAATAAAAATTACAGTAATATTAATATAAAATAACATCCCAATAACAAGAAATATGATATTTAAAAGGAATGACATAAAAGAGTGTACTTAAAAAGAAAGAGTGGAGTAGGATCCCTTACCTTAAGTCCAACTTATCTTGTTCGTTTCTTTATATTCCTGAATAATAAACTTTGGTAAATTAATAATTGCCTAAGTAACTCCTTTATAGATTATTATTCAGTTCATATCACATATAATAATGTTATAATAATTTTTTAATAATGTTATTTCATATCAGACATTTTTGTCGATGTTTGGTACATGAGTCAAAAATGAACTTGTTTGAAAAAAGATTGCCCATATAGTTATAAGTAAATAAATTCCAGAATATTATTAATGATTAAAATATCATATATATCCATTAAATATTAATTTTATACTATTCCATATCATTTGGAGATAAAAAACGAAAATCACCATTCATGGAGACGGTAGGCCGTACGTACGCATGAACGCTACTTTCATTTATTGTCATATTAATGGAATTAAAACAAAATGAGAGAGATATATATATGTTATAATTCCAGAATGATATCCATAATTTAGATGTAATATATTACATATATATCCATTATATATATGTACTTATAATATTACATAAAATTTTGAGATAAGAAATGAAATGTACCGTTCATGGAGACGGTAAGCCGTACGTACGCATGAACGCTACTTACATTTCTATTTCATATTTAATGGAATTAAAACATAATGATACATAATAGTATTTTAATTCCAGTATGGTATCATATATAATATCATTAAATATATCTTTTATATGTACCACATATGGTATTAACGAATCAAATCACTTTGAGGGGGCGGTAGTCCGCACTTCCTTAAATGAAGATATCGCGTTTACCCATAATGGAAACCATAAAGGTACGCCATAAATGAAAAATACAGAAGCTTAAGTAAAAAATAAACATATTAGATATCATAAATAAATATATTGTCATCTTAATGGCCACCTTTGAAGGTGTTAGAAGAATGTTGAACAATCATCGTTTCGGGAGGCAGAAATTCGCCATCCACGGAAACAGTATGTTCATTAACCATTAGATGTAGGTGTGTGTAAGTGTAGCTCTAATAATTCTTATAAAAACATCCTAGTATATTGAAGATACTGTATTTGTTACAAAATAAATGATTAAAAAGAGTTTAGGGGGTTGGAGAAGCAAAATAAAACAAAAGGACACAAGTGAATACATTGCCTTAAAATCAGGTAACTCCCTTTGGTTTGAGCTCAAAGGCTTCCTTGGGAAGACTTCTTCCCAAAGTGAGGCTTCAAGGAGTAATATAGGGAAGTGTAGAGACAAAATGGGTAGGGTTTGGCCGAGCCAAAGGCTTTGGGAGTGTGGGTAAGGAGGTAGAGGTGTGGGCCTTTTATAAGAGGAGAGGAGGGGCACTCTTGTAAAGTTACAAAATGTTACTTTATTTTCAAAAGAGTTTCGAATTTTAAAGGTCCCACATTGATTTATTTCGAGGATAAGGTGATAGGGTTCTAAATCCACTCATCCAATAGGTTTTGGAGATGTTTAGGTCTTAGATATTACATTATCATTCCATTTTATTTAAATCGTTAAATAATGAGGTCATCGCTGCATCATCAGGATGTCATACATAATTTAATTTATTTAATGTCTAAAAATTATAAAAAAAATACTATGATGTAGGAAAGATTTTTATATTTCCAATGACTATTTATATTCAAAAATATGACTTTTATAACCCCATGTAAAAATTGTTTTAGTAAAACATCTCATGTTTGTGTCATTTTTACTTTAACATTAAATAAAAAGATATTTATGTCATTTTCCAACCAAAGTGGCTCCATGGGGTCCCCAAGTTGACCCATGGATTGTCTTGGTCGGACATGACACATCCAATGAGGGTAGGACATGTGTCTAGGTCATTTCATTTTATTAAAACATTATTCTTACCATAAACTACACTAATTATCTCTAATCGCGATTAAAAACTTAATAAGTTACTATTCACCAAAAAATTATTTTTATCCCATTGAACCACATTTTACTTCTTAATGACAACCATGTATGTCATATTTTTAAAATTAAAAACACAAAGATGGCAAAATTTCATTTAAACGGAAAAATCAGTTTTTATAAGTACCACTTAGTGGTTTCACTATTCATCAAAAATTGAAGTTTTTAAGAAAAAACCCAAAAATTCACCCTAAGCTATATTTGATATTCCGAATTCAAAAATGAAGTCTATTTTACAAAATTCAAAACATATAAGTCACATTAATTAATTTAATAATTAATTCCCACTGTCAGAGCAAATAGCGTGTTTTTATGAAACAATAAGTATCAAAAGATTGACACTAGTTTAAGTCTGATTTCAAAGTGAAATTAATTCCAACAACCACTATTGGATTTAATGGTAAAAATATATTCTAATTTAACTTTAAAATCAATTCAAAAGATAATCTAATCATATAAATAAATTAGATTAAAAAGAGGTTTTGAATTAAAATACAACATTTTACACTATTCATTAAAAAAATGAACTTTATCGGAAGGATACCAAAAATTTACACAATGTAAATTTTTATGTCCCAATTCTTAAGAAGAGTTTTATTTGGTCCAATAGAATTTATAAGAGTGAACAAAACTATATTTAATGACGTTTCGCCATCAAAAGGTGATAAGTGAACCTTTAGTGAAAGTTAGGGCATATACGCCTAAAATTGAATTCTTTCCATATTTTAAGCCTTTATCTTTTATTGGATAAATGTAAAAACATTTAAAAACATATATAATCATATTTTAGTTATTTCTATCCATTCCCTCTAATACAACAGTTACATGTTAACTACCATTTAAAATAATATTATTTTATTATTAGAGTGCAACGTAAGATTCCCAAGAAACTCGTTGTTGCGTGTTGGGTACGCCATCGAGCATAGCGTCCCCTTTAAAGTCATATTAATATTTTATTCACAAATATGGATAAGTATGAAAATGTCATATTCTTTATTTACCTGGGGTGTTACATCAGAGGCGGGACCGTTGACTGTTCGAGGTACCGTTTTGATTTCATCTTCTATAGATGCTATTATTTTTGATATTGGTGCCTCTGTTTCATTCATTTCTGCCCGTTTTGTGGACATTCTGAATTTTCCATCAGATTTGATGTCATTCGCAATGGAGTTGGTGACACCGCTGGGAAAGAAGAAGGAGCAGGGTCTCAGGTGCCCATCATGTGCGATTTGTGTATCAGGTGTCAAGATGGAGTAGGACCTCTTGGTCTTAGATATGAACCTTTTTGATGTCATACTCGGGATGGATTGTCTAGTACACTTCCAGGCACACATCGATTGCTACAGACGCCATGTGAGTTTCACGGCACCTGATGGGAGTCGTCAGGTTTTTCATGGAGAATGGGATCCTCGGTCAGGTCGCGCAGGGCCTCCACTCCCAGAGTTGGTAAGTGTTATCTTCCAGTTATATTCTATCATGATAGAGGATAGTCTTTCCCTTAAAGGTGCACTACCTCATGTAGTGAATGAGTTTCCGGAGGTATTCCTAGATGATTTTTCAGGCTTTCCCCCAGAGCGGGATGTGGAGTTTTCGATTGATCTGGCACCAGGAACACAAACGATATCTCTTCCCTTTTATTGCATGGACCTCACCAAGCTGAGGGAATTAAAGATATAGTTGGATGAATTAGAATCCAAAGGATTCATTCGCCTGAGCATCTCTCCTTGGGATGCTTTTGTGTTATTCGCAAAAAAGGATGATGGATCCCTCCGGTTGTGCATTGACTACCGAAAGCTGAATAAGGTAAGAATTAAAAACAAATACAGTTTTCCCAGAATAGATGATTTGTTTGATCATTTGAAGGGGGAAAAGTGGTTCTCAAAGATAGACCTGCATTCAGGGTATCATCAAATCAGGGTGAAGGAGTCAGATATCCCAAAGACAGCCTTCCGAAGCAGGTACGACCACTTTGATTATTTGGTCATGCCCTTTGGATTGACAAATTCTCCAGCAGTCTTTATGGAACTTATGAATAGGTTGTTCCATCAATATCTTGATTCCTTTATTGTGGTGTTCGTGGATGACATTCTGGTATACTCTAGCTCTGAGGAGGAACACGAACATCACTTAAGGGTCGTTTTGGGTACATTACGGGATCACCGCCTCTATGCAATGTTGTCAAAGTGCACTTTCTAGATCAGGGAGGGGAGATTTCTTGGGAATGTGATCTTAGAGAACAGAGTTTCAGTGGACCCTGAGAAGATTAGTGTGGTTATGTCATGGGAGCAGCCAAAGAATGTGTTCGAGATCAGGAGTTTCCTTAGCCTGGCTGGTTATTATATGTGATTCATTCGGGATTTCTCTCGGCTTGCTTCACCGATGAATGCCCTCACCCGGAAAGGGGTGAAGTTTTTATGGGGTCCATAATGTCAGGCATCATTCAAAGAGCTGAAGAGGCGATTGACTACTGCCCCCGTGCTGATTTTTCCAGAGGTTTGAAAGGGATATGTGGTTTATTGTGATGCTTCAGGTATGGGTCTTGGGTGCGTGCTTATGCAGGATGATCACGTGGTGGCGTATGGCTCTCGCCAACTTTGGTCACACGAAAAGAACTACCCAACCCATGACTTGGAGTTGGCATCAGTGATGCATGCTTTGAAGACGTGGCACCACTACCTCTTTGGGGAGAAGTTTGTGGTCTATTCTGATCACAAAAGCTTGGCTTATATCTTCTCACAGAAGGACCTCAACTTGAGGCAGCGTCGCTGGATCGAGTACTTGTAGGGGTTTGACTTTGACATTGTCTATACCCCAGGTAAGGGTAATGTAGTGGTCGACACCTTGAGAAGAAGGGTTCCAATGAAGGATTTGAGGAAGTCCAATGGTGAGTGGACATTGATGGGGATATTTTCTCAGATGCATGTGGAGACCAAGGAACACAGTGGAGGGGCATTCTTGGCGAGCGTCCAGTTGAATCCTTCTCTGTTGGAGTTGATTCAGCGGGAACAACCCAGTGATGAGCTTTGTCAGCAGTCAAAGCAGTTTTTTCATGGTGGGGAGACATCCTCTGATTGGTCGTCATCTCCCGAGGGCATCTTGTGCTTCAAGGGCCGTTCAGTAGTGCCGTTATCTCTACGGAAGGTGGTGATGTAGGATAGCCACCAGTCTCAGTGGGCTGTCCATCCGAGTGCCACTAAGATGTATTATGATGCCCTTCGGCAGTTTTGGTGGCCTGGTATGAGACGGGACATAGTGGACTTTGTGTCGAGATGCTACACATGCCAGCAGGTGAAAGCAGAGCACCAAAGGCCCTCCGGTTTTCTCCAACAACTACCCATTCCTACCTGGAAGTGGGACGAGGTTTCCATGGACTTCATTGTTGGATTACCTCATACACCTCGAGGTAATAATGCCATTTGGGTGGTGATTGGTCGTCTAACCAAATCATCTCACTTCATTCCGATCAGAGATACATCTAAAGTGGATGAGTTGGGCCATTTGTATCTTCAGGAGGTGGTGAGACTCCATGGTGTTCCATCAATAGTTGTCTCAGATAGAGACCCTCTTTTCACATCTTGGTTCTAGGAAGGCCTTGGGGTCCCAGATTAAGATGAGCACAGCATACCAACCGCAGGCGGATGGTCAGACAGAGCGGGTGAATCAGATTTTGGAGGAAATGCTTCGTGCATGTGTCCTAGACTTTACTGGTTCTTGGGATACCCATTTGGGATTGATTGAGTTTTCTTATAATAACAGTTACCAATCCTCGATTCGAATGGCTCCTTTTGAGGCGCTCTATGGTCGGCCTTGTCGGTCCCCCCTGTGTTGGGCTGAGGTAGGTGAGACCTCACTAATGGGGATGAGTATGGTGCAGGAGACATCTGAGAAGGTAAAATTAATCAGGCAACATTTATTGACAGCTCAGAGTTGTCATAAATCATATGCTGACCGGAGGCGTCGAGACCTAGAGTTTTCTGTGGGTGACAGAGTATTCTTGAAGGTGGCCCCTCGTCTGGGCCATCGTCGATTGGGGAAGTAAGGTAAGCTGACTCCGCGGCATGTCGGGCCATTTGAGATCATTGAGCGTATTGGAAAGGTAGAATACAGGTTGGCCTTACCTTCTTAGTTGACATCCATCCATGATGTCTTCCATGTTTCTCAGTTGAAGAAATACTACCCAGATCCGTCCCATGTGTTGAGTTGGGAAGAACTGGAGATAGAGCCTGACTTGTCTATTGTTGAGAAGCCAGTGAAAATAGTAGACTCCTAAGAGAAGATACTTCGAGGGAAGTCTATTCCATTATTCCGGGTTCTATGGAAACATGGGAATGATACACATGAGACATGGGACCGAAAGTCGTGGGTCGAGGAAGAGTACCCATTCTTGTTTTCCAATCAAGTCTCATGTTGACTTTACGGGGCAGAAAGTCCTTCATGGTGGGGAGAATTGTCACATACATGACATATTTTAAAGTTCTTTTTCATTTAATTTACATCCTTTCTTTGTTTTGGTGGTTTTCCATGCATTTTTGAAGGAAATAGTGGGTTTCCAAATTTTGGGCCAACCTGAGAGCCCATTTCCAGTTTTGAAAGTAAATTTTGTTTCTTTAATAACTACTTAGTTTTTCAACATTTTTCACCCATTAAACTTCCAAAATTACCTTCATTTAAATATTAAAACCAAAAAAGAATTTTGGGCCCCTTAAAAATTCATTAGCATCTTGGATTTGGGTGATCAAAGTAGGTATTGTGCCAACCCGAAAGCCCATTTCCAGTTTTAAAATTGTTTTGTAATTATTTCATAAAATATTTATTTTTTATTCTTTTTCGGTGATTCTACCTCTCACACGTTCCCACTGAACCCAGAAGAACCACCATATTCGTTTTCGCCTCTTTGGAGCTCATATTCATCGCGATTTAGGGATGAACTTCTAAATCTCCAAAAAACGTCCAGATTTCTCAAGTAAGTTGGTTCTCTTCCTTATTCCTCCCTTCTTCTTAGGGTTTATTATTTTTTATTGAATCCACAAATGTCCAGAAGATGGGTATTCATACCTATGGTTTTAGTTTTGAGTTTTTTGGTCCAATCCTCTGGTTTTAGGTTCAATCTTACTCCCTTGTGGTGCGGCGGAGGTGCGGTTGAAGTGACGCACAAGGATTTGGGGGGTTTTGACTCTTTTGGTAGGTGATATCATATATAGGTATTGTAGAATGAGTTGGATTGATATATTTCTGTTTAAATAATGTTTCAAATTCATTATTTTGATTGAAAAAATTTATTTGGGTAGCATTTTAAAAGTGGTTGATTTTTAAGTGCCAATTTTGTGTGAAAATGGGTGTTTTACATGTGCAACCCATGTTGTGCCTCTTGGTGTTGTTTTATAATTCAGGGATTGGATTTATAAAAATGTTTTGATGCTGAAATTTCTGTTTTGGTATAATATTGGTATCCATTTGGTTTTAAATGTGGGATTTTAGATGAATTTAATGTGCAAAATTTGATTACTTTTCTTGAAATTGTTTTATGGAAATTATAAGTGGTTTATTGAGTTATACGAAAGGTGCAAAGAAGGTGTAGCTACTGTTTTGAATGTGTGTGACCATAACTGATATTTATATGTGAAATTAATTTTGGTAGCATGTGGTGACTATTTGAGCACAATACGGTAAACTCAGGTAACTAGGTGGGCTAACGTGTACTAGTATGCTAGTGAACGGAGGGGTTTTGACCATGGTTCAATTAGCAAGTTTTACATGGATAACACTAACAAAACTATAATGGAGATGATTTGAGACCAATAGGTTATGATTATGCTCCCTACTAGTGGCTCATGCATGAGAACGAATTTCATTATGGTTACTTTCACCGAGGTGCGAGGTACTTGGGGCTCACAACAAACTAGTACCTAGGGGTGTTCCTATGCTTGGTGCTCGTGGCCTTTTTGGAATTTCTACTTTATTTATGGTATTTTGGGATGTGAAAACCAGTAGATTTAATGTTTTATTCAAATTCACTCATATTTTAAAGTTATCCCCATTGAAAGTTATTTTCTTTTCAAAGTTTCACTTTTAGAAATAAATTCTACCATTATCTATTTATAACTCTTGCAGGCCTTTTATTTTATAATGCATATCACTTGGAATCCTTGGGTGATATCCTATTGGGCTTAGTCTCACACCCTAATTACACCTTTAGGTGTAATTAGACTTGATCATGTTTAACACAGGCAAAGGCAAGGCTTTGGGCGATGGTTGTTCGGGTTGCTAGTTTCTCTCGATGGTGCGGTGTTGTAGAGACGACTTGTGGGTGATGACCCCGTGTCGTGTGAAGTCTCATGGGCTGTTTGATTCTACTTTTATGTACCTTTGGACCTCTTGTGTCTTGTTTAAACCCATATACTCAGTTATAAATTTTTATTATGTCTTGTTTGGCATAATTTTTCAGATTTTGTTTGTTGTTTGTTTTTGGTTATTTTATGAACCCAAACTCGAGTAAATCGTTCCCAAATGAATTTTTATGATACCCGAGAACTTGTACCAGCCCTTGGGGATGGGGAACGCCCTTTGGGTCTTGCCATGAGCCGGGTTTGGTGTCGATTTGATGGATACCAGATTCGGTTCGTGATATTTAACATGATATTAGCACGATCCAAGGATCATTATACATGTAGCATGAGTAAACCCTAATTTCACTTGACTTAGCATGAGTAAACCCTCATTGCACTTTAAGTATCATGATACTAATCTTTACCCGATGCATTAAAGTGCTATCAGGGTGCACCCTTCTTAATCATTTCATTTCATGCATAAGTGTTCCACATGGATCATATTACATGGATTCATTAAAAATCATAATTTATTCCATGATAAAGAAATTTGGATTTAATAATGAAACTATATAATCTGTAAGTAAATGTTTATAAAAGTGAATACCCTTGATATAGAAGTGGGCATGGTATTCACTACACTATGACTTTGGCTTGGAAAATTGCGGTGAAATTTCAGCAGCATAACGATGTGACCTAAGAATTCATAAAAATGGTTGATGAGAGATAAAGGGGTGTATTATAACATGTACAAGAAATGGATAGTACGAGGTTAATATAGATGCATTTCCCAATAATATGTAATGGAATTTATATTCATAATACAAAATAATTTCTTGAATGTAAATGAGAAGAGAGAAATTCCTTATGGAATTTTTCCAGGGTAACAGGTGTATATGGGAGGCATTAATGAGAGGGAAAGAGGTATCTCATCAATTAAACATAAGGAGAGAATTATATGGTAGGTGAAAAATAATAAACCAACATTTTTAATTGAAAATACCTGGGTATAGAAACTTAAATAAACTTGGATAAAAAATGAGAGAGGAAGAAATACCTTACTTGGAAGTGTGATCCCAAAGGCTTGGGAGAGGCTTGAGAGGGGCTTCTTGGGAGATTGGGGCACCTTGGGAGGATTATAGATTATAGAGAGATGAGGAAAGGGTTTTTTCGATCTAAAAGGGTTTTTAGTTAAGATAAGTGGGATCTTGGGTGGGTTTATATAGGAAAATAGAGGGAATTCTTTATTATTTAGGTTTTGGACACCACACATTAAACTAATCAAAACCACGAACAAACCCATGGTTTTTCCCCATAGTTTTTCCTATGATTTTTTCAGTGGAAAGAATTATTTTTTAAGGCCAATGGACAAACTTCTTAAAATATTAAGCTTTCTTATGTGGAGGTGAGTCACACTCTCAAGGAAATCATTTTAAAAGTTAACATGTTTTATAATTCTTGGAGGGTCCACTAAGGCACAAAATTAATCAAACAAATCTAAAATCACATTATTTTAAAGGTAAAGCATATATTAGACGAAAAATAATTTTATAGTATTTTATTACATCACTATTGAGTCATTATGATGTCATAAAACACATTACATATTTAATCGGTATTTAATTTTTACCCAAAAATTCAACTATCTCAGAAAATTATGAAAAATTCACTGTTGGAAAATTTCAACATCCTGATTCCAAAAATAATATTAATTTTATCTATATAATTTTCTAAATATTTGAATTTTCACTTTTAAAATCAAAATTGACATTTATTGAAAATTCATGGGTTTTGACAAAAAGTATTTAATCCTTAATTACAATTGTATCATAAAAATTATGCGATCATTTATATTTAATAAAAAGTAATTTAGTGATAATAATATTTTATTAAAATATTATTTAATTATAAAAATCCATTAATTCATAAAAATAGATTTCTTAATTGAATTTTAACTAAAAATATTATTTTTTCTTTAAAAACCATTTACAAAGTAACAATAATGAAATGAATATATATTATTTATAAAAAAAATAAAGCACATAATCATAGGGATAGAGTCTTGTTACATAACCCCTTATAACACCCACATAAGACCTAAGGGTAAGGTGTGTGATGGTGACAGACTCTTGGGGTGGCTTAGATAACATCGTTCGGGTGGTAATCTCTCTCAACTTCCACTTCTCCCATAGGCGAATCTGTTCAAGCTTAATGTGTTGAAGCTCGACTTGGGATTGGTCAAGAGAGAAGCCTGGTGATGCTACCTATTTTCCAAGCTCTGACAAATGGGTTTCGTATGGAGAAATTCTACTAGATGAGGCCAACACTTCCTTTTTCTGAGTAAATTCGATTTGTTAAAGCCCTATATTTATATTAATCATGTGATCATTGTTCAACAGCTATATTAGCAATAATAATTATTATTAATGAAATTTTAAAATCCAAAAACATAAAACCAAGGAAGTGCATATGTTTTATATAACCATTTTACCTAATAAGACATTTAATTAGATCAAGATGAATTTTCATTAATAAAAGTTTGCGTCATTACAATCTTCCCCCATTAAGAAATTTCACCCTTGAAATTTCCTTTTCCCACACTAAAATAGATGTGGGTAACTCTGCTTCATCACTTCCTCTGATTCCCACATTGCCTCTTCAAACTTGTGGTTTTTCCTCAACACCTTCTCGAGGGGCATTGTAATGACCCAATGTTTTTCAATGGAAATTCTCTTTTCATAAGTATGTCATAAAATCACATGAAAACCCAACTTAATGAACTACTAAGTGCTAAGTGACCTTTAAACATAAGTTTGATGCTTCTGTGTTTGGAATTTTAAAAATCCGTCATACACGATTGTAATCAGTGAGTTATTTGGAGTCCGATAAGAAAAAATTATTTTTTGGTGAATAGTAACCTACCCTAATGAATAGTAACATACCCTTATGAATAGTAATATACCCTAATAAATAGTAACCTCACCTATGATAGTATAAAAATAATATTCAAGTTGGAAGTACGATATACCTATATTTTAGAATAAGTTAATGAATGTTTTAAAACTGGTTCTGATAATAAATTATTATTTTAATTAAATATTAAAATAATCATATTTAGAAAATTATTTTTTAAAAAATGGACTTCATTTTTGGATTCTATAGGTAGAAAAATGGTTAGGGTGAATTTTTGGGATTTTTCTGAAATACTTGAATTTTTGATGAATAGTAGAATCCGTTAATTCATAATAAATGCTAAATAATGGATTAATTGAGTCATTGATGATGTTCTGCTGATGTAAGACCACTTAGTTTGGGATCACATGATAAAATTACTATTCTTGGTCATTTAATACTTATTATTTCTTGTCTTGTGAAGAAATAATAAATTAATGATTATAATATTATGAAATCCCTCCTCTCCTCCACTATAAACCCCCCCTTCACTCTCCCTTCTCTTCACTCCTCTCAAGCCTATTTCCTTGAAAAAATTATTCCCAAATCTCTTTCCAAGGTCCTTCCCCACTTCCAAGAGCTCTTAGCCTCTTCAAAATACAAAAAACTCTCCCCTTAAGAGGTTCTCAAAGGAGGAAGTCTCAAGAGGTAAATTCCTCTTTCTAATTCCTTCATTTCTTTTAAGTTGTCTTTATTTTTGTTTCTTTCCTCACCTCCCTTCACAAAAATAGTATGATAAATCCAGTAACATACATGTACTGGAATTATTTCATGCTAATGGTATATTTCATTGTCTTCTCTCCTTTCCCCACCCTTTTATTTTAAAGAAATGAAAGCACCGTTTGAGATGTGCTAATTCAGCACATTTAAGGACAACGATTTATCAATTTCTATTATTATCTTTAATTATAGTCATGAAACCATTTGTGTTATGGTTGAACCAGATTATTATATATGTAATATATCCTATTTTTGGTTCTTTAATCATTTTGTACAAATGGTTTAAATTTATAAATCAAAACACGTTCTTTGTAATCAAATCCACCTATTAACAAAAACGGTTATCACTAAGGTTATATATATAATAATTCAACTTCACTCTAAGTAACCTAATTAAAATTAAAAACATGTAATCTCCTGGATGTGAATGAAAGAATATAACTTCAATTCTGGACAACCACTTTCATTTTGCATATAATCCAAACTTGAATATAAGTGAACCGATCTTTTAAAGCCAAGTAAACAAACGGGCCCAAACAATGAAATTGAAACTTGTAACTAATCAGAATGATTTGAATGAAATAAAAGGGTTTTAATAAATCAATTAAATATAGAATAGGTTCTGGAATTTTTAATTAAAAATCCTAATTTTTTTATTCAGGTCTTTAATAACAATTGGAGAACACCAACGGCTTTAAGGTAAGGGATCCCCTCCTTTTCACTCTTAGTCAAGATTGTTCTCTATGCTATGTATTTTTGTGTAATACCAAATGATGGGGTATGTTTATACACCTCCCCCGTACTTCCCAATTGATTTATAAGTGATGATAAACCCCCTTTCTCTCTCACCAATCCCTCTTGGTTACACCCGACACCATGCCGATAAAATCGTAACGAATTCTACCAGAACCTTATTGGTTCTTTGGGGTTGCCTTATCTTTATTTAAAAATGGTTTTATCTTATCTATTTATGTGAATCTTATGAATTATGTTTAGTTTTATAGGATTTTTATATCAAGACCCTTTCATCACATTCTTTCGTGGATATACATGTTTTTGAAAGATTCCCTCAGAACTTTTCGATAAGCAAACCTGTTTTAAGGGGACTTCCCAAATTTTTACCCAAATTTTAGGGTCACTCTATACTATATTTTAAGACACCATTGTCTTTATAAAATCAGTATTTTTATTATTAAAAACTTCTTGGTTCAATTATGGTTTTATATTAAAGAATTTCTTCTTTACTATTTTAAAATCTCTATAGTATTTTCCTTAAAACCGCACAAAATGTTTTAATGCTAATGTTTCTAAAATAAATTTCTTATATGTAGTCACTTCTATTTGTTACAACCTACCGTGTTATATTCCTATATTACCTTATGAACATCCATGTATGTTCAAATCCCTTTCTTTCAATGACACTTTCATGATACACTCATTGGTTATGCTTTATGTCATGATTGTGGTACCCAATTCTCTCCATGGGTAACCTTATGTTTTTGTATGATAGATTATGTATGATTATTTATGTGGAAATAATATTTATGTGGCAATAATATTCATGAAAATTTTGAGATGGGTGCACCCAGATAGTGCTCCAATGCATTGGGTAAGGTTAAGTCTCATGAGATGCGATGTGAAACGCGATTGGCGGTTAGCCTTGACCCGTACTAAAATGGGAAACGGGATTGGCAGTTAGCCTTGACCCGTACTAAAGAAATGTTTTATGATTCTGCCACATTTATATGATTCCTTATTTATATGATCCCATGATTATATGATATTATTTCATATGTTCCATGTTTTTGATATCAATATTTCATGCCTCCCGACTCATGTGCTTAAGATGTATCCTTATGTTCATTCCCTTACTGGGGTTTTCAGCTCATCCCTTTTTTCATGTATTCCCCAGGGTACCCTATGCAGATGTAAGGGCTCAAAGGATGTTAGAATCTCTTTATGATGATTAAATAAAGAAGTGTTTTTTCCCCATGTTTTATGTTATATGTACCTAGTATTCCAAGACACTTGACTTAACGATCCTTGGCTTGTACTCTGATGATTAATTATACTTAAAATCATGAAATGTTATATGTAAAAGACTCGGGTTGCTATAGTTGGTATCAGAGGATGGTCTAGTTATTTTTAGAGATTAGGAATAGAGAACCTTAGCGAGAACCTTAAGGATGAGACTATGTATAAGAAAACATTCCAAAAATTTTGTGAGTATTGAGTCAGTGGTTTATTAAGAAAATACATCCCTTTTTGGATATGAGCAGGTAGAGGTGGATCTGACACAAATGTATCTAGGGGTAAAACCCAAAAACACCGCTTTGAGCTAGACTCGAATGAGAACTAGTGCATGCCAACAGGACTTGTTGCACTCTTGGTTATGACACTCCTAGGGGATATGCTTTGGTAGATTCACGATCTTAGTAAAAATAATTATTAAGGGACAAAAAGAAGCCCATACGAATATAAGTTAAGAAATAGATCAAGGATAACCTGGATATAAACCTAAGGAATCACAAGTTAGGATATACTTTTTCTTTATAATTTTATACTTTTACATTCAATGTTTCCTTTTAATGATCAATAGATAAGTATTCAAGACCTCTAATTAGACGTTATTTTTCTTAGTTAATGGTGGGAAATAGAAAAACACATCCCAACAACCAATGTGATAGGCAATGTGATGATTTCCCTAATGATATGCCTGATGTGACGGAAGCAGGTGCTCAAAACTTCATGGCAGTACTTGCTCAGCTGGCTCAAGTTATGAATAATAACTTGAATCATGTGGAATATCCTCATCCTCCAAGGAAAGAGAAATTTTCTGTAGAATCCTTCATGTGGAAAAGGCCTCCCATGTTTAGTGGATCTTCTGATCCCCTCCTCACAGAAAAATGGATTAACTCCATTGAAAAGATTTTGTCCATTCTCCAATGCTCAGATAAGAGAAAGTTGTACTGGCAGTCTATCGTTTTTATGGGGAAGCTGATCAATGGTGGACACTGATCATGAATACAAAGTCCCAAGGGGAAATTGATTCCATAGATTGGGAGGAATTCAAGAGGATGTTTTTCAACAAATATTTTCTTCTTACCCTCCATCTCAAGATGGAAAGAGAGTTCCTTGGACTCAAGCAGAAGGAAGATGAGACCATCGAGGCATATGAAGTGAACTTTAAAAGGCTTTCAAGTTATGCCTCTGTCTTTTTCATGAACACCGAAAGCATGGTAGATCGATTCTTTAGCGGACTAAAGTCAAGTCTATGAAAATAATTGGCGATTCGAGACTTCGACAGTTATGAGGAGATTATTCGTTGTGACATCATGGTGGAAATGAATATTGGATACTCTCAGTGGTCTCGTGGGCCCAGTGACAAGAAGTAGAAAATGGAGAACAACATGGGTGGTTCATCAAAAAAATCCCATGATAAAAAGAAGCATCACTTTACCCTTTTCAAAAATTGTGGGAAGAAGAATCTTGGTGACTATCTCAAGGGAACCAAGAATTACTTCAAATGTGGAAAGTTTGGTCATTTGGCAAAGAACTACTGAAGGGATATGAAAAATCATACTGATGATGAAGAAGAAAGGAAGGTTCGGATCAACACTCAGCCTACAGTGTTGTGTTACAACTACAAGGAGCTTGGGCATTATGTGAACAATTTCCCTAAGCCGAGGGTTGTCGAAGGCAATTGGTAAAAACCTCCAAAGAAACAAGTAAGCGTTTATGCTATCACTACTGCAGAGTTGGAGCCGGAAAACGATGTGGTGATAGGTACTCTTGTTATTCATTCAATAATAGTGAACGTACTATTTGATTCCGGTTCTACACATTCTTTCATATCTTGTAATTTTAGTAGAACTATTCAAACACCACCTCAAAATTTGGAGGAAATTTTATCTGTGAGAACAACGAATGGGAAAATTATTGCATCCATGGTTTATAACTCCTCTCCAGTTAACGTTTGTGGACTAAACCTCCCATAAAATTTCATCATACTTCCTTTAGTGGAGTTTGAAGATATCTTGGGCATGGATTGGCTATCTTTTCATAAGGCCAACATCAATTGTCGAGAAAAGGAGATCACTTTTCACATCCCGAATCATCCTACGATTCTTTACAAGTGTAAGGAGGAAGATGAGTCTCCTTTAGAATATTCGTATCATGTTTGGATATTGCTTCCTTGTGAGCAAGCATATATAGCTCAAATGATTGGGACAAATGATAGAATCATGCTTGAAGACATGCCCATCTTGAGGGATTACACTGATGTATATCCTGAAGAGTTTCCTAGTCTTCCTCCTAACCGAGAGGTTGAGTTATCAATTGAACTTATCTCTGGATCTCTTACAATCACAAATACACCTTATAGAATGGCCACCGTAGAGCTAGAAGAGCTGAAGAAGCAGTTACAGGAGAATACAGAGAAGGGTTTTATACGCCTGAGTGCTTCACCATGGGGTGTGCTAGTCTTATTAGTCAAGAAGAAGGATGGATCAATTCGTCTCTACATTGATTATCATGAGCTCAATAAAATCATGATAAATAACAAGTATCCCCTTCCACAGATAGATGACTTGTTCGATCAGCTTCGTGGGGCCAATTATTTCTCTAAGGTGGACCTTCAGTCAGGATATCACCAACTAAAGGCGAGGAAAGAAGATATTCCCAAGACTGCCTTTTGAACGAGGTATGGACACTATGAGTTCATAGTGATTCCCTTTGGACTCAATAATTCTCCAACAATTTTCATGGATTTAATGAATAGAGTCTTTATAGATTACCTCGACAAATTTGTGGTGGTCTTTATTGATGATATTATGATATACTCTAAGAGTAAAGATGAATATGAGGATCATTTGAAAACTGTGTTAAAGACTTTACGAAGGAAGAAGTTTTAAGAAAAGTACAGTAAATGCGAGTTCTGGATGGAGGAAGTATCATTCTTGGGGCATGTTATCACCAAGAAATGGATATCTATGGACCCTTCCAAGACGAAGGCAATTGAAGAGTGGTCGAGGCTAACTTCTGTAATTGAGATCCATAGCTTTTTGGGTCTAGCTGGGTATTATCGACGATTCGTGAAGAACTTTTCATGATTTTAAAACCCAATGACCAAGCTGACACAAAAGGGAGTAAAGTTTGTCTGGACACAGGAATGTGAATACTGTTTCAAGGAGTTGAAAAGAGGCTTATCACTATGCCAGAACTCACACTCCCTTCAAGTGTAGAACTATTTGTAGTGTATAATGATGATTCTAAGAAAGGATTAGGTTGTGTGCTAATGAAAAATGATAAAGTGATAGCCCATGCCTCAAGGAAGCTGAAAATCAATGAGCAAAACTATCATATGCATGATCTGGAGTTAGCGGTTGTGATCTTTGCATTGAAAATCTGGCGGCATTATCTCTATGGGGAAAAATGTGAGATATATACTGACCACAAAAGTCTCAAATATATATTCACACAAAAAGAACTCAATATGTGCTAGCAAAGATGGATAGAGCTCATCAAGGATTATGAATTCTCAATCCACTACAATCTCAGTAAGGCAAACAAGATGGCAGATGCTCTAAGAAGAAAGGATCCTACATTTTTATCAATGATGAGAATTGAAAAGGATCTGATATTCTTATATTTTCAAAGGATGGACATGGGAATAATTAATGGAGGAACATCATAAATCCTTTCTCAAATGATTTCACAACCATCCCTCTTAGAGAAAATAAAGGACGCTCAAAGAAAGGATGTAGAAATTCATAAAAGGGTGGAAGCTGTTAAAAATGGGAAATCCTCTGATTTCAAAATTGATGAGGAAGGAGTTGTAAGATTTGGGACACAATTGTGTGTACCATCTGATCCAGAGATAAAGAAGGAGATATTAAATGATGCACATAGATCAACCTTCTCTATCCACCCAGGGAGCACAAAGATGTTTCGAGATCTCCAATAAAACTTTTGGTGGGACAATATGAAAAGGGAGATTGCCGAATATACATCAAAGTTCTATTTATGTCATCAATTGATGGATAAGAGACAAAAGTCTAAGGGGATGATGCAACCACTACCCATACCATCATGGAAGTGGGAGAACATTACCATGGACTTTGTAACTGGACTTCCAAAGACATCTAGAGAAAACAATGCTATATGGGTTGTTGTGGATCGTCTTACAAAGACAACTCACTTTATTGTGATTCGAGAGGAATTCTCATTAGATCAGCTTGCATGGATTTACATCAAAGAAGTGGTAAGGATTCATGGAGTACTATTATCTATTATATGTGATCATGATCCGAGGTTCACCTCAAAGTTCTGGAAAAGTCTCCAACATGCACTAAGCACTAAACTCAACTTCAGTACGGCCTATCATCCTCAAACTGATGGCCAATATGAGCGACCTATTCAGAAACTAAAAGACTTGTTGAGATCATGTTCTATGGAATTCAAAGGAGGATGGGACTAACATCTTCCACTAGTTTAATTCCTCTAAAATAATAGTTTCCACTCGAGCATCTGAATGGAACCATATAAAGCCCTTTATGGGAGAAGGTGCAGAACACCAGCGTGTTGGGATGAATTCAGTGAGCATAAGATACCTGGACCTGAAATGGTTGAAGAAATGGTAGAAAAGGTGAAAACCATCCAACAACATATCAAGGCAGCCCAAAGTCGACAGAAGAGTTATGCAGATAACTGTTGATTAGACCTTGAGTTCAAAGTTGGAGACATGTTATTTCTATGCATATCCCCATGGAAGAAGGTCATGAGGTTTGGGAAGAAAGGGAAGTTAAGTCCCAGGTACATCGGCCCCTTTGAGATCCTTGATCGAGTTAGAGCTGTGGCCTATCGACTGGCACTTCCACCTTCCATGTCGAAAGTCCATGATATCTTTCATGTATCCCTCTTAAGGAAGTACATACCAGACCCTTCACATGTGCTCTCTTTGGAGGTGGTACAGTTAGAGGATGATCTCTCTTACGAGGAGCAGCCAGTAAAGATCTTGGATCGTAGAGACGAAGTTCTACACAAAAATACTACTCATCTGGTCAAGGTGTATAGAGAAACCATAAGTACGAAGAGGAAACATGGGAACTAGAGGGAGAAATGAAGGAAAAGTACCCACACCTGTTTTTTGGCTTATAATGTAAAACAAAATTTCAAGGGACAAAATTCATAAGGGGGGAAGAATGTAACGACCCAATGTTTTTCAATAGAAATTACCTTCTCATAAGTATGTCATAAAATCACATGAAAACCCAACTTAATGAACTACTAAGTGCTAAGTGACCTTTAAACATAAGTTTGACACTTCTGTGTTTGATATTTTGAAAATCTGGCATACACTATTGTGATCAGTAAGTTATTTGGAGTCAGATAAGAAAAACTTAATTTTTGATGAATAGTAACCTACCCTAATAAATAGTAACATACCCTTATGAATAGTTATATACCCTAATAAATAGTAACCTCACCTATGATAGTATAAAAATAATATCAAGTTGGAAGTACGATATACCTATATTTTAGAATAAGTTAATGAATGTTTTAAAACTGGTTTTCATAATAAATTATTATTTTAATTAAATATTAAAAATAATCATATTTAGAAAATTATTTTTAAAAAATGGACTTAATTTTTGGATTCTACACATTGAAAAATGGTTAGGGTGAATTTTTGGGATTTTTTTGAAATACTTGAATTTTTTATGAATAGTAGAATCTGATAATTCACAATAAATGCTAAATAATGGATTAATTGAGTCATTGATGATGTTATACTGATGTAAGCCCACTTTTTTTGGGATCACATGATAAAATTATTCTTATTGGTCATGGAATACTTACTATTCCTTTTATTTTGAAGAAATAATAAATTAACGATTACAATATTATGTAATCCCTCCTCTCCTCCACTATAAAACCCCCCCTTCACTCCCCCTTCTCTTCACTCCTCTAAAGCCTAGTGTCTTTCCAATATTATACCCAAATATCTCTTCAAGGTCCTCCCCCACATCTAAAAGCTTCTACCCTCTTCAAAATACCAAAACCTCTCCTCTTAAGAGGTTCTCAAAGGAGGAAGTCTCAAGAGGTAAATTCCTCTTTCCAATTCCTTCATTTCTTTTAAGTTCTATTTATTTTTGTTTCCTTCCTCACCTACCTTCACCATAATAGTATGATAAATCCAGTAACATACATGTACTGTAATGGTTTCATGCTAATGGTATATTTCATTGTCTTCTCTCTATTCCCCACCCTTTGATTTGAAAGAAATGAAAGCACAGTTTGAGATGTGCTAATTTAGCACATTCAAGGACAACAGTTTATAAATTTCTATTATTATATTTAATTCTGATCATGAAACCATTTGTGTTATGGTTGAACCAGATTATTATATATGTAATATATCCTATTTTTTGTTCTGTAATCCTTTTTTACAAATGGTATTAAGTTATAAATCAAAACACGTTCTTTGTAATCAAATCCACCGATTAACAAAAACGGTTATCACTAAGGTTATATATATAATAATTTGACTTCACTCTAAGTAACCTAATTAAAATTAAAACCATGTAATCTTCTGGATGTTAACTAAATAATATAACTTCAATTCTGTACAACCACTTTTATCTTTCATATAATCCAAACTTGAATATAAGTGAACCGATCTTTTAAATCCAAGTAAACAAATGAGCCCGAACAATGAAATTGAACCTTGTAAATAATCAAAAGGCTTTGAATGAACTAAAATGGCTATAGTAAATCAATTAAATATATAGTAGGTTCTGTTATTATTAATTAATAAGCCTAATTTGTTTATTCAGGTCTTTAATAATAGGTGGAGAACACCAACAGATTTAAGGTAAGGGATCCTCTCCTTTTCATTATTAGTCAATATTATTCTCTATGCTGTGTCTTTTTGTGTAATACCAAATGATAGGGTATGTTTATGCACCTCCCCCATACTTCCCTCTTGATTTATAAGTGATGATAAATCCCCTTTCTCCCTCATCAATCCCTCCTGGTTACACCCGACACCATGCCAATAAAATCGTAACGAATTCTACCTGAACCTTCTTGGTTCTTTCGGGTTGCCTTATATTTCTTTCAAAATGGTGTTATCTTATCTATTTATGTGAATATTATGAATTCTATTTAGTTTTACATTATTCTTACATAAATTCCCTTTCATCACATTCTTTCAGGGATATAAATGTTTTTGAAAGATTACCTCCTTAGAAATTTTCGATAAGCAAACCTATTTTAAGGGGACTTCCCACTCTATCCTCTATTTTAAGACACCATTGTCTTTATAAAATCAGTATTTTTATTACTAAAACCTTCTTGGTTCAATAATGTTTTTATATTAAATAATTTCCTCTTTACTATTTGAAAATCTCTATAGTATTTTCCTTAAAACCACACAAAATGTTTTAATGCTAATGTTTCTAAAATACATTTCTTATATGTATCAACTTCTATTTGTTACCACCTACCATGTTATATTCCTATATTACCTTATGAATGTCCATTTATGTTCTAATCCCTTTATTTTATGGACACTTTCATGATACACTCATCGGTTATGCTTTATGTCATGATTGTGGTACCCAATTCTCTCCATGGGTAACCTTATGTTTTTGTATGGTTGATTATGTATGATTATTTATATAGGAAGAATATTTATGTGGAAATAATATTTATTCGAAAAGAATATTCATGAAAATGTTGATATGGGTGCGCCCAGATAGCACTCCAATGCATTGGGTATGGTTAAGTCTCATAAGATGCGATGTGAAACGGGATTGGTGGTTAGCCTTAACCCGTACTAAAATGGGAAACGGGATTGGCGGTTAGCCTTGACCCATACTAAAGAAGTGTTTTATGATTCTTCCATATTTATATGATTCCATGTTTATATTATCCCATGATTATATGATATTATTTCATATGTTCCATGTTTTGTATATCAATATTCCATGCCTCCTAACTCATGTGCTTAAGATGTATCCTTATGTCCATTCCCTTATTGGGCTTTTTAGCTCATCCTTTTGTTCATGTGTTTCACAGGGTACCCTATGCATATGTAAGGGCTCAAAGGATGTTAGAATCTCTTTATGGAGATTAAATAAAGAAGTGTTTTTTTGCCCCATGTTTTATGTTATATGTACCTATTCTTCAAAGACACTAGACTTAATGATCCTTGGCTTGTACTTTGATGATTAATTATGCTTAAAATCAAGAAATGTTATATGTAAAAGGCTCGGGTCATTATAGGAATTGTCTTATTTCATAGAAATTTTCCCTATGATCTAAAATCTTCATCGACTTCTCTTCATAAGAGAGGTCATTCTCCAATGGTACCACCTCTTGATTGAGTACATGTGATGGTTCAGGTATGTAATTCCTCAATAGCGATACATGAAATACGTCATGTACTTGATATTGGTTCGGTGGGAGTTATAGTCAATAGGTCACTGCTCCAATGCGATCAAGGATCTCAAAAGAGCCTATGTATCTTGTACTAAGCATTACATTATTCACAAATCTCATAACTCTCTTCCCTGGCGATATGCGAAGGAATACCATGTCTCAAACATCAAACTCTAGGTCTCATCGATGATTATCAACATAGATATTTTGTCAACTCTGAGCAGCTTTAATGTGTTTTTGGATGGTATTAACCTTCTCTACCATTTCTTAGACCATTTTTGGACCTAGGAGTTTTCACTCCCCAACTTTATCCTAACATGCTGGTGTTATACACCTCTTCCCATAAATGGCTTCATAAAGATCCATTTGGATTATGGAGTGGAAACTATTATAGTAAGAGAACTCATCTAGAGTAAGATGTTTATCCCACACTCCTTTTAAGTCCATTGAGTATGCTCTCAATATGTCCTCAAGTGTTTAGATAGTATGATCATATTGGCCATCAGTTTGAGGATGATAATCCGTACTGAATTTCAGCTTAGTATTCAGAGCATGTTAAAGACTCTTCCAAAACTTAGATGTGAATCTTGGATCTCAATCATATATAATAGATAGTGGTACTCCATGTAGCTTTACCACTTCTCTGATATATATCTATAACAGTTGATCCAATAAGAAATCCTCTCTAATTTCAATGAAGTGTGCAATATTTGTAAGACGATCCACAACAACCCAGATAGAATTGTTTCCTTTGGATGTCTTCAGAAGTCCGGTGACAAATTACCTAGTGATATTATCCCATTTCCATGCTAGTATGGGTAATGGTTGCAACATCCCCTTAGACTTCTGCCTCTTATCCTTCACTTTCTGACATACTAGGCACTTTTATGTATACTCAATGATCTACTTATTCATGTCATCCCACCAATAATGCTCTTAGATATCTCAATACATCTTTGTGTTTCTTGGGTGAATGGAGAAATTCAAACTTTGTACATCATCAAAAAGTTATTTCTTTAACTTCAGATTTAATATAATGTATAGACATGAACCAAATCCCACAATATCTTCTTCATTAATAATGAACTCCAAGGATTTACCTTTTATGATAGTTTCTAATTTCTTCTGAATTCCCACATCATCCTTTTGAGCATCCTATAACATATAAAAAAGAGACATTTGAGCAATAATTTGTGAAAGTATTGATTATTTTACCTTATTTATGATTCTCATGTCTATCTTCATCAAATCTAATAAGATTAGATCCTTTTTAATTCTCATCAATGATAAAATTACTAGGTCCTTTCTACTTAGATCATCTACCACCTTGTTCACTTTCCAGGGTGGTAATGGATTGAGGAGTCATAGTCTTTGATCAGCTATAACCATCTTCATTGGTGCATGTTCAACTCTTTCTCTATGAATATATACTTGTGGCTTCTGTGATCCGTATATATTTCATACTTCTACCTAGAGAGGTAATGTCACCAAATTTTTAAATAGAATATTACTACAGCCAACTCCAGATCATGTGTTGGATATTTTTTCCAATGAACTTTCAATTGCCTTGAAGCATAGGCAATGACTTTTTCATTTTTCATCAACACACATCCCAAGCCCTTTTTTGAAGCATCACTGAATACCACAAAAAGTTCTCCACTTGTGGGTAGTGTGAGCATGGGTGCAGTGATAATCCTCCTTTTCAACTTCTTGAAGCTATATTTGCATTCATCACTCCAAGAAAACTTTACTACCTTCTAAATTAGCTTAGTAAGAGGGTTGAAAAATTGTGAGAAATTTCTCACAAATCGGTGATAATATCCAGCTAACCCCAGGAATCTATGGATATCTGTTACCGATGTTGGCCTCAACCATCCCTCAATTGAATCTATCTTGGAGGTATCTACAGATATCTTATTGCTTGTGATGATATGACCTAAGAATTATACTCCCTTAAACCATAACTCACACTTGTTGTACTTTTCATATATATTCTCCTTTCTCTAGGTCTCTAGTACAGTGCTTAGATGCTACCCATGCTCCTCCTTAGTTTTGGATTATATTAGAATATCATCTATAAAGACTACCACAAATTTGTCTAGGTAATATCTAAAGACTCTATTCATCAAGTACATGATTTTTTCTGGAGAATTAGAGAGTCTGAAAGTCATTTCTATGAATTCATAGTGCATGTACCTTGTACAAAAAGCAGTCTTGGGGATATCCTCCTTCTTTACCCTTACTTGGTAATATATTGATCAAAAATCCACCTAGGAGAAGTATTGTGCTCCACGTTGTTGATCGAATAGTTCATCAATTCGTGGAAAAGGAAAATTTTTCTTTATTGTGATTTTTTGAGCTCACGATAATCAATGCAAAGACGCATTGACCCATCCTTCTTCTTGACGAAGAGGACTACTGCACCCCATGGTGAAGCACTTGGGCATATAAACCATTTATCTAGATTCTCCTGTAGTTGTTTCTTCAGCTCCTCAATCTCCACAACATCCATTCTATATGGAGTCTTGAATATTGTCAATTCCATAGGTATAATATCAATTGATAATTCAACATCTCTTCTAGGAGTAAGACTAGAAAATTCCTTGGGAAACACTTCAGCAAATTCCCTCACAATATGCATGTCTTCATTGATGGTTGCTTCTTTATACTCAATAATATGAGCAAGATACGCATTCTCATAGGTTAGTAATATCCACACTTGAGATGATGGTGCTAAAGAATATTCATCCTCTTCCTTGCACTTGTATAGAATCGGGGTTCAATTCTCTTTATGGAGAGTGATTTCCCTCTCACAAAAATATTTGTTGTCTCTATATAAGTAAATCCAATCCATGACAATAATTACATCAAATTAAACCAAAGGGGGTATAAATAGGTTCTCCAAGAAGTTTAAAACACAAATTGTGATAGAGGAGGAGTTATATTCATGGGTTTCAATGATTGCCCCATTTTCCGTTCTCACTGACATCTTTACTTCCATGATTTGTGGTGGTGTTGGGATTTCTCTACTAAACTTTTGGGATATAAAAGAATGCGAAGAACTAGAATCAAAAAGTATGTTCTCTATTCTTGAATGAATAACTAGCATACCTGTCACCAATTCGTTTTCGGGGTTCACTTTAGTAGTAGTGATGGAAAAATATCTCCCTTGTTTCCTTGGAGGTTGTTGGTTACCTCCGAAAACCCTTGGCTTAGGGAACTGGTTTGAAAAGTAACCTGGTTATTTGTAGTTGAAGAAATGAACAATGCATTGAGGGTCGAACAGAGTGTTCCTCTACTATATCATAGCTGCAGGTTTTTCTTGTCAATAGTTAATGTCCAGGTTCCCTTCTCTTTTACACCTAAAGCATTTCCTCATCCCCTTTAGGAAATTTCTAGGGTGATTCTTTCAGCACATTTGGAAAGTGGGGTGCTAGATTTTCTTAGCACCTTTGGATCTATCCACCAGAATCCCAGAATTAAATTCCACCTTACGCTTCTTATACCCACGATACCCCTGAGATTCTATGATCTCCATTTCAACTTTGAGGGCACATCAGACAATTTTCTCATAGCTCTCAAATTCATGGATTGTTAGGGCTTTTTATAGGCTAGGTTTTATCCCACCAAAGAAGCAGTCAAACTTGAATTCAGGGGTAACGAAAAAGTTGGAGGCATATCATGCAAGACTTGTGAAGTTTTGTTTGTACACTCTGATGGATTCTCCATCTTTTTTGTTTGTGGTAAAATAAATCCCTTTCCATCTTAAGTTGGATGGTGTGATGAAAATATTTATCTAAAAACATTTTCCAGAAATCCTTCCATTCCAATGACTTTATCTCCTCCTCAGGCTTCATATTTTTTATCAATATCCACCATTGATTAGCTTCACCCTCCATAAGATAAGTAGCTATAAGTACCTTATCTTGTTCATAACATTGAAGGATAGAGAAGATATTCTCAATGGAGTTGATCCATTGTTTGGAAATTGAGGGATCAGATGATCCATTAAAAGTAGGATGCCTTTGTCTCATGAAGCTCTCGATTGTGACTTGTTCTTTATTAGGGGGTTGAACGTTCCTCTTGACCCATGTTTCTATTCAAAACTTGAGTTAACTAAGATTTTATTGTAACAAAGTTCACAATTCCTGCTCTCATCGGATTGGGCATCTCATTAGAATAGTCATCACATTGATCTTCACATCAGTTGTTAGCCTGAGTCCTACTATTACTGTCCATTGGCTAGAATAAAAGGAAATATAGAGTTAACACCTAAAGGGTAATCCAAATACAAAAACATATGACTTATAAATTACTTTTATTTCCTTAACTTATGAATTTATAGGCTTCAATCTATGTTATCCATGATCTACTTCCCAACATATATTCTTTGGGGAATTTTTTTATTCCCATAATAATGGTTTGTACTAAGCTTATAAATTTACCAAAGCATATCCCCTAGGAGTTTCGTAACCAATATTGAATCGAGGCTCATTGTCGTGCACTAGTTTTCATTTGATTCTAGCTCAAAGTGGTGTTTTCAGGTTTTATCCCTAGATACATATGTGCCAGAGCCGCCTCTACCTACTCATATCCAGATAGGGATTTATTTTCCTAATAAACCACTTACTAAATACTCACTAAAATTTAGGGATGTTTTTATTAAACTTATTATTATCCCTAAGGCTTTTACTAGGGTTTTCTAATCCTAATCCCAAAAATAACTAAACCTATCCTCTGATACCAACCATAACAACCCTAATCTTTATTTCACACTTAAAAATAACTTATTACATAAAATATTCACTTGTTAAAATATACAAGATCGATAGGTATAGTTTTTTTGGGGATTAGGAACATTACATAACAACTTAAAACATGAAATACACATCTTTATTGAAAACTTCTTTTACATGACCACACACATTCCTTCATACTTAGCATTGTATGGGATAACCTGTGGACATGCATAAGAAAAGGGTGAGCTATAAAGCCCAATAAGGGAGTAAACAAGGCATAACATGAAGAATATATTACATTTTAGGCAACAGGAATATCAATGGAGCATAAGAGAAACATGAACATAAAGGCATGATATAGCATGATTATCATAATATGGAAATGTGGAATCAACATTTAACATGATATTAGCATGAGCCAAGGCTCATTGAACATGGATCAAGAGTAAACCATAATTTCACTTGAATTATCAAGAATAAACCATCATTTCACTTGAAATATCATGATACTAATCTTTACCCAATGCATTGAAGCGCTATCAGGGCACACCCTTCTTAATTATTTCACTTCATGCATAAGTGTGCCACATGGATCATATAACATGGATTCATTAAACATCATCATTTATTCCAAGATTAAGGAATGTTTTATTAATATATGAAACTCTATAATAAATAAGTAAATTTGAATAAAGTTGAATACCCTTGATAGAGAAATGGGCATGGTATTCCTACACAATGACTTTGGCTTGGAAAATCACGTTGCAATTTCGACAGCACAACAACATGAAATAAGAATTCATAAAAATGTTTGATGAGAGAGAAAAGGGTGTCTCATAACATTTACATGAAATGTACAGTAATGGGGTCATATATATACATGTCCCAACATATTTAATGGAATTTATATTCATAATACAAAATAATTTCTTGAATGTAAATGAGAAGAGAGAAATTCCTTACGGAATTTCGGCATGGTAACAGGTGTACATGGGAGGCATTAATAAGAGGTAAATAGGTCTATCATCATTAAAACATAAGTATGGAAATATAGGGGAGGTGATAAATCATACCCCAACATTTTTAATAGAAAAAAATGGTATAACAACATAAAGAAACTTGGACAAAAAATGAGAGAGGAATAAATCACTTACTTGGAAGTGTGATCCCAAAGGCTTGTTAGAGGCTTAAGAGGATTTTCTTGGGAGCTTGGGGTGACTTGGGAGGATTATAGAAAGAGGATATCAAGGTTTGGTCTATCTTCAATGGTTTTTAGTGAAACAAAGTGCGAGCTTGGGTGAATTTATATAGGAAAAGATAGAGAATTCTTTATTATTTATGTTTTGGACACCATACATTAAACTAATAAAAACCCCAAACCAGCCCATGGGTTTTTCCAAAGGGTAGTGTAAAGTATTATTTTATAAGGCCAATGGCCTAAATTCATAAAATATCAGTCTTTCTTATGTGGAGGTGAGTCACACTCTCAAGGAAATCATTTTAAAAGTTAAAATGTTTTATAAGTCTTGGAGGGTCCACTAAGGCACTATAAAATTAATAAAACAAACATAAAATCACATTATTTTAAAGGTAAAACATATATTGGCCAAAAATAAATTTTATAGTATTTTATTACATCACTATTGGTTCATTATGATGTCATAAAACACATTATATATTTAAACGGTATTTAATTTTTACCCAAAAATTTGACTGTTTCAAAAAATTATGAAAAATTTACTGTTGAACAATTTCGATGTCCTGATTCAAAAAATAATATTCATTTTATATAAATAATTTTATAAATATGTGAATTTTTAATTTTAAAATAAAAACCGATATTTATTGAAAATTCATGGGTTTTGACAAAAATAGTTTTCAAACCTTAATTATAATTGTATTCATAAAAATTATGCGATCATTTATATTTAATAAAAAGTAATTTTGTAATAATAATATTTTATTAAAATGTTATTTAATTCAAAAAATACTTTAATTCATCAAAATAGATTTATTAATTGAATATTAACTAAAAATACTATTTGTGCTTTAAAAACTATTTACAAAGTAACAATAATGAAATGAATGTATATTCTTTATACAAACAATAAAGCACATGAACATAGTGCTAGGGTATTGTTACATAACCCCTTATAACACCAAAATAATACCTAAGGGTAAGGTGTGTGATGGTGACATACTATTGGTGTGGCTCAGATAACATCGCTCAGGTGGTAATCTCTATCAACTTCCACTTTTCTCATAGGCGGTTCTGTTCAAGCTTAATGTGTTAAAGCTCAGCTTGGGCTTCATCAAGAGAAAATCCTAGTGATGCTACCTCCTTTCTGAGATATGACAAATGGAATTCATATGGATCAATTCTACTGGATGAGGTAATCGCTTCCTTTGTCTTAGTAAATTGGATTTGTTAAAGCCCTATATTTATACTAATTATGTGATCACTGTTCAAAAGCTATATTAGAAATGGTAAAAATTCTAAACAGTATTTTAAAATCCAAAAAAATAAAACCAAGAAAGTGAATATATTTTATATAAACATTTTACATAATAAGACATTTAATTAGTTCAAGATTAATTTTCATTAACAAAATTTTGGTTCATTACAATAGTAACTTTACAAACCAATAAAACTATGTATCTCATTTAGGTTTGTTAGTATTGTACATTATTTAACTACCTTTGTATTTATATGATAAACTAGGATTCCAATTTTGGAGAAAATATGTCCAATAAAGAAACATCCTAAATATAGAAATCACACTTACTAAATTTCTCATATAACTCTTTTCATCTTAGAGTCTCAAGAATGACCCACAAGTGATTCTAATGGAACTAATATCTTTTATAATACACTAGAATATCATAAATGAATACCAAAAAAATCATCAAGATATTCCCTAAATACTCTATTAATTAGATCTATAAAATATAGGGTTCATTAGTCAGTCCAAATGAAATTAGTGTAAACTTGTAATGTCCATACCTTGTTTGAAAAGTTGTCTTCAGAATGTCTTCCTTCTTTACTTGTAATTTTTAATACCCAAAATGAAGATCAATCCTTGAAAAATATTGGGCTCTATAAATTCACTCGAATAATTCATCAATATGAGGTAGAGTATACTGGTTCTTTATCATAATAGAATTAATTTACATATAATCAATGCACAACCTCCTAGATTTATCTTTCTTATTAACAAAGAGAACATGGGCTCCCTATAGAGAAATAGTAGGGAGAATAAATCCCTTATCATTAAGATACTCTAGTTTTTTCTTCAAATCCAATACACAGTGTCCATTATATAGGGTGTATTTGATATTGATATTTCATTAGGGATTAAATAAAGGAAAAACTTAACTTCATGCTCTGTGGGTGTCCAAGTAAATCCTTAGGAAATTAATCTATGTATTCTCGTACAAAAGGTACATCCTTGATTTGAATATTACTTTACACATCTCTAGATGTTGTTTTCTCTTCTTCACCAAGTATCTAATTCAGTAGAGCTACTGGGGCTGGATCTAGGTATGACTAAAATAATGAAGTCTTTACTCTAAAGATAGGGAATTCAATATCTTCCTCACAAATCATGATTTTCTTCTTATTGTAATAATTCTTTGCATTGTATTTTAAAATCCATTTCATATTGAGGATTATATCAAATTCAACCATGGGTATGATAATAATCTCATCAAATAAATCATGTTTATGTGTCATAATGGGGATATCCTGACACATCGTTGTTACAATGAGACTTCTATTAGGTGTTTTGACTGATAACACCCTTATTAAATCAAAAGGTAAATGTCAAATTTTATTAGAAAAATGGGTAGATATAAAAGAGTGAAATGATCATGAATCAAATAAATAATTGGATAAATTTTAAGATAGTATTAATGTAAATTCTACCACATCATTGGGTAATTATACCTCAATTGTAGTAATTTCATAAGCTTGGTCATATCCCCTTAGACTCTTCTATAGTAGATTACCTTAATGATTAAGGCATTAGTGAGAGTAATTCCCAATATCTATAGAGATAAAGCACTATACATAATCAATTTTTCTTCCTTTTTCATTAATTATCATGGTATCCCTTATATCCACACTTATAACAAAGTCTCATTCCTTTTAGGAATTTCCTAGGTTGATTCTTTCCATAGTTCTCACACTAGGGAAATTTTCTCATCTTCTTCTTTCATGCATTCCCTTTAACTTAGTGTTTAGAAGAACTCTTATTCTATAGATTAACCTTAAATATATTAATTCTAGAAAAAATTTTCTCCCTTTTAATGGAACATAAAACTATTTCTTCATATGATGAAATTTTTTTGGCAACCAGTGACCTTTAGAGACTTGGCTTAAGATATTTAAAGAAATGGTCAATCTTGCACTATATGTTTCATATGTAATATTTAGAATACCTAACTAACATTGTAAATATAACTTCATAATATATGACACTTTCTTTATCCTTTTTCTTTAAGATAAGAAAATTTATCTTCATCTTAATTTGTTGCTCATGAGGGAAATATTTATTGAAGAATGTCTCCTTAAAATATTTCCATTCCATGATTTATATTTCCTATTTCTACCTAGTATTCTAGATCAATGACCACTATTTATTAGGAACAAATTTTAGGAAATACACAAAAAGTGTAACTTTTTACTTTTCACCACATCCTAAGTCCAAAAATTTATTCTCCATAGACTTAATCCATTTCTTAGCTATAATTATATTAATAGAACCGCTAAAATATTGTGGATTTTGTCGCATAATGTGATCTAACATAGGAGATTCCCACAATTAAATATGTTGTTACATTTGGAAAAATTAATTTATCATAACCTATTTAATCTTCCATAATATATCCATAATTTTTTCCATTATAATACTAGCTATATTGATTTCCTCAACATGTAAATATCTAAATTTTCCATGAGTATTGATAGAATTATCCCTTATAGTCGTTATTTCTAAAAAATGTCATATACTAGACTAGTTCATAAAATTATGAATTTTAAATCATAATATATAATCCCAAATACGGTGAAAAACTTAACATAAATTTAAAAATTATTCATTATTAATATTAGAATTGTAAGCTTTGGTTTCCTTGGGAATATATTTAATTCCAAGTCCTCCATAATGGTTTTTAAATAAAATTTGAATTATCCTAAGCATGTCACCTAGGAGTGTCAAACCATGTGCACAGTAAGGCCCATTTTTGTGTACTAGTTTATGCTCGAGTCAAGCTCAATGTTCCCTTTTTAGAGTTATTACCCCTAGGTTCATCTGTTCCAGAACCATGTCCACTTGTAGTATCCAGATAGGGATGTATTTCTAGGAAGGCCTAAATAATCTCTACCTTACTAAAATTATAGGATTATATTCTACACTTATCCTCAAATTCTATCCTAGGGTTATGTTTCCTAATCTATATTTTCCAAAATCTATTTTCCAATGTTTTCGCTAAACTTGTTCTGATACTAACTGTAATGACCCCGAACCTATTAGCCTAGAGCTGGTGCCTTACTTTATTACATTTTCATATATACAAGATTTAAATAATAAAGGAAATAATAGCTTATTAGTTTTGAAAAATATATTACATACATAATACACATATTATATTGGGAAAAGAAAATAAATTATAAGAAAATTAAAATCTTAGCATCCTTGTAATTCATTCCAAGAGCTCATCTTCAATCCTAAGAAAAGGAAACAATATAAGGGTGATCTCAAATTCTCAATAAGGGTTAATTATAGTGGTAGCTATCATGAATCAATAATGAATCATCAATATGGAAAGGTAGATAACTAAACACACATTCCATTTAAATAACTGGATAAGACATAATCAATATGGAAAGGTATATAACAAAACAAACATTACATTTAATTAATAAGCTAAGAATTAAATGAATCCATATATTTTTTCATTTTTAAAATATCATGGATGATAATAAATTAATTCTAAATTCATAAAATGCTTAAATAATGGATATCTTGTTCCCCATGAACATGATACCTTTACAATTAAGATCTATTCTCAATATTATTTAAAATTACTGGGTAGAAACCCATTTTATTTGGTTAAGTAATTTGTCTCATGAGACTACAAATGCATCAAGGGGAAATCATTAACCATGCCCCACCCATGTATATAGGTATAAATCATTCCTCATATATCGAATAATCGATTTAATTTAGGAATAATATACCTCATAATGGAATATCTAAACTGACTAAAGGATACATATTTATCAATATTTTCCCAATTAATCAAATAGTTTATAAAAAACCATATCTAAAATGGTATAAGGTTTAGGAAATAATCATATAAACCATACAAGAGTATTTATATTTAATATAAATGAAATTTTCAATGAAAAATGACACAAGGAAGTGATTATTTTAAGACAAAGTTAACAGTCACAAAATAAAGTGAGATTGTATAACTTTTACCTCTTGGTAATTTTCAATTTAAATTCAATTAGATGAGATAATTCAAAGTGAAACTTAAAATAACATGAAGTATGAATAAATAATAATATTAAATTTAAATAGGCATTATATACACCATATAAATGTGAATTAGTGCATAATAACAAATAAGTCTCAATAGAATGTAAATTGAGATGAAATCCATTACCATACACTTCCTTTTGGTTGAATGCTCTTTAAACTACTGTATAATGGTTTAAATAATGTTTTTAAATTAAACTATAACCATATTAATATTTATAATATCATATATGATTCTATTATAAAACCTTATCACCTGTTTGTTAATAATATCTCATTATTTTCACTATTTTAGGTGTTAATTTCCTTGTTTTTTGAGTACATTTTGAATTGTTATTTTGTGTTCCTATTATTTAGATCAATATTTTATAATATATATAATTTAAATAATGATTTAAGTACCATATATATCCATTATATATGTGTTTATAGTAACTCATAAAATTTAGTGATAAGAAATGAATTGCACTGTTCATGGAGATGATGAGTCATATGTACGCATGAACGCTGCTTCCATTTCCTTATCATATTAAATAAAGAAAATTAAATGATATATATGTATATTATCATTTAATTATTTTATTTATTTCATATATATCTCATAATTTAATTAAAATCATCCTTAATACATTCTATGTAAAGTGTGAATGAATCACATCGCTTCGTGAGGCGGTAGTCCGTCATACACACAAACGATGTTATTATATTCCCAAAAAAAGTATGAAGTTATGTGTTATATAATAATTAAATGAGCATAAATAAATCATAAATATAATATATAAAATATAAATTCATCATTATAACCAACCATGAAATGTGGGAATGGAATAATGAACGACATCGATTTTAGAGGAGTTAATATGTCGTACAAACGAATGATGATTGTGTATCCCATTTTATGTAATTAGATGTGTTTGTAGGTCATAAACTTAACATAAAAATATATCAATATATTAAATATAATTAGGTTTTTAAATAATCGTGATATAATAATAATTTAAATAGGCAGAGAAGGAAATATAATTAAAAGGATTTTAGAAAAACATTACCTCTTCTTCAGGTATCCTCCTTAGGTCTTCACTAAAACCTTCAAAGGTTTTCTTTATACATAAAATAAGTATTCTTGGATGATTATAGTGAAGTTGGGTATTGATTTGGGAAGGTATTTTTCAATAAAAATTGGTTTGATAGCGATAAGAATAGGGGAGGTGGGGTTTCCTTTTATAAGTGGTGAGAGGACACACTTGGTGTTTTGAAAACAAAGTTAGTTGAACCCACATTTTTAACTAAAAAAGGATTAAATAATTCGAATAATTAAGTCCATAAATGTTTAAGGTCTACATATGTCTATAAAATGGGTTTTTTATAATTTTTTAGGTCATTTTATCTCTTAATTTTAAATTTTATTCTTTTGGTAAACTCATTTTTCTCTTAATCACTAAAATTAATTTTAACTATTTTAACTAATAATTTTGGTAAAAAATTAATTTGACCTTATTATAAATTAAAATTTATTATTAATTTAAGTATGGAATAAATTTTTCCAAATTCAAATAACATAAGGGGTAGAAATTAATTTAAAAATAATCTCACGAACGAAATGAGAAAGCGGGTTTTTAAAGTGAAAATTCTCAAAAGTTTACTAGGTTTATATATATATATATATATATTCAATATAAAAATTATTCCAATATGGTGAAATCATATGAAGTTTTTGAATAATAAACTACACCATGATGATATGAAATTAGATGGTATATCATATATATAATCCTTAAAATGTCATATTTATTATTTACATCAGTTATACTCATTATTATACTCATCTAAATAATGAAGTGTTTGAATAATAAACTACACCACAATGTGGAGATGGTAAGCAGTACGTACACATGTATGGTGACTTTGTCATTAATAGGATGGATAGAATAATAAATATGGTTGTGAAATATTTATAATAACATTATGATATGAATAAGGTACTGGAGTTATTATTTTGGTATGAGAATAACAAAGTAAGAGGAAGTGGAAGAAGAAAAGAACTTGAAAGAGGTGGTGAAATAATTACCTCTTCTTCGGGTGCTTCATTTTGATTTGATCAAAAGGTATCGTTAGGTTGGATTTATGATAAAATTAATTCCTCTAGGATTAAGTGAGGGTAGTTGGGTGGATATTTGGGTAGGGTTTTGCCAAGGCAAATGCCTTTGTAGGTGTGATTTTTAGAGAAGGATAAGTGCCCTTTTATAAGAGAGGTGAGGGTCACTTTAGGAAAAGATTGAAATATTATTTTATAATAAAATCATTTTTAGTGTTTAATGGATCTAAAATGATTTATTTAGAGTCTAATGTGGGTATGGGTCAACCAATAAGTTTTAGATAGGTTTAGGTCACCATATTAACTTTATCTTTTAGATTTACGTCTAAGTTAAAAAGTTTAACATTTACCTTGTCTCCTTGTATTTTTATATTATTTGGTTAATAAACTTACTATAAACTTCCAAGATAACTCCAAGTGGTTAATTATTGATATATATAACCTTATCAAAGTCTTTTGGACAAACCTTATATTTTTAGGAATATTATATCAATTAATAATATAGTATTTGTTTTGAAAACTCATTTTTGTCAATTTTGACACTATTTAGTATTTGATTTTTTTTAAAGTCCTAAAAACTTGATTAATTCTAAAATAATTCATTTAATAAACCCTAACATGTCATATTAACCTATCAAATTCATGTAATTTATCAAACGTCTCAATTTACATTTATTTGGATCTTTATAATATCAATTATTTTAATCATTCATTAATAAGATAATTATTGCATCATCATTGTGTCATAAATAAATTTAATTATTTAATGTCTAAAAATTATAAATAAAATACCATTATATAGGAAATATTTTTATATTTCTAATGAATATTTATAGTTGAATTTATCTTATGTGTAACCCTATATTGAAAATGTTTTAGTTATGAAGATTTAAATTTAACACTTTTAACTCTTCTTTAAATAAAATAATAATAAATGTCCTAATCTAATCCAAGTGAACCAAAAGGATAATATTCTCTTCCTAAGGATTATTTTGGTTGAAATACACTTAACCAATAGAATTAGGACATGTGTTATGCTAATTATAATATCATTTTTACCTTTAATTACCCTATTTACTTTTAACTGTGGTAAATAAAAGTTGAAAGTTACTATTCACAAAAAATTATTTTCATCTTATTGAACCAAATTTTACTTACTGATGTCAATTGTGTCTCTTGGATTATTTAAATTCAATTCATTGAAGCGGTAAAATTATGTTTTTATAAAAATTTGCAAATGCGCCTAGAAGGTGGATAAAAGACGGTAAAAAGTTTAATAAGATTTTATATATCTAATATTATTATAAAATGAAAATAATGAATTACATTGAACATATATAGGTATTATGTATCTATTTTTACCTAAAATAAATTTAAATAAAATAATTAATTATTTAAATAAAAAGTCGATTTTAAACAATAACGTAGTGTTTTTCACTATTCATTAAAAATTGAAATTTTTCAGAAAAATACTAAAAATTTACCCTAAGATAATTTTGATATTCCGAATCCAAAAATGAAGTCCATTTTGAAAAATAAAATTTATAAAAATTTAAAAAGTGGGTATTACAATTCATAACGGTTAGTTTGGTTGGTCGTGGTGTGTTAAAACTCAAAGTTGTGTACAACGCAAGCTATTGTATTATTCAAAGAAAAGGATACCGTGGAAGTTTGGGGTGTTACAAGTGTGTCCCAAATCTAGAAGATTTGTGTACATTTCACCTTGACCACCAAATAGTGGTTTGGTTATCTTACCTTGTAAAAAATCATGATATCTTTTAAGTGTATTAATCTCAAAAGATTCTAAGTAACCATCTTGGTAGATCTTTGTCAAATGTTTCTCATTTACATGGCCAAGTTACAGATTACATAACTTAGTATTAAATGATTCGTGCATATTTGTTTCATTGTCTATTTCTAATATTTGGTTTTATTAATTTAATACATAAATAATATTATTCAATTTTTTCATACGATAATATATTTTATCTTTATAAAAGTAGAAAACTTTAATTCCAAATCTAAAAACAAATCCATCCATATATAAACAAGAAATGTAAATAATGTTCTTGGTAACACTAAAAACATAATAACAATTCTTTAAAATCAAATGTGAGATGATATAGAGCATCCATCCTCACTCTATTAGAATCCCATAGATCTACTTCATCTCTGGTAATATTCTGAAATCTACATAGTTCTTGTATTTACACACAAATATGAGAACCATGGGAAGTATCTAATACCCAAATTGTTGATATATAAATATTACATTCAATATCAGATTCACCTAAATATTCTCTTTTCTTCTTTTCCTAGGTTTAATTTCTATTTCAATGGACCTTCTCTCCACATGAAAAACATATGGTATCATGTTCCTTTCCTTGAATTTTGATCTTCTTATTCTTAGAAGGGCATTGCCCTAGTTCATTAGAGTTTGAATGAGTCTTATATAATTTTTTATTTTTCTTCTTATTCTTATTTTCCATAAGGATAGTGGGGTTTTCACACCCCATATCTATCAACTTGGTGAATGAGTGTCATAATTTCTGAAAGTGTCTTCTAATTATTTCTCATATTGTAATTCATAATAAAACTAGAGAAGTTTTTTTGTAATGAGGATAGAATTAGATATGTGTGTATCTCATCATAGATCTTAAAAAAATATGTTTTTGTGCCCAATGTAGACAATAATCTTGATTACATGTTACCCAAATGATTCTGACTCTCTAAGCTTTCATGTGAACAGTGCATTTATAAGGACCCGACCTTATTACATTACATAATCTTGAATTTAGTCAATAAAACACTTCATTATTACATTTAGGATCTTTTCAAGTTTATATATTTAGAGAATTAGTACAATACATTCATAACATTACACATTATTACAGAGTGGATACCATAAAAACAGTACTCATTCCTTCCAAAATTTAAAACTTTCCAAATAAAACATGATTTCTTTGATAGATCTTTAAACATTTAACTTTGATTCCTTCACTTTATTACACATCCTTATAACCTATGGAAATAATTTAAAAACTTGGTATGAGCACAAAATCTCAGTAAGGGATGAAAAATAATGAAAGCGAATATTAGTCTATGAATACTCGTAACGTATGAAAGCATTTTCAAAAAAAAAACATGATTTTCACCCATATATAATTAATTCATGTAACATAATATTTACACAAGATCCACAAAAAATATAAGAACATAAATATAATCATAAATTTATCCTAGGTCATTGCTTACACAATCTTGTAACCCTCTCGGCTACCTTTCACATTGTAACCCTCACGGCTACCTTACAATTTGTGTAACCATCGTAGTTACACTTGGAGTAATCATACGGACGACCTAAAAATTACACATACCCAATGAATTGGAGGGAAATATAGGTCCCAAACTTAATAATAATCAATTCCAAAGATTCAAAACATAATCATACAACATTAATAATTCCATAAAAATATTTCTTTGGAATTTCGTAAAACCAAATTTAAAAAAAGAGGATTTTAAAAGGAAAGTCTATGATAAATATCATATAATTGAAGTGAAACTTAATAGAGTGGATGGAATATGTATAAAAACTATAAATACACATAATTAAACATAATATAATCAAAACCCATCACACAATCAATTTTTAATACCACATAAAAATGAAGTACAAGGTTAACCCAAAGAATGGAATTCGGGTTAAGAATTCCCTTACCTCAGGTTTTCCTTACTTCAAACTTGTTTAAACTTCTTGTATAATGATTAAAATAGTGTTATTAGTATTTTAAAGAAACATTTTCATGTTTATAACATCTTATATTATCATTTAATAACATCATTTCACCCTTTAATTGTTAGTATTTTTCTCCTTGCATTGTTTTTGGGAGAGTTCTTTACATAATTTCCATGATTGGTTCATGGTGGATGTTCTTTTCGATTGGAAGTGAAACTCCTGAATTGAAATAGAGTAGTATTTACATATATCCAGTAAAAAAAATTATACCATTTATCATTTTGAATTCTTAAATTAGGATGATTCATAAGTTAAAACATTAATGATGTTCGTTTAGATCATTTTAGTGGTTCTTCAATAATAACGACCTCATTTTGTTTTATAAATTAAAACCTTGTTTACAAAAGAAATAAAGAACCATGTATTATACATAATACATATATTATAACCTGGTTAAACCATAAAAATGGTTTAATTACCATAATTTAAAGAGTTAATGAAAATTAAAATCACATCATCCACGATGTCGGTAATTTGACACATCACGAAAAATGTTTTAATTCCTTAAATAAGTGGGGGAAGAGAAGAAGATTGATGATAAATTTCCCATGAACATGATAAAATATATAATATAAAAGATTCTGGGTCTTTCATGCCTCTTGGTTAAGATGAGGTGAATAAAGAAGATGAAAATAAAGGAATCTTGAAATAAAAGAAAACTTGAGAAATTTCTCACGAAAATTCAGCAGCCTAACGACGTCTCTTAAAATTTTATAAAAATAGTTTGATGAGAGAAAGGGGATATATCATCACTCTTAAATAATATGTACAGTAAGGGGTGATATTTAATGAAATATCCCAACATAATACAAAGGAAAAATATGGGAATAACATAAAATGAAAGAAAAGAAAGAAAATAAAAGAGGATATTTACATCTTGATCTCTTCTCCTTGAGATGCTTCTTAAGGGCTTCAGTTTTGGTCTTTTGGTGAGACCAGAAGCTCTAGGACGTGGTGAAGATCCTTTGGAGGAGTATTAGTCAGAACATAGGCATAGAACAAGGATTGAGATGTGTGGGAAGAAGAGGGGAGTGAGGGTGGTATTTATAGTGGAGGAGAGGGGGGTATTTTTCATTATTTTAATCATTATTATAATATTTTTGCCCACGATTATGAATAGTCTTAGTTCATGTGACCTAAAATAGTAATAATGTCATGTGAGTTTGAACCAAGTGGCCTTGAATCACTTATTATTTCATAAATAGTGTATTTTACTGATAATTTGATTATACAATATTTTATTGTATTTCACTATTCATCGAAAAAACAAGAATTTCAGAAAAATCCCAAAAATTTAACCTAACCATTTTTCAACGTGTAGAATTAAAAAATGAAGTCCATTTTTTGAAAATAAATTTCTAAATATTATTAATTTAATTTTTAAACAAAATCATACTTAATTCAAAAATTAACAATTCTAATTCTATAACAACTTCTATTCACGATGAAAAATTAACCAAGATGTTATTATCTTAAAGACTTAAGAAAATAAAATAATAATAAAATTTACTACTCATTAGGGTCATATTACTATTAATATTACTATTCATAAGGGTATGTTACTATTCAAAAAAACAAGTTGGATTTATCAGACTCCAAATAACTTATTGAACACAATTGTAGATGACAGTTTCTAGAAATTCAAAACATAGAAGTTGAAAAATTATGTTTAAAGGATAGTTACAAATATCTACTTAAAACAAAGTTCCATGCATTTATATTTATTTTTAGAAAAACTTAGGGTGTTACATTATCCCCACCTTCTAGAAATTGCATCCTCGCAATTTTTGTTACTTATTAAACAACTGAGGGTACTTTTACCTCATAGGATTCTTAGACTCCCATGTTGCATATTCAACCATGTGGTTTCTCCAAAAAAACCTTTACCTGATAGATTACCTTATTCCGCAATACTTGTTCCCTTCAATCAAGAATCTGAACCGGTTTCTCTTCATAAGAAAGGTTCTCTTCTAGATGAACTACTTCTGGGCTCAAGACATGTGATGAATCTGGAATATACTTTCTCAACATCAAAACATGAATAACATTGTGTACCCAAGAAAAATTTAGAGTCAAAGCAACACGGTATGCCACTATTCCAACTGTCTCTAAGATTTCAAAAGGACTGATAAACCGTTGACTTAGATTCCCTTTATTACTGAAACGCATCACACTTTTCCAAGGAGAGATTTTAAGGAAAACATGGTCACTTACCTCGAAAGAGAAGTATTTCCTCCAGTTATCTGCATAACTTTTCTGCCTTCTCTGAGCTATCCTCATGTACTGCTGAATCATCCTCACTTTCTTAGCCACTTCTTCAACTAATTATGGCCCCATCAACTTTCTTTCACTGACTTCATCCCAAAACGTTGGAGTCCGACACTGCTTCCCATACAAGGCCTCAAAAGGTGTCATCTGAATACTGGAATGAAAACTATTATTATAAGAAAACTCAACTAAAGAAAGATGTTGATCCCAACATCCCTTGTTGTTTATTGAACAAGCTCGAAGCATATCTTCCAAAGTCTGAATCGTTCATTCTGACTGCCCGTCTAATTGAAGATGAAAAGTTGTACTGAAATTTAACTATGTGCCCAACGACTTCTGAAGTCCCTTCCAAAAGTTATAAGTCAACCTGGGATCCTGGTCAGATACAATGGAAATAGGAAATCCATGTAACCTGACAATCTCCTTGAGGTAGAATCTAGAAATCAAATCCAAATACATTGTATATTGAATAGAAATAAAATGTGCAGATTTTTTTAGATGATCAATAATAACCCAAGTCGCATTGTTACCTTGAGAAGTATTTGGTAGTCCCACCACAAAGTCCATGGATACATTCTCTCATTTCCATTATGGAACTGGAAAAGGCTAAATCATCCCCTTCAGTAATTTCCACTCTACTTTAACCTGTTGACATGTCAAACATCTCATGGTAAAATCATCAATATCCCTTTTCATTCCATCCCTCCAATAATACTCCTGAAGGTCCCTATACATCTTATTACTTCCAGGATGAACTAAAAATAGAGAACTATGAGCTTCACACAAAAATTATTTCTTCAATTGGGAATCACAAGTCACACACAACCTTTTACTAAATCTCAAAACACAATCTTTATCAAGGTTAAATTTTGGAAACTTACCAATTTTAACCAATTCTACCTTTTTCTATAGCTCATGGTCTTCCTTCTATGCTTGCTTAATTTTGTCTGATAATGATGACTGCACTAAAACCTGAAACAAAATAGATGTATTCCCTACACCAACAACTTCTAATCCAAAATTCATCAAATCATTAATCAAGGGATCATTTTCCAAACATAACATAGTTAATGATGCATGATGTTTCTGACTCAAGGCATCTTCCACTTTGTTTTCTTTTCTTGGATGGTAATTGATCCTGCAATCATAATCCTTTATCAGTTAAATCCATCTTCTTTGCCTCATGTTTAACTCATTCTGAGTGAATATATACTTTATACTTTTATGGTCAGTATATATTTGACATTTGGTTCCGTATAAATGATTCCTCCAAATTTTCAAATCAAAAACCACAGCTACCAATTCCAAATCATGTGTGGGATAATTTATCTCATGAGGTTTAATTTTTCTTGAATCATAGGAAATTACCTGATCATTCAGCATCAAAACACAACCAAGTCCCTTCAAAGAAGCATCATTGTAGATGACAAACTCACCATTTCAGGAGGGTAAGGCCAAAACTGGAGCATTCACCAATCTCTTCTTTAGTTCCTGAAAAAAAAACATCACATTATTTTGTCCAAACAAATTTAACCCATTTTCATATTAACTTATTTATCGAGATAGATAAACATGCAAATTTCTTAACAAATCATTGTTAATAACCTGCTAATCTAAGAAAACTACAAATCTCTGTAACATTTGTGGGTCTTGGTCATTCATCAACCACTTTTTTTTTAGAAAGATCAACTATTATTCCATACTTATTTACAATGTTCCCAAGAAAAGAAATATATTGCAACCAAAAATCACACTTGCTGAATTTTCCATATAGTTTATTTTCTTTTAAGGTTTGTAAAACAACCCTTAGATGTTTTTCATGCTCCTCTTTATTTTTAGAAAAAAATAGAATGTCATCAATAAATACAACTAAAAACTTATCCAAGAACTTATGAAATAATCTATTCATAAGATTCATTAATATAAAAGGTGAATTAGTTAATCCAAATGGCATAAAAAAATTCACAATGCCCATATCTAGTACAAAAAGTTGTTTTTGGGATTTCATCCTCTTTCACCTTCAGCTGATGGTATCTGGATCTCAAGTCAATCTTGGAAAAGTACTGAGCTCCCTAGAGATAATCAAACAAGTCATCGATATGAGGAAATGGATACTTGTTTTTAACAGTGATGTTATTCAATGCTCTATAATCAATGCAAAGTCTCATGGAACCATCTTTCTTTTTAACAAACAAAACAGGAGTTCCCCATGGTGAAGTGCTAGGACGAATGAAGCCTTTATCAAGAAAATCCTGCAACTGATTTTTCAATTCAAGAAGTTCTATTGGAGCCATATGATATGGGGGTTTTGAAATTGGGTTAGCATCAGGAACTAAGTCAATTGTGAATTCGACTTCCTGATCAGGTATGACACTAGGTAACTCATCAAAAAAACATCAGGGTATTCATTTACCACTAGCACATCATTAATCTGTATAGTTCCCTTGTTTTTAAAAATATGAGCAAGATAACTTTCATTTCCATCTTTCAATAGTTTCCCATCTTCCTTATATGTTATCAATTTTATTGGTTTATTATTGTATAAAAACTGAAACTCTTTATGAAAAAAACCTCTTTGGCTCTACAGTCAATCTTAGCATGATAATAAAAAAGACAATCCATTCCCAGAATAACATCAAACTCGACTAAGTTAAAACAATAAGGTTTGTAGGTAAAGTATTTCCACAGACCACAATAGAAAGATTCTTATCATTCTTCTTTTCTATAACATTTCCCCCTGGTGTTTTAACAACAAGTTCTGGTTTCTTTTGTTGAGGTGACATGTCCAATTTACCAGAAAAATTCTCAGAGATGAAGGAATGTGTAGACCTTATATCAAACAAAACTTTAGAAAAATCTGAGTGAACAAACAAAGTACCTGATACAACTTAATTGGATGTCCTGAAATCTACTGACATAATTGCAAAGGATCTCACTACACCTTTCTGCTTGTATTCTGGCTTCTTTGTATCATTCAGATCTCTCTTTGGGTAGTCATTTGCATAAGTACCCATTTCACCACATTTAAAACACTTTAAAGTCTACTTATCATGATTAGTATTAAGACCGTATTCATTGCAATCTCAGGACATATGTATAAACTTACCACATTTAAAACACTTCCCAGTTTTGCTAAGACATTCCTCAGGGTGTTTCTTGCCACACTTTTCACAAAATGGAAATTGTATTTTCTTACCATTAGATTTATTTGGTTGATTATTACCCATCGCTTTCCATATATACCTCTTCTTATCCTTATTTCCAAAATGCACATGATCACCAGAAAACTCCATCTCAACCCTCTCATCACATCAGAAAAGTTTCTCATAAATTTTGAATTCACGGGAGGCCAACACCCTTTGATACCTTGGCTTCAGTCTTGAGTAAAAGCAGTTGATTTTTCTATCAAGATCTAGAATAAGATTTGGAGCATACCTCACCAGTCGAGTGAAGTTTGCTTCATACACATCCACTGAATCTTCCTCCTTCTGTTTCAATTCAAGGAATTTCTTCTCCATCCTAAGTTGCACCACATTAGGAAAATATTTTTCAAGGAAAAGACTTTTAAATTCATCCCACTCTAAGGCATCAAAATCCTCTCTAACCCTAATATTTCTTAACATTGACCACCACTAATTATCTTCCCATTAAAAATAATATATGTAAAGAGTTAACTTTTGATTGTATGAACATCCCATAACATCGAATATCTTTTCAAGGGATTTGTTCCATCCTTGAGCTGCTACTGGGTCAGAAGATCCATTGAAGGCAGGAGGGTGTTGTCTCATAAAATGTTCCAATATTGTCATGTTCCGTTGTGGTACCTCTGGTTGTTCTCATGCATGGATTCCACCACTATTTATTTCTTATGTTAGCTGAGCCATTACAATCACAAACTGCTCATTTCTAATCCCTACTATTCTGGGTTGTAGATCTGGAAGGATGTCATTCTGTCGGTGCCTCTCCTCTTCAGCATCCTTGTTCCTTATACGGATAACCATTCTGAACAAACATATCTTAGATAAACCAACATGTTAATCTTTAAATTCTATAACATTTCAAATTAAACATAGAGTGAAAAATATTTATGGTATTCTATTAACATCACCCTAACCCCTAAAGTTATCTAAACCATCTTCTGATACCAACTATAAGGACCTAGGATTATTACATTACATAATCTTGAATTTAGTTAAGAAAACACTTCCTTAGTACATTGAGGATCTTTTCAAGTTTAGATCTTGAGAGAATTAGGATAATAAATTCATAAAATTACACATTATTACAGATTGGATACCATAAAAACAGTACTCATTTCTTCCAAAATTTAAAACTTTCCAAATAAAACATGATTTCTTTGATAGATCTTCAAAAATTTAACTTGGATTAATTCAATTTATTACACATCCTTATAACCTTTGGAAATAATTTAAAAACTTTGGATGAGCACTAAATATTAGTAAGGGATGAAAAATAAGGAAAGATCACATTAGTCCATGAATACTAGTAACGTATGAAAGCATTTAAAAAAAACATGCTTGCCACCCATATATACTTACTTTGTGTAACATGATATTTACACAAGATCCACACAAAACATGAGAACATAAATATAATCATAAAGGTATCCTAGGCAATTACTTACATAATATTGTAACCCTCTCATCTACCTTATAAATTGTAATCCTCACGATTACCCTATAATTTGTGTAACCATCGCAGTTACACTTGGTGTAACCATACGGACGACCTCCAACTTACATACCCAATGAATTGGAGTGAAATATAGGTCCCACCATTCATCACAATCAATTCCCAATATCCAAAACATAATCATACAACATGAGTAATTCAGTAAAAACATTTCTTTGGAATTTCGTAAAACCGAATTAAAAAAAAAGAGGATTTTAAAAGAAAAGTCTATGATAAATATCATATAATTGAAGTGAAACTTAATAGATTGGATGGAATATGTATAAAAACTATAAATAAACATAATTAAATATAATATAATCAAAAACCATCACACAATAAATTTTTAATACCACATAAAATTGAATTATAAGGTTAACCCAAAGAATGGAAATTGGGTTAAGAATTCTCTTACCTCAGGTTTGACTTACTTAAAACTTATTTAAACTTCCTGTATAATGATTAAAAGAGTGTTATTAGTATTTTACCAAAATATTTTCATGTTTATAACATGTTATATTATCATTTCATAACATCATTTCACCCTTTAATTGTTAGTATTTTGATCCTTGCACTGTTTTTGGGTGAGTTCTTTACATAATTTCCATGATTTGTTCATGGTGGATGTTCTTGTCGATTGGAAGTGAAACTCTAGAATTGGAATGGATTAGTATTTACATATATCCAGTACAATAAATTATACCATTTATCATTTTGAATTCTTACATGAGGATTATTCATAAGTTAAAACATCAATGATGTTCGTTTAGATCATTTTAGTGGTTCTTCAAGAATAACAACCACATTTTGTTTTATAAATTAAAACCATGTGTACAAAAGAATTCCAAAACCATGGATTATACATAATACATATTTTATAACCTATTTCAACCATAAAAACGGTTTCATGACTAGACTTGAAAGAGTTAATGGAAATTAAAATCACACCGTCCACAATGTCGGTAATTCGACACATCACAGATAATGTTTTAATTCCTTGAATAAGTGGGGGAAGAGAAGAAGATTGATGATGAATTTCCCATGAACATGAGAACATCCAGAATATAAAATATTCTGGAGCTTTCATGACTCTTGGTTAATATTATGTGAGGAAAGAAGAATAAAATAAAGGAATCTTGAAATAAAAGAAAACTTGAGAAATTTCTCACGAACCTTTGGCAGCCTAATGACATCTCTTAAAATTTCATAAAAATAGTTTGATGAGATAAAGGGGATATCTCAACACTCTTAAATAATATGGACAGTAAGGGGGGATATGTAATGAAATATCCCAACATAATACAAAATAAAAGGAAGAGAATAACATAAAAGGAAAGAAAAGAAAGAAATTAAAAGAGGATGTTTACCACTTGATCTCTTCTCCTTGAGATCCTTCTTAAGGGATTCAGTTTTGGTATTTTGGTGAGACTAGAAGCTCTAGGACGTGTTGAAGAGACTTGGGAGGAGTAATGGGCAGAACTTAGGCATGGCACAAGGCTTGAGAGGTTTGGGAAGAAGAGGGGAGTGAGGGTGGTATTTATAGTGGACGAGAGGGGGGTATTTTTCATTATTTTAATCATTATTATAATATTTTTGCCCAAGATTATGAATTGTCTTAGTTAATCTGACCTAAAATAGTAATAATGGAATTTGAGTTCAAAAAAAGTGGCCTTGACTCACTTATGATGTCATAAATAGTGTATTTTACTGATAATTTGATTATACGGTATTTTATCGTATTTCACTATTCATCGAAAAAATAAGAATTTTAGAAAAATCCCAAAAATTTAAACTAACCATTTTTCTATGTGTATAATTCAAAAATGAAGTCCATTTTTTGAAAATAAATTTATAAATATTATTAATTTATTTTTTAAATAAAATCATACTTAATTCAAAAATTAAAAATTCTAATTCTATAACAACTTCTATATCACGATGAAAAATTAACCAAGATGTTATTATATTAAAGCCTTAAGAAAATAAAATAATAATAATAATTACTATTCATTAGGGTCATATTACTATTCATAAAGGTATGTTACTATTCACAAAAAAAACACAAGCTGGTTTCATCAGACTCCAAATAACTTACTGAACACAACTTTAGATGACACTTTCTGGAAATTCAAAACATAGAAGTTGAAAAATTATGTTTAAAGGATAGTTATAAATATCTACTTAAAACAAAGTTCCATGAATTTCTATTTATTTTTAGAAAAACATGGGGTGTTACAGCATTGGAGATCTCATATCACTCTGATCTCACCTTCTCTTGGTATAGATCCTTAAGGTGATAAATGATGATATGTACATCCATATCCTCATATTTCTTTAGAATATCATTATAAAAAGTGGATAACATGAAATAATGGTTATCTATATCATCATACATATGCTTCAAATAGATATATACTTCTTCCTCATTATCCTCTTTATAAATGAACTTAGGAAGTGGGTCTTACAACATGTATAATTTATGTTCATGGTGTAGTATAATATGCAAGTGCCTATACCATTCTTGGAATTTCATACTGATGAGAAGTTTATCCTTCTCTAGTATGGATCAGAGTGATATTTTTGAATTCGTTTAATTTTTCATTTCTATAATTAAGATAAACCTGTTAGTACTTTTTTTTATTATAAAAATAGATTAATAAATTTATAATTAAATTCTTATTAATCTCCCACTATTTTTTGAAACCCAGTATCACTCACTATCAGTCTCAGAATATCTTATCACTTAGATATTCTAGTGTAAAGGATCCATATTTCCCTTATTATAACCCATACTTGGTCCTAATAAGTTATTTTAAGGGTTTTAGGTAGGCATAAATTTCCAACTACATTAACTCATACTTTCTTCATTTGTTGAGTAGACTCTCCAATCTTAAAATATAGTTTTAAGATTTCCTCAAAATTTTCATCTTTGTTACACTAAGACCTACATGGTTAGTAAACCCTTAGTGTAAAACAAGTTAATTCAACCCAAAACCTCAAGATAAAATCTACAAAATAATTAAAATCACCCCACCTTTGGTTATTTAATCATTTTAAAATATGAGGTCATTTATAACTTAAGTAATGGAAGGTTATTCTAACTTAATATTTTATTTTTAGGGATTTTTTACTTATTCATAAATAAAATTTTAACTTTTCACATGCCTTGTTAATATTAAATGGATTTTACTTAAGTGATTAACCATTTTTGATAAAACATTTATGCATAAACCAATTATATTTTATTCCATCTTGCATGCCTATTAATTAATTTATTAAGTGATCATATAGCATCCAAAAACATAGATAATTAGACATACAACTATCTAAAATAAAACATAAGTGTCACGATCATGAGATTATTTAATGGTTAGTTTATTTATCATATAATAAACTAACCCTCTACCTTATTGAGGACACCTTGAACCATAACTTAGCTCGTGTTTCACAATTACATATTTTTCTCCAATGTATCATCTTGATTGATTTTGGATCATATCCATGACATTTTCTATATCATATATATAGGGATATCCATATTTTTATAACCTTACTCGCACACAGGTGAGGGGATATAATGGATTGGATAAAGGGGGTTTATATAAAATAAACCACAAGTACACATGCCCTTACAAAATAAGGAGGATGGTATGAAACACATTCCATCAATTTTAATTTAATAAGAATAAATTAAAAGAATCCAATCACATAAAAGGGATATTTATAGTGACCCAAGCCTTTTACACATAGTATTACAGATTTTTAACATAAACTCCCATTAATTATAGTCTAAAGATCATGAGACCTGGTGTCTTTAGAAGACTAGGTACATGAAACATCAAAAGAAACTAAAACACGACATCTTTAGTTTTATTCTCCTTAGTGAGATCCTAAATCTATTTTAGCTTATAAAACATAATAGTATAACTTAGGGAATACATAAAATAAATGGGTGAGCTTAAAATTATAGTATGACAATAAACATGATAAGGAAACATAATGTGTGAGTTAAAGGTGTAACATTATATCATAAAAGGGAAGGCTCGTGAGTAATCACATGGAATCATTACATAAATAACATAGTATATAATAAGATCATAGAAACATGGGAAATTTTTCATCAATATATAACATGACATAAAAATTATTTAAGGATAACTTCCTAGAAAATATCACATGGTTGGAAAAATCCCATAATGGATTAGGTTTACTCCCTAATCCCATACATAAAATCTCATGAGACAAAATCTTTACCCAATGAATTGAAGTTATATATGGGAACACCCATCATAACATGTTCATGATTTATATGTTCCACAAAAAAGAAACCAATCATAAAGAATAAACATAAGAATTACACATGGAAAGATAATGGGTTTCATAATCTTTCCCTATATCATAATAAAATGAATTTCATAATCAGGTCATTTTAGAAATGAACATAATGAATGTATTACCCCATAAAATGAAGGTACGATAATATAGGTATATATTTTAGAGACATATATACATAATTTAGAATAAATCCATAACATAAAAGATTTTTTTCGTTGATAAAAATGTATTTAAAATATTACATTGAATATTTCAGGAGGAAAATACCCTTTTCACTTTGAAATCACATATTTAAAATATAAAAATTTCCAAAATATTGTAGAAACATTTTTTAAAAAAGAACCATGAAAACTTGTAAATTAATATTCAAATAATTTGTTGTTCATGATAGAGGAAAATATTTTACATTCTATATAAGTTAAAATAATACATTCCTTTCACACTTTTGTAAAAATTCAAAAAGTGCCTCATTCAAAAAATGATAGAAAGATTTCTTTAAAATATTTTTTTAAAGTTATAAAATGGGTAAAAAAATTAATAAATCTTTAAATAATAGTAAAAATATTCTTTAAATTAATTTAAGTAAAATATAGACATATAAGAGAAAGATTTCATATCTTAAAGAAGATATAGGATTGGTACTAATTACAAAAAACTTTCTTGATGTTTCCTTATTCAATAAGATAGGAAATAGAAACAAAAAATGTAAACAAAATTAATTAATATAGGATAATAAAATACGTGGTTCAATAAAATAATTGTATATGATTTTCCTAAAAGTAACCTTTAACATAAGTAATATCGAAACGAATGGAGATTGTAACATAAAGCCTTTACTACTTTGGTAGATTTATAATCAAATACCCTTATATGAAGTAAAATGAATTATAACTTAAAATATTATTAGTTTTTAAGGAGTAATTATATAAAATGTAAAAATGGTAGTATATACATCATATAAAATAAATTGGTTCATAACATTAAAATAATCCTCAATGAAAGGAAATTGTGATGGAATCCCTTAACTCGAGTTCGACTAATCACATACATAATTTATATTCATAAATAATAAACATATATTAATTATTTAAATTATTAAGAAACTTTTTAAAGTTTATTATTCATTTTTTTATTTATTACCATGTTATATTTATTTAATTATTCAATTATGTTCATGTTATATGTTTTGATGATATTTGGTTCATATATCCAAAATAACAGTGGTAGGATGAATATGGTAAAATAAGCCATTATTATATCATATAAAAAATAATAAGAACCAAATAATTATAATTATTATATATAAAATATAATTTTAAAACCAACCATGAAATATTGTTATGAAAAATAAACTACATTGCAATCATGAAGACGATAAGTCATGCGTACGCATGAGTAACGTTTCTATTTTCTCAACGATCATTATGGAAAGAAGGTAAGTGTTATTTTATATTTGAATAATTATAATTATATCATAAATACTATATTATTTATTTTAATATAATTATATATTTTATTCATATGATGTGCTGATTAAGAATGAATCACATCACTTCATGGAGGTGGTAGTCCACACATACGCACAAATGGCATTGTCATTTTTTAGTGAATGGAAAGTTAAGAAAGTAAATGATGAATTATATTTTAATAATAGTAAATATGTAATGAATATCATATATATATATATTAAAACCATGATTGCAATCATCTATAAGAGGAGGTGACGTAAAATGCATTTCATCGGTTCTTGAGGTGGTAGTCCTCTATACACACGAACAACAGTTTCGTTTCCCATTTGTTGGAAGAGGAAATGGATATATGGTATTAAATTAACATAAAAACATCTCATTATAATATATATATTTATGTTATTATATAATAATGTTTGAATAATATCTGAACGAGTTGAATAATAAATAATACAAAAACACTTAATTAAAAACTATACCCCTTCTTAGAACAACCTCTTAAACTTTACACCAAAAAAATCCCTAGGTTAGTTTTATGATCAAAAAAAGACCTATAGGATATGGTGATAGAAATTAAAAATTAATTTTTTAAATTATTGAATGAAAAAAATTCTATTTAATTATGTATAGGAAAGGATATGGGGTGTCCTTTTATAAGTTGGGGGAGGAACCCACTTGAAAATTTCTTAAAAGGATAGAAATTGATAAAGTCATTATCAAGAAAAAAGCGTCCAAATAACCATATATTAAAAGGAAGGATAGAATAAGTTTGAAATATTTCTATAAAATTTTATTTATAAAAGTTTAATTGGCAAACATAATCATATATTTGGTTTTAACCCCTGGTAAACTTGTTTTAAACTTAACCGCAGTAACAACTTTTTTAAACTAAAAGGGTTATAATTTTACTTATAAGATAATGATTTGATAATAAATGGAAAATGGATGAAATTTTAGACTATTTATAATATTAATTTTATTATTTCATTAATTTTATTATTTTTAAATAATTTAATAAAATATTATTTAACATAAAATAACATTAATGTCATTTTTGACACTATTAATTTAATTTGACTTTAAAGACATGAAGATAATAATGAATTTAGAATATAATCCATATAAACATAAATAAAAAATTATTATTAACTATAAAATTCTTATTTAACCATAAATCATCCCAAATACATTACCTTTAATGTTTTTAATATTATTTACCTTGATTTGTTCACCTTTTTCACAAGCATTGTGTCAACATTGTATACGCATTTAAGGTAACTATATAATAACTAAAAATTAAAAAAATCATGAAAATAATTTTATTATACTCAAAATAACCATTAATATTCATTGAAAACATATTTATATCCCTATGTGAACATATAAGAGATGTTTAAAGGAAAGAGAGTGACATTTTGGCTTTTTCTTTACTTAAATTATTATATAGGTCACATTCATAGAAAAGTTTCCAATAGATAATTGAATCTAGAGAATGAGGTGATAATGGTAAAAATAAATTCATATAATAATAATTAATACAAAAAATTGTGTCCTTATCACTTATTTTTAACCTAGGTTAACCCGCTTTACCCTTTTACTGTGGGGAGAATTTTTTACTATTTTTACTATTCATTATAAAAAATAAGTTGGAATTATTAAATAATATTAATTATAATTATTAAAAATATTTAATACATTTTATCAAATTCACTTAATATAATTTAAGAGATTTAATTTAAAAATGAACCCACAAAATGCAACGAAAAATGGATTTTCAAGTAATATATCTTTTCAAGCATAATTTGATCTTACATTAACTGTATAACTATTGATCATATTTATATGAATTTAAATTAATATATATAATATATATTTTTTATTTAAATAATTTCTCATTAGGTATTATTTTAATTAAATAAAATGGATAAACATTATGCACTTAAAAACAATTTTCATAAAAATGTTTTTAAGCCTAAAAATAAACTTATAAAAAATCATGAAAATTGATTATTAAAATAAAATTTATTATATTATTATAAATAAAATTTTTGATATATAACTTTAAGAAAAAATTAAAAATATAATTTTAATTTTAAAATACTTTATTTAATGAAAATAAATTGCAGTATTTGAAATAATCGGTAATTTTCACTATTCACTGAAAAATCAAACTTTTTAGAAAAATCTCAAAATTTCACTATAAGATAATTTTGATATGTTTATTTAAAAAGTGATATCCATTTTATAAAATAAATTTTATAAATTTTATAAAAAATAATTATCTTATTTTCTCACAAAAAGAAATAAAAACCATTTTTGAAGAAAATGTATTTTTTTGAAGAATAAAATGTCTTCATTAAAAATTGAGTGTTTATTTACTAATATTTATCAATAAATTTTTATTGAGTATTATAATTACATATATTTCATAAATCATTTGATCATATTCATACTCACCAATTTAATGGCTAGGTTATAATGATCATATTTAAATAATAATAGTATATCATGGTTCTTTTAGGATCGGTGTTGTGTGTTGTATACACTGTAGAATATAGTTTTCTTTTTAAAGTATTAGGGTGTTACATTCTACCCCCCCCCCCCACCCCTTTAAAAATCGTGTCCTATAAATTTTAAGATGAACTTTTAAATCAAAGGTTTGACATTTAAAAATACCTTTGTTGAAATCTTACATCATAAAAGGGGTTAATAAAAACTTCCTCTTAATAAGAGAGAAAGGGAAGTATGGAGTTCATTTATAATAACACATAAATATATTTTCAAGTAGTAAAATATTATTGGGAAGTGAAAATATGGACAAGTAAAAAAAGTTTAATTCCCGTGTAATGATGGAGAATGAAAAAGATCATTGATCATAAGAAAGTGAATGGTCATGAGAAAGTTACCGACCATAAAACCATAAATTTATAATGGGTGAAAATAGCATCAATTCATTGAAAATGAAGGTAATAGTATAAATTTTCTATTTCAATATCCTTTTCCTTTAGTTGAGAAATTCCTTTACCATCTTGACTAAGATCATAAGGAAATAAAATTACTTGATATTTTTCTATTTCATAAGAATAATTTCATCCTTTGGCTGTGATTAGATCAATTTCTACTTCTTATCTTACTCTAAGTAATGAATATCCAATATGAATTTTTTTACCTAAATCACTAAAATTAGTTTTTAACGTATCATAAGATCCATAAAATTATAATAATTTATTCCTCATATCTTTAAATATTAACCAAAACTGAAATGGTGACCACAAGGTAAGATAATAAAAAAATGTATAGACCTTTAAATAAATAAATAATATATTTTACTTTAAAATTTCCAAAAAAAGTTTTAACTTAGATTAATGCAAAAATAAATAAACCTACATCCCAATTCACCTTAATATTCTCAACATTAATTAATGTTTTCACCTAAAAGGTGATTTCATTCCTTTTAAATTACATCCCCAAAAAGTAATTACATTATTCCAAAATAATCTTTTATGTTAAAACTAATGGATATATATACCTCAACCCAATAAAAAATCTCTTGAAATATCATTAATCATATCAAAATCATAAAAAATAAAAAATATTTGATACTATGATACATTTTAGAAACCATCTTAATATTTATTCATCAAACAATAAATAAAATGTCATACTAACCAGGTCATTGTGTAGGATAGTGGTAGGCATTGCATCCTTTTTTTCATTTTGTTAGGTTTAGTGTATTTGGAAGACTATGCACATAAAACATAAAAAGAAACTAAAAAATAAAATCTTTATTTTTATTCTCCTTAGTGAGCTCCTAAATCTCTTTGATATTTTAAAACTATATAGGATAACCAAGGGCATACATAAAATAAAGGGGTGATCTAAAAATCCTATTAAGGGAATAAAAATGATAAAGAAACATATTGTGTGATTCAAAATTATAACATGATACCATAAAAGATAATGCTCATGAGTAATCACATGGAAGTATAAAATAAATAATGTTGTATAATAAGATCATAGAAACATAGGAAATGTGGTGTCAATATATAACATGACATAAAAATGATTCAAGGTTAACTGTCTAGATAATGTTATATTATAAGATTATAGGATTCAAGTGTGGTACATTCCTATTTAAATTTTGTTTTAAGTCTCCTTAAATTGGTTAAATAAGTGTTTCTTGATTTTATGAGGAGGATCGAGGGTGTTCCAAGGGATTTAGGACATGAAATAAAGGAGAATGGGGCCACCCAGTGCATGTTACATGGTTGGCACATGATTAGTAGTAACTGTGTGCCCTAGTCATGCTTTCCTAGAGGGGTGGTGCACAGTTGATGAAACTGTGCAAGGGGGAAGTGGAAATCATATATTTTTGGATAGATCCAATATGTATGGTTACCGCATGGTTTGTTAAACCATGTAGGATTTCTTGGAAGTTACACAACCTATCCCCCTCTTGGATTGAGGGGGTGAACGGTCGGTGCATGGTTTGGCCAATCATGTGGATAGATCGTTCATCCCTTTAAAAATATGGGTTTTTACTATTTTCCCCCTCAGAATTTATGAATCCTCACACGATTTTCTTCCCCATTCCTCTTCCACCAGAAAGAGTGATGAACCAAGCCACCCTGAGCTTCCCAAGGATCGATATCCCTATTTTCTAAGCCATTTAGATTGTTGTTAAGTGATGATCGAAGCTTTGGGTGATTTTAAAACTCTTCTTCCTTCCTTTTTCCTGATTAGGGATTGTGTAGTTATTCTTCTTATTCTAAATCCCTAAACCCCACTTTTTCCAGTGGACCTTAGGTTGGGGATTTTAAGGGTGTTGGAACCTGAATCAAAGGATATAGTTAAGTGAACATTCATCTTTAGAATCGAGGTAGGTGGTCTAAAATTTATATCCCATAGTCTTGTTGATTTTTTCATGTGTATGTGGTTGTGCTCTAGTGTCGTTTTGTTGTCTGTTGGGTTTTCCATGGTATAATTGAGGTTTTAATTAGTTAACTGCTGAATTAAACCCCTCATGATCATCATGGGAGTCATTGAGGTTTAATAGACCTATATAGAGGCTACCTAATGGTTGTTTCATATTAGTGAACTTGATATTGGGTTATTAAATATTAAATTGAAGGGTTTAAGATATTAAACCTATGATTTTTATATTTATCATTTTAACATGGGTTGATAAAGGAAATATAAGAGATTTTGTATTATTGGTTAACATGGATTGTGAAATGAAATTAATTTTTAATAGTGTTTAATTGATAACATGGAATAAGTTTTAATTTGGTATAATTTTAATGTGTTAAAAAGTTATGAATTTTGAATGGTAAATTATTTAATGGGTTAAGGAATGAAGATGATTTATGTGTTTAACAAACTATGAATTTTGAATGGATTGTGTGCTCAATGAGTATGGTTTGTGAAATGAAATATTTGGTAAATGGTTAAAGAAGCATGTGCACATGGATTGGTGGTATGTGGGGTATTTAATTGAGGTTCTATGACCATGGGCTAGGTTGGACTAAGGATCTAAACCCCACCCCTAGAATTAATGGGTTAGAGAGTCGGATTGAGGCTATATGCCCCTAATGGTTTCATTTTATGAGACTAATTGGACTCAGGCTCTAAGGTAAGTGTGATGTAATTATTTGTGGAATGTTTTCCCTAGTGATATAGGGAACTTGACTTATCCCCTTATGCATAGTATATAACTGGTATAGGTCGTATTGTTTTCCTAAATGGCCAAAAGTCCTTATATTTTTATTTATGATAATCCCCCTTTTAAGGGTTGAGGGGGAACCCTTACATGGACTGTAGGATTAGTGACATATTAAATGACATGAAGGTCTTATAGGAATTCATCCCAAACTATCACTACATGAAACTTCCCCTTACCATCATCTTTATCGTGATGTCATCTCTCCACATTCACATGGAAAGTCAGCTAACTGTCCTATCAAGAGATGCCTAGGGTCGATACCAATGGAAATTCTACACCATATCAATCTTCCAAATCAAGTTAGCTCTGCTCAAGTGAATGGTCCTACTATGAATTCCCATCTGAATCATGTTACTTATAGAATATGTTTGGTTTCATCTTCATTTCATGTGGCATGAAGGCCTTGAGGTGGCTTGAAGGCCTTACCATCCCAAAGGCCTTGGGTAGCCCTAAGGCCTTGAAGGACTTGAGGACCAAGCTGGTGGCCTGAAGGCTGAATTGGATGAATAGTTCCAGATTCTACAGTCTTCTATAGTAACTTGAAAATAATCCTCCACCCATATTTGATCATTGGTCTCTTCGATACACTTGAAGAGTCCTCACCATCTGAGTTGAGGCTCCTGTACATATAAGACATGGTGTGATTGATGAAAATTCCTAACCCATAGATCAAAAGATAAAAATGTTTTAAGTGGATATTTTTAACCAATGGAACCCAGTTTATCATTTTTACCTTTTCATTCAGTTTTTACACGCATACACTATCTGTTTATACTGGATATTTATAGACACCATTGGTGATGGCCTACTGAGTTGTAGCCACACCCTGCTCGGGCCGCCATTAGGTACCTGAGCAGACTTCATGGTTATAGGTTAGGACAAGGGAAGGTGTCCTATGCTAGATGGTTGATTTAGGAATGAAATATAAATGGATGAGGGATCTGTATGTGGAGTTAGGAACTATTTGGATATTCTTCTATTTATTTTCATTTGGGTTTCCTTTGCACTTGGAACAGTATGACATGGCATAACATATATTTTGTTTGGTTGTATACTTTTACCCAGTTTTGAGAAATGGTTGATAACTCGTATTTATTGTTTATATCTTCCTTTATTTTGTATTTTAACTATTGTGTCTAACTCTAATGAATAGGGGATAGTCTCCTCATGTGTTCCATTAAACCCTCACTGCTAGTCGGAAGCCTTTGGCATATAGGGATGCACGCCTGAGGTCATGTGGTAACTTGGCTCTGGGAAACGGTTTAATGTATATCGAGTCAGGGATGTTACAAAGTGGTGTTATAGAAGGTTTTATTTTTATGTTTTAATACTATTTTTGGATGGTATATGGGATTTTAGGGGATTTAGGGCCTTGTAAATAAGCTCATTCATGGTAGTAGCTAACCCATATATGAGGTAAGACCCAAGTACCCAGGGCGGGATTGTTGTTCTTGATGTTTTTTGTTACGTTTGGATGATACTTCACCATTGGTTGATACACTAGTTGTGTGATGTGACTATTTTATGGTATTTTTATTGTAGCCTAAGGGTAATGAGATTGTGCATACATGCATAATTATAGGAATCTAGGGGTATATGTGGCATAAATAATGGAAGGAACATGCGGGGAAAATATATGGGATTTGAGTGATAAAATTCATTTCATTTTCCTTGAAATTTGAAATAAATGTGTCTTATAAAGATGATTCAAATAGGTAAATGAAAATAATGTGAAAGAATAGTTGAAAATTTGTGCCTAAATATGAGTTATAAATGGGTTAAAAATTGGTTTTGATGAGATGTAAAGATATAAAGGTTTATAAATGATAAATATTTGGATTGTGAAAGTGAAATCATTGAAATAGTTATATGGTAAAAAGGGTAGTCTTTATATAAGTTGGCTTACCCCATGTTTACCATGATTGTGGTTGGGGTGGTTGAGGGTGGTGATAGAAATGTGGATATATCCATTGGGATGGTGTATGTGAGATGGGATTTTTATGGATAGTGGTGGGCCTTCCTTATATAAATTGTAGAAACCATATGTTATGTATTTGAGATGTGTGTTGACATTATATAGAGGGTGGACCAATGTGCTAAATGTGAATCCATATGGAACATTAAGGGACATGGGAATTGGGTATCCCTAGTGTTGTGATCAGACCCTATGTATGGGTGGTTTGGGTATTGAGGGTGTCTTAATTTGGAGACCTTGGTGAGTTTTGATGTGTGGATAGAGGGGAATTCCTTGTTATGATCTCATTAGGGCTATGACCCAGAGGTTTTGAGGTGCTTCCTAATAATTTGAATGTGGTAACCTTTTTGGTTATAATTGCATAAGTTGTATGTTAGACCCTAAGAGTGGTAGTCTTGGGTTGTGGTGTCGTTAGTGGTATACATGTTGTTATGGGTGTGGAACCCAGAGTAACTGGACTCTTGGCATGTTATATGTGGTATGTTTTAGTACGGGGGAAATCATTCTGACATGGGTAGTGGATTTTTGAGATTTTATGTGTATGGTTTAGAGGGAGAGTGAGCGACCCTTGATAAACATGACTCTAGTTTAGGGAATTGTTTTTGTGTGACCTTAGAGGATGGCCTATGGGAGGGTTTGGTAGGGATGCTAGTGCTTTTGGGTGAATATGGAATCAATGGACATTTAGGACTATGACAGTGGTGGATGGGAAGTGATTACTAGTATGGGTATGACATAGTGGGTGAAGAGGGTCATTCAATTGTTTGGAGATGCAACTTGAGTTTTGGTTATGCATAAATGGTTTTTGAGAACCAAGGGTAAACTAGAGGAAGGTTATCCCAATACTATAGGTTCATTAGGATGTAGAGTTTAAGTGGGTGATTTTGTGGTAGAATCAATTTATGGTGGTGCCATAGAGTTTCAGTAAAAATAGCATGATTATTCCTTAGTTTCTCTCTTAAGGAAGAACTTGAGTGGTTGATGTTGGTTATAAGGTTGGTTTCAAAGGGTGGGATCATTACGGTGCCTAAAATGGCAGTTTATAAAATTTTATGTGGGAATTGGATTGAATACAATGGATGAGACAAGGATTACCAAGGCATGGATGGACATTTTTGATATGGGGGTGACACCTGGGCTGAGTGGTGGTCATTTGGTTGGGATTTTTGCGTGAAAGGTTGGGTTGTTGGATGGGTATGTTGAGAATGACTCGGTTCTGATGAATTTGATGGACCAAGATGCATGGTTAGTTGTGTAAGCATATGTTTGGGTCTGGTGATGTATGACCCATGAATTTTAGGGTTATTTTTAGTGTGTACTCATAGGAAAGTGTGGTGCCTTGATGGATTTGATGAGATCCATATGTGGGCATGTACTGAGAAGGAATGATACCATTTGGTATGGGTGAATATGTGGCTCGGGATAAGTGCATGTTTTTTCCATGAAACTAAGGTGGGAATAATGGTTATGCAAAAGATCGTTGGTTTTTTATTGGTGTGGTGGATTGTTATGTTTTTGTTGTGAAACATTAGGGTCATGCTGGAAGAACTCGAGAGGGTGGTGGTAGTAGTGTCATAGGACACGTTGATTCACGAATGCTTGGTAGAGAGTTGCACATTTGTGGTGAATTGGTTGGAAAGATCCTCTTGGATTAGTTGTGGTGGTCGAGTTTTGATGGGATTTCAGCAGGTAGGGTAGCTTAAGACTTCGACAGGTTAGGGTGTACCTATAATAGGGTTGACATCAGGAATGAATAACTTATGATGGTATTCATTGATGACTTCTTAGTGTACTTCTAGTTGGTTATGATCATTCATAATATCTTGACATCATCTTGGATACACTAATAGAGCTGTCGATTTATTCCTAGCTACCTGAATGTGTTTTGGTTGGATATGGGGCCTCTTGGAGGTTAAACTCATGGAATAGTATATATAGATATGGATGGTGGGAAGTACACCATCGACTAGTTTGGGTGAGGTCCTCAAGATGGATTGGATGTCTATTACTACCTTAATTTTTATTCTTATAAGATAAGAATTGGTGGAGTTTGATGAAGTTTTGTTGTTCTAGTGGAAACTAGATATCCATGACCAAGTATTGGGGTTCATCTTGTGATCTAAGCATGAGTAGTGGTGGTTGAAATTTCTTGAGTAAGGTGGTGATAACAACACTCTTAAGGTGGGGATACTATGTCATTTATGGATGTGTGGAGACAACCATGAAGTGGATGTGGTAGCATTAGGATGCCAATAAGAAACCTATGAGGGATGTGTTTAGATTCCTTAGGAAAGAATGAGTGGGCCTTGTATGTGGTGGTTAGTCGAGACAAGCATTAGATTTGGGATCATGGTGGTTCTAAAATAAATCTTAGGTTCCTATGTTATAGTTGTTGATGGTGTAGTAGGTTATGATAATTGTTTGTGGAAATGTAGGTTTGGTTATAGAACCTCAACGAATGTCAGGTATGGACTCGGGTAGGTTTCTTTAGGCGACCTTAGAATGAATTTAAGTGTGAAGTCACCTTGATCGTGTGATATAGTTTCATTACAATAATGAAGCTGGGCATTCCAGCATGAGTCGATCGAGGATGGCTTGACCTGGTTAGAAAGAGGAACAAAAGTGGTGATATGTAAACTATCTTTGATGGATGTTTTGGAATGAAAAGTGTGTTTCTAAAACTGAAATGGGTTTTTAGGAAGATACTAATTGAATTTAGTCAATGTAGGTATGTCATAAGTGATAGTTTTAGGAATTTTAATGGGTTTGGTAGAGCACGAGGATGAATTGGAAAGAATTGGGTGCCTTGATGGTAGAGTTTAACAGATATCAGGAAATGACTTCGGTAGATACATCATATGATGGTAATATGAATTAATTGAGGAGGCGCCATGGGTAGGTGTAGGGAGTATCATGTCAACAATGGAAATTTTTTGTTTTTATATAAGCTATTTAGGAGTGATCTGAAATAATAAGTAAAGGGAATAGACGTGGTAAGTTATAATCCACCATCGGTTTGATGTTTTATAGAAAGTGAATTTTGGAAATGAAGGAAAACTTTAGAATGGTCAATTTATTCATGGTATTTAATGGATGGTGGATGAATTTCTATTCCATTTGGTTTTAATATTAAGGCTATATTCCAATGTTGGGTGGAGTTCTCATGGATGTTTGGGCATGGTGAGTTGGGAAATGCATCAGGTATGTTTTGAACAATGGTCTAAGGTCTTAGTGGTCGTTTTGTTGGAAGAAGTTCCCAACATTGGAAGATGGTGGTGGTGAGCTAAAACATATGGTGGGGACTAAATTATAGGTAAATTGAATGATTTTGATGATGTGACTAGCTTTTTGGGTTGGATGGGATCGGGTATGTTCCATCTTGCTATTTTATTTTTGGTGACTAGCATGGCTCGGGTTTTGACTAGTTTAGTGCCTTGGGTTGGAGGTTGTGCTTGAACTAAATTTTGGGTGTTTGAATGTGTATCAAAGTAGTTTAAACTTGTTTTTTTGTACTGAAATGGGTTGGGGAATGTGGTTTTAAAATCATATAATCCTTGGTTGAAGCTGAGTTTGGGTCAAGTTGGAATTTTAAATGGGGGTAAAATAGCTCCAAGTGATTTGGGCCATGAGATGTGGAGAGGATCAGGCTGTTAGAGTGATGATTGGATCTTCCATGATGATATGATTCTATGTTCTATGTTCCTGGTGTTACAAGTTGGGTAGTTTTTCATCATCGTTTTTATGAGGCTCATGCGGTTGATGTAGATCTTGAGGCTGATACATCCTTTTAGGAGCATCTGGTTTGTATTATGAATCATCGTGAGATAGTCTTGTCGGGAAAGAATTTGCTTTTTGTTTGAATGTTATGTTATCATGTTAACATTCAAGAAGAGACTTGGGAGAGGGAGATAGACAAGTGGGCTTAGTGGACCATACTTTTTACCTCAAAAACTTAGTGATTCTTGGGAGAGTTGCTCGAAGATGAGCCGTTATAAGGTGGGGGAGGTTGTAAGATCCCAGACTTCAACTATGGTACGTTCTTGTTTATATTTTGGTTCAATTATCCTAAAATTGGTTAAATAAATGTTTCTTGAGTTCATGAAGAGGATTTGGGGTGTTACGGGGGATTTGGGATAGGAAATAAGGGAAAACGGGGCCACCCAGTGCATGTTTCATGGTTAGAACACGATAAGCAGTAACCGTGCACCCTAACCATGATTTCTTGGAGGGGTGGATCATGGTTGATGAAACTATGAAATGGGGGAGGGGAAACTATATGGGCTTGGGTAGAGCCAATTTTCATGTTTATCACATGGTTTGTTAAACCACACGGTCTTTCCAGTAAGTTGTGCAACCTTGCCCCTATTGACCAGAGGATGGTGCATGGTTGGTGAATGGTTTGGCCAACCATGTGGCTAAACCTTGCACCCCATTAAAAATATGGGTTTCTACCATTTTTTCCCTTGGTATTTATGAACCCTCACCTGATTTTATTTCCCATTTCTCTTTTATCAGTAAGAGTGAAAAATCAAATCACCCTAAACTTCCCAAGGATTGATCTCCCTTATTTCTAAGACGTTTGGAGTACCGTTGGGTTCAGATCAAAGATATAGGTGAGTCTAACACTCCTCTTCCTTCCTTTTTCCATATTAAGGATTTAGTAGTTGTTATTCTTCTTATGAAGCCCTAAAAACCTCTATTTTTAGTGGATCTTAGGTTGGGGATTTGAAGGGTGTTCAAACCCAAATCAAAGGCTAAGGTTAAGAGAGTGTTCATCTTCAGAATCGAGGTAGGTTCTCTAAAATTTATATACCACAGTCTCTTTGATATATTCATGTGTTTTTGGTTGTTCTCTAGTGTATTTTTGATATGTTTTGGGTTTTCCATGGTATAATTGAGGTTTTAATTGGTTAATTAATGAATTTAACTCCTCATGATCCTCATGGGAGGCATTGAGGTTGAATAGACCTAGATAGAGGCTACCCAAGGGGTGTTCCATATTCATGAACTTGGTATTGGGTTATTAAATATGAAATTGAAGGGTTTAAGAGATTTATCCTATCATGAATCATCCCAGTGGGGCTCATGTTGCGACTCCCCAAGCCCACATCCAATAGGCTAGGAGTTGGTGACTATAATCAAGTAGGCATGTCACTAACATGGGAGGCATTGCCTATGTACCTGTATGCACGCACACATCACCAAACCCACAAAATGCTGAAATGTAAAATAATACTAAGTAACCAATGAATTCATACCACTATATCCCACAACCAGAGTATAGTGGAAAGTAAATTAAACTAAACAGGTCCAAAAGATAATCCCACCATAAAGATTCTGTAAACACAAGTCTGACCTGTAAAAAAAAGGTACTGGGACTACTGTCTGTAGTTGTAGTAACACACCTCAGCCTGACTGGTCTCACAAAGAATCATCTATTCCTTGTCCACCTAAGAATCTATCAAAATTTTGATCATCTGCACATGATATGACATGTGTGGGTAAATCCCATTCAGGGGTGAGTATAACAATACTCAGTACGACACCTTGAAACCACAAATAAATATAACAAAGGAGAGTACAGTCATCTCTATATAGGTATATTTCTACTACACATATAATAAGAATATCCATATATACTCAAACCAAGACACACATTCTAGACATAAGTCACAACCACTTCATACCAGCAATAGGAATTCAGCTCAAAGATTCCATGAAGCACTCATCTAGGATAACACACCCATGAGATTGATAGCACTGATGAAGTCCATTTGAGAGGTAATTCTCATTGAGAACCATAATGATAAAGAGATATAATGATATATCTGAAGAGAAATATGATACATAGATGAGTACCATAGCTAGGGCCATGGGGTGATACCGACAACTCAATCTAGATTGACCCTCTAAGTAGAGTATCGACGCCCGTATAGTGTTAGTCATGTCGATACTAAGAACTCTATCTAGGCTATGAATAGGAATAGATGATTCAGATTTGGGCCTCTTAGGGGATTCCAAAAACTCTATCCAGGAAGTCCTACTGAAGGGATCATAGTCCTAGGAGTAGGAAATGATTCACACAAACCTTCAGTGAAACAAGAAAGGGAATAAACCCTAAAAAAACTTGTCCTAGTTATAGAGGACAAGATAATCAAGTCATGTGAAAAGGGGTAAATATCCAGTAGTAAGTTGTCGGAAAAAAATACCTAAAGGTAACAATACAGGTTTCTATAGTGAATTGTCAATTTCCAGAGATTTTTTAGAAAATCCATGTTGACAAAGAACCATGAAAAAGGAATGGATGATCTTCAGGTGGTACAAAATATCAGATGGAAGGTGGTACCTTTTTCTAGTGTTTTCCAAATTTTTGGGGTCCAAAATTTATAGTTTTGTGAGCATAAAAAAATATAGATTTCCTTCAATATCTCATCAAAACATGGAAAAGTCATGAGTTCTGAAAAGATATGCTTCTTGATGTAGATTTTGTGAAGACATGAAGAAAGTTGATGGTGTTCTTTGTGATTACGATGAGCTTCGTGAACGGCAGAGTTGAAGAGAATTACAGAAGAAAAGGGTATTTCAAGTGGAACTTCATGGAGAAGGCACGAAGGAATTGATGGAATGCTCCGTAATTATGATGATCTCCATGATCTGAAAATTTCCATGGTGCTTCGCAATTTAGAGATAATTTTCGGTGGAATTTTCAGAGCTTTGCGATTTGACATGACGTGGCGCTGACTTTGCATGGAAGGTTCGAGGGTCGGTGTAATAAATTATAAATGGACCTTGACCCCCTTGAGAGAAGAGGATATTTTTCCAAGAAAAAATTCTTTCTCTCAACTTGCGAAGTAGATTCGTGAAGGTAGTGTGCTTCGTGAAATAATGAGCTTTGTAGAGGCTAATTTAGCTCCTCAAAATTGGTTTGTTCTGCGTTGGCTTAGTGAGATTTGTGAAGGAAGTCATTCTGTGAAAACTTGAGCTCCATGATGGCCTAATATTTTCAAAGGATTGAGCTTTGAAAAGGTCTGAGCTCTAAGAAGCAGTGTGCTCTGCAATGTAGTGAGCTCTTCGAAGTTGTGTGCTTCGTGAAGAGTCAGGAACTTCGTGAAGGCTTGTTTGAGCTTCGTGAAATTGAGAGATTCATGAAGTAGAGTGCTTTGTAAAGGTATTTCCAAAGTGTGTTGCCCAACCATTAGTGGAAAAGGGGTATTCATTAGTGGATGAAATTTGGACTTAAATAGAGCATCTACATATAATGGAGGATGCATTCATTAGTGATAATGAAGAGACCTATAGGCCTATAAACTATGAGTGGATCTTCTGAAGAAGTAGTGAGCTCACTTTAGTTGAGAGAGCAATGTGTTCTAAAATTTTTAATGGTTGTAAACCAGGAGGGATAGTGAGTCCGCTTTGAACTTGTAATTAGTAGTGTGATTATAGTAGATTTGGTACATTGGCACATCGTCGGTGTATGTTCCTTGTACGTAGCCCAGTGACGGTGAACCAAGTAAAATTGTTGTGTCTTATTCATGCTTTAAGATTCATTCATACTCTGAAATTGGAAGGAGAGAGAGAAGAGGGTTTTGTATAATAACAAAAAAAGATCAAAAGGGGACGTTGTTTTAATTTTTCATACCCTGATTCACCCCCCCCCCCCTCTCAGAGTATCTAGCCTAGTGGACCTAACAATTAGTATCATAGGGAAAGGTTGATATCAGTGTTTCTCTCTTAAATGGAGGTCACTAATCACAAAGGGATTCCGATCTTCAACGGGGACAATTTTCAACTATGGAAGAATCATATGCAACACTACTTCTGGTCATTGTGAATGGATGTGTTCACAGCAACAATTCATGGAATAACAGACGATATTAATAGTGGTGCATTATCGGAAGTTGATCATAGATAATTGGATGTTGATGCCAAGGGAATTAATGCTTAGGGGGAGCCCTATACAATGCTATTTATATGAAGGTTATGTCATGAAAAACATCACATGCCATGTGGGAAAATCTATTGAATATATATGAAGAAGATATAAAGGTTAGAGAGGCAAAGTTTCAAGTGTTTTGGAACAAGTATGAAGATCTGAGAATGAACCTGAATGAGTTTGTTGATGAATTATTTGAAAGGGTAAAGGTTGAAGTGTAATACATGCAAGGTCTTGGAGAATTTATTGAAGACATAAAGATTTTGAAGCGTATCTTGAGGAAACTTCCACCTCAGTTCAATCTGAAAGTTTTAGTTTTGGAAGATAAAGACCAGAATGAGCTAACATTGGATAACCTGCATAACACTCTTATTGCATATGAAATGAGAAATGATGATAATGATGTTGTGGAAAAGGGGAAATCCAAATAAGTGGCATTCAATTACCTGAAGAAGCTCACCGTTGAAGATTCTCAATAAGAAGAAGGGACATATGAGGTTATGTCATTCCTTTACTCAAATATTCAAAGAGGAAAAGGAAAGTTTAAATGGAAATTTCCACTAGCATGCTTTCAATATAGAAATATTAAACACCTTGCAGCAAGGTTCCCCAAGAAGTTTCAAGAAGATTATGAGGATGAAGTTTATTTTCCCAAGAAGAAGTCTTCAGCCTATGTGAAAGGCAAGAAATAGTTCAAAAGAAATTTCATTAAGAAGAATAATCTTCTTTCACAAGAGTGTGGTAGTTCAAATGAGTCTGTGGTTGAGGAGGTTGAATAGATAGAGAACTGAAAAGATCATGGAGAAAATTCTATAGTTGAAGTTGTTGGGAGTACTTATAAAAAGGAAGAAACTAACATTAATGAAGAATAAGAAGTTGAAGGAAGAGTTGATATGCAAGCTAAGTTAGATGCTGCTCTTGAGGAGATAGATGTTTGGAGATCCAAAACAAAGAAATCCAACAATGTAGTTTGTGACACCAAACTCTATATGCAGTAGTAGGAAGAAGAGAAGTCTAATTTGATGGAAGAAATTTAGAAACTCAAGTCATCAACACCTGAGGACTCAGAATCGGTTAGTGAGTTTAAAATAATGATTTAAGAATAGAAAAGGGACATCGATGGCTTAAATAATATAGCATCCCGCATTTTATTACATAACTTTTCATTACATTTTACAAACAGAGGATCTTTAAAGTCTAGTGTCTTGGAAATCAGGAACATAATACATGAAAAAAAAACATAGAACATTCTTCTAAACCACTCGTAAGGGTTCATCATAGGATCATCCTATGTACAATTACTACATCTCATATACTGGAGAAATACATCAAAGAAAAGGGTGAGTAGAAGGCTCAGTAAGGAAAACAAGTGAAACAGTTGACATGTGATCTTGAGCAATATTAATAAGAACATGTTAACAGTCATAAAGGTATGAGAAATGGAAGAATAGGAATACCATAATGAAAATAACTTGGAACATAACTTGATTATGTGGCTACAACATTTCATTTATACATTCATGAATATATCACCAAGGTCCATCCCCAATGTGTCATAAAAATTACCAAGGTTATTCACCAAGGTATCGTGAAACTTGTCATCTCTAGAGATTAATTATTTACCCAATGCATTGGAGTGCTATCAGGGCGCACCCTTAATATTTCTTTACTTTCATGTGATCCACATAGATCATAATCAAACATTTCATAAATAACCCATAGAGAATAAAAGAAATGGGTTTCATTTCAAAATTGTGACATTTTTAAAAGTTCTTAAAAATAAGATCATTATATCATTTATAACCCATGGAAAGGGAATGAGGATGATATGTATGTCCATTCCAGAATAAAATATACCCTTTTTTATATATTTATTAACACCCATAGAAACTAAATGGGTCTGGGTATTCACATAAATAAAAAAGGTAATTTCTTGAGAAAAAGAGATAGAAATTTTGAGACGAAATTTATGCAGCATAAAGGCTATATAACACATTTTTACAAAATAATAAAAAGAGAGGTTACAAGGGTAACCCACTCATAAATAACTCATATTATAATATAAATACATAATAACATGGAGATAAGAACATGGTATGGATATCTGAATGACATTCCACAAGAAAAGGAAACTTGAAAGGAAAGAGAAGATGCAATTTCTTTTATGAGAAATTCGGCAGCCTAACGGCGTCACTTAAAAATTCAGAAAACAAATTGATGAGAGCGGAAAGAGTCTCTAAAAAATTATACATGAAATCAACAGTAAATAGAACATATAAAAACATACCCTCAACATAAATAGATGGAAACTAGAAGACACAACTTAAGGAATTCATGACTTAAAAGGGGAGGGTGAAAGGATCCCTTACCTTGAAGTGTAACTTCGAAAGCTTGAAGGTCGGGACCTTGGGAGGCTTGAGGGAACCTTGGGATGACTAATTGGGAGGTAAGGAGACCATGAATTCGTTGAGAATGATTTTTGGAATGAAATTAATGAGGGAAATGGCTTGGTATTTATAGGAAAAGTGAGTGAATAAATTATTAATTTCCAAGGGACACCTCATCGGTGGTATTTGCAAAACCATGGTATTTCCCATGGTATTTTCCCATGGTATTGGACACTTGGGACACCTCATAGCATATCTTACTATTAATAAGTCGACCAGAAATCTTACATCATTATTACATCATAAATGATGTCATTAAACACCTGAAACTCAAAACTGCATTTTTACTATTCACCAAAAAATCAATTGTTTCAGAAAAAATCCCTAAAACTCACCCTAACCAAATATCAATGCTCTGAATTAAAAAATTAATTCCTTTTTATGAAAATAATTTTCTAAATATTTTTAATTTAATTTTTAAATAAAATCATTATTTATCCCAAAAAATAAAAATTTAAAACTATAACTCATTTTGTGACACCTTAAAAGAGTAATCAAGGTCCCATAAAATTATCTAATAACTATAAGACAATAAGGTAAAAATTTATTATTAAATTTTATGAAAATACATTTCCATTTTAAATTTTTAAATTAATTATAAAATTGAAAATAAAATATTTATGACATACAAAAATACCAAAACTTAAACTATGATCATTTTTTCACTTTTAAGATGTCTAAAATGTGTTTATACATTCATGGGTGAAGTTTCTATTTTTTTGTCAAATTACTATTCATTACTATTCATTACTATTCATTACTATTCATATGGGTATGTTACTATTCCTACTTTGCTATTCACTAAAAACCAAGTTGATCTTATTAGACTCTAAATTTCTTACTGAACACAACTGTAGAAGACCATTTCTTGAAAATCATTTCACATTATTAAATATTTAATGAATACAAAAACATTTTAAAATACCCATTTTTTCCTAAATTCATCAATAATACACATCCTATTTTTATCCGGATATTTGAAATTCACAACTTTACCATAAGAAGAAATAACAATTTTATTTATATAAAAAATTACACAAAGCAGCTAAGGTCTCGTTACATAGCCCCTTATAACACCAGCATATGACCTAAGTGTAAGGTATGCTATGGTGATAGAATCTTGGGGTGGATCGGACAACATTGCCTAAGTATTGATTTCTATCAGCTTGAACTTCTCCCTTAGGAGATTCCATTCAAGCTTCATACGCTGAAGTTCGTCTTGGGCTTGGTCCAGAGTAAAGCCCAGTGATGCTACCTCCTTCCCAAGCTCCGACAGATGGGCTTCATATGGCTCGAGTCTACTGGATGAGGCCATTCAATCTTCTTTCTATATTAATTAACCAAGATAACTATATTTATAAAAACACAATGTTAAGATTATAGTTTCCAACGGTCATATTGACCAACGGTCATATTGAACAACGGTCATATTGACCGACGATCATATTGACCGACGGTCATATTGACCGACGGTCATATTGACCCACGGTCATATTGACCGACGGTCATATTGACCCACGGTCTTATTGACCGACGGTCATATTGACCGACGGTCATATTGACCGACGGTCATATTGACCAACGGTCATATAACAGTCAAAACCCAACGGTCTCATTTTAATTATACCCACTTTATTAATTAAAGGATATAGTTTTGTTGAGTATACAGTAAAATAACACAAAAAATTAGAAACAAATATAATTAAAAGATCGGGTCATTACATTCTTCCCCCCTTAAGAAATTTCGTTCCTGAAATTTTTAACTTGTACCCTCTGAAGAGAAAAGGTGTGAGTACTTCTACCTCATAGATTCCTCTGGTTCCCACGTGGCTTCTTCGTATTTGTGGTTCCTCCACAACACCTTAACAAGGTGGGTAGTCTTGTTGCGTAGAACCTTGACTCTACGATCCAAGATCTCCACCAGCTGCTCCTCACAAGAGAGGTCATGTTCTAGTTGTACCACCTCTGGATTTAGTACATGTGAAGGGTCAGGTATGTACTTTCTCAAGAGGGATATGTGGAAGACATCATGAAATTGTTCTAGATTTGAAGGAAGTGCAAGCTGATAGGCCACTTCTCCCATGCGATCAAGGATTTCATAGGGGCCAATGTACCTAGGGATGAGCTTCCCTTTCTTCCCAAACCTCATGAATCTCTTCCAAGGTGAAATCTGAAGAAATAATTTGTCACCAACATCAAACTCCAAGTCCCTTCGATAGTTTTCGGCATAGCTCTTTTTTTGACTCTCAGCAGCCTTAATGTGTTTTTGGATGGCATAGACCTTTTCTGTCATCTCTTGCACAAGATCAGGCCCAAGAAGCCTTCTCTCACCAGCTTCATCCCAACAAGTAGGAGTTCTACATCGCTTCCCATACATAGCTTCATAGGGTTCCATTTGAATGCTCAAGTGGAAGCTGTTGTTGTAAGAGAACTCAACTAAAGAGAGATATTGATCCCATCCACCCTTAAATTCCATTGAGCAATTTATCAGCATGTCCTCGAGTGTTTGAATAGTCCTTTCAGATTGGCCATCAGTTTGGGGTGATAGGCCGTACTGAAATTCAATTCAGTGCTTAGAGCTTGTTGTAGACTTCTCTATAATTTTGATGTGAACCTTGGATTACAATCAGATACAATAGAAAGTGGAACTCCATGCAGCCTTACCACTTCATTCACGTAAATCCTGGAAATTTGATCAAGAGATAAATCTTCCCGAATAGAGATAAAATGGGTAGTCTTGGTGAGACGGTCCATAATAACCCATATCACATTATTTCCTTTGGAAGTTCTCATAAGACTAGTGACGAAGTCCATAGTGATATTGTCCCACTTCCATGCTGGTATGGGTAGTGGTTGCAATACCCCTTTAGGAAGTTGTCACTCTATCTTCACTTGCTAACATACCAGGCACCTTGAAGTGTAGTCAGCAATCTCCCTTTTTATATTATCCCACTAAAAATGATCACGAAGGTCCCTATGTATTTTCGTGCTACCAGGATGTATAGAGAAAATAAATCTATGAGCTTTATCCATCAGCTCATTCTTTATTTCCGAAATAGATGGAACACATAGTCTTGTACGAAATTTCAGTACACCTTCTTAATCAGTATTGAACTCAGGAAACTTCCCATCCTTCACAGCCTCAAACTTCTTCTGTAACAAAGGATCTTCTTTATAAGATTTTTTTATCTTATCTAGTAGTGATGGTTGAGAAATAATTTGGGTTAGGGTTGATGATTTCCCTTCCCTTATAATTCCCATGTCCAGCTTTACTAGGTCATTGATCAAAGGATCTCTTTAAATCCTCATCATGGATAGAAAAACTGGGTCTTTCCTACTTAATGCATCAGTAACTTTGTTTTCTCTTCCGGGATAATAATGAATTGAACAATCATAGTCTTTAAGGAGTTCCAAAAATCCACTTTGTCTCATATTCAATTCCTTTTGTGTGAAAATATACTTCAAACTTTGATGGTATGTGTATATATCACATTTCTTCCCATAAAGATAGTGCCTACATATCTTCAAAGCAAAAACAACCGCATCCAGCTCTAAATCATGCGTAGGATAGTTCTGCTCATGAGTCTTAAGTTGTTGAGATGCATAAGCAATGGCCTTGTCATTTTTCCTGAGGACTCACCCAAGCCATTTTAGATATTCATCGCTAAAAATAACAAATTCTTCTCCACTTGAGGGCAAAGTTAACATAGGTGCAGTAACCAATCTCTTCTTCAGCTCTTGGAAACTTTCCGCACACTCCTTTTTCCAGATGAACTTGACCCCCTTTCGAGTTAACTTGGTTAATGGATTAGAAATTCATGAAAAGTTTTTTCACAAACCACCTATAATATCCCGCTAATCCAAGGAAACTACGAATCTCAGTTATTGTTTAGGCTGAGGCCACTCCTCTACAACTTTTGTCTTTGTAGGGTCAACTATGATTCCTTCATTGGTAACAATGTTCCCCAAGAAAGCAACTTGTTTTAACCAGAATTCATATTTACTGAACTTTACAAAAATTCTCTCCTTTCATAGTGTTTTCAAAATAACCCTTAGATGATCCTCATGCTACTCATGAATTTTGGAATATATCAAAATATCATCAATAAAAACTACCAAAAAGTTATCAAGGTAGTCTTTAAATACTCTATTCATCAAATCCATAAAAATAGTATGTGAATTAGTCAGTCCGAAGGGCATAACAACAAAATCATAATGCCCATATCTTGATCAGAAGGCAGTTTTTAGAATATATTGTTTCTTCACCCTCAATTGATGATAACCAGATCGAAGATCAATCTTAGTGAATAATTCAGCCCCACAAAGTTGTTCAAATAAGTCATCAATTCTTGGAAGAGGTTATTTGTTCTTTACTGTGATTTCGTTCAATTCTCTATAATCAATGCATAGCCGCATCAATCCATCCTTCTTCTTCACAAAGAGAATAGGTGATCCCCAAGGAGACACACTCGGTTGAATAAACCCCTTCTCCAAAAGATCTTGGAGTTGTTTCTTTAATTCCTCTAGCTCCACATTTTCCATCCTATATGGGGTCTTTGATATTGGGTGAGATCTAGGTACGAGTTCAATGGATAACTCTACCTCTCTTTCTGGGGGAGGTCCAAGCAACTCCTCGGGAAATACATTAATGTATTCCTAAACGATGGGTACATTTTATATCCTCAAACTCTCATTTCCTTATTCTTCTTCACCAATCAATTCCATAAAGAAGGATATAAGAGGTTCTTCTAGAAAAATATTAGGTTGAGATATCTCTCCTTGGAAGATAACTATAGGTTTTCCATTCAAGACTACTGATATTTCCTTGCTTCTGTATTTGATCCTAGAATTATACTTTGAGAGTCAGTCTATCCCTAGTATAATGTCAAATTACAGCATGAGAATGACTAATAGATTTTTGATAAGATTGTTCTCACCAAAGTAAATACTAGAGTTTCTAAATATTGATGATGCTTGGATAATCCCACTAGGAGTCTTAACTGATAACTCTACTTTTTGCAAGTCGGGGGTTGATTCTAAATTCTTTGCAAACTTGGAGGAAATAAAGGAATGCATAGAACCAAAATCAAACTAAGTACTTTCTAGATTTGAGAGAACAACTAGAGTACCTACTACCGCATAATTTTGAGATTCAACTTCAGCTATCATGATATCAAAAGCATAACCTTTCTCCCTTGGCCTTTTCTGAGGCTGATGGTGGTTCCCCTCCACTGACCTCAAATTTGGACCATGATTGGAAAAGTGCCCTAGTTGTCCACACTTAAATCACTGGACATCAGGTAGGTCATGCACCATCTTCCCCTTTTCGTTAGTGTTTGGAAGTTGAGGTTTCACCTCACTACGACAATTCCTCGCAATATGGACATCTCTTCCACACTTGTATCATTTACCGCTCCTGATCAGGCAGTTCCCCAAATGATTCTTCCCACATTTATTACACATGGGATGTTGCAATTTCTTGCATACTCTTACCTAATCAAAGGTCCTCCCTAAGCTGGGATCTATCGATCTATTTTTTCATTTGATTTATGAGACCACTATGTCACACCAAACTCCATTTCGACTTTCATCGCACTTTGCACGATCTCCTCATAACTGTCATAGTCTCGGTTGGATAGATTCTTCCACAGATGAGGTCTCAGTCCACCGAAGAATCTATCAACCTTACCATTTGGATCCATAACAAAGCTAGAGGTATATCGTGAAAGTTGGGTGGATTTCATCTCATAGCTTCCGACACATTCGTTCTCCTTCTGCTTCAGCTCGAGAAACTCCTTCTCCATTCTTGTTCTCATGGATCGAGGGAAATACTTACTAAAAAGATCCCTCTAAACTCTTCCCACTCCATAGATTAAACTTCAACTCTTTGACTCATGTTTTTAATCAGCTCCCACCATTGATCAACATCTCATTCTAAGATATAGACAGCCAGGGTGACCTTCTCTTGCTCTAAACAGCAGAGCACAGAAAATATCTTCTCAATGGAGTTGATCCACTGCTCAGCAATCAATGGGTCAGTCGATTCACTGAAGTTTGGTGATTTTTAACGCATAAAGGACTCAATATAATGCTGTTCCCTTCATGGTGAGATAACTCTCTCAACTTGATTCAAGTTATTTCTCATAACTTGAGTCAGTTGGTTCATCATTTGCATGAATGTTTCCATTCTAGCTTCCATCAGAGGGTCGTCAGTGCATGGTCCATTGCGGTCACCATTTGCATGGTTCCTACTATTTCCATCCATTTTATAGAAGAATAAAATCTCAGTGAGAAACTTATTTAATTTACGAATCTTTTAACTATAAAAGATTTATGTCTTAAAACTTCTTTAAACAATTACATTTCTCTATAAATCCTTCATAATGATTCAAAAAAAGCTTATGATTAACCAAACATATCCCTCGAGAGTGTCGTAACCAAGAGTGCAGAAAGGTCCATTGTTGTGCACCAGTTCCCGTTCGAGTCTAGCTCAAAGTGGTGTTTTCGGGTTTTACCCCTATGTACATCTGTGCCAGAGCCGCCTCTACCTGCTCGTATCCAGACAGGGATGTATTTGTTCGATAAACCACTTACTCAATATTCACCAAAATACCAAGAAGTTTTCCTATATTTACAAATTTATATAGGGTTCTTCCTAAAGATTTCATATCCTAATTTCCACAAATAACTAAACAATCCTTTGATACCAACTATAGCATCCCTCCTTTTATTACGTAACTTTTCATTTCATTTTACAAACAAATGATCTTTAAAGTCTAGTGTCTTGGAAATCAGGAACATAATACATGAAAACGGCATAAAACATTATTCTAAACCACTCGTAAGGCTTCATCATAGGTTCATATTATGTAAAATTATTGCATCTCATATCCTGGAGACATACATCAAAGAAAAGGGTGAGTAGAAGGCTCAGTAAGGAAAACAAGTGAAACAGTTGACATGTGATCTTGAGAAATATTAATAAGAACATGTTAATAGTCATACAGGAATGAGAAATGGAAGAATATGCATATCATAATGAAAATAACTTGAAACATTACTTGATTATGTGGCTAAAACATTTAATTTATACATTCATGAACATATCACCAAGGTCCATCCCCAAGGTGTCATAAAAATTACTAAGGTTATTCACCAAGGTATCGTGAAACTTGTCATCTCTAGAGATTAATTCTTTACCCAATGCATTAAAGCAATATAAAGGTGCACCCTTAATATGTCTTTAATTTCATGTGATCCACAGATATCATAATCAAACATTTCATAAATAACCCATAGAGAATAAAAGTAATGGGTTTCATTTGAAGATTGTGATGTTTTTAAAAGTTCTTAAAAATAAGATCATTATATCATTTATAACCCATGGAAAGGAAATGAGGGTTATATGTATGTCCATTCCAGAATAAAATATATCCTTTTTATATTTTTATAAACACCCATAGAAACGAAATGGGTCTGGGTATTCACATAAATAAACAAGGTAATTTCTTGAGAAAAAGAGATAGAAATTTTGAGACGAAATTTCTGCAGCATAACGGCTATATAACATGGTTTTAGAAAATAATAAAAAGAGTTGGTACAAGGTTAAACCACTCATAAATAACTCATATTAAAATATAAATACATAATAACTTTGAGATAAGAACATGGTATGGATATTTTAATGACATACCACAAGAAAAGGAAACTTGAAAGGAAAGAGAAGATGTGATTTCTTTTATGAGAAATTCGGCAGCCTAACGGCGTCACTTAAAAATTCATAAAACAAATTGATGAGAGTGGAAAGAGTCTCTAAAAATTTAGAAATGAAATTTATAGTAATTATAACATATAATAACATACAATCAACATAAATAGATGGAAACTAGAAGACACAACATAAAGGAATTCATGACTTAAAAGAGGAGGGTGAAAAGATCCCTTACCTTGAAGTGTAACTTTGAAAGCTTGAAGGTCGGGACCTTGGGAGGCTTGAGGGAACCTTGGGAGGAATCCTTGAGAGGTAAGGAGACCAGAAATTCGTTGAGGATGATTTTTGGAATGAAATTAATGAGGGAAATGGCTTGGTATTTATAGGAAAAGTGAGTAAATAAATTATTAATTTCCAAGGGACACCTCATCGGTGGTATTTGCAAAACCATGGGCTTGACCATGGTATTTTCCCATGGTATTGGCCAAATGAGACAAATCATAGGATATATCACTATTCATAAGTCGACCAAAAATCTTACATCATTATTACATCATTAATGATGTCATTAAACACCTAAAACTCAAAACTGCATTTTTACTATTCACTGAAAAATCAATTGTTTCAGAAAAATCCCTAAAATTCACCCTAACCAAATATCGATGCTCTAAATTCAAAAATGAATTCCATTTTATTAAAATTATTGTCTAAATATTTTTAAATTAATTTTTAAATAAATCATTATTTATCCCAAAAATACAACTTTAAAACTATAACTCATTTTTAACACCTTAAAAGAGTAATCAAGGTCCCATAAAATTATCAAATAACTATAAGACAATAAGGTAGAAATTTATGATTAAATTTTATGAAAATAAATTTCCATTTTAAATTATTAAATTAATTATAAAATTACAAATAAAATATTTATGACATACAAAAATACCAAAACTTAAACTATGATCATTTTTTCACTTTTAAGATGTCTAAAATGTATTTATACATTCATGGGTGAGGTTTCTATTTTTTTGTCATGTTACTATTCATTACTATTCATATGGGTATGTTACTATTCCTACTTTACTATTCACTAAAAACCAAGTTGATCTTATTAGACTCTAAATTTCTTACTGAACATAACTGTAGAAGACTATTTCTTGAAAATCATTTCAAATTATTAAATATTTAATGAATAAAAAAACATTTTAAAATACCCCTTTTTTCTAAATTTTTCAATAATACACATCCTATTTTTATCTGGATATTTGAAATTCACAAATTTTCCATAAGAATAAATAACAATTTTATTTATATAGAAAATTACACAAAGCAACTAAGGTCTCGTTACATAGCCCCTTATAACACCAGCATAGGACCTAAGTGTAAGGTGTGCTATGGTGATAGAATCTTGGGGTGGCTCGGACAACATTGCCCGAGTGGTGATTTCTATCAACTTGAACTTCTCCCTTAGGCAATTGCATTCAAGCTTCATATGTTGAAGTTCGGCTTGGACTTGGTCTAGAGTAAAGCCTAGTGATGCCACCTCCTTCCCAAGCTCCGACAGATGGGATTCATATGGCTCGAGTCTACTGGATGAGGCCATTCAATCTTATTTCTATATTAATTAACCAAGATAACCGTATTTATAAATACACAACATTAAGATTATAGTTTCCAACTGTCATATTGACCAAAGATCATATTGACCAACGATCATATTGACCAACGGTCATATAACAGTCAAAACCCAGTGGTCTCATTTTAATTATACCCACTTTATTAATTAAAGTATATAGTTTTGTTGAGTATACAGTAAAATAACACACAAAATTAGAAACAAATATAATTAAAAGTTTGGGTCATTACAAATAACACAAGGAAATATCAAATCAATCGTATTGAAGAACTTGAAGGAGAAGTTGTTGGTTTGAAGAAAAAGGTTAAGGATCAAGAAAAAATCTTGACTCCTACTGGGACATCAGGAAAGAAGATCACTCAGAAAAATGAGAAGTTGAAATTTGATAATAGTGGTTCTATAGAAAGGAATCATCAATTATGTTCAGATGCTAAGGTTGATGGGGGCTTGATCGAAAACAAAAAGCTGTAAAAATTGAAGTCAGACCGCAAGCACCCATTCCAAGATTGAAGGTTGATTTGGGCATAAAGAGAAATCAGAATATTCAGAGATCCCAAGGGGAAACTAGCAATGTTTAAGTGACAAGAAGTAATTCACCTTATATCAGGTGTTATTGTTGTGGAAAGATGGGACATTCACAGTATGTGTGTTCCATAGCCAAGGGATATCGAAGGGCACAAGAACAGAGGTGGCAGCCAAATAGAGAATGGTTCTCTAGAACATATTTTGAAGGACACTATTTTTGTGCGGAGGATTTGGGCACATGGCTAGGTACTGTACTTAGACCATACAGAGAAATGTGCCAAAGCAAAATGAAAATGTTCACAAGCAACAGATCAATGAACCAACAGGTGAGTTGAAAATGAAAAATATATTTTCATCTTTGCAAGATGAATTTAGTCCATCATACTCTGAGAAATATCAAAAGTCTCAATCCATAAAGTATGAGAAAGAAGTGGTGGCATAAATTACCCTTAAAGCATTAGATTAATATAGTGTGTGGATCCTTGATAGTAGTTGCACATCTCACGTGATAGGTAATAAAGATCTTGTTACAGGTGTAAAATATGTCAAAGAAGGAGTTGTCATGTTTGGAAACGATAAAGTCCTAAAGATTATTGGCTCAGGAAAGGCCAATTTTGGGGGAAAAGAGATGAGACATGATGATGTCTTAGTATTAGAAGGCCTCAGTCACAATTTGCTTAGTGTCAGTCTACTATGTGACTCAGGACATTCTATAAGGTTTAATAAGAATATGTGTATCGTCAAAGGAAGATATAGGGCAGTGATTTTATAAGGAAAAAGAAAAAATGGAAATCTCTACTTTATAAGTGGATAAGAAGATATGTTCTTTCTATCCAGATAGGATGAAAAAAGTTTTGGCATAAATGACTTGGTCATCTATATCAACCATCCCTAGAAGATCTGGTAAAGTGTGATGCAGCAAGAGACCTCCCTAAGCTATCAATGGATCGTAATCACTCATGTGATGCATTCCAACAAGGGAAGCTCATCAGAAAGACATATAAGGCAAAGTAAAAGAATTCAACAAGAGTGCTCGAATTGGTGCATGTTGATGTTTGTGGGCCTATCACACCACGATCAATTGATGAAAAGAGGTACTATGTTCTTTTTATTGATTACTATAGTAGAATGGCATGGGTATTTGTTATTTCCCATAAGTATGATGTGTTCAGTTGCATAAAATAGTATCGAAGAGAGTCAAAGGATTCTTGGACATAAAATTCTGAAGTTTCGTACTAATAATGGTATGGAATTCACAAACAGTTGGGTGGAAGACTATCTCGAGAAATATGGGATAATTCATCAAGTTTCCTTAGTGATAACTCCCCAACAGAATGGAGTGGTTGAAAGGAGAAATCGGATCATCAACAACATGTCCAGAATGATGCTCATAGAAAAATACCTACCAGAGAAATTTTGGAAGGAGGAAATATTGATATAGGTCTACATTTCTAATAGGACTCTATTATGTCTGAAAGAAGGAAATACTCCATATGAGATGTGGTATGGGAAAAAGCCAATGATGAAGTACTTTTTAATCTTTGGGAGTAAGTAATTTATACTCAACAAAGAAAAACACAGGAAATTTTAGTCATGCGGAGATGAGGGGATATTCCTTGGATACTCAAGAAAGATCAAATCATATAAATGATTTAATAAAAGGATCGGAAAAGTTGTTGAGATTAATGATGTCACAGTTGTGGAAAATGATGAGAACATTCACTAGAACAATGAACAATTTCCTAATGAAAGAGATGAGGAGAAAAGTAACGCAGGAGGAGTAGAAGTGGAAGATACTGATTTAGAAAAAGATACTGATGATGATCATGAAGAATAAAAATCTGTATCTACATAGAAGCCAAGGAGTCAAGCTGAAATTGATAGGAAAAATATCATTGGTGATCAATCATCTCTAGTTCAGACAAGAAGAATGAAATCACTACAACATACATCTTTCTTATCTCAGTTAGAGACTAAATGCTTTACTAATGCAGCTGAAGATGAAAATTGGGTTCAAGCCATGAATGAAGATCTAGATCATATTGAGAAGAATCATACGTGGGAGATTGTTTCGAGGATAGTTGATAAGAATGTCATCAGGACTAAATGGGTCTTTCGCAACAAGATGAATGAATATGGAATAGTGATTTGAAACAAAGCATGACTAGTGTGCAAAGGATACTCCCAAATAGAGGGAATTGATGTCGATGAGACATTTTCACCAGTTGCAAGGCTAGAGACAATCAGATTATTCCTAGCCATTACAGTGCAACGAAGGTTCAAAGTCTTCTAGATGGATGTCAAATCTACATTCTTGAATGGGATTCTAGAGGAAGAAGTGTATATTGAGCAGACGGATGTTTTTCTCATTCATGAGGATGAGAATAAGGTTTTTCGACTGAAGAAGGCATTATATGGGATGAAACAAGCACCAAGAGCATAGTACTCAAGGCTTGATCAGTATTTGAAGAAACTTGGTTTCCAGCATGGTGGAGTTTATTAAAATATCTATTTCAACAACAACAGTAATCAAAGTATGATGGTGCTGGTTTATGTCAATGACATAATATTTGGCGGATCAGATAAAGCATAGTGCAGATATTTTTCTGAATTCATGAAACATGAGTTTGAAATGTCTATGATTGGTGAGCTAACATTTTTCCTTGGTTTACAGGTGACACAAGGAAGGAATGGCACATTTATTTCTCAATCCAAATATTCCAAGGAGGTTCTAAGAAGATTTGGAATGGAAAAATTTAAGGAGATGAAGACTCTGGTTGCTACCCGAATGAAATTATCAAAAGATGATAATGGCAAGGAAGTTAATATCACATAATACATGCAGATTATTGGGAGTTTACTGTACCTGACAGTGATGAGACCTGATATTGTTTTCGCCACATGCCAAGAAGCATGATATCAAAGTAATCCCAAGTAAAGTCACATGCTTTCAGTAAAAATAATACTTTAGTATATCAAGGTAATGGTGGATTTCGGCTTGATATATAGTGACAAATATCAGTCAGAGTTATTGGGATATACTGATGCAGGTTGGGCCGGTTCAACGGATGAAAGGAAATCAATGTCAAGAGGTGATTTCTATCTTGGTGGTTTGTGTATTTCTTGTCTAAGAAAGACACAAGATTTAATTTCATTGATCACCACAGAGGCCAAGTATATTGCAACCACTCAATCTTGCACACAGTTATTATGGATGAATCAGCAACTTGATGATATGGGAGTTGAAGTGAAGTCTCCAATCGGAATTCATTGTGATAACTCAAGTGCTATAAATCTTAGAAAAAATCTTTTCAATCAGTCCAGGACAAAGAAAATTGACATAAAGTATCATTTTATCATGGATAAGGTTGAGTATAAAATTCTCAAGTTGGAGTATGTGCCTACAGAACTATAGGTTTTAGACATTCTGACAAAGGCATTACCCAAGGAAGCTTTTGAGAGACATCGACTGGCTCTGGGAGTCTAGTCGACTCCCTGCACCTGAAAAAGTGTGGATCTGGGACCCCTCTCCCCTCTCCTTAAGGTATGGTGTTTTTTCTCTATTATGATAATATGTGTTATTTTCAATGTCTTGGAACACAGAGGAGTGACCTTTGGGTTCATTGAAAAAGGGGGAGAAATAGTGACTCCTCAAGGGGGAGAAACTATGGCTAAGGAAGGGAGAAAATGTCTTAGTCAAAGACATGGGGAGAAGCTAATAGGTGGAGCAGCGAGATAGGGAGATAGAAATTAAATAGGGGGGTTTGAACCTAACGATGCTATAATTGATCAATCAAAGAGTAGATATCACGATAATTGAGGATCATGATAAAATCAAAAGAGTGATTTTGGAATGGTGTGAGAAGGTTTCCAGTGATCAACAATTGGTATCATTTTAGAAATTGGTATCAGTTTGGTGTCAACAGTTGGTGTTTTAAATGATGTGATTCATTGATGAACTTTTCATAATACTCTTGTTTCTCACGCCGAGCATTGCTCATGTGGGATTAGATTATATGGTGAGTGAATCTTTGGTCGCTATCTGAATCTAAAGAGGAAAATAGTGGTTGATGATGGAAGGAGACTCAGTGAGGTATCAAAGTGCCGAAAATCTTTTTGAGAAGTGTTGTCAACAAACCCAAAGGGGGATATTGTTGGGTAAAAATCCTGGAAGGTAACATTGCAGCATTTTTGGGTTGCTTGTGTTTGTTGAAAATGCAGGTTTCCATGATGAATTTCCAAGTTGCATAGATTTTGTTGACAATCCATGTTGACAAAGAACCACAACAAAGGAATGGATGATCTGGAGGTGGTACAAAAGATCAGATGCAAGGTGGTTCCATTTTCTAGTGTTTGCCAAATTTTTGGGGTCCAAAATTTGGAGTTTGGTGAGCATTGTGAAATACGGATTTCCTTGAAGATATCATCAAAACATGAAAAAGGAATGAGTTTTACAAAGATGGGCTTCTTGATGTAGATTTCACAAAGACATGAAGAAATTTGATGGTGTTCTTCATGATTATGATGAGCTTCACGAATGGTAGAGTTGAAGAGCATTGTGGCAGCAAAGGAAATTTTGAGTGGATCTTAGTGGTGAAGGTGCGAAGGAATTGATGGAATACTCCATGATTAAAACGAGCTCCACGATCTGAAAATTTTTGTGGTGCTTCATGATTTAGAGAGAATTTCGGCAGAATTTTCAGAGCTTCATGATTTGAGATGACATGGCATTGACTTTGTGCGTAAGGTTAGAGGGTCAGTGGAATTGATTATAAATAGACCTCGACCCCCTCGAGAGAAGAGGATAGTTTTACAAGGAATATTTTTTTCTCTCAACTCACGAAGGAGATTCACAAAGGCAGTGTGCTTCAAGAAAGAAGGAACATCACGTCGGCTAATTTAGCTCCACGAAATTGATGTGTTCCGCATTAACTCAGTGAGATTTGCAAAGGAAGTCTCTCTACGATGACTTAAGCTCCAAAAAGGCCTAATATTTGCGAAGGATTGAGCTTTGTGAAGTTATGATCTCTGAAAAGAAGTGTTCTCTATGAGGTAGTGATCTCTGTGAAGGTGTGTGCTTCACGAAGAGGCAGGAACTTCGTGAAGGTTTGTTTGAGCTTTGTGAAATTAGGAGCTTTGCGAAGTAGAGTTATTTGTGAAGTTTTTTCCAAAGTGTGTTTCCTAGAGATCAGTGGAAAAGTGGTATTCATCAGTGGATGAAATTTGGACTTCAATATAGCATCTACATATAATGTAGGATGCATTCGTTAGTGATAATGAAGAGACCTACAGGTCTATAAACTGTGAGTGGATCTTCTGAAGAAGCAGTGATCTCACTTCAATTGAGAGAGTAGTGTGTTCTAAAATTGTGAATGGTTGTAAACTATGAGGGACAGTGAGTCCACTTAGAACTTGTAAACAGAAATGCGATTCTAGTAGATTTGGTACATCGGCACATCGTCTGTGTATGCTCCTTGGACGTAGCCTAGTGAGGGTGAACCAAGTAAAATTGTTGTTTCATGTTCATGCTTTAAGATTCATTCATACTATACAACATAAAGAAGAGAGAGAAGAGGGTTTTTTTCTAACAAAAAAATAAGATCAAAAGGGGTAGTTGTTTTAATTTTTAATACCCTGATTCCCACCCCCCCCCCTCTCAGGGTATCTAGAATAGTATACCTAATATAAGTGAATACATTATGTTCATTGACCCTGGGTTCTGCCTGTGTACAATGGCCCATTTCATTTAATCGTTTTCATTTAAAAGAGGGTTACATGCCATGTAGAAGGTTTTACACGCCATTTCCTTGCATCCGGGGTCCACCCATGTACTTCGGCCATGTGCTAGTACACGATGCCATCCTGTGTGCCTCTAACCATGTACCAGTACACGGGATATCCCATGTACTTGGTCTAGGCCAAGTCATGTGGGGGAGTAAACACCATGTAGGAAACCTGTATACTCCAAACCATGTCTGTGTACCTCCCATGGTACATGCCAATTTCATCCAAGGGAAACACATGCCATGTAGTTAGGGATTACTCGTCGTGTGTATTAGATTTTCTAGAAACCCATCTTATTTCTCTCTCTCGCATCGTTGATCATCTGGATCTCATTCAGGTAATCAATTCATCTCGAAACTCCATATCTAAGGTCTTACGGTTATCCTAACATCAAATCAATGGGATTTGTTCCATCAATCGGCTAAAAAAACAATATCATAATCGTTATTCATTCCCGCTGAAGAACACGGATTCGGCACCCACCATCGTTCAATCTATTTCTTCACCCTTCAATGCACCTCCATCAATTTTTTCTAATGTTAGATATACATTTTCGGATCATTGTTCCAAGAATTGAAGGCACAATGATAGATTGTTCGCAAAGGTTTAAGACATGGGTAAGAATGCAGAACATGTGATGAAGAACTCAAGAATCATCGGAGAAAATCACAACTAATTGAGAGAGATGAACCTCAATCAATGTTCAATTCAATCTTGATCTGTTTCCATTATAATGATAAATAATCAAAATAATATTCACAAGATTAATCTCCCATTAATTCCCACAAAATAGAATATCCCACAAATACGATCGATATGTGGGATAATCTATTCATGGATTGGTCTGAATTCATCGTATAAATAAAGAATGGGAAAGAATAAAAATAATGCATCCTACTAGGATTTGGATCACTCGTTGATGAAGAATGGTCACTACATCATCATTCTTGGTGAGATCTATCAAGATTGGTGTGCACCGATCTTCGATCTGAGATTTTCTCATCTTCTGATCGAGAGAATTCTCTAGATATCTCTCTCTCCAACTTCTCTAGATGATTATAGGGTTATGAGGCTAACCCTGAATCTCTAAAAAATGGATACATTTAAATATAAAATCATTGCATCGCTGCATAAAAATTTAAAATAAAATAAATTTTCTTAATTTATTTTATTCATTTAAGTGTCTGTGATGACTTTCCATAAACCAACCATGCCAACCGATGTTAGTTTGCGCTTGGTTTAAAACTATTATTCTGAACCCAACGATGCCCTCATATTTTATATCTAGACACCCATTTAGAATTTATTCCACTTTTTTAGGAAAACTACATGTACGTTATATTTAATGTTTTAATATATTTCAAACATTTTTTCTGAGCACACTGAGCCTCAGGATCGCACATCGCCTCAGCTCCTGGTCTCAAAATTAACCTATATAATATTAAAAAAAATACACAGAAATTATGAGTCATTTCTTTCTCCCCACATTGGGGATTTTCATCCCTGTAATTCCAAAAAAGGCTACTCAAAAAGATGAGGGTACTGATCATGAATCTGAGCCTACCACTCCCAAGTTCTCTCCTAGAGATTCTCATACTGCCGCCAGGCATGCACCAAGGGAATCAATTTCCCATGAAGGATTATCTTCTATCGATCCTCAATATCCATTGGTTACTTAGAAAAAATCACTCCATCCTCAATATCCAGCTCACCCCAGTCAATGACATGTGATGGTTTATACATGTACCTCCTCATCTGTGACACGTGGAAGATTTTGTGCACCCAGTCTAACTACAAAGGTAGATCTACGTGGTATGCCACCTCTCCAACTCTATACAGTATCTGAAAATGGATGATGAACCTCAAATATATCTTGTCACCCCAACCAAATCTCCATAACCCACGTCGAGGTGAAACCCATAGAAACACATGGTATCCTTTCTCAAACTACAATGGCCTCTATCACCTATCAGCATAAGACTTATAAAGGATATGTGTAGTCTTCATCCACTCCTGGATAATATGAACCTTCTCTGTAGTAGCTTGCACTAACTTCAGTCCCATGAGTGCTGACTCTCCAAGGTCAGTTCAGAAAAGTGGTGACCTATAGGTCCACCCGTACAAATCCTCAAATGGTTCCATACCAATGGTGTAATGGTAGTTGTTGTTTTATGAAAACTCCACTAGTGTTAAGTGATCCTCCCAACTATGAGAAAATTATAACATGTAATCCCATAGAATGTCCTCAAAAATCTTAATGGTCTACTCAGTCTAGCCATCAGTTTATGGGTGAAACTCTATGCACAAGAAAAACTGGGTCTCAAATGCCTATTGTAATCCCTTATATAACTGATATGTAAAACGAGCATCATGATCTGAAACTATCGTCAATGTAAACCCATTGAGTCAAACTATATTCTGAACATAGAGGCATCACAATCTCTCTATTGACCTCTGCTCTCGGATAGCTAGGAAGTGGGTCGACCTGGTGAGTCAGTCAATGATCACATGAATTCCATCATGTCCCCGGGACATATGTGGTAAGCCTGTCACAGATTTCATATATATCCCATCCCACTTCCATTACAGCACCTCAAGGGGTTGATCTAAACTCACAGGAACCCGGTGTCCATACTTCACTTGCTGACAATTATGGAATTGAGAAACAAACACTACAACTCCTTTCTTTATTCTTGTCCACCAAAATTGATTTCACAAGTCTTGGTACATATTTACCACACCTTGTTGTACCTTAAAAGGGGGCGTATGAAACTCCCTTGTAACCTTCTCCCACAACATCATTGGTACTAATGTGTGTCCTATGAAAAGAACGGCGTGCTCCCCACCTTTTGAATATCCATTAGGAGCATTCCCTATGGACATCTAAGCACATAGGGTTTCATTGTCGGTATCTCCAAGTTGTGCCTCCCTAACTCACTATAAGAGTAGAGAGGTGAAAACCATCGACAAGAGGTAAAATGATCCATCTCCATCCACAAAGGATAACTATAATGAGTCCAAATTATCTGAATCCTTGTTCATCAACTGTGAACTATATCTTTTTATGATAGCATATACTACTACATTCCCCTTCCTAATATTAGATACAATATCAAATTCATAGTCCTAGTGGAACTCTATACATCATCTCTATCTCAAGTTTACATCCTTATAAGAGAAGATATACTTGAGACTCTTGTGATTGGAGTAGATGATAAACATCTCACCCATTAGGTATTTTCACCACATTTTCAAAGTAAATACTACCACTATCAAATTGAGTTCATAGGTCACATAATTATTCTCATGTGGTCTCAACTAGTTTGAACCATAGGAAATCATCGCTTGCCTCTTTATTAGGACACAACCAAGTTTGGTTACCAATGCATCGTAGAACACTACATACTTAACACCCTCCTTTTGCAATCTCAAGATCAGATCACTCTTCAAACTCTAACTCAACTATTGAAAAGACTACTGGCACTTCTCTATCCACATGAAAGGATTCCCCTTTTGAGTCAAATATGTCTTGGGTGCAGATATCTTGAAGAAATCAGGTATGAATTTCTAATAGTAGCCTACCAACCCAAGGAAGCTCTGCACCTCCATCATAATATTAGATGGATCCCATGCTAACACTGCATTGACCTTTCCTAGGTCCACCACGACTCCATCCACCGAGATAATGTGTCCTAGAAAGTGGATTGTCTGAATTCAGAACTAACACTTCTAGATATTTCCATAAATCTAGTTCTCTTGGAGTACATCCAAAACTATCCTTAAGTGTCTCGTGTTCTCTTCCTCGGTTGTTGAGTCCACAAGGATATAATCGATGAATACTACCACAAACTGGTCTAAGTAAGGCTAAAAGTTCCAGTTCATGAGTCCCATGAACATTGTTGGGTTGTTCTTCATGACAAAGGGCATCACCAAGTAATCATAATGACCGTAAAGAAAATTGAAGGTCGTCTTCAGTATATCCTCATCCCATACTTGTAGTTAATGATAGCCTGGTAATAATTCAACCTTTGAGAACCATCAGACCCCTATCAACTGATCAAAGAGTTCATCGATTCTCGGTAGTGAATACTTGTTCTTCATGGTCACCTGGTTCAAGCACTGGTAGTCCACACACAACCTCAAGCTTCCATATTCATTTTTGGTAAACAAAACTGGGGATTTCCATGGTGAAACATTGGGACTCATGAATAACTTTCTCTACAAGTCCTCCAACTGAACCCTCAGATCATGAATCTCTTTGGGATCTATCTGATATGCTGGTATAGATATCGGTGTTGTCTTAGGGTGTAAATAAATTCATAAGTCTATCTCTCAGTGGGGAGGTAGACCTGGAACATCTTCAAGAAAGACACCCTTGTACTCTGCCAACACTATAGGAAACTAGGAACTCATAACATCCACTGCACCAAAGGTTAGGCTATCCAAATGATGAGTAATCATCTAAACCCTAATATGCATGAGTCCATCCTATGATACTTGGGTTTCCTTTTCACCAACAAAGTTACACCTCTTTCCATTACTATGGACACACCGTACCCTTAACCTAAAATAGTTGATATAGGCATGGACTGTAGATAACCAATCCATGCCAAGAATGTTGTCATAAGGCCTCAACACTACCACCAAGAGGTTCCAACCGAAACTCTTACCTACAGGGTTTAGGTCACACTATCGGCATAAGTTTGTTATTACTAAGTCTTCTCCATTAGGTGTATCCAAGTGTAAGGGTCAAGTCAACTATTCAACCATAATCTCTAGGTCTCGTATAAGATATGTAGTTAGAAAGGAATGGCTAGAACATGTTTCTATCAATATGGTAGATAAAGTAGAAAAGACATAGATCATACCTTGAATCAATCCTGGATCCCCTAGGTCATAATCCTCAACCTCTTGTAGTTGTCCCCACCCCTTTCCTCCATCTCCATAAGCCTAGAATGGACCACCTAGGTGTGGTGGTGGTAACAAATTGAAATTTCTACCACCTAATACTTCTCTCCCAACTCCTATTCCTTTTTTTGGCCCTATAGATCTATCTACTCATATAATTGTCTCTGCCTCAGTGGTTCATCCACATTCTTCCTATCAGAAGTATGGTGGTTTGGAAAATCTCAAGAGAGATCTCTCATGTTGTCACATGAATATAATTTCCTCTCTATAGGATAACTAGACCCACCCTGTGAGCCCTAAACTGCAGATCCTATGTCTTGGGACCTCCTAAAACGTCTCCCACCTTCAGGTTCCTGATACTGATGTCGGGTCCCTACTTCCAAGGTGTATACTATTACTTTCCCACTACTGACAATCACTGTCTATATCTTCTTAGCCAAGAATCTTTCAGCAAAAAAAGCCCACTCAATCACCCCAGGATAAGTTGGAATGTACAGAAGGATAATGTTGTCTTAGATGTCTCTATGAAAACCTTGATCAAAGATCTAAGCCTTTAAGTACTGATCTCAAACCATATCCATCGTGTTCCTCGAAAGGTTGTTAAACCTTGATGAATAATCTGCCATGGACATGCTGCCCTGCTGGAGCTAATAAAGCTCCTAAATATACAAACCCCTTAGTGTAAATGGTGATAACTTCTCTATAAAGAGGCACTCAAACTTTATCCATTAAAGAGTCACCTCATCATGAGTTTGGGTAACCAAAATTTACTATCGTCCAGCTAATCTATGAAGAAGGATCACCACCAAGACCACCATCTGATCTATTAGTGTCCTGACTAGATGGAAAAATTAGGTCACCACCTCAATCTAGTCCTCAACCACCTATGGATTAGGCTCACCTCATAACCTGAAGGGTCTTTTTCACTGAAACTCATGAATCACGCTCATCTTATGCTTCTATTCTGTTAGTACTGGGTGGTGGTATGGCTGGTGCACCACCTAGAGGTACCATCTGGGGAACTAGTCCCTATATCAAAGCCTCATCACTAAGGGGATCATCCTAGTGATCAAGATATTGAATCCTAGCTAGTATGTGTCATGGAGGAATTCTATAGAAAACAAGATATATCACGTTCAATGATTATATCTAGAGAGATGACTCAATAAGGATATGGAAACCACAACCCATTCCTATATGATTTATGTACCATTATTTTCCCTACAAATAGTGTTCTTGTGTGTTGAGTTGAAAAGAAGGTTATCATAGTCCTAGTGTATGGATACGTCAGTCATCACACCAACATTGGGGTCCCTAAGATAAAAGATGAACTCTAAACACTTAACATTGTTGCCCCAAACCAATATCACAAACTCTCGGTCCAAAATTAGAACCATCCCACCTTTGATACCACTCTATCTCGACCTGTCCTAGTGGTGAACATGTTGTGACTCTCCAATTCCACCTCTAATAGGTTAGGGGCTAGTGACTAGTACTGAGTAGACATATCACTAACATGGGAGGCATTGCCTATATACCTATATGCATGCACACATCTCCAAGACCACAAAATAATAAAATATAAAAACCAATAAGTAACCAATGCATGCATACCAATATATCCCACAACTAGATTATGAAAGAAATTAAATTAAATAGGTCCATAATATAATAAAACCATAAAGAGTATGTAAACATAAGTCCAACCTAAAATAAAAAGGTACCAGGACTATTGTCTATAGTCGTATGAACACACCTCAACCTGTCTGGTCTCACAAAGCACTGTTTGGTCCTGGTTCGGCTAAGACTCCATCAAAAGGTTGATTATCTGTACAAGACACAACACGTGCAGGAAAATCCCGTGCAAGGGTGAGTGTAATAATAATTATTAGGGCACCCCAAAACCAAAATTAAATATAACAAAGTAAAGTACAATCAGATCTAGATAGGTATATATCTATAACACATATTATAAGAATATACATATATACTCAAACCAAGACACATAGTCTAAAGGTAAGTCACAAACACTGCATATCATCCATAGGAATTCAGATCGAAGATTCCATGAATCACTCATCTGGGACAATACACTCCTAAGTTTGATAGAATTAATGACATCCATCTGAGAGGTACTGCTCATCAAGAACTATCATGAGAAAGATATATGTTGATAGATCCAAAGATAAATATGATACATAAATGAGGATCACAACCAGGGACATAGATTGATTCCAACAACTCAATCTAGATTAACCTGCTAAGTAGAGGATTGGATTTAGTGTAGTATCGGTCATGTCGATACCAAGAACTACACCTAGGGTATGAAGATTAATATAGGATCCTACTCTGGGACTTTCAGGGGATTCCAAAAACTCTATCCATGAAGTCCTAATGAAGGTATTGTATTCCTAGGAGTAGAAAATGATTTGTACCAACCTTTAAGGAAACAATAAAGGGAACAAACCCTAAATAAAATTGTCTTAGTTATGGAGGAAAAGAGAATCAAGCCATGTGAAAATAGTTATACGACGTGTAGTAAGGGAACACGCTGTGTCCCTTAACCCTGGGTACTGCCTGTGTACAATAGCCTATGTCATTTAAAACATGTCATGTATAATATGGGTATACACTATGTAGAAGGGGTTACATGTTGTTTCCTTAAATTTAGGGTATGCTCGTGTACACTGTCTGTGTACCAGTTCATGGCGTCATTCCATGTGTCTCTGCCCGTGTACCAGTACACGGGGTATCCCTTGTACTTCGTCCAGGCCAAGTCATGTGAGGGAGTACATGTCGTATAGGTAACCCATGTACTCCACCCCATGTATATGTACCTCCCATGGTACACTCTGATTTTGTATAATGTAAACACATGTTGTGTAGTCAGGGACTACGTGCTGTGTGTATTGGGTTTTCCAAAAACTCATCTTCTTCCTCCCTCTCACACTGTCGATCATTCGGATCTCATTCAGGTGCTTGGTTCATCATGAAACTCCATATAAAAGGTTTTTTGGTCATCTTAACACTGAATTGATGGGATTCTGGCCTTAAATTGGCTCAAAAAACATGATCATAGATGTTTTTCATTCTCGCTGAAGAACATGAATTCGATTCCCACCATCGTTCGATCCACTGTTGCACCCATTGTTGCATATCCTTAGAATTTTTCCAATGTAGAATCTATGGTTTTGGATCATTTATCCAAGAATATAAGTTGAAATGGTATATTGTTCACAAAATTTTCAAGTCACGGGGAAGAATGAAGGATGTGTGATGAAGAACGCAAGAATCAAGGGAGAAAAGAACAACCAATTAAGAGGGACAAACCTCGATCGATGTTCAAGTCAGTATCAATCCTTCACTATTAGAATGGTAATAAATCAAAATAATATTAACAATATTAATATTCCTTCAATTCCCACAAAATATCTCATCCCATAAATATGATCGATCCACAGTCTAATCTGTTCGTGGATTAGTCTGTGTTCATTATAGGAATCAAAAATGGGAAAAAAATAAAAATAACACATACTACCTATATTTAGATTTCTTACTGATGAAGAATGGTCACTGCATTATCGTCATTTGTGAGATCTATCAAGATTGGTGTGCCTTGATCTTTGATCCGAGATTTGTTGTTGCCTACTCAAGAGAATTATCCAGATCTCTCTCTCCCTATAACTTCTCTAGAGAATTATAGGGTTATGAGACTAACAACGGATCTATGAAAAAGGGATATATTTAAAGATAAAATTATTGCATTGTTTCAGAAACATTATAAATAAAATAAATTTTCTTAATTTATTTTATTCATTTAAGCATATGGAATGAATTTCTGCAAATGACCCATGCTGACCAATGTTAGGTCATGTCTGGGGTAAAACCACAATTCTGAATGCAATGGTACCCTCAAATTTTTGATCTGGCACCCATTTAAAATTTATTCTAATTTTTAAGGAAAACCATGTGTGCATTCTATTTAATATTTTAATTTATTTTATACATTTTTTTCAGGCACACCGGGCCTCGGGATCACACATCGCATCAGCAACAAGTCTTGAAATTAACCTATATAATATTTAAAAATAATACAAAAAAATATGAGTCATTAAAGAACCTATTATTGTTGTGTTTATCATGTTAACATGGGTTGATGAAGGAAATATAATAAATTTTGTATAGTTTTTTAACATGGATTGTGAAATGAAATTGATTTTTAATTGTGTTTTATTGATAACATGTCATAAGGGGGAATTTGGTATAATGTTAATGTGTTAAAAAGTTATGAATTATAAATGGTAAATGTATTAATTGGTTAAGGTGTGAATATTATTTGTGTGTTGAAAGAAATATGAATTGTGAATGATTTGTGTACTCAATGAGTATTGTTTGTGAAATGGTATATGTAGTAAATGGTTAAAGAAGTATGTGTGCATTGATTGGTTATATATAGGGCATTTAATTTTGGTTCTATACCTGTGGGTTGGGTTAGAATGAGTATCTAAACCCCACCCCTATAATTCATGGGTTAGGGAGTTAGACTGAGGCTTCTAACAGTTTCATTTGATGAGACTACCTGGACTGAAGCTCCAAGGTAAGTGTGATTTAATTATTTGTGGTATGTTTTCCCTAATGAGATAGGGAACTTGAATTATCACCTTATGCATAGTAGATGACTGGCACAGGCCATAGTGTAATTGATGAAAATGCCTAACCCATATATAAAAATATTAAAATGGTTTAATTGGATATTGTTAAATAATGAAATCAAATTTATCTTTTGTTTACCTTGTCATTCATTTTGTACATGTATACACTATCTATTTAGACTAGATATTTTTTAGACACTATAGGTGGTATCCTACTGAGTTGTACTCACACCCTTCTTGGTTCATCGTTAAGTACCCAAGTAGACTTTATGCTTGAAGTTAGGAATAAGGAAAAGGGCCTTATGCTAGACAATTGATTTAAGCAATGGATGTGCATGGATGAGGGATTCAGAAGTGTATTCAGGACTATTTTGCTATTATTCAGTTTTTTTTCATTTGGGTTTTCTTTTCACATGGCACAGTACGACATAGCATAGCATATATATTGTTTTCTTTTGGACTTGTACCCGGTTTTGGGAAATTTTTTGTAATGCATGTTTATTTTTTATAATTTCCTTTATTTTTTATTTTATCTACTATGTCTTACTATGATAAAGAGGGTATAGTCTCCCCACATGTTCCATTAGACCCTCATTTCTATTCAAAAGCCTATGGAATATATGGAGGTGCACCTAATGTCATGTGGAGACCAGGATCAGGGCACTGGTTTGATGGCCCTCAGGTCGGGGATGTTGCATATATGGTGGAAAAAGTCCCATAATGGATTAGGTTTACTCCCTAATCCCATAAAACACCTCTCATGAGACAAAAGATTCACTAAATGCATTGGAGAATTATCTGTGTGTACCCATCATAACATGTTTAGGATTTATGTGTTTTTCAAAAAAGGAAATCAATCATAAGGAATAAACATAAAAATTACTCATGGAAATAAAATTAATTTCATAATCTTTCCTCATATCATAATCAAAGGAAATTTTATAATGAATGAATTTTAGAAATAAAAATTAGGTATGTATTACCCCATCAAAGTAAGGGATAATAATATATTTATATAAGTGAGAGAATAATATACATAATTTAGAATCAATTCATAACATTAAATATTTTCATCATTGATGAAAATGTTTTTAAAAGATTACATGGAATGTTATTTGAGGAAAATACCCTTTTCACTTTAAAATAACTTATTTAAAATATAAAAAATATAAAATATTACAAAAATATATTTTATAAGAACCATGAAAACTTGTAAATTAATCTTCAAATAATTGAGTGGTCTTGTTGGTGGGATATTATATACATTCCATATAAGTTAAAAGAAAACATTCTTTTCACACTTTTGTAAAAAGTAAAAAAGTACCTCATTCAGAAAATGATATGAATATTTATTTTAAACCATTATATAAAAAGTCAAACATTACTAAAAATTTCTTTAATAAATCATTTAATAATATTAAAAACATTATTTAAATATTTTCAAGAAAATATAGACATGGAATAGAAAAATTTTAGATCTAAAAAAAGATACAAGATCAGTACTACTTACAAACAACTTTCTTGATGTTTCATTATTAAATAAGGGAGGAAATGGATACCAAACATGTAAACCAAATTCATGAATAAATGAGAATAAAATGGATTTGTTTTAATAAAATAATTTTATGTTATTTATTCTAAAGTAACCTTGAACATAAACAATATCAAAAATAAACGATATTGTAACATAAAGCCTTTACGCTTTGATAACTTTTGAATCAAATCCCCTTGAATGAAGTAAAATTAATTATAACTTAAAATACCATGAAGTATAAATTATTCATTATATAACATTTAAATTGGTAATTGTATACACCATATAAAATAAATTTGTTCATAACATTAAAATATGCCTCAGTGAAAGGAAATTGAGACGGAATCCATTACCACGAGTTTGACTCGTTACGTGCAGACTTTATCATCCTGAATAATAAAATTATGCTAATAATGTAATTTCTTAAGAAACTTTTTTAAATTTATTATTCATTTAATTTTATTTTTTAATATATGATATTTATTTACTTAATCAATTAATTTCACACTATATTTTTTGATGATATTCAGTTCATATGTCCAAAATGACTTCAGTAGGTTGATTATGGTAAAAGAAATAATTATTTCATAATCTAAATAATAATAATAATTAAATTATTATTATTTTTATAAATAAATTATACTTTTAAAACCAACTATTAATACATTTATGAAAAATTAACTTCATTACAATCATAGAGATGTTAATTCGTACATGCGCGTGAGTAACCTTTCCATTTTTTCAACGATCATTGTGGAAATAAGGTAGGTATTATTTTATATTTCAAGAATTATAATTATATCATAAATAACATATTTTTTTCTTTTAATATACTTAAATAAATCATTCATGTGATTTTGTGATGAACAATGGATCACATTTCTTCGTGGAGGCGGTAGTCAATATGTACGCACGAAAGACGTTTTCAGTTTTTAGTGAATGGAAAGGTAAAAAATTATATGAAATATTATATTTTAATAATGATAAATATGTAATTAATATAATATATATATATATTCACATTAAATCCATCATTTCATCCATCCATAATCGTAGGTTATGTAAATATAATTTTATCAGTTTGTGAGGCGGTAGTCCGCCACAAACACGAGCAATGGTTTTGTTTCCAATTTGATGGAAGAGGATATTGATATAGGGTATTACATTAAAATAATTAGATATAAGTATATGGTATATAATTATATTATTATATAATCATGTTTGAATAAAATTTTAATGATTTTTAATAAGAATGAAAATAAAAAACTTAATTAACAACTATACCTCTTCTTCAGACAACCTCTTAATGTTTACACCAAAAGCTTCCCTCGGTTAGTTTTATGAACAAAGAAAGTCCTCTAGGATATGAAGAGGTAAGTATGGAAGTAATATTTTCAATTATTTTCTAAACCAAAATTATCTTGAAGTGTGGAGAGGATAGGAGAGGGGATTTCTTTTATAAGTGGGAGAGGGAACCCATTTAGAAATTTCCTAAAAGAATAAAAAATGATAAAGTCATTCTCAATCCAAAAGATTCCAAATGGACATATATTAGAATTTAGGATAAGATAAGGTTGAAATATGGACATAAAATGTTATCTATACAAGTTTAATTGGAAAACATATCCTTATATTCTGGTTTAACCCACCAATAAACCAGTTTTAACCTTAACTACGATAACAACTTTTTTAGACCGAAAGAGTTATATTTTTTACATATAAAATAATTATTGGATCATAAATGAAAAAGTGATAAAATTTTAGACTATTTATCATTATATTTTTCTATTTCATTATTTATATTATTTTTAAATAATTTAATATAATGTTATTTAATATAAAATATCATTAATGTCATTTTTGACACTATTCATTTAATTTGACTTTAAAGACATGAAGATAATAATGAATGTAGAATATATTATATTTCAACATAAATAATAAATAACTATTAACTATAAAATTATTTTTTTTACTAGATCTCATCATGAATACATTACTTTTAATGTTTTTAAAATTACTTACCTTGATTTTTCTACTTTTTGACAAGTGTTGTTTTAGTGTTGTATAAGCGATTAAGATAAATATATAATCACTAATATTTAAAAACAAATGAAAATAATGAAAATATTTTCATTAAACTAAAAATAAACTTTAATATTCATTCAAAACTTATTTTTATCCCTATGTGAACATATAATAGATATTTAAAGGAAAGAGATAGACATTTGTCCTTTTTCTTTTCTTAAATTATTATATAAGTTAATTTCATAAAAATGTGTCTGATAAATAATTGAATATCAAGAATAGAATGGTAAGGGTCAGTATAAGTTCATAAAATAATAATTAAGATGAAAATGGTGGCCTTATCACTTTGTTTTAACCTAGATTTACCTGATTTACCATTTTATTATGTTGACACATTTATACTTCTTTTCTATTCATTATGAAAAAAGAAAAATTAACCTTATTACCTGATATTAATTATTCTAATTAAAAATATGTAATATATTTTATCAAATTCAATTCATATAAGTGGTGATATTTAATTTATAAATGAACTCACAAAAGGTGTCGAAGAATTTTTTTCAGGAAATATATATTTTTCAAGCATAAGATGATCTTACATTAACTTTATGACTAGTAATCATCATTATATGAATTTAAATTCATATATATATATATATATGTATATATATATATAATATATAAATTTAATTTAAATATTTCTTCATTAAGGATTATTTTAATTAATTAAAATAGATAAACATTATGCACTTAAAAACATATTTCATAAAAAATGTGTTTTATGCTTAAAAATAAACTTATACAAAAATCATGAAAATTGATGATCCAAATTAAATTAATTATATTATTATAAATATAATGGTTCATATTTCACTTTATGAATAAATCAAAACATAATTTTAATTTTATATTACTTGATTTAATGAAAAGAAATGACAGTATTTGAAAAATCGATAATTTTCACTATTCATTAAAAAATAAAGCTTTTAAGAAAAATCTAAAGAACTAACCATAATATAATTTTATTTTATAATTTAAAAAATTATATCCATTTTATCAAATAAAATTTATAATATTTTCAAAAATTAATTACAATTTTTTATCATAAAAAGAAATAAAATTATTTTTGAAGAAAATGTATTTTTTTAGAATGAAATGTATTCATTAAAAATTGAGTGCTTGTTTACTATTAATTTATCAATACATTTTTATTGAGAGTTATATTTGTATATATTTCATAAATCGGGTAATCCTATTCATACCCATCAATTTAACGGCTAGGTTATAATGGTTATATTTAAATAATAATATTTCATGGCTCATTTAAGATCAATGTTGCATGTCATATATGCTATCAAATATAGTTTTATTTTTAAAATATTGGGGTGTTACACTGGTATAATCACATGATCATCTGCACATCAAATAAATGAGCATAAATTTTCAATCCATTTACCAATTACTTCGATTTTTTCTTTAATTAAGATAATGTGTAATGAATTAATCTAATTAATTCAATTTACCATAATTCCATAAATCCATCATTAAATCAACATAATATATAATTTTAAACAAAATAAATTTCATTTATATTTAATTTAGCACACAAGTGTACTTGGATGCAACCTCGTGTGTTCCTTGAAAATTTAAACATTGAAATTAATTTAATTTATAATTGTTAATATAATGACATAGAATGTATTGTTGAATAAAAAACACATGGAACACATAATAAATATATTTATTTATATATTTAATTATTCTATTCATGAAAAATTGAGAACATTGTCAACAATAGACTACATGGTGTGTAGTATTTTACACGGTGTGTACTTACCTTCTGCCCGTGTCCACAGTACATGCCTTGGGACTCAGTGAGTTTACTACCAATAGATAAGATCAGGGTACATGAAATATAATAGGAATACATGATGTGTGGACTCAAAGTTTCATTAATCATCAGTACATGTGTTGTGTATCCAACACATAGATCGCTAGGATACTCAGTGTTCTCGGACTTGAGATAACAGGGACCCCATGTCGTATACAGTTCTTACACAACATGTAATTCTTCAAGTCATGTTCCAGTTTATCAAGATATACACACTAATCCAATTTTTTAAAATCTTAGATCTTATTAACTCATATATATAAGACTTTATCACATGATACAGATGTTATAACAAAATTACACCATGTGTATACTGTAATTACATGTCATGTATTTTGGTTTTTGTCTAGGCAAAATCTTTAGCACCTCCATATGTATGAAGTGAATGCTTCTTCATTTTTAATCATTACCAATTAATGGTTATGTTATCTATAATGAATAAATGAAATATAAAACCATTTTTATATATTAAAAAATCACTTTAAGTAAAAAAAATATAAAAACAAGCAACCAATCAATAAATAAAAAATAATTATAAATTAAACATTTGATCATTCTAATACCACTTGTAGGTTCTGGGCATAGTGGAAGCATCCTTTTATGGTATTAAAAACTCAGTTTTTAGTCTTAATTTATGTATAATCATTTCTTCACATGATCAAAACATTATGTCTAATAAAAATCATAGATTACTTGACTATATTAAAACATCAGAACCAATATAGGAGGATCTTCACATGTAATTTATAATTAATTTAAGAGAAGATATATAATTACCTATAACTTTTAATTATATTTTTATTAATGATATGGTTAAATATATATTATTATAACATAATTTCATTATAGGATCCGAGTGTATAATCCCTTGATTAGTGATCCACATGTGCACCAAAATCTCTAAACATCATCGTAGAATCATCAGGTGCTAGCACGGCTGATCTTGATCACTTGAATTATTTGTGGTTGATCACAGTAGTGGTATTCTCAAAGAAGGAATAACTCTTAATAAACTATTTAAGTCTTGATATAGGATGAATATAGAGATCATTATAGATCTCTAGATATCTCTCTATCTATTGTGCACACCAAAAGTGAGTTATAGAAAGTGATATAATTAGATATTTATTATGGAAGGTTTAGGGTTGGTAAATCACTCAAAATAACCTTACCATATTTAATATTCTTAGGTCACCCCTTTCCTATTAATAATAAAATTATTTTTATTAATCACTTTACATGTGAAATGCACTAAGAATATAAATAAATATTTTTTATGCCATTTCCAATCAGACCATTAAGCTCAGTTCACTTTCCCTCATCGGCATTTATCAATCCTTAAATAATAACTATTTAATAGATAAATGTCACTAAATTATTCTATGATAAATATAATAAATATTATATTATCAAAACTTTCAAATATTTATTAGAATTATTTAACTCACTTGTTCATTCAGATAACTTCTGATTAAATTATGGTGATCAACTGATATGAATAAATCCCATTTATTATAACTTGTTAAATTCACTATTGGAGTTGGTTCTCTAGAACAAAATGATTTTTTACTTAAGATTACATGTATATTCAATGATATGAGTATTAATTTAAATATATTATCATATATTGATTTTTTGTCTATATAACATTGATGTGATAATTTCCTAGAGTATCTGTCGCATTGAAAAGTGCATAATAGTTTTCTGTTATGATGAGAACCTTGAAATGCTATGATAATATTATTAAAACTTGTTCTAAAGTTGGATAATTTATTATTATAGGGTATATAATATATATAATGTTAGGTGAAAGTACTTGTAGGAATATGGGGATTCTTCTCATGAAGTTCTCACTTGGTAATCTCCGTGATGGGAGATTATGAGAACATGCCTGCTAATAGAAATTCCTTATGTTTTTTGTCATTAGATATTACTATTTACAAACATGTGTAATGTTAATTAGACTTTATAATTTCCATTAATTTATGTCATGAATTAGATACATAGATTTACTAACAAAAACCACCGTGCCATATGTTGGTGGGAAATAGGGCATGTTGGGTGTATCACGAATGACATGTTATTAATGGATAAGTTGAGGAAGGATTTTTCCCTTCCATATTTATATAAGTTAATATCTCAACCCTATGATAGAAATATAATTGTCACATAAAATCCATGGCCATGGTGGAATGATGTTTATTTCAGATAGTCAAAGAAAGATGTATCAAACATATAGGTTAATGATATGAATGTGCAACCTTATTTGTGAGATATTATAACAAAGTGATTATATTAAAAAGTGAGAATTCATATGTGGTTGTCAAAATTGTGACATTAATTTATTTATCTTGGGTTTCATGACCAGTTTCTAGTCAGTAATCGTGGATATTAGGCGTACCCGCCTAATGCTAACGAGAAAGAATCCTATAGGGTCACACACTAAGTGTTTTTGTTGAACTCAATAAAATTATATTTTAATTTAATTAATTAAATAAAAATTATTCTCAAGATCGAGGGATAATTTTATTCAAATTTTATTGATCGCATAAATTAAATAAATATTTATTCATCAGATTGTGAATATAATATATTTATCTATTTTATTGAATATTTAATAAATATTTATTCACTGATTTGTGGATAAAATATATATTTATGAATAAAAATTTTAGTTGGGTATTCAATAAATTATGAGGATTTCAAATGGACCAAGACTTTTTGCAGTGATAAATATTAATTTACATGCCAGTAAAATAGTATTTTTTATTGATCAAGTTAGTGTGCATGCCAAAAAATAATATTATTATTATTATCATATGGAATAGGGTTTAATAAAGATTATAATATTATTTAAGGGTATGTATGAAATTAAATAATATCTTAACCTAAACCCTGGCTTTATAAATAGATGATTATGTCAATTGTGTAGGGTTAATTGAAAATCAATAATTGATAATCGTTGTTCACAAGAGACTTCTATCTAAAATTATTCCTCTCATATTCTCAAGAATGAGAAAAACTCCTTCAATCCTAAAGGATCTTTAAGAGATTAATATGAACAAAAAAAGATAATTGATTCACCACACTAGCACCCAAAAATAAATCATCATCACTCGAAGATCAAAGAAGCATATGTGGATCACCGCTAGATGGATTTTATACTTGGATACATACAGTAAAATGAAGGTAATCCAAAAAGGGTTTTTCGAAATATCAACATCTACATCAAACAAAGTTCCTAATATGAGTTAACCTTTTCATCTAATTATAAATAAATTAATTATAAATTTAATGGGAAAATATTATCTATTGGGGTTTTAGAAAACTCTATATAAAAAATAAATTGTAATATAATTCCCACCATTATCACTTCTACTACCTTGTAACCTACAAGTGGTATCAAAGTGGTCATGTTTCAAATTTATAATTATTTATTTAATTTTTGATATATATACACAATATTGGTTATATTTTCATTTCAATAATTATTCATTCTTTAATATGATTTTTTAAATTAACATGCCTTCAACATTTTAATTTCTTCATTCAAGATTCAAAATGTCATAAGTCAAAAAAATAGATGAAGAACAAATGAAGATTCCATTAGGAACTGTCAAGGAATATGGATGGATAGCATGGGATTAAATGGTTTGTCTAGAGTAAATATAGTGTATCCAAGTGAACAACTCTTGGTTATGTCATGGGAAACACAATGTGTCAATCTATAATTACATGTGGTGAATTTATTAAACACTACTTGTAAAAAAATCCACCCTATCATATGACATGTTGGATTACATAGCATGTAGCTATCATACACATCATGTAGTCTATATGGTTTAGTAGTGAAATTAACACAAATTGTTTGGTCAAATACATGGTCAATACCATGTGATACTGATATCATGTTTTATTACACTGCATGTAGTTGGTGTACATGTCATGTAGTTTAGTAATTCCCACATCTGAAATACACTTTGAGTTCTTCGGTGAGGTATACGAACATATAGACTGTGAGATATATAGTGTATAACTAGAATATACATGTCGTGTAGTCTCACATCTTATGAACATGGCTAGTCCTTTAGTGTGTTGTGTGGACACATGGAATTTTGAGCACACGATGTATAGCACATGAGTACACAATATGTAATCCACCGATATTTACATTGAAGACCCATTCATGTATCCCAAGCACACAGAAAGTGTAGTACACGGCGTCTATCTAGTTAATACATTCCATGTATTCCGGCTAAGGAACACACTGAATCCCAATGCATGTATCCCAAGTGCGTGGCAATCGAGATGCACAACGTGTAACTCCAAAGTACATGTTGTTTAGTATCCCAATAAATGATAGAATTAAATTACATTAAATTACTAAAAACAGTATTAAAACCTTATTTTATTGATTGTAACTTATTGTGTTTGAAAATTTAATAATGGTTTTAAATAAATATTAAATGATCAATTTATTTATTGTAATTATTTATTATTATTGGTTCTTCTATTTATTTTCCATGAATTAAATAATGATGGGTATCTCTAACAGAATTCATATGGTCATTAAGATGACAGGTAATTAATTAATTAATCAATTGATTAATTAATACAAGTGTTTTTATCTTAATAAATAAATAATAAATAGAAATTAATGTTAGCCAGTACACTTTTGTGCAACCATTGCATGTTTGTAACCATTCATGAACTTGAACAAGACCTATGTATTAGTTGTCTTTATTTAATTTAATTTATTTCATAGGTTTGAAATTATTAATTATTTAATTAAATATAATGGTATGTGAGACATTCCTCACTCTATTATATTGGAATTTCATGTCCAAGGGTATTTGATATAATCCCCTTAACCATTCCTTTGTTTCCCCTCAACTGTGTGTAAATTATAAATACATTTAATTAATGGATTGTCTCCAGGTGAGTGGAGGCATTTCAATAAGGAATGGAAATAGTGCCAACTCAAATGATACATGGGTGGAAAAGTGGAATGTTTCAACTCATTCCAAGACTGGCACAAGGAGTTATTCCCCTATGTTAAAAAATGATTTATTTTCTTCTCAATAAATCAACCGTTAGACAAGATCATGATTATTTCATTTATTTATTTATATCTTATGCGTTATTTATTTTATGGATACAATACCGAAATCACAAAAATAAATTAATTAATGTGTAGAGATAGAATTTAAATAAATATATTATGTGTAAATGTTTTATCAAACATGGTTAATAAATTAAGTAAAATATACTTAATATTAACAGGGAATCTAAAAGATAAAAAAAGATAAAATTTATGCATAATAAATAAAATCTATCAAATATATAATAAGTCAGACTTGGCCTTCCATTACTTGATTATGAATGAAACCAATATGACTAAGTACTTGACTATTGACTTCCTCTAAATGAGCATCAACAAATTCACAAAGGAAGAAATACCTAAATATGGGTATCATTTCCCCTGCAAAATAAAAGGAATAAGAAGATGATTGATACCTACGGATCACGTGAACCTTCAAGGGAATAATGATCTCATGACCATTATAAGGTCACGTGAAAACTCCATGTGCATCGTATAACCTATAGTGGATTCCATGGATCCTCCTTTCAACGATCCCCTTTACTTTTTAAAAGGAACTCTAGACAACCAGTAGCTATACGGTGGTAGCCATATGATCTCCCCTAGGCCACATAGGTTGACGGTAACAAGAACCTAGAAATTCAACCTGAAAATCCTTTAAAAATAAGAGGAAAGATACCCAAAAGGTACAGACCCCTTAAGGTCATAATGTTCATGTGATCCATCATTTATGGGAAGGGTAATTATGCTAAATGATGCCTGAAAAACTCCCAAGACCCCTAAGTCTTTGTGAAATAAAAAAGGAAATAAAAGGGAAAGAGGTGGTAACTACTCGTGGTCACTGAAAGATATGTTGTGTACCCCTGATGATCTACAAGGCACTGCGAGTCTCTGGATGCATGTTTGCCTCATCTTGTGAAGTCCCTTTGTCTTTTTAGCCTAATCATACAGAGAGACTCAAGCATTATTAGGAAATCATGTGCTTCCCTTCGGCTCCCTAAGGACAAATAGATGGATTTTTCCAATGAAATTCTCACACACACCCATATGGCCCAAATCAGTCATGTGATGCCTCACCAAAAAATGGTGTAATTTTCTTTGTAATTACTCATGCAATCTCACATGACTCCCAAATATTGTCATATAAAATAAAGTAAATAAAATAGGTAGGATTTTTAATCCTCTCATGGTCATAAAATGCTTGTGATGCGCTAAGGAAGTCTGCAGCACGGTCCTTCACGGCCCCTAGAAAAACCATCCTTGTCTTACAAAAAAGTCCCAAACAAGTCATAGATCATCTAGAGTATGATTTTCAATAGGCACTTGGATCTCACAAAGGACCTTGGACATGTCAAAATTATAACAAGGAAGTCCTTAGACATGTCTGTGTGATCAAATAAGTCCCCATTAATTGGAAATAATCCAATAATAGAGTCTTTGATGAGAGAGAATCATGGTCACTAAAAATTAGGTGATTCCCTTAGATCAGTCCACGATAGAGACTCGGGAATCTGCGTGGCACCAGAGGTCTTTTCTAACTCCAGGATTAACTCACACCATATACTCCACAAAAACTAGTGAACAACTAGGGTGGATATTCTTATAAATTCTTCACCCCAACATGAAGAAAGGTTTTGACTCTCAACTTCTAGACTCTCAAGTGAAAGGGATAGAGTGTACTTCTCAGAGCGGCTGATCTCACGACCAGAAAGTCTTCCATAAGGTAATATACTGGTGAATGGCTGAAGCAATCATGCACCATACATAAGGTACTTCCTATTATCATTCATATATCATGTGAAGGATAGCTATAAATACATGCGAAGAATATATCACATGTCCTCTGAATCATGAAAGACTCAAAGAAACTAATACTGAACAAACCTAAGGCCTTCGTAATACAAGGGTTAGAACCAATATTAAAAGTGGAAGACTTAAGAAAAAAACATGATCATTGTCCCTCATTAACTTTTCATGAGTCACTCAATGACATGCGACAACACCAATACATGTCACCTAGATCTCAAAAAACTCCTTCAACATACTATTTGGGACATTCCAAATCCTCCATACATGTTAGAGAAAGTCACACGGTCCCCCTAGGCACACCACTTTGGTATCACAAAACCCTCTAGGCCTATCTCCCAAGCCTTGCGACATCCTTTAGATACATTTCCTAACTCATATAATGGAGCTTGCTCATGTTATTCAAGTCTCTCAGTTGCATTTGGGAATAAAAACTAAACTCTTGCAACACCCTCTGGGCAAGTCATCTGAGACCCGCAAAGACCTCTAGATGTGTCGTCCAGGTCTCACGAAACCCTCCAGGAAAGTTAGTTAAGACTCGTGACTCCCTCTAGACCTGACAGTCAGGTCTCGCAATGCCCTCTGGGGATGTTATCCAATATATGTGACATTCTTCAAACCATTTCATACTAGAACTTGCGAAATCATCTATATGTGTCAAGTCAACTCTTGATAATGACACAAAGGCACATTAATTAGATCATGTGACACCCCCATAATCATGCTAGTTAGGTCATGTGATGGATTCTAGGACAAGTCAACTGGGTCATGAGATACCCTCTAGATAAGCAGGCCAGGTCACCAGGGCATCCCATGACTTGATAACATTGTTTTTCCTCAGTGTGTAACCCAATCAATAGGTCATCCCTAGTGTGTAATCCACAATATAAAAGTAAATATGATGACTTTGATTCCTTCCATATTCAAGATACGCAGGCTACCTCTCCTTGATGTTCGAGCTCCATTTTGATCATCTAGGGAAATCCCAACATCTAAGTCCCTTATTTGAAGCAATGACAATGATTACTTTCTATCCCTTATTTCTCAAAATGATCATGGACCATGTGGACTTAGGGAGTTGCAATGATCATAACATATGCACTTTAAACCTATATAATGGTAAGGGAGACCTCAGTGTGTAATCCTCGATAGATTGAACTATGAGTACTCTGATTCCTATAATAACCAAGATATATAGGATGCCTTCCCAAGGCTCAAGCTCAAATAAAAACCCCTTTCGATGTAAGTCCTTTTATGATTCTAAAATCTCATCCATCAGGACCCAATTATTCTAAATAGATTATCTCCCTACCTCATCGATTAGATTAATGATAAAACAAATGAACTATAGAAACTTTGATTCTTGTTATACTCAAGATATGTAGGACATCCCTCTAGGAATCGATCTTGAATACTCAGTATCCTAGAGCACCCATATAAGTACTTTATGCATGAAAATAAATGGAATGGGTACAATGAACTATGTGGGTTTTAATTCCTGTAATAATTAGGATACATAGGATTCCTCATAATGGTTTAATCCCTTCCTCGGAATATTAAACTCCTCATTTCATGGAATCACATTCTGAAGCACTTGTTTATACGGCTTAAATATATAAGCAACCACCCATTACCAAAAAATTATAGAGAACCTCAGATATATACAGATAGATTCACTAAATAGATCTCAATATTTTACACATAAAATATAATTAACCCATAATCATTTTGTTAGGGTAACCGGTCCCATATCGAGATTAGGAAGGGATTCACAAACATATCTTAAATCTATAAGAGAGCCTCAGGGTAGGAAAAATTTACCCTCAAAAGGGTGAGATGAGCCTGATATCCCATCCTATCGATCAATGTGAGTCCCCAAGAGTTGATAATCATGGAAACTCTGATGACCACCTACCTTTGGAAAGTAGGCCTATACCCAGTTATGGATGAGGGAACCATTGGGAGTTCCCATTAAGAGTGAAAATGGAATATCAACGTTCATGATTGTGTACAAAATAAATCCCACATAATTAGACTTGTCAAACTGACCCCATCTACATACTTGGATCTCGACAGAACAAAAATGGTGAATCTAATATGAATCTATGAAATAAAAAAATGAAAAGGTTATAATTCATAGGACCATTTTATTTTCCAGCTATACACAAACAAAAATAGTGAAATTGGTGTGAATATCTATAATAATAAATGATTGGGCTATAATCTGTCGATCCATTTTGTTTTCTACCCATAAGAAAACAACATTGAAAGGCTTGTAGTGAATCTTTTAGGTCACTTTGTTTTGAAAATACTATTAAGACAAAGTAATGAGACCGACATGATCATACATATAATCCTCTATAAACAGAGTTCTCATAAGTTTCACAAGATCCTATGCCCGGTTGGTGAGGACTCATAAAGTGCATCCAAGAGACCTAAGATCAAATCTGGGTGGAGACATATTTCTGGGTTACTATAGTAGTACTATATAAGAACTGTATTAGGCACTATAGCAGGCACTATAATCACTACAAAAAATGACCACTTTAGAATGGTTTATTTTTTACTTTAGAAGGGGTTATAACCCCTTCTAAAGACATTAGCGGCGATTATGAGGAACCGCCACTAATGTGCCCGCCTACTGTTAGTAGAGGCAGTTGTGAGGAAGCACTGCTAAATTGATGGAGAATTTAGCGGAGGTTACATTAGAGGGGGGTTAAACCCCCTCTAATGTTGATCTAAATTTACCGCATTAGAGGTGGCTATAATAGGAACCACCTCTAAACTAAGGATTTAGGGGCGGTTTGAACCGCCCCTAATGGTGACTTGCATTAGGGATGGTTTTGACATAACAGCCCCTAACCCCTTTGACAACACTAAGGGCGCCACCAGGGACACCCCAACCCACACCCCCGTGACACCCCACTATGGCTACCAGCCAGCCCCCCCCCCCCCCCCCAAACACCCCTGTCCAGACACTCCCTGTGCCCTTTGACACCCACGGTGTGGACAACACCCCCGCACCCCTTGACACCCCGGTGTGGACAATACCCCCGCACCCCATGCTTGACACCCCGGTGTGGAAACCCCCACACACACACCCCGGCCCCACGCCACTTGACACCCATGCCACCCTTGCTGCCTGGACACCCTCGCGCCCCTCCGTTCCCCTGGACACCCAATACAACCTCCTAGGCACCTCTAGTGTGGACACCCACCCCTTCACCCCTTGACACTTGGACACCTCCACCTGGACAGCCTCACGCGCCACACCTGTACAGCCACCCGGTCGCGCGCCACGCCTAGACAGCCAACCACTCGTGTGCCACTCCTGGACAGCCAACCGCTCGGGCGCCATGCTCGGGATATAAAAATCGTTTCCCATGGGATTTGAACCCAGGATCACTTGGAACCAAGCCACGCCGCACCACCACTACGCTGAATGGGTTTTTTGTTATAAATTATGATGCATCATCTTTATTTATATTCTAAAATATTATTTTAAATTATATATATATATATATATATATATGTTTTTAAAAATATAAATAATATAATATATTTGTATATATATAATATATTTCTTTATAATATAATATATATTTTTGTATAATATTTATATATAATATGTACTTATTTATAATTACAATATATTTGTGCATATATATATATTTATGTATATTTAATATATATAAATACATATTTATACATATATTAATAAATATATTTATATTTTTTTGTGTGTGTATTTTTTTATTTATAGATATAATATAGTTATAATATATATTATACATATATTATATTAAATATATTTATATTATATATTAATTTACGTAATTATATACATTTATATTATATCTCTACACACATATATATATACACACCGAATTAAATGAATTCATATAATTGAAAATAAATAATATAATTAAATGATATATATATATATCCACTAAATTAATTTATAATTAATATTTTATACTAAAATATACATAAAATAATTATATAATATATATAAATTTATTTACAATAAAATATTTATAATATAATATATAATATAAAAAAATAATATATTTGTATTTGTATTTGTATTTATATTTATATTTATATTTAATTTTGTCTAAATTATGTAAATCTGTATACATAATCTAATATAAATGTATTTAAACGTGAATATAAAATACAAATGTATTTATATACGTTTGTGTGCAACAATAATATTATTAATTATTATATGATATGTGTATATATATGTACTAAATTAATTTATAATTAATATGGTATAATACTATATATATAAAATAATTATATAATATATATAAATTTATATATAATAAAATATTTATAATATAATATATATAATATAATTATATAAAATATATATGTATATTTATATTTAATTTTAATTTTTTCTATATTATATATATTTGTATACATAATATAATATAAATTTATTTATACAAAAATCTATAATAAAAATGTATTTAATATAATATATGTATAATATAAACCATAATAAAAATGTATAGTATTTATAAAACCATATATAAACATTATAAATTTGTATAAATATATTTATATTTACATTTATATTATGTATGTAATTATTTATATATATGTATATATGTATACATTTTTTTCATATTTATAAGTATTTATTTACAATATTTATATAATTTCTTTATATATATGTAGGTTATAATGTATTTAAATACATTTATATAATTTGTTTATGTAATATATATATGCAAACACATGCTCACACCTACATATATTTTAATTTTTTTGAATTTATATGAGATTCATTTTAGAAAATAAATAAAAATTTAGAGGGGGTTTAAAACCCCCTCTAATCAAAGGAATTTTCAGCAGTTCATAACCCCCATCAAATTTCATAAATTAGAGGGGGTTTTGAACCCCCTCTAATGTCATCAATTAGAGGGGGTTCAAAACCCCCTATAATTTCTTAAATTAGATGGGGTTAAAAACCCCCTCTAATTTCTTAAATTAGAAGGGGTTGAAAACCCCCTCTAATGTCATGAATTAGAGGGGGTTAAAAGCCCCCTATACTGTAATCAATTATAGGGGGTTCAAATCACCCTATAATTTCTTAAATTAGAAGGGGTTCAAAACCCCCTCTAATATAAGGGATCAGTGCCATTTCATGAACCCCTCTAATATATTAAATTAGAGGGGGTTGTGAACCCCCACTATTTATTTCAAAAAATAAATTATATATATATATATATATATATCCAAACAAATTTTATATATATTTAGCTCCTCTAAAATCCAACAGAATATATAACCCCACTAATTATTAAATTTGAAGTGGTTTTGATATAACCGGATCTAAAATCAAACCAAATATTAAAAAAACAATGCTAAAAATTTTAGAGGGGGTTATGAACCCCCTCTAAATTTGATGATTATAGGGGGATTGTCCATAATCCCTATCTAATTTTTATAAAAAAATAATTTAGAGGAGGTTCATAACCCCCTCTAAATTCGGTGATTAGAGGGGGTTGTGCAAAACCCCCTCTAATGTTACAGAAAATGAATTTAGAGGGGGTTGTGCAGAACCCCCTCTAATGTACTATTTTTTTGTAGTGAATAGGTATTGTTCAGTACTATAGCAGCTGGAACTATTCATCTGTTTGGGCTTTCGGGCCACTAGTTTGGTCCTCGAGTCCTTTAAGGCCTTCAGGCCACCCAAGGCCTTTGGGCTAGTAATGCTTTCGGGCCACCTCAAGGCCTTCAGACCACATGAAACTATTTTTAAATGGACTAGGAGAACTCTACAAGGAGCAAAATCCAGATGAGGATTTAGAGAAAGGAACATTCACCAGAGTAGAGCTAACAGATTTGGAAGAATGAGAGGGCATGTAAATTGCCATTGGGACCAGCCTGTGTATGCACAGGAATCTTAGACGAATATCCATGCGAAGGTAAAGAGATAACATCATTATGAAGACACTGGGGAGGATTAGTTCCAAGTAGTTATAATCTGGATGATTTCCTCTAAGACCTTTAGGTCATGTAATGCCACGAAGCCTATGATCCATGTAAGGGCTCCCCTTAAACCCTTAAAAGGTGGATTATCAAAAATGAATAAAAATAAAAGGCCTTTGGGCCATTAAAAGTTGGAGGGTTCTCATAAATCCATCCTCATTTTGAAAAATCCAAATGAGCAGAATGGCCTAATTGGGAATATCTAGAAAATTTTGTTAACCATGCATATTTGATTCATCTCATCATGCCTAAGATATTTCACTAATTGGAAACCTTGTTCCTTGTTTTTTTCATGACTGGAGGTATTGAAAACATCCTGATTCAAGATAATTTCTTCATATTCCATCATCTACTCTAGTAAATCATCTACAACTACAATAAATGAATGTCATAAGGAAATCTCACCTTCCTGATAGCTCCAATGGTAGGTGAAAAATATTATAGTTCCAGAGTACCATTGACATGGTATAATCTCGACCATGGAAACTTCCTGTGAGGATCTACAAGCATGGAATCCGATGAATCTTCATCTCTTGGTGAAGGATATTACTAAGATAGTAGCCCTCATCACTACAATCAATCACTTTGGGGCTTATCCCAAGAGAGTGACAACTGCCACCTTCAATATTTGATGAAGGTGGACCAGGAAACCAAATATGGATCCCTTTTAGTTCAGGTGGTGCTGGGGAGGAAACCTACCAACCGTCATCGCCAACATCATCCCACTAGTACCCACCAGTCACCAGTTGAGGCTACCACCCAACATGCTTCCACCTCTAAAGACCATGCATGGGCAACAAGGAAGGCTCATCGGGGGAGGAAGGAACTAGAAACCCAAGAGAGGGCTCATATCCATACTCTTTTTGATGATGCATGTCGGCATAAACTGACAAGAACCAGCAAGTAGGTTCATATCCCCACCGGCTCAAAAATAAGTCTACGAGAATATTCCCACACCAATAATGGGGTAGGTGTATATCCCCACCCCCATGCATGAATTCCATCAGCATAATCCAATAGTACAAGGAAGAAAAAAGTGGTTACATATCCCTGCTTCAATAAAATAAATTTTTCAATGTATAATAGAGACAGAAAATGTGCATGCTTATATCCCTCCACACACATTGCTAAAATGAAAATATATTTTAACAATATTTGAAGTGCTCTATTGGTATATTATGGAACTATTGTAGATAAAGGGGAAGGCACATACTCTTATCCCTATAGCCAAGGAAACTCAACACTCTAATCATTGTGAACAAGTGGTTGTACCAGTGCAAGCACACACTCTTGCTCCCATACATGAGAATTATCATTATATTCTAATAAAGGATGAGGTATCAGACTGGGATCATACTCTCGTTCTAACCGGGACTCACCAGGTGAGATCAGAACACACCTCATGATAGAGGACATGCCTATCAAAAAAGTCCGTCCAAATATTCCAAAGGCATAGGATCAGGCTCATATCCCAGTTTTTTCTAGGGCTCACCATGTGAGAGGGACACCATCCTTGGGAAAGGATCATATTCCTATCAAATAAGTTCATTGGAATACTCCATAGGTTCAGTATAGGTCATATATCCTCGTTATATTCAAGACTCACCAAGTGAGAATAGCAGAAGCCTTGGGACAGGCTCATATTCCTATCAGTGAATCTGTCTGGAATACTCTAGCAGATCACGGAAGCAAGGAAAAAATTCTTACTTTCACTGACAAACAACTGCACCAGCATAATTCCAAGGAAATACAGGAGGAGGCGCATATTCCTTCTCCCATTCCATAGGTCTATTGGCATATTCCAATGGGGGGATACATATTCAGACCAGGTTCATATTCCTATTACAATCTAGGATCACCAGGTTAGAATGGAACATCCTCAGGGAAAGCTCATACTTTTTCCCAAAAAGACCAACGACATATCTCAAAGGCTCAAGATCAGGCTCATACTCCCATCTTGACTGAGTCTCACCAAGTGAGAATGGAAGATGCCTCAAGACATGCTCATATTCCTATCAATAATGAGATCTCTTATTTTCATAGTCTAACAGCTTCTCAGAAGTGGTATCATACTCCCACAGCACCAGACGGTTATATAAAAGTTCTAGAAACTATCACATAGTAGGCTCATATCCCCGTACAATCCCAAAAGTTCGGTTGGCATATTCCAACCACGACACAGAATATGGCCCATATTACTAATCTACTCAATTCTAGTGTCCTTGAGGTTGTTTGAGAAACATTATCAATACCACGAGGGTCCTTCTACTCTTCAATTAAAGTGTAAGAAGAAGATATTCATTACCATGATAGTCCTTCGTATGGTAGTGTGGAGATGGATCGTAGGGGCTCTGCTTCTAACATCCACCGTGGTCAACCTCCCCATAGAAATATCTTACATGGACAAGGAAATCCTCCCCTTTCCCAAACACCTTTGTATAGAGAGGTGTTCAAAAATCTAAAACCTTCATATAGAGAGGTTCTTAAAAAATCAAAGTCAATTATATGTGGTTCCTCATCAACTTCCAGCAACACTTCACTCCTATCAGCAGGTGACCATAAAATCCATCTTCTATGGTCTAACTAGATATAGGTGTGTAAGTCTGATGAGGATGAGGATGAAATTTACATTTAGAGATATTTATCTAGAAAAAACCTCCCCATCATGTTATGAACCCTTAATACTTTTATCTATGAGGTCCCAGATGAGCTAGAAAAAGAGTACATTCTTTATTTATGCCAAAATATGTGGGATAATCATCAGTGACTAAAGGATTGATATCTCCCTTATCCAGGATGTGAGTTTCACCTTTAGACAATCAAGATACTATGTTTTCATCTTAGCCTGTTTGTTATCTCCATTAATTGAGATCCAAAAACTGGAAAAGCGTAGTGAAAATCTACAACACACTTGATGCCATTGCATCATGATGCTTCGACAACTGATCTCTAAATCCACGTCATGAATTAGTATTCTTGGATGGGGATATTATGGATCATTAAACTTTTCCACACTCCTGTAATAATAGAACCCATCAGATTCGATGTCCTGTAATTTTATAGCCTCAGGTAAAATCAGGGGATTGGGTAACACTCAGGCCAGTTGGTCACTACAATAGAATGACCCCACTTCAATGATGCCCAGAAATCATGAATGTAGGAAGAGGATAGCCAACATGACATCAAACTAGAGCCCTAAAATAAATAAGAACACATTCTGAACACAGATAATGAAGTTGCAATCATCCGTATAGCTTCCCATGAAGAATAATTCTCATCATGGGCTGTCATTGCACCCAGATCCCATGAAAGCATAGTCGTGCCACATCAAACGGTCCAAAATAGTAGCTAACATAGTAGCTATTCAAGATTGGAATCAGCCCCCCATACTAGGATAATATATACCACTGCCTCCACCCCATATATTGTTAGTTCTTGAGAGGATTCAGGACATATCCTCAATAGCCGTAAGTGAACCCCAGCCTACTGAGATAGGGGAATTTATATCTCAATTTCCATCTCTGGGTTCATCATCCTCTAAGAGGGTCTTAGAATAATAAGTGGTGATTCTAGATCACCCCCACCCCACTATTCTAGGGGAATTTATATCTTCATGTCCATCTCAGGAATCATCAAGTCCCCAAATAGAGTCATTGGATCCTCAACAACATGATAAATCAATGCCAATGGTGGCCCCAAATGACCCACACCCCACAAGAATGGGAGTATTTTTCATCATCATTATCACTATAGATAGAATAAATCTTTTCTAGGTTATGAGGGAAAAATAAATAGTCGGCATCCCACATGTTCCTCCTACTGTAAGACAAACCTATGTTGGTCGGGGATTGTTCAGAAATCATAACTGAAAACTAACTCAAAGTCACTATTAATAGGCCGATATGGGAGGAGCGTATGGAAAAGATGATTAGACACCATCGGGGTCAAAATCTAAAATTTCCCAACATGTACAAGGGTTAAAATAAAGACCCTTATGAAGGTAGTATAGAATCATCTTGTTGCATTGAAATTAATGGCACAACCACCATTTCCTAATATACCTCTGTGAATTTTTTCACTGTCAACATGGTAGACATTGATCAAGATGCAAATAAAGAGGGCTACAAAATAAAAAATGTACCCCAGGATGTGGGTGATTTGGATGCACTAAATGAGGTTGTGTTCACCCAAAACCAAAGAAGGCTTCAAAATTTGGCACTACCAAATAACAATTTTCCACCTCCTTAGCAGAATAATTTCAAATAAAAAGGGAAAGGTATAGCTACATCCCGATCACCGCCTATAATAAATGAAGTTCCTTATTTTTAGGAATATTTTTCACAATATGATAGTTAAATATGAGCTCTATGGAAACTAAATTAGGAGCTACTTAGGGGAAATATTCTCACTGGGTATCATCTCTAGCCAGAGATGAATATTATCCCTCCCATAGTTGATCCACCAGCAAGAGTGGTATATGAGAATCACATTGGCTATGGATATAGACATATGTTGGTCAGAGTAGAGTACTCAATAGGGGGGTAAATTGAGAATCTATTTAAAATTTCTATTTACAAATATTCCAGAAAGGTTCCCCTAATAAAGTTAAATACAGCCCTATTTAATTAAGGTTATACTGTTATGAAAGTTTGACTATTTAAATAACTTCTTAGGAGATTGATTAATTCTCAGTAATATTAATACTGGTTATTAACATTAATTTTGAAGCTATTATAATAAGTAAATACAATTATAACTTCTTTCCAAGATTTACTATCAAAGTAAATTTAGTGATTTTTGAATTATACAATAAAGCAGTAAAACAGAGAAGACTAAATTAAGTAACAAAATAGATATAAAACAAGTGGTTCAGTCTCAAGCTGAGACCTAATCCACTCCACTTGGTGATCACCTACCACCTAGTAGTTTATATAAACAATCTAGATACATATCCTGTATTGGGCTTTACAATAGTTCACAATACTGTCCAGGTCACACGACCTCTTCCACAGTTCTTCATGGGTACAAACTACAAGGCCACACAGGGACCTTTTCCACACTTATTTTTGGGTATACACGAGTGTAAAAAGATGTTTGAGAAAGGATATTTTATATATTTAAGTTTAATGTAGGAGAAAGTGTGTGTTATTATACAGATACACACACTACTCGAAAGATAAGGAAAATGATACACAATAGATCAAAGATGATGAGATAGGGTTAGAAGTGCTCTGAGTGTTTTTCTATACAGCTCTAGACTTATGAGATGAAACAAATGCAAAAATTGAGTCCTTTTATGGAAAACAGAGTATCGCAAGTCAGCTAGATCTAGCTTGTATTCTTCGTGGTATTGATTGTGTGAAGATGTCCTCAACTCTGGTATTTGAGTATTCTTCGTTTTTTCTTCAGCAATGTTAAGTTGCATATGTCGGTTCTTTTCTCAAGAAAGATCTATGTGTTTCTTTGTTTTCTTGATCACACCCGCTTGCATGCATGTTTTTTATCTAGGCCTCACTTCTCTTTTATTTTTAAGTGCATGTGTTGAAGCCGATAGGTTGCATGTATTCTGTACCTCATACCTCATATTGTCAGGTGACATGTCTACAAAGAAACATTAATTATGTCAGTGCATTTAAAAATTCAAATATTACCATTAGAAATTAAGTAGAGAGATGAAAAAATAGATTAATATATAGTTTCATAGTTTATTTGTAAATGGTTTCTCCATGAACCGGTGTCTTCTTGAAACGGTGTCTCAGGGTCATGGTGTGTCTGGTTGTGATGTGTCTGGTCATGGTGTCTAGTCATGGTGTCTGGTTCACAGTTTCTGGTCCATGGTGTTTCTGATTCACGGTGTGTCTGATTCATGGTGTTTGGTTCACGGTGTGTCAGATTCACGGTGTCTGGTCACAGTGTCTGGTTTACGGTGTGTCTGGTTCATGGTGTGTCTGGTCACGGTGTCTAGTTCCTTTGCCAGAAAAACATAACTGGTGGCAAACTCACGGTGTCTCGGACTTAGCCAAATATTTGTATTCATACTTAAGTAGTGATATTATTATAATGGATTAGACTTAATTATTCATCAAAGAAATCATTATAAAGTAAATCAAATATAGTGTACAGTAATCAGACTGAATGTATAGAAATTAAGATCTTGGATAGATTTACTTAAATCATAGGATACTAATCATATGTATATGATTTGAGACAGATTACAGGATTACCAGGCTTTACAGAATATATATGATTTTTGATTATTAAAACATGATTGATACATGAGGAGTCCAACAATCTCCCCCTTTTTGATAATCACAAATCATGTGTATTTAGAGTGTATGTTTCTCCAATATAAACTACATATTTCACTAACCTTACTTTGGGGATGCATATTTCTCCTCTTTTTCTTTAGTGTTCATATTTATCCCCCTTTTGGGATTATCAAAAAGAGTGAAGTAAGAAATGGTAAATAAAATATCATAATGCATTAGATAAAAAGTGTATCATTACAAATAGTAAACAGGAAAACAAATGCAACAAAATCCCTATAAAAAGATAATATTCATTTTTCTTCATCACTGGCTGGTCTTTTCTTTGCCATTAATAGCATCATTATAAGAAGAAGCCATAGGAGTATAGGTTGAAGTAGAAGAAGGGAGTGAATTGGTTGATAGAGAAGGTAAAGTAAGACCTTCAAAGACATAAGTGGCCAAGGTAGGAGTAGTAGAAGACCGAGGAAACTTTTGATCAAGGATTATAGGAAGGATCTAACTCAGGACTTGACTGATAGACATAGATGTGGAGGCTAGGTAAGAGGTGAAGGTAAGCAAACCAGATCTCAGAGGTGGAGCTTCAGGGGCCACAATGGCAGTACTTTGAACATGAAGATAAGGCCGCAGAAGCTTGATAAAGTCAGAAATGATTTCACCACCATACTACATGGCCTTTTTATAGTCATCCTTGTTTTCAAAAAACTTGTCTAACAATCTAGTGAACTCTGTGAACTTTTGGACTTGAGTCTTGAAAGCTTGGGTAACAGGAGGAATCCTTAGATTTTCCACAAGATACTTTAAGTGATTTGTCATGTCACTCTTAGAGAAGATCTGATTGAAGTAGAAGTCCACTTTCTTTGAAATTTCTTTTTGATAATCATTAGCAATCTTGGAATGTATTCTTACCAAATCAAGAACTCTGTCACTGTTCTTGATGACTTCAGAGAGAGATTATTTATTAAAACCACTAAGCATAGCCTGAAGTTCTTCTTTGACAATAGTTCTAAGAAGATCACTGTCTAAAGAAGGATGAGAAGATTTTACAGAGGCATTAGAATTAGTAAAAACCAAGTTAAGTTATTTCATTTGATTTATCACTTTATGAAGGAACCCCTTATACTCATCAGTTATCTTGTTAAGTCCAATAACAAGCTCACGCATCTCTTGAACAATTTGCTTATTCTGTTCAGGTACCTTATCAGCTAAGGAAGTCAAACGAGGTTGAAGTAGTGAGGCTACTTCCTGTGGGGTTTGAGTAAAAATATCCTCAATAGGATGAGAAACATGTTCTGGTCTTGCGTTTAGCACTCTTTTCATATTTTCAACCATACCTCTTAGAGTCCTTACTTCATCACTAAGAAGTTTATTCTCAACTCTAACTTCCTGAATCTCATGAAGCATCTTGGGTTGAATCTGCCAAATGATTTTCTCCAGAAACAGTGAAACATCTCTTTCACTCAAATTTGTTATAGGAGCTAGTTGGGTATTCAGGAGCTTTTCAACCCCAACCAAAAGGGTAGCTACAAATTCTTTTAGGCCATCCTTATTCACCAAGGTTGGAGGTTCTTGTAAAGGCTTAGAGATAGAAGTTGAGATAGGATCAGGTTTTTGGACAGAAATAGTTTCAGGATCAGATTCCATTTTCAACTAAAACATAGTAGAAATGTCAAGACCTTTTACTGAGACTTCCTATGAGTCATTCACATCATAGTAACTGGGATACTTATACCATGTGTCCACTGATCTTGGATCAATCGTATTTGGCACTTCAAAAGATTCCAAACTGGGGGGATGCTCCCCCTCAACAGGTGTATCTTCCTCAAGATTGAGATCTTTAGATCCTTGATCTATGTGCACGATTCCATCCTTGATTTCCTCAACCATTTCCTTTTGATCTAATTGAAAGGCTTTCTCTATTCTCTCTTCAGCAGAAAGAATGACTTTAGGAACAGCTTGTTCCTCTAGGAGTTCCTCAAGTGCAGCTTCTTGCATAACAAGGAGATCTTCTTCTATATTTTCTTCCACATCAACCTTTTAGATTACCTTAGCATATTAGTCTTCCTCAATAAGTTCCTCACTAGCAGTTTCTTGCACAAGAGACAGATTTTCTTCTATATGTACTTCTACAACTTCCTTTTATCTTTCAACAGCAACAGATTCTTCTTCAAAAGTGGGTTGTTCTTCCAAATCAACAACCTTTTCATGAATAGACACTTCTTTCTTAGTTAATTCATGAAGAATAGGTTAACTGTCTTCCTCATTCAGGATAGTTTCTGTTGTAGGAGCAATAGCCTCTTAGTCTTTTTCTTCTTTAGAATACTCTACAACTTCATCTGGTTCCAAACCAGGATCAAAAATACCTTTAGGTCTAGAAGAGTGTTCCACTAGATTAAACTTTTCATAGACTCTATCATTATCTTCCACCCATTCCTTTTTCCAAGTATTCCAATTCAATTTCATTATCTTTATAATAAATTTTGGAAGACATAACTCATAATCCATGAAAAATTCTTCATTTGGTCCAACAAATCCTTTTGCATGGATCATTGCTGAGATAAGATGAGAATAAAATAGAGAGGTTGACTTAGAGGTGGTTCTGATCAACTCACACATATGGTGTATAACATACTTTCAAAGATTGATCTTATGTCTATTCTTCATGAGATGTATCAAAAATACATCCTAATATTTGAGTAGAGTGAAGTCACCTTTTCTAGGGCTAATCAAATTCTGAATAAACTTGAACAGAAGTCTATATTCTCTATCTAGCTCGGCAGCGATGGCTCTCCTCTTGGTTCCATTTCCAGTTAAACTCCTCAAAACATTTTCTAAAACAAATAATTCACTTGTAGGTGGAGGACCTCTCTAGTAGTCCTCACAAATACCTTCATGAGGTATCCTAAGGAATTCAGCCCATAAACTCGAAGAAAAAGTGCATCTATGGCCATTTATCCAACTTCATACAACATAACCAACTTTAGAATCAAAAGAAAATTGTACATACTGATAAAATTGTTCAACTAGCTTCGGGTAGATAGGCTTATCCTCCTTGGTAAACCAATCTAGGAAACCTTGCTCTATTATCACTTTCAACACCAAATACTTACTCGTCAGAAGCCACTTAGGGCATATCTCTTTCAAAGGTACTATTATTCGGTTTACTAGATTTGGATTCAGAGGACCCTTAGGTTCTAACTTAGGCATGATCTTCCTCTTCTTCTTTGAACTATGTTTCTTAGGAGTTGACGACGAAGGAAATTTCATCCTAGGAATTCACCGAAGGTTTGAGAGAGAGAAGGGTTGAAGAGGGGTTATGATATGAGAGAATAGAAGAGAGCTCAAGTGAAGAACGAGTGAAACTTCTTTTATTTTATCATTTAAGAATACCTATCGTCGCAAAAACAAAAACATGGGAAATTAAAAGGGTAAAATAATGAAATACCATGATACAGATTCTAATTTATAAATAAAAAAATAAGGAATATTTATGGTGATACAATAACTGACTCTCACGGTGAGATAGTAACAGGCATTTACAGTGAGACCGTAATCAATTTTCATGGTGGGATCATAACAGTGTGATTTATGGATTGTGCGACTGTATTGTTTGAGACAGTAAGTATCATACAGTAAGCAAGGAAGAGTAATTATGAGATAGTAAACATGAAATAGTAAGTCTTAGGACAGTAAGATATGAAATAGTAAGATATGTAATAATAAGATATGAAAAAGTAAGATATGAATCAGTAAAATATAAACTTAAGTTTTATCATTCCCAATTCATGTATTATGTAATTTATTCTTTCATAATTTAATGGTTTGGTGAATATATTATCAAGCTGATATTCAGTTCCAATGGATTCCAAAGTGATATCTCCTTTTTGATAATGATCTCTCAAAAATTGATGTTTTACATCAATATGCTTTATCCTAGAGTGTGAAACGGGATTTTTAGAGATGTTAATAGCACTTGTATTGTCACAATTTATAGGTACATGCCTGAATTGATATCCATAATATAGTAATGTGTGTTTCATCCACAAAATTTGTGCACAGCAACTACCAGCAGCTATGTATTCAGCTTCTGTAGTAGATAATGCACCAAAGTTTTGTTTCCTACTACACCATGATACTAGTGACTTGCCTAAAAAGTGACATGTTCTAGAGGTGATTTTTCTATCTAACTTACAGCCACTGAAGTCAACATCATAATAATTAACTAATTCAAATGATTGTTCTCTAGGATAGAACCGTCCTAGATTGGGTGTATGCTTGAGGTATTTGAAAATTCTCTTAATATCATTTAAGTGAGATTCCTTAGTATTTTCTTGAAAATGAGCACACATACACACACTAAACATAATGTCGGGTTAACTAGTAATTAAGTAGAGTAAGATTCCAATCATTCCTCTGTAAGTGGTTTGATCAACAGATTTTACATCTTCATCAAGATCCAACTTACACGCAGTACTCATTGGAGTGTCACTACTTTTAGTGCTATCCAAACCAAAATATTTTATAAGATCTCTAGTATATTTTATTTGATTTAAAATAATATCATCATTATTTTGAAAGATTTTAAATCCAAGAAAGAATTTTAGTTCACCCATTAAATTCATTTCAAATGTGTTTTTCATCATTTTATAAAAATCAATACATAAATAATTTCTTAAAGATCCAAAGATAATTTCATCTACATATATTTGAACAACTAAAACATCATTGGAAATACATTTTATAAAAAGGGTAGGATCGGCTATTCCTTTTTCAAAACCTTTGGAAATAATAAAAGTACTTAATCTATCATACCAAGCTCTTGGGGCTTGTTTTAAACCATATAAAGCTTTTGATAAATTAAAAATATGATTTGTAAAATAAGGGTTTGTAAAACCAGGGGGTTGTTCAACAAAGACATCCTCATCTATATACCTGTTTAGGAATGCACTCTTATCATCCATTTGATATAGTTTGAAATTCAGATGTGTTGCATAAGCAAGCAGAATTCTGGTGGATTCAAGTCTAGATACTGGTGAAAATTTCTCTTTATAGTCAATTACTTCTTCTTGAATTTAGCCTTGTGCAACCAATCTAGCCTTGTTTTTAACTATGTTACCAGTTTCATCTACCTTATTTCTAAACACCCATTTAGTCCCTATGATGAATGTGTCTTTGGGTCTTTCAACAAGTTTACAAACTTTGTTCCTTTCAAACTGATTAAGTTCTTCTTGCATATCTATCACCCAAAATTTATCATTGATAGCATCATTAATGTTTTTATATTCTAGTTGTGACAAGAAGACTTGATGTTCAAACTGATTTCTAAGAGAAGCTCTAGTTTGAGTTCCTTTGTCTAATTCTCCTACAACAGCATATAAGGGATGGTTTTTAAGAGTTATAATGGCTCTAGAAAAGGAAGGACAAGTGATTTTAGTTTCATCAATAGGTTTAGGCTCATTGTGAGTTGAGTCTAAGAAATTTCTAGAACTAGAAGTTTTCACATATTCTTTCACAAAATGGTTTGAAAATTTTGAATTAATGTCTAGATTTGAAACATCATCCTCCAGATTCTCTTGAGTGGTCTTAGGCTCATGGGGATTTGTTTCATCGAATTTGACATGGACAGATTCTTCCACACATTTAGTTCTTTTATTAAACACTCTATAGGCTTTACTAGAGATGGAATATCTTAAAAATATTCCTTCATCACTCATGGATGAAAATTTTTCAAGATTTTCCTTAGTATTAAGGATATAGACTTTGAAACCAAAAACTTTGAAGTAGCTAACTTTGGGTTTTATATTGTTCCATAACTCATAAGAATTTTCTTAAAAACAGGTCTAATAAATACTCTATTGATTATGTAGCATGTTGTATTTATAGCTTCAGCCCAAAAATAAACAGGTAGGTCATACTCACTAAGCATGGTTCTAGCAATCTCTTGTAGGGTTCTATTTCTTCTTTCTATAACTCTATTTTGTTGAGGTATTCTAGGGGCAGATAAATTATGACTATAGACATTTTGTGAGAAAAAGGATTCAAACTCTTGGTTTTCAAACTCACATCCATGATCACTTCTCAAGGTCTTAAGTCTAAGTCCACTAAAATTTTCTGCAGACTTGGAGTATTTAATTAAGTAATAGATCTAGAAAGTATACCCAAGTGTATCTAGAGAAATCATCTACAAGAACATAAACATAGTGCTTCCCTTTTAAACTAGAAACTCTAGATGGCCCAAACAAATCCATGTGAACCATTTTGAGAGGTTGAGAAGTTGACACTTCTTTCTTTCATTTAAAGTAAATTTTGTGTTGCTTTCCCTTTTGATAGGAATTACACACTTTATCATTTGGAAACTCAAGTTTGGGTAGGTCTTTGACCCATCCTTTTCTAGTCAGCTTTCTAAGGGAGTGAGTGTTACAGTGTCCTAGTATCATATTCCAAATCCAAAACTCTTTGTGAAATATACTTAAACATGAATCATTTTGAGAAGCTAAAGAATCTAAGTTAACAGAATAAACATTTTCATTTCTTAATGCAGAAAACACTAATTCGTCTTTAGAATTGAAAACATTGCAACCATAATTTTCAAATTTTACATGAAATCCATCACCACATAATTGTGAAATACTAAGCAGATTATATTTCAATCCATCAAAAAATAGTACTTTAGAAATTAAAACTGGGTTAGAGTTACCGATTTGGTTGAGGCCAATAATCTTTCCTTTGGCATTGTCACCAAAAGTGACATTTCCTCCATCAATTTTTATCAAATTCTTGAAGCATGAGTAGTCTCCTATCATGTTTCTTGAACACCCACTATCCAAGTACCATAAGCTCTTACAGGAACTCTTTAATTAGCTTTCTTACACAATGATCAAGTAAAAACAGATTTTGGTACCCATACTTGTTTGGGTCCAGTAATATTAGTGATAGGTGATTTGGGAACCCATATTTGGCTCATAGGTTTCCTATAATCATTATGTAAAGTATTTAAAAAATAAACTCTATTTGGTCTAGAAAAACATGAAACAGTCGAGAGTGTATCATAATTTGAACTAGTTGATTTGTTTCTAGAACTGGGAGTAAAGTTGTATGCCCTATATTTAGAAACGAAGTTTTTTCTTCCAAAATTTCTTTTTCCAGGTTGATAGCTAATGCTAGTAGTATATTTAGGGGAAATCTATTTACCTAGAATATAAATAAGATTAGTTTTCCCATTGGTAAAATTTTCTAATTCTTTCTTCAATTGCTCATTAGACATTTTTAATTCATTGTTCTCCTTGAGCAGTTTAGCATTTTTTTATATTCCAGTTGTGAGTTCAAATTTATCAGTCACAGTAAGAGTATATTGTTTCTTCAAAGATTTATATTTATCTTTTAGTTTATTGCATGTCTCTTCAAGAATATTTCAGTATTCAAACATATCTTCATTAGAAATATTTTCATATTCACTCGCATCTCCAAAATAGTATGAATTATGTACAGGAGAGTCCAGGTTTAACTTAGATGTGTTTTTCATAAAACACATATTGGTTTTGTTAGCCTGTTTATCATGTGAAGATTCTAAGTCACTTGAACTATCCTCAGAAGCACTCCATGTTGCTTTCATTTAATTTTTATACTTTCTGTCTTTGCCCTCAAATTTCTTTTTGTACTTGATCTTTGTATAGTCAGCCTTGATATGTCCTTTGTGCTTACATTCATAACAGACAATCTCATCAGTATTGTCACTTCTTTTCCAATCCTTATTCCAACTTCCTTTTTTATTATATTTTCCCTTGAAGTTAGGATTTCTAAAAAAGTTCTTCTTCTTGTAAAATATCTCAAATCTTATGGCTAATTTATCCATCTCCTCATCACTATCAGGTGATTAATGTTCACTACTGGAACTCTCTACAAAAACTTCCAATTTCCCTTTTTCTTTGTGTTTAGAGGTGGTGTTTTTGAACGCAACTGATTTTCTTTTGGGTTCATCCTCCTCTTCCTTGTTGACTTTTATCTCCTCTTCATACATCATTAGTTTTCTAATGAGTTCTTTTACAGGTAGCTTACTGATGTCGGATGATTCTCTAATAGAGACAGAGGTTCCTCTCCATCTGTTAGGTAGGAATCTGAGAATTCTCATGATCTGTTCCTTAGTATTGACTTCTCTTCCAAGAGAAATCATTGTGTTGAAAATTTCATTAAACCTGAGATACATGTAAAAAATAGTCTCATTAGGTTTCATTTTAAATTTATCATATTTAATAGTATAGGTATTAAGTCTCATTTCTTTCACACTAGATGTTCCTTCATGTAAAATAGATAAGGTATCCCAAATTTCATGAGTAGTTTTACAAGAAGAGATTCTATTAAATTCCTCATCTCCTAAAGAATAGTATAAAGCATTCATATCTTTGCAATTGTTATTGTAGACAGTTTTGGTAGGTTCATCCCAAGTGATTATATCGGTAGCAGGAATCTTATATTCATCTATAATTGAAGACCAAATTTCAAAACCCATACTTTCTAAATGCATTTTCATTTTGATTTTCCATTGAGCATAATTGGTTCCATTAAAGAATGGTGGTTTGTCGGTTGCATCACCTTCCAATCTATTATCCATAATAAAGAAATAACTTAAAAGATCTAGAAATTTGGAATTAACATAAATTTATAGATCTTTAAAGTAAAACTACAATCACAGTTGAATAAGGTTAAAAACAGAGTCTTAATAGGATTAACAAGCAAGGCTCTGATACCAAATGTTGGTCGGAGTAGAGTACGCAATATGGGGGTGAATTGAGTATCTGTTTAAAATTTCTATTTAAAAATATTCTTGAAAGGTTTCCCCAATAAAGTTAAATACAGCCCTAGTTAATCAAGGTTATATTGTTATAAAAGTTTTACTATTTAAATAACTTCTTATAAGATTGATTAATTTTCTGTAATATTAATAATGGTTATTAACATTACTTTTAAAGATATTATAATAAGGAAATACAATTATAACTTCTTTCCAAGATTAACTATCAAAGTAAATTTAGTTATTTCTGAATTATACAATAAAGCAGTAAAATAGAGAAGACTAAATTAAGTAACACAGCAGATATAAAACAAGTGGTTCAGTCTCAATCCGAGACCTAATACACTCCACTTGATGACCACCTGACACCAATAAATTTATATAAATAAACTAGATACACAGTCTGTATCGGGCTTTACAACAGTGCACAAGACTGTCAAGTCACATGACCTCTTCCATAATTCTTCATGGGTAAAAACTACCAGGCCACACAGGGACCTCTTCCACACTTATCTATGGGTATACACAAGTATAAAAATATGTTTGAGAAAGGATATCTTATATCCTTAAGTTTAACACAGGAGACAGTGTGTGTTATTATACAGATACACACACTGCTTGAAAGATAAGAAAAATGATAAACAACAGATCAAAGATGATGAGATAGGGTTAGAAGTGCTCTGAGTATTTTTCTATGCAACTCTGGACTTTTGAGATGAAACAGATGTAGAAATCAAGTCCTCATATGGAAAATAGAGTATCAAAAGTCAGCTAGATCTTGACCTTGTTCTTCATGGTGTTGAACATGTGAAGATGTCCTCAACTCTGGGATTTGAGTATGCTTCGTGTGTTCTTCAGCAGTGTCAAGTTTCATGTGTTGGTTATTTTCTCAATAAATCTCTAAGTGTTTCTTTGTTGTCGTGCTCACACCTTCTTGCATGTGTGTTTTTTATCTGGGTTACACTTCTATTTTATTTTGGAGTGCATGTGTTAAATCTGATAGGTTGAATGTATTCTACACCTCGTACATTGTATTGTCAGGTGACATGTCTACAAAGAAACATTAATTATGTCAGTGCATTTAAAACTTCAAATATTACCATTAGAAATTAAATAGAGAGATGACAAAACAGATTAAGAAATGGTGTCATAGTTTATTTGTAAATGGTGTCTCCATGAACCAGTGTCTTCTTGAAATGGTGTCTCATGGTCACAGTGTGTCTGGTTGCGGTGTATCTAGTCATGGTGTCTGGTTCACAGTTTTTGGTTCACGGACTATCTGATTCACAGTGTCTGGTTCACGATGTGTCTAATTCACAGTGTATGGTTCATGGTGTGTCTGATTCATGGTTTTTGATCATAGTGTCTAGTTCACAGTGTGTCTGGTTCACGGTGTGTCTGGTTCATGGTGTGTCTGGTCACGGTGTCTGGTTCCTTTGCCAGAAAAACATAACTGGTGGAAAACTCACAGTGTCTCAGACTTAGCCAAATATTTGTATTCATACTTAAGCAGTGATATTCATAGAATGGATTAGACTTAATCATTCATCAAAGAAATATTTATAAAGTAAATAAAATATAGTGTATAGTAATCAGATTGAATGTATAGTAATTAAGATCTTGGATAGCTTTACTTAAAGCATAGGATACTAATCATCTGTATATGATTTGAGATAGATTACAGGATTACTAGGCTTTAAAGAATATATATGATTTGTGATTATTATAACATGATTGATATATGAGGAGTCCAACAAAATCCATTCCACATAAATGAGGAAGTCGAAAATGATCATGACTTCCCTCTATTGTGGAAACAACCTATCCCTCATCAGGGTAATCATTCAACCATAGGGTGAATTTAGAATCAATGGGAAATAAAGGAGGAACCACCTCATCGGTTCCCACCCACTCCCTATGGATGGGTGGTGTCTTATACAGCAGTTCCCCTGGAGTTACTTAATGTCATTGAGTCCCTGGATACTCGAATAGAAGCCATGGAAGGGCGACGTGCACCTATGCAGCCTAAAAGGAATCCATATCCTGAATGGGTGGAAAATTCTCCACCTCCAAACAACATTGAAAACCCTACCTTCTCTACCATTAATAGTTAAGGAAACACTGAACAACATCTCACACACTTCTTATCTTAATGTGGGCCGATGATAGTCCCTCGAGATCAATATAAGGAAACAAACCTAAGGTGTTTTATACAGACAATGATAGGGCCAACCTTTGTGTGGTATAGTAGTTTTCTAGTAGGATTCGTTATAGTATTGGAAGACCTTCTTCTTCAGTTACTTTATTATTTTAGCTCAACATTATGTGAAATGGCGATCTTTGATCTTCCAAACTTAAAACAATGCAAGAAAAAGAGGGTGCCTGGTTTCATAGAAAGATGGAAAGTTTTAACCTATTCTTTCAGCATCCCTCTCTCTCGAAGAAGCTATTGGAGATCTGTGCTGATAATATTAGGGATGAGTTTCAGATACCTATGATCCCCATCAAATATCTAGGTGGGTTGTGAGAGTTTAATAAAATAGCATAAAATCTTGAGGAGTCTGTTCAATGAACCTGATACAAGTCTTAACTCATTCTCGCAACATAAGTGAAAAATCCATATATATTATAAGATGTATTTTTCACCCTCAATCCAGTAGCATAGCCCATCCAGGTACCTAGGAAGGCTCCAAACCTCCCTGCACCTTCTATCTAGTGGTGAAAACTACAGTATCTCCCTTATCCAAAAGCACAGAGAAATTAGGGTCTCTTGGGATTTGAGGAATGGATGAACAAAGTATACTCCTTTTGAAATGAAAAAGTCCCTAGTTATTTTTTGATAGCCATGGATAATAACCTGCTCAAGCTTCCATAGACTAGAAGTCCTAATGAAGTCAACCTCACCGACCATCCTCACAACTGCCCTTACCATAGAAGGATGGGTCATAATATCCAGGATTGATTCATCTTTAAAGATGTCCTTCAAGGCATGGTCTACTTTGAAAAGGTGGCCCTAGACAACTACCAAAAGTAGATGGTTTGCAAAACTATCATCTATTCAGAATAAGGGGGTGGTTTTTATAAAGTTCCAACCAAGCATGTCAACAAATTTGACAATTGGATGACTCAAAAAATAGTTGATCAAGATCGTCCCACTATGAAAGAACATTTTCACAAACTCACAATATCTACACCACCTAAGAAAAAGACATCAAAAGTGCCTCCCAAAGTTGGGTGTGACCACCAAAAGTAGGAATAAATAGAGGAGGAAGAGTCATATTATACTATAAAGAAATCTCTAACTCTTGTAGATTTTCTCCCTACAACATCTATTGAATGGTAACCACCCCACCAAATGGAATCCTCATCAAATGAAGAGATCATATTTAGTTATATCAACATTATAAACTTGGTATACCCCTTCTTTGATGATGAATATTCTCCTAAATATGGTTTTCCCACACATAATAATGGAACAGGAGACCACGTACACCAAAACCAAGGATACAAGGGACAACATAGACGTGGTCAGACTCAATATTCTATTCATATCTCCATGGAGTACATATATGTAGTTGAGACTCATAGTAAAGTACTCCAGTAGGCTCAAAAGAGGCAAGGAGGTGCCTCATAGCCCTCCAATAGTTCCTCACATCCAATTGTATTTCATGAATACTTAGAAGGGGTTCAATATGATTAAACCAAGAAATGCGGAAGGCTAGCACGATCTACACCATTGGAATCAGATATTCCCTCAACTTTTACACAAACACTAGGCCCATCCATCTCAAATTTCTCAACTCCTGAACTGCATGCCCAGGAGTAGCCTCGTGTCAAGAAGCACTGACCTATGGCACAAAATAATGATGTTCTAAAACATCTAGTTGTAGTCCCATCCAAGCTCTCAATCCTAGATGCACTCCACCTTTCAAAAGAACTCATATATACACTTCTGGAGCCCATAAAAATCCAAGACAAAAGTTTCTACAACCGAGGTATATTAACTAGAGACAATGTCCTCATAATTTCATGTTATAATCTCATTCACTGATCAATATCATGAAGAGGCCATCCAAGGGCACATCAAGACCCTATATGTTTCAGGAAGACTCAATAATGTCAATTTCCAAAGGGTTCTGATTGATAATGAATCTAAAATCAATCTCATCCCAGTTTGAACTCTCTGACAATTAGGATATGGTGAAGGGAACTTATCTCCTGAAAATCTGACCATTTAGGAGTATGATAAGCATGAGAAAAAACCTCTTAGAAAGATCAAACTTGAATCCCAATTTGGAAAACTCACATATGATTCTAAGTTCATGGTTATTCAGTAATACACCACATATAATTTCCTGCACATAAGGTCTCATCTCTATAGCCACTTGGCAGTACCATCAACATTCCATCAATATCTGAAGTACCCCATCAATGGAAAGGTCGGTATACTACATGGTGATAGTTCCCCCTTCGAAAATTGTGAATCCACATATGTTGATGTATATTTCTACAATAATGGTGGTAATAAACTAATAGCAGATGATGATATATAGGTTACAGCTCTCAATGGCTTGGGGACCACCATTTTGAATCCCTGGAGTATGCTCGATGGCGATTATGTGCTCGCCATAAACATGGTCAAAGTAGCAGATCTAATCCTAGAGGTTTAAGCCCCCTATCCTCAGTGAAAATGTAAAAGATAATCAGCTCTGAAATCTCTCTGTGATGACTTAGATATAAAGGGATGATCATGTATCTTCTTGTATCCTCCCTCACCTTGATAGTGATTGATAAGCCCCTATATTTTCACTTTCACCTGATAATGTCTCCACAAACTCCAAAATGGAAGAGGAAGAGGATGGTCTCGGGAACTCCCCTCTATAATTCAAGGAAGGATCCTTCACCACCATAGATGAGATCAAGAAAATAAATCTGGGAATATAAGAGGAATCTTTTCCTACTCTGATTAGTTCCACGATGCCCCTATAGTAGTAAGATATGTACATTGCATTTTTAAAGTAGCACCGATATGTGTTCACATGGAACTATACAGAAATTCCTGGACTAAATCTAGATATGGATTCACACCATATTAGATTGCCTAATGAGCATAGAGGCTCCAAACAGGTAGCTAGGAGGATTCACCCCTCTCATGCCACTAATTTAGAGGTAGAATTTGACAAGTTGATCAAAACCAACTTTTTCCAAAAAAGTAAAATACCCGATATGGCTTGGCAGCATTGTCCCTTTCAAGAAAAACAATAGGAAGATTGGGGTTTGCATTGATTTTGAAGACCTTAATTGGAATTTCTCAAAGAAAAATTTTCCATTGTCAATCATAGAAATCTTTATTGATGCAACTTCAAGCTTCCAAGACCTTTCCTTTTTGGACGGGTACTCAGGGTACAATCAGATCAATATAGACCCTGAAGATGAAGAAGCCACTGCCTTTAGAGCACCTCAAGGGATATTTTCTATTAGTTCATTCCCTTTGGAATAAACAACACTTGATCCACATATCATCACACTATTCATTACGTCTTTAATCCATTATTGGTAAGGATAGCTAAGTGTTATGTTGATGACCTGGTTGTTAAATCCTGATAGTGATGTGATCACTTCACAGATCTCCAAACAATCTTTGTAAAGCTATGATAGCATAATTTAAATATGAATCCGCTGGATTTTTCTTTTGGGGTAACATTAGGAAATTTTCTTTCCTTTGTGGTATTCCATCATGGTATTGAGGTTGATTCGGAGAAAACTAGTGCTATTTTATCAATGTCACCCCCCCTAAATATCAAATAACTTAGGGGACTCTAAGGTTACCTTTCCTACATTTGAAAATTCATATCCAACTTAGTCAGAAAAGATCTCCCCTTCACCAGGATAATGAAGAAGGGAATAGCCTATCAATGGGATGATGACTGTCAAAAATCCTTCAAAAGTCTCAAGAAGTATTTGCTACACCCATTGGTTTTGATGCCTCTAGTGGAAGGGAGTCCACTCATCTTATATGTGGACACCATGGAAGGCTCACTGGGTGCCCTCTTCGCATAGAAAAATGATGCAGGAAGTGATAATAGACTTTACTACCTCATCAGGATGATACTAGGTACTTAGACCAGATATTCTAATGTTGAAAAGAAATGAATTTCACTTATCTTTGTGGTGAAAAAGATGAGACGTTACTTATAGGACCATGAATTCAACCCGACCTCTTATATTGATCCTCTCAAGTACATCCTTGGTCACCCTATATTGACTGGGTGCTTGGCTCGGTGGGTGTTTGAGCTCCCAAATGAAGAGGTATTCTATGCTCATGACACTTCCCAAACATGGGATATGTACTTTTATAGCACCTCCTGAAGTCCTGTCAGCATAAGGATGGAAAACCTAAAGCTTAGTCAGGTTGTTCTAGTGATTGTATTTGTCACTCCAAACAAAGAAATTTTCCCTATTCTTTCTCACTGTCTAAAGGCTACACAAATAATGAGGCTGATTACTAAGCCATCATCACTGAAATAAAACTACACATGGCCTACCTGAATATCAAAGGGGGCTTGGAATTGGTGATAAATAAAATCAATGGAGAATATGCCATTAAAAAGTAATAATTATCCCCTATCACTAGATTTATCAAGGGATTGATGACAGGGTTCCCTTTTGGTCCCACATTGAATCACATTACCCAATCATAGAATGCTTGAACTGATGTACTGGCTAATACAGTTGTCATCCTACCTAAGCCTGATCAAGAGGAAGAAATCTTCCATATCACACATCAAATAATGGTCTTATCAATATTCGTATATGATATGGAAGAAATCAATTAAGAATGCACTGCCCCATATCATGATGAACCAATGACCACTTCTAGATGGATGGGGACCATAGTTGGTTATCTCCAATATAGGATTCTCCTAAAAAATCATGTTGTAAGGGAATAAATTTGGCGATAGGAAGAAAACTTCACTCTGCAGGATGGTCCAAATGAGAAAAAATTCATTTACAAATGTGGATTTTATGGAATCCTCCTATGTTTCATAGTATAATAAAAAATTTATGCCATCATGGAAGAAGTCCATGCAGGCTCCTGAAGCACCCATCAATATGTAACCATGATCTCCCACCAAATCAGGAGGTTGGAGTATTGTTGGAAAACCATGATATAGGACTGCGTGGAATTCACTAAGAAATTTCATGCTTTCCAAATTCATGAAAACTTTATCCATCAGCCCTCAGGATTTCTATATACAGCTAAATATTCCTATTTTTTCTATTTTGGGGATGGATGTTGTGGGGCCATATCCTTAAGCCACATCTAAGCAGTTCAAGTACATCCTTACTACTACCAAATTCTTTTCCAAATGGGATGAGGCAATACCCATCAAGGAAGTCAAAATTAAGAATATCATAAACCTCATAAAGTCCCATATCATCACCAGGTTTGGGATCCCTCACACAATTTTGATGGACAATGGCACCAATTTCTATTCCACAAAGTTGAGGAATTTGTACCAGGAGTACAATATCGAGTCCAATCACTCATCCCACTATCATGCGGTGACAAAGGAATAGATAGAGGGCTTAAATAATACTCTATCAAATATAATAGAGAATATGGTGAATAAGGATAAGAAGTCTTGTCCAGATAAACTCCTCCATGATTTATGGGCCAATCAAACCACTACACGTACCGCCACATAGGAAATTCCATACTCATTGGTGTACGAGACCAAGGAAGTATTACCCATAGAGGTCCAGTTGTCTTCACTCCAAATAGCCATTTATGGGAAGCTCTCAGATGATGAAAAATAAAAAAAGTAGCTGGAAGAATTGGAATGTATAGATGAGAATAGATTGTGCACATTCCACAACCTAGAGGTCCATAAAAATTGTATAGCATAGTACTTTAATAAAATAGTTTGGATTCATTCATTCCTCCAAGGAGAAATGGTACTAGCTCTCATAACCCCAATGATACAGGGAAATAATCCCCCAAAATTGGAACCCAAGTAGAAATGACCTTATTTAATACATATGGTTTATTATTCTCTAAACACCATGGATGGAGATCATTTCACACCACCCACCAATGAAAGATTTATCAATAAATACTTTTTATAAGTTGTCATCAACTGTAACACCCTGACCCCAGAAACCCAGAGTCAGTGCATTATTTTAATATATTGGCATGATTACAAGGAATCATGCCCCGAAAGACCGATCAGTTTAGTAGTCTTGGAAAATATATTACATACATGAACGTTACATTACACATTATAAAATAAAACACAACATAAATGATCCTTTGAAAAAACCATTAATCCCCTAGCTTAACCCTGCTTATCAATTATAATACACTTTTTAGAATCCTGGGAAAATAAAACATAAGAAAGGGGTGAGCTTAGATGCTCAGTAAGGACAACAATATAGCAGAAACTTTCATAAATAAGAATAAACATTTAAGGCAATGTATGAGACTAAAACAAAAGCCTTTTAAACTTAAACTTTAGCATAATATGTCAAAGATAAATCAAATAATTCCATTTACTTATTCAAATGGATATTCTACTAGTATAATAATCACATGCAATATCAATATCCAATTTCATAATGATGGAATGCATAATTCCATACTTCATAACCACATAGTCAAGGCCTCAGGCCAAGACTACAAATAAGATTTTTTCAAGGCCTTGTTCCAAGATACTATTTTATCTCATGAGACCTACCGATGCATCGAGGAGCTATAGAGGGCTCCACCCATCACTTACTAAGTCCAATTCATTCCTCATATGAAAAGGTTTAAACCTAACATAAACATTCTTATTAAAACTAGCATGCGAAATGTCAATACTTTATCCATAAACCATGAATGGTATAAAAATAACACATCCACAGTCAAACATATCACAAAACCATTAATACAATATGGAATATTTGTATCATAATAAATCAACCTTGATCAAGAATAATATCTCGTAAAGAATGTTGACATAGTTTAAAATGATCAGTAAAAATATTTTAGAGAAATATCCATTTTTCATGAAATAGTTTAAAATTAATATAAAGGAAGTAATTTAAAAGGTATTTTTGAATAAAATTTTCCCATACCACTTTGAAACTTTTGAAATAAATTAACATTTTAAAACATTCAAGTCCATATGAATAAATCCATAAAACCATTTTGAAAACATGGATATTAATGAGAAAGGTTTAGAAGAATAAATATTTAAAACATTTAAAATGATGTATTAGTAAAAGATTACCTTAAAAAGAATAACTTTTAAAACTCTTTTATTAAACATGGACATGGATAATAAATATTTCCTAGTATATACTCACGTAAAAACAACCTTGGATAATAAAGAGATTGTGAAATTAACCCTTACCTTGCACTTTCCTTTGGTCGAGGGTACGTTTAAACTCCTGTATAATGACCATAGTATGTTATTAAATTATAACAGAACTATATTAATATTTATTATATCATACATGATTCATTTATGACTTTATACTACCCATAATTATTTCCATGTTAAATTAACATTTTGGGTAATAATCGCTTTCTTTATCGTACATGTTTTAACATGTTATTCTTGATCGTATCATTTAAATAATGATTTAAATACTTAAACAATATAAACATTGATTTATATATCATATATATTTAGAATATAAATATTTATAATAGATAGATATATTAAATGGAAGGCACCGTTTATGGATACGGTAGGCCGTATGTACGCATAAATGTTGTTTCCATTTTCATATCGTATTGAACGGAAGTGAATAAGATATATATAAGTACATAGATACATATATATATATATATAGTAGCATTATTATTTCATATATTACTTACTTATTAATAATATATATTTTTATAATCATCGTTGAATGGTGAACATGGGAATGAATCTCATCGCGTCGTGGAGACGGTAATCCGTACGTACGCACGAGCTACAATATCATTATATTGATGGTGAAATAGTATGTAATTGGATGGTATATAATATATAAATAATAATTAACATGTTATATTTATTATTTAAATCAGTTATACTCATTATTATACTCATCCAAATAATTAAGTGTTTAAATAACAAACTACACCATGACGTGGAGACAGTAAGTCGTACGTACGCACGTATGGTGACTTTGTCATTTATAGGATGGATAGAATAATTAATATGGTTGTACCATATTTATAATAAAATCACATTATGTAGGATTTACTGGATTTATTATTTTGTTATGGAAACAACAAATAAAGAGGAAGTGGAAGAAGAAAAGAACTTGAAAGATGGTGGTGAAATTATTACCTCTTCTTCGGGTGTTTCCTTTTGAATTGATCAAAATGGCTCCCTAGGTTGGCTTTATGATCAAAGTAATGACTCTAGGTTGATTTGAGGAAAGTTTTGAGGATATTTGGTTTGGGTTTGTCTGATCCAAAATGGCTTTGGAGGTATGATTTTGAGAGAAGGAGAAGTGCCCTTTTATAGGAGGGGTGAGGGTCACTTTAGGAAAAGATTAAAATATTAATTTATTATACAACCATATTAGGTTTATAATGGATAAAAATTAATTTATTTAGAGCCTTAGGTGGTTATGGTTCTAAATACTCTCAACCATTAGGTTTTATACAAGTTTAGGTTACCATTTTAACCTTATCTTTTAGATTTAACTTTTACCGTGTCTTATTGTATTCTTACACTATGTGGTTAATAAACTTACTCTAAACTTCCAAGAGAACCTCAAGTGGTTCAATAATGACATATATAATATTATTTAATCCCTTTGGATGAACCTTATATTTTTGGGAATATTATATCAACCAATAATATATTATTTGTTTTAAAAATTAATTTATGTCAATTTTGACACTATTTAGTATTTCGTCTTTGTGAAAGTCATAACAACCTTATCACTTCGAAAAAAATTTATCTAATAAACCATAACATGTAATATTAACCTATAAAATTCATTTATTGAATAAAAACTTTTAAATTCTTTTTATTTTAATATTTATAATATAAACTATTTTAATATTTCATTATAAAGGTAATTACTACATCATCATTGTGTCATAAATAAATTTAATTATTTAATCTCTAAAAATTATAAATAAAATACCATTATGTAGGAAATATTTTTATCTTTCTAATTAATATTTATAGTCGAATGTATCTTATGTATAACTCTATATTAAAAATGGTTTAGTCAATAAACTTTGAATTTAACACTTTTAACTCTTCTTTAAATAAAATAATAATAAATGTCCTAATCTAATACAAGTGGACCTAAAGGATCATATTTTATTACTAAGGTTTTTTTATCTAATTAAACTTATCCAATAGAATTAGGACATGTGTTATGGTAATTATAATATCTTTTTTACCCTTAATTACCTTATTTACTTTTAACTGTGGTAAATAAAAGTCAAAAGTTACTATTCAAAAAAAATATTTTCATCTTATTGAATCAAATTTTACTTGATGATTTCAACCATTTCTCTTGGATTTTTAAAATTCAACTCATAGAATCGGTAAAATTAAGTTTTATGCAAATTTGCAAATGCTCCTAGAAGGTGGGTAAAAAAATGTTAAAAAGTTCAATAAAATTTTATACATCTAATTTTATTAAAAAAATGACTACAATGAATTAAATTGAACTTATATAAGTATTATATATCTATTTTTACTTAAAATAAATTTAAATAAAATAAATAATTATTTAAATAAAAGGTCGGTTTTAAATAATAACGCAGTGTTCTTCACTATTCATCAAAAATTGAAAGTTTTCAAAAAAATACCAAAAATTCACCCTAATATAATTTTGATATTCTGTATTCAAAAATGAAGTATATTTTACCATATGCAAAACATATAAGTTTAATTTATTATTTTAAAATTAATTCATGATGTCAAAACCAAAAAGCGGGTTTTTAAAAAGTAAAAACTATCAAAAGATTGACATGTGTTTATTTCAAATTTAAATGTAAAATTACTTATAATGACCTAAATTTTATTAAATGATAAAAATATAATCTAATTATACTTCCAAACCATTAAAATTTATAATTTAACACTATAAATTATTTTTATTAAAAAAGTTGTTTTCAATTAAAATTTAGTATTTTTCATTATTCACCCAAATATGAAAGTTATCAGAAAAACATCAAAAATTTATCAAAACTAAATTTTTATGTCCTGATTCTAAATAAGAAGTTTATTTTATGAAATTTAATATATAAAAGTGTCAAATATTGTATTTAAAAAAGGGTTTTCCATTAAAAGGTGGTAAAATTGCATTTTCTGAAAAATATTTCCTTTATCTGAAAAAATGAATTTCTTCTTATATTATGTCTAAGAAACACATAATATGGATTTTAAAATTTATATGTAATATATAAAATTCAAAATCGAGATAATACTATTCATAACTTCTTTTGAATAGATATTTTGGTAAGATATGGTGCACTCGAACTCGGTGTTGCGTGTAACGCAAGTTATTGAATTACTTTAAAGAAATAACGTACTATGAAATCTTGGGGTGTTACATTATCCACTCTTTCAATAAATTTCATCCTCGCAATTTGAAATTTTTCTTTGGAAATAAAAGGTTAAAAATGGAAAAATACCTTTTTGGAAAACCCACATCGGAAATTGGGTTAATAAAATTTAGTCTTAATAAGAGGGAAAGGGAAATGAAAAAGTCACCACCAAATTATGATCTTGATTAGGAGAACATTGGTGGAAATTAGAGACACATAATTGGAGGAAAATTTAACTATTTATAGGTAGTGATTGAGATCATCAATCACAAACAATTGTAAAATTGAGGGCCTCAAATCCATCTATCTATGATGATTTAAAATATCGTCGGTTCAACAAAACATAAGGTATTAGGATAAAACATTTTTTGTTTTAAGATCCATTCCCTAAAGTTTAAGAATTAATTTATTCATAGAATAAGTGGAAAAAATATACGTGACAAATCCTTCAACTAATTCCTACCACAAACTCATCTTTCGCTTCAAAAGATAATAGAATTCAAAAATATTCTATTTATCCTAATCGTATAGGGTTCCAAAAATAATGAATTTATAATTCATTTATCAGACTATTTAAACAAAACTACATTATAAAAACCAGGATATCACGTATTCTAGAGGTAGGTGATCCACCATTGTCTCCCTTCGGTTGTGGGTTCAAGTTTCACGGCCTTGCTGGATGCGACGGGTTGTCGCCCTACCTTCGGGTTGTTCTTTTTATGATAATATAAAAATAATTTCAAGAAATGATTTAACCTTAACAATAGTATCCAGTGTCAAACTTAATCGATTCCAACCTTTAGACTTATCCAAAATACTTCTATCCAAACTCATAGTCCAAAATTTATAAGGAAGGTAAACACAATGAAGATCCTTTTTTCCATGTAATAACATGTGAATACCTTCATCGTGTATTCTTTTAAAACACTGTAACACCCTGAATTACCATAAAACCTTATTGATTACATTCATGCTCCCTTATTCTTTATATAATACTGGATATACTTCTTCTATCCAAAAATGTTGTAAACTACAACAATGATGGAATATACAAATCATTAATCAGTTTCAAGGTAGTCAAGAATATCCAATATAATTTATCCAAATCAGTCATATATTATTCCAAAATCACTACCACAGTATCAGAACTATATTATGGTTCATCTTTATCTCAACCATATATTTTTCAAAAACAATTAACCTATTATTGAGTCACTTTTCTTGGTTCCACACAATCTCAAGTTCTTAATGAAATAGTACTGTAGTACAATCCTTTTATACTATATAATTCTTATAACATGTACATAATTAATACAATAATCAAATGACACAATACTTTAATAACAAAATAAGAAATATAATCATTCCTCTTCATCTTTGGTAGTATCATAACTAGATTATTATCCAATAGTAGCATTTGGGGTATACTCTGATTATTTGTACATTGCTTCGCGTAGTGTTCCAACTCCTTGCAGATAAAGCATTGTACATTTGAAAACTTTTTCTTACCCTTTCAATCACGTACTTGGTGTCCTTTTTCTCCACACTTATATTAAAGTCTCATTCCCTTCAAGCATTTACCAAGGTGATTCTTTCCACAATTATCACATATGGGAAAATCCTTCTTTCCCCACTTCCCTTTATCCATATTTCTCTCTTCCATCCTTGTCTTCTCTTGTTTCCCTTCAAAGCCATAGTACTCAAAGAATTCTTTACTTATGTTATTAACACATGATATTATTTCTCCATATGATGAGAATATGTGGGAGACTATTTCTCTTTTAAATGTTGGCTTAATACCATGAAAGATATGATCCTTATTAATCTTTCAATCATGCATATTGTTGGAATTCTCATTCCTTATACTAGGTACCATTTCTAAACAATGGCATACACTAGGTTAGTTTATGAATCGCAATGCATAATTCCAAACTTGTAAAATACCTAATGTAAATTGAAAATGTTATGCATCTAATCTATAATCATAAAATGTTTTCTTTGAGGAAGTATTTACTTCTAAATACTTCATAATGTCTTGTAATGAAAATGTGAATTATTCTAAGTATATCCCTCGGGAGTGTCATAACCAAGAGTGCAGCAAGGCCCATTGTCATGTACCAGGATACTCTGGTTCAAGCCCAAAACTCCTTGTTAGATTTTTTACTCCTAGGTAAATCTGTGCTAGAGCCGCCTCTACTAGCTCATATCCAGACAGGGATGTATTTCTTGTAAAATACACAAAATCTCTATATTACCAAAATTCTAGTAAGTTCTTCTATACTAATCCCCAAAGTCTATCTTAGGGTAATTTTCTCTAATCATAGTTTATCTAAATCTATTTCCAAGGCTGTTGATAAACTTCCTCTGATACCAACTATAACGCCTCGACTCAAGAAGCATGGAGTCAGGCCATTATTTTAATACATTGTCATGATTATAAGGAATCAAGCCCTGAAAGACAGATTAGTTTAGCAGTCTTGGAAAATAGGTTACATACATGAACGTTACATTACACATTATAAAATAAAACACAACATAAATGATCCTTTTAGAACACCATTAATCCCCTACCTTTACCCTGCTTATCAATCATAATACACTTCTTGTAATCCTGGGAAAATAAAACATAAGAAAGGGCTGAGCTCAGATGCTCAGTAAGGACAAAAATATAGCAGAAACTTCCATAAATAAGAATAAAAATTTAAGGCAATGTATAAGACTAAAACAAAAGCCTTTTAAACTTAAACTTCAGCATAATATGAAAAATATAAATCAAATAATTTCATTTACTTATTCACATGGATATTCTACTAGTTGAATAATCACATGTAATATCAATATCTAATTTCATAATGATGGAATACATAATGCCAGACTTTATAACCACATAGTCAAGGCCTCTTTCCAATACTACAAATAAGATTTTGTAAAGGCCTTGTGTCAAGACACTAGTTTGTCTCATGAGACCTACTGAGGCATCGAGGAGCTATAGAAGGCTCCACCCATCACTTACTAAGTCCAATTCATTCCTCATATGAAAAGGTTTAAACATAACATAAACATTCGTATTAAAACTAGCATGCGAAATGTCAATACTTTATCCATAAACCATGAATGGTATAAAAATAACACATCTACAGTAAAACATATCACAAAACCTTCAATACAATATGGAATATTTGTATCATAATAAATCAACCTCAATCAAGAATAAAATCCCATAAAGGATGTTGACATAGTTGAAAATGATCAGTAAAAATATTTGAGAGAAATATACCTTTTTCATGAAATCATTTAAAATTCATATAAAGGAAGTAATTTAAAAGGTAGTTTTGAATCAAAGTTTCTCATACCACTTTTAAACTTTTTAAAGGAATTAACATTTTAAAACATTCATGTCCATATGAGTAAATCCTTAAAACCATTTTGAAAACATTGACATTAATGAGAAAGGTTTAGAAGAATAAATCTTTAAAACATTTAAAATGATGTTTTAGTAAAAGATTCACTTAAAAAGAATAACTTTGAAAACTCTTTTATGAAACATGTACATGGATAATAAATATTTCCCAGAAGATACTCACGTAAAAACAACCCCGGATAATAAAGAGATAGTGAAATTAACCCTTACCTTGCACTTTCCTTTGGTCGAGGGTACGTTTAACCTCCTATATAATGACCATAGTATGTTATTAAATTATACCAGAACCATATTAATATTTATTATATCATACATGATTCATTTATGACTTTATAATACCCATTTAATAATTATTTCCATGTTAAATTAACATTTTGGGTAATAATCGCTTTCTTTATCTTACGTGTTTTAACTTGTTATTCTTGATTGTATCATTTAGATAATGATTTAAATAATTCTAGAATATAAACCTTGATTTATATATCATATATATTTAGAATATAAATATTTATAATAGATATATATATGAAATGGAAGGCACCGTTTATGGAGACGGTAGGCCGTACGTACGCATAAACGCTGTTTCTGTTTTCATATTGTACTGAACGAAAGTAAGTGAATAAGATATATGTAATTAAATATATATATATATATATATATATTCAGTAGCATTATTATTTCATAAATTACATACTTATTAATAATATATATTTTTATAATCATCGTTGAATGGTGAACGTGGGAATGAATCTCATCGCATCGTGGAGACGGTAATCTGTACGTACGCACGAGCGATAATATCATTATATTGATGGTGAAATCATATGTAATTGTATGTTACATCATATATAAATAATCATTAACATGTTATATTTATTATTTACATCAGTTATATTCATTATTATACCCATTCAAATAATTAAGTGTTTGAATAAAAAACTACACCACGACGTGGAGACGGTAAGTCGTGCGTACACACGTATGGTGACTTTGTCATTTATAGGATGGATAGAATAAATAATATGTTTTTAACATATTTATAATAATATCACAGTATGTAGGATGTACTGGAGTTATTATTTTGGTATGGAAATAACAAAGAAAGAGGAAGCGGAAGAAGAAAAGAACTTCAAGGAGGGTGGTGAAATTATTACCTCTTCTTCAGGTATTTCTTTTTGAGTTGATCAAAAGGGCTCCTTAGGTTGGATTTATGATAAAATTAAGGACTTTAGGTTTATGTTATGGAAGTTGATAGGATATTTGGTCAGGGTTTGGCTGATCCAAATGGATTTTTAGGTGTGATTTTGAGAGAAGGGGAAGTGCCCTTTTATAAAAGGGGTGAGGGTCACTTTAGAAAAAATTAAAATATTAATTTATTATACAATCATATTTGGTTTTTAATGGATCAAAATGAATTTATTTAGAGACTTAGGTGGTTATGGGTCGAAATAATCTCAACTAATAGGCTTTATACAATTTTAGGTTTCCATTTTAACCTTATCTTTTAGATTTAACTCTTAGTTAAATAGTTTAACTTTTACTGTGTCTTCTTGTATTCTTACACTGTATGGTTAATAATCTTACTCTAAACTTCCAAGAGAACCTCAAGTGGTTTATTAATTACATATATAATATTATTTAATCCCTTTGGCCGAGCCTTATATTTTTTTGAATATTATATCAACCAATAATATAGTATTTGTTTTAAAAATTAATTTATGTCAATTTTGACACTATTTGGTATTTTGTCTTTGTGAATGTCATAACAACATTATCACTTCAAAAAATATTTATATAATCAACCCTAAAATGTCATATTAACCTATAAAATTCATGTATTGAATTAAAACTTTTAAATTATATTTATTTTAATATTTATAATATAAATTATTTTATTATTTCATTAAGAAGGTAATTACTGCATTATCATTGTGTCATAAATAAATTTAATTATCTAATATCTAAAAATTATAAATAAAATACCATTATGTAGGAAATATTTTTATATTTATAATTAGTATTTATAGTAGAATTTATCTTATGTATAACCCTATATTAAAAATGGTTTAGTTAATAAACTTTGAATTTAACACTTTTAACTCTTCTTCAAATAAAATAATAATAAATGTCCTAATCTAATTCAAGTGAACCTAAAGGATCATATTTTATTCCTAAGGTTGTTTTTGGTCTAATTAAACTTATCCAATAGAATTAGGATATGTGTTAGGGTAATTATAATATCATTTTTACCCTTAATTACCCTATTTACTTTTAACCGTGGTAAATAAAAGTCAAAAGTTATTATTCACCAAAAATTATTTTCATCTTATTGAACCACATTTTACTTACTGATGTCAACTTTGTCTCTCGGATTTTTTAAATTCAACTCATAGAAGCGATAAAATTAAGTTTTATGAAAATTTGCAAATGCTCCTAAAAGGTTGGTAAAAAACGTTAAAAAGTTCAATAAAATATTATACATCTAATTTTATTAAAAAATGGATCCAATGAATTACATTGAAATTATATAGGTATTATATATCTATTTTGAATTAAAATAAATTTAAATAAAATGAATAACTATTTAAATAAAAATTTAGTTTTAAATAATAACACAGTGTTTTTCACTATTCATCAAAAATTGAAAGTTTTCATAAAAATACCAAAAATTCACCCTAAGATAATTTTGATATTATGAATTAAAAAATGAAGTCTATTTTAATATATTCAAAACATAGAAGTTTAATTTATTAATTTAAAATTAATTCTCGTTGTCAAAACCAAAAAACGGGCTTTTAAAAAGTAAAAATTATCAAAAGATTGACATGTGTTTATGTCAAATTTAAATGTAAAATTACTTATAATGATCTAAATTGTATTAAATGATAAAAATATAATATAATTATACTTCCAAACCATTTAAATGTATAATTGAACCTTATAAATTATTTTTATTAAAAAAGTTGTTTTCAATTAAAATTTAGTATTTTTCACTATTCATCTATATATGAAAGTTATCAGAAAAACACAAAAAAATTGTCAAAAATAAATTTTTATGTCCTGATTCTAAAGAAGAATTTTATTTTGACAAATTGAATATATAAAAGTGTCAAATATTGAATTTAAAAAAGTGTTCTCCATTAAAAGGCGGTAAAATTGCATTTTCTAAAAAATACTTCCTTTATCTGAAAAAATGAATTTGTTCTTATATTATGTCTAAGAAACACATAATATGGATGTTAAAATTTATATAGAATATATAAAATTCAAAATAAAGATAATTATATTCATAACCGCATTTGAACAGCTAGTTTGGTAAGTCGTGGTGCGCTCGAGCTCGGTGTTGCGTGTAGCGCAAAGTTATTGAATTACTTTGAAGAAATAACATACTATGAAATCTTGGGGTGTTACATCAGCACAAACATCTATATTGGAGTAAGCCCCTTAATTTTTCATGAGTACATGATGTTAAAATGTACAAATTATTCATGAGTACATGATGTTAAACTATAAAAATTCATCCTGAGTAAATGAAATTAAACTATACAAATTTTTCTTGACCATATGATGTTAAACTATATAGAGTTTTTCCTAACCACATGATGATAAAATACATGCCATAAATCCAGGAAGCGTGATGTTAAACTGCATGTTTTCCTAATAACTTTGTATGGATTGATTTCTATCATAACAGGATATATAGTGATTCCTAAATCATTATTCTTAGGCATGACCATAGGATTTCTTTCCTTTCACATTGAGTGACCCAATTTCCTTACCGTGTGACATAAAACTACATGGATCCATAACATCCATCTTCATTTATATCGAGTCACCCACATCCTTTTTGCATGATGGTAAACTGCACTGTTCTCCAATAACTAAATACGGATTGATTCTCATTTCCAATGAGATATGTAGGGATGCCTCGATATTATATCATGGTCTTGCCACCACATGATACAAAATGCCCATGTCCTGCTCTTAAATGCCTCTACATGGTGAGAGAGGACCTTTCTGTTCCTTGTTTCTCACACCGAGCATTGCTCATGTGGGCGTAGGACTCTTGATAAGGGATTCCCCATACAAAAAAGGGATAAAAACGTTCAACAGACTCATCTCAATCATTTATGAAAGACTATAAAATACATGCATTATGTCCTTACCACATGATGTTAAACTGTACAGGAACATGTCCTTTCTGCATGATGTTAAACTACATGGTTCTTTAAGAACTATATGTGGCTTGATTCTCATTTTCTATGAGATGCATAGTGACACCCAAACATCCATCCTTGGTCCCAACTGCAACATAACCACTTTTCACGTTGGTCTATATTCTTCCTTATTGTATGATACTAAAATGCATGGTACCTTAAAGAAATATGTTTGGATTGATTCCCATCGCCATGGGATACATAGTGACACCCATAATTCCATTCATGGGCCCATCCTTGATTCCACCATTTCACATTAGGGAATCAATATCATCACCACATGATGTTAAATTGTACAGCTATCAAGAACTATGTGTGGTTTGATTCTCATTTTCATGAGGTACATAGTAACACCTAGACTTTCACCCTTGGGCCTAACCACAACATTTTCATCCACTCATGTTGGTTCCTACATCCTTACCACGTGAAGATAAATTGCACAGAAGTACATCCTTACTCCATGACTTTAAAATGTAAATAAAACGTCTTGGTCACATGACATTAAAACTACACAACAAATATATCCTTACCGCATGATGATAAACTGCATGGAAAATGTCCTTATTGCATGATGTTAAACTGCACAGAAAACATCCCCACTATATGATGATAAACTATACAGGCCATCATCCATCATCATCCCTTATCAAAGTACCACAAGAGACTTACCTTGTTCAACCAGAGTACATAGTGATTCTACCATCTTTTAAAATCACCTCAATCTATATACCATGCTTCATATCTTGAGAATCTCAAGTCTTCATCAACCTTCCATGGCCCTTGGAAAGGATATCTGGCTTCAAGGGACCATTTTATTAACTATTAATGTATTCCTATGGCTCCTATATATGCGCTTATGGCCTTAAACCAAATGTTTCACTCTATAAAAGGATATTCTGATCCTTATAATCCCTAACACCACTACAGAAGAACTCAAAACCTTAGTGTCTCTGAACTAATCCTAGTATGATTGTCCCATATCATTAATCATGACCTGAGAAACTCAATCCATGATTTACAACATCTCAATCCCTTTCTTGAGAATATGTTGGAGTGCTCTTGACCTTGGGTATCCTAATTATTCTCTTGTGTAACATCTCCCATATTAGGTCTATGTGATTTATGACCCTAAATGTATGACCTTAAACTCTAGCCTATAATGGTCTAAATCACAAGACCTTAAACTGGTAACAAAATAGACACAAAACTTGTTAGGTTGAAAACCCGAAAAGGGAAATCTGAGCAAAATTCAATTTTCCAAACCACTAAACTCTTTATCCTCATATTTTAGGAAAAAATTAGGGTGTAAAAATATAAGGAATAAATCTCATAAGGTATACTTTGTATCCCTAGTAAAATCTAAGTTATTCTCACTAGACCTACTGGTCTAGGAAAAAGTTAGAGCAATGATTTTTCAAATCTCCTATTCATGATAATATGTTCTCTAAGTGGTGACACGACCTTTAGGGTGTTCAAACACTTCTTGGATATTATACTTTCCACAAATCACAATTCATGATTTGGGTTTCTCATATCACCATAAACCATTCATGGCCCATGGAAAAGATATTCAGATTCAAGGTACCCTTTTCTTGACTATGAACTCATGTCTATGACTCCTACATATGCATCTATGGCCATCAACCAAATGAATCGCTCATCAAAAAGGACATTTCAATCCTTGTGAGCCCTAGAATCATCACGATAGCACTAAACACATCAATGTGTCTGAACTACTCTCAATATGATTGTACCATATAATCTTATCGATCTGAGCACTTTGGACCATGATTTACAATCTCCGTACCAAACTATCCAAGTGGATTCGACATCCTCAATGTTACGTCACTATTTTTTGTACCCTTTCTCAAGGTCGAAATGTGGCACTATATTCTCAAACCTTTAATGGCCCATGCCTCATGATTTAAAACCATGGGTTGTAGATATTGAGCTTCATATTAAGAGATAAACTTCTGTAGGGTTCCATAACTCTTCCTGGATACTTTCTTTCCATAACCAACTTCATCATCTAGATGTTTGAGTCTTCAAAAACCCTTCATATCATTCATAAAGAATTAGAGATCATATTTTCTTGGGCATGCTACCGACATATAAGGGACCTTAACTTCCAAATAAAGGTATCTCCTCCTTGTTATAAAAGATATTTAATCCTTGTGAGCCCTGAAAACACCACGGTAGAACTCAGAACCTTAGAGTGTTACGCATCATCCCTGAAATGTTTGCTCTATCCTATATCCACAGACTCAAGATTTTGGTTTATGATTTACACCATCCATACTACAACTATCCAAGTGGACCTAGTATCTATATTATTTCACCCTCAACCAATATTACCTCTATAAATCTTTCATAGCCCCTGGAAAAGATAATTGACTTCAAGGGACCCTTTTCTTGACTATGCATGCATGCTTATGGCTTTTTCATATTCTTCTATGGTCATTATCCAAATGTTTCACTCTGTAAAAAGAGATTTTTTATCCTTATCAGCCTCAGAAACACCACAGAAGAACCCAGCACCTCAGAGTGTTTTGGGTTATTCCTATAATGTCTTCACCATATCCCATGATCATATAAAAGGTCTGAGCTAAAAGACCTTAAAATAAAGCGATATAAGGTCTGAGCTAAAAGATGTAAACTAAAGCAATAGAAGTTCTGAGCAAAAAGTCCTTAAACTAAAGTGATAGAAGGTCTGAGCTAAAAGACCTTAAACTAAAGTGATAGAAGGTCTGAGCAAAAATACCCTAAACTAAAGTGATATAAGGTCTGAGCTAAAAGACTATAAATCAAAGCGTATGGAAATTATTTATCCTACAAAATATTTTAACGCCCAATACATGGTATTAGGATGATTGATCTACTCTAGAAAAATATTATCACCTTTGGAAAAAATAAAAATCACTCCCCATTTAGGAAATATGTCATACCCGGATGATCCCTCTACAAATCAGGTAATTTCAAGATAGCTAGAATAGATTATCAATAAATAATCTCGTGTTGGTGAGCATTCATGGTCATCTCTCAAAGGGAATCTGTTAGAAGTTCAGCATTCAATTCCAGGAATTCGTAGTCATTCAATATAAAGAAAGGGATGGGTATTGATGGTAATTTTCAAAATGTCAGAGCAATGAGATATCATACACATCATGAAGGAAGGAAAAATGAATATTATTATATAAATTTCAGAAAATTCATCCATTCACAATATAAAAATGAGGGAGGAATATCCATATTTCAGAGTCTCTCTGAGGTCTCATCAAAAAAAAGTTCATAATAAAAGTAAAATCATGATAATATGCAGTTGGCTACACTAGTATGATCAGAAAGAGGCATCAATTGAATGTTGGTGTGCTTCTCTCCCCACTTCCTCTATTTCTTCCCTAGGATAGAGAGCTTCAACCAAAGTAGTTATCTATTCAACCCTCTTCTAAGCAGTGGCCAATGAGGATGATGATGTATAAATTTTAGACCTTATATGAGTAATCATCTCCTCATATCTCTATATCTGTATAGTCTAGGAATCCATCTGAGCTTACAGTTCAGATAACAACTAATGACCCTACTCCAATGCCTTCACCATCTCCCTCATCTTCTTAGAAAGGGGAGACTCATTTACAAGATCATACAAATACCTTTCATTCGTGTCCAAATCTCTTCAAGTCAAGATGATATTATACATGATTTTATACAAAGGTTTCCAGTCGAAACCACTTGTACCAAAGTCATGAAATAACTGGTGAAGGCATTCCCCTTGGTCAAAGAATATTTCCAAGGGTGCATTAGTGATAAATTCATGAATATGTTCCTAGATCATCATACATTGTGTCTAAGCCTCTACAACCAACGAGGTGGGCGTGATGGGAGGATGAATAACTAGTCTAATCAATGTAGAAATAGGAGAAGACCCATATTCCCTTATCTCAATAGGCATATCATCTATAGCCTATGTTGTAGGATTAACTTCCTCAATGGAATCTGTTTCACTATCAGAGTGTTCATCACTTGAATGAGGTCACTTTCTTGATGTCTCGCCCATATTTTAAATTGATTCCATCATTTAATTTAATAAAGGAATTATCAAGGTGAAAGTCATGTCCACATGATATACCAACTATCCTAGTAAACCATTCAAATAAGTAATTACCCAGGCCTGAGAATAATCTTGGGTAAGTAAGGTAGGATCACAAAAAGGAGAAATTATGATCTCAGCCTCAAAATCTACACGCGTCAGCATCATCCAAAATTTATGGATCACCCCAGGATGTCTTTCTCATCATATTCCGGCCAGGGGAAGTGGGGAGACCCCTTGGATTCAACCAAACTTATGAGAAAATTGATATGGTGTATAAGGATCACAGAGGACTAGCTCATCCACCCTAACTATGAGAACCTTATCTCGAAGAGAGATCATATAAGACCTTTCATTAATGGAACCATTGTCATTGTTATTAATTAGCTCAGCAGGAGTGTGGTAAGGGGTGAATTCAAATATATTATATTGGTTTATCATGCCAGTAACCTCATAAGGGTTTAGGAATATAGCTCCAACCTCAGATAGGTTCATCAATCTGGGATAGAATGAGGCGTTAGGGATCTTGGTGGTGTTGTAATAGTCATAACAGTGGAAATGATCCCCTATCCAGATGAATAAAAACTGAAAGGGTCCATTTACCCTGTATGGTGTGTTACCCTATTAGATGTGACCCAGGAGCTGGTAAATGCATACAAGGACCAACACTTCCAGATTTAGGCAATGTCCCTTGACCAGTCGCGCTACCATAACAATCGTACTAACATAAATTTCTAAATGTGTATCACCGGCTGGAAAGATCCACCCATTCAAGAACATGGATATAAATATTTCCAATATCAGGCTTAGAGAGACCTTTGATTTCACACAATATCCCAAAAAGGTATAATATATGGCCTTTAAGATGAACCAATATGATTTTTCATAGTCACATGCTTATGGGGAAGGTCACCGATGAGGGAGAATATAAGTTGGTCTAACTCTGATACTATAAAGGAAAATATTGATCCAATGCTTGAATGAAAAAAGTGATCACATTTTCATTCCTTTATTTGATTTCTCCTCCATAATAATAAGCATGTCTATTTCCAATATCGAAGTTTGTGAAGGATCATCCCATACATCTACGGATGGGAGGAACTCATCATACATTTCTCCAAGGGATGGAATCCTGCCCAACTGATAAATGTCTCATAGGCCGATTCTCACTTCGCCAAGGGACAAATGAATTGTGTTGGTGCCATAACACCAAAAGTTGATCATTTATTGAAGGAGGTTAGGATGGTGATAGACAGTAAATTGATAGATCCACACTACCTCATAAAGGTGAGCCTTGTATAAATCATAAGTGAACTCCAAATAGATTTGCCTGGCCTAGAAGGGCCATGCCCACTCATCATAGATATTATCGTTAGGACGGAGATCCCATTTTGAGTACCATATGCTACCTTGATTATTCAAAGAAGAGGAAATTATACTCGAATAGCTCTGATAAATAGGTTATTGAACAAAATCATAGTCTTCCAGACCTAGAGGAGAGTTGTCCAACATATAAGAAAAACCCTGGGATCGATATGTAACCAACTGAACATCATCAGCAATTGTTGTCTAAATGCAGTCAAGAGAATCAGACACCCAGTGGGATGAAAGATTAAAATATGGAGGAGGAATGGTATCACCATCTAGAAAACCAATCCCATATTGAGTAATTCAATGAGATAAGGAATAATTTAGGAGCCCAAATGAAATTAAACTCTTTAAGGTTTCATTATTAGTATACATATGATATCGAGGATCAGCGTTGTGATTCCTAGAAATCATGGCCCTTTGATTGTCCACAGCTAAGGAATCTTGATGAGAGCAGGAAGCCATCTGAAAATAAGTGAGTGGAATATGTCAGATAAAGAGAACATAAAATCTTATAAAAAATAAAGGCATGAAAGTTATGGAAGCATCATGTGCATTACATGAATCAATAAGGAATTTTTGAATCACATAAAGGGTTTGTGAATCATATAATATCTAAAGGACTCATGGGTCACATAACAACCATAGGGCATCACGTAATTGCATGACCCCTTTGGAGACTTTCGATTTCATGACTTAGACATGGTTATGAAAATCAGTCAAATTGAATGATCGAACCATTAGATCCCACAAAACCCTCAATAAAATCATAGTACATCATGGTTGAAGTTAAAAAATAATTACTAAAGTATGGTTCTAATTTCGATTAGACAAGTACTTGAGTGAAAAAAAGTCTTATGGAATAGATCTTGTGATGAAGATTTGCGAATGGGGTCTCACGATCGAGACTTGTGAAATGGACTTTCAGTAAGAGTATGAAATAGTGGAAGGGAGAGAGAGATCTAGAGAAGTGGTAGTTGATGGGTAAAGTCTCCCTTTGTCCCTCTATATATAGGGTGTTCTGTAGAATACTAAGCATCACTCGGTAGACCAAATGTCACCTGATACACCAATTTGTGGCACCTCCAAAGACTCCGAAGTGGGGGTATTTACTTTCCTCAGATTCAATCCCTTGTCCCCACATACGTCACTCCTAAGGGGGTTAGTTTTTGACACCCACCATGTAATGACCTGAACTTTTGAATAATATTTGTTTCCTAAATATGTGTGTTATTTTATACTCAACAAAACTATATCCTTTTATTAATGGAGTATAATTAAAATGAGATCGTTGGGTTTCAACTGTTATATGACCATTGGAAATTATAATCTTAATGTTATGATTATTGTTTATAAATACCAATGATCATGGTTAATTAATACAGAAAGAAGAGTCGATGGCCTCATCCAGTAGACTCAAGCTGTATGAAGCCCATCTGTCAGAGATTGGGAATGAGGTAGCATCACTGGGCTTTGCTCTAGACCAATCCCAAGACGAGCTTTAACATATTAATCTTGAACATAATCATCTTTTGGAGAAGTCCAAACTGATAAAAATCACTAATCAGGCAATATTGTATGAGCCTCCCCAAGATTATATCACCATTGCACGCCTTACTCTTAGATCCTATGTAGGTGTTATAAGGGGATTTGTAATGAGGACTTAGTTACTTTGTGTGATCCTTTTGTATAAATAAAATTTTTATTTATTATTATGGTAAAATTTGTGAATTTCAAATATCAATATAAATATAGGATGGATTTATAAAATTTCCATATTATTGATGAATATTGGAAAAAAGGTATTTTAAAATATTTTTTTATACATTAAATAATTAATAATGTGAAATGATTTTCAAAAAATGGTCTTCTATAGTTGTGATTAGTAATAAATTTAAATTCTAATAAGATCAATTTAATTTTTGGTGAATAGTAAATTATGAATAGTAATATTACCCTTATGAATAGTAATGTGACCAATGGAATAGTAACCTCACTTAATTAAGTATAAATATAATTTAGGCATCTTTAATGTTAATGTGATATAATAGCATAAGTAAATAACTGTTTTAGAAATTATTAGTTAAGTATTAGTGTTTTTTCGAGTAAGTGGTGATTTTACTTAAAAATTAAATATCTACTATTTAGAAAATTATTTTCATAAAATGGAGTTAATTATTGAATTCAGAACATTGATATTAGGTTAGGGTGAATTTATGAGATTTTTATAAAACGTTTTGTATTTTGATGAATAGTAAAAATACAGTTTTGAATTTTAGAAAGTTTAATTATATCATTAATGATGTAATAATGATGTAATAATTCTAGTTAACTTGTGTATAGTAAAATATGTTATTAGGTGTCCCAATTGTCCAATACCATGGTAAAATACCATGGTAAATCTCATGTTTTTTCAAATACCACTAATGAGGTGTCCCTTGGAAATTAATAAAATATTCCCTCACTTTTGCTATAAATACCAACCCATTCCTTCATTAAATTCATTAAAAATTCATCCTAAATGGATATATGGTATTTTTACCTCCCAAGGAGTCCTCCAAAGGTTCCCTCAAGGCCCCCAAGGTCCCAACCTTCGAGTTTTTGAAGTTACTCTTCAAGGTAAGGGAACATTTCACCCTCCTTTTTAGTCGACACTTCTTTTATGTTGTCTTTGAGTTTTCATTTTCATGTGTTGGGTATGATATTATTTATTACTATTTTTTTAATTTTTATTTCCATATGATGATATTCTCTTTTTTCTCTCATCAATTCATTTTCTAAATTTTTAAGTGATGTCGTTAGGCTGCGGAGTTTTTCTAAAAGAAATCACATCTTCTCTTTTCTTTCAAGTTTCCTTTTCATGTGGTATGTCATTAAAATATCCATAACAGGATCTTATTTCTATTTTATTATGTAGCTATATTGTATTATGAGTTATTTATTAGTGGGTGACCCTTTTTCCCCTATTTTTTTAATGTTTTCTAAAACCATGTTGCATAGCCATTATGCTGTAAAATTTTCATCTCAAAATCTCTCTTTTTCTCAAGAAATTATCTTATTTTATTTATATGAATACCCAAACCTATTTCATTTCTAGGGTTATTCACCAAGACATAAAAATTATATATTTTATTCTGGAATTTACATATATAAAATCCTCATCCCCTTTCCATGGGTTATAAATGACATAATGATCTTGTTTTTAAGTACTTCTTAAAATGTCTCGATTTTGATATGAAACCCATTTATTTTATTCTCTTTGGGTTATTTATGAAATGTTTGATTAGGATATATGTGTATCACATGAAAATAAATACATATTAAGGTTTTTCCATGATATCTCTCCAATGAATTGGATAAATAATTAATCTCTAGAGATGACAAGTTTTACGATACCTTGGTGAATAACCTTGGTAATTTTTATGACACCTTAGGGATGGACCTTGGTGATATGATTATGAATGTCTAAATTAAATGTTTTAGAAACATTTTTAAGTTATGTTTCAAGTTATTATTATGATATTCCTCTTTATTCCCATGTTCTTATTGTCATCTCTCAAGTTCACATGTAAATTGTTTCACTTGTTTTCCTTATTGGGCATTGTACTCACCCTTTCCTTTGATGTATGTCTCCAGGTTATAAGATATAGTAATTGTACTTAGTATGAAATTTTAAAGAATATTTTCAAGGGGATTAAAAGAATGTTTTATGTTTTCATGTATTACGTACCCTTTTTTCCAAGAAGCTAGACATTAAAGATCCTCTGTTTGTAAAATGAAATGAAAAGTTATGTAATAAAAAGGTGGGATATCATTCTTGGTATCAAAGGATAGTTTAGTTATTTGTAGAAATTAGGCTATGAAAACTTTAGGAATAACTTTATAAAAAAATTTAAATGCATGAAAAGTTCATGTTATTCTGGTGAAATATTAAGTAAGTGGTTTTTGAATAAATAAATCCCTATCTGGATACGAACAAGTGGATGTGGCTCTAGCACAAATGTACCTAGGAGTGAAAACTCTGACAAGGAGTTTCATGCTTGACCCGGGGTATCCTAGTACACAAAAATGGGCCTTGATTCACTCTTGGTTTGACACTCCAGGAGGATATGTTTGGTTAATCACAAGTTTTTTATGAATCATCATGAAGGAGTTATAAAGAAATGTAATTGTTTAAGCATGAAGTTTTAAGACATAAAATTATTTATAGTTAAAAGATTCATAAATGAAATAAGCTTATCACTAAGGTTTTATTATTTTATAAAATAGAGGGAAATAAGAGGAACCGTGCAAATAGTGACCATAATGGACTATGCACTGACAACCCTCCGATGGAAGCCGAAATGGAAACTTTCATGAGAATGATGAACCAACTGACTCAAGTTATGGGAAATAACTTGAATCAAGATAAGAGAATTATTTCATCGTGAAGGGAAAAAAATTCTATTTAGTCTTTTATGTGTCAATGACCACTAAAATTCAGTAGATATACTGACCCATTGATTTCTGAACAGTGGATCAGCTCTATCGAGAAGATCTTTTCTGTGTTCCATTGTTTGGAACAAGAGAAGGTCACCTTGGATGTATACCGCTTAGAGGGAGAAGATGATAAGTGGTGGGAACTAATTAAAAACACAAGGCCTAGAGTAGTGTTTTAAGCTATAGAGCGAGAAGAGTTCAGATGGATCTTCTTCAATAAGTATTTCCCACATTCTAGGAAAACAAAAATGGAGAATGAGTTTCTCGAGCTGAAGCAAAAGGAGAATGAATATGCTGGAATCTATGAGATGAACTTCATAAGACTTTCACGTTACACCTCAAGCTTTATCATGGATCCTAATAGGAAGGTTGATAGATTCTTTGGTGGACTAAGACCTTATCTGTGGAAGAATCTAGCCAACCGAGACTATGATAGCTATAAGGAGATCATGCAGAGTGCGATCAAAGTTGAACTCAAGTTTGATGAGACACATTGGTTTCATAATTCCAATGACAAGAATAGATAAATGGATCCTAGCTTAGGGAGGACCTTTGATCAGGGAAGAGGAGGCAATCAAGTGAAACATCCCACATGTAATAAATGTGGGAAGAAGTATTCAGGGAACTGCCTACTCGAGAGCGGAAATTTCTAGAAGTGTGAAAGAGATGGCCATATCATGCGGAATTGTCATAGTGAGGTTCAGCCTCAAATTTACAACACTAATGAAAAAGATAATATGGTGTAGGCCCTACCTAATGTTTAATGATTCAAGTGTGTACATCTTGGGCACTTTTCCAATCAATGTCCAAATCCAAGGGTAGTGGAGGGAAATCACCATCAACCTCAGCATAGGTTAAGGGAGCAAGGTCATGATTTTGCTATCATGATAGCTGATGTTGAAGATCCAAATGATGTGGTGGTAGGTAATCTTGTTTTTCTCTCAAATCTAGAAAATGATTTGTTTGATTCTGGTTCTATGCATTCCTTTATTTTCTCCAAGTTTTCAAGGAATTTAGAATCAACCCCTAAATTTCTAGAAGTAGAGTTATCAGTCAAGACTCCTGGTGGGATTATCCAAGAATCTTCAGTGTTTAGAAACTTTAGTATTTACTTTAGTGAGAACAATCTTATTGAAACTCTAGTAGTAATTCCCATGATTGAATTTGACATTATACTAGAGATGGACTATCTCTCAAAGTATAATGCTAAGATGAAATGAAAAAGCAAGGAAATATCAGTAGTCTTGAATGGAAAACCTACAGTTATGTTCTAAGGAGATATATCTCAACCAAATTGTTGTCTAGAAGAACCTTCTATATTCTTCTTTATGGATTTTATTAGTGAATAAGAAGAAGGAAATGAGAGTATAAGGGTATAAAATTTCCCAATAATTTAGGAATACATTGAAGTATTTCCTAAGGAGTTACCCAAACCTCCCCTAGAAAGAGTGGTAGAATTATCCATTAAACTCGTACCTAGATCTCATCTGATATCAAAGACCCCGTATAGGATGGAAAATGTGGATCTGGAGAAATTAAAGAAATAACTCCAAGATATTTTGGATAAGGGTTTTATTCGACCAAGTGTGTCTCCTTGGGGAGAACCTATTCTCTTTTTGAAGAAGTATGGATCAATGCAGCTATGCATTGATTATAAAGAACTGAATGGGATCACAATGAAGAACATATACCCTTTTCCAAGAGTTCATGACTTATTTTACCAACTTCATGGGGCTCAATTCTTATCCAAGATTGATCTTAGGTATGGTTATCATCAATTGGGGGTGAAGAAGAAAGATATTCCAAAAAATTCCTTCCGATCAAGATATGGGCATTATGAGTTTGTTGTTATTCTCTTTGGACTGACTAATACACCTGATATTTTTATATATTTGATGAATATATTCTTTAAGGACTACCTTGTTAACTTTGTGAAAGTTTTTATTGATGATATTATGATATATTTCAAAAGTTGTGAGGAGCATGAGGATCATCTAAGGTTTATTTTCCAAACTATATGGAAGGAGTGTATTTTTGGAAAGTTCAGAAAATGTGAATTTTGGTTACAATAAGTTGATTTCTTGGGGCACATTATAACCAATTAAGGAATCATAGTAGACCCTACAAAGACAAAGGTTGTAGAGTAGTGGCCTCATCCTAGAAAAATAACTGAGATTCATAGTTTATTTGTATTAGCATAATATTATAGGAGGTTTTTGAAAAACTTTTCATGAATTTCTAATCCATTAACCAAGTTAACTCGAAAAGGGGTCAAGTTCATCTGGACAAAGGAGTGTGAGGAGATATTCCAAGATATGAAGAAGAGATTGGTTACTACACCTGTGTTAACTCTTCCCTCAAGTGGAGAAGTATTCATTATTTTTAGTGATTCATATTTGAAAGGTATTGGGTGAATCCTCATGAAAAATGACAAAGTCATTGCTTATGAATCTTGACAGTTGAAGACACATGAGCAGAACTATCCTACGCATGATCTGGAGCTGGTTGTGGTCATGTTTTCTCTGAAGATATAGAGGCACTATCTTTATGGGGAGAAATGTTATATATACATAGACTATAAAATTTTGAAGTATATTTTCACACAAAAGGAATTGAACATGAGACATAGGTTATTGTTGGAACTTCTTAAAGACTGTGATTGTTCAATTCATTATTATCCTGGAAGAGAAAACAAAGTCACTGATGCATTAAGTAAGAAATACCTAGTTTTTCTATTCATGATGAGGATTCAAAGAGACCCCTTGATCCAAGACCTAGTGAAAATGGACATGTGAATTATAAGGGAAGGGGAATCATCAACCCTATCCCAAATGATTTATCAGCCTTCATTACTAGAGAAGATCAAGAAAACTCAGAAATAAGATCCTTTGTTATAGAAAAAGTTTGATGCTGTGAAGGATGGGAAGTTTTCTGAGTTCAATATTGATCAAGAAGGTGTACTGAAATTTCATACAAGACTATGTGTTCTATCTATTTCGGAAATAAAAAAAGAGTTGATGGATGAATCTCATAGATCTACTTTCTCTATACATCTTGGAATCACAAAAATATATATAGGGACCTTCATGATCATTATTTGTGGGATAATATTAAAAGGGAGATTACTGACAACCCTAAAAGGTGTCTAGTATGTCAGAAAGTGAAGGCAAAGAGATAACTTCTTAAAGGGGTATTACAACCACTACCCATACCAGCATGGAAGTGAGACAATATCACTATGGACTTTGTCATTGGTCTCTTGAGAACTTCCAAAGGAAGAAATTTAATATGGGTTATAGTGGACCCTCTCACCAAGACTACCCATTTTATCTCTATTCGAGAAGATTTATCTCTTTATCAACTTGCTAGGATTTACGTGAAGGAAGTGGTAAGGATGCATGGAGTTCCACTTTCTATAATATATGATTGTGATCCAAGGTTCACATCAAAATTCTAGAGAAGTATTCAACATGATCTAAGTACCAAATTGAATTTCAGTATGGCCTATCACCCCCAAACTAATGTCCAATATAAAAGGACTATTCAAACACTCAATCACATGCTGAGAACATGATCAATGGAATTTAAAGGTGGATGGGATCAACATCTCCCATTAATTGAGTTCTCTTACAATAATAGTTTCCAATCGAGAATTCAAATGGCACCCAATGAAGCTCTATATGGGAATCGATGTAGAACTCAAACTTGTTGGGATGAATCTGGTGAGAGAAATATTCTTGGGCTTGATCTTGTGCAATATATGATAGAAAAGGTTCATGCTGTCCAGAATCACATTAAGGCTGCTCAGAGTTGGAAAAAGAGCTATACCAACAACCATCAAAGTGACTTGGAGTTTGATGTTGGTGAAAAATAATTTCTTCAAATCTCACCTTGGAATAGATTCATGGGGTTTGGGAAGAAAGGGAAGATCATCCCTAGGTACATTGGCCCCTATGAAATCCTTGATCGCGTAGGAGCAGTGGCCTATCGGCTTGCACTTACTCCAAATCTAGCACAAGTTCATGATGTCTTCTATATATCCCTCTTGAGGAAGTACATGTTTGACCCTTCATATGTAATAAATCCAGAGGTGGTACAACTAGAACATGACCTCTCTTATGAGAAGTAGCCAGTGGAGATCTTGGATCATAGGGACAAGGTTCTACGCAACAAGACTACCCACCTTGTTAAGGTATTTTGGAGGAACCACAAATGTAAATAATCCATGTGGGAACAATAGGAGTCTATGAAAAATAAGTACCCACACATTTTCTCTTATGAGGGTACGATTTGAAATTTTAGGGACGAAATTTCTTAAGGGGAGAAGAATGTAACGACCCAAACTTTTGAATAATATTTGTTTCCTAAATATGTGTGTTATTTTATACTCAAAAAATATATATAATTTTATTAATGAAGTGAGTATAATTAAAATTAGATTGTTGAGTTTTGACTGTTATATGACCACTGGTCAATATGAACATTGGAAACTATACTCTTAACATTATGATTATTGTTTATAAATACCAATGATCATGGTTAATTAATACAGAAATAAGAGTTGATGGATTTATTCTGTAGACTCAGGCTATATGAAGCCCATCTGTTAGAGCTTGGGAAGGAGGTAGCATCATTGGGCTTTACTCTGGACCAATCCCAAACTGAGCTTCAACATATTAATATTGAACGTAATCGCCTTTGAGAGAAGTTCAAGCTGATAGAAATCACCACTCGGACAATGTTGTCTTAGCCTCCCTAACATTCTATCACCATTGCACACCTTAATCTTAGGTACTATGTAGGTGTTATAAGGGGCTATGTAACGAGGCCTTAGTTACTTTGTTTAATCCTTTTTTATAAATAAAATTTTTATTTCTTATTATGGGAAATTTTGTGAATTTCAAATATCAAGATAAATATATGATGAATTTATAGAAGTTTCATATTATTGATGAATATTAGAAAAAAGGTATTTCAAAATATTTTTTTATACTTTAAATAATTAATAATGTGAAATTATTTTCAAAAAATGGTCTTCTATAGTTGTGATCATTAAGAAATTTAGATTCTAATAAGATCAACTTAATTTTTGGTGAATAGGAAATTATGAATAGTAATATTACCCTTATGAATAGTAATGTGACCAATGGAATAGTAACCTAACTTAATTAAGTATAAATATAATTTATGCATATTGAATGGTAATGTGATATAATAGAATAAGTAAATAACTATTTCAGAAATTATTAGTTAAGTATTAGTGTTTTTTCTAGTAAATAGTGATTTTATTTAAAAATTAAATATCTATTATTTAGAAAATTATTTTCATAAAATAGAGTTCATTATTGAATTCATAACATCTATATTAGGTTAGAGTGAATATATGATATTTTTATAAAATGTTTTGTTTTTTGATGAATAGTAAAAATACAGTTTTGAGTTTCGGTGTGTTTAATGACATCATTAATGATGCAATAATGATGTAATAATTATGGTCAACTTATATACAGTAAAATATGTTATGAGGTGTCCCAAGTGTCCAATACCATGGGAAAATACCATGGTAAATCCCATGGTTTTTCAAATACCACTAATGAGGTGTCCCTTGGAAATTAATAAAATACTCCCTCATTTTTTCTATAAATACCAACCCATTCCTTTATTAATTTCATTATAAATTCCTAATCAATTAATATTTGGTCTTTTTACCTCCCAATAATTCCTCCCAAGGTACCATCAAGCCCCCCCCCCCCCCAAGGTTCCAACCTTTGAGTTTTTGAAATTACTCTTCAAGGTAAGGGAACATTTCACCCTCCTTTTTAGTCAACACTTCTTTTATGTTATATCTTTGAATTTATATTTTCATATGTTGGGTATGATATTATGTATCATTATTAATTTAATTTTTATTTCCATATGATGATATTCCTTTTTTTCTCTCATCAATTCATTTTCTGAATTTTTATGTAATGTTGTTAGGCTGCCGAATTTTCGTAAAAGAAATCACATCTTCTCTTTTCTTTCAAGTTTCCTTTTCATGTGTTATGTCATTAAAATATCCATAAAAAGATATTATTTATATTTTATTATGTCCCTATATTTTATTATGAGTTATTTATGAGTGTTTTAACCTTTTACCCTCTCTTTTTAATGTTTTCTTAAACCATTTTGCATAGTCGTTATGCTGCAGAATTTTCATCTCAAAATTTCTCTCTTTTTTTGAAAAAATTATCTTATTTTATTTATGTAAATACCCAAACCTATTTAATTTATAGGGTTATTCACCAAGACATAAAAATTATATATTTTATTTTGTAATTGACATACATAAAACCCTCATCCCCTTTTTGTGGGTTATAAATGACATAATGATCTTGTTTTTAAGCACTTCTTAAAACGTCGTGATTTTGATATGAAACCCATTTATTTTATTCTATTTGGGTTATTTATGAAAAATTTTATTATGATCTATGTGTATCACACGAAAATAAATACATATTAAGGGTTCATCCTGATATTTCTCCAATGCATTGGGTAAATAATTAATCTATAGACCTTGGTGATATGATTATTAATGTCTAAATTAAATGTTTTAGCCGCATTTTTTAATTTATTTTTCAAGTTATTATTATGATATTACTCTTTATCCTCATGTTCTTATTGTTATCTCTCAAGTTAATATGTAAACTATTTCACTTGTTTTCCTTACTGGGCCTTTTGCTCACCCTTTCCTTTGATGTGTGTCTCTAGGTTATGGGATGCAGAAATTATACTTAGGATGAACTTTTAAAGAATATTTTCAAGAGTATTAAAAGAATTTTTTATGTTTTCATGTATTATATACCCTTTTTTCAAGAAACTAGACTTTAAATATCCTCTATTTGTAAAACGAAATGAAAAATTATGTAATAAAAAGGTGGGATTCTATACACCAAATGAGCATAAGAAAATTCATAAATGAAGAAATACCTCAATATGGATATCATTTCCCCTAAAAAACAAAGGAAGAAGAAGGTGGTTGAGACCTACGGATCGATTGAACCTTAAAGGGACTCATAATCATGTGACCATTATAAATTCATGTCAAAACTCCATGCATAGTGCATAACCTACATCAGATCCCGCAGATCCCCCTTTCAAAAGTTCCTATGCTTTTTTGAAGGTGCTCCAGACAACCAGTAGCCATGCAGTGGTAGCCTGATGAGCTACCCTAGGCCATACAGGTTGTTAGCAACAAGCACCTAGAAATCCAACTTTAAAGTCCTTTTAAAATAGGAGGAAAATTTCCCAAAATGTGGATACCCCTATCGATAATAATTTTCACATGAATCATCACTGATGGGAAGGGTAATTATGCCAAACGATGCCCAAACAAAGTCATAAGAACCTCTATCCTTTGTTAAATAAAAAAAAGAAATAAAATGGAAAGAGGTGGGAGCTTCTCACAGTTACTAAAAGACATGTGGTGCAACCCTGGCGATCTGCAAGGCACCGCAAGTCTCTAGAGAAATGTCCACCTCATCTCGTGAAGTCCCTTTGGTTTTTCAGCATCATTGTATGGAGATCCTTGGGAATTATCTAGAAACCATGTGCTTCCCTTAGGATCTCAAAGGATTAAAGTACGTATTTTTTCAACGAAATGCTTGCACACCCCCACATGACCCATATTGGTCACTTGACACATCACCAAAAAATAGAGTAATTTTCTTTTTCATTTCTCATACAATCTCGCATGAATCTAAACCTTTTTCAAATAAAACAAATGTAAATAAATAAAGAGGAGGAATAATCCTCTCGTCATCATAAAATTCTTGTGACGTGCTAAGGAAGTCTGTACCATGGTCCCGCAAGACCCTGGAAAAAACATTCTTGTCTCATGGAAAGTCCCAGACAAGTCATCAAGCATCTCACGGATGCCTTTCAATAGGCACTTGGATCTCACGAAGGCCATTGGAAATGAAAAAATGACAATAAGGAAGTCCTTTTATACATTTGTGTGATCAAAAATTTCCCATTGATTGAAAATAATCCAATAATGGAGGCATTAACGAGAGGTACTTGCAGTCACTAAAAATTAGATGATGCCCTCATAGTAGTCCATGGTAGAGACTCGTGAACCCATATGGCACCAAAGCCCTTATCCGACTCTATCATAGACTCATTCTAGATACTCTGAATGGCCCGAAGGCCTTAATTTTTATTTATTTTGATAACCCCCCTTTCAAGGGATGAGGGGGAACCCTTACAAGGCCCGTAGTCTCAGAGATTACAAGGCCCGTAGGCTCATGAGATTACATGACCCGAAGGTCTTAGGGAATTCAACCAGACTATCTACAAGGAACTGCCCCTCCCTAGAATATGTGTCATGATAGTAGCTCTCCACCTTTGCATGGCCGTCTGGCTAGGCTTCTCGTGCAAGCACAGGCTGGTACCGATGGCATAGCCATACCCACTCATTCTGACAATCCATTTGGTTCTGCTCTGGTGAGTGCACCTACTCTGAATCCTCGTCTGAGGCTTCTTATTTTTTGTAGTGTGTCTGGGGAAACTGCATGTGACCCGAAGGCCTTGATGTGGCCCGAGGGCCTTAAAGGTGGCCTGAAAGCCCTACTGATCCGAAGGCCTGGGTGGCCCGAAAGCCTTAAGGACTCCAATCCCAAACCGGTGGCCCAAGGTGAATAGTTCCAGCTGCTACAGTACCGAATAATACCTGCTACAGTAACTCCTATAGTGCCTTCTACAGTACCTGTACAGTGTACAGTTCTTCTACAGTCCATGTACAGTGTACAGTTCTGCTACAGTACCCGGAAAGTGTACAGTGTTGTTACAGTGTCTGCTACAGTACCTGCTATAGTAACCCATAAATATGCCTCTACCTGGTTTTGAACCTGGGTCTTGTGTATGCACTTAAGGATACCTCACCAACTAGGCTGAGGCTTATGTGCAGACTCATGCTAGATACACCGCACAAACTGGTAAACAACCAGGGTGGTAATGCTTATAAATTCCTCACCCCAACATGAAGAAAGGGTTCGACTCTTGACTTATGGACTCTCAGGTGAAAGGGATGGAGCAGACTTCTCAGAGATACTGATCTCATGATATAACATCTTCTATCAAGTAACATACTGACAAATATCCAGAACAAACATGCGCCATACATAAGGTACTTCGCATGATCATTCATATATCACATGAAGTACTGTTGGCAAGATGTTCAAAGAACATATCACATGTCCTCTAGATCACATGAGACTAAAAGAAATTTATATTTAACAAACCAAAGGCATTTTTAATATGAGGGCTAGAACTAAGATTAAAAGTTAAATACTTAAGCAAAAAAACATGCTCATTTTCCCTCATGCGCTTCGCATGAGTCACCCAAAGACACATGACAACACCAGGACATGTCACCAAGATCTCATGACACTCCTTCAACATGCTATTTGGGACACGTGAAATCCTCCAGACATATCAGAGCAAGTCACATGGTCCTCTTGGGCACACCACTTTGGTATTTTGAAACCCTCTAGGTCTATTTCCCAAGACTTGTGACATCATTCAGATTCATCACCTGACTCATAAAATGGTGATCACTCATGTCAAAAAAGTCTCCCAGTTGCATCTGGACATGAAAACTAAGCTCTCGCAACACCCTCTGGGAAATTCAGTTGAGACCTGCAACACCCTCCAAACGTGTCAGCCAAGTCTGGCAACACCCTCTGGGCAAGTCAGCTAAGACTCACTAAGCCCTCCAGATATGAAAGACAGGTCTTGTGATGCCCTCTATGGATGTTACCCAAGATACATAAAATCCTTAAAACCATGTTGTACTGGCACTTTTGACACCATCCATAGATGTTAAGACAACTCTTTCGAATGACACCAAGGCATGTTAGCTAGATCATGTGATGCCCCCTGAAAAATCCAGTCAGGTCATGTGATGGCTTCCGAGACAAGTCAAATAAGTCATGCGACACCCTCTAGACAAGCAAACCAAGTCACCAGGGAATCCCCAGACTTGATAACATTATCTATCCTCAGTGTGTAAGCCCTGATCAATGGGGCATCTCTGGTGTGTAAGACCCAATATAAAGGGAACTACAACAACTCTAATTCCTTCCATATTCAGGATACGTAGGCTACCTATCCCTAAGGTTCGAGCTCCATATTTATCATCCAGGGTGATCCCAACATCAAAGTCCCTTATTAGAATTAATGACAATGATTACTTGTTATCCCTTATTTATCACAATGATAATGGATCACATGGGCTTAGGGAGTTTCAATGATCATAACACCTACACTTTAAACATCTACAATGGTAAGTGTGACCTCAATGTGTAATCCTTGATAGATTGAACTATGAGAACTTTAATTCCTGTAATAACCAGGATATGTAGGAAACCTTACTAATTCCCAAGCTCAAATAAACACCCATTTCAATGTAATTCCTTTTATGAATCTTACATCTCATCCATCATGACCCAATTATTCCCAAGAGATGATCACCCTACCTTATCTATCATCGAACTGAGAAAAAAATGAACTATTGAAACTCTAATTATCACTATAATCAGGATACATATGACATCCCTATCAGACTCAATCTTGAATACTCGGTGTCCCAGAGCACCCACATAAGTCCTTTTCACATGATGATAAACTACACGGGTCCAACAAACTACGTGGGTTTTGATTCCTAGAATAATCAGGATACATAGGACACCTCATAATGGCTCAATCCCCTCCTCAGAATATTAACTGCCTTATTGCATGGTAAGACATTCTAATGTAATTGGTTATATAGATTCAGTATATAAGTAGCCTCCCATTACCAAAATATGATGGAGAACCTCAGATACATATAGATGGATTCACTAAATAGGTCCCAATATTTTACACATAAAAGAGAATTAACCCATAATCATTTTGTTAGGGTAACTGGTCCCATATTGAGATTTGGAAGGGATTCACAAACATATCTTAAATCTATAAGAGAGTCCCAAAGTAGGATATGATTCCCTCTAAAAGGGTGTGATGAGTCTGACCACCCATCCTATTGACCAATGCGAGTCCCCAAGAGTCATTGGGCCTAAAAACCCATATGATCGCCTACCTTTAGAAAGTAGGTCTATACCCAGTTATGGATGAGGGAACCATTAGGAGTTACTAGTAATAGTGACAATGGAATCCCTATGTTCTTAATTGTACACAACATAAATCCCCCATAATTATACCTGTCAGGCAAACCCCATCCACATTCTCAAATCCTGATGGAACATTGAACAACCCTTTTTGGGAAACTTACTTTTATAAGGGGAGTTCTTATGAAGTTTTTGGGTTTAATTAACCATTTTACATAAATATAAGTAACCCTTGCTATACTTGGTGTAATTTGGTGACAATTGTTGAGTAAATCCAACTCAGGATTTCTGGATTGGGGAATTCACTCAATGGATCAAGGAGCTGCAAGCCTACTGTTAGGAAATACTTGCCTACCTAAATACCATCAAATAGATTAACCAACCCTTTTGGGGTTATAAAAAGGGGAATATGGATCCATGAAACTATAATTTCCAAGAAGCTCGATATTTTGATTTTAATAGTGTGGACTATTGGTATTTGATAAAATAGTGGGAGGCTTAATAAAATTAAAATTATTATTATGTATCACATAATTTGTAATAAAGAAAAGTACTAATAATCTATTTTAATTATTATATAAAATGGAAATAAAAAACATGAAACCATTATGATCATTCCTTACCTTAGGGTATGTCCTTACAAATAATTTTTTTTGATATGGTAAAATTGTTTATGTGGTTAATTATTATCAAAAAAATTGCATTATGTTTTGGAATCCCCCATTCCTATTCTAGAACCCCAACAGGTGAGAGAATGTGAAAAGTATGCCTACTAGAGATATTTTGAAGATGATTTATGTGTTCATTGAATTATATTATCAACTATATTTGGAGATTTGATGATACAACATAAGTAAATGGATTCTTACACTATAATATCTCATTTCTAATCTCTTTAGAAAGTATAATAAATCCTTGAACTAAATAAGATTTTCAGTGAACCATATCAGTGTAAACTAGAAGAAGGTAATATATCTATTGATCATTATTTCAAAAAGTTTGGGTATATTAACCAGTTAGAAAAATTAATCTTCCACTAGGATAATAAACTATCCATTAATCTTATTTTATTATCCTTACCACCAAGGTTATCCTTATTTGTCCAATCTCGGATAAAATAAATGGACAAGTCACTCAAGAAACTTTTTTCCATACTTCACTAAGAAGATAAGGATTGGTTGAAACTCGTTTCTCCTCCCCTTGTGGTGAAAATTTTTAAATACATGTTTAAAGATACCATGGATCGTATAAATACAAAAGTTACTTTACAACATCATTTAAAGAGACAAAGGATTTAAGGGTCGAAAAATAAACATAAGGATATTTGCTTCTCATGTAGAAATCTTAGACAGTGGAAAATATCTTTCAGTGAATTGAAAAATAAAGCAGTTTTATTCACTTAAAGTATATTCATATTATTTATATTCATTACTTGTGAACTAAATACAATATTCTTACAACATATATGTATTTGAAAATAGGAAATGAACAATAAAATAAAGGTTATGATGTGAACTCAAAAGGATTTGAGGAAGGGTGATTCCTATATCAGCCAAGGGGAGCTCTCTACTTCTAATTTCAAAAATAGATTGATTCAAGTTCATAATTAGTGTTACTAAAACATTTATATTAATGTATATCTAAATAAAATGAGACATTATTTCACATTTGGATTAAATTTTTTTATGGTACTTAAATGATAAATTGTTGTTTCAATAGCTCTTAAATCATAGATATACATCACAATACATGTTGAACATAAAATATAAGACTCTTACTTAGTTATGGAAAGATAATTATTTTTCTAATAAAATTGAAAGTAGATGACTTTTTATACCATTAAAACTTGTTTTAGTCTTTATTGAGTTGAGATACTAGGTATAAAAACAAAATTCTTATCATGTTAAGATAAATAAACCTTTATACATAAATTTACATCACAAATATTTTAAAGTTAGTTCAATATGGTAATGTAAAATATTCTAAATCTAAAGTTTACTTCATATACTTCATGATATTCCTTTAATAAATTTTATAAATTCTCAGTAAAGTAAATGAGTGCACTTGGTAAAGATTGAATAATATATGATCTTGATTATCAAATAATATCTTATCTAGGTATATATTGATCATAAATATGGAGTAAAGGTAATATCAAACTCACATTTACTCATACACATCATTGTCATTATATTAATAAAAGGAATATCAATGATGAGTCTTATATATATTGAAAATATTCCATTATTTATTTCAAGAAATGTTTTTCAAATAGAAGTGTAACAACTAACTATGTACCAACTATATTATCTAATGGATATCATTTGAAGTGACATATGATAAAATCATATTGGGAAACTACCATAAGTGTTTGTTGAAAACCATTTGTTAAAATATATTTTTATCTACAAAGGAATAACAAACACTTATGTGCATCTCAGTTAATAATCCTATAGCCACTAAGGATATTAACTTCTAGTCAAGAATGGATATATTTCCATTAAATAATCCTATATATTTAAGGATAATGGGAGAAGAATTAACTTCTATTGGTTAAGGATTTGAATGCACATTATGTTGTCATAGGAATTCTAGAATCCACTAAGCTTAGTGGGGTAGTTCTAGAGACACATACTATATAGGAACTTATAACCAAAGAGGTGGTTTATGTTCACCATGATGGGTGATTCATATTTTATTCTTCTAGAATAAAAAATCCTATAATACAGTAATAAATGGTTATATGTTAAGGTTGAAAATTAAGTATAAATTCAAGTAATGGAATCTCTGCATCAAGATTTGGGGAATCCATATTTTGAATATTTCTAAGACTTGATACTATTAGTCATTATTCAAGAGAAACTAGACATTGATAGTACAAGATGATACTGATATAGCATGATAGATTATTGAAAGATTTATTCTATGGTTAAACTTAGTCACCACTCACATGTCTAAAATCATTTTTAATTCTTATTATCAAAGCATATTTCTATGATCATCATTTTGGGATGTTGATCATAAATCCCACCTCATTTAGAGGAATCCTTATGGAAGATGTCTATATGATGTGACCAAAATAAGACCCTGTGATATATTTCTACTAGGCATAACTAAAATGTGTTGGTGAAATCAATAAATTTCAATAAGATATGCAGATTATATAAATTCACTTATGAGAAAATCATGCATAGTGATCGTAGAATATTTATTTGGAAATGAATGAGTGATATGTTTCTATAACTGGTTAGTGGGATAATTATAAGTTTTCAAGATAAATATATTGATAACATATGAAAACAATTATTTTTTCTTACCAGTTTTTTAAGACTAAGGAATAAATTTTATCCCAGTTTGACTTAAAGTATCAATCATTCTCTAGGGAACAAGTTCTACAAAATATATATATGATTTTTCTAAATCTAATCATAGTATATATATTAACATTTTATTGAAAATACAAGTTAAAAAATTTCAAGAGCTAATTATTGTTGGTGTATAATTCTTCTAGTAGAACGTGCATGGGCATAGGAAGAGATTATGGAGATTAAAAGAATTTTACATCTTTTGTTCCATGATATGTATTGAATTTTGATATTATTAATGCATAAATCATAATAGGTGAATATTAAATAGATTAAACTTAATTTCATGGACTTGTAGTTAGAACAATCCAATAATACTTATAAAAGTAAAAGTGAATGATTTCTTAGTGCCTGTATAAGTGGGAATACTAGTGATCATGGTAATTGAACACTTATCTTCATTTAGTTCAATTTTTTATAGTATCACTGATAATGATATAATAATATGCAAGAAAAAATTATTATAACTAGTGTTTGAAATATCTACAATATCTGAGTATGTTTCAGTTTCTATCACAGCTTAAGAAGCAGTTTAGCAATGTCCTATTCAAATTTTGGGTTATACCAAAAGAAACAGATTTATCATTTTATGATAATATTTGACTATGGATTTAGTCAGGATGTTAAGAATATAACATATGAACAAGAGGTGGATACTTGGTTATATCCCTACTTAAGGGGTTTTTTCTCAAGATAGTAATGCTCTAATAAATAAATTCATCACAAAGACATGTGTATTTTCAAACCCTAGTCAAGGAAATATGATAGGCCTAGAAGTTATATCCATACTCATCATAAGAATGTTTTTACATGTGATAACTATCCGGTCATTATAAGTTGTCTCTAGTGCAAGTGAGAGTTTTTTTGGAGTTGGTTCCCTAGAATCAATTATGTTTGTACTTAATATTACATGTATATTCAAAGATGTGAATATTAATTTAAATATATTATCACAAATTGATTTTTCTTCTTCATAAAAATTATGTGATAATGTCCTAGAGAATCTATCACATTTAAAAGGTAATAGTAGTTCTCCACTATGATGAGAACATTTAAATGTGGTGACAATATTCTTAAAACTAGTTATATGGTCAAATAACATGCTATGATAGGGCATATATTACATAAACTGTCAAGTGTGAGTACTCATAAGTGGATGAGGATTCTTCTCATGAAGTTCACACTTGGTAATCTCTAATATGGGAGATTATGAGAATAGACCTGCCAGTAGGAATTCCATATGTTTTTGTGTCATCGGATATTCCTATCTATAAGTGTTTGTAATGATCCTTACACTTTAATATTATCATTAATGCATGTCATGACTCAAAAACTTAGATTTACTAACAAAAACCGCCATGACATATGTTGGTGGGAAGTAGGGTATGTTGGGTGAATCACAAATTACATGGTATTAATGGATAATTTAAGGAAGAAGTCATATCTTCCAACTTTATGGAAGTTGATATCTCGACCCTTTGATTGAAATATAATTATCACATAAATTTTATGTCCATGGTGTAATGACATTTATTTCAGATAGTCAAAGAAAGACGTTATCAAGCATATAGGTTGATGATACAGATGTGCAATCTTCTTGATGAGATATTGTGATGAATGGATTATATTACACAGTGATCATTTGTTTGTGGTTGTCAACATTGAGAAATTTAAGTTATTTCTTTTGGGTTCCTTGAACCGTTTCTAGATAGTAATCTTAGACTTTAGGTGTACCCACTTAATTCCAATGATAAATATTCCTAGAGGTTCACACAATGAGTGTTTCTATTGATCTTGATTAAATTTTATGTGAATTTAATTAATGGAATAAATATTATTCTCAAGACCAAGGAAGGATTTTATTCAAGTTTTATGGTCACATAAATTAAATAAATATATAGTCACCGAATTGTGAATAAAATATATTTATTTATTTTATTAAATATTTAATAAATATTTATTCTCTGATTTTTTGATAAAGATATTTATGTATGAATAATTATTTATTTGGGTATTCAATAAATTTCTAGTAATTCAAATGGACCAACACCGCATCCAGTGATAAATATTAATTTACAAGTTGGTAAAATAATATTTTTTATTGAGCAAGTTAGCTCATACTCCATAAAATAATAATATTATTATTATTATGTAGCATGTGGTTTAATAAATATTATAATATTATTTAAGGATTGGTACATGATTAAATAATATTTTAACCTAAACCCTATCTCTATAAATAGATTATTATGTCTATTGTGTAGGGTTAATCAAAAATTGAAAATTGAGAATCATTGAACGCAATAGAAATCTCTCTCAAATTTTTCCTCTCATCTTTTCAAGAATGAGAAGAAGTCCTTAAATCCCAAAGTATCTTCAAATGATCCAGACGAACAACCCAATATGATTGATTCACTTTGATAGCATCTAGAAATCAGTCGGTGTCACTCAGGGAACAAAGGAACGCATGTGGATCACCCCTAGAGAGATTCTATACTTGGATACTTATAGTGCAATGAATGGAATCCAAAAAAGGTTTTTTAGAAGATCAACATCTATATTGAAGAAAGTTCTTAAGTCAAGGTAACCTTTTATTTTGATCATAAATTAATTAATTATAAATTTAATATGATAATATCCTCTATTAGGGTTTCAAACAACTATGTGATAAAATAAATTTTAATATAACACCCATCATCGGTGCTTCCACGATGCTCAAAACCTACATTCATTACTTAAATTTAACTAATATTGTGGATACACTAAGTGTGTGACCATATAGGACTCTTTTAAAGTGCAATTAGGCATTACCCCTAAAGTCCAAGGTTAGCATCTAGAAACATGTCAAGGCTCCCATAGAGAAATAAGTTATTCTATCAATGACATATAACCTCATATGAACTCTTACTGTATAATATAATCCATTTATTATGATGTCATGAATCAAGCTGGTTTCATGTCAGTGTCATCAACTTATAAGCTTGATGTCTCTTTACTTGACTTTTCAGAAATGAACTCACCCACTAAACACCATGACCATGAATTTATCCAAGTAGTTATATTCCCATAAAAAGTCTTGAGATATCAATTTTCATCAAGGGGCAGAAGCGATAAATCCTTTCTTACATTATCCATTAATTCAATGTTACTCATGATGCACCCAACATATCATACCTCTCTGCAAGTATATGTCATCACGATTTTTGTCAATGCATCAAACTGTATGATTCATGATATACATTAATGATAATCTTAAAGTTTAAATATCAATACACATGTCCTCATATGGGAACATCCAATGACACAAGGAAATGTGTATTTCTTATTGATGGGTTTGTTCTCATATCCTCTTATCTTAGAGATTAATAAAGGTGAACATTGTGAGAAGGTTTTTAAATGTCATATTAGCCTTTCGCCTCAAATAGCATGTATTGTGTGTGTCTCGTCAGAAATATCATCTGGATATAGAACATATATTCAAGAATAATATCGTGGAACCTCTAGTTTCTCATCATAGTGGGTAATAGCTATGACCTTTTAGTGCAACACATATTCCTAGGACATTATCACATACAAGATTCATCCAAAGGAACAATCATGGTATGATAATTAACTTCAATAATAATGAAAAAATATGTAATAAAATACCAAGAAATTAAATTCTAGGGCACCAACTCCAAAAAAATCCGACATTAAAATTTTTTATATAATATTTTATATAATATTTTATATAATATTTTTAATATCAATTTTTTAAATAATCAGTGTTGAAAATATTTTAAATGTTATTTAAAACCAATTTATTAGAAACTGGCAATAAAATTGTACTTTTAACGTCATTTTTTTAAAAACTAATGTTAAAACATTCAAAACTTAAGCTTAGAAGTATATTTTAACATCAATTTTTAAAAACCCAAAGTTAAAATCCCAATACAAAAACTAATTTTCTACTAGTGATAATAATATATTAAAATAATCTTAATCACCTAAAAATGCTTCACAAAAAAATTTATGCATCCACACATACCTAAATAATCTCATTATAACCAAAGACAACTTGGGAGGGGGAGAGTTGAATTAGGTAATTTCCCAATTTAACCCTTTTCTTTTCTCATTTTTTCTTTCTTTAAGATCTTGCTCTTGTTTTGGTAGGAATTGTATTCAACATGTTGATTAATTCCTTTCTCACTCTTTCACTTTACAGTAATCTCACCAAATAATAGAAAATTTCATAAATGTAAAGAATACAAGGATGCATGGATTTTATTTAGCTCGTAATAAAGGGAAACTCCAATGAGCATATGCCTAAAATATGTTTATGTACCAAATAAGTAATACTGATCATTTTAGTTATTATAATTATTTAATAAATCTATTCTACAAATCCTAAAATCGCTTTCTTTTATCCCCCCCACTCAATTCTTTAGTGAAGGTATCAATTATTTTTGGGTTTGGTCACTCCACACCTAAGTCACGCTACCTACTCTTCTCATTCACACACTACTCTAGGAAGTTTATCAATATTTTATAGATATGTGGGTCTCTTCATGATAAGAATAAAAAGAATTACATATTACATATTCAACTCTATATATATATGTTGTTATACTCATCATTTACTTTACTTCTTTTTTCAAATCTAGATTATATCAACACCTCAATATGGGAGTTGAGACTTTATATTCTTTATAATATAATTTTTTTACTTCTAGATAAAAATAATTCTATAGTGGAATAATATTGTTGTGAACTTTCTTCAACATATAGATGTAGTAGTGATACTATGCCTTTTTCTCACCTCCTCACTTGAACTAAACTAGATCTATTTGTGGTAATATTTTTTGTATTTCTTCTATTTTTTTCTCCCAAATCAGATGTAACAATATGCTAAACCTATCTTTCTTCTCTTCTACTCAATGGTATTCAACAATTTCCATGTTTTTTATCTTCCACTTCTATTAGTATATATATATATATAATAAACATCCTTAAGGATACTATTTGAATATTTGAATATAAAATCCTCCTTTAGTATTGGTATCAAGATTTCATTCATTCAAGTCTTGTTAATTCTTGGTCCAACCTGCCCACTATTACTGCATGAGATATTTTTCCATATTTTAAATATAAAAACCCTAAGAAATAATCTATTTTAATTCTTCATGAATATTCAAAAGAATAATATGAATGACATTTCTATATTATCCAGCACTAGGTTGGTCTCCATTTAATGCCTTGATCGAATCCCATCAATTAATTCTCTGTGATTCATGGTTCTTTTAACTTTTCCTTTTCCTCCCTCATAATCTCCCTTAAATTTTGTATTCTTCAATACTCCAAAAAATCTGAAAATATCTTCATTTAAACTTGACTGAATTGTTAATAATAAATTATGATTGATAATGTTCATTGAAATCCAGGTAGTAATATATATTTATTATATGCTAGAACCTAAATAGATATATATTAGAAATACTTATTATCTATATATATACACACTAGTATTTAGATATTATATGTGTACACCTATATACATGTATTTTTTTATTTATCTATATTTCTAAAGTTTTTATGTATTAGCACTAATAACAATGCTACTAATAGTAGTAGTAACAACAGAAACAACAAAAATAATTATAACAATATTATTTTTGTTATTAGAAAATTGAAAACTCGATTAACAAATGAATGAATTTAGGGAAATTATCTTAGAGTACCATAATTAGGAACCTAGTTATGATAATCAATAATATATTATTAAATTACATTATGATTTTAAATTTTTATTATTTAATTTAAGTTTGGTTCATATTATATTTATAAACAAATTTTAAACTTAAGTTCATCTAAATTAATTATTATTAGTTCATTAACTATATGGTATTAAATGAAGATAAAATTTCAAAAATATAATTAATCAATTTTTTGATATGTTTATTTTATATTTATAAATAAAATTTAAATATTTTAATTTATAGTTGATTAATTTAAAGGGTTATAGTAGTTAAATGGGTATTCAAAAATATAATAGTGTAGGATTAGGGTATTATCATCATTATTTTGAATTTTTATTAAGAAAGGGGGTGATACAACCGAAACCCACCAATCCAAATTCAATGGAAAAACCCTAAGGAGGTTGGTAATAGTGAATTCCGAGGGTGTACCCTTTAATTAAGTTGACCCCCTCGGGTTTCAAGGAGCTCATCGTATGATGACAGATTGGGTTAGATCCCATAAATGGGTTGGGTTGGGGTTAGGGTTAGGGTGGTTAAATGGGTCAGTCCAAGTAATGTTTTTTATAAGTGAGATAGATCACAATAAGTGAGTGGGAAAAATAATTTATATTTATAGTAATTTTTTAAAGACTTGACAGAGATCAGAGACATTTACTCTACGTATCGGTTAATTGGATAGATTATCTAATTGTAGCAATTGAGAATTAATACTATTGTGACATATTTTTTAACCATAACAATTAAATTCATTTGTTTCAATGAGTTGAGAAACTGTATCTATTAGAAAATAAAATATCATAAAAATATTTTTAAAATCAAATAGTTATCATTAATTTTAAATATTTTGTTAGGTTGTCACAATGAAATCCATTTTCTGTGATGTTTTTTATCATTCACTCATAATCATCAAATTTGAAAAGGTTATAAATATTATCATTAATAACATGTTATACAACCAATATTGATACCTTATAATGGATTGGTTAGACACTTGATATTGATACATTATAATTTTATTTTCAAAGTAAAATTGTATATCCATTATTTTAAAATAATGATTATAATATATGTTCTTATTAAATTTAAAATAAAGAATATTTTAATATTATAATAGTATCAAAGTAAGAAATTTGGTGTTAAAATGTGGAACATTAGTATTAAAATTTGTAAGTGAAGGGTTAAACCTTTTAAATCATTGAGTTCCATTAATTCATCAATATGATAAAGTTGTATATTTTAACACTAAAAATCCATAGTTTCAACTATTGTACAAAAAAAATCCCTACAAAAAAATATAAGTTTAATATAAAAAAACATTAAATTATACAATAAAGGGAAGTCAAGTGTTAAAATTTGGAATCCAGGTGTTATAATTTGGAACCTCATTGTTAAAATTTGGAATTCAAGCCTCTACATAATGAAATATTCTAATAGTTTAGCCCATTTTACCTTTAAATAATAATTTTTCATCCATGGTATACACACAATAAAATTAGGTGAGAGAAGAAGGGAAATAATAGGGTTAAGTTATTTTTTCAAGAAAAAAACATTAGTGATTTTAATAACACTCCTAATAATAATTATGAATGATGATTTCATTAAAATCGTCACTTATTATGTCACAAACCGAACCGATGGTGCCCAAGATGAAACTACCCCAAGATCACCTCTAATAGGCAAGGGTATGGAAATTATCCCAAACTATATCCAACTAATCTTAGCCCAAAATAGATCCAACAGTGGTATAAACCTTGGTATGTCTAGCCCAAACTAGCTCCACCAACTCCTGGTCCACCAAAGACTCTGTAAAAAAATTATCATCTTTATAAGTCATGGAACGTGTGAGAAGATCTCATATAGGGGTGAGTATAACAATACCCACTAAGACACCCCAAAATAACCAAACACAAAGCATCAAGAGTAGTCATCTCACTACATATGTGAATCATAAAGCAAAACATACAACAAAACATCCAGGAATACTTAGATAGACACCACATCTCACATGGTCATAACCATTATGAATCATAGAATCATTGTAAAGGATTCAATATAACACCTATCAAGGAGATTTCACTCCTCATTTCCTATAATCCCTAATGTCACTAAACTGAGAGAACATGCTCTATGAGTTAGATAGCACTGATGGCATCTGTCCAAGATGTACTACTCATCGGGTCTTGCTGTAAGAAGTATATGCTATAAGTCTGAAGAGAATGACACACATATGAGGATCACACCTAAGGTCATAGAGGTATACCAACATCTCAATATAGAATAACTTACTAAGTAGAGGATCGATGAACACATAGTGTTGGTCATGTTGATACCAAGAACCCCACTGAGGACAAGATTATAATAGAGGACCTCACCCTAGTCCTCACAAAAGTATTTCAAAAAATCTATCCAATAAGTCCCACTAAAGGGATAACCATCCTATCTATAACACAAGATTCTATACTAACTGTTAGGGAATTGACTAGGGGATCACAATCAACCAATACTAGTCCATGAAATCTCAAACAAGCTCTCAACAAAGTTGAGCTAAGAAGAAAGAGGAGTCCAACATGTCCTCAAAGGAGAACAAAGCATGTCCCTAGGGGTACACTGTTGAAAGTGGGTTCCCTAGAACCAACTTGTTTTGTACTTTGATTATCACTACATGTATTCAGTTTGTTATAATAAATGTGTTTATCTTTCCATAATAGTGTTGATACTTCTGCATCCACTTTGTTTATGGCAATGTCCTTAGATTACTTGTTGCATCAAATGGTTATAGTAGATCCCATGATATAATGAGAACCCTGAGATGCCATGATAGTAATCGTAAAGTAATGTGCTATGGTCCAGTTACATCATTCTAAAAGGACACAGATGATGTGTGACCATCAGGTATTGGGGGCTCATAAGCATTGAGACTTCTTCTCATGAAGTTCGCACTTGATGATCTCTAGTAGTTTAGAACATGAGGACAGACCCACATAATAGGAACACCACATGTTTTAGGTGTCATTGGTAGTTCCTATCTACGGACATGTGTAATGGTCTTTAGACTTTAGATCATTTTCAATGGATGTCATTTAATTATGTATATTTGATGTAAGGTGAAAACCATGGTGACAAAGTCATGGCGAGGTAGTTTGTATCAGGTATTTCATTAATGGCATGACATTGATTGAATGACCGAGAAAGGATTTTTCGCTTCTGAGTTCAGGAAGAGATATCTCAAGCCTGGTTGATTAGGATGGTTGCACCTTCATTAAATCCATAGCCATGGTAGTGGAAGGTAAGACCGTCCGTACAAATAAACAAATAAAATAATGAAAAATAAAGAATGATGACACTACTATGAATTCTACTTTATTGAGATATCAATGACGAAGAGATTATATTACATGGACTGCATTCGTAGGAAGGAAGTCGTTGCTTTGACTTTTCCTTATCTCTATAGGGGCTTTGATGGGTTACTAGACCCTGCTCTAGGTCAGTGGATATTATTCACTGCTATTGAGGTAAGGGCCTAGAGGGTCACACACAATAGCACCTTGAGAATCTACCCTATTCTGGGAATAGGAATATAGAACTTGGTGGGGCCCACCAAAGGGTCCAAGCACTATCCAAGTTCTATGGATCACCGAAGAATAAATAAATTCATTAATTATTCAAGTTTAGAATAATTCATTGAATTTATTTATAACATGTATTTACAATTTATATAGTAAATACAAGTATTAATATTACTCGAATGGATTTTAATATCCTAGGTTCATTTAATATTAGCAGGAGGTGTGAGTCGAGTTAAAGACTCAAATTTATCACGTAATATATTTATATATTACAAGTAAGTGATAAATTATAAATATTATTTATGGCATAATTTTATTTTTCATAAATAATTTGTTATAACACTTACATAGAAGATGTCTATTACATGGGGGATGAGAATACATACCGCGTGTTTTAAACAATCCCTATATAAGTGAGAGAGAGGCTCTCTCATGTTAACTATTAATGTGTTAAGATTGAGATCTTCTCTCTCCTCCTGGAATCTAGAGAGAGAGTCTCTCAAGCGAAGGAAGATCTTCAAGTTCATCCATCTCGGATTGAAGCTTCTTCCCTTGTGGTGATTGTTGCAGTGCAGAAGTGAGCGTCGAAGATCTGTTCTAGCACCTGGATCTCGACGAACGGCATGCGAGCAGATTCGAGAGGCGTGTGTGGATGATCTAGAGGGCTTCGACGTCGGAGTCTTTGAGCAATGATCACCGGCGTCCTGTGGAAGACTTGCACACGTCAATTCCGAACTAGGGACATGTTCAGTTTAATTTTTTTTCTCTATTTAAACCTTACGATATCCTTGGACCAAACCGGGACAAGATCACTAGAGTTGATAGGGTTACGTCACTCCAGTGATGCAAAAAAATTTAAATTCCCATCCCATCGGCTTCCGCTGCGCCTTCCCGGTACCCAACAGTGGTATCAGAGTGATCACAAGGTTTTTCTGAGTCAACAAAATTAAAATTCATTAAATTTAAGTGCGGGTTGTTAAAACGGTTCATTCAGATCCAATTGCGCGTCATTTCATTTTCAAATGATCAAGCTGCGATCATTTAAAATTTTAATCGGATCGACGTCGTAGTTTTTCGTTCATTTGATGTTTATCTCAAATTGAGATTAAAATCAAATATAATATTTTATTATTATAAAATATGATATGATATTTATTATAAAATATTTTCCACAAAGTTTTTTCTAATAATAATAAAGGAGACCAAGACCCCATTATGGGGTCTTCTTCTTCCTTTTATTTAATAAAAAGGGGGAGGGGAGACCAAGACCCCAAAGGGGTCTTCTTCCCTTTTATTTATAAAAAAAAATAAAGAAAGAAAGGCATGTGGTGGCATTTGTGTAAGGGAAAATAAAAAAAAGGAAGGGAAGACCCAAGGGGGTCTCCTCCTTCACGCGGTGCACAAGGGGTACGGCACCCCCTTGGAAACCCTAGCCGCCACCCCTGTGCGCCAGACTGCCTAACCGTGCCAGGATGCGGCCCTAAGCCTCGCCGGACCGCCTCCTCCCCAAGCCCAGCTGGAGAAGCTGCTCCTCCTCGGACCAAACCCCGCCAGTCGCATCGCACCACTTCGGACCGCCTCTTGTCGGACCGTGTTGCGCCGCTCCCGAACCCCGGCTGGCCGGACCCCTGCCTCGCCCCGAGCCAGCCGGACCGCCGTGCCGCACTGCCTCAGACCACCGCCCCTGGCCGAAGCCAGACCACCTGGTCGTGCCACTCCTCCCCTGGCCGGACCTCTTGCTCACACCAGCTGAGAACCGCACTGGCCGCACCGGTCCAGGTCGTGCCAGACCGGGCTGCCGCCTCATCGGCTTGCCGGAGCAATGGGCTTTCGGCCAAGCAGCTGTCCGGTATGCTTCTCGGCCTCCTCCCGCTCCCTTCAAATCTCAACGGAATTTGTTGCCGCCACGAGAGTCGCTGGACTGAGCATTCATGCCACGGTCACGCCGCAGTCACGTCATGTTCACATCGCGGTCACACCGCGGTCACACCGCGGTCATGCCGCAGTCACGCCACGGTCAAGCCTCAGTAATGCCGTAATTGGCCCTACTTCAGGATGACATCTCGCGGAGGTTCGCAGTCCTGTCGGACTCCTACCCGGCTAGAGGTAACCATGCTTTAAATTAATTTTAATTAATTTATTTTTTAAAATTAAATTAATTATAATTAATTTGGGGTTTAAATTATTTTAATCTAAAATATTAATTTAATTTAAGTTTAGAGTTAAATTAATGGTTTAATTTAATTTTTATAATTAAAATTAAATTATACAAATAGAACCGATAAAATAAATTATTTGAATTTAATCAAATTCATTTAATTTATTAGAACACCCTCGCACTATTTAAATTTATTGAAATTTAATTTTCTTTCTCATATTTTACCCCGACTGGTTTTGAGCAAGCGACCAAACTGTGTATGTCTAGTATTTATTTATTTAATTAATTATTTATTCAATGTGTGCGATGTTTGTAATAATTAATTAGATAAATGATGGTCTGTGAATCGTCCTTTTAATTTAAAATATGTATAAGGGCCTGCGTGTCCAATGCACAAGATGTATTTTTTACCCCTATACCCCCTCACCTGCGTGCGAGTATATTTGTAATTAAATGATGATCTGAGACACTGACACTGCCAATATGAGGCGGTAAACTAGACAGGAGCCAAGAACATTACACTGGGCAAGCTGCGACGTGAGTCAAGTCATGACTTAGGTATGGATGCCCCTAGGTCAAGATTGATCTATTATAGATCGGTCTTTATAGAATTCTCAAGACCAGTCGGATCACATGATTTACTTTATGCATATTTTATTATTTTATTCGTCTGCATGATTATTGTGTGATCACATAGAATAGTAAATAAGATAAAATGCATAAAGATGTGACGAATTATATTCTATTTCATGTTCAGTTGTGAGCGCGACAACCCAGTTTGAACATAATAAATAGGAAAGGATTATATTCTTAAATAAATATAAAAAAAATCCCTCAAAGATATATTAAGTCTAAAAACATTCCATTTATCACATATAAACAAAACAGGCTGTTTGGGTGCTCGTTAGCCATAGTTGAGAGTGCCTCTTACTACCGGGGAATTTTTATGAGAGAAATGGGTTGACTTAATTAAAGTGAGTAGTCAGGGATTAGTCTTAGCTAACTTACTCTCACTTTAGAGGCAAGATGTTGAGGGAATCAAGTTCAGATTCCAAAATCTTGGACTTTACTCAATAACACAAGGAACCACAAGAACAAGTGGTTGGCCAGTCTAGTGCCTACCTTGAAACCCTCCAAGTAGTGGCGTAGCCCTAGCTTGTAGACTACAAGGGAGGTTTCGAGGATCTTTGTCACTAGAATACTCAAGCTATAGAGTATTCTAAATCTAATATTGAGGACTATTAAGGTTCTCCAAAATAGTGGGTGACATTAAAATGATATAATAATTTATTAATCATAAATTTCAAAAGGTAATCAAGAAAAAGTACTAACTGCTAAATTTTTATCTGATATAGATTCAAAATGTAAATCACAAACACCACAAGTACTGCATCACTATGATCGATCTTGGATAAAGAAAATATCCTGACCGGCAATAACTTCCAAGAGTGGTACAGGCGCTTGCGCATAGTACTACACCAAGAAAGGAAGTTATATATGCTGTAATCCCTAATTCCTGTTGAGCCTCCTCAGGGAGAAAGCAAGGAGGAAAAGATAAATGGAGAAAGCATGTAGAGGATGAACTTGATGTATAATGCATCATGTTGTCATCCATGTCTAGCCAATTGAAAAAAATGCATGAGGATGTGGATGCCTACAAGATGCTTTCACATCTCCAAGAACTATATGAGGAGAGGGCTAGGCAAGAAAGGTATGAGATATAAAATGTGCTTTATAAGTGTAGGCTAGAAGAAGGGAACCAAGCCAGTCCTCACGTGCTCAATATGATTGGGTATATTGAGAGGCTTGAAGCCCTTGGGTTCAAACTGAACCATGAACTAGCAGTGGATCTCATTCTTGCCTCTTTACCATCAATATTCTCAACTTTTATTATCAATTATAATATGAATGATATGACAAAGTCACTCCCAGACCTTTTGGCTTTAGTTCTCTAATCTTATAAGGATATAAAATACCAATTCATTTGTCCTTATGGTTAACAAGAAAAATAAGGGCAAGGAAAAGGGGTCTAAGGTCAATTCAAGTCCAAAGACACCAATGCATCATCCTGCAAAGAAGCCAAAGATTCAGAGGCAAAGTAATGAGTAGGAAGTTGTCTACTTTGTATGTGGCAAGAAAGGCCACTAGAAGAAGAATTGCAGAGCTGGGAAGAAGAAGAAATATGATGCTTCTACTTCATGTATTTTTTTCATTGAATGCAATCTATCTTTATCTACAAGTTGGGTATTGGATACGACATGTGGCTCACACATTTGTATTCATATACAGGAACCAAGTAGGTTCAAGAATATTGCAAAAGGTCAAGTGGATCTCCAAGCTACAAATTATGCAAGTCTGGAAGCCTTGGTAGTGGGAGACTATCACTTAACCTTACCAACTGGTTTGGTTCTAGTTTTAAACAATTACTATTATGTACCTTCTGTTACCAGAAACATTATCTCTATGTCAAGTCTAGACACTATGGGTTTTTATTTCAACTTTGGAAATAAATGTTGTCTCTTTTATAGGGATAAAATATGTTATGGTATGGCACATCTTAACAATGGTTTATATGTGCTGGAACTAGAAAACTCAATAATGGCAGTCAATGAAAAAATCAACCAACATTACTTAAATAACACCCGCCTATGGAACTTCTAGCTTGGTCATGTAAATGAGAAGCGATTATAAAGATTACATCAATAAGGGTATCTAGACTCAGTACAGTTAGAACCCTTAGATGTATGTAAAGCATGTTTATAAGAAAATATGACCAAAGAACCTTTCTCAGGAAAGGGAGAAAGAGCCATAGTGATGGAATTAATACATACTGATGTATGTGGTCTATTTCCAGTAGAGGCAAGGGGTGGTTTTCTATACTTCATTAATTTTACCGATGACTATAGTAGGTATGGCTATATATACTTAATGTGGTATAAGTCAGATTCATTTTGGATATTTAAGGAATAACAAAATGAAGTAGAAAACCAACTTGGTAAGAAGATAAAAGCACTTTGCTTAGACCGAGGTGGAGAATATCTTAACCAAGCTTTCATTGATCACTTGAAGGAGTGTGGGATAGTATCCCAACTCACTCCTCCTTATACACCACAATGGAATGGTGTTAGTGATAGGAGGAATAGGACCTTGCTTGACATGTTCAGATCAATGATGAGTCATGCAACCCTTCCATTATCCTTTTGGGGATACGCCTTGCAGACAACAGCATACACCCTTAACTGAGTACCAACTAAATCTATATATGGGATTCCATATTAGTTATAGTATAGAAAAAAACCCACCCTGACACACATGATTATATGGGGGTGCGAGGCATTTTTCAAGACTTTACCAAGTGACAAATTAGCATCCAGAAGCACTAATTGAATCTTTATAGGTTATCCTAAGGAAAATGTAGGATATTACCTATATAACCCTTAAGATAGAAAATTCATTGTGGTGAGATATTCCAAATTTATAAAAAGGGAACGCATTTCTATTGGAAATAGTGAGAGCAAGATTTAATTCAATGAATTTAATGCTCTAGATGCACAAGAGTTGGCAGAGGAACAATCTCCACAAGAACAAGTGAAAGAATAATTTTTTCCTGAGACACAGATACTGCGTAGGTCTACGCAAGAGGTTAGAGAACCAGAGAGTTATGGTTTTATTGTCACCGAGTCATGTGACACATTAGTAATTGAGGATGATGAACCTCTAACCTACAAGGAAGTAGTAGAAGGAAAAGAAGCTGCTAAATGGAAAGAATCCATGAATTCTGAGATGGAGTCCATATACCAAAATCAAGTTTGGATTTTAGTATACCCTCCAGCTGATATAAAACCCATTGGATGCAAATGGGTATTCAAGAAGAAGATGGACATGGATGGTGAGGTTAATACCTTTAAAGAAAGACTGGTTGCAAATGGTTTCAGGCAACGTCAAGGCATTGACTATGATGAAACCTTCTCACCAGTAGAAATGCTTAAATCCATTAGAATATTGCTTGAAATAGTAGCCTTTCATGATTATGAAATTTGGAAAATGGATGTCAAAACTGATTTTCTAAGTGGGAAGTTGGTTGAAGACATCTATATGAATCAACCCGAAGGGTTTTTCAAGTAAAATAATTCCAATAAAGTATGAAATCTGTAGAGATCCATTTATGGATTGAAGCAGGCATCAAGATCATGGAATATTCATTTTGATGAGGCCATAAGAGATTTTGGTTTTGTCAAAAATTAAAGCGAGCCTTGTTTATATAAAAAGGTTAAAGGGAATGCCATTGTTTTCCTATTATTATATGTTGATGACATATTAATTATGGGAAACGAGGTGCAATTCTTATAGTCATTTAAGACTTGGCTAAATAAATTTTTTTCCATGAAAGACCTAGGTGAAGCAGCCTATATTCTAGGGATCAATATCTATCAAGATAGATCCCAAAGGCTGCTTGGGCTAAGTCAAAGTACATATATTGACAAGGTACTCAAAAGGTACAGTATGGAACAATCCAAGAGAGGATTGTTACATGTGTCACATGGTGTAAATCTCTCCAATAAAATGTGTCCACAAACACAGGAGGAGATTAACAGAATGAGTAGAGTCCCTTATGATTTGGCAGTGGGTTATATCATGTATTCCATGTTGTGTACTAGGTTTGATGTCGCCTTCGCTTTAAGCATGGTGGGTAGATATCAAGCCAATCCAAGAGAGATGCATTGGATAGCTGTTAAAACTATCCTAAAGTACTTGAGGCGTACTAAGGATATGTTCTTGGTATATGGAGGAGATGAGGAACTAGTTGTGAGGGGATACACTGATGCTTGTTTCCAAACAGATCATGATGATATGAAATTGCAAACAGGCTACATCTTTTTCCTGGATGGTCGTGCAGTGAGCTGGAGAAGCTCGAAGCAAGCTGTGGTTGCTGATTATACAGCAGATTCCGAATATATTGTAGCTTCTGATGTATCAAATTAAGCAGTCTAGATACACAGATTTATCTTAAACATTGGTGTTGTACCTATAAGTGCAGACCCTATACCAGTATATTGTGATAATACTGCTGCAGTGGTGCTTTTCAAGGAGCCCAGGTCTCACCAGAGAACAAAGCATATTCTTTGTAAGTTTCATCTCTTAAGTGATTTTACTCAAAGAGGTGAAGTGACAGTTAGTAGAGTAGCCATAGAGGACAATGTGGAAGACCCCCTGTCTAAATCCATATCTCAGCAGAAGTATGATTCACATGTGAGAGCTATCGTATTGAAACATGTTAGCAGTTGGTGTTAGTGCAAGTGGGAGTATTGAAAGTGGGTGCCCTAGACCCAACTTTTTTTGTACTTTAATTACTGCTACATGTATTCAGTTTGTTATAATACATGTGTTTATCTTTCCATAATAGTGTAGATACTTATACATCCACTTTGTTTATGGAAATCTCCTTAGATTACTTGCTGCATCAAAGGGTTATAGTAGATTCCAATCTATAATGAGAACCCTAAGATGACATGACAATAATCTTAAAGTAACGTCCTATGGTCCAGTTACATCATTCTGAAAGGACACATATGATGTGTGACCATCAGGTGCTGGGGGCTCATAAGCATTGAGACTTATTCTCATGAAGTTTTCACTTGATGATCTCTAGTAGTTGAGATCATGAGGACAAACCCGCATAATAGGAACACCACATGTTTTAGGTGTCATTGGTCGTTCCTATCTACAGACATGTGTAATGGTATTTAGACTTGAGATCATTATCAATGGATGTCACTTAATTACGTACATTTGATGCAAGGTGAAAACCATGGCGACAAAGTTGTGGTGAGGTAGTTCGTATTAGGTACGTCATTAATGGCATGACATTGATTGAATGATCGAGAGGATTTGTCGCTTCTGAGTTCAGGAAGAGATATCTCGGGCCTAGTTGATTAGGATGGTCTCACCTTCATTAAATCTATGGCCATGTGGAAGGTAAGATCGTCCAAACAAATCAACAAATAAAATAAATAAAAATAAAGAATGATGACACTATTATGAATTATGCTTTATTTAGATATCGATGACGAAGAGATTATATTACATGGACCGTGTTCGTAGGAAGTCAGTCATTGATTTGACTTTTCCTTATTTGTATAGGGGCCTCGATGGGTTTCTATACCCCGCTCTAGGTCAGTGGATATTATTCACTGCTATTGAGGTAAGGGCCTAGAGGGTCAAACACAATAGCTCCTTGAGAATCTGCCCTATTCTGGGAATAGGAATATAGAACTTGGTGAGCCCCGCCAAAGGTTCTGAGCACTATCCAAGTTCTATGGATCACCAAAGAATAAATAAATTCATTAATTATTCAAGTTTAGAATAATTCATTGAATTTATTTATAACATGTATTTACAAGTTATATAGTAAATGCAAGTATTAATATTATTTGAATGGATTTTAATATCCTAGATTTTTTTAATATTAGTAGGAGGTGTGAGTCGAGTTAAAGACTCAAATTTATCATGTAATATATTTATATATTACAAGTAAGTGATAAATTATAAATATTATTTTTGGCATAATTTTATTTTTCATAAATAATTTTTTATAACACTTATATAGAAGATGTCAATTACACGGGGGTCGGGAATCCATACCGCATGTTTTAAACAGTCCCTATATAAGTGAGAGAGAGACTCTCCCATGTTAACTATTCATGTGTTAAGATTGATATATTCTCTCTCCTCCTGAAATCTGGAGAGAGAGTATCTCAAGCAAAGGAAGATCTTCAAGTTCATCCATCTCGGATTGAAGCTTCTTCCCTTGCGGTGATCGTCATTGTGCTGAAGTGAGCGTCGAAGATCCATGCTAGCACCTGGATCTTGATGAATGACATTTGAGTAGATTCGAGAGGTGTGTGTGGATGATCTAGAGGGCTTCGACGTCGGAGTCTTCGATAAACGATCGACGACGTCCTGCGGCAGACTTGCGCACGTCAATTCCGAACTAGGTACATGTTCAGTTTAATTTTTGTGATATGTTTAAACCTTGTGAGATACTTGGACCAAACCAAGACAAGATCACCGGAGTTGACAACGTTACGTCACTCTGGTGATGCAGAAATTTTTAAATTCCCAGCCCACTGGCTTCTGTTGCGTCGTCCCGGTACCCAACATACACAACATGTCTCACTAATCCTAGAACTACCCATGTATCGTTCTCATACATCATATGATTTTTCTAAATACATGATGTTTCCCAAGGGTATATGGTGTGTAGAAGTTATCCCACCACTTGGAATATTGTTCTTCCCATGATTGTGTACATTGGACTATGTCCATGTAATTGGTTGTGTCTGAGTACATGGTTGTGCCTGTATACTCTGTCCTTCCCATGTAATTCCCAAGTAAATGGTGTGTGGGGTCACATGTACATCTAGGAGTGTACTCCCTGCACTCATCAATCCATTTTCCATGTGTTTCATAGAGTATTACTTGGTAAACACGGTGTATAACACTACATGACCTCCTAGATGTGTACTCGGTACACATCAAGCTGGTCAGCTAAGGGTCACATGGTGTGTGACATGTGACACACAACATTTCATCCTTATATCTATTCTAAAACCCTAGTGCCACATAAAAAGGGACTACATGGTGTGTGTTCATAGAACTATACATCGTGTAGTCGGATTTTTCAAAAAACTCACAAAAGAACTTCGCATGTCTTCGATTGGGCCTCTACAGCCATATATTTTGCTAGGAATTATGCCAAACATCATATATCTAAGGTTGACTGAGCCTCCTCATCATTGATAGTTGGAATCTGGCCGTATCCAGTTCTTAGGAACCACCGTCGTCGCGCCTCATCGGTACCTCATTCCCAAACTGAAATCCTGAACCTTTGATTTGTTCATGGATCTTTTTTTATAGTCGTATCTCATAATTATGTTGTCAAATATTCATCCCTAGCTCATAGTAATGATCTGTTACGTCAAAAATTGAATGTGAAATAATCATTCACCAGGTATTTATCGAATTGTAGGCCAAAATAAATGTCATTGATGAACGCACATATAGTAGGGAGATAAAAACATAAATCATAAAAGCGAGGAATGAACCTCAGCATTTTTTCATTTCATCCTTGATTAATTTTCATTGGAAATATGAAATAATAGGTATATGAATCAATGAAAAAACAAATAATAATCATCCCCAAATCCCATATATAAACTCATACCCGTAAAATGATCGATCCATAAACCAATCTATTAGTCGATTAATTCACGTACATAATGGGATAATAAATGGGGATAAATCTAAAAATAAAATGTTCTACCTAGATTTTGGATCAACCACTAATGAAGAATGTACCTACGTTGTCGTCGTTGGTGAAATCCATGAATTCAATTATTGTACGATCCATGATCTGATCCGATCTAATGTCGGCTAAAAACAACGCTCTCCTCCAATGGTCCTCTAGGTCTCCATGGTTTAGCAGTCAACCCTAAGATATCCTCATAAATATGTATTTAAAAAGGATTTCAGGTCGCTACATTAATACAAATAAAATAAATAGTTTATTTTGTTTATTTTATTCATTCACCTATGATTTCACTTTAACCAAACTCCTAACGCTGATAAATTTTTATGTTGTACCTAGGGTAATGCCCATGCTTTGAGACCAACATTTCCCTCATATTTCTAATATAGGCCTCTATTTAAGAGTTATTCCACTTTTTCAGAAAAAATATTTATGTGTGATATTTAATATAGTTAATATATTTCAAATATTAATTCTGGGAACACCAGGGTTTAGAAAATCATGTCATCTTAGCATATGGATCTGAAAATATTTCTAGAAATATTCCAAAGTCTTACATAGAAAAAACTAGGACAATATAAATTAAACTATTTAATGGTGTTTTTAATTATTAAGTGACGCTGATAAATATTAAATTAAAAAATATTTTATGTTCCATCATTTTAATTATCAACTTTTAAAATCATTTTAGGATTGTAATGGTCTACAAAAAACTATTCAATTTTTTTATCTTATATTATAAATAAATGAATAAAACTAACAATACACACACACATGGAAAAACAATATGTGTTTATGTGTGTGTCAAAGAATTAAAATGAAACAACCTTGATGAATGTTTATGGAATGACATGGTTCTTAAAGAGTGACATAAATGATCAAAATTATTTTAAAATGATACCTCATAAAGGTTTTTTATATTTTATTGTGATAAATTGTTTTGCAAATAATTTTTGATAATTTTATTGATTTTTTGAAATAAATTAATGATTTATCAATAATTTAAAGTTTTCCCCGCATATTTAAGTTATTTCATTAATTTATAGAATTGAATAATAATTTTATTATTATTAAAATATTAAAAATATTTATGTTATTATTTTATGATACATAATTTTAATCATAAAATTTTAGAATTTATAGACCCATAGTGATGCTAAAAATATTAGTATTTTTCTTGTTCATACAATTAAATAAAAATACATAAAAGATAAATAATATGCATAGAGAAATACATAAATTGATGATATTGTATACACATATAAATTAATGATATTATGTGTGTTCAAGTATTAACCAATAATAATAATCATGATGATAATAATAAAAATAAAAATAATATCAACATACTTTTTGAATATTCTGAATAATATCTCATGATAAATTGATGACTTTATATAAAAACCAAGCCTGGGTAATGATCTTCCCTAGCTGGCCCTGTGTTAGAATAGGGTTTTTGGACCACTTATACTGTAAATGCAATCAAGTTTTTCCTCTGAAGAGGATTGAAAATGGCTTCATAGAGATTCAGTTATTTATATAACTGTATAGCCAAGAAATTGGGAGAAGATAACATTTCCCCTACAGTCAGAAAGAAACTTAGGAAATATCTACCAACCACCAATGTGGTGTAATTGCAGGCCAAGGAAGGTCACTTTAAAGGTCACCACATACATCACAATTACAATATCAGTGATCACGGTGAAAATTAGTTCGTCCTCTCTCTCACTCTATTGGATCTTGAGATACTTCCAAGAATGACTTGTAGATCCATGTTTGCGCTAAAATTTATGGATCCCTTGATCACACCTCCCATGAGTTGATTATATCATTTCCTAAAATGTTTTATTTTATACAAGTACCCCCCTTGTATTGTTTTTATTTAAAATGTGAGATTGAAACCCCTGCAAAAATAACAATATGGGATCCTTGTTTGTGTTTGGGAGACCTAACATCTATTTAGGTTTTTACATGATCATCAAAATTGAGGCTTATATCCCTTCAAGCCACCTGTTAAATATATGTTCCTTCCAAAAGCTAAAGATGCGGGTGCATTTAGGTGTAACAGGGTGTTTTGAATTCTCAATTTGTTTGAAGATATCCATTATGAATTCTATTGAATCCCAAATGGCCTTTACATGGAATCAATGATTGACAATGATTATTTGTTAGTTGGATATTTGAATTTGTTCATGTTTATTATGGGTGTCCAAAACTATTTCCAAACACATAGACCCTTATGTAGTTCTTGATCATTTCATATTAGTTATAAGGATTACAGGTTGGGGTGTTGGTTATATGAACTTATATGTTGAACCTAAGTGTTGCATTTTTTTTAAAGTGTGTCAATATGTGTTTGGTGAGTTTGGATGAAGTGGTGATGCATGTAGAATTGTTATGGATGAAGTGGTGATGCCTGGAGAATTATTATGGATCCATCTAATGGAATTGGATGTCACACTTGGACAATTTTCCTTAATACATGTGATGATTGTTTGTGAGGATCTTAATTTTCAAATTCATGTGCTAAGGATTTTTCACATTTCTTCAACAAGTGGAATACCATGAAAATATTTATTTTTATGATAAGAAGAAGAATTGAAGGTTCCATGAAAAAATAATTTAAAAATGCATGAGAATGAATAGAAGATGAGGAGTTTGTCTTGGCATGTTATCTAAGGCTTTGGAATAACATTAATATACTTATATTTTTTTTAAGTATTTTAATAGTGGTCTTACTTAAACAAAATAGGCCAACCCTCTAATAAAGACAAGGTTATCTCAACCCCAACTACATGTGGGACCCGGAGGTCAACCACAACTGAGGGAATCATCCTGAGCCATCTAAAAGGTGGAAGAGGCTATATATAGGCCCATAGAAGTGCCCTCATGTATAAGGGGCTTAGATATACTAGTGAGAACATGTATAGGACTTGAAAATCATGTTCCTGTAGGTACACAATTGTTGGGCTAGTAGCCCATAGACCGAAGCCCAGGTAGTGTGTGTAGTGTATCTATGTGTTGACCCCAATGTTGGATCAAAGGTGCAGTAGTCGTTGTTTGAGTAATAAAATACAGAGAGGACATATGAAAATTTTGATATTGGACAAACGCTATGTGGGTACTATTCACCCATACAATAAAAAATGGAAATAACACCAGTCTTTTGATCTGATTGAACATTTGAACTCAAGTTGTTTGATCTAGACGGGAGATCATATACTTCCTCCTGCATATGAAGCCCTTTTCAGATGAGGATTTGCAGAAGTAAGGAACCATATATGAGCTTAATTGTTATGAGGTAACTTCCAAAGTTTTTCAGGTGATTTAAATTCTATAAATAAAATAAAAACTAATTTACAACAATGAGATTAATCTGTACATGTTGTGTGGAAGTGAAGTCATTTGTGGATATAAGAAGAGTATTTTTCGGTATAAAAAACCAGTATTTTGTGACTACGGACAAACAATGTTATGTGGAAGAATCCATGCAATATGTGGTGAAGATCATATATGAATCCACATAGGAAATAGAATTCTTTGTGGAAAATAAGTGTTTGTGGATTCCATGAAAACTGTAAGATCAGTTTGCGAACCAAGTGAGAACCTACTACTATGCGGACTATTGTTTTCAATATGAGTATGCGAATAATCAAACATATAGAGAATGGATTTTGTAGATAATAATTCTATATAGTATATACCACCCAATTGAGAAGTGAATGAAGTCTATGGATATTCCATGCAAAGCCTCATTCCAAGTGAAATGCTATGAGGGATTCTACTGGTTTGTGAATGAAGCCATAATGTCGATGATGAGTTATGGTGTGAAGATTCTACATGGATGTTATTTATTTTGGGAAGCCGCATAGAAAATGAAATGTTATGAGAATATTAATAAAAATTATTTGTGATGTGTGCTTTGCGATGAATGTTTACGATGAAGAAAATTGAAAATTCTATACAAATATGAATAAAAAATGTTAGGTGAAGATGATTAAAAATGTTATGTAAAGATCTATGTGGAGACTATTAAACCACTTTAAACTTCTTAACACATTTTTATAATTACCATACGATAACTACTTCAATAAATGATGAATTGTTGCCTATAAATACTAGGTTGATTCCGATATGAATAGTTAATATATATGTGGTTGAGATCATTGAATTGAAGAGCCAATTTTTTTAGAAAAATATTTATCACTCGCAGTGCAGATATCAATTTTCAAAGTAATACATTAATGTGCAGAAAAAATTTTGTAGCCTAAATATATTATATGATAATTATTTTTTACACATAATCATAATTTCTCATACTCTATCAGAAGTAAAAAAAAATTGTATTTTGAGGGAGATTCAGTTCATTCATGTTATTTATAAAGTGACCATATGATATTTTATTTATCTTGGAGAATCAAAAGAAAATATCATCATCAATTGTTGTAGAAGCAGGCAACATTTAGAAGTGATCTTTTTTATGTTGATTATAATCATTTTTTTTGTAACTAACAGTGTGAAACTATTGTTCTATTGGGACTCTAGAAAGTATAGTGGGACTCTATTATAGTGAAGAAATATATGTCATAACTGCTTGTTATTGTAGTGGATAATTTGTGATTGGGAAGTATAACCAATCACAGTAAGGAGTAGGCTCATATTGAGACCGAAACTTGTAAAAATATTGTGTTCCTATGATATTTATTTTTACTACATTTGGGATAGGTTGAGTTATTATAATAGTAAACTAGATCCTAATAGGTCAATAGAGTTTAATTTTAAAAGAAATAAAAATTGTACAAAATTACCATTGATTTAACCCCCTTCCTAGTGGTGTAACTCCTCCATGTGCACTTTAATTGGTATCAGAGCACCTAGTTCCATCTGTCAAGATCTACTAAACTTTAAAGATGGATAATCTTAATTTTTTCAATTGTAAGGGTGTTCCTACTTTCATTGGAAATAATTATCATAGTTATAAGAATAGTATGTTCCCTTATATTCTATCTATTGGCCTTCAATTTAAAGATGTGGTTACTATTGAATTTTCACCTATTATTGAAGAATCTCATTTGAATTTTAATGATGAGAGAAATATAGAAGTTTATGGAAATGATAAAAATTATATTTTTATATCTATTTCAGAAAAAATTTATACAAAGGTTATGGGACTCAAAAAATGACAAAGAAATTGTGGATAAATTGGAAAATAGTTATAAAGGAAACATAAATTGCAAGGAGACCAAATTGAAAATTTAGGGGTGAAATTTTAAAGATATAAATATTGGTGAAGAAAAAAATGTTGATGAATACTTTATAAGAGTAAATTAATTTTTTAGTAATATTTAGGGTTTGGGTAAAAAGTTGGATGATTCAACTATTGTCAAAAAGCTAATGAGAAAATTTCCTAACAGTTTTGATCCAAAATTTTCCTAACAAGTTTAAATCTTAGGTTTTTTTGTCTTTTGTGTTTTGAAAAAAATATATTTTTATTTTCTAAAAAAAATATTAGATAATGGATCTAATTTTGTAAATGAAAAGTATTTTTTATAATATAAAAATAGAAATGGTTATTTTTAAGAATAAAAGAATAACTCATTTCATTATTTTCAATAGAAGTGAAAATGTTTTGATATGTCAAATCTATACTTTCATGTTGATTTAAAATTTTATATTTTTTTTCTAATACATATCTGAGAAATGAAATCAGAAAATGTTTTCCAAAACTGAGCATAACATTAGATTCTATCTGGTTCATGAAAACATTTTATTCTTTCATTTTTTTAAAATGTTCAAAAAATGTGTTGAATTATGTTAGTTAAAAATATTTAAAAAATGAAAATAAATATAAAATATTCTTGAAAAAATGTTTCCATTTTTCTTAGAAAGTGAAAACTCACAAAATTTCCACCCCCCCCCCCCCCCCCGTCTCAGTGCCTGGCTTTGAAAATATTGCTATAATTATTCTGAAGTCTTATATAAAAAAACTAAAACAATAGAGATTATATAATTTAATGATGTTTTTAATTATTAAGTATAATTAATAATTATTAAATTAAAAATTATTTTGTGTTCCATCATTTTAATTATCAACTTTTAAAATCTTTTTTGGATTGTAATGGTCTAAAAATATTAATTCAATTTTTTTATCTTATATTAAAAAAAATGAATAAAACTAACAACAAACACACCCACATGAAAAAAATTATATATATTTGTGTGTTTATTTTAAATAATTAAAATTAAACAACCATGATGGATGTTTTTGGGATAATAGTGGTTCTTAAAGAGTGGCATAAATGATCAAACTTATTTTAAAATGACATCTCATACATTTTTTTGATATTTTATTGTGAAAAATTGTTTCCAAAATAATTTTTGATAATTATATTGATGTTTTGAAATGAATTAATGATTTATCATTAATTTAAAGTTTTCCACACATCTTTAATTTATTTCATGAATTTATAGAATTGAATAATAAGTTTGGTATTAATGAAATATTAAAAATATTTATTTTATTATTTTATGCTCTATAATTTTAGTAATCAAATTTTATAATTTGTAGACCCGGAGTGATTCTAAAAATATTTGACTTTTTTCTTCATATAAGTAAATAAAAATAAATAAAATGATAAATAATATTCCAAGAGAAATACATAAATTGATGATATTGTATACACATATAAAATAATGATCTTATGTGTGTTCTAATATTAACCAATAATAATAAAAATAATGTAAACATACTTTTTCAATATTCTAAATAATATCTCATGATAAAATGTTACTTTATATAAAAACCAGGATTGGGAAATGATCTTACCCCAATTGACCTTGTGTTAGACTAGGGTCTTATGGCCCACTTCTATTGCAAACATAATCAAGTTTCTCCTATGAAGATTATTGAAAATGGATTCATAGATAATCAGTTGTTTCTATAACTGTATATCCAAGAAATTGGGAGAAGAGAAAATTTCCCCTACAGTCAGGAAGAAACTCGCAAAATCTTTGTTAACCGCCAAAGTGGGGCAGCCTCAATCCAAGGAAGGCCTCTTTACAGGTCACTACATACATCACAATTACAATATCAGTGATCATGGTGAAAAAATATATCCTCTCTCTCTCCCACTCTATTGGATCTTGAGATACTTCCAAGAATGACTTGTAGATCCATGTTTGTGCCAATTTATGGATCACTTGCTTGCACCTCATATTATTTTCTTATATCATTTCCTAAAATTTTTTATTTCATGATTTTGTGAAGGGGGAAATCCCAGATGTCACTCATTTCACTACAAATACCCCCTTGTATTGTTTTTCTTTGAAATGTGAGATTGAAACCCTTGCAAAAAAAAATAATATGGGGTCATTGTTTGAGGTTTTGGGACTTAAAATCTATTTAGGTTTTCACATAATCATAGAAATTAAGGCTTCTACCCATTCAAGTCACCTATTAAATATATATTCCTTCTAAAAGCTAGAGATATGGGTGTTTTTAAGTGGAATAAGGTGTTTTGACTTCTCTATTTTTTTGAAGAGGTGCATTATGAATTCTATTGAATCCAAAATAGCCTTTACAAGACATCAATGGTTGACGATGATTCTTTATTGGTTAGAGATTTTAATATGTTCATGTTTATTGTGGGTGTGCAGAACTATTTCCAAACACATAGGACCTTATGTAGTTCTTGATAATTTCATATTAGTTATAGGGATTAAAGGTTGGGGGTGTTAGTAATATGAACTTAGATGTTGAACCTAAGTGTTTCTTTTGTTGTAAAAGTGTGTAAATATGTGTTTGGTGAGTTTGGATGAAGTGTTGATGCATGGATAATTATTATGAATTAAGTGGTGATGCCTAGAGAGTTATTATGGATCCATCTAATGGTATTGGATGTCATGTTTGGATAATTTTCATTGATACATGTGAAGATTGTTTGTGGTGATCTTAATTGTCAAAGTCATGTGCTAAGGAGTTTTCACATTGCTTCAATAAGTGGCATACCATAAAAATATTTATTTGTATGATAAGAATAAGAATTGAAGTTACCATGAAAAAAAATTATAAATGCATGAGTAAGAATATAATATGACGAGTTTGTCTTGGAATATTATCTGTGTATAGGTCCACATATAGGGCCCGCAAAGGTTGGGTGAGAATCATGTAGGGCTAAGCTCGGGTGGTGTGTGTAGTGTATCTGGGTGCTGACCTGGTGCTGGCTCAAAGGTGTTGCGGTCACCGTTTGAGTAATAAACCATGGCAAGGACATATGTGAATTTCAATGTGGGACAAACACTGTGAAGGTACTATTCACTCATCTATTAAAAAGAAGGAAATAACACTAGTTGTCTAATCTAATAGAACGTTTGAACTCGAGCCATCTAAACCAGGTGGAAGATCATCTTCTTCCTCTCGTGTATGAAACTCTTTATATATGAGGATTATCATAAGTAAGAAACCACATATGATCTTGATCTCTATGTGGGAAATTCCAAAGTTTTTTGGGTGATTGAAATGTTATGCAGAAAATAAAACTATTTTGTGATGATGAGAGTAATCAGGACCGACCCATAAAACCCATATAAATTTTGTTTCCCAAGACCAGGAGTATGAATGTTGCCCCTTCTAAGCTGCTACAGTACTTGTACAATATATGTACAGTAGAAATATTTCTAGTTTCTTTAGTCCAGGGGCTTGCTAGGATTTCCCCAAGGGCGGCCCTGAGAGTAATTCGTACATGCTATGTGAAAGTGACATCATTTGTGAATACAGGAAAAGTATTTTTCAGCAACACAAACTAGTATTCTGTGACTGCGGTTGAATAATGTTATGTCAAAGAATCCATGAAATATCCAATGAAGATCCTATGTGAAGCTGTATAGAAAATAGGATGATTTGAGGAAAAGGAGTGTTTGTGGATAACATGAAAAAAAACAAGATTATTCCGTGAACGACATGAGAACTTATTGCCATACGGACTATTTTTTCTAGTTGAGTATGCGGAGAAGTCAGTATGCAGAGAAGGAATTTTGTAGAAAAGAATTTTATGCGGTATATACCACCCGATTGTGAAGTGAATTTATTCTTTGGAGATTCCATGAAAATTCAAATTCTAAATGGAATGTTATACAAGATGCTTCTGGTTTGTAAATGAATCCATAATGTAGATTATGAGTTTGAAGTGTGATGCTTCTACACAGATGAGATTTATTTTGGGAAGCTGTATCGTAAATGAAATGCTATGTGAATATGAATAAAAATGATTTGTGATGGGTTTTTTGTGATGAATGTTTACAGTGAATAAAATTAAAAATGCTATGTGAATATGATTAAAAATGATATGTGGAGATGATTAAAAATTCTATGCAATGACATATGCAGAGACTATTGAACTACTTTAAACTACTTACCAAATTTGTAGAATTATCATGTGATAACTGGTTCGATAACCAGTGAATTATAGCCTATAAATACTAGGTTGATTCCTATATTAATAGTTGATATATATGTGGTTGAGAGTGCTTAAGTGCATAGAAATTTTTTTAAGAAACTTATTTATCACTCGCAGTACATATATTAGTTTGCGAAGTGGTAAAGTAATGCATAGATAGTATGTCACATCCTCAATATAATATGCGATGATTATTTTGTGCATATAATGATCATTTTTCATACTATATGAGAAGTCAAAATTTTAATTTTGAGGAAGAACCATTTCAATCATGTTCTTTATAAAGTGATCATATTATATTTTATTTATCTTGAAGGATCAAAATAAAAGATCATCATCGATTGTTGTAGAAGTAGTCAATATTCATAAGTGATATTTCTTATGTTGATTATAATTTTTTTTGTAACTAATAGTTTGAAACTATTATTCCAGTGGGAATTTGGAAAGCATATTGGGACTCTATGCTAGTGAATAAATGTATATTGTAACCGCTTTTGATTATAGTGGTTAATCTGTGATTGGGGAGTCTAACCGGTCACAACAATGAGTAGGCTCATATTGAGATTGGGCCTTGTAAAAATATTTTATTCCTATGATATTTATTTTTATTTCATCTGAGAGAGGTTGAGTTATTATATGAGTTGATCAGATCCTAACAGGTCAATTGAGGTTAATTTTAAAAGAGAGAAAATTTTAAAAAAAAAATCACCATTAATTCAACCCCCTTCTTAGTGGTGTAACTCCTCTCTAGTCACTTCAATTAGTATTAGAGTTTAGGTTCCCTCTGTCAGGATCCATTAATCTTTAAATATGGATAATCTAAATTTTATCAATAGTAGGGGTGTTCATACTTTATATGGCAAGAACTATCACAATTCAAAGAATAGGATGTCAGCCTATCTTCTATCTCTTGGCCTTGAAGTTAAATATGCAGTTAATTTTGAATTCCCACCTATTTCTTAAGAAGCTCTTATGAATTTTATCGATGAGAGAAATATGGAAGTTTATGGAAAATATCAAAATACTATTTTGATATCTCTTTCAGAAAAAGTTTACACTAAGGTTATGGGACTCAAAAATTCAAAAGAAATTTGGGATAAATTAAGAAATAGTTATGAAGGAATCATGGATATCAGGAGGCCAAATTTCAAATTTTGAGGAGAAAATTTGGATATATCAAGATGGGTGAAGAAGAAAATGTTGATTACTGCTTCACAAGAGTCAATGAAATTGTCAGTAATATTCAGGGTTCTGGTGAAAAGCTGGATGATTCAACTATTTTCAAAAAACTGATAAGAAATTTTCCTGATAGGTTTGATCCTAAATTTTCCTAATAGGTTTAAATCATAGGGTTTTTTTTGTTTTTTGTGTTTTGGAAAACATTTTTTATTTTCTTTTTCTAAAAAAATATTAGAGAATGAATCTGATTTTGTAAATGAAAAATATTTTTTAGAATATGAAAATGGATATGGATATTTTTAATAATAAAAGAATAAGTTGTTTTAGTGTTTTCAACAAACATGAAAATTTTTTGATATGAGAAATCTATAATTTCATTTTGACTTCCAATTTTATATTTTTTTCTAATGAATATTGGTGAAATAAAATCAAAAAAAGTTTTCCAAAACTAAATATAACATTAGATTTTATCTTGTTCTTGAAAACATTTTATTATTTAATTTTTTTAAAATGATCAAGAAAATGTGTTGAATTATGTCAATGAAAAATATTTAAAAAATGAAAATAAATATACAAGATAATTGAAAAAAAAATGTTTCTATTTTTTTTTTGGAAAGTGAAAACTCACAAAATTGTCCCCCCCACCCACCCACACAGACACTCTTTCATGCACTCTTACAGATTTCCTAGAGAATTTTTGGAAAATGAACAAAAAATATTTTAATGAACCAAATAAAGCCTTATATTTTCATACTCCTCTTGATCTGCATTATTGTAACTTTGAAAACAACACCCATGATTTTCAGTGTATACATGTGCATGTATGCAGCATTCTTTTGAGGTCTAAAATACATTTCCATCTATAGATATGGTTGTGAATCATGGGTGCTTAAACTATTTGAAAATAGTAGTTGAAAATTTCTTATAACATGTATTAGTTGAGTGGTAAGTGTAATAAGATAGTTTTTAATAAGTGGCATCAAATAGGGCCTTAGTGTCATTCCAAAATTAAAATTATTTTAATTTTAGTGTATGAATAAAAACATATTCCTTCTTCTTTCTAAAGGTGGTATATATTTTATAATAATAGTTGAAAATTTCTCATAACACTTAAATGAGTGGTAAGTGTAATAAGAATTTTATTAATAAGTGTCATCAAATAAGGCCTTAGTGTTTTTCCAGATTTAAAATTGTTTTTAATTTCAATTTATTCATAAAAAAATTTCCCTTTTTCTTTCTAAAGACCTTGGATCTATGGTTACTAGTACCCTCTGAACATGGAAGTCAAACATTGTGAGAAAGTGGATTTTTAGTTACATCATGGATCGTTTCATTTTTGTAAATTTGAAGACCCATGCACTTCACTACATTGACAAGGTGGGTGGGTTTGATGAGCATATTTTGAATATATCCTAGCGTAAGATGGGCATGGAAATGGGTCTCTTCTGGAAGGTAAATATTGATAAGCTCTGCCAAGATTTCAAAAACATGGAGGCGGTTGCCTTCACGCCGGAGGTTGAGGCTAAGTTTGTAGATCAAGTGAGACTGGTCAAGGTGAGGAGAGCCACTATCAATCAGCCAAGAGATAGAGGATGGTCGAGTCAATTAAGCCAAAGGCTGAGGTGGATAGGTCGATGTTGGTGTCAGTGAGCTATATTCTAGATTCAACTTCCATGAAGTAATCTCAGCTAGAGAAGTGGGGATATGTGCGCCAAGTGTTCTTAGAGGCTGGTCAGATAGTGCTCAACTTTTGAGCTTGTAATGCTTGTGTATTTATTGGGTACTTGTATCAAGTTTGAGGTTGAATAAGACTTGTATTTAATTGGGATAGAGTTGATTATGGTCTTCAAATTTTTACATGTAGTTTCCATCTTGAGGTTTATTTTATTGACTTGGCTTAGGTTACATGAAGTTTAAACTCTATGGACTTGGCTTGGGGTTATTTTATTTAGTCATAATTATAAATTTTACATTTTAAATAAAAAAAATTATCTTTATATCTGATAACTTAATATTATCTAAATATAAAACAATTTTATTTAATTAATTATAAATAATATAATTAAATAAAAATTGTATCAAGTTATTTATTCAAGTATAATAAAATTTTGTAATAACATTGGGCCTAAATTATAAGTATTTTTTAGCCATTAGGATTTGGCTCAATGATAGTTGTACCTATTGGTCTCAGTGAGGTCTCAAGTTCAAGCATCACTGAGTACTTTCTTGATTTTGTGTGTTGCATGATTTTCTTTTTACTGTATCCCATTTCCCCGCATCGATGTAAATATAAGTATTTTTTAAAGATAAACTCAAATTATTTCAATTAAAATAAAGGGGAATTCTATGTTTGAGTTACATCCAGCCAAATTTGACCCTCAAGTTCAAGTCATTTGATCGAGCTAGATCCTAATCAATATTTGGACAAGGTCATATTGAATATGAGCTTCTCAACTTGGGTTTATGCTAGCCACTGAATGTTATCAAAATTTGTCTCTCTATTTAACCTTTTTTTTCTTTACTCCCTTGAAATATTAGAACTTGAGTTGGATTAAAAAAACGATTTTGATATCATCATTTGTGTAATCTAGGCTCAATCTCACTATAAACAATTACTCTTAAACTAATAAAGTTCATGAAGATACAGTCACCAAAACATGGCCCAAACTGACTATACCATTATCCATGAGATAACATCACTAAAAAATTAAAGGGTCGTGCAATATATAGCATAATTTTATGGAAAGGGGTGTTGCATCACCACATGAAAGACCGTTCACTACAAATCCTAATGTTACGCAAAATGATGTCGTAACTCCTTGTGTCGATTTATGGAGGATTACATAACATTGAGAATAGTATTGAACAAATAGATATTGTAATTCCACTAAATAGTCTATGGAGGACCATAAAATTCTAAGAATGATGTCATTTAAGGTGATACCTATACTCCATATTCAACCTTCAAGGATGGTCACTAGAAAAACTTATCAGTGTTAGGGTCTTGTTGAGAAGAACTATAGGAATTGGTCCAATATAGTGTCACCACTAAAGAAAAATAAAACCACCATGAATCATGCATCAACCCATTCAAGAAGTTATTTCCATAAAAACCAATCCTATAACGTTGTCACCAAACATCTTCAGTCAAATTAGAAAAACATATCACCATCCACATTATCACTTCCAGGAAGTGATCCACAAGTATTACCACTCTGGGTTGTTAAGCATGTCAATAATACAACTCAACATCAAAACCATCATCTGAAGGTGATAGATCTCACTAGTAAATCTATTAGACCGAGTAAAGATGACAAGAGCGGGGGTAAATTTCCTTTTAAAAAATTTTAATAAATTAAAACTAAAATAGATGTGATTAAAACAATTAAAGTGATAAACGTAAATTAAAAGAGTTAAACATGGTGAAATAATAAATATAAAAGATAAAACACAATAGTTTGATAAAGGAGTTCAACAATAATCTAGAAATGGATCCCTACATCTCTTCCTCTCAATGTTCTTGAGTGGTTTTGGTTTAAACCCTTGGCTTTAATAGTATCCAAGAAACCCATTATAAGAAATAAGAACCCATTCTTTTTAGTAGTTGTATTAAGAAACCTAGTTACATGACTAGACTTTTAGTGGTTGTGGCTAGAAACCCAAATCCCCCAACACTTTTAATGGTAGTGTACACCAACCCATCACACTCAATGGTAGTGATAACCCAAGAAAAATAAAAATAAGTGACTTTCTTTATGTATTACCTTTAAAGCACACTCACGATACACCCAAAAAGATACAATAATAGAAGAGTGTAAGAGAGTGAGACAAGAGTATAGAGAGATTTAAAATGAAGAAATGTGGAACAATAAAGCTCTAAAATTATCTTCAAGGTAACCATAGCCTTTAAATAACCCTTGTGGGTGTATTTATAGCCTCTAATTACTTTCAGAATGTTCTGGAGGTTGATGTTCATTTAAGGTCAATTTATCTAGTTCTACCTCAGTATCATCAATTTGAGGATGAGATTTGGTAAAATTCTCATAAAATTTGATATGAATTGATTCTTCAATAGTCTTGGTCCTTTTATTGAAAACTTGATAATCTTTACTTGAGTCGGAATACCCTAGAAAGATACCTCCATATGACTTAGGGTCAAATTTACCAAGATTATCTTTAGTGTTAAGAAAAAAAACACTTATAACCAAACACCATAAAATAACTAACTTTTTTTAATTTAACTTTATAAATCAAATATGGAGTATTTTTGAGAATGGGTCTTATGATAACATATTTAATGTTATAGCATGTGGTATTGGCCGCATTAGGCCAAAAATATCATGGGAAATTAAATTCATTAAGTAGTGTTCAAGAAATTTCTTTTAAAGTTCATTTTTTTTCTTTCAACAACCCTATTTTTTGGGGAGTTCTAAGAGTGGAAAAATAATGGTGATAACCTTGTGAAACACAAAAATCATCAAAATGATTATTTTAAAACTCTCCCTCATGATTACTCTAAAGTTAAATGATCTTATACCCTTTTTCATTTTTTACCTTATTGGTATATTTAATCTATACTTTACAAGCCTCGCTTTTATGTTCCAAGAAATAAACCCAAGTAAGTCTTGTATAATCACCATAAACTATAAATGTGTAAGATTTAGCACTTATTATAGCCACTTGGGTTGGTCTAAAAAGATCCAGGTAGACAAGTTAAAGGGCCTTAGAGGTTGAAACTTCCTTTTTGTATTTAAATAATGGAATATTTTGTTTACCAATTTGTCATGGTTTACACAAGATGTCATTTTGGAAATGAAATTTCAATAAATTCTATACTATATTTTTCATTTAAGTTTCACTAATGAGTGTGTGCTACAATGACCAAGGAATCTATGGCATGGCCATGAATCACTATCTTTTTCACTCAAACATTTTACATTTTGTCTTAAAAGGGATCTCATATCAATGACATAAGCATTTTGAAATCTAGAAGTAGAAACTAAAATCTTTCCATGAGAATAAAAAACTTTACAAACATAATTTTTAAATGAAACTTGAAAACCACTTTCACAAAATTGACTAATTCTAAGTAAATTATACTTCAAACCTTTAAAATATAAAACATATTTAATGAGTGAGGAGTTTGAAAATTCAATGACACCTATACTGATGATCTTACTCCTTGAATTACTGCTAAAGGTGACATGCCCACCATCATGATTCTCAAAGTGTTTGAACTCAATATAGTCATCACACATATGCCTCAATCACCCACTATCCATGTAATATGTAGCTCATTAGGAATTTATATTGATTCATTTTTCTTAAAAAACAATCAAGAGACTAAAGATTTTGGTACCCAAAATTTGTGTCCACAAATGTTATCCAAAAGAGATTTTGGAACCCATAATTGCTTTAAAAAAGTTTTTATAGAATAGAAACTTGAATAAATATGAATGGGTTTGGGCCTTACATAATGAGAATTTTTTCAATTTCATTCATAAATCAAGTTCCTGTGTAACACCCCATAATTATAAAGGGTTAAAATATTAAATTTTATTACCCATGTAAACAAGGTTCACCTTTCTTTTCAAGAGCCCACTTGTTAAAACTCAATAGTTAAAGAGGTTTAGTCTAGAGTAGTGATCAGGATGGATGAAATCATGGAAAGTTTCTCAGGGTGTGTGCATGTGAGGACAAAGCACACTGGAAAGAGAATATTTTGGTCTCTGGATACATTCATTAGTCTGATGACCCATTTAGGCACATGGGTGTGCCTGGGAAGGGGTCAACATGTGTTTGTGGGTAAACTAATGTGTCTACAGGGCCATATTGTTACCTTGGTATCAAAGAAGGTTACCTAGTATGTTGTGATGAGGCATTGTCTGAGTTGAGATGTAGGGTCCATAATAATAATGTTCTACTCTAAAGGGGGGTGAATGTAACACCGTATAAAGTTAAAAGGTTAAAATACTAAATGTTATTACTCATGTAAATAAGGTGCACCTTTATTTTTTGCAGTCTAATTGATTAAAACTCCATGGTTAAAGTGGTTTAACCAGGAGTAGGGATCCAGATGGTTGACCTCGTGGGAAGTTTCCTCCTAGGGTGTGTGCAAGTAAGGAAAAAACACACTAGAAAGATCATGTGTTGTCCTGTGGGGACAGTCATTAGTCCGATGACCCATTTTGTCATATAGTTGGGCCCCAAGGTGGGGACAACACATGTCTACAGGGAAACTAGGGTGTCCAATGGACAGCAATCTTCAAAGAGATGGCATCTCCCTTTGCTCACGATGTGACCTGTGTCATCAGCATAGAGATGACCTGGATCATCTCTTTCTCTCTTGCAAAACCGCTGCTTCAATCTGGATTTTCATTTTTGATCTTTTTGACATTTCCTTACCGCATGCTGACAATGTTGCAGATTTTCTGCACTCTATTGCAGCTGTTCATCTCTCCATGCAGCTTCAAGTCCTCTTCTTTGCTGCCTGTGCTGAAGGTTTTCATACCATATGGAGAGGCAGGAACAGTATCAGGCATGGCAAGTCTGCTTTCAACAAAAATTCTGCTATTTCTAGCATTCTTTCAATGACCAGAATTGCAAATCAGATCCATCCTAGACAATGTCACAACTCTATCAAATATTTTGTAGTCCTGAGGAGGCTTCATTTGTCAGGTAACTTCCCCAAACCTTCAGGCACTATGGAAATCTTCTGGATACCTCCATTGGCAGGATGGATCAAATGCAATCTTGATGGTGCCTCAAAAGGAAATCCTGGACCAGCTGGTTATGGCATTGTGTTCCGAGATGAAAACAGCAACTTCCTTGAAGGCTCCTATGGATCTTGCGGTTATGCTACTACTCTCGAAGCTGAGATGATGGCCCTTATTACTGCAGTGGATATGGCTCATGAAAGACACTGGAATGATCTCTGGTTTGAAAGTGATTCCTCTACTATAGTGCAAGCTGTCCGGAAAAATCAGATCCATCTTACCTGGAAACTCACCCCGAAATGGATCAAATGCTTTGAAATTCTCGCCACCAAGAACTTTATCATTACTCATGTTTATCGTGAAGCCAATTCGGTTGCTGATAAGCTTGCTTCCAAGGGCATCTCTGCAACCTCCAGAGTGCAACTGACCACACCTGATGAAGATTTGACTGATCTGCTTAATAGGGACAAGTGTAAAATCTCCTCCTTTAGACTCTTGTAATTTGCCTCATTTATTTGAATCTCTTGCTTTGCTTTTCTCAAAAAAAAAGAAGTGGAAGAATTTACTTCTTGACTCACCTTAATATCATCCATGAGACACTTGGGGATTCCATAAATTGTGTTCAATGAGGAGAGTGTGTCATCACTTGTAATCCATGTTGACACCTTTAAATCCTTCTTAATTTCCTTCTTCTCATTTTTCTTCTTTTTGAGAGTAGGTCTCTCTAACTATATGAGTCCTTTTTTCACTCATAGAATCTTACCTCTGGTTTTCTTTGTTGTTTCTTCATCTTATTATAGTGGCAATCCTTCTTCTTCTTGAAAAATTTTCCCATCTTCTTGGAAATATGAAAAATATTCTTTTCACTTATGAAAGATTCATAATTTTTGGATGTGAAGGCAGTGGTATTATTATACTTATATTTTTTGACATCCATATCATATTTCCTCTTCATTGTAATCTCATAGGTCATGAGAAACCTAATAAGCTCTTCAAACGGCATATTTTTTATTCCATTCACTTCTTGTATTGTCGTCACTTTGGGTGACCAAAAACTAGACAAGACCTAAAGGATCTTCTTAACAAGTCTCTTAATGGTAATTTCATCACCTAAATACTTTACAAATATAAATTAAATGAGTGAACATTTCAGTTATAGAATTGTTAGGATGAATACTAAAGATTTCAAAATTTCATCGATGCATGTCATGCCCAATATCGTTTACTTTATTGGTACCCTTATGGGTAACCTATAATGATTTCCAAATCTCATGATAGGGTTTACACATATTAATTCTATAGAATTCATTTCTATATAATTTGAAATGTATAGCATTCACAGATTTTCCATAAAGCTCAAAATTTGTTATATTGTGGGGGTCCATTTTTATTCTTTTTCTTGAGTGGGGGTATAGCCATGCATAAATATTCTCAAAATAGGATATCTTATACTTCTAAGAAAAATTTACATTCTAGTTTTCTAATAACTGTAGTTTAATCCATCAAAGTATGTATTTTTACCCATTCATTACCCTTCTAAATCACCTTGGGCATTTGAGTTAGAGGCCATCTTTAATTTACTATTCCTTGAAACTGGTTATGGTTTTGAGATCAAGGTTGGTTCTGATACCAGTTTTTGGTTTGAGTAAATATGGAAAGAGGGGGTGAATTTCCCTTTAAAAACTTTTTAGAAATTAAAACTAAAATATATGAGATTAAAACAATTAAAGTGATAAAAAAATGTAAGAGTTAATTTCAATATATTAATAAATATAAAAGATAAATCATAGGAGTTTGATAAATGAGTTTGGAAATAATCCAAAAATGGATCCCTATGTATTCTCCCACAAAGATAATTGAGTGGTTTTGGTTTAAACCCTTGGTTTTAGAATTATCCAATAAACCTCTTACATGAAGTAAGTCCCTTGGTTTTTAACATTTGTTGTAAGAAACTTAATCACTTAGATAGCTTTTTAGTGGTTGTGATTGAAAACCCAAATCCACAATAATTAAAATGGTAGTGTGCACTAACTCCACATACTCAATGGTAGTGATCATCTAAGAAAAAAGAAAAATAAGATACTTTCTTTATGAAAACCCTATGAATAACACTCACGATCCTCCCAACAAGATACAACAAGAGAGGAGTGTGAGAGAGTGAGACAAGAGTAAAGAGAGATTGAGAATGAAGAAAAGTGGCACAATAGATCACTAAAACGGTCTTAAATGTAAACATAACATTCCTAACACCCTTATTATAGCCTCTAATAGATTTAGAAACATTCTATAGGTGTTGGGGGTCGAATAGAGTCATCAAGAGTCGAATTAAGGCATGTGGGGTCCACTAAAAATGGACACTTTTTTAGTCTATTTGGATGTCACCGGATAGCCGGTGGCACCTCTAGGTGAAGGACTTTAAAATGGTCCTCTGCATTCCTTTTTAGCCCTCTATTTTATGCATAGACTTCATGAAAAATTATATAAAATAAAAACATGGAAATTCATAAAAAGAAAATGTTAGAAACAAAATTGTGTGATTATGATCATTAAAACCACCTAAGAGAGTGAGATGTATAATAAAATATCCTACAATCAATTATGTTGGGTAAAAGGATGACATGTTAAACTAGTGTAATTTTTTAATTAGTTAATCCCATCATTATTACATGGAGAACCATCAGATATGTCCTAACTACTAACACACTACCCACTTGTAGTGCATTATTGATCTAATCATCACATAGAACCACATTATTGATCATAAATGTTCACAAAGTTCGTTTCTTCCCATAAAAATCATTAAAAGTTCACAACTCATCAAACCCACTAAATTTTTTTCACTTCTCGCCCTTACCAAGTATTGGAAATGCACTAAAATGGTCATATATTTCATGATATAACTTAATTTGTAGCCTATAATATGTATGTGATGCACATCATAGATTATGATATAATGATATTGTATAAGGCATGTTATTCCTATATCATATTATACACTAGGATTATTATAGTGGTCCATACTTTTCACACATAAATGCTACATTTTATTAGCAGAATATTCATTATATATTAATTTGATCCACACCATAACTATAAAGGTTTAGTGTATTTAGAAACTTGGATACGTAAACAACTGGTACATAAAAGATCTACATCACCTCCCACTATTTTATTCACAACTAACATGCTTATTAGACATACCATACTTAAAATATTTCTTCATAACCTAGGGTAAATAAACATAAGAAATGTTGGTCTCAAATACTCAGTAATGGTGAAAATATAATATGTCAATCAAGGATCACAAGAGAGAATAAGATAAGCATAAGAGTATGAGAACATGATCAAAACTTATAATAATTATACCTAGTCATTCAAAGATATTTAGTCATGAATCATAGAAAAAGGTTTTTTTATTCAAAATACAGAAGACATAAGAGTGCAGAATCATTAATAACTAATCATGATCCATGAGAACATAAAATAAGCACAAGACATAATTTTTTGGCATTAATATAATCATAGGTTATCACTTCCTTAGTCAAGGTTCACTCCCAAGATTATCAGTGTGTATAAAGTCCCATAATAGAAATGTTTACCTGATCATTTCCAAGATTCTCTTAGGAGTAACTTATACCCAGTTAACACCATCATCTCTTAGTTGTTTATTAAATATTCCATATCTTATGAGTTTATTAGCCCCATTGTCTCTTAGGAGTTTCTCACACCCTGTTTGGGCCATGCTTTTGGGCCCAAGAAGACTTTGTTGTTGCAGGTATAGATAAGGGAAAGCGCCCTTCGACTTCCGGTGCTTGATTGCTTGGAGCTGGAGAGCAAGGGACCAAACTTAGGCTTGCGATGCTGCAGGAGTTGCTGTTATTTTAGTACTTTTTTTTACTTGTATTCCAGTACGTTTTTGTGTTTGCTGCTTTCCTTAGAAACTTGTACCTACTGCATCATTATCATCATTATAATATATTCATTTCTTCTACTGTTTTATTTTAGTTGTTGCATATTGTTTACTGCTTCCGCTATTTACTGTTAGTTTTTTTTCTTATATACCTTACCAAATGAGTTCATATTTTCCCCCAATAACTTACTAAGGCCCTCGCTGCTAGTCAACAGCATCTGGCTTTTGGGGAAATGCGCTTGAGGTCATGTGGCGAACCGGGCACTGGGCACCTCTGGGTGGCTTCTGGAACCGGGATGTTACAGATATGGTTTGTGACATGTAATTTTGAGCACGTACCTTTGAGTGTGGACTTCGGTGATATATATAGACTAGAATGGTATCTCCATGTATCCTTTCTGGACTTGGTCATGCTAGAATGGTATCTCTTTGGTAGTGGGAACCCTAGAGCTAATACATTAACAACTAGTAGTTGACATCAGACTTAGGGATCTAGGTGCATGAGGTAGCTTCAGAGGCAGACTCAGGATAGTGGTTGAGCTACTTAGGGATCTCAAGGAGATTCCAGTCAGTCTAGGTAGAGGTGGTCTTTGACTTCTAATGGGTTAGGTCATATAATGTGGTATTTCTCAACCCACTGTGTAGCAGACAAGGAGATGGTTGATGGAACACTTAGTATAATGACCCGGCCTTAAACATTACATAATCTAGATATTTAAACTAGATTTCACTTCCTTACATTCCCAAAGATATTTTTAGTTTAGAGTTTTATAAATTTAGGACATAACTCATACATATCAACCCATGAAAATAACAATTAGTTACCATTAAAATAGTATCCATTTCTTCCAAAACATAAAAAATTTAACACAAAACAACAACAAGATTTCTTTGAAAAATCTTCATAACATTTAATTTGACTTTATTATTTCTATTACAGATCCTTATAACCTATGAAAAACATTTTAAAACATGGGATGAGAATAAAAAGATCAGTAAGGGATATAAAAAGAAGTAAATAAACCATTAATCCATGAATACTTATTAACATATGAAATCATTTTCACAGAGACATACTTCTCACCCATAAATACTTACTTGGTGAAATGTGAGATTTACATAAAACATTAAAGAAAATATATAAAACCATAAGGTTATATTGGGGCATTAATTACTTATATTTTAACCCTCATGGATACCTTATGATTTGTAACCCTCATGGCTACCTTACAATGTAACCCTCGTGGCTACCTTATGGTGTAACCATCACAGTTATACTTGGAGTAACCATACGGTCGAACTCCAACTTACACATACCCAATGCATTAGAGGGAGATATAGGTATCACCCTTCATCATAAACAATTCCCAATAACCATAACATAATCATAAAACATGAATAATTTCATAAAAATGTTGCTTTTTAATTTTGTAAAATGGAATTTTAAAAGAGGATTTTTAAAGGAAGGTCCCTTACAAGTATCATATAATTGAAGTGAGAATTAATATAATGAAATTATTATGTGTATAAACTGTAAATAATCATAATAAATCATAATATAAATGAAATTAATTACACAAATAATCTCAATAGTGCTTAATTAATGAAGTAGAAGATTAACCTAAAGAATGGAAATTGGGTTAATAATTCTCTTAACTTGAGTTCCCCTTACATAAAATTTGTTTAAACCTCCTGTATAATGGTTAAAAGAGTGTTATTAATATTTTAAATAAACATATTCATGTTTATAACACCTTATATGATCATATTATTACATCATTCGACCCATTTATAAATATTATTTTGTTATTTCCATTGTTTCAAGTGCATGCTTCACATGATTTCCATGGTTGGTTCGTAAAGTATTTTCTTGTAAAATGGAATAAAAACTCAGGAAGTGGAATGAAATGGTTTTAATATGTTTCCATAATATTAAATGATACCATAAATAATTTTGGTTATATGGTATGAGGATGAATCATTAGATAAATCATTAGTGATATTTTTTTAGATCATTTGGCGGTTCTTCGATAATCACAAACTTGTTTCATCATATACATTTAATATTGTGAATATAAGTTAATTCTAGAACATAATAGAGGTAATATAATACACTTTAAAATATTTTTCAACCATTAAAATGGTTTTACAATAAGATTTTAAGGAAGTGAAGTAAATTGAAGACACATTGTCCATGATGTCGGTAAATCAACACATCACGGACGGTGTTTTTATTTTTAGAATAAGAGGAAGTGGAGAGGAAAAATGATGATGAATTTTTCCATAAAAATGATAAAAATACAGAATATATATAATACTGGAGCTATAATTCCTCTTGGATAAGGGTATGTGAATAGAGTATAAGAAAAGAAAAAAATTGAAAAGAAAAAACAAGAAAATGAAAGAGGATTTTTACCTCTTGATCTCTTCTCCTTGAGATCCTCCTTAAGACCTTTGGTTTTGGACTTTTAGTGAGACCAGAAGGTCTTGGACATGGGTAAGATCCTTGGGAAGGGTATTAGGAAGAATTTAGACAATTATCAAAGCTTAAGAGGTGTGAGAGGAAGAGGGGGTGAGGGTGGTATCTATAGTGGAGGAGAGGAGGGGTTTTCCATTATTTTAATAATTAGTTTAATATTTTTGCTAAAGACTATGAATAGTCTTGATTCATGTGACCTAAAACAGTAATAAGTACATGTGATTTCTAAACAATGGCCATTTACATCATCCATGACTCAATCATGATGCATAAATTCATTTATTTAGCATATTTCATAAATTATCGAATTTCGCTAATCACCATAAATTCAAGTATTTCAGAAAAATCCAAAAAATTCACCCTAACCATTTTTTGATGTGTATAATTAAAAAATAAACTCCATTTTATCAAAATAATTTTCTAAATATGAGAAAATTAATTTTTAAATAAAATCATAATTTATTCCAAAAAACAATTTAAAAACTATAACTCATGTTATATCACCTTGAAAAATTAATCAAGATCTCATTATCTTATAACCTTAATAAAATAAAATAATAATACTTTTTACTATTTATAAGGGTCATATTACTATTTATATTACTATTCATAAGGGTATGTTACTATTCACCAAAAAATCAAGTTGGTTCTATTAGACTTCAAATAACTTACTGGATCACAACTGTAGATATCTGTTTTTTGAAATTCAAACAATACAAGTAGAAAAATTATGTTTAATGGAAAGTTTATAACTATATACTTAAAGTAAAGTTTAATTATGTAAAGATTTAGTGTTTCATGAATTTCAATTTATTTTTAAAACCTTGGGGTGTTACACTTAGGCAAAGGAAATAGTTTCAGCAAGGAGGTCTGCAGGGTGGTGGTCGTGGAGGAGGAGCTAGGAGGGTAGCAAGTGTTGGATGACGTTATGATATGTTATCACCACTACCAAATCCAGAAGGTCTATGTCAGAAGTAGGGAGCTAGTTGTTAGGATCATGGATAATTGCAGGCATTGGAGGATTATGAGCCCAAGGCTTTGGGTATAATTTGAGGTACGATCTGTGTCTTCTCTAATTTAGATATAGTTTTGGTAGACATAGGCACAAGCCACTTTTTCCATACCACATCCCTTATGAAATATTTTGAGATTCCAATGGATCCTTTGGCTCAAAATTTATGCTTAGAGACTCCCATTGAGGAAGATTCAACAATCACACACTTTTGCTTATAGTGTGACCTAACTCTTGGAGGAGTGATCTTCATATAAGATCTTTTTAAAACTGTTATGAGGCCCTAAAATGCCATTCTAGGCATAGACCATCTCTCTATAGTTCGTGCATATATTGATTGTTTTAGTTGGAGGATGCGATGCATCTGAGTTGATGGGGAGATATTCTCCTTCATTGGAAAGAAGGAGTTCTAGACATAGTGGGATGGGATCATGAGTATGAGGATAAAGCTGATTACTTATAAACTGATTATTCAATAAATTCTGAGAATTTTGAATGGACCAAAACCACATTTTATGATAAATACTAATTTACAAGCTGGTAAAATAATATTTCTTATTACACAAGTTAGCATGCACCATAAAATAATAATAATAATAATAATAATAATAATAATATGTGGCATGGGGTTTAATAAAGATTATAATATTATTTAAGGGTCGGTACACAATTAAATAATATTTTAACGTAAAATCTATCTCTAAAAATAGATGGTTATGTCTATCATGTAGGGTTAATCAAAAATCGAGAATTGAGAATAATTGCACACAACTGACTTCTCTCTAAAATTATTCGTCTCATCTTCTTAAGAACAATAAGAACTCCTTCAAGACTGGATGATCTTAAAGCGATCAAGATGAACAATGTAAGACAGTTGATTCATCACGCTAACACCTGAAAATCAATCGGTGTTGCTTGGATAACAAAGGAGCACATGTGGATCACCACTAGAGGGATTCTCCACTTGGATCCTTATAGTGTAATGAAGGTAATCTGGGAAGGATTTTTCGAAAGATCAACATCTACATGGAATAAAGATCCTAAGATGATGTAACTTTTTCTTCCGATCATAAATAAATTAACTATAAATTTAACATGCTAAGATCCTCTATTAGGGTTTTAAGCAACTCTATGTTAAAATAAATTTTAATATAACGTCAATTATTGGTGCTTCCATTGTGTTTAGAACCTACATTCATTACTTGAATTTAACAGAGATTGTGGATATTCTAAGTGTGTGACCCTCTAGGACTCTTTATCAATGGCATTAGGAATAACCCCTAAAGTACAAGATTAGAATCTAGCAATACACCAAGGCTCACATTGAGAGATAATTTAATGTTTCAATAACATAAAACCTCCTATAAATTCTTACTATGTAATATAATGTATTTATTGTGATGTCTTGAATCAAGCAGGTTGCATGTCGGTGCTGTCAACCTATAAGCTCGATGTCTGTTTCTTTAAATTTTCAAAAATGAACTCACCCATCGAACACCATGACCATGGATTTATACAGGTGGTTCTGTTCCCATAAAAGGTCCTAAGATATCAACTTTCACCAAGGTTCATAAGGGATAAATCCATTCTCACATTATCCATTAATACAATATCACTCGTGACACACCCAACGTATCCTAACTCACCATGAGCATATATCATCACAGTTTTCTTCAATAAATTAAAGTGCATGAGTCATGATAGCCTTTACTGATAATATTAAAGTCTAAGGATTTGTACACATGTTCACATATAGAAACATCCAATGACACATGGAAATGTGGATTTCCTATTGAAGGGTATGTTCTCATAACCTCTTATCTTGGAGATTACTAAAGGCGAACACTGTGAGAAAGTGTCTAAATGTCTTATGATCCTCCTAGATATGATAGTTTGTATTGTATATGTCCCATCAGAAAATATCATTTGGACATAGAATATATATTCAATAATAATGTCATGGCACCTCTAGGTTCTCATCATAGTGAGGAATAGCTATGACCTTTCAGTGTGACACATATTCCTAGGACATTATTATATATAAGAGTCATGAAAAAGAACAATAATGATGTGATAAATAAATTCATTAATAATGAAAAATGTGTAATCAAGTACTAAGAAATTCAGTTCTAGGGCACCAGCTCCAACAAAAACTGACATTCAAAATATTTTATATAATATTTCTAATATCGATTTTCCAAATAATCGACGTTAAAAATATTTTTAATGTTTTTTAACATCATTTTATTATAAACTGGTGTTAAAATTATACTTTTAACATCGGTTTTTTAGAAACCAGTATTAAAAAATCAAAAATCAAGCTTAAAAGTATATTTTAATATTGGTTTTTAAAAAACCAAGATTAAAATACTAACATGAAAAACTAATTTTCTACTAGAGATAGGAAGATATTCAAGTCATATTAATCACTTAAAAATATTTCACAAATTTTTTTATTCATCTACGCATACCTAAATAATCTCATTATAACCCGAGACACCCTGAGATGGGGGAGAGTTAAATTAGGGCATTTACCAATTTAAACCTTTTATTTTCTTGTTTTTTCTTCATTTAAGATATCGTTATTGTATTGGTAGGAATTGTATTTAACCTATAAATTAATTCCTTTTTCACTCTTTCACTTAACACCAATCTCACCAAATAATATAAAAATGAAAAAATGTAAAGAATACAAGGATGCAAGGATTTTACTTGGTTCACAGTAAATGGAAACTCTAATGAGCATATGCCTAAAACATGTCGATGTACCAAAGAAGTAATATTGTTCACTATAGTTATTACAATTTTCTAGGAAATACACACTATAGATACTAGGGTCACTTTCTCTTCTTACCCTCCACTCAATTCTTTGAAGAAGGTCTCAATTATTTTAGGGTTTGATCACTCCTAACCTAAGGCGCACTGCATACTCTTCTCATTCGCACACTACTCTAAGAAGATCTTAAATAGTTTATAGTCATGTGGGTCTCTTCATGATAAGCATAGAAATAATTTCATATTCAACACTATATAGATATGTTGTTATCCCCCTTGTTCATTACACTCATTTTTCAAATTTGGATGATATTGACACCTCAATGTGAGAGTCGAGTATTCTTTTTCTTCATAGTGGCACTTTTTTACTTCTGGATAAGGATAATTCTATTGTGGAATAATTTTGTTTAACTCTTTCATCAACATATAAATGTAGTAGTGATACTACGCCATATTATAGCCTCCTCTCTTGATCTGAACTAGATCTATTTATAGTAATCTTCTATGTCTTGCCTCTTTTTCCTTCTCCCAAATCAGATGTATCAATATGCTCAACCACTATTTGTTCTCTTCTACTCACTCATATTCAACAATTTCCATGTTTTTTCTATTCCTCTTGTGTTTATATATATATATATATATATATATTGAACATCTGCAAGGGTATTATTTGAATATTTGAATATCAAATCCTCCTTTAGTCATGGTCTTAAGATTTCATTCATTCAAGTCTCCTTAATTATCGGTCCAAACTGCTTGTTATTATTTCATGAGATGTTTCCCCATATTTTAAACATAGAAACCCCAAGAAATCCGTTGTTTGAATTCTTCATGAATATTCACAAAATAATAGAAAAACAATTTCCATAATATTTAGAACCAATTTTTCCTCCATTTAATACCTCGCTCAAATCTCATGAATTGATTCTCCATGATTCAAAATTCTTTGAATTTTACCTTTTCCTCTCTGACAATCTCCCTTAAATGATGTGGCCATAAATCCTCCACAAAATGTGAAAACATATTCATTTAAACTAGAGCTAATTATCAATAATAAATTATGATTGATAATTTTTATTTAAATTCATGTGGTAATATATATTTATTTTATGTTAGCACCTAAATAGATATATATTATAAATACTTATTATCCATATATATACACACATTGGTATTTAGATATTATATGTGCACACCAATATACATGCATTTATTTATTTATCTATATTTATAATTTTTTTATGTATTAGCAGCAATAACAACAATACTAATAGTAGTAGTAGTAGTAACAAAAAAACAACAAGAATAATAACAAAATTATTTTTGTTATTATCAAATTGAAAACTCAATTAACAAGTGAGTGGGTTTAGGGTAGTGCTCTTATAGTACCATAATCATGAACCTAGTTATGCTAATCAATAATATATTATTAAATTACATTATGATTTTAAAATTTATTTATTTAATTTGAATTTGGTTCATATTATATTTATAAGAAAATTTTAAACTTAATTTCATCTTAATTAATTATTATTAGTTCATTATCTATATGATATTAAATGAAGATAAAATTTCAAAAAAAATATTTAATTAATTTTTTGATATGATTATTTTAGATTTATAAATAAATTTTAAATATTTTAATTTCTATTCAGTTAATTAAAAGGTTTATGGTAGTTAAATGGTTAGTAAATAATATAATAGTCTAGGATTAGGTTATTAAATTTGAAAAACAAATGGGTTTTGTTAGGGTTATGGTTAGGGTTTGGATGGTTAAATGGGTAAGTCCAACTAATGTTTTTTATAAGTGAGATCGATCACAATAAGTGAGTGGGGATAAATAATGCATATTAATAATAACATATTAAAGACTTGAAAGAGATCAAAGACATTTACTCTACGTATCATGTAATTGGAAAAAATTGTCAAATTATAGTAATTGAGAAGTAATTATATTGAGACATATTGTTTAATAATCACAATTAAATTACTTTGGTGTAATGAGTTGATAAATTGTCTCTATTGTACCATAAAATATCATCAAAATCATTGTAAAATAAAATAGATGACATTAATTTGAAATATATTATTAGGCTGTCACAATGAAATTCATTTTTTGTGATGTGTTTTTTATCATTCACTCATAATCATTGAAGTTGAAAAGGCCATAAAGATTATTATTAATAAGATGTTACACACCTAATATTAATACCTTACAATGGATTGGTTAGACACGAGATATTGATACATTATAATTTTATTTTCAAAGGAAAATTGTATATCCATTATTTTAAAATAATGATTATAATATATTAAAGTATGAGTTAGTGTTAAAATGTGTAACATCTATATATTTACTAAAGTTGGCATATTTCTAGACATGTGTCACCCTCTTCTTGATTATCTTAAATATTTCATCTCCTCCCGCTATCATCACCTCCACATCAAGCCTCTCCCACTCACGATTTCCCTCTCTCCCTATCCTAGGGTTACGGAGGGGTACCATTGAAAATCGATTCCTCCCCTCACATACGATTACTGCTTCATATTCGAACACTTATTCTCTTCTAACTACCACTTCTCTCAAGTTCCTTCCACTAGACCTAGGGTTATCGCCTCTGTTTTTGGCTCCCTATACCTCCTCAACTACCCTCGGTGCCTCTGGCTTCTCCGCCTTCGCCTCCGCCTGATTCGCATCCGCCTTCATCTTCTCTGTCGCCTCTGCCTCTAGCTCCTCCGTCTCTTCCTCCTCCTCTGATTCAATAGTGATGAACATGAATCGTAGTGGATTTCAATCTTATTCAAGAATCTATTGTTGGCATCGAATAAGGGTTCTTTGAAAATATTAGGTGTCAACATATCTCAATCGGAGTGCGAGGAGCTCTGCATGAGCTAACGACGCGTCTAGGTAACCCATTTCTCGACTCCCTCAACCTCCTCAACTACCCTCAACATTTTCATTAGATTTCATCTTCATGCTAGGTTTCAGGTTGGAAATCATCATCAAGACTCAAATGATGGTCTCTTAATCCCATCTATGGTTCCCAGGAATCATTTATTAGAGCATCTTCATCAATCTTGGTTGAAACTGATAACTGAAACAGTGTTTCATGATTCAAGGTCTTACTATTCAAATGAAGTTAGGTTAGTTTTCTCTCAGAAGATTCAGCTAGCCTCAACCTATCTTCACTCTGGTTTTATTTATAAATGCATAGTTGTTTTTTTGATTCATTTGTCCTTCAGGAGATGGGTTCGCATCAAAAATGTTTTTGAATGGGAATGTGATGGTTCAGTTAAAGTTGATACATGGAAATCCTAGACTGTTTGGATGTAAGATTGTCCAATCTACCTGATTATTTTTTTGAGATTTTATGGATTTAATCATGATTTTCATGTTTTTTTTGTACTTTTCATGCTTTCCATGTTTCTTCCTGATTTAATTATTTGTTTTGGTTGGCCTTAGCTTTGAACTCATGGTTGGGACTCTTATCCATTTAATGTCTTATTTTCATTATTGGTTGAAGACAACATCATGTTTCACATTATTTATCCTCCTGGAGTCATTACAGTCACATGGAATATTATCATCACCTTCATGTCTCTGTCATGAATGGTTTTTAATGGATTGATGTCACTTTTTGGTTAAATATACAGTAATTGAAGGGTTCATTTAATTTCAATAGATAAAAGGGTTCATTTAATTTTCACAATAACTTCAATGATTTATGAAAAAATATTTTATCATGATCTATATATTATTATCATTAGTGTTCATTATATACACTGAGAAAAACATTTTCATCAGAGATTTAGTTATTTTTTATCTTCTATTAAATTTTTAATATTTCTATATGCTTAATAGTTTTTCACTTCCATAATTTTTTCCTATAAAATGAATACTTCCTTCCATTATTCTTTCATCATAGTTCTTTGATTCTGCTCTATTTTTGTGATTTCAGGTGAACAAGAATTGTAATCATTTTTCAATGATGAATTTTTAGTTGTTAAAAGGGTTCATTTAATTTTTACTATATCTTTAATGATTTTTGAAAACCTATTTTATTTTTTTCTATGTAATGTTTTTCATTTAATATTTCATCTTCTCTTTGTATAATTATCATCATTCTTCATTATATACACTGAGAAAAAGTTTTTCATCAAAGATTTATTTTATTTCGACTATTAAATTTGTAGTATTTCTATTTGCTTATGAATTTTTCTTATGTCATTACAATACATTTGTTCTTCCATTTCATCAATTACAAAAACTATTTCATGTCGTAAGATGATATTTATTCACCTATTCATTCTTGCAGGGTTCACACTTTGTTCCACCACATCAAAAATGATTTTCAGTTTAGGTATGCCTAATTTACATTATTCACTGGATAGTGTATTTATTTTTCTCTCTTGTAGATTGTTTGTACTCTTAATTATTGATTTGTACAAAGGTACTAAATTACATGCATAATTAAATTTATGTATGCCTTTAAAAATAATATTATACATTGTATACTCAATATTTTTTTGATTCCACCAGTTTTTCCATTATTATATCATCTTAGTTCATTGATTCTCGTCAGCTTTATGATTTTAGGTGAATAGGAATCATCATTTTATTTGACTAATCGTGTTTCAATGATGGTATTTTAGTGGATAAAAGGGTTTCTTGGAGATCCTAGGTAAACTACTCACCCCTATAGTTTTGTTTTTAATAAGGTTCTCCGTTGAATTGCCCAGGCATCCTAACTTCAATGTGGAAGCCATTTGGATATCCCTCATAATGCCAGTAATATTATATTTGAAGGGAATTTTTTTTCACTCAAATAACAAGTAGTTTCTTTGTCTCCAAATATGATCATTGTTGGAAATAATATTGTGAATAGAAGTGGTTTTTAACTTGATAGAACCCTCTGAATTTTTAAGGCAGAAAGAGCAGACATATTCAAGTGGTAAGCCTCCCAACTACTGCTTGTCGTCCATGGGGAGTCATGAACTATTCCAGATGCAAGTGGTAAGCCTCCTATAGCTTGATATTTGTTTATTTTTATGAACCATACTAGTATTTGAAAAGCCCCTGACTTTCATTTCTAAAGTAATCAGGTAACAAACATACTTTCTGGAAGTACGTACCCTTATAACAATTGTTTGTTTACATGTAGCAGAATCATTGAATTTGACCACATAGTTTTTTATTTTTGGTTTTTTTGATTGTGTTTGTATCCAAAATCTATCCAAATTTATTTTATAATATGTTTTTTTGTGCCTATCAATTTCGGATTTCTGTTAGTATAAAAGATTTTTTCTCTTTTACCTTAAAAGAGCACCTTTTCCCTTCAATATGATCCATCCAAAGATTTTGAATCCTTTGCTTTATTTACTTTCGTAATCCATGTTCCTATCATGGGCCTTCCTAGGATTTGGTTATTACTGCCCATTATGTCGCCTTTCTCCTTGCAGTTGCATTTCTAGCCATGAGGTGCATGCTTAATCAAAGGCTGAATCTTTGTTCGTGTCCTATTATTCTGAGTAGCTATCAAATATTATCATTTGTGTAGTTAAGTTAAAACTCACTGATACATTTTTCATGATAGAGACTAATGATTCAGATGCATTTTCACCATTTGATTCAAAAATCCATTAAGTGATTGTCTTGATTTTTCAGGCACATTTCATGAAGTCAAGAAAAACACAACCGCCGATAAGTGGTCCTTTTTATGTTTTCTATTTTCTTGAATGTATTTGTTCTCACTATGCTTCCATTTATTTTTATTTTTTTGGTATTTTTGGATTACATTGTTTTTATGTTCAATTTTGAACCAAACATGGAATGGTATAAACATGCATTTTTATATCACCTGCTCTGTTTAAACATGTCAATGATTATAGGTAATTGCATTAACTGTGGTAAACAGATTGTTTTAATACCTCTTAGATTAGTTATTCTTTGCATACCCCCTGATTTAATTATAACATTACTCAGTTGATACACTCATATTTCTCAAAAAGGTTAATAACAATATAAACATATGCTTATACAGTACTTGACATACAATTAACATGGCTTAGTATTCTTTTAATCCAATCACTGTGTTGTTTCTCTCTCCACCCTATCTAGGTTTTGTGACTATATTAAGTAGAATAATTCCAATCCATTTCCATTCACGTGCTTTTTAAGTTACATCATAATTTCTAAGCCTATATATGTGACATAAGGAGGAAGTGATGTTAGAGGAAGATGTTCTATTTCACAGAGTTAAATGTTTGTTTACATGTAGTGGAATCATTAAATTTGACCACCATAATTATTATTTTTGGTTTTATGGATTGTATTTGTATCCATAAGCTATCTAAATTTATTTTATAATATTTTTTTGTTCCTAACAATTTAGGTTATGTGTGGTTATAAAAATGCTTTCTGTTTTTATTTTCCAAAAATATATTCAAAAATGCAATAGATTATATGTGGAAAAACTTTTTTAGAAAATGAAAATGGAAATTATAGTTTATTAGACATTTTTATTTCGTGTTTCTTGGAAAATTATAATGCAATAAAAGTTAATTCACTTGCATAGGCTTCGAATTTCTATTAATGGTGTATTTTTTGGTTTAAATGTTGACAAACTGCTTTTTGGTACCCCTAAGTGCCAAATATCGGTTTTTCTTTGTATGTTTATCTATTATGATGTGAAACAGTTTAATATTATTTGATGCAGTGTTCAGGATTAAGTTGGCCTTCCAAATATGGGGGTGCATCACCCATGCCCAGGCAAGGGGAAAGGAGTGTAAGGGGAAATAATTCTTCTTATATGGTCTATTATGGTATGTTCTATAGATATGCAATGCTTTTATCCCATTCAGCTAGTGTGTTCTATTATATGTAGTATCATCAACCTTTTTTTATTTAAATGAATTTCCTATTTTTGTTTTGACATGTTTGTTTGAAGAATATATGTGAAAACGGATTGTGTTCTATTGGTTAATGAATTTTCCTTGTGTATTCAACTTCTAAACCATGTTTTGTCACATGATTAGATTCCTTGATATTGTTACTACATTGAAATATGGATTCATTATTGGCTGGTTAATTAGGGTTCCATTTGAGAAAACTTATCAAAAAACTCTTTTCCACTTGTCATTTATAATAAATTCTCCCATACAAATGTTTATGGATTTATAATTAAAGATGTGTGTTTTGACCTTTTATTTAAATGGTTTTCTTCTAGAGAAGGTGTGCATGAAGATGGGAGAGGGGTCGCGGTGTCTGAATGGTGGGAATGGGCGGTCACAAGTAGTGGCCACCACTATGCAGTATAGCAGCGCACCAAAACCTCATCAGTTGTTAGTTTCTTTTACTTCAATTTAAGGTGACTTGGCTTGTATTAAATCTTATTTGGTCATTATTTCAATTACTTTTCTCAATATTTTGTGTTAGTTATATGTATTATGTTCTTACTATAATATAATATGTTATGCAATCTATCCATTATTCCATGGTTCATCGTTTACTTTTTTTATGCCCTCAACTACAAAATTATTTATTATAATTAACAAAATTTAAAATGTCTATTTCAATGTTCATTTCATTCATGTAATTAAAATCTCCATGCTGAAAATAATTTTTTATTTATTACAGATTCTCCTACATTTATCAAAATATGATATCTATTATCATAATTATTTCTCTATATTTTTTCTAATTTTATTTCAATAATAAGTATCATTATTTTTTCATTTTATTATATCGAACTAGTACTCGCTCGTGCATTTTCACGGTGATATAACAAAATTATTATATTATGCATTCGCACAGTGATATGGTTCAGTTCTTTTTTTAAGAAGACAATACTACATCTCAATGTTAATAATGAACATAAATATTCAATAGTTTGAAATCACAAAATAATGATACTTATTATTAGAATACAACTGGAAAAAATATGAAAACTTCATTATGAAAGTAGAATACTTTTTGGATAAATAAATTTCAAAAGATGAATAAGAATCTATAAGAAATAGGAAATTATTTTCAACATGGAGATTTTAATTAAATGAATGAAAATAACATTGAAATTGACATTTGTAATTCTGTTAATTATGATAAATAATGTTGTAATCGAGGTCACAGTGATGTAAACAACAAAACATGGAATAATTGATTAGATTGCAAAACATATTATGTTATAGTAAAATAGAATACATAACTAGAAAAAATATTGAAAACAGTAATCAAAATAATGAACAAATAATATTTATTGCAATTCAACTCTCATGGAAGTAAAGATGAGTATGTAGATCAGCAATACTTGATACAAATTAGAATCAGAGACAAACGTGCACATAATAAGTTCCTGCGGGAGAAAGTATAGACTTGACAAAGGACTGGAAATAAATCCAGCATGTTCAATTACACGAGAGAGTACACCCTCACCATCATATGGATACTGGTCACGGTATCAATAAGGCCAGTGATCCCCTGCACATGGAATAGTCATTGGAGTCATGCTGGAATCTGAACCAGTGGGTCATTTTGAATCAGTTTGAGTTGGTTTGTAATCCCCTGCACATGGAATAGTCATTGGAGTGAAGACTCAAGCAGACGCTATATCCTCTTGTGTACCCTATAAGTAATAGTACCTTAACAACTGAGGATGCAGAAAATAAAGAGTACCTTCATTTGACCAAAAACAGTGTAGAGGTTCTCTTGATCATCTTGGCGTATCGAGCAGATCCGAACAACGTCAACGATGAACCGGTGGAATGGTTCACTAATTTCCTGTTTATGATTTTAAGTACGGTATAACCATGCGTGACATATGAATGTAAAAAGCTTCAAGATCAAATTAAAAATAGTTCAAGAAAATAGAGTTATTGTTTAACCTGGACTTAAATTTATTTGGAGTTTTTGCGGTGGAATAAGAGGTAGTATTCTAGAAGCTCATGGCCTATAAAATCAGCCAACATGTCTATCTACAGATACAAAAATGTTTAAAATTAATAGTACATACAAATAAATGATGAAATTTATGAATGGAGAGAGAAAGGGATGGCTTGCTTCAAAATGATACCATGAAACAATCCAACATTGAACTTGGACTTCACCACCACATCAGGCTTTGCCAATGTGATCTCCCCTTCATGAATTGACGATGTAGTAGGCTCATGGAATGGGACGACATTGCTGTCGACTTCTGTTCCAACAGAAAAAAACACACTTTAATGTAAACACCCCATGAGGTAACACAATAAACAACAGTGACATGCAATAAAAGAACATAATAGTAGGTACAATCAGAATAATGTCATTGGGAAAAAATAGCTGACATATCTATCTTCAGATGCATATCTGTGACATGATGCTGAATTGCATCCCCAAACCTGAATGTTGCCTTTTCATTATACTCTTCTTTTATAACAGGAAAAAAACATGAGATATCATAAAATTAGATAAAAAAAATTTTGGAACGAAATATGTATAATCAGAATATGGAAAATCTGGAAACAGACATCACTATTCAGAAATAGGTTTTTTTTTAAACGGAAGAAATCATAAGATTTCATAAAATGTGAATTCTATTTTACTGGAGGGAAACATGCCTAATCTAAATTTTTGTAATCTGGTAAACTGGAAAAAAATGACATAATCAAATGGGTATTATGTTTTACAATAATCATACATGACAAATCAGCTTAAAAAAAATTGACTAAAAAAATGCCTAATCACAAAATGGGAAATCACTAATAAAGGAAACAAATAATAGAAGACATAAATTGGGTACTATATATGTTGAAACAGTTTAATAAAATAAAAATATTGGTTGTCTGAAATAAAACAATAATATAACAATGTCAAAAGAAATATAAAGAACTAAACAAACCATGTATTGATAAATTTGATTCTGGAATCCAAATTGTATTATTCAAGCACATATATGTATATGTTACTATATCCATTAAAATTTTGTTTGGTACATGTTTTTTATAGTGAATTAAATACATATACATGAATCATAATATATATATATATTCAAAAGGTTATAATTAATTAAATTTTATAAAATCATAACAGGAAAACTGGTTGAAGTAGCAAATGAATTCAATTATGTCAACTATAGTAGTAGAAATTCATTACTGGTTATTCCGTATACTTACCATGGGAGATTAAAAAAGGAAAAAAAATTTAACCATTATTCTCAAAAGAATGAACCATGCCCTGAACCAGAACTTGAACCTGCATAAGTCCTAAGTGAACACAATAAACACAACAAATGGAAAAATGAAAGAACACATGTGAGGATTTAACCACTTTTTGTTGGCCTAGAACTAGAAGGTACATATGTCCTAGACCTGTATAGACTCTAATGCTTTAGCCACTATATATCAAACATCTATGCCCTAAAAAAAAGTAAGCATAAGGCATTTTTATATACTTGATTTTTCAATGTAGGTTGTAAATAGTGCATTGAAAGTGGATGTTGTCTAAAATAAAACACTAATAGAACAATGTCAAAAAAAATATAAGGAACTAAACAAACCATGTATAGATAAATTTGATTCTAGAAAAGTGGTTAAAGTGGCAAATGATTTCAATGATGTCAATTATAGTAGTAGCAATCCAGTATTGATTATTCCCTATACTTACCTTGGGAGATTCAAAAAGGAGAAAATTGCTTAACCTTTAGTTCTCAAAAGAAAGAACCATGACACGAACCAGAACTTGAACCTGCATCAGTCCTAAGAGAACACAATAAACACAACAAATGGGAAAATGAAAGGACACTTGTATCAATAAATTTGATTCTGGAATCCGAATTGTATTATCCAAGCAACATATATGTATATGTGACTGTATCCATTAAAAGTTTGTTTGGAACATGTTTTTTATAGTGAATGAACTACATATACATGAAACATAATATATATATATATATTCAACAGGTTATAATTAATTAAATTTTATAAAATCATAATAGGAAAACTAGTTGAAGTAGAAAATGAATTCAATGATGTCAACTATAGTAGTAGCAATGTAGTAGTGATTATTCCATATACTTACCATGGGAGATTCAAAAAGGAGCAATTTGAAAACATAGAAAACATATTGGAGAATATATAAGGAAAAGAAAACATACATTCAAATGGACATAGAATATAGGAGATAACATTCAAACGAAGATAAAAAAACATTTTGGAAAAAAAATGAAAAGAACGTGAAATCAATAGAATTCACATGTTAAAAACCATATAAAGGAAAAAATACCAGTAAGCCATCATCAGACAATAAACAAATAAAAAAATATAGTATGCATTTACACATAAAAGAAGTAGTAAAACGAAAAAAGTTGTTACAGTACCATCACAATGGGGTACCGAATTCATCATAACTAACACTTTACCAAGAAGAAACATGTTCTTTAATGTGAAACCGTCTCTTGAAATTAATATAAGAAACATAGCACAAACCATATAAAGAAAAAAATAACTCTAAGTTTACATCAGAGAAAAAATGAATCACAAAGTCCAGTATAATTAAACCTATTCCTAGTATTGTGATGAGAGTATAGACAATGTATATTCTAAAGACAAATAATCCTTAGAATGTGCATGTAGTCACTAATAAGGTTGTATGATACCAATTACAGTTATTTACTTTGATGAATCTAATGTAAACCCTGCTAATAATTAATGGTCAATAAAAAAGGCTAAGCAGATTAAACATGTGTACTGGGAGTATTTGAATAGGAAAAAGTAATATGAATGTATCATTACCTTTTGATAACCTGCAAAGAATCAAAGATGCACAAAAATGATAGGTGTTGAAGGATAATAGGATAACATACATCCTGTGAAGAGGTTGTTCTAACAGATATTGTTGACAAAGTTTCACATTCATGAGGCACTATCATTTGAATAGTAGATTAATTTAATTAATCAGTTGTAGTTCGATGCAAATTAAGAAATCTAATTAAATCCAGCATGTTCAATTACATGAGAGAGTACACCCTCACCATCATATGGATGTTGGTCAGGGTATCAATAATGCCAGTGATCCCCTACACATGGAATAGTCATTGGAGTCAAGACTGATGATGGAATCTGAACCAGTGGGTCATTTTGAATCAGTTTGAGTTGGTTTGTAATCCCCTGCACATGGAATATTCATTAGAGTGAAGACTCAAGCAGCCACTATATCCTCTTGTGTACCCTATAAGTAATAGTACCTTAACAACTGAGGATGCAGAAAATAAAGAGTACCTTCATTTGACCAAAAACAGTGTAGAGGTGCTCTCGATCATCTTGACATATCGAGCAGATCCGAACAACGTCAATGATGAACCGGTGGAATGGTTCACTAATTTCCTGTTTATGATTTTAAGTACAGTATAACCATGCATGACATATGAATGTAAAAATCTTCAAGATCAAATTAAAAACAGTTCAAGAAAATAGAGTTATTGTTTAACGTGGACTTAAATTTATTTGGAGTTTTTGCGGTGGAATAAGAGGTAGTATTCCAGAAGCTCATGGCCTATAAAATCAGCCAACATGTCTATCTATATATACAAAAATGTTTAAAATTAATAGTACATACAAATAAATGATGAAATTCGTGAATGGATAGAGAAAGGGATGGCTTGCTTCAAAATGATACCATGAAACAGTCCGACATTGAACTTGGACTTCACCACCACATTAGGCTTTGCCAATGTGATCTCCCCTTCATGAATTGACGATGCAGTAGGCTCCTGGCATGGGACGACATTATTATCGACTTCTGTTCCAACAGAAAAAAACATACTTCAATGTAAACACCCCATGACGTAACACAATAAAACAACGATGACATGCAACAGAAGAACATAATAGTAGGTACAATCAGAATAATGTCATTGGGAAAAAATAGCTGACATATCTATCTTCAGATGCATATCTGTGACATGATGCTGAATTGTAGCCCCAAACCTGAATGTTGCCTTTGCATTATACTCTTCTTTTATAACAGGAAAAAAACATGAGATATCATAAAATTAGATAACAATTTTTTTGGAACGAAATATGTATAATCAGAATATGGAAAATCTGGAAACAGACATCACTATTCAGAAATAGGTTATTTTTTTTAACCGGAAGAAATCATAAGATTTCATAAAATGTGAATTCTATTTTACTGGAGGGAAACATGCCTAATCTAAATTTGTGTAATCTGGTAAACTGGAAAAAAATGACATAATCAAATGGGTATTATGTTTTACAATAATCATACATGACAAATCAGCTTACAAAAAAAATTGACTGAAAAAATGCCTAATCACAAAATGGGAAATCACTAATAATGGAAACAAATAATAGAAGACATAAATTGGGTACTATATATGCTGAAACAGTTTAATAAAATAAAAATATTGGTTGTCTGAAATAAAACAATAATATAACAATGTCAAAAGAAATATAAAGAACTAAACAGACCATGTATTGATAAATTTGATTCTGGAATCCAAATTTTATTATTCAAGCACATATATGTATATGTTACTATATCCATTAAAATTTTGTTTGGTACATGTTTTTTATAGTGAATGAACTACATATACATTAATCATAATATATATATATATATATATTAAACAGGTTATAATTAATTAAATTTTATAAAATCATAACAGGAAAACTGGTTGAAGTAGCAAATGAATTCAATTATGTCAACTATAGTAGTAGAAATTCATTACTGGTTATTCTGTATACTTACCATGGGAGATTAAAAAAGGAAAAAATTGTTTAACCATTGTTCTCAAAAGAAGAAACCATGCCCTGAACCATAACTTGAACCTGCATAAGTCCTAAGTGAACACAATAAACACAACAAATGGAAAAATGAAAGAACACATGTGAGGATTTAACCACTTTTTGTTGGCCTAGAACCAGAAGGTACATATGTCCTAGACCTGTATAGACTCCAATGCTTTAGCCACTCTATATCAAACATCTATGCCCTAAACAAAAGTAAGCATAAGGCATTTTTATATACTTGATTTTTCAATGCAGGTTGTAAATAGTGCATTGAAAGTGGATGTTGTCTAAAATAAAACAGTAATAGAACAATGTCAAAAAAATGTAAGGAACTAAATAAACCATGTATAGATAAATTTGATTCTGGAAAAGTGGTTAAAGTAGCAAATGATTTCAATGATGTCAATTATAGTAGTAGCAATGCCGTATTGATTATTCCCTATACTTACCGTGGGAGATTCAAAAAGGAGCAAATTGCTTAACCTTTAGTTATCAAAAGAAAGAACCATGACACGAACCAGAACTTGAACCTGCATTAGTCCTAAGAGAACATAATAAACACAAAAAATGGGAAAATGAAAGGACACTTGTATCAATAAATTTGACTCCGGAATCCGAATTGTATTATCCAAGTAACATATATGTATATGTGACTGTATCCATTAAACGTTTGTTTGGAACATGTTTTTTATAGTGAATGAACTACATATACATGAAACATAATATATATATATATATATTCAATAGGTTATAATTAATTAAATTTTATAAAATCATAATAGGAAAACTGGTTGAAGTAGAAAATGAATTCAATGATGTCAACTATAGTAGTAGCAATGTAATAGTGATTATTCCATATACTTACCATGGGAGATTCAAAAAAGATCAATTTGAAAACATAGAAAACATATTGGATAATATATAAGGAAAAGAAAACATACATTCAAATGGACATTAGAATATAGGAGATAACATTCAAACGAAGATAAAAAAACATTTTGGAAAAAAAATGAAAAGAACGTGAAATCAATAGAATTCACATGTTAAAACCCATAGAAAGGAAAAAATACCAGTAAGTCGTCATCAGACAATAAACAAATAAAAAAATATAGTATGCATTTACACATAAAAGCATTAGTAAAACGAAAAAAGTTGTTACAGTACCATCACAATGGGGTACCGACTTCATCATAACTGACACTTTACCAAGAAGAAACATGTTTTTAATGCGAAACCATCTCTTGAAATTAATATAAGAAACACAGCGCAAACCATACAGAGAAAAAAATAACTCTAAGTTTACATCAGAGAAAAAATGAATCACAAAGTCTAGTATAATTGAACCTATTCCTAGTATTGTGATGAGAGTATAGACAATGTATATTCTAAAGACAAATAATCCTTAGAATGTGCATGTAGTCACTGATAAGGTTGTATGATACCAATTATAGTTATTTACTTTGATGAATCTAATGTAAACTCTGCTAATAATTAATGGTCAATAAAAAAGGCTAAGCAGATTAAACAGGTGTACTGGGAGTATTTGAATAGGAAAAAGTAATATGAATGTATCATTACCTTTGGATAACCTGCAAAGAATCAAAGATGCACAAAAATGATAGGTGTTGAAGGATAATAGAATAACATACATGCTGCGAAGAGGTTGTTCTAACAGATATTGTTGGCGAAGTTTCACATTCATGAGGTACTGTCATTTGAATAGTAGATTAATTTAATTAATCAGTTGTAGTTCGATGCAAATTAAGAAATCTAATTGAATGCATCGGTAAATTGAAATTTAACAGGCCGCTCGTAGATAATGGTGACAATGGTATGCATCCTCCTCTCTCGATGATGCAATTTTTTTGTAGTGCATCAGTTGTTGTAGAACACTGGTGAGTATAATACATAATAGAATTGCATGTACATGTAGAGATTTTTGTTGTAGTAAAATATTAAACAAATTTAGTAGAAGATTCAAAAATGGTAGAATAATTTAAAGTAAACATAATTTAGTACTCGCAATCCTTTTTCCATTCTCTCATATGCAGTCTTCTCTGCAACCTTGGATCTCTAGATGTTGACGGAGATTGAATCTTCGTATTGGTTTTCTTTTTTTGAATTGTCATGGTTTTAAAGGAAACCATACTATGTATATGTGTGGGCACATTGAATAAAATATATACTAGGAAGACAAATGATAACTCACTAACCATGTAAGGTAACATTTTTTTTTTGTAATTTCATTGACCAGTAAATAAAGTATAAAAGACAATAAAAGAGAAATTTGGGTATTGTTAAAAAGAAATTACATTTACCAGTGGTTTACTATATGATGTGGTGCAAGCGAAAGATGTCGATGTTGGTAGATATGCAATCTAAATAACCAATAACTGTTTAGATGTTTCTAATGAATCAAAATAGGGGATATGTAGTACAAAATTTAGGGAAATTGTTTGGAATTTCCTAAAACTGAAAAAACAAATATTTATTGAAGCAAGAGTAAATGCATATTGACATACCTGTTTAGTATTCGTGAATGAATAGGTAGAGGTAATGGTGAAGCAAACTGAAGCTGTCACAAGTGCAGAAGACCACCTCAAATCTATAACGTGGAGGCCGGTACGTAGGGTTGAAGAAGTTATACCTAAAAGAGACAACCAATGTAGATGCTCGCGGGGGAAGGAAGTCATGTAATGGTTGCAGGATGTGGGGCTAGCAGCACATAAGATAAAATTTATCTGTAGTTAAGAGTCAAAATTAATCAGGAGTCGAATGTGATTTTGCAGTGCGTTTAGGTTACGACAACATAAATATACAGTTACCTCAAATACAGGTGACCCAATTCGCAAGTCGAAGCTGTCTCCAAGGAACATATTGATGTTTTGTGAAATTCTCGGTCGTTGAGGTGAATTGTTTGGAGTAGACATGCATATCTCGACGCCATCCTTCTAATACAGGAACCTTATGACGGTAGCAGTCAAATGGAGAGGATCTCCCTCTAGCAGATGTACACAGACGAATTGAAGATAGTCGAAGGCGATGGAGCGCTGGTAGCTGAGCACGAAGTACTTCAAACCCTAGATTTGAGAGACTGAATGGAGTATTTTAAGAAACCCTAGAATGCAGATTTCAGAATAAGTGAAGACGAAGTGTCGAGATGAAACAGTGACGTTAGATTTGGGAGGCTGGAGTTTGTGAAATCGTCGGTCGAGGAGGAAGAGAAAACAATCGATGTTTACAAACATATGATTCAGAATAGTAAACTCGAGACGGGGAGGAGTTCGGTAGAGGTGAAGATCGAGTAGCGACGTTGCGACGTGGTGGATGTAGGATACGTCGGAGAAGGAGTAGCGAGATGCGCCGAAGATTGTAGGAAATATTGGCCAATTTTGGTATAATCGCTGGATGAAGAGGATGAAAGATGTGCGAAGGGTTTGAAACAGTAGCAGACGATGAGGAATGTCGCGACGCTGAGAGTGTGGGAGGTGAGGAAGAAATGGGAGATAGAGACGAGAAAATGGCAGGAGTTACTGCGACACGTGACGGAAAAAAGACTTATTTAGTAAATATATAGATATATAGATATAGATATATAGATGTTCATTTTCATTATTAACATTGAAATATAGTATTGTTTTATTAATAATAATCATTGAATTCATCAATGATTATATCATTGTGCAAATGCACGGACCAATACGAGTTAGTATTAAAATCTGAAATGTTTCATGAATTCATCAATATGATAAAGTTCATGTTTTAACGCCGTAAATCTATAGTTTCAACTAGTGTACAAAAATATCCGTGCACACCCCTCCCGCTCACCATTTCCCTCTCGTAGGGTTCCAGAGAAATTCGTCTCCTCCAGCATCTACCTCCCGCGCCTCCGATTTTTACTTCATCGTCGACCAGGTACTCCTCCGTCTACCATTGTTTTCTATCCCTCCCGCTGTTGAGTTTCATCGCCTTCTCATACGGTTCCATCTCTCTATCGTCTCCTTCGTGCTCTACCTCCCGAAACAGTGCAACTGTTTCTTCACCATCGACCGCCCCGGAGGTCGCCCGGCAACCTCTTCGCGAAGCTATTCAGCATAACCGACACCTACTATTTCCTTCGAAGATCTATCTTCCACTTCCTTCACATATCTCGACGACGGGTGGACATTTGCGCTTGGCGCAGATTGAACCTGTTCCGGACGCATCCAGCATACGGTGAGTTTTCCTTCATAACTTATCTGTAGCCAATTGCTCCGCTTTTAAGTCTTCCATTTAACTATATTCATACGAAATCTCAACACTGTATTTCAATACTTCTGCTTTCACGAATGAGTAATCAGGGATCCACGAAGTTCGCTGGTCAACCAAATCTGTAACACTTACCGCCTTCAAATACCCTAAAGATCCAGAGCTCCGCAAAAGGTGAGTTCTTCTCAATTTCTGGAATTTTTTTTCCTTCACTCCATGAATTAGTATTTCCAGTTACACATGATTTTTTCAAACATTAATACTACACATCTCCAATTTCGATTCTCCAATTACGCCCTGTCCTTTTTTTGCTCGGCCAATGTTACTTCATTTATATTTTTTACCAGGCTTGTTATAGATTTCCACCACCCCATCAGAGCATCGGGTAGTTTCGGTATGCCTACCATCAATACACAATTTTTACAGTTTTATTCATGCAGATTAACTATAATTTTCATTGATGTTCTTATTAATGTATTTGAATACATACATAGTTGACTTATCGATTGCCTTTACAAGATATATTTCATGTACTACGCTCACAGTGGTGCATATCATGAATTAGTATTTCCAGCTACACATGAATTTTTCAAACATTAATACGATACATCTCCAATTCTGATTCTCCAATTGCACCCTGTCCTTTTTTTGCTTGGCCAATGTTACTTCATTTATAACAAACATTTTCTCATCTTTTCTTGGTTTCACACTATTTCTTATTTGTTTGCATTCGAAATTTCAATTCTCAGATTTCAATATTCATTATTAGTTTTTCTTATTTGAAACGTAGGTTCATTCATATACTTGATTTTTCCATTCTCAAAATAAATTTTCAATCCATTACATTTTTCATTAATGTTTTCTACTGTTTTCATGATGTCTCAAAAGTTTCTCCACTTGCATTCCAATATTATCTACCACTAATTTATAATTTTAATATATTCGATATTTATATTCATTATTAACTTCGTAAAATAATACTCTCTTATTGAAAAGAAGAGTTGATTTATAGCGCTGTTGGCGGAATACTAGTTATTTAAATAGTTCACCTCACTCTACCTTTAAATCGTAATTTTTCATCCATGGTTTACACACAATAAAATTAGGCGACCGAGGAAGGGAAATAACAGGGTTATGTTCTTTTTTCAAGAAAAATTTAGCAGTGATTTTAGTGACACTGCTAATAATAATTATGAGTGATGGTTTCATTAAAATCGCCACTGATTATACTATTTAATGATGTTTTTTTAATTATTAATTGTAATTAATAATTATTAAATTAAAAAATATTTTATGTTCCATCATTTTAATTGCAACTTTTAGAATCATTTTAGGATTGGAATTGTCTACAAAAATCGCTGCAGTTTTTTTTGATCTTATATTATAAAGAAATGGATAAAATTAATAATATACAAACCCACATAGGAAAACATTATATATATATCAAAGAATTAAAATGACACAACCTTGATGAATGTTTATGGAATGATATGGTTCTTAAAGGGTGGCATAAACGAGCAAACTTATTTTAAAACGACATCCCATACAGTTTTTTGATATTTTATTGTGAAAATTTGTTTCTCAAATATTTTTTGAGAAATTTATTGATGTTTTGAAAAAAATTGATGATTTTTCATTAATTTAAAGTTTTCCCCATATCTTCAAGTTATTTCATGAATATATAGAATTAAATAATAATTTTAGTATTAATGGAATATTAAAAATATTTATTTTACTTATTAAAATCAACATACCTTTTAAATATACTAAATAATATCTCATGATAAATTTATGAATTTATGTGAAAACCAGGCTTGGGCAAATATCTTACCCCGGCCGGCCTTGTGTTAGACTTGGGGTTTTTGGCCTGCTTCAGCTGCAAACGCAATCGAGTTTCGCCTCTGAAGAGGATTGAAAATGGCTTCACAGAGAGTCAGCTGTTTCTATAACAGAATAGCCAAGAAATTGGGAGAAGAGAACATTTCCCCTGCAGTCAGGAAGCAACTCAGGAAATCTCTGCCAACTGCCAATGTGGTGCAGCCGCAAGCCAAGGAAGGTCTCTTTGCAGGTCGCCACATACAGCATGGTTACAATATCAGTGATCGCGGCGGAAACCGGTCCGCTCTTTCTCTCTCTCTCTCTCTCTCTCTCTATGGCTGTCGATGCTTGGGAGATGTGCGGTCCCGGAACTCCTTTCACTACAAGGACCCCCTTGTATTGTTTTTCTTTGAAATGTGAGATTGAAACCCCTTCAAAAAGTAAATAAATAAAATATGGGATCCTTGTTTGAGGTTGGGGGAACTAACATCTATGTAGGTTTTTACGTGATCATCGAAATTGAGTCTTCTAGCCCTTCAAGTCACCAGTATGTTCCTTCCAAAAGCCGAAGATGTGGGTGTGTTGAGGCTGAACAGTGTGTTGAGGCTGAACAGTGTGTTTTGACTTCTCATATTTTTTTGAAGAGCTGCATTATGAATTCTATGGAATCCCAAATGGCCTTTACATGACATCAATGGTTGACGAGGATTCTTTGTTGGCTGGAGATTTGAATCTGTTCATGTTTATTGTGGGTGTGCGGAACTATTGCCAAACACACAGGCCGTTATTTCTTGTGTAGATAAGTGTTTAGTTGTTATGTAGTTCTTGATCATTTCAAATTAGTTCTAAGGATTAAAGGTTGGGGGTGTTAGATATATGAACTTAGAGGGTTGGTGGATTGGTTGAATGAAACCAGTGGTTAATTTGACTGAGGGTGACATTAGAGTGGGAGAAAGTTTGTTATGTGAACTGATTTGGTAAAGCATTTTATAAGCTGTAAGCTGATATATGTGGTTATGAAACATCTACATCTCATGCTTTTAATTTTTGAACGGTATAATCTGCAAGAGTGGAAATTTTGTGATGAAGATGGAAGCAGCATCATCTATTTAGATTTACTTTTATTTTTAACATTTACAGTGAAATTCTCACGTATCACCTTCATGGAAATTTTAAATCTCAGGTTTTGTTTTGTTTTTTGTGTTTTGGAAAACATTTTTTATTTTCATTTTCTAATAAATATATTAGAGAATGGATTGGATTTTGTAAATGAAAAATATTGAAAATGTTTTGATATGTGAAATCTATACTTACATATTGACTTCCAATTTTATATTCATTTCTAATACATATCTGAGAAATGAAAACAGAAAATGTTTTCCAAAACCGAACATAACATTAGATTTTATTTTCATGAAAACATTTTCTGCTTTCATTTTTAAAAAATGTTCAAGAAAATGTGGTGTATTATTCCAGTGAAAAATATTTTAAAAATGAAAATAAACACACAAGATTCTTGGAGAAAAATGTTTCCATTTTTCGTGGTAAATGAAAACTCCCAAAATTATCCCCCCCCCCCCCCCCCCGCCTACACAGACACTTTCTGAATCACTCTTACAGATTTCTGAGACCATTGTTGGAAAATGAACAAAAAAATATTTTCATGAACCAGAGTCTTATATTTTCATGCTCCTCTTGATCTGCATTATTGGAACTTTGAAAACAACGCCCATGATTGTCAGTGTATGCATGTGCCTGCAATGCATGCTTTTGAGGTCTGAAATATTCGTCCACCTACAGTGATGCTTGTGAATCATGGGTGACTGACTATGTTTGACAATAGTAGTTGAAAATTGCTTGCAACACTTATTAGTTGAGTGGTAAGTGTAATAAGCAGGTTTTTAATAAGTGACATCAAACAGGGCCTTAGTGCCGTTGCAGATTCAAAATTGTTTTAATTTCAGTGTATCCATAAAAACATATTCCTTCTTTCCGATGATTGGAGATAAGCAGGTTTTTAATAAGTGACATCAAACAGGGCCTTAGTGCTGTTCCAGATTTAAAATTGTTTTTAATTACAGTGTATCCATAAAACATATCCCTTTTTCTTTCTGAAGACCTTTTGCTCCGTGGTTACTAGGACCCTCCGAACATGGAAGCCAAACGTTTTGAGGAAGCGGCTTTTCAGTTACATCATGGATCGTTTCATCCGTGTAAATGTGACCACCCATGCGCTCCGCTGCATTGACAAGGCGGGCGGGTTTGATGAGTATCTGCTGAAGACATCCTACCGGAAGATGGACACAGAAATGGGTCTCTTCTGGAAGGCAAAGATTGAGAAGCTCTACCAGGATTTCCAGAACATGGAGGTGGTCGTCTTCCCGCCGGAGGTTGAGGCCAAGTTTGCGGAACAGGTGAGACTGGTTGAGGCAAAGAGGGAGGCTGCCAATGCAGCCAAGAGACAGAGGATGGTCGAGTCAATGAAGCCGAAGGCCGAGATGGATGGGTCGATGTTGGTGCCGGTGAGCTATATTCTGGATTCGACTTCCACGAAGCAAGCTCAGCCAGAGAATCGGGAATATGGGCGCCGAGTGTTCGGGCAGGCTGGCCGGATAGTGCTCAACTTTTGAGCTTGGAATGCTCGTGTCTTTATTGGGTAATTGTATCAAGTTTGAGGTAATAGACTTTACTTGAATTTGGATAGAATTGATTATGGAGTTCAATTTTTTGCATTTAGTTTGCAGCCTGTGTTATATTTTACCGACTTGGCTTGGGTTACATGAAGTGTGAACTCTACGGACTTGGCTTGGTTCAACCTAAATTATAAATATTTTTTGAAGAACTCAACTTATTTCAACTAAAATTAAAGGGAATTCTATGTTTGAGTTGCGTCCAGCCAAATTTGACTCCCAAGTTCAAGTCACTTGATCGAACCATCTTAATTAATATTTGCATAATCTATACTGAAGCTCACCATAAATAATTGCTCTTCAACTAACAAAGTTCATCAAGACACTCACCAAAACATGTCTCAAATTGACTATACTGTTAGTTATGAGACAATATCACTAAAAAATTGGAGGATCATGTGGTAGAGCCTAATTTTATACAAACGGATGTTGCATCTTGATCATGAAGGATTGCGCAATGCAAATCCTAATGTTGCGCAAAAGGATGTTGCAACTCCATGTGTCGGTTTATGGAGGATCACATAACGCTGAGGTTAGTATTGAACAAATAGATATTGCTATTCCACTAAATAGTCTACGGAGGACCATGCAATGTCAAGTATAATGTCGTGCAAGGGGATACCTACACTCCATATTCAACCTCTGAGGGCGGTCGTTAGAAAAAACTTCTCAGTGTTAGGGTCTCACTGAGAAGAATTACATGCATTGGTCCAATGCAGCGCTACCGCTAAAGCAAAATGCAACCGCCAAGAATCACATCAACCCATTCAAGAAGTCATCTCCACGAAAACCAATCCCATAACGTCATCACCAAACATCTCCGATCAATGTAGAAACACATCTCGCTATCCACATTATCACTTCTAGGAAGCTATACACAAGTATTACCACTCTAGGTTGTTAAGTAGGTCAACAAGACAACTCGTCATCAAAACCATCATCTGAATGAGATAGATCTCACTAGGAAATCTGTTGGTCTGAGTAAAGATGGCAAGGGGGGGGGGGTGAACTTCCTTTTAAAAACTCTTAAGAAATTAAAACTAAAATAGCTGAGATTAAAACAATTAAAGTAATATTTTTTTTACTAGAGTTATGCACAACGAAATAATAAATATAAAAGATAAAACACAAGAGTTTGATAAAGGGGTTTAGCAATAATCCATAAAGGGATCCCTACATCCCCTCCCCATAATATCCTTGAGTGGTTTTGGTTTAAACCCTTGGCTTTAATGGTACCCAAGAAATCTGTTACAAGAAATAAAAACCCATCCTTTTTAGTGGTTGTAGCAAGAAAACTGATTACATAGCTAACCTTTTAGTGGTTGTGGCTAGAAACCCAAATCCCCCCAGACTTTTAATGGCAGCGTGCACCAACCCCTCACACTAAATGGTAGTGAGGACCCAAGAAAAAGAAAAATAAGTGACTTGCTTTATGAATTCCCTATAAAGCACACTCATTATCTTCCCAGCAAGATACAATAAGAGAAGACTGGGAGAGAGTGAGACAAGAGTGAAGAGAGCTTGAAAATGAAGCAAAGTGGCACAATAGAGATCTAAAATGATCTTCATGGTAGCCATAGCCTTTTAAGCACCCTGGGGGGGGGTATTTATCACCTCTAATGGCTTTAAGAATGTTATGGAGGCTGAGATTCATTTAAGGTCAAATCACTACAACAGAAATTGACTTTAGCGGCGGTTTTGAGAACCGTCGCTAAAACCTTTTTTAAAATGGTTTCACGGTGGTTTATAATAAACTGCCGCAGAACAATATTTTCTTTTTTACACTGCCGACCCTTCCCCCCCACCCCGCCCCCCCTTCTCACCCCGCGACCCCGCTTCCCCCGGCCCCCCGCTTCCCCCGCTTCCCCCGGCCCCCCGCGACCCCGGCGACCCCGTGACCCCGGCGACCCCGGCCCCCGACGACCCTGGCGACCCCGCGACCCCCGCGACCCCCGCGACCCCGCTTCCCCTGGCCCCCCGCGACCCCAGCGACCTATACAAACCCTAAGGTTTGAATTCTAGTAATTTTACCTCAATTCTTGTGTCCTTATATTATGAATTATGAAGATTCATGGTTGATTTTCCATTCGATTCATTAAACATACACATAACCCGTGTTTAATATGTTATCCTTGATAGAAAAACTTATTATCACTTTGTTATTATTTATGTTTAATCCCTGTCGACTATTTCAACAACTTAAGGTGTTCAATTGGAATCTCCCTAGGTATTTTGCATTCTTAGGTGACCAAACCACATTCTATGTGGTTTTTTCTTGAATCTTAATTGTAATGACTATAATGAATTTGATGAGAGGGGTGTCATGAGACCATATCACCTATTTCTACATGAAAAAGGATACTCCCTTGTTAAACTATAATGCTGATAGATTATAAGGTCTACTTGACTATAATGAATTATGACACTTAGGTATGGAGTTCCTTATACTTTTGATACTCGATCATGGAGTCCATCAAATATGTGTTACTCAAGCATAGCATCCCTTATATGTGTGGTACTCAGGCATTGTGTCCCTTATACTTGTGACACTCAAGCATGGTGTCCCTAATACTTAGAATAATTAGTCATTGTATCCCTTATACTTGTAATACATGGTAATCACATCCCTAATTATAGTATTACTAAGGTCTGGAGTACCTCATACTTGTGATATATGGTCATGGAATCCCTTATACTTTTAATACATTTTCATGGAATCTCCTACTACCATATGAGACTCTAGTGACTTTATAGGGATGCCTGAGTAATGCCTCAGGTCATGGATTGTTACTCACAAGTTGTAATCTTTTCTTTTCGGTAAAATGGAATGTTGTAGTGTTTCTCCCTTAGAAGCCAGAATTTCAATCCAAACAACATAAAACCGAAGTGTTCTTTCGTACTGTCATTTACTTTACTTTGCATAAATTTCCTTTGTGTGTTGAAGTGAATGGTATTGAATTCATTCTAACTTATTGTAGTGGTTTGGATGAATATAATTCTTCCAAGTTCCCGAATATAATGTTTAGAGAGAATTCCTTTTGGGATCTATTTCCACCTATGTGATTCTGATTATCTTATTATGTTGTCCTGGAGGATAGTACCAACACCCCACATTTTATCTCCAAATTCCCAACATGATTCTACTATGAAACTCCAAACACCAAGCCCAAACACATCAACTATTCTTCAAATACCATAGTTTGATCCCCAAACCACATCAGCTACATCTTGAACGACATTTCTGACGTGGTCTCCACCTTACCACATCAATTTTTATGCAACAACACTAGTAAGTCCTTCTCTAGATGAATTATACCAAAGGCGATCAATCCCACCGACCAATGCGCTATCATATCCCGACCACGATGCCTTAAAACTCAAGGAATAAAAAAAATGTTCAATGCCCACACCGAAGTCTGAATCTGACTCTTAGTTCAACTCCATGGTCAGATCCTCGATCGTCCCATTTAACCATAATTCTCCACTCATGAGCACTAACATATATATGATCCAAATCACCCTCAAGTCACACCACCACTCTTTTCTATGTGAATACACCAAAGAGAGGTCTAGGAATTCAATCCACACAAGGTTCGTAGAACCTCAAAACCTAATCTCCCAAGTTATTTCTTCATGCATTTCCATGAACACCACCACTTATCATGCCTCAAGACTACCATCCCTCACGTGGTTCTTGCCACTCCAAGGAACAAACAATGAATTCATCCAAATCTAAGGCCCTGACCCCCCACGACCCCGCGACCCCGACGACCCCGCGACCCCAGTGACCCCGCTTCCCCCAGCCCCCTGCGACCCCGACGATCCCGCGACCCCGACGACCCCGCTTCCCCCGGCCCCCCGCGACCCTACGACCTCGACGACCCTGGCCCTCCGCGACCCTGGCGACCCCGGTGACCCCGCGAACCCGGTGACCCCACTTCCCCCGGCCCCCACGACCCTGTGACCCCGGCGACCCCGCTTCCCCTAACCCCTCGCGAACCTGGTTATCCCTCTATTTCCCTTGTTTCCAACATTGGGCATGTATCACATGGGATTTGGGGTTTTGGATCTATTTTCTCATTAGTATCACTGAGTTTACCTCATACTCATCCTCACCATATGATGTGAAACTACATATTGAACATCTTTACCACATGTAATTAAACATTACAATATATACCCCCATCTGATAACTTTAAACTATGTGATACCTTAGTCCATTCTTATGTGGAGGTGTCTTCCCTTATCTTGATTTTATTGTACTTAGTGGTGTGGTGTTTTGTATATGTATTTATCCTATTTTATTTCCCCTATGGTGTTTTACTCATCATTTTTTATTCCCATTATGCACTGTATACATTTTAATGGTTCCTTTATATATATTATAGGTATTTTTGGTTATTTTTCATATTGAGGATACATATATATTGAAGGTTATTATAGGATATGACCTCAGTTATTATAGGATATGGCCTCCTATATTATGTGATATTCCTACTCAGTATTTTTCACCATTCCCTGGCCTATTGGAGTTAGGATTTGGTTGGCACACTTAGTTTATCATCATCCTAGTTTTGGTCTCTGTGGGGTAGGTCATGTTAGGGTGGAATTAGATTGGTTCAAGTCCTAGGAATAGATTTTTGAGTTATTATTCACATGAGGACTAGTTTAGGAATTTAATGTTGTGATTTCATGGGGTTTTTTATTTTAGTTATCATACCAGTGAGGCTAGAGTAGGTGTGGTTGTAAATGTATCCTTTCACCGAGACATTGGTAACCTGTTAGTCAACCCAAATCTCTAAATCATCATATATAGGGTAAAATTAAGTTGATACATGAATCATATAGTTCTCAATCATTATATTTCATGTAACTCCTATTTTAGTTGATTTAGATATGCTCTAATCATTATGGGTTCATCCTATCAAATGAATAATTCCACCCACACAAAAACAACTTTTTTAGAGTTAAGTTTTTGAAAATCCTATCTCAGTGCTTGATCCTTTTTCCACTTTTAATTTAAGTGATGAGGTGTTGATTTAAATACTTATATAAGAGATATATTTTCCCTATTATTTTAGATAGCTTCTCTCCCCTTTTTTAGTATAGAACTTATCATAAATAAGACAGTAGTTTCCACTGATGGACTACCCATAAGCAAACTGTGTAACATGAATTCCAGTAGTTGAGGCCTCCTAGATTCTGAGAAGCCACTAATCCCCTTGTGGTATAGGATTTAGTGGAGTCATCAACTCATGCAATTCATCTATTTCAGAAACCCACAAACCATATGGTGATCCTAGAACCAAGTTATCTACACAACACACTAAGTTTTTAGTGGATGATGTTTTCTCAAACTCATATGGTATTAATATGTTATGGTTTTAATTTAATCCCTTGTTCTAGATGAGATTATATCCAAAAATACTAAGGATGGTTTGAGTTCCAGAGATGTTAAACCCTTTTTAGGGTTGCATGACCATATCTAAGAATGTGTTGAGTTTTGTAAGCATCATAAGGTTTTCCCTAAACATTATTTATAATAGATTTATTTGATATTAGAGTTTTATATGAAGACTCTATAGAGAACTTAGGTTGGGGTTTTCTCTTACAAAACTCCACCTGTGTTGGAGTCCTCATGTGAGTGTTGTTAGGTTGAGAATTCCTGGTAGGGATGTATCCAAGATTTAGGATAAGGTTATAGTTTTTATTGAAAATTTCTAGAGAAATGATGTGCTAAAACCTATAGATTATAAGTAACATTAAGGTAATAGACTCTACTATTATAGGATAATTGACTTACTTGGAATTGGTTTTGGTTAAGAAGTTGGTGGTGTAGGAGTAGTAAGAGATGAGTGACACTTTTACACACTCCAACAATCACCACATTTGATTGTTTCTTATCAATAACATAGTGATAAAAGTTATATATATAGGTTTATGTGTATAGATGATTTAGGTGACATCTAGTTTGGTTTTAGGTATGATTTGTGTCCTCTCTTCATGTACCTTCATACTGGATGATACATGTCATGATATTATTTCTGTGTCAATTTTTTGGGAGTTATAGATTCTAATTTAGACCCTTATCATACCTTTTATCAACTAGAGAATTTACACTAATGGTGACTATCTTTCAATCATACTTTCTGGTAAAGTGATTTTATCCTCAATGGAGAAAGGGTTCATTCCCGGGATTCATTTTTGGTAGAGATGATACCCAATAGTATCTTCCTTGGTTTGTATTGGTTACCCTTTTCTATTGTTATATGGTGTTATGTGGTTTTGTAAATGAGATGAGTTACACCTTCAATAGTGAATGGGACCCTATTAGGTGTATCAAGTAGCGCCAACCCTTGAGAAGTGGTAGTGATTTTCCCATCAGATGGTTGCATGGTTTTATATGACTTAGGGGTGGTTGAGGATTTACTTCATGTGAATGTTGAATAATTTAAGGGTACTCATATATGAAAAACCATGGTTGTTTCTTAATAGGAATCTGACATATGCATCAACGTGCATTCCAAATATGCAATTCAAGTGTTATTGCGTAGGATTATGGATTCCCTTATATTTATCTCTTTTTTCTCCCAGTAAGAATGAATCATGTGGACATAGATATTGTGAGTTCTTATCTCATAATGCGGTCAAAGTGAAAAACTCAATGCAAGGAATTCAAATAAGAAATTATTTTATTTGTTTGGAAATTTAGAGCAGGATCACCCACTTATTGAATCCTTTTCCTTTTAATACTAAATACCCTCTGTATTTTTTATCTGGCGATATAATATTTGTGCTTGGAAAACCTAATTTGAGTGGATTTGACAGCTTCTGATGGTTTAGATAGCTCATTGTAATCCATGTCAACTCTAAGAAAAACCTCATCTACTCAAAAATAAATTATGGATATCTCATAATCATATATAGCTGCTTTATAAGTTTTTGAAGAAAACTCATCTTCTACTATCTTTAGTTCATCCTCCAGGGTGCATTTGGTGTCTTTTTAGGAAAAGGTTACATCCTGCTATTTCTATGCTTCTTCATCATGATTTGAAACATTATTTTTTTCCTCATGAACTGTGATTCCAACCAAGTTATGCTTATGTTACTTTTTATTATATAATATTATATTTTGATGCAAAAAAGGATTTTAAAAGTCAAGGGTTGAAAATTTGGAGATTTGGGAGAAACATGATAGGAATACCGTTTAGCATAACTTTTAGTATTGACCATGTGGTAATTGAGTAATATGGCATTGTTGGTTCTATTGATGATTTTTATTATTTCAGCAGATTTTTCTTAACCATTTATTTCCATGAAAACCATTTGGATGAATGGACTATATTATAGATTTTTTCTCATACCTTATGAATGTTTTTTATATCCACGTAGTTATTACAAATTAATAATGTGCTTTGGTTTTCATGGTAAAGTAGCTACCACGTTGTTAGCACACTATTTCTCTTTACCAAAGAAACTTCCCTTATCCCAAACACTAGAGGGTTCATATCTAACTCAGGGGATCATCTTTATTATATTATGTTTTTGTAATCTTACACTATCGTATATATGAATCCATTTCTCTATTTAGTAGTAACTATGTGTTTTAATTTTTTTTATTATTGTGTAGGCACATTGTGATATACATGGATAAAAGCTTGATCACATTACCTAGGAACACACTTCAGTATGTTAAGGGCTTGAATGAGTTTTTAGATTTTGAAATTTCTAATCGATCCATTGAAGGGAGAGTAATATGTTCATGTCCTAAATGTAAATTTAGAACATAGTTGAAGAGAGATGAAGTTTATGAACATTTAATACTGAAGTAATTCCCTGGTCAATATTTGTGTTGGATTTGGAATGGAGAATCGAACATTATAGAAAGATTGAGCACTGATGTTAATCCACAGAATTAGGTCCCAAGTTTGTTGACAATGGAAAATAAAATGCAAAACCTCATAAATGATGCATTCGGCACTGCAAGACACCACTATCAGCATCAAAACATATCAGAATAACCAGAAGAGGGTGCTGCAAATTACAACGTGACAAGTGATGTTTTTGAGACTGTAACACAAGAAGATCAAGATTATAACATATCATTGGATCCTCCTCTTGATTCTATGGATCCAAATGTAAGATAAAACTTCACTGAGGAAAATGCGTTTCATAACCCGTACCATCTGAGGTCTTTGGCATGCCACTAGGGATTCCAACTGCATCTACTCCTGGTTAAAGTCAGTCCATACCTGAAGATGTTCAGAGGGAGATTGATTCTCTACGAACCACAGTTCAAGACCAGGGGGCTTAGATATCCACTTTGTAGAAAGCGATGACTGATATACATCAGCAGATGAGCAGATATGCCCCCAGTGGTAGTGCATCGACTGATGGTAAGTAGGTAAATCACAAAAAATCAAAATCATTTAGTTTGAAAACTTTCATTGGTTTTAAGTTTTAATATAAATATGCAACAATATTTAATTTTCAATATAATGTTCTTACAGGTGACAACAAAAAGTGGATACAGAGGTGGAGAGGGTGACAATGCATCATCGGACCGTGAGTAGTTGTATTGTTGATGTGTTGAACAAATATGGGAACAATTGGTTTGTATATGTAACATGTGTGGCACATAGTTTCCACCAAACATTTTCATGTCCTAACATTTTCTTGATTTCTCATGTTTCCTTTTATGCATTTCATTGTTTTTTGATTTTTCCTTTTATGTATTGATTTATCGAGTGTGGTATACATCATTCCATTTAGGCCTGTGTTTGAATTGGTAGTCGGGATTTTGGATGACTAGGAGTTAAACCCATTGTTGATGTATTGAACAAATTCGGTCATTTCATAGTGATCAAGGGGATAGTGTTGTGGACACTTTGGTGAGGCAGAATGTGTAGATAGTGAATCTTCATGCATTGTTAATGTTTATCATATTCTGTTCATGATGATAAAATGTGGCCATAACCCATATAAAACCTAGGTTCCTCTTAATGGGAGATGGTTTTAAACCATATAAAATCAGGATTCATTGTACGATGTGTATTGGATGATCTAAAAGTCTTACAGTATATAAAATTTGGATTCCTCTTACGATATTTATGATATGTTCAAAAAAATTACCTTATATAAAACATGGAAGCATCACATTATGTGAGATGAAAAAAATAATTTTCTTCAAGACATGACATTAAACTTTATCCTTATCTCATTCCTTCGAAATGTGATGCCTCATGATAATCATTATATTCCAAAATTCCCTCTATATAGGATTACCCCTAGTTCCAATGTTGTTCTTATACTATACCATATTCTAGAACAACATGTGTCTTGATTCACACTCTCATGGGATACATAATGATGCTTAGACATCCTTTTTTTGGGTATAGATGTAAATTTATTAAGCCTTTGGCCCCATTGCTCCATTTACGGTCCACAGATTATAACCTTAAATAATGTTCAGTTCATATCAAAATGTTCATGTGGTACCTAGGACTACATTAACCCCTTATACATTGGTTTTTACCCATACCATGACACATAGATACCATGTAGAGAATCATCATCCTAGTCCATGAATCATGACATTAATTTTTTCATCATGGTCTTGGTTGTATGATCTTACATTGTGTGCAATCATATTAAGGATTTCGTCATGGGTTGAAGGGACTATTTTATCCTATAAACCCAGGTTTTATTCACCAATAAAACATTCTTGATTCCCCCACCTCACCAATCTATACTATAACAGTTCATATCAAGAGATCCCTAGTCCAAGCATTATGACAATAAAATATGCTCATACATCCATCACATGGGTTTATTCATCCCTGGAGTTTCATCAAACATTTATTTCCACAACATTATAGAACTATGGGTGGATTGATTCCCATTTCCATGGGATACGTATTGATGCATATATCTTCTATCATTGAGCCTAGCTGATGATTCACCATATAATAATCCATTACATAATGTGTCATTGCCCCAAAACACTCACATGCGCCTCTTTTTTAGCAATAATATCCTTTCATTTATGTTGACACATCAGTGGGCCAAGATGCTCTCATTTCCTGATATGAGGAAGTAAATAATGGGTATATAGATGCAAAATACCTTCTAAAATCCTAATAAGATGAATTTAAACTATATCATTACCCCATGTAAAATATATATACCTATTAATGATAGAAAATTTAACCCCATAAAAAATTGATATGTCTCTTAAAAAGGGATAATTTCACCTCTTATAAATTCTCGATGCCTAATATTATAATATGTAATTATTCAATATCATCATCCAAGAAGGTAAACCCTTTTTGTGTTGGTATCCTATGACACCGTGAATCATAAAAACATGTGTATTGATTCTAATAATCATGATATAAGTAGTTACATACAAATATTTAATCCAGGGCACAACCCTATCACCGAATCATTATAGGTTTCTCCCTTTCCTATCTACTTTGGTCAAAGCTTGGAGACCTTTAACTCAAACCTATTCTTATATTTGGAGCTCTAGGAATTTAAACTAGTTTTATTCATAGTCCATGTTGTATGATTTTAAACATCAAAGCCCAATGTCCTTAGAAAACAATGTTAATTAACAACCATACCCTATTAAATGAAATAAGGATGCCTCATCCGATAAGTGTGGGATGATTATAAAAATAATTACCACATATAAAACTGAGATTCCTCATATGATAAGTATGAAATGAACCACACATTACCCGTATAAAACTTATATTTCTCCGAATATGAGATGATATGATATCCTTTACAAAGATGAAATCACTCCACCGACAATAGTATCTTACCATGTCATGCATCAAAACTATGTTTGTCTTGATTCCCATTATGAGAAGACACATATTGATGCATGTATATTTCATCTCAGTCCCATCCCTACCAGAAACTCATCATGGGGACGTTTCCCTCTGGGCCAGGCTTGAATCTTGTCAACCCACATGTTTAAATAGAACATTTGAGCACATGAAGAAATATCTCCCATGGAATCTAATATTCTATATGGTACATCTTCACATACACTTGTGCGGTTCACACATTCTACTATTTGGATAATCCTCACCCTACCAATCTGAAAAGGATCCCTAATGAAATGATTCATGGACATAGTGTCTTACATACCATCTCAGGCTCATTCAATGAAGTACATTTACTGATAAAAAGTGGATCTCATTCTTTGATCTCCATGAATAGTAGATCCTGATATTTTTCATCCTATCCTCAACCAGCTCTGGTATCCTATGTTTCAAACATGGTCAATAATAATTCTATTTCTTTCGATTACTCCCATTTCACTTCCCAGTTCTCAAAAGTTGTAATTATTATTGTGATATTTTTCAGGTCACTTCTTCCCCTCATTGGGTTCACCCCTATAATCGATTATAACTATATAAATATCCTTGATTCTTGAATCAATCATGGCTCAGTAGGGCTTAGGGGTTGGGAGGAAGTCCACATCAAGCATGGTTGAGTTGCATGATCACCACATGGTCCTAATTCTACAACCTTAAATGAGTATTCCATGTCCATGAATCACTAATCTAAACTAATTTTAAATCATCCTTAGAATGTGTTGTGTGGTGTTGTACCCATTCTCTATCAATTCAGGTCATGTTTTTTACTCCTCCTCACTACAAATATCCATTTATGATGTTCCACTATATTTTTCAAGCATCATGAACATAATTTTTTTACTATTTGTCTCCATTATTTTTTAAATTTTGTGTGCATTAATCTGTTAGGCTATTGGTATTTCTGGTTTGATTTGTTTTTCAGAGCAGTGGTGCAGTGGAAGCAAAACATCTATTTTTTTTCCGGTCAGCTTTTCGCAGCGGTTTTAACCGCTGCTAAAGTATACTAGTAAGACATTAGTGGCGATTAAAACCGCCACTAAACGTAAGTATTTTTTACTTAGCGACAGTTATAATTGACGCTATTGGATTACATTTAGCGTCAGTTTTAACCGCCGCTACAGTGTTGCATCACCCGCGTGCATTCCACGATAGTTTTTGTGACTTTAGGGGTGGTTTTACAGCCGCTGGATTTTATTTTATTGGTGGCGGTTATAACCGCCGCGAATAAAATAAAATCCAGGGCCTGTAAAAACCGCCGCGAAATGAGGCAGCTACGATGCTTCCCTTAAACCACCGCTAAATGGAAATAACCGCCGCTAATAGATTGCCGACACCCCATTTAGCAGCGGTTTCTGTAAACCGCCGCCCAACCATATAGTGGCGGTTTAAACCGACGCTATATGAAAAAAAACCACCACTAATAGGCGGTTTTCTTATAGTGAATTATCCAGGTCTACCTCTGTAACGACCCAAACTTTTATTAATGAAAATTCCTCTTAATCTAATTAAATATCTTATTATGTAAAATAGTTATATAAAACATATGCACTTCCTTAGTTTTATGTTTTTGGATTTTAAAATACCTTTAAGAATTGTTACCGTTGTTAATATAGCCATTGAACAGTGATCACATTATTAGTATAAATATAAGGCTTTAACAAATCCAATTTACTCAAACAAAGGAAGCGATGACCCCATCCAGTAGAATTACTCCACATGAAGCCCATTTTTCAGATCTTGGAAAGAAGGTAGCATCACCGGGCTTCTCTCTTAACCAAGCCCAAGTCGAGCTTCAACACGTTAATCTTGAACGGAATCGCCTACAGGAGAAGTGAAAGTTTATAGAGATTACCACCCGAGCAATGTTATTTGAGCCGCCCCAAGAGTTTGTCATCATCGTGCACCTTACCCTTAGGTATTATGCGGGTGTTATAAGGGGTTATGTAACAAGACCATAACACTATGATTATGTGCATTATTTTTGTATAGAATAAAGAATATACATTCATTTTATTATTGTTACTTTGTAAATGGTTTTTAAAGCACAAATAATATTTTTAATTAATATTCAATTAAAAAATATATTTTGATTAATTAATGGATTTTTGAATTAAATAATATTTTAATAAAATATTATTACTAAATCAATTTTATTAAATATAAATGATCCTATAATTTTTTATGAATACAATTGTAATTTTTATTAAAGTTTGAAAGCTGTTTTTGTCAAAACCCATGAATTTTCGATAAATATCGATTTTTATTTTAAAAGTAAAAATTCAAATATTTAGAAAAATATTTAGATAAAATGAATATTATTTTTATATTTAAGAAGTCGAAATTATCTAACGGTGAATTTTTCATAATTTTCTGAGATAGTCAAATTTTTGGGTAAAAAGTAAATACCGTTTAAATATATAATGTGTTTTATGATATCATAATGACCAAATAGTGATGTAATAAAATAATATAAAAAAGATATTTAGCTAATATATGTTTTATCTTTAAAATAATGTGATTTTATATTTGTTTGATTTATTTTACAAAGCCTTAGTGGATCCTCTAAGACCTATAAAACATTTTAACATTTTAAAATGATTTCCTTGAGAGTGACTCACCTCCACATAAGCAATTATAATATTTTAATAAGTTCGGCCATTTAACTTATAAAATAATGTTTTACACTATTATTTAGTGAAAACCATGTGCAAAAACCATGGGATGGTTTGCAGTTTTGATTAGTTTAATGTGTAGTGTCCAAAACCTAAATAATAAAGAATTCCCCCTCCTTTTCTATATAAACCCACTCAATCTCCCATTCCTCTTTACTCAAACCATTTGGAGCTCGACCAACCCCTGAACTCCTCTCTCTATAATCCTCCCAAGGCACCCCAATCTCCCAAGAAGCATCCCTCAAGCCTCTTCCAAGCCTTTGGGATCACACTTCCAAGTAAGGGATTTCTTCCTTTATCATTTTTGTCCAAGTTTCTTTATGTTGTTTTACTCATTTATTTTCAATTAAAAATGTTGGGGTATGATTTCACACATCCCCCATACTGACCTCCTTATGTTTTAATTATGAGATACCCATTTCTCTCTCATTAATGCATTCCATGTACACCCGTTACCATGCCGAAATTTCGTAAGGGATCCTCACTTTCCTTCCTTATTTATGTCTAAGTTTCCTTTTATTGTTATGCCCTTTTATTTTCAATTAAAAATGTTGGGGTATGATTTCACACCTCCCATATACTTCCCTCCTTATGTTTGAATGATGAAATATGCATTTATCTCTCATTAATGTCTCTCATGTACACCCGTTACCATGTTGAAATTCTGTAAGAGATTTCTCTCTTCTCATTTACATTCAAGAAATTATTATATTATGCATATAAATTCCATTAAATATATTGGGATATTATGTTCCATGACCCCCTTACTGTTCAAATTATGAGAGGTCCCTTTCTCTCTCATCAACCCATTTTACGATTTTTATTTGACGTCGTTATGCTGCCGAAGTTACACCAAAATTTCCATGCCAAAATCATCATGTAAGTGAATACCATACCCATTTATCTATCAAGGGTATTCATCTTTATGAACATGTACTTGTTGACTGAGGAATTATATTTATGTATTCCATATCTCTTATTCATGGAATAAATTATGATTTTTAATGAATCTATGTTGTATGATCTATGTGGAACACTTATGCATTAAATGAAATGTTTATAAAGGGTGCGCTCTGATAGCGCTCCAATGCATTGGGTAAAGAATAGTATCATGATAAGACATGTACAATGAGGGTTTACTCATGATAATTCAAGTGCAATGAGGGTTTACTCATGCTCCATGTGAAATGAGCCTTGGCTCATACTAATATCATGTTAAGTGTTATTTCCATCCATCCAATGGCCCGGAGGCCTTAATTTTTTTTATTATTTAAAATAGAAACCCCCTTTTGAGGGAATAAGGGGGGAAACCTAAAAAAATCATTGAATTTAAACAAAAACATGACATGAAGGTCTATTGAGACAAACCAAACTGATACATGGAGCCACCCCTCCCCAGTATATGAACATGAAAAAACACTCCATCATTGCAAAGCTGAACAAAAAGCAAGTGTCCTGTGTCAAAGCATAGGCCCAATCCGATGGCTGACGCCATACCCTCTCAAAAATCCAAATCTGAAAAGCACTGCAATGATGAAGGCAACTCTGAAACCTGATCTAGGGCTTGATCTAAGAGCCGAGTCCGAATACATAACCATACCAACAGACATCACAAAATAAACCTATCACCCTTTTAAAATCGCTAATCCAAACGCCTTGATCAATGATCATTCTAGACCAACTCCGCCTTCCTCCTCAAACACCCATGTCACTACAGTACCATAAGCCTGGAAGACAAACCAAAGGGTGCGAGATCAGGCCATCGTCACCTAGGAATGGGTGTCCCGACCCCACACCAAGGGATAACCACTAATGAAGGGATCCAGGTCATCTTGAAATAGAGGCGCCACTCTGGGCATGAGTCTGCTACGATTAAAACCATGGATGCACCCTCATCATGTTCAGAAACCTCACAATAATGAGCAGTAGGAAGGGCCAGAGAAGAACCAACCAGGTCGAACCAGAACACCAAAACCAAATCCAACTAGAAGAAACAAACCACAGTAAAACCAAAATCCAACCAGAAGAAACAAACCACAATAAAACTAGAATTAAACCCATAATTCCCACAGAATCTATAACCCATACCCCCCCTCCAAAAACCGCAGATCTAACCGGAAAAACTCACCTGGTTGAGCCGGACGAGCCGAGAAACCCAGGACGCTCCGACGACGCTAGAAGAGCCGGTCTTCGGATCCACACCTAAAGCGTCAGACGAGGCCGTGTCAAATTTCGCTAGATGAGGCGAATCACACCAGACCAACCTCGCACTGAGCCTCGTCATCGATGGGATGTCAAGACACACTGGCCTGAGCATCGACGTTCCGCTGAGAAGGAGGCTCCAACCCTAGCCACTCTGTCGAAGTCGAAAGCAGATCCGCACCGAGATTCATGTTTCTCTTATTCTCCATTGATATGCCTATTGCCTAACATGTACTATATTCTTCATGTTATTCCTTGTTTACTCCATTACTGGGATTTATATCTCACCCTTTTCTTATGCATGTCCTCAGTTTATCTCATGCAATGCTAAGTATGAAGGAATGTTGTGGTCATGTAAATGAAGTTTTCAATAAAGATGTTGTGTTTTATTTTCTAAGTTGTTATGTAATGTTCCTAATTTTTCCAATACACTAGAACTCTCAATCCTCAAAGTTGTCTTAAGTGAAAGTTTATATAATAAACCATGTTTATGTGTGCAATAAAGAGTAGGGTTGTTACAACCTCAACATCATCAATTTGAGGATGTGGTTTGGGAGAAATTTCATCAAATTTGATGTGAATTGATTCTTTAATGGTCTCGGTCCTTTTATTTGAAACAAGATAATATTTACTTGAGTTTAAATACCCTAGAAATATACCTTCATTTGACTTAGGGTCAAATTTTCCAAGGTTATCTTTGGTGTTAAGAATAAAACACTTACAACCAAACACCTTAAAATAACTAACTTTAAGTGATTTACCTCTCTGAAGCTCATATGGATTATTTTTTAGAATGGGTCTTATGAGTACATGGTTAATGGTATATCATGTTGTATTGGCTTCCTCAACCTAAAAATATCAAGGAAACTTAAATTTGTTAAGGAGTGTTTGAGTAATTTCTTGCAAAGTTCATTTTCATCTTTCAACAACCCTGTTTGTTGGGGAGTTCTAGGAACAGAAAAAGAATGATAATACTCTTGCGAAACAAAAAAATCATCAAAATACTTATTTTCAAACTCCCCCCATTATCACTCTAAAGGGATATGATCTTATACCCCTTTTCATTTTTGACCTTCTTAGTATATTTAATGAAGACTTTACAAGCCTCACTTTTATTTTCCATGAAATAAACCCAAGTAAATCTTGTATAATCACCAAAAATTATAAATGCATAAGATTTACCTCCAATTCTAGCCACTCATGTTAGTCCAAAAATATCCTGGTGTACCTGTTCAAGGGCCTTAGAGGCCACACTTCCTTTTTGGATTTAAAGGATGGATTATCTTGTTTACCAAGTTGGAATGGTTCACACACAATGTCATTTTGGAAAATCAATTTCTATAAATCCCATACTTGATGTTTCCAATTATTTTTCACTAGTGAATGTGTGCTACAATGACCAAAGCGTCTATGCCATAACAAAAAATCACTATCTTGTGTACTCAATCATTTGACATTTTGGCTATCAAGGGATTTAACATCAATGACATAAACATTTTGAAATCTAGAAGTGGAAAATAAAACATTTCCATGAGAAGATTTTTTTTTTCAAAAATAATATTCAAATGAAACATTAAATCCACTATCACACAATTGACTAATGATAAGAAAATTATGATTCAAACCTTTAACATATAAAACATCTTTAATAAGTGAGGAGTTTGAAAATGAAATGGTAACTATACCGATGATCTTACTCCTTGAATTGTTGCCAAAGGTGACATACCCACCATCATACTCCTCAAGGTGGTTGAACTCAGTGTAGTCATCAAATATATTCCATGAGAACCAGTTATCCAAGTATCATGTAGCTCATTAGGAATTTTTCTTGAGACATTTTTCCTATAAAACAATTTAAAAACTAAAGATTTTGGCACTCAAAATTTGGGACTGCAAATCTTAGACAAAAGAGATATTTGAACCCATAATTTCTTTGATTTTTTTTTCTAGAATAATAATTTGAAGAATGATGAATGGATTTGGGACTTCCATAATGAGAATTTTTGTAATTTCTTTCATAAATCATGTGCACGTGTAACACCCCAGAAAGTTAAAGGGTTAAAATACTAAATGTTACTATCCAGGTAAACAAGTTTCACCTTTATTTTCAAGATTATACCTAATTAGAACTCCACAGTTAAGGAGGGTTGGTATGGAGTAGTGATTAGGATGGATAAACTTAGGGGAAGTTTCCTAGGGTGTGCACAAGTGAGGAAAAATCACACCTAAAATAGGATGTGTTGGTCTCTGGGGACAATCATTAGTTTGATGACCTGTTTAGGCATGTGGGTGGGCCTAGGGAGGAAAAAACATGTTTTTGGGGCAACTGAGGTTCCTACGGGGCCCCATTGTTACATTGGTATCAAAGGAGGTTACCCAACATGAAGTGATGAGGTGATTCTTGAGCTAATATGTTGGGTCGATAATAAGGATATTGTACCCTAAGGGGTTGGGGTGGGGGGTGAATGTAACACCCCATAAAGTTAAAGGGTTAAAATACTAAATGTCACCACTCATGTCAATAAGGCACACCTTTATTTTTAGGAGCCTACCTGATTAGAACTCCATAGTTAAAGAGGATTTATCTTGAGTAGTGATCAAGGCGGTTGACCACCTGGGAAGTTTCCTCATGGGTTGTGTGAAAGTTAGGACAAAGTGCACTATAAATTGCATGTATTGGCCTATGAGTACATTCATTAGTTTGATGACCTATTCAGGCACATGGGTGGGTCTGAGGGTGGGAATAACATGTGTCTATGGGGAAAATGGGGTGCCTGTGGGCCCTAATAGTAATAACCAAAACATTCTACAATAATTACAAAATTTATATTGAGAGATACCTTTAATAAAATTGGTATTTTTGGAATTTCTAGAGGTGGTTTTTTGATTATAGAAACTAAGCATGTAAGTACCTTTCCCATGCCATTGGGAACCCCAAATTAAATTTAAACTCTGCTCACCTTGGGTGAACTTAACAAGGGATTCCTTAATCTCTTTAATTTTATTTTTAACATTGGTTTTGTATTTTAAACAAAACCTTTTACCATTTACTTTATTTAATTTATTTTCAATCATTCATTTTATTCTAATAACAAATTGAATCTTTTTCTAGATTTTAATATTTTTTTTGAAATAAAATCTTGGGATTTTTCATTTTCCACCTTTAGTTTCTCATTTTCTTTCATAATTTGATATTTCTAAAAAATAATATGATTGTATTTATTTTTAATGTCATTGATTTTTGAGGTAACATCAAAAAAATAATTCTTGTAATTGTTCTCTAATATATCTTAGATCTTCATAATTTAAATAGGTTGAAGAGAAAGGATAAGTGGAATAATTTACCTCTTAAATCATCTCAATGTCAACCATGAGACACTTGGAACTTCCATCACTTGAGTCCGATGAGGAGAGGGTGTCATCACTTAGACTCCATGTTGACACCTTGAAAGCCTTCTTAATTTCCTTCCTCTCTTTTTCCTTCTTTTTTAGAGTGAGACACTCCAACTTTATACATCACCTTTTTTTTCACTCATAGAATCATACCTCTGGTTTACTTTATTGATTATCCATCTTTTCATGGTGGTATACTTATTCTTCATGAATAATGTTTTCATATTCTTGCAAGATAATAAATCTTCTCTTCACTTTCAGAAGGTTCATCATTTTTGGCTTTAAAGGAAATGGTATTATTCTCCTTAGCCTCTTTGGATTCTTTCTCAACTTTCCTCTTCATTGTAATCTCATAGATCATGAGAGATCCAATGAGCTATTCAATTGATATATTTTTGATTCCCTTCACTTCTTGAATTGCTGTCACTTTGGGTTCCCAAGAATTAGGTAGGACCCAAAGGATATTCATCACAAGTGTCTTTGTGGTAAGTAAATCACCTAAATACTTCATTCCATTAAAAATATCAATGAAATTAGTTAACATTTCAGTTATATGATTGTTAGGATGCATACTAAATATTTAAAAACATCATCGATACATATCAATCCCAATATCCTTTACTTTATTTGCACCATCATGGGTAACATATAATGATTTTCAAATACTGTGAGAGGTTTTACACATATAAATTCAATTAAATTCATTTCTATCTAATACTCAATGTAGAGAATTAATGTCTTTTCCATCAATCTAAAAAGATTTTATATTGTCATAGGGTCCATTTTTCTTATTTTTTTAGTGGGGATATAGCCATGCATAACTATCCTCAAAACTAGATAACTTATACTTCTAAGAAAAGTTGAAATTCTTGTTTTCCAATAACCATAGTCTGATCTATAAAAGTATAAAGCTCTAACAATTGAGTTTTCTTTTAGAGAACCTTGGTCATTTGAGTTAGTGGCTATCTTTAATTGACTATTCTTGAAACTATTTAAGTTTTTGAAATCAAGGTTGGATCTGATACCAATTGTTGGTCCAAGTATAGATGGAAAGAGAGAGGGGGGGGGGGGGGTGAATTTCCCTTTAATTTTTTTATAAATTAAAAATAAAATAGATGATATTAAAACAATTAAAGTGATAAAAAAATAGAAGAGTTAAGTGCAAAAAAATAATAAATATAAAAGACAAAGCATAAGAGTTTGATAAATGAGTTTAGAAATAATCCACACAGGGATCCCTACATCTCCTAATCTCAATACCCTTGAGAGTTTTTTGTTTAAAACCTTGTATTAAGTGGTATCAAAGAAACCTGTTACAAGAATTAAGACCCTTTAATTTTAATGTTTATAGCAATAAACCCGATTACATAACTATCCTTTTAGTGGTTATGTTTAAAAACCCAAACCCCCCTATACTTAAAATGGTAGTGTTCAACAACCTCTCACACTCAATGGTAGTGAGAAATTAAGAAGAGTAAAAAGTAGAAAATTTATTTATAAAATATCTATTAAGAACAATGATGATCCTCCCTCCAGGATATAATAAGATAAGAGTGGGAGAGAGTGAGACAAGAGTAAAGATAGATTGAGAATGAAGTAAAGTGGAACAATAGAGCTCTAAAATGATATTCAATGTAACCATATCATTCCAAGAACCCTTGGGCTGTATTTATATCCTCCAATGGATATATGAATGATATGTATGTTTTGGGATTTGAATAGAGTCATTGGGGGTTGAATTAAGGAATGTGGGGACCTAAAAAAATAGCCACATTTTGAGTCTGTTTGGATGTCAACAGATATATGGTTTCACCTCTAGGTGGATGAATTCAAAATTTTCCTCTACATTCCTTTTGTTCAATCAGTTTTATCCAAAAACTTCATGAAAATTATCTAATATAAAAACATGGAAATTAATCAAAATAAAATTTTAGAAACACAATTGTGTGTTTGTGGTCATTAAAACCACCTAAGAGAGTGATATGTATAACAAAATCTACTAAAGTAAATCATGTTGGGTAAAATAATGAAATGTTAAACTAGTGTCATTTTTGTATTGGTTAATCCCATCATGATTACATATAGAACCATTAGAGATTTTCTACCTACTATGAAACCACACCTCGAATACACTTCCCACTTGTAGTACATTTTTGATTAAACTATCACATATAACCACATTATTGATCACAAATGTTCACAATGTTCATTTGTTTCTCATCAAACTCACTAAAAGTTAACAACTCATAAAATCCAATAAAAATTTGTCACTTCCTTCCTTTACCAAGTGTTGGAAATACACTAGGCATATCATGTTCCATGATATAACTTAAGTCAAAACCTATAACATGTCTGTGATGCACATCATAGATTACAATATACCAATATCGTATAATCCATGTGATGACTCTATCGTTGAGTATGATAGGATTACCAAAATGACCCATAATTTTCATACATAAATACTACATCTTATTAGCGGAATATTCATTACATATCAAATTGATCCACGCCATAACTGTAAAGGTTTAGTGTCTTTGGAAAATTGGATACATAAAAAATTGGTACATAAAATATCTACATAATTTCCATCTATGTTCTTCACAACTAGAACCCTTCTTATACATACCATACTTAAAACCTTTATTCATAACATAGGGAAAGGAAACATAAGAAAGGGTGAGATTAGATGCTTATTTAGGGTAAACATATAAGATATCAATCAATGATAATAAGAGAGCATAAGATAAGCATAATAGTATGAGAACATGGTCAAAACATACAATAATCATACCCAATCAGTCAATGATCTTTAATCATGGATCATAGAATAAGATTTTTTCAATCAAAATACATAATAGATAAGTGTGTATAATTATCATTAATCAATCATGATCAATGAGAACATAACATAAGAACAAGATATAAGTATATGTCATTTACATAAGCATAGGAAATTAATTCATTAATCAAGGTTCACTCCCAAGACTATCATTTTAGAAAAAGTACTATAATGGAAATGTCTACCAAATCATTTCTAACATTCTCCTAGGAGTAACTTCCAACCAGTTAACTCCATAATATCTTATGTGTTTATTTACTTCGTTATCTCTTATGAGTTTATTAGCTCTATTGTCTATTAGAAGTTTCTCAACTCCCCCGCCATTAACCAATTCATTAGAGGGATATAACAGAACCACCCATCCATGGATTATAACATAAAAACCCACCCATGGTTTATAATAGAACCATCCATAACATAATCACAATCCATTCATATGCATGCCACATGATCATGAAAACATTTATCATTACATCAAGGCTTAATCCATGGAAGGAAAATGAGTTTCATAATGATTTCATCTTTATAAACATAAAACACCTAGAGAAAGAATAAAAATGGTAACATTGGATCATATCCCCAATAAATTATAAGAAATGTCAAAGGATGTTGTTATAGAAAAAAAATAACTTTAAAATATCACCAAAAATTTTCTTGAGGAAAATACCTTTTCATTTTGAAATATCTTATTTAATATCTAAAAATTTACAAAATATTAAGGAAAACATTTTATTTTAAAATAAATAAGGAAACTTATAAAGGATTCTTAAAGGAAAATATTATCTATTTTGGCTTGTAAATCTATTCATATAGTTTATGATAAAACATAAATTCCTTTCACATTCTCAGTAAAAACTCAGAAGTGTCTTGTTTTAAAAATGAAAAGAAGATTCATTTTAATTTTTATTATAAAAATTTAAAAAATGGGTAAACATTACTTTAATAAATATCTTGAGAATAGTAAAAACATTTTTAAAGAAAATATAGACATGGAAGAAAAGATTCTCGACTGAAGAGAGAAATTAAGTCGATTTTACTTAAAAACATTATTTCGGTCCCTTGAGTACTTAAAGAGAGAAAAATGAAATGAAAATAAGTAATCACTAGAAATAACCATAATACAAAAAAAAATAATATTTAGGAGTGATAGATCATATAATTTCATCATCATAAAATTTAATGATAAATAATCCTGTTAAAAATGAGATTGTAACGTAAAACCCTTATCGTTTTGGTAACTATTGATTCATAACCCCCATAGAATAAAAAAATAAAAAAAACATTAAATACCCTAAAAAATAGGATATTCATGATATAACTTATCAAATTGGTAGTAGACACATCTCATAAAATAGGAAATGTGTATAACATAACATAAGTCCCAATGATTTCAACTTGAGACGGTAAACCCTTCACACTTGGTAGCTTTCAAATCAAATCATTCTTGGATGAAATAATTTGAATTGTAAATTTAAATAATATAAATTTTGAATTATCCATGACATAACATCTGAAAGGGATAGTATATACACCTCAGCAACATAAATAGGTGTATAACATCAAATATATCTCAATTAAACAAAATTAAGTGAAGAACCTTGACAAATGTAGTGATTTTTGAATCGAAAGACATTGGAATCTTTGAAAATAATTTGTTTCTATAAATATATTAAACTGAATCATGAATTAATCCAAAAAAAATTCTTGGGAAGTATATACACCATATAAATAATAAACTAGTTCATAACATTAAAACATGCCACAATGAAGAGAAATTGAGATGAAACCCTTACCTTATGTACGACTTGATTTATAATCTATCTAAACTCATATATAATAAATTTAGATTTATTATAATCCTATACCAAAACCATAATAATTCTTATACTATCACATATGATCCACATATAACATTTCAACACCCGTTTATTAACAATTCTCCATTAAATTTTTCATTCTAGGTGTTAACTACTTTGTTTTTCATATATGGTTTGGTTCAAAAATTATTTTATTTGAAAATTGATCATAGCACCTAAATATAAATTTTTTTTATCATTATGTACATACAATATATATTCATTAAATACACATTTATAATCATTCATATTTTGTGGTGATGAAAAATGAATTACAACACTTTGTGGAGACGGTAATCCGTACGTACACACGAGTAATGTTTCCACATTTCTATGGATGGAATGAAAAAAGGGTAAATGAAAAACCAACATTAAATAATTATTATTACATAATAAATATCATATATTTTCATTAAATATATCCTTATTATCATCCAAGTAAAGAAAAAATGATAACAAAATCACATCACTTCATGGAGGTGGTAGTCCACACGTACGCATGAGCGATGTTATCATTTATCAATGGTTTAGAAGGTAAGAAAGTATATAAGATATTATAATTAAAAAAACATAATTATTTTATAAATATCATATGTAAACATTAAATCCATAATTATAAACACACATGAAATATGGTGATGGAAAATGAATCACATCGCTATGTAGAGGTGATAGTCCAAATGTACGCACAAATGATACTTTTATTTACCATTTGATAGAGAAAGGATAGAAAATGGTTATTAAATAATCATAATAAAATCTTAGTATATTTATGATATTGGTTTCATCTTGTTTTTAAGGATGCAATAGGTTTAGAGAAGGTGTAAGAATAAATAAAGCATGGTTATGATTTATACCTCTTCTTTGAGAGACCTCCTTTGGATCACACCTTAGGCCTTGATAGATTGGTATTAGGAGAATAAATGAATCTATATAATGAAGGTAAGGATTCTAGGAATGTTTTTGAGTGGTCATTGGATAATATAGAAGGACCAAGTTTTGTGAATAAGGGAGGAGAAGAGGTACCCTTTTAAAAATGAGGGGAGTGACACACATAGAATTTATTAAAACATTTAAATGGTATAAGGTCACTTTGATGGGAAAGTGGATCCAAATTGACATATATTTGAAAGTAGGATAATATAAATTTGAAATATACTAAAAAAATAAGAATTAGACAAGTGTGAGTGGCATTCCTACCCTTATCTCTTGGTTTATCCTCTGGTAAACTTGTTTTAATCTTAACCGCGGTAATAAAATTTTACTATTTTTAATATTCACTATGAAAAAACTTAAGTTGAACATATTATATTATATTATTTATTATGATTAAAAATTTTTAATCCATTTTACCATATTCAATTTCTATAAGTGGCAGAATTTAATTATAAATAAGAACACAAACCGCAATGAAAACCCATTTTGTCATGACCCGTCCCCCGGGGCCCGTATCGTGACTACCCCAAGCCTGCCTTTTATAGGCCAGGGGCTGGTGACTAGAAAAAAAGGTGAAAATCCATAAACTAGGAAGGAATTTCCTTTATAATAGTAAAAAAACACAACAGAGTACGCAACTGAAAGTAAAACGCTAAGTAAAACTGTATACAAAAGAGTGTGCTGAAAGTAAAGGGGCCAGAAATACAAGCCCGACAGTAAAGTACAAAACAACTGAAAAGCTAGTACAACTGAAAAAAAGAAGTAAAGAAACTACCAGGTCATACTCTAGAATTACCACCTAAAGGGTGGGTATAGATGTCCTCCTCATCACCCCAAGTCTGTCTGTCCGCTATGCGTATGTCTCGTAGAGTGGTCCACCTTTGGGTACCATCCAATTCTGCTACTCTCTGCCCCGATCAACGCTATCCGTCGTCTGCAACCAACACAATGAGGTGCAGGCATAGCCTATGAAGGGGTGAGTATAACGATACTCATTAGGGACCCTGAGACCCTCAAGGTCTCACAAAATCCAACAAGGATAAACCACAAAGTATGAATCAACAGACAACCATTACTTAGGTATATGCCCATACATATACCTAAGTCATCTAGTAACCCATCTCAATCATGAAGAAAACACAAAGGTCATTGACTCAGCTCAAACTAGGATTTTTAGTGTAGCATAGAAGTGAAAATGATTAGTCGCAAATATAGATCATATTATTCTAATAAGAGGCACTGCTTCTGACCATACAGAGTCTGACCCACACAGGATCGATAAGTACTAACTTCCGCAATGACCCACACTGGATCTGACCCACATAGGATCGGTATGTGTTGAACCACATAGGATCGCTGAGCACTGACCCACACAGGATCTGACCCACATAGGATTGGTATGCGCTGACCCACATAGGATCGCTGAGTGCTGACCCACACAGGATCAGACTCACACAGGATCGCTCGGTACTAACCTCTGTATGTTCTGTCTCTAACCTCCGCCTCACTACTAGCTAATAGGTCTCTCCATACACTATCTGATCGCCTCTGGAAGGATCCTCTCCACGAGCTACTAGTTGAAATCCAACTGTGATGAAGTCTCGAGTAGAAGTATCTCAAAGGACCGCCTCATCATAGGGGTCACAATGCAACAGATGGCGCATAAATTGAACACTTGGTCTGTGAGTTATTGGCATTTCCGTTTCGGAGGCCTGGATAGATTTTTAGGTTCAAACCAACCTGACCATATGCCAACTGTGTCCAAACCTCAAGTGTGGTATTCCAAAAGAATCGTCTTGCTCTAATCTCTCTGTCGCCGTAGACAGTTCATCGATTAGACTCCTGTAGCCCAAGATAGGGGTGAAATGGTGTAAATTGGCCAAACGGGTCTGGGTCTGGTCCGACCTAGTCGGACCGACTCAGCCTGACCTGGTCCGGACCGGGGTTTGACCTGATCCGCGGGTCCGACCTGGTCTGAGAGAGTGGCCTATTTTGATGGGGCGACCTGACCCAATGGGGCAGCCTGGTCTGATGGCGGCCCGACCCGAAGGCGGCCCGACGGCCCTTTGGCCCGGTTGGCCTGGCGGCCCATTCAGCCTGGCGGCCCGGTCGGCCTGGCAATCCAGTGGCCCGACGGGGGTCCTCCTAAGACACCGCCAGGGGGGTAGCACGCGCCCCCTGGCTCTCGAACGGCTCTGCCGTTCGGGTGGTGCTCCAACCGGCACCAGGTGGTGCCGATCCAGTATACACGGGACCTGACGGGGTCTCGCTCCTCCTAGCTGGCTGAGCGGCTAGCCGCTCCGGCTCCACAGAGGCCGGCCCAAATGGCCGCCACTGTACCTCCACCGTGGTGCGTTGGCGCCGCGGTTCTGCTGCCCTCCGCGCGGCGCGACGACGTCGCGCCATCACTACTGTGGCCCGACCTGGCCGCAACCTTCAGCTCCTCCGCACGGCCGGCCTAGCCGGCCACCTCAACTCCTCCACCATGGCACAACGGCGCCACGGTCTGACTTCACCGCACGGCGCGACGACACCATGCCTCCTCTTCCATGGCCCGGTATGGTCGCGACTCTCTTTCCGCATGGCACGACAGTGCCGCGCCCTCTTGGCGACCCGACGGCCTTGCGCCACCGGTTTCTTCACAGTCCGCTCCGCTGTTAACAAATAAGAACAACAAAAGGATGAGGGTTGGGCCGTGTTCGTGCGCTTCGATCCCTCCTCATCATGGAAATAACATTTGGCATTTCATAATCCAGAAAATTTGAACGACGAAGAACGAAGGTTAAAACTCATATATAAAATAACTCAAAATCCCCCTACCTCGAGTTCGGTGATCTTTGACGGAGTCGCTGTAAGGCGGACGTCATTCCGTTGACATCGAGAAGTGTTCGAGGTAGGATATCGAGGAAGAAGCGTCGTCAGAATTCTTCGTGATTGGCTCCTTATATTTTGACTTGGTCGAAGATCAAAGGAGAAGTTCATCATTCTTCGGTGATTCTTCGTTGGAAGGATGAAGTTCTTCAAGGTTTCTCCAAGCCCTCTCTCAAGCTCCACCAAAAGATTATGCCAAAACCAAAAATAATAGGCTCACTATTATTCTAATGGTTGGCACGAATATAAAATATTTCAAAAATTAATTAATTGAATCCATTAATTAATTTTTGTTTGAATTGGCACCATTATGGGGAATTTCAAGAGTTTCCCCCATTTATGGGGAGTTTAAGGGGTTAATGTATGTGTGGGCCCCACCCCTTTGATTACAAGAGGTGTTAAACATTGGGTGGGCCCCACCAAATAATATCCTCCCAAGAGAGGTTATGTGTGGGTGGGTCCCACCTCTAACCACCATTTGGAGGTTTTAACCACTAACAAATAAAAATAAGCACACCTTATTTTTATTTAATTTTATTTAAAAACCCCAGAAACTAACTTCCATTCACGTTAGAACACAACTACGGTGAAGGTATCACTAAGAAATCACCGACGCTGCGAGTCTAACGGTGCCATCATATTTTAATTCTGAGCACCGGTTCAAAAGATATGAAATGCCGATCACACATTTACTGAACGTACTCGAAAAATAGTTCAGAAAATTATTATCAGTCACCCTCGACCCGCGCCGGTCGAGGTTAGGCTCTGCCTAGGTGAATCATGTCCCAATGAACCCAACAGTATTCTCGGATTTCCAATCTGAGTTACCATTTAAAAGTTATGAATTTTACAATAAAATAATTGTCACTTAATTATTTTATTTGCGGCAAAAAACTAACTTTCTCTGGTGGCCCTCGCCGACTCATGTTAGTATCAGCTTAAAGAAAGACTACCCTCATGAGTTCACTGGTGGTCTCATATTTTTAATCCGAGTTACCATTTGTGAGTTATAAGCATTTGAAAAATAAAATCACTTTATTTAATTATTTTATTTACGATTATGCCATTTTCTGGTTTTCTCACAGGAGACCCGCGCCGACTAAACTTAAGTCATGCCTAGGGTAAACCCACCATCCTGAGTGCAATTGTGGTCTCAGATTTCTTATTCGAGTAACAGTTTAATAGTTATTCCACTTTTTTAGGAAAACTACTTATGCACGTTAATTTAAGCTTAACAAAACTTCGACGGATCATTCCGGGCACTCCGGGCCCCGAAATCACGCGCTGTCAGATCTTGCGGACTTGTAAAAATCCCATGAATTTATGAAAAAAAATTCACAGAATTTCCAGGTATTTACATTCTCCCCACCTCAGGGATTTACATCTCCGTAAGCTACAACTCACACTAGTGAAACAAATGGGGGTACTGAGCATGCATCTGAGCCTCCCGCTCCCACGTGCTCTCCTAGAGGTTCCTGTGCTGTCAGAGAATGCACACCAGAGGTATCTACTATCCACGTAGGACCCGCTCCTATTGATCCTCAATCTACACTGGAACCTCCGTAAAAGTCTCACTATCATCGATGTCTAGCTCCCCATGGTCGATGATGTGAGAAGGGTCATGCACGTATCTCCTCAGCTGAGATACGTGGAAGAAGTCATGCACCCAGTGCAACTGAGGTGGAAGAGCCAGGCTGTAAGCCACCTCTCCTACTCTTCCGAGGACCTGGAAAGGTCTGATGAATCGCAGAGATAACTTGCTGCCTCGGCCAAATCTCCATAAGCCTCGTCAAGGTGAGACCCATAGGAAGATGTGGTTTCCATCCTCGAATTCTATAGGTCTCCGTCTCCTGTTAGCATATGACTTATGCCTGCTCTGTGTAGTCTTCATCCGCTCCTAGATGATCTACACCTTCTCCGTGGTAGCGCATACCATCTCTGGTCCCACTAGTGGTGACTCTCCTGGGTCTGTCCAGCACAGTGGCGATCTGCAAGGTCAACTATACAAGGCCTAAAAAGGTTCCATACCGATGGTCGAGTGATAACTGTTGTTGTAGGAAAACTCTACCAAAGGTAAGTGATCCTCCTAGCTGCGACTGAAGTTGAGGACACATGCACGGAGCATATCCTCGAGGGTCTGAATGGTCCGCTCAGTCTGGCCATCTGTCTGAAGATGGAAGGTGGTGCTCAAGAGAAGCTGTGTCCCAAAAGCCTCCTGTAGCCCCCTTCCATAGCCGAGAAGTAAACCGTGAGTCACAGTCAAAGAAAATATAAGAAGGTATTCCATGAAAACACACAATATCGTACACATAGAGGCGTCCCAAGCTCTCTACTGAGCCCTGCTATCTAATTGGTAGGAAGTGGGCCATCTTGGTGAGTCAGTCAATGATCACCCATATCGAATCATGACTCCTGAATGTACATGGAAGACCCGTCACAAATTCCATGGATACCTCATCCCACTTCCACTCTGGGACCTCTAAGGGCTGAACCAAGCTTACTGGTACCTGGCGCTCTACCTTCACTTGCTGACAAGTGAGGCATCGAGAGACAAACTTCGCTACTACCTTTTTTATACCTGGACACCAGTGCTATCATTGAAGGTCCTGGTACATCTTCGCCACTCCTGGATGTACCGCTAGAGGGGAAGTGTAGAACTCCCTCAACACTTCCTCCTGAAGTGCTACAGGTACCATAGTATATCCTCTGAAGAGGATGACGTGCTCCCCACCTTTAGAAAATCCATCAGGTGCCTGCCCTATGGATATCTGAGCACATCGCGTCTCATAGTCAGCGTCTCCATGCTGTACCTCCCTGACTCGCTAAATAAGTGGAGGAGTGACTTTGAGAGACTGTAGATAGGCTGCTCCATCCCTATCCACATAGGATATCTGTAAGGAAGCCAGCTGCTCTATCACCTCTCCTAGCAGCTGTATGCCTGATCTCCTACTGAGATCATCTGCTACATCCTTCCCCTTCCCAGGAGTATAGACTATATTGAAGTCATAGTCCTGGAAGAACTCAAGCTACTCCTATTGGGAACTAAAAACTAAAAACTTCTGCTACCACGAGGGTGATGATGGCCGACTCACGAGTGATCAGCTGCACCCTCCTATGCATGAGTTTATCCTATGCTTCCTGGGTTTCCTTTTTCTCCAACCAAGGAAAACACTATTCCAATGTTGTAGATAAACCACAACCTTTTTTCCTAATACAGTCAATCTGTGTATGAACTGTGGTTGCTTAGTCCATACCCAAACTAACATCGTAAGGCCTCGACGCTGCCACCAAGAGGTTCCAACTGAAACTCTCACCTGGAGGGTCAGATCACACCGTCGGCATAAGTGTGATTATCGAGTATCCTCCCATAGGTATCTCTAGACGTGAGGTTAAAGTCAATGATTTAACTAGAAACTCTAGGTCTGGGACAAGATTCGTGAAATGAAGGAATGATCAGTACCTATGTTTATTGATACGATAGCTAGTAGTAGAAACAGACCTAGAATAATTATTAGAGCCCTTGGGTTACACTCTTTGACCACGTGCAGCTACTCTCTTCCCCTGCCCTCCAGCTCCTTGAGCCTGGCGGGGACTAAAAAGGAAGGTGGTTGTAACATGTCGAAAAGTACACTACCTCATGATGCTCTCCTAGATCCGCTTCCACGTCTGTTTCCCTGAAGATTTATCTATCCATGTCACATCCTCTTCCCAAAACTTATTGCATGCCCAAGTCTCTCAGACTGGCACCGGTTTCTTGCTTTCCCACTGCTAACATTCACTGGTTGTATCCGATCAGCCAAAGAACATTTAATCCACAAAGGTTCTCTCTAGCACCCTAACATGAGTAGGAATGCATAGAGGAAAAGTGCTGGCTCGGTTGTTCTTAAACACACCTTGATCAGAAGTCCGAGTCCTGAAGCATTGTTCACATCTTATTCACCAAGTAACAGGAATGGTCGGCATGCCTCGATGAATACTCAACTACCGACATGTCGTCCTACCAAAACTGTAAAAGATGAAGGGAACTCTCAACTACCTCTTCAAGACAGTCCTCAGCCACCTGTGAGTTGGTATCGCCTCAGAACTTGAGGGGTATTTGATGCTGAAACACATTTAAGGCACTAAACCCACAAGTTTCCTCTACCGATACCGCCGGTAGTGTCTGCTGACCAATGGGCAGTGATATAGTTGGCACACTGCCTGAAGGTACCATCTTAGAAAATGGTCCAAGTACCAAAAACTCATCACTATGTGGACCATCCTCATGGTCACTCACTGAAAAAGACAAGTAGCTAAGATAAACATATTCTCTACTAGTGTCTCAACTAGGCGGAAAACTCCAGTAATCGCCTCCATCCAGTGCTCTGCTGCCTGGGAATCTGTCTCGCCTTGAAACCTCGGAGGCTTCTGCCACTGGAACTCGTGAAACGCACTCAGTCGGTGTGCACCGTCCTCCAATATGGCTGGTGGAATCTACTTCCCAATGGGTGGTGGTTCTTCTGGTATACCACCCGAAGTTTCCAACATAGTAAGAGGGCCCTGCACCGGAGCCTTATCGCTCAGTGGGTCGTCATCGAGTACTATCTTGGGAACCCTAACTGGTTGTCTGTGTGGAGGCATCCTGATAAGGAACAAGTGCGCCATGGTAAAAAGTTTATACCTAGTGAGCTGACTTGGTTGAGCTAATTTAAAGAATAACTTTTGAAAACACTCACGCAATCAATGTTTTCGTGCACTAAGTCAGAAATCCGTAGTCAGGGTCCTCGTGTATGGATATGTTGGCCGCTGCACTAACACTAGAATCCCTGAACTAAAAACCACACTCAGTACCCTTAACACTATTACTTTACAGAAAAGAATGACCAGAGTCCTAAGTTCTGTGGTAGAACCGTCACCTCTGATACCAATTTGTCACGACCCGTCCCCCGGGGCCTGTATCGTGACTACCCCAAGCCCTCCTTCCATAGGCCAGGGTATGGCGACTAGAACCAAAGGTGAAAATCCATAAACTGGGAAGGCATTAACTTTATAACAGTAAAAAAACACAACATAGTACACAATTAAAAGTAAAACGCTAAGTAAAACTGTATACAAAAGAGTGTACTGAAAGTAAAGGGGCCAGAAATACAAGCCCAACAGTAAAGTAAAAAATAACTGAAAAGCTAGTACAACTGAACAAAAGAAGTAAAATAGCTACGAGGTCTTCCTATGGCATTCACACATGGAGGGTGGGTACAGATGGCCTCCTCAGCACCCCAAGTCTATCTGTCTGCTCCATGTACGTCTCACTGAGTGTTCCACCTCCGAGTACCGTCCAGTTCTGCTACTCTCTGCCCCGATCAGTGTTGTCCGTCGTCTGCAACCAACACAACAAGGTGCGGGCATAACCTAAGCAGGGGTGAGTATAACGATACTCAGTAGGGACCCCGAGACCCTCAAGGTCTCACAAAATCCAACAAGGATAAACCAAAAAGTATGAATCAATGGAAAACCATTAGTTAGGTATATGCCCATACATATACCTAAGTTATCTAGTAACCCATCTCAATCATGAGGAAAACAAAAAGGTCATTGACTCAGTTCAAACTAGGATTTTTAGTGTAGCATAGAAGTGTAGATGATTAGTCATGAAGATAGATCATCTTATTCTGATAAAGAGGCACTGATTCTGACCATACGGAGTCTGACCCACATAGGATCAATAGGTACTAACCCCCGCAATGAACCACACTAGATCTGATTCACATAGGATCAACATGCGCTGACCCACATAGGATCGCTGAGCACTGACCCACATAGGATCGGTATGAGCTGACCCACATAGGATTGCTGAGCACTGACCCACACAGGATCAGACCCACACAGGATCGCTCGGTACTAATCTCCGTATGTTCTGTCTCCAACCTCCGCCTCACTGCCAGCTAATAGGTCTCCGTACACTGTTCGCTCGCCTCTGGAAGGATCCGCTCCATGAGATACTATTCAAACTCCAACTGTCACAAAGTCCTGAGTAGAAGTATCTCAAAGTATCGCCTCATCATAGGGGTTACAACGCAACAGATGTCGCGTCAATCGAACACCCGATCTGCGAGTTATTGGCATTTCCGTCCCCAGTGCCTAGTTGGATTTTTAGGTTCAAACCAACATGAACGTATACCAACTGTGTCCAAACCTCGAGTGGGGTATTATAAAAGAACCATATCGTTCTAATCTCTCTGTCTCCACAGACGGTTCGTCGATCGGACTCACGTAGCCCAAGATAAGGGTGAAATGGTGTAAACTGGCCAAACAAGTCCGGGTCCAGTCCGACCTAGTCGGACCGACTCGGACTGACCCGGTCCGGACCGGGGTCTGACTCGATCCGCAGGTCCAACCCGATCTGAGAGAGTGTCCTAGCCCGATGGGGCGACCCGACCTAATGGGGCTGCTCGATTCGAAGGCGGCCCGACCCGAAGGCGGCTCCGCCCGAGGGGTTGGCCCAACGGCCTGGTTGGCCCAGCGTCCTGGTTGGCCCGGAAGCCTATTCGGCCTGGCGATCTGGTGGGGGTCTGCCTAAGCCGCGGCTAGGGGGGTAGCGTGTGCCCCCTAGCTCCCGAACGGCTCTGCCGTTCGGGTGGTGATCCAACCGGCACTAGGTGGCGTCGATCCAGCACACACGAGACTTGACGGGGTCCCGCTCCTCCTGGATGGCTGAGCGGCCAGCCGCTTCGGCTCCATGGCGGCCGACCCGGCTGGCCGCTACCGCACCTACACCGGGGCGCATCGGCGCCGCAGTTCTACTACCATCCGTGTGGCGCGACAGTGCCGCTCCATCACCACCGCGACCCGGCCTGGCCGCAACCCTCATCTCCTCCACGCAGCCGGCCCGGACGGCCACCTAGGCTCCTCCACTACGGCACGACGACGCTGCGGTCCGACTACACCGCACGGCGTGACGGCACCATGCCTCCTCCATCGCGGTCCGACATGGCCGTGACTCTCCTTCCGCGTGGCACGACGGTGTCGCACCCTCTTGGCGACCCGACGGCCTTGCACCGCCAGTTTCTTCGCGGTCTGCTCCACCGTCAACAAATAAGAACAACCAAAGGAGGAGGGTCATGCTATGTTCCTATGGTCCAAAACCTCCTCATCATGGCGATAACATTTGAAATTTTATAATCCAGAAATTTTGAACGATGAAGAACGGAGGTTAAAACTCATATATAAAATAACTCAAAATCCCCCTACATCGAGTTCGGTGATCGTTGACGAAGTCATGGTAAGGCGGACGTCGTTCCGTTTACATCGAGAAGTGTCTGGGGTAGGAGACCAAGGAAGAAGCATCATCAGCATTCTTCACGGTTGGATACTTATCTTATGACTTGGTCAAAGATCAAAGGAGAAGTTTGTTGTTCTTCGATGATTCTTCGTTGGAAGGATGAATTTCTTCAAGGTTTCTCCAAGCCCTCTCTCAAGCTCCACCAAAAGATTATTCCAACACCAAAAATAATAGGCTCACTATTATTTTAATGGTTGGCAAGAATTCAAAAGATTTCAAAAATTAATTAATTGAAGCCATTAATTAATTTTTGGGTGAATTGGAACCATTATGGGGAAGTTCAAGAGTTTCCCCCATTTATGGGGAGTTCATGGGGTTAAAGCCCATGTGGGCCCCACCTATTTGATTAAAAGAGGTGTTAAACATTGGGTGAGCCCCACCAAATAATATCCTCCCAAGGGAGGTTATGTGCGGGTGGGTCCCACCTTTAACCTCCACTTGGAGGTTTTAACCACCAACAAATAAAAATAATCACACCTTATTTTTATTTAATTTTATTTAAAACCCCCAGAAACTAACTTCCATTCACATTAGAATTCAACTGCGGTGAAGGTCTCACTAAGAAATCACCGACGCTGCGAGTTCAACAGTGCCCTCATATTTCAATTCCGAGCACCGGTTCAAAAGATATGAAACGCCGCTCGCACGTTTACTGAATATACCTGAAAAAAAGTTCAGAAAATTATTATCAGTCACTCTCGACCCGCGCCGGTCAAGGTTAGGCTCTGCCTAGGTGAATCAAGTCCCAAAAAACCCAACGGTACTCTCAGATTTTCAATCCGAGTTACCATTTAAAAGTTATGAATTTTATAATAAAATAATTGTCACTTAATTATTTTATTTGCGGCCAAAAACTAACTTTCTCTGGTGGCCCTCGCCGACCCATGTTAGTATTAGCTTAAATAAATACTACCGTCACAAGTTCAGCGGTTGTCTCGGATTTTTAATCCGAGTTACCATTTGTGAGTTATAAGCATTTGAAAAATAAAATAACTTTATTTAATTATTTTATTTACGTTTATGCCATTTTTGGGTTTTCTCACAGGAGGCCCGCGCCGACTAAACTCAAGCCACACCTAGGGTAAACCCACTATCCTGGGCGCAACAGTGACCTTGAATTTCTGATCCGAGTAACTGTTCAGGAGTTCTTCCATTTTTTCAGGAAAACTGCTTACGCGCGTTAATTTAAGCTTAACAAAACTCCGACGGATCATTCCGAGCACTCCAAGCCCCAGAATCGTGCGCCTTCAGATCTCGCGGACTTGTAAAAATTCCATGAATTTATGAAAAAAAATTCACGGAATTTTTGGGTCTTTACACATTTTAGAAAAATTTATTTTCTTGATAAAAAATAATTTACTCACATTATTTTACTTATAAAAACCTTAAAATTAATGATAAAATATATTAATGGATATATGTTGTATACATTTAATTAAAACCATCAAACAATAAAGATAAATTTATTTTTTGAAGATAAAAACTCATTGCGTGTATAAAAACAATTTTTAGAAAAATGTGTTTTTAAGACCAAACATTAACTTATACAAAAATAAAGTGTAATGATGATTCCTATGCAATTAATTAAATTATTTAAAATTAAAGTGGACATATTTTAATTTAAGATTAAATTCAAAACATAATTATACTTTTACTTGAAAACAAACTACAATTCTTACAAAAAATTAGTATTTTCACTATTCACTAATGAATAACTGTAATTACTATGTTTTTTCATTTTAAATTTTTTTCATATTTAAAAGAATATTTTTGGAGTTTTTCATGGAGTTATAATGGGGTTTCAGGTCCTAAGGATCCTTGGTATTGATATATTGAAAATATTAATATTATTACACCACACATGCACATTTTTTAGAAATAATAGAATAACTCTCGAATAGTGTCTCAGATGAAAGAACTAAGACTACCATTAATTCAAGAACAAGGTTTTTACCCTATACATGATACAACTTTTACATTAATTTTGTGTTTTAGTAGAGTGCTGTTGCTAACAGGAATTAGAAAAAAAAAATAAAAAAATAAAAAAAATTAATTTTCAAGTTAAATGTTTAACCTTGAAAATAACTATATTAATACCCCGTTATAAAAAATATCTAAGATTAGACACATAAAAATAGAGAATTAGATGAAATATACCACATGGGGAATCTTTAGGGAGATTTGTGGAGACTATAATGAACACAACAAATTCATCAACAATCTCTCATGTGAGAACATCTTCATCAACAGAGTCTCACCAATGATATCGATGAATAATAATTATTCATCAGTTATCAATCTGATATCTAGGTAGGATGTTTGTTTTTTGGATTAATCCTTGATATTTTTTCTCAATGGATAAGTAAAATTAATTATTTTAGAAACTTAATTCATGGATCATTTTAAATTTATGGTTAAATATTATTAATTGTTAAACTTTGATTTTCTTTCCATTCATTGATTTATTTGTCAAAAAATAGAGTCCAACCTAAAAAATGGAAAATGTTTGTTTCTTAATTTATTTATTTTCATCAATATTATTAATTATTAATTGATTGATGGTTCGACTTTACCTAGGAACCGATCATTGCACAATTGATCTTTAGCACAACGGTTTACCACTGTGGGTTCAGATTTAGGATGAAAGGAATGATGGAGGCTTGTTGGTGATGAAATAAGATTAGTTTTGGATAAATGGGGATTGATTCATGTGTATTGGTGGTTAGGAAATGTAGCATGAAAGAAGATGATTTCTGAGCAGATGGGTGGATGGAATCCAGCCACAAATGATGACTCAAGTTTGGTCAACCTAAAATCTAAGTTTTGAGGCATGATTCGTGATTTAATTAGAGGAGGATGAAACAAAGGATAATACATGTGAAGAATAGTGGGTTCTTTAAAATCCTAATATTCATGACAAGTAGTTTAGAAGAACAGACGACGTGTGACACCCTTCCGTAAAAGCTAGGGTTTACATGTGAAGATAAGGATCACACAATCATGTGACCCGACCACACACCATGTGTCCTGAAGTTGGATACATGGTTTATACCTTTAGGTACATGGGAACATACACATATAGTGTTCATGGGAACGACCAGAGTGCATGGGAATGAGTTGGAGTAAACGAACACAAACATGACAGGGACAAACTTAGTAGGACACATTTTTTGTCCCTTTTTCATGCTATGTACCCATTTCACAACAGAGTGTATCCTATATTTACCTTAGTCCAGTAATGTTATTAGTTCGGGTGCATTCCCTTGTCCCATCCCTAGGAGGGTACAATGAAACATCCCATCCTGAGTATAGGGTGAGTGGTCCCCTCTACAGGTTAGTTATGGATAGATTCAGGTATTCCTATGTGTGGCTCAAAGCATGATCCTCTATCATCCTTCCATAGGTTAGGTCAATTATCCCATTTTTTACATCTAGGTAATGTGATCCCCTTCCTATTAGGTTATTAAAGATAGGGTTAGACATCCCATATAGGCCTTAGGCATGATCCCCTACCTATGTATCAATACCTTATGAGTGCCATAAATTTTCATGTGAATCAATAGGTATTCACTTATATGAATGTAACCATTTATCTTCAAGAAATAATCTGAGGCTTGTAGTGAGGATGTGACCTTAATTTGAGACTTGGTGTCTATGAGAATATCTGGATTTTTTAAAACTTTCATGGTGACTCACCCTTTTGTGATACAAATCTGACTATCTTTGATGCTTAGGTTTGATATTTTTGAGGTGTCCTACTAGGTATGTTTATACTTACCCTACATGGAATTTTATCACATGAATTGTGTCTTATACATATAATAGACCTTTCAACGGAGTCCTAAGAGGACCAGGAGTAGGTGGAGCTTAGTTGTGCTACACCGACTATAGATGGTTCCAGGAGTTGTATCTTGGCAGCAGTACCCTTTTTTAAGAAAGTTGGAATATTTTACAATTATGGTGGGTTTGTATTGAGAAATTTTCATTTTACACATTATTTTTCATACTATGATGTGGATTTATTTGTGTGAATGTATTTTTGGTATCAATTTTTTATCCTTTCTACATTTTACTCATGTATAAGATGTGTGTGTGTACAGGTACTCTAGGCTAATACCTCATATTTGTGTGATATTCCTAATCAGTGCTAGTCTCCAGCCCCTAGCCTAGTGTAGGTGGGTTTGTGGAGTCACTCTCGACTTACTTATAGTTAGGTGGGCCCCAGTGGGTTGAGTTGTAATAAAGTGGTATCAGAGAATAGGTTATCTTACGACCAGAGTTTGAAGATAGTTTAGTTGCGATGATTGGTTTGGGAATGAGGGAAGTGGTGTTAAAGTCTATCAAGTTTGTATTTTATTCCATGAAACCCAGTGATGATGCAACGACCAACGTATCCATTCACGAGGACCCGAATAACCTTCTTGTTGAATCGGTACATACAAGCACTAGTTATAGGAAAAACATAATTACATTCATCGTATAGGAATGATTTGTGGTTTCCATGTCCTTCTTGATCAATATCCCCAAATATTATATTTTGAACATGGTGCATTTTTTCTACTACATGATGACTCTATGATGACATCTGGTTAGGATTCCATAGTAGGATCATGATGATGATCCAATTAACAATGAGGCCTCTATTTAGGGACTTGTGTTGGAGGAAGTTTCTCTAGGAAGTTTATCGATCTTACCCCCCATCATGAAATATATTGTTTTGATGGTATTGAAAGATGATGTGAATAGGATGAGCACACTTCACGAGTTTTAGAGGTAGAGACTACTCAGGTTTTGTGGAAATTATAACAAATCATCCTGAGTTGACTAGACACATCACCCAATCTATATCACCAGAGGGAATCAAGTAAGCCTCCCCGAATTCCAAATGCTTCCTACCAGCGATGAGGGACTAAAAAGTGTAGTGGGGAGACTATACCCTTTATTCAGAGTAAAATAATAATGGAAAATAACAAAACTCATACAAAGATATAAACATCAGAGCAAACATAATAAATAAATAGAAACAAGGCATGCTATAATAAATGGAATGAAACATACATTCATATAGACTCTCAAATCATGAAAATCATAAAATAGTCATCTAACCACTAGGTAAACCACATATAAAAAATATACAAAATGAAAATAAATATGATAGTATCTATTTCCAACATCGATAAAACCACATACCTAGTCTCCATGACACTTGAGATGTACTGACCTGATCCTGAGACTCCACTTAATCAAGCAACACCATGCCTCTTCCCTATCCATCATGCAACTTTTTCTCAATCCTAAAAGAAGACATCAGGTTTTCAAACACACTGAGGTGCATGTACAAGGGTGAGAAATATGGATACCAAAGCCTTTGACACATATTATTACATGATTTTGAAACAAAAATATCCATTAAAACAATAGAAGGATTATAAATACCTAGTGTATTTGGAAAACTAGGTTCATATTTAATCAAAATGAACTTAAAACATGGAATCCTTATTTTATTCTCCATTTTGAGCTCCTAAAATCCATTTTAGATATGAAAACTACATGTGATAACCTGGGGAATACATAAATAAAATGGTGAGCTAAAAATCCCAATAAGGGAATACACATTGTAATGTCCTAGACCTGGATGCCACTGAATGGTGCCCCGAGACCGGTTAGACACATGGCTTCAAGCCATCTCCCCAAATTCCAGAGGAAACCAACTAGTAGTTAGGACCTATGGTGTGTATATGGGGAGACTATTCCACCATGTCAGAGTATAACATAATGAAATAATAATAATAGTCAATAGCTAAAGCAAATAAATCAACCAGAAAGAAGATAAACATACAAGACATTAATAGATAAAAAATTCCAAAGTTAGTCTCATATACAATATGAAATATCATTTAATATATCTACAAATCTGGAAAATAGGAATACAAGAATCCAGGTCAATACATGTATCAAAATACCAAAAGACCAAAAAGGAACTATCCCAGCTAGCATCATGAGCCTCAACTCGGTCCTGTGAACCCCTTCTTCTAATCATGGAAAAAAATAAAGAATCGTACTATGGGTGCTTTACCTAGACCCTACCTTCATCCATATAGTCTTTTATGGTACCCACCAATAGACCGAAGGCATCCTATGGAATCAATATCTAAGGAGCAATATCATCCAGGGTGTCCCCTACCACAATCAAGATCCATGAGAGAAATGTCCATGCCATCTAATGGAATCAAGATCCAAGGTATACCAACAAAGGAATCCACTACCATTATAATTCATCATCTCATTTCATTTATCAATTCAAAAGCATTCACATATCATGATTTTATCCACTCATTTTTACAATTTCTATAAAATCCATTCAAACAATTAAATCAAACAACATCATTTTATCAAATGTAAAATGAGGAAAACCTTATCCTAATAATATAAACAATTAAATTCAATTCATTTAGGGATTCTTATAACTAGGAAAGAACACACACACAACCCATGGATGGTATAATAAAAGGGAAAAAACAAAGGCACACCCCATGGGTGGCCTAGGTTGGTGTAACAACCTTCAACAAGCTCACTAGTATTCAAGGGGAACCTAAACAGGTTCCAATTCCCTCAATTCAAGAATTTAATTAATTAAATGGTCCACCAGACTATACAATGTGTGACACAATGACAAATATGCTTACAAAACACCAAAACTCGATGGAAATTTATAAACCACCCACCATAGGTCCATAATAGAGCACTCATCCAGTATCAGTTTCTGATTCATTATATATTAGAAGAAAAATGAAGAATGAATGAAGAACATGAAAATAGGTCATATTATCTCACACCTAAGTAGTGAAACTAATACAAACTAAAATGAATAATTAAAAAAGAGTAATTTAGTACATACCGATGTGGATCTAGCGAGACCAATGATGCTTGAATTCGAGTCCAGATAAAAAAATGGGAGAAAAAAATATGTTGAGATTCAAAGGAGAGTTCCCAAGCCCAAGATGTCTACTAGAATGAAAATAGGAAGGATAAATAGGTTTGAAAAAAATATTAAGAGTAATTTGGTCATTTTACCTCAAAATACAGGGTCACATAGTTTGGATGCATAGTTTTTCCAAACCGTGTTCCAACCGTGTTCCCTCTAGTGCTTCAAGGGGTACTTCACATGTTAGTGAACACAATTTGACTAACCATGTGAAAATCATGCAAAACACATATAATAAAAATTGCAGGTGAATTGCACAGGTTTTCACCTCAAGTTTCATGGTTTCTTCAAACCCTGAGACCTGAAGCACCCCAATATCAATCCTTGAACGATTAAGGGTAACTGTGCAACCTATTCTGTATGGTTAGGGGCAACCATACAGCCTGTACCACACAGTTTCTCCTAACCATGTGGCTTATGTTTTTTTTTTCAAAAAATATGGGCTCTAGTCTGAAAAATCCCCTGACACACTTGATACACCCATGATCACATTGGTTACTCACCATAGTCTATAAACAAGAATTTATACCAAAAAAGATCCTTACCTCATATGAAAACCTGGGATATTACAATCTTCCCCATTAAAGCAATTCGTTTATGAGTTTCCCTATCAAGGGTGGTTAAGAATCGTTCGAGAATAACTCCAACCACTAAGCACATACATTGGTATCCAACTCCCAAGTTTAATCTTGTAAACAACCTTTCTTCCATAGCACCCATACTAGAGAAACTATTCAACCTTATAGAACCTTCGTGCTTTTGTCAAAAACCCATATAGGATACTCCTAAAAGGGTGCATATATTTGTAACTCCACATCATATGGATGTAGAGTGTGAGATGATTCTGCATGATAATGACATAGATGAGATACATGGAATATGTCATGCATGGAATGATACTTCTGAGGTAACTGAAACTGATAGGCTACTGGCCTAACTCTCTCCAGAATCTCAAATAGTCCAAGATATCATAGTAAAATCTTACCCTGTCTCCTAATCCGTCTATGTACAAAACTCGATGAGATTCATAGAAAGACTAGATTCTTGAATTAAAACTCTAGAGGTCATCAACAATGTTTGACATAAGATTTCTATTGATACTTTTCAATATCCATCCACTTCCTGATCAACTTGACCTGCTCATATGTCTCTTAAATGAGACACATTCCCAATAAAGCTGCTTCACTTATCTCTAACCATCATAGGGGTGATCAACATGGCCTAGCATACAGAGCCTCATAAGGTTCCATCTATATATTCTCTTGATAAATATTATTGTATTAGAAATCAACTAGGGATATATGATTCTCCTAAGAACCCCAAAAATCTAGGACATATTCTCCTAGCTTGTACTCAAGCACCTAAATTGTAAGATTTGACTAGACAACATTCCGAGCATGGTATGTCATGCTTATAAGAACTTGTGTACCTAAATCCCTCTTCAAAATCTACTCGAAATGATATGTAAATAGGGCATACCTCTCTGAAATGATGGCACACGGGACCCTGTGAATTCTTATTATGTCACAAATATATAACCTCTCAAGATCAACAATACCGAAGGTCTCCCTGATCAGTAGGAAATGATGAACCTTCATGAGATTTTCCATGACAACCCAAGAAACATCACCATATTGAGGTGACCTCAGTAAACTGGTCATGAAATCCATTAAAACATCATCCCATTTCAAATCAATAATGGGTTACTACTGTAAAATCCTATCTGGTCGCTGATGTTCTGCCTTCACTAACTGATAAGTGGAACACCTTGTAACAAAACTAGCTACATATCATTTCATTCCTAGCCACCAATAATGGAAATGTAAATCACAATACATCTTGGTAAGATGAGATAAAATTACCAAACTGAGGCATCAAACTCCCACATTATCTCCTTAAGTATTTCTAGTGGAACCCAAACACAAACATGGATACACAAGATCTCATCCTCACCCACATTCTAATTCCTAACATTCCACACTATCCTACATGACCAGGACCTCTGAATCTGATAACTTCCTCATCCCCAGTCTATTAAAAAATTCGAGGTCACCACTAAGGATGAAATAAAAGGCTTCCGTAATCATCCTACACCTCCAAGTGCATCTATAAAAAAAAAATATAAGTTTCCATTTTCTACCAGCCTCCTGAACTGCTTGGATCTGATCCCATCTGATCAGTGCATCAACCACTTCATTTACCTTTCTAGGTGTATGGGAAAGCTCAAAGTCAAAATACTATAGGTACTTAACCCACCTTAACTACCTCAAATTCAAGTTACACTATGTAAATATATACTTGAGGCTTTTATAGTCCATTTATACCACAAAATGATCTCCCAGTAAATCGTGTCTCTAAAAGCGCAATGCATGAACAACTGCATTTAACTTACGATCATTCATCTAGTAATTCCTCTCATATGAACTCAACTAACAATACCCATATGCCATGACTCTACCCCCTTCATGAGAACTTCTCCTATCTCAATACCTAATGTATCAGAATACATAGTGTAGCTTCTGCCCAACTCTGGAAGAATCAGTAACGATGCTAAAGTCGATGTCCCTTTCAGTTTCTAAAAGGATTTCTCATAGGTATTTGACTATAAAAACTTATCACCATTATTAGTCAAGACCATAATAGGTGTTACTAAGCATGATAAGTATTGTATGAAAAACATTTAGTATCTAGATATCCTCAAGAAACTCTATATGTCAAATATTTTCTTGGGCTTCTCCTATGATGCTACAACTCTCACCTTATGTGGTTCAACTAATACTCCTATCTATGAGATAATATAACCCTAGAAGTGAATATGATCCATAAAAAAGTGGTACTTTGTGATCATAGTATATATATGATTCTCTATCATTGTATCCAAAATAATCTCAAGATGGTTGGTATGGTCGTGTTGATTGTGAGAATAAACCAAGTGATCTTTCATGAATAACACCTTAAACAAATCTGGATAAGGATGGAAAACTTAGTTCATAAGTTCCATGAAAACTAATGGCACATTCATGAGATTGAGTGACATAACCAGATACTCTTATAGACTATAAATTCTATGAAAAGCTGTACGGAGTCTATCTATAGGTTAAACATGCACCTAATGATACCTGATCTTAAATCAATTTTTGAGAACACCCAAGCTCCTCAGAGATGATCAAAAATATAATATATTCTTGTAAAAGGATACCATTATTAACCATCAACTGGTTCAATTTACAGAAATCCACATATATCCTTAGGGTACCATCCAACTTTTTTGCAAAAAAGGACCGGTGAACCCCATAGAGATGTACTGGGTTATATAAACCCCTTTTCATCTAAATACCATAGCTTCATCTTGATATCCTACAACTCCATAGTATCCATCCTATAAGTAGGAATGGATACTAATTCTACTCTTGGAACTAGATTGATGGAGAACTCAACCTCTCTCTTAGGAGGTAAACTAGAAAATTCATCTAGGAAAATATCCTTAAAATGATCAACCATTGGAGGGAAATATATGTGACATGATCCATGATCATCCAAATATAAACTAGAAATCTTGGTAGTCATCCTACCTAGCCCATAATGCTCTCCTCCACCTCAGATCACCTAGACATCCCATTCACTCTTGTGAATATAAGCCCCACCCTATGGTGATGTGAATGTCATCCTCTAGTGATATAAATCAACATAGGCTTGATAAGAAACTATCCAGTATATCCCAAGTATGATGTCAAACCCTATCATCTCAAGGAAAAAAAGATCCCATATGAAGTGAAATCCACCAATCTTGAGGGAGAACTCCCAGAATTGGTACATACTCTCTGATCTAATTCCCAATGAAGTATCAAGTATCATAACACCCTCAGAAAACTAAACCACGAGCCCAAGGATTTTTAACACAGGAAAAGATATAAAAATATATAATACGACTGTATTGAAAAGATAATATAAAAGAATATAGGATACTAAAATATCACCTCTCACAGTAGATGGAATGCTGCTCTACTCTTCAGGTGTTTGATATATAAAATATATCTATCACGAACTATGGACCTATGACACAACCTCACTACCTGGAGCAATCCCACTCTGATGTCTAGGTAAAAATGGTGCCTGGATACCTTGGGAATGACCACCACCACCTCAGCCTAAACAAATGACACTACTCTAGCTCCTAGCTTGATGTAGAGCTGCAAAACCTTCTCTTGAACCTGGAGTTGGATCTGACCCCCTTCCACTAACTACTGGAGGAAAGGTCCAAAAAAACTCTTGTATGTGGCCCATCTTGCTGTATTATCAGCACTCGATTGGGTCTCAATCACATTGATTTCTCATGTATCCTCATCCGCCACACTGATGATATAAAACTACACTACCAACAATCATATACTAGATGGTACTCATCTCACGGGAAGCCTTAAAACATCCCTTCTTGACACTGAAATCTGAACCACTATGCCAAGAGACTACAATTATCTACTCTACGCTCCTAGATTCCCTTAGGAGCCTCCCTCTAATCAGAACCCGATTCACTATTTCAGTAATAGAGGTCAATTTGAACACATTGACCTATGATTGAATGACATGTATGAGACCTTCCTTGAAGTTTCTCTCCCTCGATTCCTCATCAACAAGATATATCATTGAAAAAAATTGCATATATGTAAATAATTATAAATATCCCAAAACAGTAATAACACCTTGGTCCATAAGAATAAACTCACTAGAACACTCTACTATTTGATTCTCAGGGAAAACGTAATCGTAGAATCTGGTTTGGAAATCACCCCAAACAATGTCTCACAGCCTGTCATCCTGGTTCAAAACATCCCACTAGAAATTTTCTACCCCTGAAGTATATACGTCATGAGATTCATACTTATATCAGAATGTGTATTTAGATAGTTTAAGATTGAAAATTTAGTCTCAAGCTACATCTCCGCAGCTGGTGGACCTACATCCCCAGAAAACGTGAGAGGATGTTTCTGTGGAAAAAAATGTGTTAGATCTTTGATAGATAATGAAAGATACAATGCTCCATGGAGAGTCTGAATATAGTGTAAAAACCCCTCGTATAACTATGCCTCAGTAGCTGGGGCTGATAAAATAGCTGGTTCCACAGCTGACACTATAGGAGGATCCACTGATAGCCTATGGTCTACTACCTCCGAAGCATGGTCATCGCCACCCTCCTAGCATATGAATGGATGTCGTGGTGGTGGAATGTCCCTAAAATTATAAACACAAACATTATAAAGGATCAATAACCATAATTTTATAGTTATAAGCATAGGACATGTCAAAAAATTTCTATAAACTGTTCGTACCCCTTTACCTACTCCAAAATCTAAGAATGGGTAAAAATAAATAGCTGTAAACATCACTAGAGACACTGCCTACTACCCACTAAAAATATGGGTCTAGGTTAAGTTCAATGTTTCACACTTTCCATTTTAATTCAACTCATATTTATATCACAATTATTATTAAATTCTTGAACACAATGTGCCTCCACTTTAGATCCATAAAGGACCATACTCCTCATGAATCTACTTAATCCATACTATAATATGTTCCAGTCCATGCGACCAATGGTCCATGACTCAAGGTGCCATAGTTGACTAATTAGGGTATCTGTTGTATCATAGTTAGGAAAACACTATTTAAGTTACAAAAGGAACTCTACATACCAACCATGTTTCTCAATTCCCTACACAAATCATCTATCACAATAATAGACATATCACACAATTCACATATCACTAAGTCATGCAGTCAAGCAATGCATCATATATGGAATGACATAATGCATGACATGTGAATTCTATTTGGTGACTCAAATGATGCATGGGATTCATACCCTTGTCTCATGAAGTAATGAAAAAATAGATCCTCAATCATATCAATTATAACATCACAACTCAAGTGCATCACCCAATGATGGAATCAAATCAATAATAATAGGAAAAATCTAGAAAGCATCAATTTACGTTCCAGGTAATTTGTCTCTTTCCTATATGTGGGTTAACTAATCTAAGGAAAAACTCATTAAAAAATTCAAATAGATTCATATACTCGTTTATTATATCAAAATAGTAAATCCAAAAAAAAATCCCTTTGATAACACTTTGTAACATCTTGGATTTGGATGACACCGAACGGTTCCTTGGACTTAGTTGGCCACATGGCCTCAAGCACATCTCCCCAAATACTAGAGGATACCGACTAGTAGTGAAGGACTAGGGTGAGTACATGGGGAGACTATTCTCTTATATTAGAGTGTAACATAGAAGAATAATAATAACAGTCAATAGAGGAAGCAGATAAATCAACTAGACATAAGACAAACATATAAGATAATAATAGATATATATTTCCAAAGGTAATATCATATATAATATGATATGTCATTTCATGTCTCAAAAAATCTAGAAAATAGGTATACAAGTATGCATTACAATACATGTATCAAAATACCCAAAAGAACAAAAAGGAACTATCCCATCTTGTTAGATTGGTGTATCCTGATCTCTTCTGGATGATGATTGAGACAAATTCTTTTGGCCCATACTATTCACCAGGCTGCATCTCTGCGGGTCGAGATCCATGGTGAGCTCATTGGGGATTTCAAGGGGCAACTCGTCCTTGCTCTGGGGATCCAGTAGTTGAAGGGCTTCTACCCAAATATTGGAGATACTATAGCAACTCTAACTGACTATAGTAGAACTGACCATATGACACTGATAGGGAACTGTAGCAGTGTGGACTTTGGCACAACCACTATAACAGGTATGATCGGCGTAACACCCCGAGCTTCCACAATACGCTTCTCATTCAATAATGCAATAGCTTGCATTGTACGCAACTTCGAGTTCTAAACACACACCACAACCAATCAAAGTAGCCATTATGAATAATAATACCTAATTTTTGAAATTTTATAAATTTTATCTTGCAAAATGGACTTCGTTTTTGGATTCGTAATATCAAAATTAGCCCATGTTGAATTTTTGGTATTTTTCTGAGAACTTTCAATTTTTTTTATGAATAGTGAAAAATACTTAAAACAACTTTTTTAATCAAAATAATTTATAGTGATAGATTATACTATTTAGTGGTTTTAAAGTATAATTAGAATATATTTTTACCATTTTATCCAATGGTGTTCATTAGAATTAATTTCACTTTGAAATTGGACATAAACAATTGTCAATCTTTTGATATATATTGTTTCTTAAAAACACGCTATTTGTTGTGGCAGCGGGAATTAGTTAAAAAATTAATTAATGAAACTTATATGTTTGGAATTTTGTAAAATAGACATCATTTTTTAATTTGGAATATCAATTATAGCTTAGGGTGAAATTTTGGCATTGTTCTGAAAAACTTCAATTTTTGATGAATAGTGAAACCACTAAGTGGTAGTTAAAAAACTGATTTTTCATTTAAATGAAACATTACCACTTCTGTGATTTGATTTTCAAAAATTCGACATACATGGTTGTCATTAGGAAGTAAAATTTGGTTCAATGGGATTAAAATAATTTTTTGGTGAATAGTAACTTTTAAGTTTAATTAATCGCGATTAAAGGTAATTAGTGAAATTTAAGGTAAAAATGATATTATAAAAATATGAAAATACCTTTACACTTATCCTACCCCTATTGGATGAGTCATGGACGACCAATACAATCCATGGGTCAACTTGGGGACCCCATGAAGCCACTTTGGTAGGAAAATGACATTAAAAACTTTTTATTTAATGTTAAAATAAAAATGTCACAAACATGAGTTGTTTTACTAAAACAATTTTTAAATTGGGTTATACAAGTAATATTTTTGACTATAAATATTCATTAGAAATATAAAAAGATTTCATACATCATGATATTTTTTTTATAATTTTTAGACATTAAATAAATTAAATTATTTATGACACCATGATGATGCAGCGATTACCTCATTAATTAACGATTTAAATAAAATGAAATGATAATGTAAAATCTAAAACTTAAACTTGTAAAAAACCTATTTTATGAGTATATTTAGAACCCTTATCACCTTATCCTAGAAATATATAAGTGTGAGACCTTTAAAATCCAAAACTCATTATATAATAAAGTGACATTTCATGACTTTCCAAGAGTGCCCCTCCTCTCCTCTTATAAAGGCCCCCACCACTACCACCTTATTCACACTTTCAAAGCCTTTTGGCTCGACCAAACTCTGCCCAAATACTCTCCCAACTTCCCTCCCTTACTCCTAGAAGCCTCACTTTGGGTATAAGTCTTCCCAAGGAAGCCTTTGGCTCAAATCAAAAAGAGTTACCCGATTTTAAGGTAATGTCTTCTCAAATGTTGTTTTGTTTTATTTTGATTCTCCAACCCCTTAAACTCTTTTTATTCCTTTATTTTGTAACAAAACCAGTATCTAAAATATACTAGGATGTTTTTATTATAAGTATTTGGTTTACAATTACACACACCTTCGTCTAATGGTTAAAGAACATACTGTTTCTGTGGGTGGTGAAATACTGCCTCACGAAACGATGATTGTTCAATATTCTTTTAACACCTCTAATGGTGGACATTTTGATGACACTATTTTCATATATGATATATATATTATGTTTATATTTTCCTTATGATTCTGTATTTCTCATTTATGGAATACTTTATGATTTCCATTATGGGTAAACGCGATAATTTCATTTTAGGAAGTGCGGACTACCGCCCCCTCAAAGTGATTTGAATCGTTAATGCCATATGTGGGATGTATAAAGGATGGAGTAAATGGTATTATACATTATATTATACTGGAATTATATTATAACTTTATATAATTATAACTTAATTCCATTAAATACGAAATAGAAATAAAAGTAGCGTTAATGCGTACGTACGACTTACCGTCTCCATGAACGGTGCATTTCATTTCTTACCTCTAAATGTTATGTAATATTATAAATGAATGTATATACTGGATATATATTATGTATATTATATATACATCATGAATATAATTATGGATATAATGTATATATTACCTCATGAACAAAGTGTAATTATAAGAAGTTTATTTTTGACTCAAGTACCTAAGATCGACAAAACGACCGTTATAAACATAAATAATTACATAATGTTCATGACATGGTAATAAGTGATATAAAAGGAATAATGAACTTGAAAAAGGTTCTTAAGAAGGTAGATATTAACTCTAGTTTATTATTCAGGAGGTTAAAGAACGGTCGAGTCAAGTCGGACACGAGGTAAAGGAACTTCTTAACCCAATTTCTGTTCTTTGGGTTAATCTCTTACTTTCAAATTATGTCATGATATTATTATGTCCTATCTAGTATTTATACTTTCTTTATGTGTAAATATAGTGAATACAAATAATAGATCTATTTTATTTAAAAAATGATCTTTGTAAGGGACTTCGTCTCAATCTCATTTCATTGAGGCATAATTTGTTTTATACACAACTTTCTTTTATACGGTGTATAAACCCCTTTGAATTTTATGTTTTTTTCAAAAGGAATATTTTTATACGAAGTGTTTTTACTAAACGACAAAAAGGAATGTTTTTCTTATGTATGTGGAGACAACGACTTCTCCGCCGCCGTGACCATTATTTGAGTTTCGGCTTCCTCTACAAGCCATAACTTTTTTTAAAATGAAAAATAAATACAAGTTTTAATTTTTTTTTTGGTATTGAAAATGGTTTTGAAATTATTTTTATTATATCAATGTGTTGTATTGATATATTGTGATTGAAATGTGGAAATGTTATGTTTCATTTATGCATGTTTTATGTGATACGATTATGTTATATGATATGTTTAAACCTATTCATATGAGGAATGCATTGGACTTAATAAGTGACGGGTGGAGCCCGCTATAGTTCCTCGATGCATCGGTAGGTCTCATGAGACAAACTAGTGTCTTGGCACGAGGCCTTGACAAAATCTTATTTGTGGTCTTTGCACGAGGCCTTGGCTACATGGTTATGATAGTCTGACATTATGCATTCCATCATTATGAAAGTGGTTATTGATATTGCATGGGATTATTCGACTAGTAGAATATCCATGTGAGTAAGTAAATGGCATTATATCATTTTACTTTTGCCATATTATGCTGAAGTTCAAGTTTAAAAAGGCTTTTGTTTTAGTTATACATTGCCTTAAATGTTAATGTCTATTTATGAAAGCTTCTGCAATATTGTTATCCTTACTGAGCATCTGAGCTCACCCCTTTCAATGTTTTAATATTTTCCAGGATGTGAAGAAGTATTTTATGAATGACCTGCAGGGATAGTCAGAAGAGGATATGAGTATGGACTATGGAGACTTTGTTATTTTAGTTTTTCACTTTATGATGTAATGTAACATTGATGAATGTATCTAGTGTTTCCAAGGCTACTAAACTAATTGGTCTTTCGAGACTTGATTTTTTGTGATCATGCCAATGTTACGCAATAATGCACTGACTCTGGGTAACTGGGGTCAGGGTGTTACAGTTGGTATCAGAGGCAGTTTAGTACTAACATTGGAAGCTAGATTTAGATAAACTCTGATTATAGCACATAGCCATAAGATAGACTTTGAGGATTAATATAGAAGAACTTACTAGAATTTTGGTATTATAGAGATGTTGTGAGTTTTCCGAGAAATACATCCCTGTCTGGATACGAGTAGGTAGAGGCAGCTCTGGCACAGATGTACCTAGGGGTAAAACCCAAAACACCGTTTTGAGCTAGACTCGAATGAGAACTGGTGCACGACAATGGGCCTTGCTGCACTCTTGGTTATGACACTCCCGGGGGATATGCTTAGGATAATTCTCATTTTCTTTACAAACCATTATGTAGGGTTTATTAGTATATAATTACTCAAAGAAAACATTTTTTATGATTATGGATTATATCCATAAACCGTTCAATTTACATTAAGTATTTTACAAGTTTTTAATTATTCATTGCAATTCATAAACTAACCTAGTTTATGCCATTGTATAGAAATGACACTCAGTAGAAGGAATGTGAAATCCATCAATACGTATGATCCAAAGAGTAAGAAGGATCATATCTTTCACGGTATTACGCCAACATTTAGAAGGGAAATAGTCTCCCATGTGTTCTCAACATATGAAGAAATAGTATCATGTGTTAACAAGATAAGTAAAGAATTCTATGAGCCTTATGGATTGGAAGAGAAGAAAGAGAAGAAAAGGATGGAAGAGAGAATGATGGATAAAGGGATGAGGGAAAAGAAGAATTTTCCAATATGTGATAACTGTGGGAAGAAACACCTTGTAACTTTCCTGAAGGGAATGATAGTTTGTTATAAGTGTGGAGAAAAGGGACACAAAGTGCGTGACTGCAAGGGTAAGGAAAAGGTTTCAAATGTATAATGCTTCATCTGTAAGGAGTGGGGACACTACGCAAACCAATGTCCAAATCATCAGAGTATTCCCCAAATGATGTTATTGGATAATAATAAAGTTATGAGGAGGAATGATTAGAGGTCTTATGTTGTTATTAAATAATTTTGTCATTTGAGTGTTGTATCAATGATGTACTGGTTATAATAATTATGGAGTATATAAGGATTGTACTGCAGTACTTGTTGTTATCATTAAGGTTTTAATATGATGAAGGAAATCATATTTTTAGTATGTGAAAATAAGAGAAACTTTACTTTGTTTAGGGAATCTAATGTTACAATTGATTTTGGAATTTAAGGACCTTTTAGAGAAAGTTTGGAAGGAGGTATTTTGGATAACTATAAAGGTTGGAATGGATTAAGTTGAACTTTGGATAGTATAGTTTAAGGTTAAAACATTTATGAAGATTATTTTTGGAATATTATAATACTATAGTTTTAGGAAAAGGACAACCTTCAGGTTGGGTGATAACCCATCACTTCGGACAAATCTACAGGAATTGAACCCACAACAATAGTGCAACAGGCCTTTATTACCTACCACTAGCTTACAGGAAGTCCCTGGTTATTACAAAATAGTTTTCCTAATCTAAATGGCATGTGTTAATATTTGGAACCTTGTACGATTAGGATAAATATAATATTTTTGATTTCTATTATCTTTTTGAGTGAAAGACGAGTTTAGGGTAGAAATTAGTTGAAGGTTGAAATTATACTTGTCAAGTATATATATATATATATATATCTTATTCTTATGAAGAAATTAATTCTTAAACTTTAGAGAAGGGATATTAAAACAAAAATGTGTTATCCTAATACCTTATGTTTTGTTGAACTGATGATATTTTCATCATAGATTGATGGCTTTGAGGCCCTCAATTTTACACTTGTTTGTGATTGATGACCTCAATCAATCCCTACAAATATTTATGTTTTTCCTCCAATTATATGTCTCTAATTGCCACCAATGTTCTCCTTGTTGAGATCATAATTTGGTGGTGACTTTTTAATTTTCCTTTCCCTCTTATTAAGACTAAATTTTATTAACCTTATTTTCGATGTGGGTTTTCCAAAAAGGTATTTTCAATTTGAATCCTTTTATTTTCAAAGAAAAATTTCAAATTGCGAGGATGCAATTTATTGAAGGAGGGGAGAATGTAACACCCTGAGCTTCCACGATACGCTTCTCATTCAATAATGCAATAGCTTGCATTGTACGCAACTTCGAGTTCTAAACACACACCACAACCAATCAAAGTAGCCGTTATGAATAGTAATACCTAATTTTTTAAATTTCATAAATTTTATCTTGCCAAATGGACTTCGTTTTTGGATTCGTAATATCGAAATTAGCCTATGTTGAATTTTTGGTATTTTTCTGAGAACTTCCAATTTTTTTATGAATAGTGAAAAATACTTAAAACAACTTTTTTAATCAAAATAATTTATAGTGATAAATTATACTATTGAGTGGTTTTAAAGTATAATTAGAATATATTTTTACCATTTTATCTAATGGTGTTCATTATAATTAATTTCACTTTGAAATTGGACATAAACAATTGTCAATCTTTTGATATATATTGTTTCTTAAAAACATGCTATTTGTTGTGACAACGGGAATTAGTTATAAAATTAATTAATTCAACTTATATGTTTGGAATTTTTTAAAATAGACATAATTTTTGAATTCGGAATATCAATTATAGCTTAGGGTGAAATTTTGGCATTGTTATGAAAAACTTCAATTTTTGATGAATAGTGAAACCACTAAGTTGTAGTTAAAAAACTGATTTTTCGTTTAAATGAAACATTACCACTTCTGTGATTTGATTTTAAAAAATCCGACATACATGGTTTTCATTAGGAAGTAAAATGTGGTTCAATGGGATTAAAATAATTTTTTGGTGAATAGTAACTTTTAAGTTTAATTAATCGCGATTAAAGGTAATTAGTGAAATTTAAGGTAAAAATGATATTATAAAAATATGAAAATACCTTTACACTTATCCTACTCCTATTGGATAAGTCATGGCCGACCAAGATAATCCATGGGTCAACTTGGGGACCCCATGGAGCCACTTTGGTAGGAAAATGACATTAAAAACTTTTTATTTAATGTTAAAATAAAAATGTCACAAACATGAGTTGTTTTACTAAACCAATTTTTAAATGGGGTTATACAAGTCATATTTTTGACTATAAATATTCATTATAAATCTAAAAAGATTTCCTACATCATGATATTTTTTTTATAATTTTTAGACATTAAATAAATTAAATTATTTATGACACCATGATGATGCAGCGATTACCTCATTAATTAACGATTTAAATAAAATGAAAAGATAATGTAAAATCTAAGACTTACACTTGTCAAAAACCTATTGGATGAGTATATTTATAACCCTTATCACCTTATCCTCTAAATATATAAGTGTGAGACCTCTAAAATCCGAAAATCATTATATAATAAAGTGACATTTCATGACTTTCCAAGAGTGCCCCTCCTCTCCTCTTATAAAAGGCCCCCACCACTACCACCTTATTCACACTTTCAAAGCCTTTTGGATCGGCCAACCTCTGCCCAAATACTCTCCCAACTTCCCTCCCTTACTCCTCGAAGCCTCACTTTGGGCAGAAGTCTTCCCAAGGAAGCCTTTGGCTCAAATCAAAAAGAGTTACCCGATTTTAAGGTAATGTCTTCTCTAATGTTGTTTTGTTTTATTTTGCTTCTCCAACCACTTAAACTCTTTTTATTCCTTTATTTTGTAACAAAACCAGTATAAAAAATATACTAGTATGTTTTTATGATAAGGATTTGGTTTAAAATTACACACACCTTCGTCTAATGGTTAAAGAACATACTGTTTCTGTGGGTGGTGAAATACTGCCTCACGAAACGATGATTGTTCAATATTCTTTTAACAACTCTAATGGTGGACATTTTGATGACACTATTTTCATATATGATATATATATTATGTTTATGTTTTCCTTATGCTTCTTTATTTCTCATTTATGGCATACTTTATGATTTCCATTATGGGTAAACGCGATAATTTCATTTTAGGAAGTGCGGACTACCGCCCCTCAAAGTGATTTGAATCGTTAATGCCATATGTGGGATGTATAAAGGATGGAGTAAATGTTATTATACATTAAATTATACTGTAATTATATTATAACTTTATATAATTATAACTTCATTCCATTAAATATGAAATAGAAATGAAAGTAGCGTTCATGGGTACGTACGGCTTACCGTCTCCATGAACGGTGCATTTCATTTCTTACCTCTAAATGTTGTGTAATATTATAAATGAATGTATATACTGGATATATATGATGTATATGATATATAAATCATGAATATAATTATGGATATAATGGATATATTACCACATGAACAAAGTGTAATTATAAGAAGTTTATTTTTGACTCAAGTACCTAAGATCGACAAAACGACCATTATAAACTTAAATAATTACATAATGTTCATGACATGGTAATAAGTGATATAAAAGGAATAATTAACTTGAAAAAGGTTCTTAATAAGGTAGAGATTAACTCTAGTTTATTATTCAGGAGTTTAAAGAGCGGTCGAGTCAAGTCGGACACGAGGTAAGGGAACTTCTTAACCCAATTTCTGTTCTTTGGGTTAATCTCTTACTTTCAAATTATGTCATGATATTATTATGTACTATCTGGTATTTATACTTTCTTTATGTGTAAATATAGTGAATACACATAATAGATCTATTTTATTTAAAAAATGATCTTTGTAAGGGACTTCATCTCAATCTCCTTTCATTGAGGCATAATTTATTTTATACACAACTTTCTTTTATACGGTGTATAAACCCCTTTGACTTTTATGTTTTTTTCAAAAGGAATATTTTTATACGAAGCATTTTTACTAAACGACAAAAAGGAATGTTTTTCTTACGTATGCGGCGACAATGACTTCTCCGCCGCCGCGACCATTATTTTAGTTTTGGCTTCCTCTACAATCCATAACTTTTTTTAAAATGAAAAATAAATACAAGTTTTAATTTTCTTTTATTTTGGTATTGAAAATGGTTTTGAAAGTGTTTTTATTATATCAATGTGTTGTATTGATATCTTGTGATTGAAATGTGGAAATGTTATGTTTCCTTTATGCATGTTTTATGTGATATGATTATGTTATATGATATGTTTAAACCTATTCATATGAGGAATTCATTGGACTTAATAAGTGACGGGTGGAGCCCGCTATAGCTCCTCGATGCATCGGTAGGTCTCATGAGATAAACTAGTGTCTTGGCATGAGGCCTTGACAAAATCTTATTTTTGGTCTTGGCATGAGGCCTTGGCTACGTGCTTATGATAGTATGGCATTATGCATTCCATCATTATGAAAGTGGTTATTGATATTGCATGGGATTATTCGACTAGTAGAATATCCATGTGAGTAAGTAAATGGAATTATCTCATTTTACGTTTTCCATATTATGCTGAAGTTCAAGTTTAAAAAGGCTTTTGTTTTAGTTATACATTGCCTTAAATGTTAATGTTTATTTATGAAAGCTTCCGCAATATTATTATCCTTACTGAGCATCTGAGCTCACCCCTTTCAATGTTTTAATATTTTCCAGGATGTGAAGAAGTATTTTATGAATGACCTGCAGGGATAGTCAAAAGAGGATATGAGTGTGGACTATGGAGACTTTGTTATTTTAGTTTTTCACTTTATGATGTAATGTAACATTGATGAATGTATCTAGTGTTTCCAAGGCTACTAAACTAATCGGTCTTTTGAGAATTGATCTTTTGTGATCATGCCAATGTTACGCAATAATGCACCGACTCTGGGTAACTGGGGTCGGGGCGTTACAATCGGTGACACCGACAGGGTACTATAGCTCTATATAATTCCATCCATCAACTACTATGGTAGTTTGGACTTGGGTGGCCGCTACACTATAACGATCTAGACTTCCAACTTCCATTCACTATAGCACATAAGACTTACTATGTAGTTGGTGGAATAATGCTTCATCTTTTTTATTAAGCCATTTTGGGATAGAGTTTCTATATGTGAGAAACTCCGTAATCTCCCTTTAATTTTTTCTCCCAAATCTAGTGAAATTTATGCCTCTTCATGGATGTAGGGATTATTCATGAACCACATAAATCTATGTGTCCTGTGTGATTCTTTATTCTATCTTTTCATCATCTAAAAACCTATTTAGTCATTTCAACTCCCATAATTTATGAAACAACTGGTATCAAAGGTTTAGTTTTGAATTATTGAATTGAACTATGGATATGGAAGAAGGCAAGGTGAATATTGATTGCTTCGATGGAATTGAATTCAATTACTAGAGGATGCAGACTAAAGATTATCTTTATTAGAAAAAGATGCATTTTCCACTTTTGGGTTTAAATCTAATGGACATGGAGTAGACAAAGTGGGATCTATTGGATCGATAAGTTCTAGGATCTGTGCACCTTACATTGGAAAAAAATATGTCATTCAATATCATAGAGGAGAAGTCAATGATTAGGCTGATGAAATCTGTCATGAATATTTATGAGAATATTTTTACATAAAAAAGTGCACTTGATGCGATGATTGTTCAATATGAAAATGGTTGAATGGAGAGTTTTTACAGATCACATCAATGAATTCAATACCATCATAAGTCAGTTGATATCAGTGAAAATTTCACTTGATGATGAGGTATGTGCACTGGTTTTACTGTCATCATTACTTAATAGTTGAGAAGTGACTGTAATAGTTGTGAGTAGTTCTTCAGGGAATACCAAGCTAGTTCTAAAAGATGTCCATGACCTGATACTCAATGAGGATATTCGAAGAAGAGAATCGAGAATATTATTTGGTTTTACTTTGAATGTAGAAGGAAGAAGAAGATATGTGAAGTGAGTAAATAATAGAGGACGATCAAGGTCAAGATGAAATATAAGATACAAGGAAAGGTCTTGTTCCTACCTACTTGATTTGTGGTAAGAAAGGACATGTCAAAAAGGAGTGCAGTGATAAACAAAATTCACCTGAAACCAATGGAGAAAACAAGGTGGATGAAGGAACTGATGACATGTTGTTTTCGATCATGGATAACCCTATAGAGTATTGAATTTTAGACCCAAGGGCATATTTCCATTCCACATTGTAGAATGGTTTACTAAAAAATTATGTTTTTGGAAATTTTTGAAAAGTGTATCTTGCTGATGATGAACCCTTGAATATCGTGGGGAATAGTGATGTATGGATCAAGACCAATAGTGGGAGTCTCTTTGTTTTGGAAAATGTGTGGTATATCCATGATTTAAGAATAAATCTTATTTATGTTAGGTAGTTTGATGATGTTGATTTAAACAACACATTTAATTATGGTTCCTGAAAGATTACCAAGGGAGCTATGGTCATAGCTTAGGGATCAAAGAATGGTACCTTGTATAACATGATAGAAACATGCATGGAAATTATCACATCAATAAATTCTATTAGATATTCAAAACTATGGCACTATAGGCTTGGCCACATGAGTGATAAGGGGATGAATGTGTTAGACACAAAAGGAATGATATCATAGATAAAGTTAGTGGAAGTAGGTTTATGTGAGTATTTCATCCTTGGAAATCATAAGAAGGTATCATTTGCAAAAGGAAGTAGAACACCAAAGGTTTTGAAGCTTAACCTAGTGCACACTGATGTTTGGGGTCCTGCACTAGTACATTCCTTTGGAGGGTCACAATATTATGTGACATTTATTAAATAATCAACAAGGAATGTATAAGTTTAATTTTTGAAAAGAAAATCTGATGTGTTTAAGATGTTTCAGAAGTTGAAGACCATGATGGAGAATGAGTTAGGATCAAAGCTGAAATGATTGAGGTCTGAAAATGATGGAGAGTATGAAAATCAAGATTTTAAATAATTCTCTTATGATAATAGAATTCTATGGGATAATACTATCATATTAACACCAAAATATAATGATATATCTAAAAGGATGAATAAGTTATTGAATGAATGTTCCAGAGGCATGAGGCTGCATTCAGGGTTAACCAAGACCTTTTGTGCTAATGCAGTGAACATGGTAGTATATATCATTAAAAGGAGTCCATCTGTACTAATGGGAGAGTATCTACCCATTGAACTCTAGTCTGGTAAGGAGGTAAGACTCTCAAATTTACAATACTTTTTTTGGTATATGTACAAGTTAATGCCAATGCAAGGTAAAATATTTATTCTAATTCCAAAAGATATTTCATTATTGGCTATGGTGCCAAGGAGTTTAGTTTTCTATTTTGAGATGATCTCAAAAAGATGGTAATTAGGAGATAGAATGTGATATTTAATGAAAATTTCACATAAAAGGATCACCATGAAGCTAAAGATTAAAATGAAAAAAAATAAAAGTGTAAAGATCAAGTGCAACTTGAAGGTGTACCTAAGAATGAGACACCAAAACTAGTGGAGCCTACTTCTCAAGTGGAGTTGAGGAGTTCAAAGAGGGTGAGAAGTCTTGTGCAGAGTTATTCTATATCCTTATATTATTTATTATTAATTGATGGTGGAAAACCATAATGATTTGAAGATACAATGCAGTTGAATGAGTTGAGAAAGTGGGAGTTGACCATGAAGGGAGAAATTTCTTCACTACATGACAACAATACTTGGGAGTTAACACATCTACCACATGGAAAGAAAGAATTGTAGAATAAATGGGTATACCAAGTTAAGGAATAACATGATGGAAATAGGATGTTCAAGGAAAGGTTAGTGGGGAAAGGTTTTCATCAAAAGGAGGGAGTATATTTCACTTAATTTTTTTTCACCTGTAGTGAAGATTACCACCATCCAGGTGGTTCTCAGCATTATTGTGTCAGAAGAACTGCATTGTGAGTAGATTAATTTCAAGATTACTTTCCTTCATGGATATCTCGAGGAGTACATATATATGCATTATCTAGTGGGATATGTAGAGTTTGGGAAGGAAGAACAGGTTTGAAAACTCCAAAAGATCTTATATAGACTGAAGTAGGCACCCAGGTAGTGGAATAAAATTTTTAATTCATTCATGACTAAAAAGTAATACAAATGATGTGGAATGGATCAATGTTGCTACATCTAGTATTTTGGTGATGAATATATTATACTACATCTATATATAGATGACGTTATTATTTTAGGATCATGTATGTAGAGAATTGATGAGTTGAAAGGGTAGCTTGCTAAGGAGTTTGAAATGAATGATCTTGAAGAATTTGGAAATATTCTTGGGGATGAATATTAAGAGAGACCACATAGGTAGAACCTTGATGTTATCACAAGATGAATACATTAGAAAGGTTTTGAGAAGATTCAATATACTATAAGTAAATCCAGTATCTATTCCCATGGTAGGTCACTTCAAACTATCAAATGAGAAATCACCAAAGACATCAGAAGAGGTTGAGTACATAGAAATGGTCCCATACACATCAACTTTTGGAATCTTGATATATTCCATAATCTGTACTCAACCTGAAATTTATCATGTAGTATAAGTTTTGATTAGGTACATATATAACCTTAGAAAGAAACATTAGGAAGCTGTGAAGTAGATACTGAGGTATTTGAAGGGAATCAAGGAAGTATCACTGTGTTTTGGGAAAGTAAATTCATTATAGGGGTATGTGGATGATGAAATTGGAGGTGAAATTGACATAAGGTGGAGTACCACATGTTATGTATTTAATTTTGGAGGAATTGTAGTAAGTTGAATATCATAATTTTAAAAGGCAGTGTCTTTATCCACTATAGAGGCAGAATACATTGTTGTGATAGAATCTGGAAAGGAGATGGTTTGGCCAGAGAACTTCTTGGATGAGTTGGTTAGAAAGAGAGAGGAAAATTTATTACACTTTGATAGTCAGAGTGCTATATATCTTAAAAAAACCCAGTGTTTCATGCCCAAATGAAGCACATTCATCTGAAGTACCATTTCATCAGAGGTTTGATACAGGATGGGTTGCTGATATTATAGACTATTTACAGAATAAATAAATCGATAGACATGTTAACAAAACTGATGGTAATATAGAAGTTGATGCACTATTGCGCCTCTGTTGGTCTCCACTGATGAATTGAGGATGAGGGGAAGAATATGGGAATACACCATGAGAGAACAGAAGGAAAAAAATAGGTATTCCATGAACCATCATATTGAAATTGAAGCTGTGAATATAATAATGCTTTGGTAAGTGAAGAATATGATAAACTCAAATTAAGTAAGCTTTCTAAGTCAGTGTCATCGAAGCAGCTCAACATAGTAGATCCAGCTCCAAGTGGGATATTGTCGGATTCATGTATCTTGATTTGTTCTGAATAATCATTAGGCTGAATGATTCCAGCCCATACTGTGCACCAGGCCAAAACTCCATAGTTCAAGATTTACGATGAGCTCATTGGGGTTACAGGGGGAAACACTCCTTTCCTTTGGGGGTCCAAGGGCTGAAGGGACCTCGACCCAAATCTTGGGGAACTTTAGAAACTTTGACAAACTGAAGTATATCTGACTAGACAATACAGATAGGTCACTGTAGCTATGTAGACTATGGCATGAATACTTTAGTAGGTACGACCAGTGATACCAACAGGGTACTATAGATTTGCGGACTTCCAGTTGCTGTTTACTATAGCGGTTTGGACTTGGGTGACCGTGAAACTGTAGTGTTGTGGACTTCTAGACACCTTTAACTGTAGCATAATATACTTACTGTATAGTTGGTGGAATAATGATTCATCATATTTATTAGCCCATTTTAGGATAGGGATTCTATGTGTGAGAAACTCTATGACCTCCCTATAAATTGTGCTCTTGAATCTAGTAAAATTTATGCATCTACATGGACATAGAGATTATTATCAAACCATGTAAATATATGTGTCCTATGTGATTCATTCTTCAATATTTTCTTCATCCTCAAACCTATAGTGTAATTAGGACTCCCAACATTTCCACAACACATCTAGCTTTCATGAACCTCAGCTCGGTCCTATACTCCCCTACTCCTATGCATAGAACAAATCAATCATTGTGCTATGGGTTCATTCCCTAGTCCCTACTTGCATCCATATAGAATTCTTGGGTACCCAATGATGTCCCGAATAGGGTGTGTGATAACACTCAGTATGCCACCACTAATGGTGTCTATAATAAGTCTAGGGTGTGCAATACGATCTAAATAAGTGTGAAATATAAAACAAATATGATAGTACTAAAGTAATTTGAGAAAGTCATGTGGTACTCTCCAGCCTACCCAGGATCCCTGAAAACATTATTCAAGTTTTTGTGACAAGACAGTTATATACAAAAAATAAACAATTCACCATGTCTAGTCATCCAGAATGCCCATGTCATGTAATCAAAAGTGTCATACCATATAGGGATGGATCCAAGGCATAGAAGACCAAAGAATCCTCATCGATTCCCAGGATAATCTCTATGTAAACTCAGTAAATACCTGGGTGGAGTCTAAGGAGCATGTCAACAACACATGCCTAATAAGAGTCCATGAAAGCTATATCTAAGGGGTATCAAGGACCATGGCATCCAAAAGAATCGATACCTAAGGAGGAATCTCACCCAGGGCATCCACTACCACAGAATTCATATATCATGATTTTACCAACTCATTTCCATAATTCCTATAAAATCCATTCAAATAATTAAATCAAATAACATCATGTTATCATATGTAAAAGGAGGAAAACCTTATCCTATTCATTTTAAAAATTATATTTAATTAATTTAGGGATTCCTATAACTAGGAAAGAATAAATTCACCCTATAACAACCCAGTATTGAAATAAATTAACATTACATAACTTTTGTAGAATATATAAAACATAATACAAATAGACTCCCAAAGACTATACTACTCTAGTGCATTTAGAAACATGAAAACATAAACACTGGTACATAAGTGATCTACATTATCTCCCACTAGGTTATTTGTGACTACCACCCTTCTTAGACACATCAAACATAATACATATATTCATAACCTTAGGTAAGGAAACATAAAAATGGGTGAGCTCAGATGCTCAGTAAGGGAAAAAAAGGGAGATATGTAAGCATAATTATGAGACTAAGGGTATGGGAACATGGTCATGAAAATAGAAGATCATTATCTGCATATCAAGGAACATAAACATGAATCATGGCATAAATATTGTTATTTCATAAGACATGAATCATAAAAAAATAAATAACATAATCCATGAAATCATAACATAGAAATAAAACATGAAATTTTGGAAAACACATAAACATATAATATGATTTCCATAGTATCCAAGGCATCACTACCAAGATAATATTAGTAGTATTGGTTCAATCCACATACCATCTTGGTAGTCATGGTTCACTCCCATGGACATATTAGTAGCATGATTTCACTCCTCATACCATCTTGGTAGTCATGGTTCACTCCCATGGCCATCTTAGTAGTCAAGGTTCACTCCCAAGACCATCTTAGTCTATCTCATGAGATATAAATCTTTACCTAATGTATTGGAGGGAGATATAGGTCCCAAACATATCATAATTAAATCATACATACATGTACCAAAAAATAATAAATAATAATATCATAACCCATGAAATGAAATGGGTATCATAAACATGTAATCATATCATAACCTGTGGAAAAATATATAAGTTTTATAATCATTTCATCAAAAACATAACCCCTAAAAGAAAAATGGATTTCATAAACATATAACCTGTGAAATAAAAATGTGTTTCATAAAGACCATGAAATAAAGCATAAAAAATTTAGAGGAAGAATATGAATGGTGACTTTAGATCACTTCCAAGAAATACATGAGTAATATCAACAAATGTTATCTTAAAAGGGAAATAATTTTGAAATATATTTTAAAAACATTTATTAAGGAAAATATAGTTATTCTCTGAAAAATTATTTTTAAAACATAAAACATTTTGAAAAATATTTTCTTTATCAATATACTTGAAAAATTATAAATTAATATTTAAAATAAATTTAAAACCTTTTTCCTTGAAACTTATAAAGAAGTTTGTAAACCATTTCAAAACTGTTTTCCTTGAAATCTTATAAAAAACTCTTAAAAAACCTTTTAGAACATAAATAATATTAAATAAATATCATAGAATGGGTATGTAAATACCCATATATATAAGTATAAGAGTCATAAAATACATTCAAGGGAAGTATATACACCAAAAAAATAAGTGAGTGGTGAATAAGGCATGTATCTCACAAAAATAAAGAGTGAGATGAAATTCCCTTACCTTGTGTCTTGAATCTCATAGTACTCATTAAAAACTCCTGTATAATAAATATAATTTTTTTATAAATATATAAAAAAACCATATTCTTACTTTTAATACCATATATGGTTTTATTATGCTATGATGAAATATTTATAAAACCCATTTCGTTTCTATGGGTTATGCTATGATGAATGTTATATAATCTCTTGGAACACAAATGTATAGATTATGTGATAGGTGGGAATCTAATGTATTAGGTAATGGTTAATGTTCTATGAGCTCAAAAAGTACATGAGAGGTTATCCCAAACCCAAAAGATGGTACATGGGAGGATATCCCATGATTGGAATAGGGAACATGAGAGGATATCATAAGACTAACATAGGGTATACATGAGGTTATCCCAAGCACAAAATAGGGTTTAAGGGAGGTTATAAAAATCATTAATTAGGTACACTTGTGGTTAGCCCAAGCCTAACATGTTATGAATGTCTTTGTGGGTATCCATGAAATAATATTTTTAATGCTTATGTCTATGAAAAAAATCTACGTCTTATAAAAAAGTTACGATTCCATGGATTATGTATTTTATTCTATTATTATTCATATCTAATGAACTACCAAGATTTATGACATGACTCATGTTTATGATCTATGATATACAACATATGCTTTTCAAATTTTATTCTCATGTTCTCATACCCTTATGCCCATATTAAGTTGATATCTCCATTTTCACCCTTACTGAGCATCTGAGCTCACCCTTTCTTATATTTATTTTACCCAGGTTATGATGGAAGGTATTATATATTATATGTTTAAGAAGGGTTCTAGTTATGAATAAATTAGTGGGAGATGATGCATATCACTTATAGAGCAGTTGTTTATGTGACTAAGTTTCCAAACTAACTAGACCTAAATGATTTTAGCATGGATTTTTATTTTATGTAATGAATATTATTATATTAGGATGTAATATATATGTATGAGAAGTATGGTTCTTTATATATGGTATGATAGAAAATTTTAGTTAAACCTTAGGTAACTAGGATTATAAAACATTTGTGAGAACCATAAGGATAAGCCTATGTATAGGAAAATATCCAGGGATTTTTGTTAAGGATCGAGTGAGTAGTTTTTTGAGAAATTACATCCCTATATAGATAATAAAATTGGACATGTCTCTAGCATAGTTTTATATAGGGGAAATGAATATGAAAATTATGAATTGAAATATAATTGATCATCACCTAGTGTATGACAATTGGCCTTGATGCACACTTCATTTGATACTCCCGAAGGATATGTTTTGGAAATTCACAAAATTTTTATAAAACATCATTAAGGATTTGAATAATGACCATGAATGACCTAATATAATCCCAAGGTGACATATATTGAAAATAATGTTTTATTATTTAAACATTATATAAGTTTTTTTTATGATTATGTGTTTCCTCCCTATTATTATTATTCCTTACACTATGCATTCAGGTTTTATTCAATGGATATAACCTGATGGAATTGTGTTAATTATGAGTGAGATGGATAATTAAATTATTGTACTCTTTAGAAACCAAACATTATGTGAGTTGGAATAAAAAATAATATTTCCATGCTTACAAAACTTTCCCAAGATATGAATCAAACTAAACCTCCAATGATCAAAGGAGGCAACAACGTTCTTTAAGTCCTTCATGAGGAAATATCCACCTTATTTTAGTGGTTCTTCTAATACACTAGTTACTGATAAATATATCAATACAACTGAAAATATATTATCCATTATCCAGTGATCATATCATGAAGAATTCATTTTGGTTTTATATCATTTGGAAGGTGAAGTGGATCAATGGTGGACTCTTATCAAGAATACAAATCAATAGATTTAAATTGAATCCATGGAATGGGATGAGTTTATAAACTTATATTTCAATAATTACATTCCTAATATTCTTTACATGAAAATGGAGAATTAATTCCTTGAGTTGAAATATAATTATGATTAATACATTGGTACCTATAAGGTGAATTTTACAAGACTTTTAAGCTATACTTTTGGAATTATCATATAACCTAATAGAAAGGTTGATAGAATCTTTAGTGGATTAAAAAAAAGTATCTTAAGGGTGTTGTCCATATAAAAATTTAGTAGATATGAAGAAATCCTTCATTGTGTATCAATTTATAAATATATATTAGAGTTACCCATCAATCACATGGTTTTTATAAGAAAAGAAAGATGGAATTCAAGGGAAAATCTAAAAAACATGAAGAAAAGAAGATGATATTTCTTTTATGGTCAAAGTGTGGAAGGAAACATATAAAAAATTATATTAATGGGACTAGTAAATTTCTTAAGTATGTAAATGAAGGTCATCAAGTGGTTGAATGTTGAAGTTATGAGAATAAGTTAGATAATGATGTAAATAGAGAGAAATCTCCACAAAATTCACTACCCAAACTTCAGTGTTTAAAATGAAAGGAGTATGGGGATTATGAGAATAAACCCCCAATTCAAGGGATAATGAGGATGATAAGCCACAATATCCTCTGAATACAAAGGATAGAGGGAAGATTATGAAATCACTATAGTAAGAGTGAATCATGATAATTAGGGTACACTCACCCTCCAGTCCTTAGTTTATAATTTCATGTTTTATTTTGTATAAAGGATACCTATAAAAATATTTTTGTTAATCATTTAGTGGAACTTGATATGATTCTAAGATTTTATTATCTATCTCTATATAGATTCTGGAATAAGAAAATCACATTTGATATTTTGAATCAACTTATGATCATCTATCAATGCAAGGATGAACCTAGACTTCCAATTGAAATGTTTTTGGTATATGATTGGAGTTAATTTATGTAATAAAGGGTGAATTAGATTTTTGAAGCATATGTGTCACCATTTAATATTAACTTAAGATATGTAGATACCATCATGGGTTTATGAGTTTAAGGTTGATCATAATTTCAAAGTCTTATACACCCCTTTTTTGGTTTTATATGATAGTAATTTATTAAGATTAAGAATATCTTTTGATATATTTATGGAAATACAAACCTTTCATTTTGTATATGTTTTAGTGAAAAAGTTATTTTAAGAGGAATTCCTTTACATTCTATGGACATAAAATTAAACCTATAGGTAACCTTTTGGTTTTATCTTATCTTTAATGTTAAGCTAATTATGGGATATCACAATTTGGGAAAATTATAGGAATTATATTAATATAATTTTAGAAAAAGGATAACCCATGTCATGAACCAAGTCAGAGTTCCATCCAACCCAACACCTAACTTGGTTCATGGAAAGGCCCGAAGAGAATTCCAAATCCCCATGGCCTGGTAACTAGTTCCTGGGTATCAACCATGCAAGTTTGGGAATGAATTCACCCATGATAAAAAAATATAAAATACTCAAAGTAAAGCATCATGTCAAGAAAAATATCTATGACAAAAATATATACAAAAATTTAAGTTTATAATTTTAAAACTTTAACTAAAAACCAAAAATACCTAAAACAGGAGAGGGGAAAACAAATCAACCAAAACTTAAAACCTCTATGAAATATGAGGGCCATCACCCTCAAGAAACCTCTAACAACACCAGTAAGAAGAAACACTAGCAACCAGATCCTCTATCACCATGATACATATTTCCTTTACCTAGGTCAAACGTAACAAGGTATATATACACCCAAATGTGTATGTAGGGTGTGATCCTAATCCCAATAGAATATCACCCAAAGTAGATTCGATACTAAACCATTATAAGACAAATAAACATGCTAATTTTAAGAAATAAATTTGGAACATTTTAAAGGAAAATTTAAAATGAAAACATTTAAAGGAATTTTTTTAAAGGGAAATATTATTTAAATTTATAAATAAAGAAAGTTCCACTGTATGAAAACGGTGAGTACCACATCACAAGTGAACACCAACTCACCAAAAATACCTATAGGTTTTAGCTCTAGTGGTACATTAGGTACCTAATATCTTGGTGAAATGTGGTATAAAAACCACAACCCACAATATCCTCATGCAAGATCCACTAGAGAAGAGTCTATCCAAAATTGTAGTAGTCTCTAATCATCATCATAGTTTAGTTAGTGTTGTATTTTCAGTCTCACTAGGAGGAACCGGACCTCAGCCCTTCTGATTCAACTAGAACACTAGTACTCATTTACCCACCTAGTACCTAAGATTCCCTTTGTGTTCAATTCACATTTCACATTCCACAGAAACCATAACTTTAACATACACACATATCATAATATTAATACACATAATAATCCACCAATTTTCATAAGAAAAACCCCTTTCAAATCCAAAATCACACCAAAACCATTTAGAAATACCATTCACACTACTTGTACATTTCATTAAACAAATTTTAAAATCATAACATGAACGATCAAATGAAATCCAACAAAATTAATTTTAGAAAACAACTTTCAAATCCATATGCACCTAAAAACCGCTTGAAAATAGATTTTACACCATATATATATTCCATAGAACACATTTAAGAATCAGGGCTTGCATACTAAAATAATATTATAACTTAAAACAAGGATTCACCTACCTCAAGATTTGAAATTTCCATAATCTGATGAAAAAACAGAACTGCACCTTAAGAGTACCCTATAAAGGCTTGATCGAACCATATACATCAATATTGGACCCTAGGAATCTAGATTCACCTCCAAAAATAGGTCACACATCCCGTTGAAGAAACAAAACCCTAAATAAAGAGGAAGAGAAACCCTCAAAGGAGGGAATCGAAGGAAGAGATACTTACATGAAGTTTTTTAGAGATTTACCACCAAATCCAACATAAAAAATGGAGATCCAAGGGTGATAATGGAGAAAATAGTGGAATCTAGGACTAAGAACCTAGAATGGGGAAGAGAGGGGTGGGAATGATGTAAAAATAAAAGAGAGAAAAAGGTAAAAACCCATTTTTATTGAACTTGACAGGATGCATGGTTAGTATGCATGGTTTTAAAAACTATGTGGTCACCACTATCCAATAAGGAAAAAACACATAGTTATACCAGATGGTTTTCCAAACCATGCAACAACTATGTGGTTCACTACTACCTGAGAGGAACTTGACTGTACCGTTTATTAGGGAATGGTGCACAGTTTCCCCTAACCATGTGCCACCTACTGTAAAGTCCAAAAACCTCATTTTCTTCAAAAACTCATGGAAAGAAATATAAGATCAAAAACAAACTGTAAAATACCTCAAAATAAAATCATGGATGTGATAATTCTCCCCACCATGAAAAATTTCCATCCCCAAAAATTCACTCCAATGTCTGATCAGAGTATAAAAATGGATACTGCTCCTCAACCCAATATTTCTACTCCCATGTCACATTCTCATCATTTATATTCTTCCAAATTACTTGGACTAATAGAATAGACTTCCCACAAAGAACTTTCTCTTAGGAATCCACAATCTACAGTAGCCGCTTAAACACAGATAAATCCATTTTCAACTCAAAATCTCCTCAATTCAATAAATGGGATGGACCTGGTTTATACTTTTTCATATGAGCAGCATATAAAACATCATGGATTGACATCAACTAATAGGGAAAAGATAAATAGTATGCCACCTTACCAACTCTCTTAATAATCTCAAAAGGTCTGACATACCTTGGAGTTATCTTCACTTTGTTTCCCAAAAGATGATGACCCAATCAAGGTGCCTTTTTCAGGAACACCCAATCACACATGAAAAAAAAATCCAAAGATCAAAACCTCATATCGACACAATACATATGATGAATTTTCACTATAAAAAACCACTTCCTAATCAACTTCACTTTGTCCAAAATTTCCTAATAAAGGATTGGTCCCAACAACAAGGTCTCACCCACCACATCCCAACATAATGGAGACTAACATGGACAACTATAAATTTCATAAAAGGGTGATATTCAAATTGAGTATTGGTAGTTTTTATTATATGGAAACTCAACCAGTACCAAATGGCTATTCCATGAGCCTCCAAAATCCAACACAGATGTTCGAAGCATGTATTTCAATATTTGATTCTCCCGCTCCATCTAAACATCCTTTTGAGGATGGTATGGTGTACTCAACTTGATATATGACACCATTTCCTTTTAAAGTACCTCCCAAAACTGAGAGGTAAAATAGGGGTCCCTGTCTAAAATAATAGCTAATGACACACCATAAAGACTTAATATTTCTTAAACATACAATTGACCCAACTCATCCACTTTGGTTTAATCTCTGATTGGAATGAAATGGGATGATTTTGTTAGATGGTCAATCAATACGCATATGAAATTATTTCCCATGGTGTATGAGGTAAGATAATAATGAAATCCATATAAACATAATCCCACTTTTAGTTAGCAATGGGTGATGGCCGAAGCAAACCAGAGGGTCTCTAGTACTCTTCTTTAATCTGATGACAAGTATAACACTAGGATAAAAATTCAGCTATTTCCTATCTCATAATTGGCCACCAAAACTATAGATGCAGATCATAAAACATCTTGGTGGTCCTAGTATGAATGGTCCACTGAGATTGGTGGTTATCTTACATCACCACCTTACACAATTAAAACATCACCACAAAGTAACCCTTAAAACACAGAATTGCCTTAGGGTACAATAACCATTTTCAAGGGACCTAACCACCATGAATGAACCACATAGACTTCTGGCACAAATCATCACCAGGATTCTCTTTTCGAATCAACTCCATCAGAGAAGTTGTCAATTGAATGCTAGCCAAGAACACACCTTCACTGTGCTCCTTGGTCTATAGGTGCATCTGAGTAAGGAGCCCCATCAAAGTCCACCAATCACTGGAACCCTTCAATGATTTCACTGGTACTTTCCTTCTTAAAGCGTCATCCACTAAATTTTCATTTATTAGGGTATATGCTATATAAAAGTCAAACTGTTGAAGGTACTCAACCCAATGATGCTGCCTCAAATTTAGATATTTTTGGTAGATTATGTAGGCTAATATCTTATGATCCAAATAAACCACAAAATTATCCCTAAAAAATATAATTATTCCATGTCATAAAGGCATGAATAACTTTTGAAAATTCTAGGTCATGGGTCAGGTAATTATATTCAAGTGGTTAGAGCTAACGAGAACCATATGCCACCACATGATCATATTTCATTAGAACACACTCAAGACCCAAACCTGAATCATGAAAATAAACTGTATACCCCTTTCTATATTCTAAAAAGATCAAAATAGGGGATATGGTCAACCACCTCATAATCTCCTTAAATGATTCTTTAAATTATAGGTTCCATTCAAACTTCACCCCATTCTGGGTGAGTGCCATAGTGGGCGAAGCCAACCAAGAGAAATCTCTAATGAATCGCCTGTAATACCCTGCCAGGTCTAAAAAGATTCTGATTTCAAAAACATTATTTGGTTGATCCCATGACATCAATTTACTAATATTATTAGGGTATACCAAAAGCTCTCATTCCTAGATCACATGACCAAAAAACATCACTTCCCTAATCCAAAAGCTGCACTTGGAAAGATTCAAATAGAGATAATGATCCTAAAGAGTTCCCATCACACTCCTCAAATGCTGATCATACTCCTCCTCAGTCCTTGAGTAGAATAGAATTTCATCCACAAATACCACAAAAAATTAATCGAGATACTGATTTAACACCATATTCATAAGCACCATATAGACCACTGAAGCATTTTTCAATCTGAAAGGCATAAGAATATACTCAAAGTGGCCTTACCCACTTCAGAATTCTATCTTTGAAACATTATCCTATCTAATTCTAACCTGGTGTGTAATGGTCTGGGGATTTGGGGTCCATTACTTGGTGAAAATATGATGTTTGGGGTGTTTTGGGTGGTCTGGAAGGTCATCCCAGCTTCTCGGTGAAGCTTAAGACTCCTAACGGTGGCCTCGGCCTACTGGTAGCTTGGCCTACTGGTAGCTCCGCCTACCGGTAGCTCGACCTACCGGTAGCTCCGCCTACCGGTAGCTCAGCATACCGATGGCCTCGGCCTACCGGTAGCTCGGCCTACCGGTAGCCTCGGCCAACCAGTAGCCTCGGCCAACTGGTAGCTTGGTCTACCGGTAGACCTAGCCTATCGGTGACCTCTCCATGAGTTTTCTAGTAGTGCCTCCTTTTTGTGAAAATTGGTTTGTAAACCATGTTTTGACCCCTTAAAGCCTGTTTTAAAGCCCATTAATGGTATTTAATTAAATGATTGGTGAGGTACCCTCCTTAAATGAAAAACCATGCATTTTGGTCATGCCTTTAACTGCATTTTTAGAAATTACTCTACCGCATCCTATGAGGAGTCCTTCCTTGGTTAAGGAGGTGTGCGTCGGTTTTAACCACCCTGAAGGGCGGGGAACTTTTAAGTTGGATGTGTGGGGTGGCCCAGCCATGTGGTCAACCCATGATCCCGCTTCTTCCCTGGTTTTGAGTTTTTCTCCATATCTTAACCGTCCCGGGGATGCTGTATCTCAGCCTTTATAACCTAAAGGATTCTCTTATCCCTAGGTTTCTTTTTCTCTATCACCCTGTGCTCAGAATACCCTTCCTTTGAATGAGTTTTACCCTGCGATGTTTTCCTTGATCACATTCCGTGGAGTTCCTTCTACTCCTGATTTCCAGTTTCCACGCTAGGACTTAACATCGATCCTTGATCAAGTAGGGATTTTTATCATTCGTCTCTCCTTTATGTGCATCATGCGGGGTGGTTATGCTTTTGTCTCTATGGAAAATTGATGAAACCAAACTTAACAAAGATAATTAATGGACCTATAAAGAAGGAAGGGGGGGGGGTGTGATCGATGTTCTGCTGTACTCTTTTATGTTGATATGTGTTGTAAATTATACAAGCCTATGCTCACTAAAAATCATGGCCATTGGTGGTCTTTCTATGTGAACTAATGATCCTCGGTGCTCCTGGACATTTAAATAAATGTAACATGGAATTGGTTAATTACGTATACTCAGTTAAATAAATTGAAATCACCAGGATCGACCATTTTCTGGGATAACTCCGGTTAAATCCCAGTGGAATTGATATCATAGGGTGTGTTAAATCTTTTAAATATGAAAATACCTGCAAGGGACTTCCTTGTGTTGGTGGTAGTGGTTTGGTTGTTTTATTTCACAGGCCATTTGAGGGTGACTTTATGGTTTTCTTGGATGGCGGCTTAGATTGCTGGGGTGATATGGGTGGGGATGAGATCCACTGTTGTTATACTTTCACTGTTTGTGAATCTGAGGCTATATGGTTGCTCTGCTGTGACACAAATTCAGGTGGAATCCTCTGTTGTTGAGAAACTATTGGCTCTTGGATTTTGGGGACATGGGGCTGCGTCTCGGGGTTTGTTTTGTTTCCAGTACTTCAAGGGATCTCACTTGATCCCTAGTTGTTGTGACTTTACAAGAGAATCAGGTGTGAATGATTAAATTATCTGATGTTTTTCCTTCCTGCTTTATTGTTTTTTCTTCTTTGATTGTGCCTGTTAGTTGCATAGTAGTGAAGGGAATAACTCATACTGAACTGTTATGAAATGATAACTTGAATAGGGAAACTGGGAACTGTTTTTCATGTGCCCTTTTTCTGAGGCAGCAGTGCTTGGGCAACTTCTTGTATCTATTGAGGAGCCATAGGTTGGGCTGTGTGTTGGTATATATATATGTAACTGTATGTTTTGTGTTTAGTCTCACTCCACCCACGTTGGGCACTTAGTGTCGGACACCCCATCTCATGGGGAAGGGTGTTTCCCCCTAGTTACTCTCATTCCTGCTCCCTCTTCCCTAGTCTGTGATGGATGGAGATGACCTTACACCCAAGGCTCTTTGGGTAGGTTTCGTTTGGGTTGTTGTTAGCACAGGACTCTTCAGGCATGTTGTTTTCCCAAGAATCTTCGGGATGAGGCCCATGTGTTTTCGGGTAGGGGTTCTGGTTACAGTTTGTTTTTCCCAGGTGTCTTCGGGATGAGGCCCAGGTGTGTGCAGGCAGGGATGGATAGTTGTGAGGCCCAGGTGTGTATGAGCAGGGATGTGTGGTGGTGAGGCCCAGGTGTGTGTGGGAAGGAAGAGCATGGTAGCGTCAAGACGTTTTCCATTAGGGATGAGTAGCTAGTTAGTGGGGGAAATAGTGGTGCGGGGTACCCAAATGCTTTGTTCTTTACTATTATCTTACTGCTTATGTTATTTGGTGAACATGGCCGGTGAGGTGGGATGGATATATTCCTTGATAAATGATGTTTCTTCTTCTTCTCACGATACTTTAGGACGTCTCCCCACTTGTGCATGAGAGCTTTAGGTTTTCCTACTGAAAATACTTTGTATGCTCACCCTACGTTTACTTTCAAGTTTCCAGGAGGGCTTCGGAGGCCATGCGAGACCTTACTAGTCTGGACGTTGGAGTTCCTGTTGGTCGCTGTTAGATTCTGCTTATCCTTTTTCCTTTCCTGTTGGGTATTGTACTTTGGATTCCTTGTAATTTGTTCAGTTTTATTATTAAATCATGCATGTAGTCTGGTTTTTTACCTTGAGTTTTCTATACTTGGTGGTGTTTGGTGTTGAATCATTCTTTCTCCCAATCTTGGTTAACAAAAAAAGGGTAATGCCTCCCATTTTGTGAAAATGTTATACCCTTGGTGCTATTCTCCACTCCGGGGCCTACTGGAGGCGGGAATCAGGGGTCATTATCTCTCCTTCAACTTAAAGAAGGAAGGGCTTGGCAATATGTTGTCCCTTCCCTCTTTTCGGTGAAGGCAGGTCATGACAGAATGGTATCAGAGGAAAAGTTTGAGGGATAGGATGGAGTCTGGATTTAGGCACAGTGAGGATTGCATGGGATGGTAGGGCAAAAATTTTAGATGATCTTGGTTTGTGAAATCGACCAGGGAGGACCGGCTAGGACATGGGATTTTAGGACCCCCCGTGATCCGATGCAAGGACTCTGAGCCTATCAAACGACCAAGTGAGACTACATTTCTTACAGGGTAGAGACCCTAGGGAAGGTACATGCAACATACTGATTGTGTTTTTAATTGATTTGGGACACCTTGGGGAGAAAAAAAATTTAATAATAATAATAATAATTTCCTTGCTACTTGGGCTTAGGCATTCTTTTTTTACCTTGCAGCTATGGCACCCGGACATTATCCACGAGCGACTCATGCGGTTGAGGACCAACGGATTGAGGCAGTTGACCAGTAGAGGGTTGACCGAGATGAGGAGGACGACTTGTGGCAGAGGACTCTGCGCTCCTTCCAGCGACAAACCCTTGAGAAGTACGAGGGCAACGTTTCTGACTCAGTAACAGAGGGATGGATTGAGGAGCTAGCCATCACCTTCTCTTTGATCCATGCTCCGAGGGAGTACTGGGTTCTGTTGGCCGTCAGTCAGCTGAGAGGAGCAGCGCATCAGTGGTGGATGCTTTTCCTAGGAGAGAAGACATAGGTAGAGGTTTCTTGGTCCAGTTTCGAGAAGAAATTTCATGAGGAGTTCCTCTCCTCTACGACGAAGGCTGAGAAGAGACAGGAGTTGCTCTCCCTTCAATAGGGAAGCATGTTAGTGAGGGAGCTAAGGATCAAGTTCAAAGATCTCTTGTGCTTTGCCCTGGATCTCTTTTTGGATGAGGAGTCTCGGGAAAGACGGTTAGAGGAGGCACTCCTTACTTCTCTTCAGTACGCTGTCACTCCCTTCACTCTTCCAACGTACCTAGCAGTACAAAAGAAGGCTGAGATAGTAGAGAGGATGCACTCGAAGGGAGGTACACCACGATAAGGGAACTAGCTGAGTTCATCAAAGGGGAAGGTGGTCAGTAGTAGGTCTCCAGTGACAGGGCCTTCCAGGTTTCGACAAGCAGGGTTTAGGCCTCATAAGTTTCAGTCCCGAGCTTCTGGACCTCGCCCCTTTTCCACAGGGCCAAGACCAAAGTGTTTCTATTGTGGAGTTTTTGGGAACGTCCAGAGTAGGTGTTCGACTTGAGCTCCACATAGTGGAGGTGGGAAGTTTCAGTACCCACCTCATAAGCATCCTTTGCCGGTGAGGCCTTTCCAGCCACAACAGAAGGCCCCTGGCCCTCCTAGGGATGACCTTTCAGAAGGAGACCAACACCAGGGTGCTCCTCAGGGACCTCGACCAGGGCGTGGTTGGGGAGGTGGTCGATAGAAGTGAGGCAGAGGAGCGGGGTGTGGAAAGTTTCACACCACAGAGTTAGTAGCTCCAGAAGTACCAGAGGTCGTTCGAGGTACGATCAGTTTATTCAGTACTCTTGTTTCTGCCTTGTTTGATTTGGGAGCTTCACACTCCTTTTTTACACCCGAATTATCCCATGCTCTGGGTCTGGATGCCGAGAGAATTTTTGTGCCTATAGTGTTGAGAACACCATTTGGGGCTCAGAATAGCGTATCTTACTTTTTACAGGGATGTAAAATGATGTTGGGACTGCATCAGTCTAGTGGAGACCTTCTTTCATTACAGATGCAGCAATACGATGTAATTCTAGGCATCGAATGGTTATTATCCATGCATAACATCATCGACTGCTATCAGAGAAGGATTGAATTCTAAAATAAGGATGGATGGTGTGTGGCTTTTGTTGGGGAGAGGATTTATCAGGTGGGGAGTCGACACGTGGAGCCACTCCTTTTTATACTGGACAGGGTGTTAGTGGAGTCGGCAGACACATGAATGATGGATGTCCCAGAGGTTGTAAGAGAATTCCCTAATGTCTTTCCCGATGAGGTTGTGACTCTACCCCCTCAACGTGACGTTGAGTTTGGGATAGACTTACATCCTAGTGACCACCTGATCTCAATGGATCCTTATTGGATGGAACCTTATAAGTTGTGGGAGTTGTGGATTCAGATTGACGATCTGATGGAGAAGAGATTTGTTCGACCCAGCGTGTCACCATGGGGTGCTCCAGTTTTGTTCGTAAAGAAGGTAGATGGTAGTCTATGACTGTGCATAGAATACCAGAGGTTGAATCAGGTGACGATCAAGAATCGTTACCCCCTCCCAAGGATAGAAGATCTTTTCAACTAGCTGAGGGGAGAAGGTTGGTTCTCTAAGATCAATCTGTGGTCTGGATACCACCAGCTGAGAGTGAAAGAAGGTGATATCCCGAAGATGGTTTTCAGGTACAGATATGGCCACTTTGAGTTCTTGGTCATGCCATTTGGCATTACAAATGCACCATCTATGTTCATGAACCTCATGAACTCTGTCTTCTAAGAGTTTATAGACTAGTTCGTTGTGGTTTTCATCGACGAAATCCTTATCTACTCAAGATCAGAGGAAGATCATGTTGAGCATCTTATGGAAGTTTTGGGAGTCCTTCAACACCACCATATTTATGGGAAACTATCTAAGTGAATGTTCTTAATGCGAGAAGTACATTTCCTTGTATACTTAGTGTCCCAGAAGGGAATAACAGTAGACTTGTCGAAGGTCGAGGCAGTCGTTTCATGGGAAGAACCCAAGAATGTGGCGGAAGTTTATAGTTTCCTGGGTTTGTCAGGCTATTAATGGAGGTTTGTGCCCGACTTATCTCGAGTTGCAGCTCCGTTTATAGCTTTTACTAGGAAGGACTAGGCCTTCGTGTGGAGCGACCAGTGCCAGATAGCTTTTGGCTACCTAAAGGAGAAGCTGGTTAGTGCTCCAGTACTCAGATTACCAGAGGAAGGGGTATTGTTTGAAGTGTTCTGTGATGCTTCTGGCCTTGGGTTAGGATGTGTGCTGATGCAGCAGTGAGGAGTGATCTCTTATGGGTCTAGGTAGTTACGTCCTCATAAACGTAACTATGCCACCCATGATCTAGAGCTTGCGGCCGTGGTGTTCGCATTGAAGTTGTGGCAGTATTATCTCATCAGAGAGCGCTTTGTGGTCTTCTTAGATCACAAGAGCTTGCATTATGTCTTTTCCCAGTGGGATTTGAACTTGCAGGAGTGGAGATGGGTTGAGTTCCTCCAAGACTATGACTTCAAGATCTCTTATACTAAGGGCAAGGGTAATGTTGTGGCTGATGCCCTGAGCAAGAAATCATAGAAGGAAGTAGTTCAAGAATCTGCAGATGCTTGGAGAGCGATGGAAGAGTTAGCAGCCTTGCATTTGGATGCAAGGGTGGAAGGTGGAAGAGGCTGTCTATTTCATATGAATATATTTTCCTCTTTAGTGGTGCAGGTGGAAGAGTCTAAATGGGGGGACTCAGAGGTGGAAGTGATGGGAGATCATGTTTATCAGGGAAATGCTCCTGGGGGATGGTCGGAGGATGGTCAGCATCAGATGCTTTTCCGTAGAAGGTTTTTTGTTCCGGAGATGATGTGTAAATGTGTTCTCCATGAGTTCCATGGATCAGCTTTAGCGGCACATCCTGGGGTCTCAAATATGCAACAAGGCCTGAGGGGATAGTTTTGGTGGCCTGGGGTAAAGTGGGCGGTGGAAGAGTTTGTGGCTAAGTGCCTAGTGTGTCAGCAAGTGAAGGATGAACACCGTTTTCCTGGAGGGTTGTTATAGTATTTAGATGTTCCTAAGTGGAAGTGGGATGACATATTGATGGACTTCGTCATAGGGATACCTAGGGATCAGGGAGGATATGATACCATCTGAGTAGTGGTGGATCTGTTGACAAAATCAGCACACTTCTTAGAGATTAAGGAGTCGAACCCGGTGAGCACCTTAGCCCAGAAGTATGTCGATGAGGTGGTGCGGTTGCATGGGATTCTGAGATCTATTGTCTCTGATCGAGACACGCGGTTTACCTCATGAGTCTGGAGGGGATTACATCATGACTTTGGCACCCAACTATGCCTTAGAACTGCTTTCCACCCTCAGATAGATGGGAAAACAGAATGAACGATCCAGATGTTGGAAGACATACTGCGGGCATGTGTTCTGGATTTTGGAGGATCATGGGTATGATAATTGCCTCTGGTGGAGTTTTCTTATAACAATAGCTTCCACTCCACTATTGGCATGACACCATTTGAGGCCTTGTATGGAAGGACATGTCGTTCACCCATTTGCTGGACAAAGATTGGGGAAGTAGTTGTTCTTGGGCCAGAAGTGGTGCACCACACCACTAAGAAGGGTCAGCTCATACGTGAGAGGATGAAGGAATCCCAGGAACGAAAGAAGTATTATGCTGATCATAGAAGGAGGCCCTTGTAGTTCGAGGTTGGAAATCATGTGTTCTTGAAGGTTTCCCTTCGACGTGGGCAGCGTAGGTTTGGGAAGGGGAGTAAGCTCTCCCCTAGGTTCATTGGTTCAAGGTTTTGGGACGAGTTGGTGAGGTGGCGTATTAGCTGGAGTTGACAACTTAGTTGGAGAAAGTTCACAATGTATTTCACATCTCCCAGCTTCGTCGATATCTACACGAAGACTCCCACACCATCAATTGGGGAGAGTTAGATATCAAAAACGATGCGACCTTCATAGAGAGACCGATCAAGATTGAGGATCTTAAAGAGAAAGTGCTTCGTTGATGAACCATCCTCTTGGTTAGTGTGTTATGGAGGCAGGGTGGCCTCGAGGAGAGCACTTGGGAGCGGGAGGACTAGTTACACATTCAGTACCCAGAGCTGTTTTGACTTCCTTGTTGTTGTTGTTGTTCTGAGTTTTGTTGAGATGTTTTTCCTTGTGCTTTAATATACGAAATGATTGTTTTGCTTATATATTAGATGATCTATTCCATATTATCTATGCTTCCTAATGTGTGATGATGGGAAAATCTGACTGCTAATCAGGACACATTAATGTGGATGCAATTAAACCCGTGCAGGTGAGTCAGTGCCGCCCAAAGCGGATAATATCCTGACATGTAGGAAGGGACTACCTAACTCAGGTGTTGGACAATGTGATTCTTGTACTTTTTGTGAATGTTTATGGTTGATAACTCTTAGGGGAGTATTCCTAGATGTAGGGGGGGTTTTGTTCTAGCTTTCGAACAAATCAGGTGTTTTCCCCCTAGAAGTATCTTTAGAGGGTGGTTGTTTGGACCCCACTTTTCTCCTTTCTGGTTTGTTCTTATATTCTCGAGGATGAGAATAGTTTTAGAAGTATCTGATATAATGGACCAGGTCTTTGGGGTCCATTAATTGGTGAAAATATAATGTTTGGGGTGTTCTGGGTGGTCTGGAAGGCCATCCCAACTTCTCGGTGAAGCTTAAGACTCCTAACGGTGGCCTCAGCCTACCGGTAGCCTCGGCCTACCGGTAGCTCAACCTACCGGTAGCTCCGCCTACCGGTAGCTCGGTCTACCGGTAGCTCGGCCTACCAGTAGATCGACCTACCAGTGGCCTCGTCCTACCGGTAGATCGGCCTACCGGTGGCCTCAGCCTACCGGTAGCTCGGCCTACCAGTGGCATCAGCCTACTCGTAGCTCGGCCTACTGGTAGCCTCGACCTACCGGTAGCTCAGCTTATCGGTGGCCTTGGTCTACCGGTAGCTCGGCCTACCAGTGGCCTCAGCCTATCGGTAGCTCGGCCTACCGGTAGCCTCAGCCTACTGGTTGCTCGGCCTACCGGTAACCTCAGCCAACCGGTAGCTTGGTCTACCAGTAGACCTAGCCTACCGGTGAACTCTCCACAAGTTTTCCAGTAGCACCTCCTTTTTGCGTGAATTGGTTTGTAAACCATGTTTTGACCCCTTCAAGCCTGTTTTAAATCCCATTAATGGTATTTAATTAAATTATTAGTGAGGTACCCTCCTTAAATGAAAAACCATGCGTTTTGGTCATGCCTTTAACCGCCTTTTCAGAAACGCCTCTACCGCATCCTATGAGGAGTCCTTCCTTGGTTAAGGAGGTGTGCATCGGTTTTAACTTCCCCGAAGGGCGGGGACCTTTTACGTTGGACGTGTGGGGTGGCCCAACCATGTGGTTAACCCATGATCCCGCTTCTTCCGAGGTTTCGAGTTTTTCTCCATATCTTAACCGTCCTGAGGATGCTTTATCTCAGCCTTTATAAACTAAAGGCTTCTCTTCTCCCTAGGTTTATTTTTCTCTATCACCCTGCGCTAGGAATACCCTTCCTTCAGATGAGTTTTACCCCGTGAAGTTTTCCTTGATCGCGTTCCGTGGAGTTCCTACTACTACTGATTTCCAGTTTCCACGCGAGGACTTAACGTCGATCCTTGATCAGGTAGGGATTTTTCTCCTTTGTCTCTCCTTTATGTGCATCATTCGAGGTGGTTATTATTTTTTCTCTGTGGAAAATTGATGAAACCAAACTTAATGAAGTTAATGAATGGACCTCTAAAGAAGGAAAGGGGGGGGGGTGTGATCGATGTTCTGCTGTACTCTTTTATGTTGATATGTGTTGTGAATTATATGAGCCTATGCTCACTGAAAATCATGGTCGTTGGTGATCTTTATCTGTGCACTAATGAACCTCGGTGCTCCTGGATGTTTAAATAAACGTTACATGGAATTGGTTAATTACGTATACTCGGCTAAATAAATTGAAAGCACCAGGATCGACCCTTTTCTGTGATAACTCCTGTTAAAGCCCTGTGGAATTGAAATCATGGAGTGTGTTAAATCTTTTAAATCTGAAAATACCTGAAAGGTCCTTCCTTGTGTTGGTGGTAGTGGTTTGGTTATTTTCTTTCATGGGATGTTTGTGGGTGACTTTATAGTTTTCTTGGACCTGGGCTTAGATTGATAGGGTGATATGGGTGGGGATGGGATCCCCTGTTGTTATACTTTCACTGGTTTTGAATCTAAGGCTGTATGGTTGCTCTGCTATGACACGAATTCAGGTGGAATCCTCTGTTGTTGAGAAACCATTGGATCTTGTATTTTGGGGACATGGGGCTGCGTCTTGGGGTTTCTTTTGTTTTTAGTAGTTCTAGGGATCTCACTTGATCCCTAGTTGTTGTGACTTTACAAGAGAACCTGGTGTGAATGATTAAATTACCTGATGTTTTTCCTTCCTAATTTATTATTTTTTCTTCTGTGATTGTGCCTGTCAGTTGCCCAGTAGTGGAGGGAATAACTCATACTGAACTGTTCTGAAATGATAACTTGAATAGGGAAACTGGGAACTGTTTGTTGTGTGCCTGTTTTCTGAGGCAGCAGTGCTTGGGAACCTTCTTGTATCTGTTGAGGAGCCATAGGTTGGGCTGTGTGTTGGTATATATATATGTAACTATATGTTTTGTGTTTAGTCGCACCCCACCCGCGTTGGGAACTTAGTGTCGGACACCCCATCTCATGGGGAATGGTGTTTTCCCCTAGTTACTATCATTCCTGCTCCCTCTTCCCTAGGATGTGATGGCTGGAGGTGACCTTACACTAAGGATCTTCGGGTAGGTTTCGTTTGGGGTGTTGTTAGACCAAGAATCTTTGGGTAGGTTTCTTTCCCAAGAATCTTTGGTATGAGGCCTAGGTGTTTTCGGGCAGGGGTTCTGGTTACAGTTTGTTTTTCCTAGGTGTCTTTGGGATGAGGCCCAGGTGTGTGTGGACAGGGATGGATAGTTGTGAGGCCCAGGTTTGTGCGATAAGGGATGTGTAGTGATGAGGCCTAGGTGTGTGCGGGTATGAAGAGTGTGGTAGCATCAGGACGTTTTCTATTAGGGACGAGTAGCTAGCTAGTGCGGGAAATAGTGGTGCGGGGTACCCAAATGCTTTGTTCTTTACTATTATCTTACTTCTTGTGTTATTTGGTGAGCATGGACGGTGAGGTGGGATGGATAGATTCCTTGATAAATGATGTTTCTTCTACTTCTCACAGGACTTTAGGACGTCTCCCCACTTGTGAACGAGAGCTTTAGGTTTTCTTACTGAGTATACTTTGTATGCTCACCCTACGTTTACTTTTAGGTTTCCAGGAGGGCTTCAGAGGCCGTGTGAGACCTTACTAGTCTGGACGTTGGAGTTGCTGTTGGTCGCTGTTGGATTCTGCTTAGCCTTTTTTCTTTACTGTTGGGTATTGTACTTTGGAGTCCTTGTACTTTGTTCAATTTTATTTTTAAAGCATGCATGTAGTCTAGTTTTTTTACCTTGATCTTTCTATACTTGGTGGTGTTTGGTGTTGACCTATTCTTTCTCCCAATCTTGGTTAACAAAAAAAAGGGTAATGACTCCCATTTTGTGAAAATGTTATACCCTTGGTGCTATTCACCACTCTGGGGCCTACTGGATGTAGGACTCAGGGGTCATTATCTCTCCTTCAACTTAAAGAATGAAGGGCTTGACAATCTACTGTCCCTTCCCTCCTTTCGGTGAAGGTGGGTCATGATATGGTGATAGTTGGAACATAGGTCTATCTAGGAGAACCAACTTTCCTCTTTAAGATGATTAACTAGGTCGTAAATACATGGAAAATGGTATTTATTCTTTATTATTACCTTATTCATTTTGCAGTAGTCGATACACAACTGGAGAAATCTATCAGGCATCTTCTCAAATAGAATTGGAGTGTCCCAAAGTGAGAGGATCAGGTGAATGAATCCTTTGAATTCCAAATCATCCAACAATACATTTAATTCCATAAATTTAGTGGGGGAAAATATGGTATGAGGGAAGATATACAGGCTGTGTCCCTAGTGTCAAATCAATGGTGAACTCCAAATCCCGTTCTGGAGGCAGAACTGATAAATTGTCTGGAAATACTACTGGAAACTCATCCACCATAGGAGGTAGTTCACTCTCAAAAACACTACCATCATCATCCTATAACATAAGAAATGAAATATGATAAACAATATTTCTCAGTTCTGGAAGTGGAGGCCCAACATGTCCTGACTGAGGATCCCATTCTCCTTAAAAACCCAGGGAGTTCCCATCAGGTGCCCCAAAACTCACCCACCATTGATAAAAATTGATGTGCGCCTAGAACCGCACCATACAATCCATACCGAGGATTACATAAAAGAATGTCCATTTCCAAATCCAAAAAGTCCCATTCTAGTTGGACCCCTAACACGGTGTGTGCATAGGATGGACACATGAAACCTTTATCTTTCTTCTTACCCAATGAAGTCACTAAATCCATCGCATAAGGAATAATCTCAGTTTGTAATTTCAAAATATCTACAAGACGGAAGAGATAAATGAAAAATAAGAACCATTATCAAATAGTTAAATAGTTATAGATGATGCAATAAAAACAGTACCTAAAACCGTCATAGGTCCTACATCAGATCCCACTAGTGATTGATCCACGACATAATAATGCCTCATCTTTACCGAAGACTGAGAACGACCACTAACCTATGGTTCTCTCCTGCAACAATTATGATTTGAAGAGGATCCATCCCTACTACCATGGACACTAGACTAAGAACTCTCTATCCTGGATGGATCTAACTGGTCTGACATCCCTTTGGTGGCTACTGATCCCACACCACTTTGGTAAGAACATGTGGCCCTTCAAAACTATTGAATGTTCCATATATGTACACAATTATGAAAATACCTGTATGGATTTGGAAATGTCAATAAAACATACCCTGGATTCCCACACTAATTACATAGAACTAATCTAGCATCTGAGGCCACAGACAAAGATGAATGGGAATTATGGCCTAAACTGCCACCTCCCTTCTTCTCTGTTTCATCCCTCTTCCAATTTTTCTCGGATGAACTACCACTACCCTAGAACACTATTGAGACTACTCAAGAGAAATTAGATTTTCCACCATGGTAGATCTCCACCATCAAAGAATTATCCACCACCTAAGCATTAGTCTTTAACTTAAACAAGAAAACTTGAGACTGAATGTCCAGTTTTAGACCCATCTCAAACTTTTGAACCTTCAACTACTCATTATAAAAAACCTAGGTTGAGAATCAAAATAACTCATATAAATGATCAAAATAATCTATTATGCTATGATCCCCCTGGTGGAGCTCCAAAAAACTCCTAGGTCTTGGAAAAGGCCAAGGTATTAGGGGAATATTGCTCATTTAATATGAAATTGAAGTCTTTCCAACCCATCTGTTCCCACCACCTCTGACTGGGACCTTCCAATAGGAACGAAGCATGCATCTCCCTGACCGCCTCAAGAGTGTCAAGAAAATCAAACATACTCTCTATCTTCTCATAAAAATACTACACATCTGAGGGTTCTATGATACCTTAGAATGAGGGAGGCTTGTTCTTGAGGAACTCTCGAGCTTAGTCTTTTCTAGGACTTGATTTGGATTCCTTGACTCGAGTAAGACCAGATCCTACTCCCTGACCTAGGGATTGGACATCTCGAACCACAACTTCTACTAATATCTGATCAATTGGTGAGAGAGAACTCTCTCCTAGATCTTCCCATGGTTGCACAAGGAGTCTTTGGGGATGCATGATGCTACAAAAACCAATAAACACAAGACAACATCAATACCATCATTAACACAACATTCTGAAAATTTTCATCAAACAAAAAATTTTTCTAATACTTATATAAAGTAAAAAAAACAATATCCATCACAATTACAAGTCAAAATTCTTTTAATCCACCCAATGTCTATATAAAGTTTGCTGCCTATACATATCACCTGGATGGGAAGTCAAACAAATTCCCAATATCCCATGGAAACCCAAGTCCTATCATGAGGTTTGTTGGCCAGAAACCCAACTGGAAACCAAGATATCAAGACCTGACAACCCTAGCTTCAGTCTATACAAACTCTTCCAAAATAACATGACCCAAGGAAAGGGTAAAAAACATGCCCTGATACTATTTTTTCATGAACCAAGACAGAGTTCCATCCAACCCAACATTCGACCCGATTCATGGAAAGGCCAAACGAGTATTCCTGATCCACATGGGCTAGAAACTAGTGCCTGGGTATCAACCATTCACATTTGGGAATGATTTCACCCATTATAAAAAACTATCAAATTCTAACAGTAAAACATCATGTCAATAGTAATATCCATAACCAAAAGAGATACAAAAATTAAAATTTAACATTTTACAACTTAAAGAAAAACAAAAATTCAAAAATATGAGAAGGTAAAATGAATAACCTAAAACTAAAAACCTCTATGCAACATGAGGTCCATCACCCTTAAGACACCTCCAACTCCACCAACAAGAAGGAACACTAGAAACCAGATCCTCCATCACCATGATAAAAATATCCTTTATCAGGTCAATCATAATAAGGTCTACATACACCAAATAAGTATTTTGGGTGTGAGCCAAAGCCTAGTAGGATTTCACCCAAAGTAGATTCAATGCTAAGAAATTATAAGACAAATAAAAATGAATTTTTTAAGAAAGAAATTAAGAACATTTCAAAGGAAATTTTAAAATGAAAACATTTAAATAAAAAAATTTCAAGGGAAATATGATTTGTATTTATAAACAAATCAAGGTCCACCATACACCAATGGTGATCACTACATCAAAAGAGAGCACTAATTCATGGGAAATACCTCTAGGTTCTAGCTATAGTGGGACACTAGGTAACTCACATCTTGATGAAAAATGGTATATAAACCACAACCCACAATATCCCTATGCACATTCCACTAGATAAGAGTCTACCCAAAATTATAGTGCTCTCCAATCACCATCATAGTTTAATTAGTGTTTTATCATCAATCCCACTAGGTGGAACTGGGCCTTAGCCTTTCCAATCCAACTAACACACTAGTCCTAGTCTTCCCACCTAGTACCTATGATTCATTTTTTTCTCAATTTACATTTCACATGTTATAAAAATCACCAATTTCACATACACACATCTCTCAAGATGAATACACATGATAATCCACCACTCTTCTTAAGATAACCCCTTTAAAATACAAACTCACACCAAAACCATTTAGAAATACCTTTTTCACCACTTTCACATTTTATCAAACACATTTTGAAATATTAACATAAAATCACACATGAAATCCAACTAAATTCATTTAAGAAAATAAATTTCAAATCCATACGCACCTCAAAACTCCCTGAAAACACATTTCTTATCACATACATATTCCATTTAACACATTTAATAAGAAAGATAATCATACTAAAATCATCTTATAATGTAAAAACATGGAATCACCTAACTCATTCTTGAAAACATTCGGAATCTAGTGGAAAACAACAACTACACCTCAAGATAACCTTATAAAGTAAATATTGAACCATAAAAATCATTATTGGACCCTAATAATCAAGATTAACCCCAAAAATAGGTCATAAAACCCTATGAAGAATCAAAATCATAAGGAAGGAGGAAGAGAAACCCTATATTTAGGAAGAAATCGATGGAAGATATACTTACTAGAGGTTTCTTGGAGATTTCCCCCTAAATAAACCACAAAAATAGAGATCCAAGGGAGCCAATGTAGGAAGGAGAGGTGAATAGGGATGAGAATCCCAAATGGGGGAGAGAGGGGTGGAAATGTAGTAAAAATTTAAAGGGGAGAAGGTAAAAAACTTATTTGTTCATAACCTGAACATGCCTCATGGTTAGATCGAATGGTTTTCGAAACCATGTGACAATTGTGTAGTCGCCACTATCCAAGAGGGAAAAGACGTACTGATATCACACATAGTTTTCTAAACCATGTGGAAACTGTGTAGTTTGCTACTGTCTAAGGGGAACCTGGCTGCATAGTTTCTTGGGGAATGGTGCACGGTTTCCCCTAACCATGCACCAACTTTGCGCCACCTACTATAAAGTTAAAAAATATCATTTTTCTCAAACAAATCATAGGAAAACCAAAGGACAAATATAAGATAAAAAATTAATAGTAAAATACCTCAAAATAAAATAACAGATGTGACAACCCAAATAATTTGTGACAACCCATCAGATCCATCAAGGTTTCTGGGCTTAAACCCACTAACGTAGGGCGAAAAGAGTGTTACACCTACCCATGGCCTATGTGAATGGGTATTTATGGTGGGAAAATTAAAATAGAGATATTATTGAGTATGTGTCTTGGTTCTTAGTATGTTAGAAATTTAAGTCTAAGAAGAAAAATTCTGATGGGATGTTACAACCATTACCCATTCCAAAATTTAAATGAGAAAATATCACCATGGATTTTGTCATCAAACTCCCCAAAATATCTAACAGTAAAAATTTTATATGGGTTATAGTCAATAGACTTAAAAAGTCAACACAATTAATTTATATAAGAGAATATTACTCTTTGGATCTACTCACTGGGATATACATTAAGTAATTTTAAAGGTTTCATAGAGTACCACATTCTATTGTATCTGATTGGGATCTGAGGTTTACCTCAAAGTTCTGGTGAAGCCTTCAGCAAGCTATTGATATATAGTTTAGTTTCATCACTATGTATCATCCTCAAATATATGGTCAGTCTGAGAGATCAATTTAAAACCTTGAGGATATGTTGAGATCTTGTTCTATTCATTTAAAAGGTGGTTAGGATCAACACTTTCCTTTGGTTGAGTTTTCATCTAAAAATAGAATTCACTCTAACACTAAAATGACTCCTTATGAATCCATCTATGGAAATAAGTATAAAACTATAATGTGATGTGATATTTTTGGAGAAATAATGCTATTGGTACTAGATCTAGTAGTATAAATTATATAGAAGGTTATAGTCATTCATCAATTCCCAAGGGTAGCACAAAGGTAACAAAAAAATTATACAGATAATCATCAACATGATTTGGAATTTGAAGTTGGTGAGAAGGTTTTAATATGAATTTATCCATGGAATAAGGTTATGATATTTGAAAATAAGGATAAAATAATCCTTGGGTTTATCAATCCATTTGAAATTCTTGATAGTATTGATGCTGTAGCTCATCATTTGGTGCTTCCACCGAACCTCTCTCAAGTTCACGATGTTCTCCATGTATCTCACCTAAGGAGGTACATACCTAATCCTTACATTATACTAATATAAAAATACATACCACTATATCCTGATCATTCCTATGAGGAACAACTAGTGGATATTCTAGATCATAAAGAGAATGTTCTACAAAACAAGACCACACACTTGGTTAAAATTTTGTGGTGAAACCACCAACTCAAGGAAGCTATGTGGGAACCTGAGGATGTAATGATGCAGAAGCATCCTCAATTTTTTTTTACCAAAGTGATGGAACTATTAGGGTGAAATTTATTTTAAGGGGGTATAATTTAACAAATTGATATTTTATGAAATATTTTTTTCAAATAAATCTTATTTTTTGATAGCTTTTGTTACATGTAATACCAATTTTTAATGAACTACAATATACTATTTATATTATTATTTAAACTTGACCATTATAACCTAGCTGTAAAAATTTGGGGTATTAATAGTAATTTTTTTAAAACTAAGTATAATGTTTTTATATAATGGAAAAACATTGATAAAAAAGTACTTGATTTTTAGTAAATCCTTTATATTCTTTGAAAATTCTTTATTCTCAAAAAATGTTTTTATTTATTTTTATAAAAAAGTAATTAAATTAATTTTTAAAACTTTTATAAAATTTAATCAAAAAAATTATCTTCATTTTTATAATTAACATGTAAAAATTATGTTAGTTTTAATTTTTTAGAATTTTCTGAAAAGATTAATTTTTCAGTAAATAGTTGAAAATACTGATTTTTATCAAAAAATGCCTTTTCATTTAAAGAATTTACAAAGTTACATATTATGTACAAATGTTTTAAAAGTTAAATAAGTTATATAATTTTATTATTAATCAAATTTATGTCATTGTAATCAAATTTATATTGAATCTTGATATTAAAACATTCTATATTTAAAAAACTTTTATCTTTGTAAAAGAATTTTTTCATCATGTATGTGGATTTAATTTTAAATTAAATGTTTCTACTTATATGAACAAAATTTGGAAAAATAAATTACATATTTTCAATCATAATAATTAATATTATTTAATAAGTTCAATTTTTTTCCAAAAATGAATAGTTAAAATAGTAAAAATTAATTACTGCATTTATGGTTATAACGAGTTTATTGGGGGGGTTAAACTAAAAGGATAAGGGTTAAAATGTACTAATAAATTTTCAAATTCCTATTGGTTGGAAATATATTGAATTTATCACACATAAGGTTATATAATTATCTATTTTACATTATTTTAGAATGTTTAAAACATGGGTATACCTTTTTCCTTTCAAAAATTCCAAGTACGTCCTTTTCCCCACTTATAAAAGGGCACCCCCTCTCATCTCCTCTTCACAATTAAAAAACCATTTGGTTCAGAAAATAACTAACCATATTAATTATTTACTTACATCAACACATCATATAAGCCTCATTTTTATTATGAAACACTTATAATGAGGCTTTTGGTGCTAACATAAGGAGGTTGTCCGAAGGAGAGGTATCGTTCTAAATAGAGCATTTTTCCAACTACTTAAAATATTTATAAAACATAATGATATAAAAAATAAGTATCAAAAATATAATTATATTTTATTATGTTAATGTAATTACCTACATATATCACCTCTTCCATTATTTGGGAAAAAAATCATCAAATGTGTGTACGACGGACTACCGCCTTGCGAACTGATGTCATTAGTTTTCCATCACCACCACTAAAGGATGAATATAATGATGGAATTAATGTTTATATATGATAATAATGACATAATTATGGTTATTTAATTATAATATCACATAAAACTTCTTACTTTACATTATATGGGAATATGATAACGTCACTCTTGTATATGGCAGACTACCACCTCGCGAAGGGATGTGATTCGTTTTTCACATACACTTTACATGGAAGGTAATAAAGAAAAATTTAACAAAAATATGTGATATATATAATATAATAATGACTATATAAGGAAGATATATTATTAAACTTCCTTTTATCCAATCCATTGAGAAAATGAAAACAATGTTCATGCTTATGTATGACCTATCGTCTCTATAAATAGTGTAATAAATTTTTATATCTCTATGTTTTATGGATAAATTTAAATATTTATATAATGAATATATAATATATTTATATCATGGTTAAAATTCTGGATATAATGTAACCATGATCAATGTACAAGGAATGAAGATACCGAATCAAAACATACATGTAAATTAAAGTAGTTATTACCTGAAATGTGATTTTAATAAGGAATTGTTAATAAATTAGTAATAAAAGTTTATAAGTAAATAATACATGGTATGCTATATATAATTATGTTTTTGGAGTATATTTATAATAAACCTATATTTATTATATAGTATTTTTGAGTGTTTATGAAGGAATTAGAGACTTAATGAAAGAGATTCCTAGTCTCTCTTTTATTTCTAGGAGACATATGCCATATTCACCACTCGTCTCTTTTGGGTGGAATATATACTTCCCATTTGACATTTTATATCATGAATATAATTATTTTAATTATATTTAAAGTTTAATTTGATGTTATTATTTAATAGGTATTATGATTTAAAAGCTTCCAAAGTTTCAAGGGGATTTTCATCTCACTTTTATTTCTGTGGGACACATTCTATATTCAAAACTTGTTTCCTTTATGTGGTGTATATTATTCCTAGGAATGTATTTTATTATGATTATTATTAAAATTATGTAGATTTAAATAACCATATATTTTTATTTCTTTCACAGGGGATACAATTAAAAATATACCAATTTGGAAAATGTTTTATTTAACGATCTCATTATTTATTGGGATTATTTATGATTAATTATACAATAATGAGATATTATGATATAACTCACAATAAAAACATTAATTTTATTTTAATATAGTTATTTCATGAAAATAAATGTTTTCCTTTCATTTTTCTTCCATTATGTTCTTAATATTTTAGAAAAATGCTTTTTAAGGAAAATCAATTTTATTTCACTCTTTGGTTGAAAATACCTTTTCTTCCATGTCTATGTTATATTAAAACGTTTTAAAGAATTTTTTTTTAACAATTATCCAAATATTGTTTAAATTCATTTCTAACCATGTTTTAATTTTTACCAAATGGTTTTAAATTAATATTTTTTTTATTTTCTAAATGAGTTACTTTTGACTTTTACCAAAAATATGAAAGGAATATTTTTTTAACATGTACAACATGAATGATATTTTTTAACATAATGACCACCTAATGGTTTAAATATTTATTTATAAGTTTTTAAATATATTTTCAAATAAAATATTTTCATTAATATTTAAATAATTTTTTGATTTTAAATAAGTGTTTTTAATGTGGAAATGTTATTTTCCTCAAGAAATGTTTTAAGTGATCTTTTAAAACCTTTTTCCATCTAAGATGACATATTTTTATGTTACATAAGTTTTACTAGTGATATTATCTAATAATACCATATTTATTATTTATTTGGACGGTTTATGATTATAATAAATAGAATTTTATGAATCCCATTCATTTTACACAAATTATGCTATGATGAATTAATGGGATGATTATAAAACCCATTTCCTTTATAAGGGTTATGATATGATGAAATGTTTTTGAAACCCATTTAATTTATATGGGTCATGATATGGTGAATGTTTTATGATAATATTGAACACAAATGTATAGATTATGTGATGGGTGGGGAATATATCTCCCTCCAATTAATCGGATAATGATTAATGTTATATGAGCTCAAAGGGTACACGAGAGGTTATACCAAGTCCAAAAGAGGGTAACAAGAGGTTTTCTCAATCCTAAAAGAGGGTACATGGGTGGTTATTCCATGCCCGATAGAGGGTAAATGGGAGTTTATACCAATTCCAATGAAAGTACATGAGTGGTTATCCCAAGCCTAACATGTTATAAATATCTTGGTAGGTAACCCTAACATAATATTTTCTATGCTTATATGTATTCCAAAAATCTATGTCTTATGATAATGTTATGATCTCATGTATCATTTATGTTAATACATTATTATTCATATCTTATAAACTTAAAATATTTATCCCATGAACCTTTTTTTTTATAATCTATGATATGTAGGGCATGGTTTTGGAATGTTATTATCACGTTATCATACCCTTATGCCCACATTATATTGATATCTACCTTGTTTAACCAAACTAATAATATGATCTCACCCTTTCTTATGTTTCATTTCCCTAAGTTTATAAGAAAGGTATTGTGTATGATATGTATAAGAAAGGTTCTAGTTATAAAGAACTTAGTGGGAGGTGACACAACTCACTTATGGACTAGTTGATTATATGTTAATGTTTCCAAAGTAAATAGAACTACATGATTCTATCATGTATTTTTATGTTATATAATGAATATTAATATATTAAGATGTAATATTTCTGTATAACAAGTATGGGAATTTTTAGAGTTAATACCCAATCCACCCCATTCAGGGTTGTTACCCTTAGGGGAATATATGATGCAACCCTATCTAGTTACTAGTATCTAGGATGGAATGAATTTATTAAGAAAACCACACTCTTTTCATTACCATAATATAGTATTTTATCATATAATCAGTATTATAATAAGGGTTATCACTAAATTTTTCACATCCTTGTTTCCAAAGGTGACTTAATCTTTCTTTGATACCAACTACATCGACCCATACTTTTTACACATAAATGATACATATTATTAGAAGAATATTCATTACATATCAATACGATATATACTAAAACCATAAAGTTTTAGTTTCTTTGGAAACTTTCATTCATAAACAAATGGAATATAAAATATATACACCATATCCCAATAAGTTCTTTATAATTAGGTCCTTTATTAGATATACCATAATTAAAGCCTTTATTCATAACCTAGGGAATGGAAACTTAATAAAAGGTTATATTAGATGCTCAGTAAGGGTAAACATAAGAGATATCAATCAATAATCACAAGAGAGAATAAGATAAGTATATGGGTACGAGAGATAGATAAAAAACTACAATAATCATACCTAATCAGTTAGAGATCTTTAATCATGAATCATGGAATATGTTTTTTTAATAAGAAGAAATATGATATAAGATTAAGAAATCATAAATAATCAATAATGAGTTATGAGAACATAACATAAGCATAATATAGAAGTTTTTAGAATTCACATAAGTATATAAAATCACTTACCTATTCAAGTTTCACTCCCATTACTATCATTGTAGACAAAGACTCATAATGGAAATTCCTACTCAGCCATTTACATCAATTTATTAGGAGAAAATTCCATCCAATTAACTCTTCCATCTCTTAGGAGTTTATTAAATTTTTTATCTTAGGATCTTATTTACTCCATCACATCTTAAGAGTTTCTCAACTTTTTCATCATTACCCAATTAATTTTAGTGCTATAACAGAACCACCCATTCTTGGTTTATAACAAAACCACCCATAATATGATCATAGTCCTTTCATATGTATTCCATAAGATCATGAAAACATTTATCATTACATCAAGGCTTAAGTCATGGAAAGAAAAAACATTTCATTAAAATTTTACCCTAATAATCATAAACCATAAAGATAAAAAATAAAGATAGTAACATTTGATTATATCCCTATTAAATCATAATAATCATAAAAGGATGTAGTTATATATGATAAATACCTTTAAATGATCACTAAAACATTTCTTTATAAAAATACCCTTTTTATTTTAAAATCACTTATTTAAAATATCAAAATTTCCAAAATATTAAGGGAAAAAATTATTTTAAAATAACCATGGAAATTTATTAAGTAATATTTATATAAAATATTATTCACGATTGTGGGAAAATACATTCATGCATTGTACAATAAAACACAAATTCCTTTCATATTTTTGGTAAAAAGTTAAAATCTCCTCATTCAAAAAATGACATGAAGATCCATTTTAAAATTTTTTATAAATAATAAAACATGGGTAAAATGAATTTAATAAATATTTTTATAATATTAAAAAAATTATTGAAAACATTTTTAATGAAAATATAGACATAGAAGAAAATAACCCCAACCTAAGAGAGAAACTATGTTGGTTTTCCTTAAAAAAATTCTTTCAGTCTCTTGAGCACTTAATGAGAGTAAAATGAAAGTAAACAAATAAATATCCAAAAATAACCATATAATAAAAAAATAACATTTTAGAGAGATATATTATATAATTTCATCATTATAAAATTTAATTATAAACAATCCTTGTAAAAATGAGGTTGTAACATAAAACCCTTACTATTTGGTAACTTTTGATTCATAACCCCCATGAAATAAATAACATCAAATAAAAATCTAAATATCATGAACATAAGGATATTAATGATACAAAATATTAAAGGTAAAATAGATACACCTCATAAAATAATATAGGTGTATAACGTAACATATGTACCAAAAAAGATAATTTGATATGGTAAACCCACACCACTTTGTTAAATTTTGAATCAAAACCCCCATAGATGAAATAATTTGAATTTTATCTTTAAATTAAATGAATTATAAAGTATCCATGATATAAAATTTTAAAATGGTCAGTATATACACCTCATAAACATAAATAGGTGCATGTCATCAAACATTTTTCAATGAAATGAAGTTGTGACGAAGAACCCTTACATCTTAAGTAATTTTGAATTAAAAGTCATTAAAATATTTGAAAATCATATGTTTCTATAATTAAATTACATTAAATCATGTATTATTCTAAAAAATAATTCCTAGGATTTATATACAATATATAAATAAAAAATTTGTTCATAACATTAAAATATGCCTCAATGAAGAGAAATTGAGACAAAACCCTTACCTTATGTTCGATTTGGTTCATAAGTGCTGTAAAATCCTGAATAATAAATTTAGATTTATTATAATTATATAAAATAATAATAATAATAATTATAATATCATATATGATCCACTTATAACCTTTCAACACCTGTTTATTAACAATTCTCTATTAAAGTCTCTATTTCAGGTGTTAACTGCTTCATTTTTCATGTATGTTTTTTTGAAAGTTAAGGTATTTGAACATTTATATTGGATAATACATATCCAAAAAGTTAATAATGATATAAATAAAATATATATTCATCATATAAATATTTATAATCATTCATATTATGTGGTGATGAAAAATGAATTACATCACTTCATAGAGACGGTAATCCATATGTACACACGTGTGATGTTTCCAATTTTCGATGGATGAAATGTAAGAAATGAAAATTATAATTCACATTTGAAAAATTATCATTACTTCATAAATATCATATATTTTCATTAAATCTATCCTTGTTACTATCTAGGTAAAGAAGAAATGATAAACAAATCACATCACTTTGTGGAGGTGGTAGTCGACATGTATGCACGATCGATGTTATCTTTTACTAATGGACCAAAAAGTAAGAAGGTAGATAATATATTATAATTAAATAAGTATAATTATGTTATAAAAATCATATATAAACATTAAATCCATTATTATGATAACCCATAAAATATGATGATGGAAAATGAATCGCATCGTTACATGGAGGTGGTAGTCCACACATACGCACGAGCGATACTTTTATTTCCCATTTGATAGAGAAGGGATGGAAAATGGTTTATCCATAATCATAATAACATATAAGTATATTTATGATACTTTATTTCTCATTTTTTATCAATATAATAGTCTTAGAAAAGGTGTAAGAAAAAATAAAATTGAAAGATCTTGGCTAATATTTATACCTCTTATTTGAGAGTCCTCCTTTGGATTACACCTTAAGCCTTGAAAGATTGATCTTAGAAGAATTCCAGAAGCTCTAGGATGAAGGGAATTATTATTGGAAGGGTTTTTAGTGGGGATTTGATGAGATATAAGTCTCAATTTATGTGAATAAGAGAGGATAAGAGGGGATGTATACACATGGAAAGACTTAAATGATTTCAATGATATAAGGTCACTATCATGGGAAAGTTGCTCCAAAATTTCAAATATTAAAAGTTAGGATAATAAAATGTTTAAAATATTTCAAAAAATAATAATTATAAATTTTATATTGGAAATAATACCTTTTTCTCTTAGTTTAACCCCTGATAAACCCATTTTAACCTTGGCCATGATAATAAAATTTTACTATTTTTACTATTAACTATGATCAAAAAATAATTTGAACCTATTAAATTATATTAATTATGATTATTAAAAATATTTAATCCAATTTACCAGATTAAATTTCTTTAATTTGTGGAATTCAATTTTAAATAATCATGTAAACCGCAATGAAACCCATTTTAGAAAAATGCATTTTTAAGCATAAAACATAATTTACTTTCATTCCTTTCCCTATAAAAACCATAAAATAAAAGTTATATAAATGAATGAATATATAATATATAAATTTCATTAAAACCATTAATAAATAGGTATTAATTTTATTTTTTATGATAAAAACTGATTATGCGCATAAAAATAGTTTTTAGAAAAAATATGTTTTTAAGCCCAAAAACTAACTTATAAAAAAATATCGTATAATAATAATTAATATATAGTTAATTAGATTAATTATAATTTAATGAGACTTATGTTACTTCAAGATAAAATTAAAAACATAATAAAATTTTTAATTGAAAATAAATTACATATTTTACAAAAAATATATATTTTTCATTATTCACTGAGAAATAAATATTATAGTAAAAAATACTAAAAATTATCCTTGAGATAATATTGAAATAGTGATATAAAAAATGATATTAATTTATTCAAATAAAATCTCTATAAATATTAGAAATTAATTATAATGTTTTCAAAATGAAATAAATATCCATTTGTAAAGAAACCATATTTTTGAAGCATAAAATGGATTTATTAAAAATTTAGTGCTTATTTATTATGAGTTAATAAGTACATTTATATTTTTTGAAACCATTATACCTAAATTTTCATAATGTGGTTATTAATATTCATTCCTATCAATTTTTATGACTAGATTATAATGTTTTATTATATCACACTTCATATAGACTCGGGGTTGTGTGTAAGGCTAACTATCAAATACATAAAAAATATTAAAATAAGTACACACACACACACACATGTATATATATTCTAAAATCTCTGTTGGCACCGAATTTTGGTTAAGGCCAGAAATTGACTTTTTTGAAGAAAAAAAGGCATATTTTAAATCAGCGAACAATCTCTAGACACCCAAGGGAGGTATGTGCAATATTGGAGGTAAGCGTGCAAGATTGGAAAATGTGATCAAGATCTTGCATGCCTAATGCTATGTCAAAACAATTCTTCTACATTAATCTTTCGAGAAACAACCAAGTCAGAGGTGCTAAAGAAGATTGGATGGTGTGCAAGAAGAGGGGACATGCACAAAGTCTTCCTTGCCCAATGAAACATCAAAAGACACTTGTGTGCTGCCACATAAGTTTTCTTCTATAAATAGAAACACCCCCCTCATTTAGGGGATTGTTATGGAAGATGAACTGCCACTCCTCTATGTGAAAGATGACCCTTCCATGAATGCATGAAAGACATGGCCTTAAGGTACTGGATCTTGCATGACAGGTCTCCCAGGGGTCCTCCTTCGGGTGGTAACACTAAGGATTTACCCTCTACCATTTCCTTTTACTCCAAGAAAATTGCACGCAAGTTTTCCCTTCTGTCATGCCAATCTTGCATGAAGTGTTACCAATTGCACGCAACCACTCAATTTGTGTACAACCATCCAATTTTACGTGCATACCCTCATGTTGCGTGAAATCCTTCAATATTTTTTATGCCCCTTTTTTATGTGCTCTATATTCCATCCTTATCATAAGGCACTATTTCCAATACCCTATTATGCACAACACCCCTATCTTGCATATACTTCCCCCGTGTGGCCCTCCAGGCTTGTAAAAAGTGATTTCAAAGTTCCCTGAGGAGTGCTTCATGTGGCGTTGCCCTACCTTTTACATCTTCTCATAGCCATGCTAATGTATTTTACCCCTTCACATAGCCACACTAATGTAGACCCCTCAATGGATCACTCCACAACCCTGTTGATCAATGGAATTGCTGGTGCCTTCCCTTCACCAAGGGTTAAAGTGCGCCAGTTATGTAAGTCCTATGGGTGAGGAGTGAATCCTCACATTCTAAGATGTAGGACATTAAAATACAAAGCATCCATACCCTCAACACATGATGTTAAACTGTGATCACCACATGAGTGACAATCCCATGAGGACCGTGATGGGGTAGTGAACCAGCACCCTCTCACTTTTACTCTCCCGTTGTGCTTTGTCGCCATGTGCGCCTAGGGTATCCATTACATAAGCCTCAAAAATTCTTGATATGGTGATCCTTGTATGGTGTCCATATCCTTTTCATACATCTAGAACCCTACTCGGGCTTCCCTCCTAAATTAAGTCCCAATATTTTTTCTTTGGGCCACTAACTACACATAATCCCCACACCGTTCCTTATAGATTCACCTTGTGTGATGAAATCATCAAGTCTTTTTTTGCCTCTTGTTTCTCACATAGAGCAGGACTCACATGGTTTTAGAGTAAGAATTGACCATGACATCCTCTTTGGGCCTCTAACTATGTGTAAGCCCCAAGACCCCCTCTACCGAACTACGTGGACTTTGATCCTTACCCCTTTTCAAGAAAGGCACGTAAGAAACCTCTTTGAGGTTCACACCCATCACCCATTAGTCCCGACCACTTCACATCGGTCCACCCTCATCCCGCATGATGTTAAACTATATGATTTCGAACTATGTTTATTTTGATCCCTATCTCCTAGACATGGTATATAGGAAGCATCATGGAGGTTCAACCCCAAAGACTGATAAACTTCGGTGTCCCCTTTATTGGGATCTACATCCTTGGTCTACCCATTAGAAGTGTTAGAATAGTTCTCAGGAAGCTCACCATGTGTAATCCCCACACTCAATCCATGCTCCTCCAACCAAGAGTGTCCCTCTTACAATGGGACTCTAACAATGCATAATCCCCAACATGTCTCCAAGTTATTGCCCTTTTTGTACACCCTGATTCTATACCCCAACCCTAAACTACATGGACTTTGATATTTTCCCTTTTTAAATAAGGTATGTAGGAAGCCTACCTGAGGTTCAAGCCCATCTTCCATGTCCCATATTGGTCTCTCTCCCTTGAGCCTTTGTGTTTCGGGAATATCATTCCCATCTCGAAGGTTCCACTTCCTTCGGGTCCCATCCATGCATCCATTCTCATGTGCCACCTTGTCAGGTGACTCATCCCCCATTCCAGAACTACATGGAATTTTATTCCCTACCATGGGGATACGTAGAAAAAATACCTGAGGTTAAATCCCAACACCTTCATCTTCATGTCGGCCCCCATATCCATTAATTATATTCCATGACACTTCATCCATATCCATTTTGATTTTACCGAGGCCTCCACATATAGGTGAAATCATGCCATCCATATAGGTATCTAAACATGTGTAAGACCCATTTTCACAATCGATATTTTTATAACTTGGTCCGCTAACCATGCATAAGCCCCAACACACTTCTGGGATGTACCTTCATAGTGTGACATATTCCCTTTATAGGACATTCCACCCTAGGTATTCTCTTTTTGGGGTGTTCTGACCTATCCATCTGTTAAAATTTATAGATGCTCCTTACTTAGGATGTATCCATATGATCCACTCTCATTAGTGTTTTGATCAATCTGATTCATCTCTTCTAGATGCTAAAATCATGGAATACCCCATGTTAAACATGTGAAGTTAAGAAAAACCTCATAGACATGACACTGGAATAAGATTCCCCACATTCAACATGGGATGACTTGGGTTTCAATTCCCTCGAGAAGACCTATCATAAGGGGAATGAATTTAGGTGTACCTATGTTTTAGCATCCAGGAATGTCAATGATGCCCAACGTGACGACACCCTTGACTGAAGGTTTCTTCCCTAATTTTACCCCATAGAATTTCCTAAAAAAAGCAGTGTAATTAACTCACTCCCACAAAGATATGGCACCAGGAATATTTTCATGAGCAACATCTTAATCTTTAAGGGAGACCCATACTAAGAAATTTTTTGGGGAGAAATCCCCAGAAGGAGAGGCTGATATCCCATCATCCTATTTTGATCAAGGAGCAAACATCTATGAAGAATTTATGAATACCACCAGCCTTTGGAAAGTGGGAATGCGGGGAAGATAGATGCGTATCCCCACATACGGATGCACACCCCAGTGAAAGCATCAGAAACAAAAATGGTTAACCCGACGTGAAATTATTCTCCTAAATATGGGGATTAGTAGTGTTCAGGGCATCAATAAATAAGCATGTCACTGGATCCAGTTATCTAGCGCTAGGTCCCACCAAGAAAATTGTGGTCCTGGTGTGAAACTCACCAAGATTTGGGGCAATTAATCATTGGGATTCCCGGTCTGTGATGTTGTTAGCATGGATCTTTCTATCTGGCCAAGGAAGACTGAATGATGTTGGGGGCACTATACATTTATTTCCTACTATCTGTTCTAATGGATGAATCTTACTACTTTGTAGAACCCAATCTATAGCTATAGGAAACCGATCACCCCCACCCATAGATGTAGGGATAGGGGTAATGAAAATGTGGCAATCCCACATGGGTTAAAATCTTCTATGAAGACTCCCATAACCACATCTACTGGGTTCCCACACCCCATCTCACCCTTAGAATTTATTCAAAGTGGGTGATTGAAAATATTCTCTGTTGATACAAATAGGAGGGGGTCATCCTGATCGGGGACATGGATCACCAAGATTTAGAGGCTCCTGTGCCTCATCATTACTCCCCCCAAGGGCCATGCAGGGAGATGATTCTACCCACTACAATCTACAATAGATTCAAAAGCCTCTCCCCAGAGTGTTCTAATGACTCAATCCCTTACACTGATGAAGTAAGGTATGTCCAAGTCCCCCCAGAGGTAAATTCAGCCCAAGAGCCACCAAGGAGGGCTCTCACCAGGCCATGTCAAATTCTCCATCTAGTATTACAGGCTGAAGAGTAGGTGGTTCACATCCCCACACAGTCGTATCTAGTTCTGATTACTTGACATTAAGGCCAGGTACAAACTTAGGAGGATATCCTCCAGGAGGCATCATCTTCCATGGCTCTAGTGGCCCAATCCACCACTAGCGCATGCCATTGGCCCCTGTTGTTGTTATGGAGCAAGGGAAATTCCCTATTCCAGAGTAGGGGAACTTCCATGCCTGGTTTGGAGTGAGGAACCAACCACCCCACAAATATGTTGAGTTGAATCTGGTCACCAGTGTATGTGGAATCTATCACGGGCTAACACGTGATGATGACATTCAGTACGAAGGTCCCCCCTGTACCATCGTTAGAAAAAGTAAAGGTCCTCCCCATCTTGTTGACTCTCAACATGAGGGTCCTCCTTATGCCCTTGGTCTCAGGTATGGAAATTTCCCTTTCCTAATAGATTATCAATGCGAGGAACCTTCTTTCCCTATCACTTACCAGTATGGAGGTCCTCCCCATGTTCTCACCGGCTCCAGCGAAGGACCTCCCACTCCATCGACGATCATCACAAAGGTATTTCCCATATCCAGTATGGTCAGTGTAATACCCCGACCCTAGTTACCCATATTCGGTGAATTATTACATAACATTGGCATGATCACAAAAGATCAAGTCTCGAAATACCGATTAGTTTAGTAGCTTTGAAAATACTAGATACATTCATAAGTTTTACATTACATTATAAAATGAAAACTACAACAACATAGTCTCCATAGGCCATAATCATATCCCTTATACAATCCCTGCAGGTTAGTCATAATATACTTCTTCACATCCTAGGAAAAATAAAATATACAAATGGGTGATCTCAAATGCCTAATAAGGATAACAATATAGCAGAAACTTTCATAAATAAGCATAAACATTTAAGGCAATGTACGACTAAAACAAAATCCTTTTAAACTTGAACTTCTGAATAATATGTCAAAGATAAAATCAAAAAATTCCATTTACTTATTCACATGGATATTCTACTAGTCGAATAATCACATGCAATATCAATAGCCACTTTCATAATGATGGAATTCACAATTCTAGACTTCATAACCACATAGTCAAGGACTTGTGACAAGACTACAAATAAGATTTTTTCAAGGCCTTGTGCCAAGAAACTAGTTTTTTCTAATGATACCTATTGATGCATCAAGGAGATATAGTGGGCTCCACCCATCACTTGCTAAGTCAAATGCATTCCTCATATGAAAAGGTTTAAACATAACATAAACATTCGTATTAAAACTAGCATAAGAAATGTAAATACTTTATACATAAACCATGAATGGTGTAAAAATAACACATCCACAGTCAAACATATCACAAAACCTTAAATACAATATGGATTTTTGTATCATAGTAAATAAACTTCAAATAATCTTAAAATCCATCAAAGGATGTTGACATAGATGAAATCAAAACTTTTTTTAGAGAAATATCTCTTTAAATTCTGAAATAATTTAAAAGTCATATAATTATAAAAGGAAACATTTATTTTGAAAATATTCTTATAATCTTGTAAGTTTATCTTTGACAATGTTATAATTGCGGAAAATAGCCTCACCATCCATATAAGTTAAAAAAAACATTCTTACCTTAACTTTGTCAAAAAGGTCCTAAAGTACCTTATTTGGAAAATGACAGAAAGATTACTTTAAAAACATATAAGGTCAAATAAGGGTATAAATTACTTTAACCCATTGTCTAGTAAATATTAAAAATGTTTTGAAATACATTTTTTAAGAAAACACAGATGTGGATGATAAAGAGGTCCCAGTAGATACTTACGTAAAAGCAACCTCGGATAATAAAGAGATTGTGAAATTAACCCTTAAATTGTACTTTTCCTTGGTCGAGGGTATGTTAACCTCTTATATAATAGTTAAATCATTGTTATTAAATTATACAAGAACTATATACATAAATATGATATCATATATGATCTTCTAATATTGCTTTTTTAGTGATATTTCAATAGTATCATCGTTTCGGGCGTTAACTGATTCGTTTTCATTTATATGATTAGTTATGTAAGTAATGTTTTTTATGGATAGGATTTATATTATTCATATTAAAAATTATATTAAGTCTTTAAAAATTATTTTTAATCATCAAATGAAAATTAGTCTTGAATGGATACGATGGGGAATGAATATCATCACGTTCGTGGAGACGGTAATCCGTACATACGTACGAGCGACAATATCATTATTTTGATATTAAAATCATATATAATTAGATGGTATATCATATAAATAGAATAATTATCATTTTATATTTATTATTTACATCATTTATACTCATTATTATACCCATCCAAATGATTAATTATTTGAATAACAAACTACACCACGACGTGGAGACGGTAATCCGTACATATGCACGCATGGTGACTTTGTCATTTATAGGATGGATAGAATAATGAATATGGTTGTACCATTTTTATAATAACATTAAAATATATAGAATATACCAGAGGTATTATTTTTAGAATGGAAACAATAAAGAAAGAGGAAGTGGAAGAAGAAAAGAACTTGAAAGAGGTGATGAAATATCTACCTCTTCTTTGGGTTCTTACTTTTGATTTGATCAAAAAGGCTCCTTAGGTTGGATTTATGAATAAAGTAAGGCCTCTATGATTAAGGGAGGAAAGTTGGGAGAATATTTGGGTAGGGATTGGCCGAGAAAAATGGCTTTGAAGGTGTGAATTTTAGATAAGGGGAAGTTCCCTTTTATAAGTGGGGTGAGGGGAACCTTAGGAAAGTATTGAAATATTATTTTATAATAAAATAATTTTAGGTTTCTAATAGCTCAAAAACAAATTATTTAAATTATAAGGTGGGTATGGGTCAAACAACACTCAACCAAGAGGTTTTAGATAGGTTTGGGTCACTATATTAACCTTATCTTTTAGATTTAACTCTTAGTTAAATAGTTTGACATTTACCATGTTTCTTTGTATTTTTATATTATATGGTTAATAAGCTTACTATAAACTTCCAAGAGAACCTAAAGTGGTTCATTAATGACATATATAATATTATTTAATCCATTTTTCTGAACATTATATTATTAGGAATAAAATATCACTTAATAATATAATATTTGTTTTAAAAACTCTTTTATGTCAATTTTGACACTATTTGGTATTTTGTTTTTTTTAAATTCATAACAACATTATTACTTCAAAAAAAAATTCATTTAATCAACACTAAAATGTCATATTAACCTATAAAATTAGTGTAATTCATTAAAAGTCTCAAATTAGATTTATTTGGATATTTATAATATCAATTATTTTAATCTTTCATTAATAAGGTAATTACTGCATCATCATTGTTTCACAAATAAATTTAAATATTTAATGTCTAAAAATTATAAATAAAATACCATTATGTAGGAAATATTTTTATCTTTATAATTAATATTTATAGTTGAATTTATCTTATGTATAACCCTATATTATAAATGGTTTAGTTATTAAACTTTGATTTTAACTCTTTTAACTATTTGATAAATAAAATAATAATAAATGTCCTAATCTAATTGAAGTGGACCAAATAGGTTCATATTTTATTCCTAAGTTTTTTTGGTCGAATTATACTTATAAAATAGAATTAGGACATGTGTTAGGGTAATAATAATATCATATTTATCATTAATTACCCTATTTACTTGTAACTGCGATAAATAAAAGTAAAAAGTTACTATTAACCAAAAATTATTTTTGTTGACCTCACCTGTTTTGATAATCCTAATTATGCTTTTATATACTTTGATAGTCTCAATATAATGTTTTTCTATATATTAATTCTTTCAATCTGTGATCAAGATGATAATAATATTAAAACAATCCCTGAGATATGTTAATCCATGTCTATCTATGTTTATATGAGTTCTGAAGTTCTTCTAACCCATTCGGATATGTTTTGCATAAAACAGACAAGTATTAAGTCAATGATCTGGGTATAACTATTGATAAAGAGCTACCGCTACTCAGTCTACCGATAGAACTAGTCTACCGATAGACAGAGTCACCGATACTCAAAGCCACCGATATGTATAGAGCTACCGATATGAGGAAGTCTACTGATAGAACCAGTCTACCGAGCTACCGACTGACAAACAGACCAGAGCTACCGACAGACAAGAGTTACCGATAGATAGAAGTCTACCGATAGAGCCAGTTCATGGATAATTACTGATAGAGTAAGTTTACCGATACAAGTACAGTCACCGATACATCGAGCAACCTATGGAACGAAGTCACTGGTATATAGAGAAACCGATGCAAGATCAAAGAGATACCGATGGAAGGACCTGCTACATAAAGTCCACCATACACATTTACCAACACGAGCTACTAATTGACCAAATAGTCAAACTCTATACTCTCAATAATATTTATTTATTAAGATAACGGTTATATGGGATGTTTTTAATGTAGTTAATGTTATTTAATGATCTCTGTTGCCTTGTCAGGGAACCGTACCTAGTACCCATGAAAAAGGTAATCATTCCCATTTGTTGGAGCTGAAAGCTATAAAAGGGAAGATAAATACCTAGCTGAAGATGATGATGAAAATAATGAGAAGTAGAGAACACTAGGTGTGCATACGACAAGCATCAAGAAACTAAGAAGGCACACAGGTGAAAAAGAAAAGGGCTGAACATAATTCAAACGTGGTGTATTTGTGAAAGGCTAAATCCATACTTTAAGAAAACTGGACATACACGAAGCTACTCATTTTCCAGGAGAACATAAGATGTATCTTGAGTGGAGAACTACCAAGAACACTTCATGCACTCAAGCTGACAATCTTGACCAAGAACCAAATAAGAAAACGACACTCTGTTTTCTGAGCAGAAACCAGAGAAGGACTCAAAAGTTTTTCTGATCAACCAAACAAGTCCAGAGCTGTACTGCCTATCACTAAAGCTTTTCTAAACTCTTTCTCACTTCCTTTAGTGATTCTATCTTTACATTTTGAGCAATGTGTGTACCCTTTTTATTTAACACACACACTTTCTCTTAAAATAAACTGGAGGATTCTTAAATCCTCATTGAAACTTCATAACCCTTTATTTCCCATTGTGGATAGTGGTAGAGGTCGAGTTAGACCTGGACAACCTGTGTGCTATTGTTTTTGTTTCCCACGTAGAACTGTGGTAGAGGTCTTTGGACCTGGACAGTAGTGTACTGTTTTTTACCCCCGATCTAGGGTGTGGATCAATTTATATAAATTGTTGAGAGGAATAAGTCTCGTCTTGAGACTGAACCTCTTGGTTAACTCTACTATGTTTTTTAGTTTAAGTCATAAGCATACTATATATATTTATTTCATAATCTGCTACCTGTTACTTTGAAATAAAAAACTATTTTAAAGCTACTTTGATAGTTAAATTAGAAAGTGTTTATACTTATTGTAAGCTAGTAAGTTAGTTTAAAAAGTTAATTTAATCTTTAGATTAAGTCAACTGAGACCTAATCAATCTTTGAGAAACTAATTGAACATTTACACTCTGTATAGATTCACTACAGTTTAACTTTGTTTTTAAATTGGGGGATTTTAAGAGAAATATTTTTAACAGAAATTTTTATTAGAACTCAATTCACCCCCCTCTTGAGTATCTACTCCGACCAACATTTGGTATCAGAGGTTGTTTTTTGTTAAAGGGTATTTGACATACTCTGTTTTTCAACTGTGATTTTAGTTACATCTTTAAAGATCTTAAATTTCTGTTAGTTCTAAATTTTATCTCTTTAAAACTATTCTCTAAAATATATTTGTGGATAATATACTAGAGGGATCTGCAACTAACAGACCACCTTTATTTAATGGTACAAACTATTCCCAGTGGAAACTTAAAATGAAAATTCATTTGGAAAGTATGGGTTTTGATATTTGGACTGCTATAGAGTCTCAATATAAAATTACAGAAAGTGAAAGAACAATGTGGGATGAACCTACAAAGACTACTTACAATAATAATTGTAAAGCTATGAATGCCCTGTACTGTGCTTTAGGAGATGAAGAGTTTAATAGAATATCTACTTTCAAAAATGCTTATGAAATATGGGATACTTTGGGTGTTTCTCATGAAGGAACAACCAATGTTAAAGAAATGAGATTGAATACTTATACTATTAAATATGATAATTTTAAAATGAAAACTAATAAACCTAATTCTGATATGTATCTCAGGTTTAATGAGATAGTCAATACAATGAGTTCACTTGGAAAAGTTGTTCCAGCTAAGGAACAAATTATGAGAATCCTGAGATGTCTGCCAGAACGATGGAGAGGCACTTCTGTTTCAATCAGAGAGTTATGTGACATTAGAGCACTGCCTGTAAAAGAGTTTATTGGAAAATTAATGATGTATGAAGAAGAACATAAGATAAATAAAGAGGAGGATGATGAACCTAAAAGAAAATCTGTATCTTTCAAGTCTACAGCTTCTAAGAGCAAAGACAAGGAGATAATGCAAGTACCTACTGAAAGTTCAACCAGTGAAGATTCTGATTCATACAGTGATGCTGAAATGGCTCAGATAGCTAGAAGTTTTAATAAGTTCTATAGGAAAAATAAATTCTTTAGAAAATCTAACTACAAGGGAAATTATGACAATAAGGGACATTGTAAGGAATGGAAAAAACCAGATAAAGGTGATGAAGTTGTTTGCTACGAGTGTAAAAGGAAAGGACACATGAAGGATGATTGTCCAAAATTAATATTCAAAAAGAAATATGATTATAAGGACAAGAAGTACAAGAAAGATATGAAAGATACTTGGAGTGCTTCAGAGGATATCACAAGTGAATCTGAAGTTTCTGATTCTGAGAAGAATCGTGCCGACATGTGTTTCATGACAAACACATCTGAGGTAACTTTAGATACTCATGTTTTGAATTCCTATTATTCTGGAGATAATACAAAATCTGATTCTGATTCTTAAAATATGTCTAATGCTGACTTGTTTGAATACTGCAATATACTGGAAGAGACATGCAATGAACTTAAAGACAAATATAATTCATTAAAGAAACAGCATACTCTCACTGTCACTGCTAAATATGCTTTTGATATGGAAAAGTAAAAGAATGCTCAATTGTTAAAGGAAAATACAAAACTGAAAATGTATAATGAGAAACTTAGAAAGGACTTAGAAAAGTTCACAAATAGAAAATATACACGTACACAAATGTTAGGAAAGCATGTTTCACCTAAATACACTACTGGTTTGGGATACCAACCTGGAGAAAGACAGTTCACTAAAACCTGATTTTTTCCTATGTCTGGACAAAATTATACTTATTATAGTTATGGAAACTCGTATGCTTCAACTATTTATTCATATGTTTATAGATCAAATAAAGTTTATCTTTAAAAATCTATTGATTCTGTAAATTATATGAGACCCATAAGACAAATATGGGTACCTAAAGCTTTGATTGCTAACCTATCTGGACCCAAGAAGATCTGGGTACCAAAATAATTTCCTATCTAAATCTATTTTCTAGGAAACATGTTTAAAGAGTTCTCACAAGAAGGTATGGTACTTGGATAGTGGATGTTCAAGACACATGTCTGGAGATTATTCATGCTTCAAGAGCTTAATAAAGGTTGATGGAGGCCATGTCACCTTTGGTGATAATTCTAATGAAAAAATCATCGGCTTAGGCCAGATTGGTAACACTGATTCAGTTTTAATTTCTAAAGTTTTATTTGTTGATGGACTTAAATATAACCTGTTAAGTATTTCTCAATTATGTGATGATGGATTTAATGTGAAATTTGAAAATGATTCCTATAATGTTTTTAATTCTATGAATGTTTTAGTCTTTTCTGATTTAAGAAATGAAAATGTTTATGCTGTTGATTTAAATGCTTTAGCTAAACAATATGTTACTTGTTTAAATGATTTTCATAAAGAATCTTGGCTATGACACAGAATTTTAGGACACTGCAACATCTATTCACTTAGAAAGCTGACTAAGAAAAATTTGGTTAGAGACCTACCTAAACTTGAATTCCCAAATGACAAAGTTTGTAATCCCTGTCAAAAGGGAAATCAACATAAAGTTTATTTTAAATCAAAGAAAGAAGTTTCAACTTCTGAACCTCTCGAGTTGGTTCACATGGACTTGTTTGGACCTTCAAGAGTTTTTAGTTTAAATGGGAAGTACTATGTCTATGTCCTAGTAGATTACTTTTCTAGATATACTTGGGTATACTTCTTAGCTCACAAAATTGAAGCTTTCTCGTACTTTGTTAAATACTCTAAGTCTGTAGAAAACCTTAGTGGACTTAAGATTAAAACCCTAAGAAGTGATCATGGCTGTGAGTTTGAAAATCAAGAGTTTGAATCTTATTTCTCACACAATGGCTATAGTCACAATTTTTCTGCTCCTAGGACACCTCAGCAGAATGGTGTAGTAGAAAGAAGAAATAGAACCCTTCAAGAAATAGCTAGAACCATGCTCAATGAGTATGACCTGCCTATTTACTTTTGGGCTGAAGCTTTGAATACAACCTGTTATATTATCAATAGAGTCTTAATTAGAACAGTTCTCAAGAAGACCCCATATGAGTTATGGAACAATAGAAAACCTAAAGTTAGTTACTTTAGAGTCTTTGGGTACAAAGTTTTTATTCTTAATACAAAGGATAATCTGGACAAGTTTGCTTCTAAGAGTGATGAAGGAATTTTTCTTGGTTATTATTTAACTAGAAAAGCCTATAGAATCTTTAATAAAATAACCAAATGTGTGGAAGAATCTGTTCACATCAAGTTTGATGAAACTGATCCGCATGAGCCTAAAACCTATCTTGAAAATCTTGAAGAAGATTTGAGTGTTCTGGACCTTAATGATAAATCTAAAGAACCTGCTGTAAAAATATCTAGTTTTAGACATATTCCAGAATCTGCTTCTGTTGAACCCGAACTTGGATATGAACCTGAAATTTCTAGTCCTACCTTTACTAGATCAACAAGGATTCTAAAAAATCATCCTTTAGATGCTGTTGTTGGTAATCTTGATAGAGGGACACAGACTAGAGCTTCACTAAGAAACCAGGTTGAACATCATGCCTTTATTTCATAGCTAGAACCAAAAAATGTCAATGATGCTATCAATGATGAATTTTGGGAAATGGATATGCAAGAAGAGTTAAATCAATTTGAAAGAAACAAATTCTGGGAATTAGTTGACAGACCTAAGGACACTTTAACAATAGGCACTAAATGGGTTTTTAGAAACAAAGTTGATGAATCTAGAAACATAGTTAGAAAAAAATCTAGGCTAGTTGCACAAGGATATAGTCAAGAGGAAGGTATAGACTATGAGGAAACCTTCACACCTGTAGCTATATTAGAAGCTATTAGAATCTTACTTGCCTATGTTGATCATCTGAATTTCAAATTATATCAAATGACTGTTAAAAGTGCTTTTCTAAATGGTTTTATTGTCGAAAATGTTTTTGTTGAACAACCACCTAGATTTACTAATCCTCATTTTCCAAATCAAGTTTTTAAACTTTCTAAAGCTTTATATGGTTTAAAACAAGCTCCAAGAGCTTTATATGATAGACTTAGTAATTTTCTTATTTCAAAAAGTTTTACTAAAGGGATTGCTGATCCAAATATTTTTATTAAAATAATTTCTAAAGATGTTTTAATATTTCAAATCTATGTTGATGATATTATTTTTGGATCTTCTAAACACTCTTTATGTACTGATGTTTCAAAGAGTATGCAAAATGAGTTTGAGATGAGTTTAATGGGAGAACTCAAATAATTTCTTGGATTTCAAGTTTTCCCAAAAGAAAATGGTATTATTTTGAATGAAAGTAAATATACGAAGGATATTTTAAAACGTTTTGGTTTGGATAGTATTAAGGAAAATGATACTCCTATGAGTACTGTTTGTAAATTGGATGCAGATGAAACTGGGAAACCAGTGGATCAAACCAATTATAGAGGTATGATTGGAAGCTTACTTTACCTTACTACTAGTTGACCAGATATTATGTTTAGTGTGTGTATGTGTGCAAGATTTCAAGCTAATGCAAAAGAATATCATTTACTTGATGTTAATTTTTTTTTAAATATCTTAAACATACTGTAAACTTAGGTTTGTTTTACCCAAAAGGACAACCCTTTGAGTTAATAAGCTATTCAGATGCTGATTTTACTGGTTTCAAGTTAGATAGAAAAAGCACTTCAGGAACATGTCACTTATTAGGAAAATACTTAGTATCTTGGTGTAGTAAAAAGTAGAATTCTGTAGCATTGTCCACTGCTGAAGCAGAGTACATAGGTGCTGGTAGTTTCTGTGCACAAATTCTGTGGATGAAACACACTCTTTTGGACTATGGATATGACTTTAAGCACGTTTCAATAAACTGTGACAACACTAGTGCAATAAATATCTCGAGGAACCCTATGTCTCACTATAGGACCAAACACATTGATGTAAGGCACCATTTCTTGAGAGATCATTATCAAAAGGGTGATATTATTCTTGATTTTATTGGTACTGAACATTAATTAGCTGATATTTCCACTAAACCTTTGAGTTTGGAGAGGTTAAGTTACATTAGACATGAGTTAGGTATGTTTAACCTTGATCGGTAGCTATTCTCACCGATGTAAAATTGTCACCGATGCAAAATTCTCACCGATGTGAAATTCTCACTGATGTAAAATTCTCACCGATGTAACCTCACTAATAGGAATTCCACTGATAGACCCTACCAATGATTGCACTGTTTTAAACTTCTGTCTGCCACCAGAATCTGAATCATTTTTGCATTATTTCATTTTATTTATTTATTTTATGATTCCTAAATGATAAAACTAAAGTCTGAGCTACTTCTAAATCCACCGATCCTCAAACCATTACCCCCAAACCTTAGCTCCCGAATCCTTAGAGAACCCTAAATCCCTCAAATTTGAGATGGAAAAAACCAAACTACCTTCTATTAGAGATATTTCTGATGAGCCAAAAGCTAAGAAGCAAAATTCTATGCCAGAAGCAAGTGGCACTGCTAGCAGGACAAGATCAGGAAGACGACCAGTAAATCCTCATCTAAAAAATCGAGTTATTATGATTGAAAATGAACTATGTGTAGAATGGCAACTGCATAGAAAATCCTTAGTACTCGAAGTACTTGAAGATAAAAAAAGGGTGGAGTGTTTTTCAAACAACAATGGTACCTACTTTCCAACGTTAGTGAAATAGTTTTACGAGTTTGTAACTTTTGAGAAATCTGAGAATGAAAACCGAGTGACTTCATTTGTGAATGGAAAAGAGATGTCATTTTCATCTGTTGAATGGGCTGAGTGCTTAAAAGTTCCACATGAAGGGGTATCTAGATATGTCTCGAGAGCCATTCCACCTACCAGTGATATTTTCGACTATGAGACTGCTTTGGAAGAACTGAATGGTGATGGAAGTCAAAGACAAGTAGTTGCTGTAGAAATGGATGGAGAAAATAGATTTCTTTTCAAATTCATTCAATATGTCTTGATACTAAGGAGTGGAGACTTTTCTAATTTGAGATATCAAGATATCTATCTCCTGCATCTTTTAAGACATTGTGTAAAAGTTAATTTGTGTAGATTGCTGATGATCCAAATGGAAGACATGACAAGGCCGAAATCAAAGACAAATGCACCATTCTTTGCTAAGTTAATTTCTGTGATGATTAAAGTAAAAGGGGTAGCTGAGTCTCAAGATGAGACAGTGGTAGTGAAGAATAACTTTTGTATCACATCCATAGTGTGCAAATACATGAGGATAATTTGGAACCCTTGGAGAGGATAATGGGTCAATGATGACCAAAAGTTATATGACAAATTCAATCCTGTGGATCATCCTTCTAGACCAAAGGATGTAAAGGATCTAGGTTTGGGACCTGATGGAGAGGAGCTAGATTACAGTGATGATTCAGAAGAGGAAGAGTCCTCTACTGATGAAGGAGGAGACCCTGACTTACCTCCTAGACCAACTCCTGAACATATTGATCAACACAAATCATATAAGGAAGAGGCTGTTGAAGAGGCTATTGAAAAGGTTGCTGTAGAGAATGAAGAAGATGCTCATGAAAGTGAAGCATCTCTGTCAGCTGAGTTGAGTCTTAGTCCAGTGATTGGACAATCTTTATTGTCTTATAAGGATGCAAATGAAGTTGACATTCCCTTTCCTATTGTGGAAGAATCTTCTGGTACTGTAGAGATGGAAATAATAGTAGAAGATTCTCCTCAGGATGAAAGACCTGCTGAGAATACTGCTGAAAATTCTGTTGTTTTACTTGAGGATGCACCTATTGAGGAGGAGCATCAAACCAATGTTGGAAGTGTTACAGTGGCTGCTGGAATTGAAGATTGGACAGAAGACTCAGGTTTTGTATTTTTTGGTTTAGACTATCCAGATTCAGATAATGAGGTATCTCACAATAGACCAAAGATTGTTTATAATATTGAATCTGAGTTGCTGCCTGAAGATGTGGTCAGAATGTATGACCTGGATACTTTAAAGAAAAATTTTAAGGACAGTTTTGTGGAAGAGGTAAAGAAGATGGAAGTTTCTTTGGTTTCTTCAGTTCAATCGATTATGACTGACTCAGTGGTCAGTTTAGCATCTGAAAGAGTACCCACTACAGTTGTACCTGCCGATATGATCACAAGGGATGATTTGGAATCCTTAAAGGATGAGCTGAAAGAATCTTTTAATGCCTCGGTTGCTGAGATGAAGCACAGTTTTGCTGAAGAGATGAAGATGTTGGAAAGATCTTTTGAACTCTCTCTAGGTTGTAATTTGTCAACCTTCATGGGAGAAATAGTGGAAGAAGTTAAAGAATGCCAGGATCAAGTTTCTAGACTTGAAGAAGATCTTGAAGCTCTAAAGGAAACTGCTGTTTCTTTAGACTCTTACATGATCTCAAAATTCCAAGAAGACAAGGACTTAGCCTATGTCAAGAGTTTGGTAAGACAGATGGTTTCAGTGTTCTAAGGTTTTAAAACCTCAATGAAAGATCATGTTAAAACCCAGGATTCTAAAGTTCAAAATCTTATTAGTGGGTTGACCAAGAACTTAAAGGAAATAGTAACCTTCTCTGTTGGTTCTGTTGCATCTAAACTCTCAGTGGATTTGAATCAATTTTGAGCTGTGATGAAGGAGGAGCTTGGTCAAGCTTCAACCAGTAGCTCTGTGGACTCATCCGAGCTAAGCAGAGTTGTGCTTTCTACCATAGATTCAACTATATAAATAATGAAGATAGTCTAAGACTATACGAGAGAAGCATCTGCCTCTCAGAAAGAAGTGTAAGATAAGGTGGACTTCTATTTCTCTAAGATTTTCACCAAGAATCAACTCAACAATCACTTCAAACTTCTGTTGGAAAATATGAAGCTGCCTCCCGTCAATAAAGATTTCAGAGAACAAGTTAGAAAGCTAAGGGAATTGACTCCAGTGTTGGACAAGTTTATGGAGAATAAGGATGGATTAATCTCTACTATGGAGAGAGGAGGAGGAATAATTATGGATTTCAGAAATCTGTTGCTGTATTTTTTGCATGTTGATGCTAGGCCAGTGATTGTCCCTCCTGCCTTACCAGCCTCTGCCTCTACTGCTTCTTCAGTTCAGATGACTCCTGCTCAAGTAATTCGAAGCCTCACACCTATGATCACTTAGGGATCTCCTCAGTATAGACCAGGAACAGTTTCTGTGGCTCAGCCTCCAATGATCATTTATGGGATTCCTAAGCCCTCACCTTCAACCACTTCACCTGAATCCTATTCTGCTCCCAAGGGAAAATCTCACATTGAGGATGTGGATTGAACAAGTGGCTATAATGTTTGATATGAATCCATTGTATTTTGTTTATTTCTTTGTGCCTTATTTGTAACATAAAATGAATCTGGTTTTTATCTCTTTTCTCATTTTTATTTTTATTCCTTTTCTCTATGGTTTCCCACTTTTGGATTATCACAAAGGGAGAGAAATATTTTACCAAGATTTTACAAAGGGGGAGAAATAATCTCTAAGTATCAAAAAGGGATAAATATTTACCCAGGGGGATAGATATTAATGAAAGGGGGAGAAATTTTATCTAAGGAAAAGCTACCATGCTTTACTCCTCTAATACTGTTACATTTCATTCTCTTCTACCATTTTCTCTAACTCTCTTTCACTAAATTTTACTTTTGATATCATTGAATTTAATTTTATCTCTGATACTATCACATTTTCTTTCACCACTGATCCATTATGTTCTATAACATACTGTTTCTCTGAGATAACTGCATTTAATGATATATCCTCTGATACAACTGCTCACTATTTTAAAATGATAATATCATAAGTTGTGATTATCAAAAAGGGGGATATTGTTGACCTCACCTATTTTGATAATCCCAATTATGATTTCATATACTTTGATAGTCTCAATCTAATGTTTTTCTATATATTAATTCTTTCAATCTGTGATCAAGATGATAATAATATTAAAACAATCCCTGAGATATGTTAATCCATGTCTATCTATGTTTATATGAGTTATGAAGTTATTCTAACCCATTCGGATATGTTTTGCATAAAACAGACAAGTATTAAGTCACTGATCTGGGTATAGCTACTGATAAAGAGCTACCGGTACTCAATCTACCGATAGACCTAGTCTACCGATAGACAGAGTCACCAATACACAAATTCACCGATATGTATAGAGCTACCGATATGAGGAAGTCTACCGATAGAACCAGTCTACCGAGCTACCCACTGACAAACAAACCATAGCTACCGACAGACAAGAGCTACCGATAGACGAAAGTCTATCGATAGAGCCAGTTCACAGATAATTACTGATAGAGTAAGTCTACTGATACAAGTACAGTCACCGATACATCGAGCAATCGATGGAACAAAGTCACTGGTATATAGAGCAAACCATGCAAGATCAAAGAGCTACCGATGGAAGGACCTGCTACACAAAGTTCACCATACACATTTACCAACACGAGCTACTAATTGACCAACCAGACAAACTCTATACTCTCAATACTATTTATTTATTAAGATAACGGTTACATGGGATGTTTTTAATGCAGTTAATGTTATTTAATGATCTCTGTTGCCATGTCAGGGAACCGTACCTAGTACCCATGAAAAATGTAATCATGTCCATTTTCCGGAGTTGAAAGCTTTAAAAGGGAAGATAAAGACCTAGCTGAAGACGAAGATGAAAAGAATGAGAAGTAGAGAACACTAGGTGTGCATACGACAAGCATCAAGAAACTAAGAAGGCACATGAGTGAAAAAGAAAAGGGCTGAACATCATTCAAATGTGGTGTATTTGTGAAAGGATAAATCAATACTTCAAGAACACTGAACATACACGAAGCTACTCATTTTCAAGTAGAACACAAGCCGCATATTGAGTGGATAACTAACAAGAACACTTCATGCACTCAAGCAGACAAGCTGGACCAAGAAACAAAGAAGAAAACGACACTCTGTTTTCTGAGCAGAAACCAGAGAAGAACTCAGAAGTTTTTCTGATAAACCAAATGAGTCCAGAGCTGCACTGCCTATAACTAAATCTTTTCTAAACTCTTTATCACTTCCTTTAGTGATTTTATCTTTACATTTTGAGCAGTGTGTGTAACCTGTTTATTTCACACACACACTGTCTCCTAAGATAAATTGGAGGATTATTAAATCCTCATTCAAACTTCATAACCCTTTTTTTTCCCACTGTGGATAGTGGTAGAGGTCGAGTTAAACCTGGACAGCCTGTGTGCTGTTGTTTGTGTTTCCCACGTAGAACTGTGGTAGAGGTATTTGGACCTGGATAGTAGTGTACTGTTGTTTACCCCCGATCCAGGGTGTGGATCAATTTATATAAATTGTTGAGAGGACTAAGTCTCAGCTTGAGACTGAACATCTTGGTTAACTCTGCTGTGTTTTTTAGTTTAAGTCATAAGAATACTATATATATTTATTTCATAATCCGCTACCTATTACTTTGAAATACAAAACTATTTTAAATCTACTTTGATAGTTAAATTAGTTAGTGTTTATAATTATTGTAAACCAGTAAGTCAGTTTCAAAAGTTAATTTAATCTTCAGATTAAGTCAACTGAGACCTAATCAATCTTTGAGAAACTAATTGAACATTTACACTCTATATATATTCACTATAGTTTAACTTTGTTTTTAAATTTTGGGATTTTAAGAGAAATATTTTTAACAGAAATTTTTATTGGAACTCAATTCACCCCCCTCTTGAGTATCCACTCTGACCAACAATTTTCATCTTATTAAACCAAAATTTACTTACTGATATTAACCATGTCTCTCGGATTTTTGAAATTCAACCCACAAAAGCGGTAAAATTATGTTTTATGCAAATTTTCAAATTCTCCTAGGAGGTGGGTAAAAGATGGTAAAAAGTTCAATAAAATTTTTATATATCTAAACTCATTATAAAATGAATACAATGAATTATATTGAACTTATATAGGTATTATGTATCTATTTTTAACTAAAGTAAATATAAATAAAATAAATAATTATTTAAATAACAAGTCAGTTTTAAACAATAACTTAGTGCTTTTCCTATTCATTAAAAATTGAAAGTTTTCAGAAAAATACCAAAAATTATCCCTAAGCTAATTTAGATATTCCGAATCAAAAAATGATGTCCATTTTGAAAGATAAAATTTATAAAATTTCAAAAAGTGGGTATTACTATTTATAACGGCTAGTTTGATTGGTCATGGTGTGTTAGAATCTTGAAGTTGCGTACAATGCAAGATATTGCATTATTCAATGGGAAACGTACTATGAAAGCTTGGGGTGTTACATTCTTCTCTCCTTCAAATAATTTTGTCCTTGAAATTTCTATAATACTACCTCACAAAAGGATTCAGGTGGTTCTTCATCATAACTTCATCTGATTCCCATGTTTCCTCTTGTATCTTATGGTTTCTCCATAGAACTTTTACCAGACGAGTTTTCTAGTTTCTCAACACTTGTTCTCCTGTATCAATAATTTTGGCAGGATCTTCACAATAAGACAGATCAGGTTCTAGTTAAATTTCCCCATAGGTGAGTACATGCGTTGAGTTAGGCATGTATTTTCTCAACAGTGATACGTGGAACACATCGTGAACTTTGGAGAGACTTGGAGGAATTTCCAAACAGTAAGCTACAACCCTAATTTGTTCTAGAATTTCAAAAGGTCCGATGTACATGGGGCTTAGTTTACCCTTCTTAACGAATCATATAACTCCCTTCCATAGAGATACCTTCAAGAAAACATGATCTCCTACCTAAAATTCCAAATCCTTCCTTCGGTTATCAGCATATCTCTTCTGCCTACTTTGTGCTTCTTTGATGTGAGTTTGGATAACCTTCACCTTTTCCATCATTTCATCAGCAAGTTCTGGGCCTATGAGTTTTCTTTCACCAACACCATCCCAATAAGTTGGTGTGTGACATCTCTTTCCATATAACAATTCATATGGTGCGATCTAAATACTTAAATGGAAGCTATTGTTACTAGAAAATTCTACCAGAGGTAAATATTGATCCCACATACCTTGAAAGTCAAGTGAGCAATATCTCAACATGTCTTATAAGGTTTGAATAGTCCGTTCTGATTGCCCAACGGTTTTAGGGTGGTGTGCTCAAACGAAGTTCAGTACCCAGGGCATTCTGAAGACTTTTCCAGAATCTTGATATAAAACAGGGATCACAATTAGAAACAATCGATAGGGGTACACCATGGAGTCTTAAAACTTCATTAATATATAGTCTTTCTAGACGTTCAAGTGGTAAATCTTATCTTATAGTAAGAAAATGTGCTGACTTGGTAAGATGATCAATAATGACCCATATTGCATCATTCCTTCTAAGAGTATTTGGTAGCCCCATGACAAAGTCCATCATAATATTATCCCATTTCCACTCAGGTATGGGAAGAGGTTTCATGACTCCTCTAGGCTATTGCCTTCCAGCTTTCACTTGTTGACAAACCATACATCTTGACACAAAATCAGAAATCTCCCTCTTCATGTTTTCCCACCAAAAATGTTCCTTCAAATCTCTATACATCTTAGTGCTACCAGGGTGTATAGAGAAATTGGAGCTATGAGCATCATCTAATAATTCCATTTTTAGATCTAGTATATCGGGAACATAAATTCTCTTCCCAAATTTTAAAATCCCATCTTCATATATAAAGTCACTCATTCTACCATCATTCACATCTTTAATCTTATTTTAAAACTCCTCCTCATCATCCTAGTAACTTTTTATCCTTTCTAGTAAAGATGGTTTGATAACCATTTGAAAAATTATTGATGTTTCATTTTCTATGATTCTTCCCATATCCATATTTACTAGATCCATGAAAATAGCATCCCTTTTTATTCTCATCTTGTTCAAAAATCCATGATACTTTCTACTTAAAGCATCTTTCACCTTATTTGACTTCCCAGGGTGGTAGTGTATTGTGAAATCATAATCCTTGAGTAGTTTAAGCCATCACCTTTCCCTCATATTGAGTTATTTCTGTGAGAAAATATACTTGAAAATATTTTGATCGGTATATATCTCACATTTTTCACCATGGAGATAATGTCTCTATATCTTCAAAGAAAAGATTACAGCTGCTAACTCAAGATCACAAGTAGGATAGTTTTTTTCATGAATTTTTAGATGTCGTGATGCATAGGTAATAACTCTATCATTCTATATAAGGACACAACCAAGTCATTTATTTGAAGCATCACTGTAAATAACAAAACCATTATTCCCCAATGGTAGAGTCAAGATAGGAGCATTGAATAATATTCTCTTCAGTTCTTCAAAAATTTCTTCACACACTTTTTTCCAAACAAATTTAACCCCTTTACGTGTAATCTTTGTTAATGGGTTAGCCAACCGGGAAAAATTCTGGATGAAACGTCTATAATTACCTACTAAACCAATAAAACTACGTACCTCAGTTATAATCTTCAGTGTTGAAAATTATTAGATTTCCTTGGTCTTTGAAGTATCAATAGATATTCCATCCTTAGAGACAATATGGACAAGAAAAGAAATCTCCTGAAGCCAGAATTCACAATTGCTAAATTTCCCATATAATTCATTTCTTCTAAGAGTCTTTAGATTGATGCGCAAGTGATTTTCATGATCTTCATAGCTTTTGGATTATAACAAGATATCATCAATAAATACCACTACAAAGTCATCAAGATATTCCTTGAAAACTCTATTCATTAGATCCATGAAGACAGAGGGTGCATTAATCAACCCAAAAGGCATTACTGTAAACTTGTAATGCCTGTACCTGGTTCAAAATGCTGTTTTTAGAATTTCTTCCTTCTTCACGCAAAAATGATGATAACCAGATCGAAGTTCAATCTTCAAAAAATATTGAGCTCCATGAAGTTGTTCAAATAAATCATCAATGTGAGGTAGGGGATACTTGTTCTTTATTATTATAGCATTTACCTCCCTGTAGTCAATGCGAAACCTCATAGATCCATATTTCTTCTTAACAAAAAGAACAGGGGATCCCCATTGATAAACCCTAGGGTGAATAAATCCCTTATTACTCAATTCCTCTAGTTGTTTCTTTAGTTCCACTAATTCAACAGTGGCCATTCTATAAGGGGTCTTTGATATGGTCCTTGAACCAGGAATTAAATCAATGGAAAACTCAACTTCTCATTCTGAAGGATATCCAAGTAAATCTTCTGGAAACACATCAACATATTCTTGCACAATAGGTACGTCCTCTATTTTAACATTCCTTTCCTCACCCACATTTATTTCATTCTCTTCCTCCCCAATAATTGAATTTAGTTGAGTTACTGGGGGTGGATCTAGATAACAATTAGGTGGCGACGTTTCTGATCTAAAGATAAGATAATCCTTATCATCATCATGAATTGTAACCTCTTTATTCTTACAATAAATTTTTGCATCATGGTCCAATAGCCAATCCATACCAAGGATTATATCAAATTCAATCATGAGTACAATGATGAGATTAGCAGATAAAGAACATTTATATTCCCTAATGGGAACTGATTCACAAAACTTTGTTGCAATGATACTTCCCTTAGGAGTTTTGACTGAAAAGTCCCTTGTTAAGTCAAATTGAAAATATCTAATTTTCTTAGAAAACTGGGAAGATATGAAACAATGCGATGATCTAGAATCAAATAAATCATTTTCTAAACTTTAGGAAACCATTAAATTACCTGCCACCACATCTTTCGGAGATTCAACCTCAGTAGTAGTGATAACATAAGCTTGGCCTTGATCCATTGGCCTTTTCTGAGGAAACTTTCCTTGGCTCTTAGGACATTAATTTTCATAATGCCCCCTTTCTCTACAATTTTAGCATTCAACACTGACAACCTCTTTCTTCCCCTTACAATCAAGAGCTTGGTGGCCTTTTTCACCACACTTGTAACATACTCCCATTCCCTTTAGGCAAGTACCGAGGTGTCTCTTCCCACATTTACTATAGGATGTATAATCAACTTTTCCCTTCTTCCCCTTATTTCCATTTCCAGATTTTTTAGTAAATCTCTTCTTCTCTTGCTTTGATTTAAAGTCGTAAGACTTAGAGAATTCCTTTTCTGTCTTGATAGCACATGAGACAATATCTTCGTATGATAAGAAGGATTGTGAGACTAATGCTCACCAGAGAAATGGTTTTAACCTATCAAAGAATCAACCAGTTTACTTCTTGGGTTACGTATATAATCTGCAACATGTCTTGCTAACCTTGTAATGTTAGCCTCATACTTTGAGACATTCTCATCTTCCTTTTTCCTCAGACTCAGAAATTACCTTTCCATATCCGCTCGATGGTCATGAGGAAAGTATTTTTCTAATAAAATATCTTTAAACTCCCTCCATTCCATAATTGATACTTTTTCATCTTCCTTTGTGTTTTGGATTAATGACCACCATTGATCTGCATCTCCCATGAGGCGATAAACTACCATGATAACTTTTTCCCTTTCGCCACTCCCCAAAGCATGAAATATTTTCTCTAAGGAATTTATCCATTGCTCAGATACTAATGGATTTTTTACTCCCATTGAATGTTGATGGTTGTTGTTTCATGAAGTGGTCTAACATTGATCCTCTACGTTGTGGATCAGGGTTCTCCATACGGGTAAGGTTATTATTCATAACCTAAGTGAGTTGTCCCAGTATGGTGATAAGATGATCAGAACCAATTGCATCACCAACTACACTATAATTATCTTGAGTAGGATGGAAATACCTACATGGATTACGTGCATTGATACAGTTTCCATTCCTTCCACAAGGCACCATTTCTAAACAATGTCATACACTAGATTAGTTTATGAATCACAATACATAATTCCAAACTTGTAAAATAGTTAACATAAAATGAACAGTTTACGGATATAATCCATAATCATAAAAAGTTTTTCTTTAAGGAAGTATATACTCATAAAACCTTCATAATGGTTTGTAAAGAAAATTAGAATTATCTTCAGCATATCCCTCAGGAGTGTTGTAACCAAGAGTGCAACGAGACCCATTTTCGTGCACCAGTTCCCGTTTGAGTGTAGCTCAAAGTAGTGTTTTTGGGTTTTACCTCTAGGTACATCTGTGCTAGAGTTGCCTCTACCTACTCATATCTAGGCAAGGATGTATTTCTTGTAAAACTCACAAAATCTCTACAGTACCAAAATTCTAGGAATTTGTTCTATACTAATCCTCAAAGTCTACCGTAGGGTAATGTTCTCTAATCAGAGTTTTATAAATCTACCTTCCAAGGTTTGTACTAAAATTCCTCTGATACCAACTGTAATTCCCCAACCCTAGTTAGACAAAGTCGATGCATTATTACATAACATTGACATGATCACAAAATATCAAGTCTTGAAAGTCCGATTAGTTTAGTAGCCTTGGAAATACTAGATACATTCATAAGTTTTACATTACATTATAAAATAAAAAACTACAACAAGATAGTCTCTACATGCCACACTCATATCCCTTAGACTATCCCTGTAGTTCAATCATAATATACTTCTTAGCATCCTATAAAAAATAAAACATTGAAAGGGGTGAGCTCAGATGCTCAGTAAGGATAACAATATAGCGGAAACTTTCATAAATAAGCATAAAAATTTAAGGCAATGTAAGACTAATACAAAATCATTTTAAACTTGAACTTCAGAATAATATGGCAATGATAAAATCAAATAATTCCATTTACTTATTCACATGGATATTCTACTAGTCGAATAATAACATGCAATATCAATATCCACTTTCATAATTATGAAATGTTTAATGTCATATTTCATAACCACATAATCAAGGCCTTGTTCCAAGACTACAAATAAGATTTTTTCAAGGCCTTGTGCCAAGAAACTAGTTTGTCTCATGAGACCTACTGATGCATCGAGAATCTATAGCATGCTCCACCCGTCACTTACTAAGTCCAATGCATTCCTCATATGAAAAGGTTCAAACATAACATAAACATTCATATTAAAACTAGCATACAAAATGTCAATAATTTATCATAAACGATGAATGGTGTAAAAATAACACATCCACAGTCAAAAATATCACAAAACCTTCAATACAATATGGATGTTTTTTATCATAATAAATCAACTTCAAATAATCTTAAAATCCATCAAAGGATGTTGACATAGATGAAATCAAAACTTTTTTTAGAGAAATACCTCTTTAAATTCTGAAATCATTTAAAAGTCATATAATTATAAAAGGAAACATTTATTTTGAAAATATTCTTATAAGCTTATAAGGGTAGCTTTGATGATGTTATAACGGTGGAAAATAGCTGCACCCACCGTATAAGTTTAAAAAAACATTCTTACCTTATTTTTTTTGAAAAGGTCATAAATTACCTTATTTGGAAAATGATAGAAAGATTCCTTTAAAAACATATAAGTTCAAATAAGGGTATAAATGAATTTAAACCATTGTCTAGTAAATAATAAAAATGTTTTGTAATACATTTTTTAAGAAAACACGGATGTGGATGATAAAGAGGTCCCAGTAGATACTTACGTAAAAGCAACCTCAGATAATAAAGAGATTGTGAAATTAAACCTTACCTTGTACTTTTCCTTGATCAAGGGTACATTAAATGCCTATATAATAGTTAAATAATTGTTATTAAATTATAAAATAACTATATACATAAATATGATATCATATATTATCTTCTAATATTTCTTTGTTAATGATATTTCAGTAGTATCATCGTTTCATGTGTTAACTGATTCATTTTTCTTTTATATGATTTGTTACATAAGTAATGTTTGTTATGGAGAGGATTTATCTTATTCATATTTAGAATGATATTAATTCTTTAAACATTATTTTTAATTATCAAATGAAAATTATTCTTGAATGGATATGACGGGGAATGAATCTCATCACGTTCGTGGAGACGGTAATCTGTACGTACGCACGAGCGACAATATCATTCTTTTGATATTAAAATCATATATAATTGGATGGTATATCATATAAACAGAATCATTATCATGTTATATTTATTATTTACATCATTTATACTCATTATTATACCCATACAAATGATGAAGTATTTGAATAACAAACTACACCACGACGTGGAGACGGTAATCCGTACGTACAAACGTATGGTGACTTTGTCATTTATAGGATGGATATAATAATGAATATGGTTGTACCATTTTTATAATAACATTAAAATATATAGAAGATACCAGAGTTATTATTTTTAGAATGGAAACAATAAAGAAATAGGAAGTGGAAGAAGAAAAGAACTTGAAAGAGGTGATGGAATATTTACCTCTTCTTCGGGTTCTTCCTTTTGATTTGATAAAAATGGCTCCTTAGGTTAGCTTTATGACTAAAGTAATGACTCTAGGATTCAGGGAGGAAAGTTGGGAGGATATTTGGTTAGGGTTTGGATGAGCTAAATGGCCTTGACGGTGTGAATTTGAGATAAGGGGAAGTGCCCTTTTTTAAGATGGGTGAGGGGCACCTTAGGAAAAGATTGAAATATTATTTTATAATAAACTAATTTTCGGTTTATAATTGCTCAAAAACGAATTATTTAAAGGATAAGGTGTGGGTGGGTCAAAAACCACTCAAAAAATGGGTTTTAGATAGGTTTGGGTCACTATGTTAACCTTATCTTTTATATTTAACTCTTAGTTATATAGTTTGACATTTACCATGTCTCTTTGTATTTTTATATTATATGGTTAATAAGCTTACTATAAACTTCCAAGTGAACCTCAAGTGGTTCATTAATGAAATATATAATATTATTTAAGCCCTTTGGCTGAACAATATATTTTTTAGGAATATAATAACAATTAATAATATAATATTTGTTTTAAAAACTCTTTTATGTCAATTTTGACACTATTTGGTATTTTGTTTTTTTAAATTTATAACAACATTATTACTTCAAAAAAATCCATTTAATAAACCCTAACATGTCATATTAACCCATAAAATTAGTGTAATTCATTAAAAGTCTCAAATTATATTTATTTGGATATTTATAATATCAATTATTTTAATCTTTCATTAATATGGTAATTACTGCATCATCATTGTGTCATAAATAAATTTAATTATTTAATATCTAAAAATTATAAATAAAATATAATTATGTAGGAAATATTTTTATATTTCTAATTAATATTTATTTTTGAATTTATCTTATGTATAACCCTATATTAAAAATGGTTTAGTTATTAAACTTTGATTTTAACTCTTTTAACTCTTCTTTAAATAAAATAATAATAAATATCCTAATCTAATCCAAGTGGACGTTCATATTTTATTCCTAAGGTTATTTTTGGTCGAATTATACCTATGGAATAGAATTAGGACATGTGTTAGGGTAATAACAATATCATTTTTACCCTTAATTACCCTATTTACTTTTAACCGTGCTGAATAAAAGTAAAAAGTTACTATTCACCAAAAATTATTTTCATCTTATTGAACCACATTTTACTTACTAATATTAACTGTTTCTCTTGGATTTTTGAAATTTAACCCACAGAAGCGGTAAAATTAAGTTTTATACAAATTTGCAAATTCTCCTAGGAGGTGGGTAAAAGACGGTAAAAAGTTCAATAAAATTTTTATATATCTAAACTCATTATAAAATGACCCCAATGAATTAAATTGAACTTATATAGGTATTATGTATCTATTTTGACCTAAAGTAAATTTAAATAAAATAAATAATTATTTAAATAAAAAGTCGGTTTTAAACAATAACTAAGTGTTTTTCACTATTCATCACAAATTGAAAGTTTTCAGAAAAATTCCATAAATTTACCCTAAGATAATTTCGATATTGAAAATCTAAAAATGAAGTCAATTTTGAAATATAAAATTTATAAAATTTCAAAAAGTGGCCATTACTATTCATAATGACTAGTTTGATTGGTCGCAGTGTGTTAGAATCTTGAAGTTCCGTACAATGCAAGATATTGCATTATTCAAAGGAAAACATACCATGGAATCTTGGGGTGTTACAGTTAGTACAAAGGCCCTCCTTGTACTAAAGATACCAGTGCCGACCGACGAAAAATACCTCCCCACCCCAGAAATCTCAATCATAGAGGTCCTCCCCATGTTCCATTTTACATTTTCCCAGGTTCCCCTCCCACCCCAGCTCATCAAAGAGGAGGTCCTCCCCATGTCAAATATCTACCCTGCCCTAAAAAACTATACTGGGGTAGGAGGGTGGGTCTTCACCTCTAGAGAAAGAACTATGAGAAGCCTTAGATTGCAATCAAGCCCGTATACTTTTTAGACTCTAAGTCGAACTATGATTTAATGATGAAAAATTCACCCCCATCCTCTATGTTAGGGACCAGGGTGGGAATTAGATATATTATCCTCTTAATTTTAGAAAGAGAGATCCACTAGATCCCTAAATACCTCTGCAGATATATAAAAGAGCAGAAATATTTGGCATCTTTCTAGGGTCTTGTTGTGCTATCCTCCCTGTCATCACTAGGATCATTCTTCACCTTGACAAGGGATCACATAGAATTGTTCTGGGGACCAATTGATGGCAATAAATAACCTGATCCACTGCCAAAAACTACCACCCCTGTATGAGAAGTAGTGGTCAGTACCCCATATTACATGGATGTGGTGGTATAGTTAGAACAGTCCCTGGGAAGCAGCCCAAGATGCAGTAGTTTGTCGGATCGCGCGCTTACTCACCACTGACCAGTCCACCATCACAATGGTCTATGTTAGTGCCACTAACAGTCCCTCAACCACCCCTAGAAAATGAATGGGTCAACCAAGGGATGGATCCTGAGTCTGAACGAAGAAGATTGTGGGGCATTCTCATAATGAACCATATCCCCGAGATGTTCTGGCCGATTGTAACTGCAAGCTTTAATATCCCAGAGTCCCTCACCCAGGATGAGATTGAATGCTTATGCTGCACCTTAGGGATGAAACATTTTCACCTCCATCATCAATGGTTATATTACCCAAATATTTGATAACACTTCAACGACATTGGATAGTAGTGTCACCTGGTTGATTTGGCCTCACTCCCTGTTTTTCAGCACCCTACGTCGCCTGGTTATCATCAAACCATCCAAAAAAGATGCGTTCAGATATTTATAATGCTCTACATAGTTATTAAGGAGGCTTCCCCACATATCCAAATCTGTGGTTGGGGGTAGTATGCTGACCTACATTTCAGTCCAATCCTGCTTCAACCTAGTTCACCTGGTTATATCGAAGATATACCTTCAAGCATCGTCATAGTTAACATGGTCATTTCTGATATATACATGAAAGGGGGCATTGGAACATGGTACGAAGAATAGGAACAATATTATAGGGAATTAGAACACCCAACAGACCCTGCAGGTGTCCATACTCATCAAAAAATAACTTTACTTGGACTTCATGAACCTTCTGAGTCACTGCCCCTCAGTTGAGACTCTAGTAAGGGTAAAGAGAATGCTGGGATCATCAAACCCCCCGAGCCATCTATTTCAGTGCATAAGACATAGGATTATTTTGAAAAGGTGGCACTATACCAGCAACTCACTAAATAGAGAAGGATGGTTTAAGAGATCCTCAACTAGCGTTCCGTGGAAAGACAAACAAATTACGGTGATCCTAGATTTGGGAAGTAGGGGTAAGGGTAGGTACAACTTCTTCCTATGAGTTGCCTCCTGGAGATCTTGATAACCCTACCCAGCTAGACAGGGTAGAATCTGGTGTTTATGGAAAAAGACCCTGGTATACATCACCAAATCCACCCGAGCTATACGGCAACCTTCCTTAGGGCCTGGCCTGGGTTCTACCAACTACTCTGTAGGCTTCACCACCCGCTCCTTAGGTTCCTCCAATGGCCCCACAAGTTATTTTCCTAGCTCCTCAGGTAATTATGCTAGTTTCTCCATGAGCCACTGGACCCACTTACCATGATGAAGAGGCTTATAACACGTTGGTGGCCAGGGAACATCGTCAAGATAAGAACCCTTTCCAACATGATCTGATGACTACTCTTATTGCTCGCCTCGAGGCTCTGTAAACTCGATAGGTAGAAATATCGCCTGATGGAAAACCATATATGGCATGGGTGGATGATATGACAACACCCCCAAGTTTTGGAAATCCAAATTTCTCCCCTTTCAATGGGACATGCGATCCATTACAGCACCTATTCTACTTTTCAAGGTGTGGACCCATGTTGGGAACCCCAGCACAATAAGAAGCTCCTAAGATCCAATGTTTCATACAAAAATTGTAGGTGACTATGTTTGTCTAGTAAAACCAGTTACCCATTGAGTCAATAGCTAGTTGGGAGGATCTTCGCAGGCATTTTATCTACCAGTTCAGTTCCACCACCAGGAAGACTAGCATCGTTGATCTCTTCAAGTGAAAGAAAAGGCCAGATGAGCGAGTCGCAGACTTTGTCTCTAGGTGGAAGGGCCTCAAATATTCACTTGATATTCCACTAAATTAGGAAAAAATTCCAATGATGTGCATGGGGAATGTGAAGACCGAACTAGTCCCTTCTCTTATCACTCAAAACTTCCCAAGTGGGTTTTAGGATTTCTCTGACAAAACTCAACATTTAGAAGAATCCTTACAGCAAGCCAAGAAGGAACATCCGTTGCCTATTATAGCTCCCACAAGAAGATCCTCTAAGGATGAGATCTCTTGTTTCACAAATAGAGGCCCCCAGGTAGCTGGAATTGTTACTGACTTAGACACCTCTACAAAATAACCGAGGCCCACCACCTCAGGAACAACCTTTGGCTTAGCAGCACCCGCTTCAGAATCGACAGATGCCCCTACGTAATGCACCACCACTACCTAGGTGAGATAATCAGGTTCTAACTCCTTGCCAAGATCCACAATCCCCTCGTCAAGGCTAGGCTCCAAGAGCTCCTTTCCTAGATTGGAGGAACCAAACCTACTTATTTAACAAGGCTCAGGTTCCTGGTTATTTACAAAGTGCCTTGGACCAGGGAATCATGTGGTTGCCAGAATGAAAGAGGCCCAAATAGGTGGATCTCACTAATATCCCCAATTACTACCCCTATCACCAGTTCCTTGGGAACACCCTTAAGTAGTGATATGTGTTTAAATACTAGATCTAAGACCAGGTCAATAACAACATAGTCAGATTGGGTCTTGCCCTGGTACAGGTGGCATGTGTGTTTATGAAGTCTGATAGTGAAAGCGAGGGTGAATGGAAATAGGTTTCTAACCATGGGTCTCAAAAGTACGATGATTAGATAGCTTTCAAGGAAGTATCACTTTCCCATGGTATTATCCTTACACATTTAAATTGTTCTGATCCTTCAGAAGTCACTAATCTACCTTATGCTACTACATATGAATCAACATCTTAGCCTTCATCTTCTCAGGGGAGTAAGTATCGACAACGCATAGGAAAAAAACACTCTGCTTGTGCCAAATACATCTCATACTCTAAATGATTTCATGACCCCAAAGATAGTTATTGGCCCTATAATCCCCACAAAATGGGGGATTCTTCAATTGATTACCATGAGTACATTTCGGTCAATACCATTGAACTGGTAAACCCTTACATGGTCCCCGATAATAAAGAGTTCTAGGCGGACCCTCCAAAAATCCCCAGTTGACACAAGGGTCAACGAATCCATGGGTATGTGAATCCTTAGAATGAATTGGCCAGTGATTCCATCCAATCCATGCATGCCACTGAGCCTAGACAACAACCCAATGTAGAGCTCAACATGCTTAACCTTCTCATCTCATCTCATCAGATTCACCTCCACCACTGTTTGTACTACTTGATCAAACAGAGCCACCATTCCCATTCTATGATAAGTCATGTTCCATTGAAGATAGAACTAATTCATCTATCCATCATCCATTAGTCACTCTACATGGTTCAACTAGCGAGAAACAAGACATTCCCAGTACTATCCAGAATCCACCAGTTCGACTAGTAGCACCTATCATACCTCCTGCTGCTGAGCAAACTCCTGCCCGCATAAGTGAACTAATGGCATGAAAATATGATTTAATAAATCATATATCTAGTATTAATACTCATATTTTTATCCTTTAGGCTCTCTTAATATCATAATATGTGTGTGAATCCCTCGTAGAGGCTTTAAGAAGCCCCCTCCAGTTTGAAATGGAGGTCGCAGCTACAGAAGCCTTCCATACTGAGGCAGTCAAACCGACAGAGTATCAGACCATCATTTCATTATTAAGAGAAGATGAAGGTTATCCTATACATGGGAACATCTGGCCACTATACATCACTGGATAGTTAAATGGCATGGAAGTATACCATTGTCTTGTCGAAATAGGATTTGGGATCAATCTTATCCCGACCTGGACACTCTACAAGATGAGGGTGTATGAAATAGATCTGAGTCCCTCTAACTTAAATATTCAAGGCTATAACAGGATAGAGAATACAATAGTTAGAAATATTAGCCTAAATACCTAGTTCGGTGGCCTAGTTTCCAACATTGAGTTCTTGGTTGTCTCACAGGACATCACTTATAATGCATTAATGGGTAGACCATGGATCCACCTGCATACAGTAGTTTATTAATCATATCACCAATGCCTTAACCAATCCCTCAATGGTTGAGTGGGAATACTCCAGGGTGATGAGTCTCCCTTTGCCTCTTGTGAATCCCATTACCTGGATACCAACTACTACAAGAGAAAGGACAAGAAGATCCAGGATAATGAGGTTGAGCAGACTACCATTGTGGATGACCTATGGGAAGACCTGGATGATGCCTACATTTTCCCAATTCATCAGTTAAAGGCCACAACCCCCAACATGGGGAACTTCTTTTTCATCTCTGGGATGAGGGGAAATATCATTACTCAATTTAAGGATCATATAAAGATCACTTTTTACTCCTACATGAATTAGGCTCGAGTAATCCCAGAGCCCCTTACCCCTATGAGGTATCAGGAAGTTATCCCCATGGAAATGGAAATATTCCATACTTTCTTATTTCTCTGGGTTGGGATAAATCATCTCAAGCTAACGTGAAACTATTTCTTTGATATAATCAAATGTGGCCCCTTGGGTCGAAGGCTTGATAGAATCAGATTGATAGATTTCATCACTGTGGTTTCACCAGTGTAGGGGTTCCCTGATGAGGTTTCCACTACCACTCTGGCTGGCACCAACATTCCATTAGGATCATCCAAATTGGAAGAATTTCCTTCTACTGATGATCCTATCACCATAGAAAATGAAGAGGATTTTGAAGATTCCCCTCTCAAATTCGAGGAAGGTGTCTCCACCACCATTGATGAGTTGGTACAGGTGAATCTTAGTATCGTGATTGGTCTGAAACCAACACTAATCAGTGTAGCCATGTCCATAGAAGAACAAAAGAAATATGTGGATTTCTTAAAGAAGTATCGTGATGTATTTTCCTGGAGGTATGAAGAGATTCAAGGGATAGATCCTCAGGTTTCAATCCACCATCTCAGTCTCCTAGTAAATAATTGTGGGTTCAAATAGCCTCCCAGAAAGATGCACCCTTCTCACAGTGGCATGGTCTTGGCTGAGTTTAATAAGCTCATTAAATCCAACTTCATCAAGGAGGTCCAGTACCCCAGATGGTTAGCCAAAATTGTTCCAATAAGAAAGAATAATGAAAAGATCAAAGTCTACATTGAATTTTGATATCTCAATTGTCACTATCCAAAGGATGACATTTCCCTCCCCACGGAAGTGCTACTAATTGATGCTACCACTGGATTGAAAGATATTTCATTAATAGATAATTATTAAAGATATAATCAAATTTGAATGGCCCCTAAAGATGAAGAATCCATCGCCTTTAGGGCACCGCAAGGTACCTTATACTATCAGCTAACGCCCTTCGGTCTAAAAAATGAAGGTTCCACCTATCAGTATTCCATGCAACATATATTTAAGATGATCCTTGGGACATTGGTGGAATTCTACAAAAATGATCTGGTGGTCAAATCCTACATGTGTTAGGACCATATCAAATATCTAGAGAAAGCGTTCATATTCCTCCATTACTAACATTTGAAGATGAACCCCTTGAAATGTGCCTTTGGGGTCACCTCTGAAAATTTTCTCGGCTTCATTTTCAAATACAGAGATATTAAGATCAATCCAAAGAATATTAGGGATATCAGCTAGATGCCTACTCCAAGAAACCTTAGGAAACTCTAAGGTTTTCAAGAAAAATTATCCTACATACGCTGATTCATCATAAATATACCTAGAAAGTGTAATCCCTTTTCCAGGATCATTAAGAAAGGTGCTGATTATTAGTGGGATGAGGATTTCTAGGCTAATTTTGAGGAAATAAAGAATTATATACTAAAACATTTGGTTCTGATGCCACATATCTCTAGGAAGCCACTGGTCCTTTATGTAACTATGATGGAATGATCCCTCGACTCCCTTCTCACCTAGAAGAACAATGAAGGAACAAAGAATAGTTTATACCATCTCATATACATGCTACTTGATATAGATATCATATATTCCTCTATCGATAAGAGCTACCTTGCGTTGGTATTCACAGTGTAGAAGTTGCGACATTACTTGCAACACCATGAGATATAGCTGGTGTCTCACATGAATCCACTGAAGTATATTCTGAACCATCCCATGTTGATAGGCCATCTATCTTGGTGGGCAGTGATCCTTCAATAGTTTGATATCAGGTTCTTTTCATAGAAGGATATCAAGGGGAAGACACTGGAAGACTTTCTTGTCTCCCATCCAGCCCCTATAGAGCAATCTCTAAACCATGACTTCGCAGATGAGGTAATCCTCTCAGTGGATCGAGACATGCTGCATTAGTAGATGTACTTCGACAACACTTCATGTAGTTTGACTGACAGAAGGCTCAATGATCCCAAGATTAATAGGGTAGGACTAGGAATAGTATTCACCACATTTTCATAGGTTTTTTGGCCTATTAGTTCCTATTGTAGAAGGTTGCACCAACAACAAGGTAGAGTACCAGGCCCTTATCACTGGCCTCGAGTATAAGGACCTGACCTTATTACATACATAATCTTGAATTTAGTAAAGAAAAAACTTCTTTTTATATTGAGTATCTTTTCAAGTTTATAGATTTATAGAATTAGGAAAATACATTCATAACATTACACATTATTACAGAGTGGATACCATAAAATCAGTTTCCATTTTTTTTCAAAATATAAAACATTAAAACTTAAAACAAGACTCCTTGAAAATTATTCAACATTTAACATGGATTAATTCCTTATATTACACATCCATTAACCTGTGAAAATTATTTAAAAACCTGGGATGAGGACAAAAACTCAGTAAGGGATGAAAAATAAGGAAAAATCACATTAGTCCATGAATACTCGTAACGTATGAAAGCATTTTCAAAAGACATTATTGTTACCCATATATACTTACTTTGTGTAACATGAGATTTATACAATATCCACACAAACATGATAAAATAAATATAATCATAAAGGTATGTTGGGGCATTAATTACATAATCTTGTAACCATTATTGGCAACCTTATAATTTGTAACCCTCACGACTACCTTACTTTGTGTCACCATCGCAGTTACACTTGGAGTAACCATACGGCCGAACTACAACTTACTCATACCCAATGAATTGGAGGGAGGTATAGGTAACAACCTTCATCAATAATAATTCCCAAGAACCAAAACATAGTCATACAACATTAATAATTCCATAAAAACATTGCTTTGGAATTTTGTAAAACCGAATTTAAAAAGAAGATTTTAAAGAAAATCTCCATATAAATATCATAAAAGTGAAGAGAGACTTAATAGAGTGGATGGAGTATGTATATATACTGTAAATACACATAATAAGACATAATATAAACAAAACCCATTTCAAAAAACAATTTAAATAGCACATAAACAATGAAGTAGAATGTTAACCCAAAGAATGGAAATCAGGATAAGAATTCCCTTACAAACATCATATAATTGAAGTGAGACTTAATAGAGTTAATGGAATATGTATATATAATGTAAATACACATAAATCATGATAATATAAAAAATTTTCATCAAACAAACAATTTTAATACCACATAAATAATGAAGTAGAAGGTTAACCCAAAGAATGAGAATTGGGTTAAGAATTCCCTTACCTCAGGTTTGTCTTACTTTTAACTTGTTTAAACCTCCTATATAATGGTTAAAAGAGTGTTATTAATATTTTTAAGAAAAATTTTCATGTTTATAACATCTTATATGATCATTTAATAATATCATTTCACCCTTTAATTGTTAGTATTTTGCCCCTTGCACTGTTTTTGGGGGAGTTGTTTACATGATTTCCAAGATTGGTTCATGATGGATGTTCTTGTTGATTGGAAGTAAAACTATAGAATTGGAATGGAAAGGTATTTAAATATTTCCAGAACCATAATTTATAACATTTATCACTTTTATTTTTAATATGAGGATGATTCATAAGTTAAAACTTTAATTATGTTCGTTTAGATCATTTTAGTGGTTCTTTGATAATAAAGACCTCATTTTGTCTTATAAATTAGAACCATGAGTAAAAAAGAATTCCAGAAACATGGATGAGTCATAAAACATATATTATAACTTGGTTCAACCATATGAATGGTTTCATGACCATAATTAATAGAATTAATGGAAATAGAAATCACATCGTCCACGATGTTGGTAATTCGACACATCACGGACAATATTTTAATTCCTTGAATAAGTGGGGGAGGAGAAAAATAATGATGATGAATTTTCAATGAATATGATAGCATATATAATATAAAATATTCTGGTGCTTTCATTCCTCTTGGTTAATAGGAGGTGAGGAAATAAGAATAAAATAAAGAAATCTTAAAATAAAAGAAAACTTGATAAATTTCTCACGAAAATTCTACAGCCTAACAACGTCTCTTAAAATTTTATAAAAATAGTTTTATGAGAGGAAGGGGATATTTAATCATTCATAAATAATATGGGCAGTAAGGGGGGATATTTAATGAAATATACCATCCTAATCTAAAGGGAATGGAAAAGAATAACATAAAATGAAAGAAAAGAATGAAAATAAAAGAGGGTGTTTACCTCTTGATCTCTTCTCCTTGAGATCCTCTATAAGGGATTTGTTTTTAGTCTTTTGGTGAGACCAGAAGCTCTAGAACGTGGGGAAGAAGATTGGGGAGGGAATTTGGCAGAAATTAGACAATTCTCAAGGCTTGAGAGGTGTGGGAGTAAGAGGGGAGTGAGGGTGGTATTTACATTGGAGGAGAGGGGGTATTTTTCATTATTTAAATCATTATTATAATATTTTTTCTCAAGACTATGAATAAAATTAATTCATGTGACCGAAAATAGTAATAATGGAATGTGAGTTTGAACCAGGTGGGCTTACATCATCCTTTCATCACCTATGATGCAGTAAATCAAGTATTTAGCATTTATCATATTTTATCGTATTTTACTATTCATAAAAAATTCTTGAATTTCAGAAAAATCCCAAAAATTTACCCTAAACATTTTTCAATGTGTATAATTAAAAAATGAAATACATTTTTGAAAAATAATTTTCTAAATATTATTAATTTAATTTTTAAATAAAATCATACTTAATTCAAAAATTACCAGTTCTAATTATACAACTACTTCTTTATCACAATGAAAAATTAATCAAGATGTTATTATCTTATAGCCTTAAGAAAATAAAATAATAAGAAAATTTACTATTAATTAGGGTCATATTACTATTCATTTTCCTATTTATAAGGGTATGTTACTATTCACAAAAAAAACAAGTTGGTTTCATCAGACTCCAAATAACTTAATGAATAAAATTGTAAGTGATAGTTTCTTAAAATTAAAAACATAGAAGTGGAAAAAATTATGTCTAAAGGCTAGTTATAAATATCAACTTAAAAAAAAGTTTAATTATTTTCAATTTATTTTTTTAATAAAATGAGATGTTACGTTATCACCCACCTTTCGGAAATTACATCCTCACAATTTTATTTACTTATTAAACAAGTGAGGGTACCTTGATCATGGTGTCCACCTAGTCTCATCATCATCTTTCTCATGTAAATATAAGGTCAATGCATTGAAAAAATTATTTAGAGATCCTTCAAAATCATTTGATTCCTTTATCCAAATACACCTTGTACAACTTGGGTCATATGGGTGTTCACAGAAAAATAGTTTTGGAAAATAATCATGTATGACATATAATTTTAAAATATCTGATAAAACTTGATTTTTATAAAATAGTCGGACCGATTTTGAGTTAAAACTTTCAATCAATGTTCCTTTTAAAATACCATAAGTATGTGCTGAAAGAGTATATTGTAAAAGAAAATATAAATAGGTTGCGTAAGGGTCTCCTTCTTTAGCACCTCTTTCAAACTCACAATATGCTTCAAAATCTCTTGATAAGGTAAAATATTTAAAAATTATTTGATAATATTTACCTTTCATTAAAATATGAGAATATTGAGAAAATAGGATTTGATTAAATACAACCCATGATCCACGATGGTATCGAGGTATAGTGGAGGTGTTTGATATCTCAAAAAATTTCTTTCAAGTGAGTTGTATGTTAAAAAATGTTTCAACGTCATTTGGACATGACTCTGCCATAATTATTACAATAAAGTCATCAGGAATAGATAATAATGTGATTTGAGATCCAAATCCTTCCATTTGTAATTGAATTTACTTAATCTGAAAAGTTATAGAACAAGGATAACTTAAAGAATACACATATAGACTAACCATATTTTTAAGGAAAACTCGTAATCCCTAAAGTTGTCTAAACCTTTCCTTTGATACCAACTATATGGACCCGACCTTATTACATACATAATCTTGAATTTATTCAAGAAAAAACTTCCTTTTATATTGAGTATCTTTTCAAGTTTATAGCTTAATATAATTAGGACAATACATTCATAACATTGCACATTATTATAGAGTGGATACCATAAATTCAGTTTCCATTTTTTTTCAAAATATAAAACTTTAAAACTTAAAACAAGACTCCTTGACAATTATTAAACATTTAAAATGGATTCCTTCCTTGTCTTACACATCTATTAACCTGTGAAAATAATTTAAAAACTTGTTATGAGCACAAAAGCTCAGTAAGGGATGAAAAAGAAGGAAAGATCACATTAGTCCCTGAATACTTGTAACGTATGAAAGAATTTTCAAAAGAAATTATTGTAACCCATATATACTTACTTTGTGTAACATTAGATTTCCACAATATCCACAAAAAACATGATAAAATAAATATAATCATAAAGGTATCTTGGGGCATTACTTACATAATCTTGTAACCATTCTTGGCTACCTTATAATTTGTAACCCTCACGACTACCTTACTTTCTATAACCATTGCAGTTACAATTGGAGTAACCATATAGCCGAAATCCAACTTACTCATAACAAATGAATTTTAGGGAGATATAGGTCCCACCCTTCATCATAAATAATTCCCAAGAACCAAAACATAATCATACAACATGAATAATTCCATAAAAACATTGCTTTAAAATTTTGTAAAACCAAATTTAAAAAGAAGATTTTTAAAGGAAATCCCCTTATAAATATCATACAAGTGAAGAGAGACTTAATAGAGTGGTTGGAGTATGTATATATACTGTAAATACACATAATAAAACATAATATAAATAGAAACCATCTCACAAACAATTTAAATAGCACATAAACAATGAAGTAGAAGGTTAACCCAAAGAATGGAGATCAGGTTAAGAATTCCCTTACAAACATCATATAATTGAAGTGAGAATTAATAATGTTAATGGAATATGTATACATACTATAAATAAACATAACTCATTATAATATAAACAATTTTCATCAAAAAAACAATTTTAATACCACATAAATAATGAAGTAGAAGGTTAACCCAAATAATGAGAATTTGGTTAAGAATTCCCTTACCTCAGGTTTGTCTTACTTCCAAATTGTTTAAACCTCATTTATAATGGTTAAAAGAGTGTTATTAATATTTTATAGAAACATTTTCATGTTTATAACATCTTATATGATCATTTCATAATATCATTTCACCCTTTAATTGTTAGTATTTTGCCCCTTGCACTGTTTTTGGGGAAGTTCTTTACTTGATTTCCAAGATTGGTTCATGATGGATGTTCTTGTTGATTGGAAGTGAAACTCTAGAATTGTAATGGAAAGGTATTTAAATATTTCTAGAACCATAATTTATACCATTTATCACTTTTATTTTTAATATTAGGATGATTTATAAGTTAAAACTTTAATGATGTTCGTTTAGATCATTTTAGTGGTTTTTTTGATAATAAAGACCTCATTTTGTCTTATAAATTAGAACCATGAGTACAAAAGAATTACAGAACAATGAGTTAGTAATAAAACATATATTATAACCTGGTTCAACCATATAAATGGTTTCATGACCAGACTTAAGATAATTAATGGAAATTGAAATCACATCGTCCACGATGTCGGTGATTTGACACATCACAGACAATATTTTAATTCCTTGAATAAGTGGGGGAGGAGAAAAATAATGATGATGAATTTTCCATGAACATGATAGAATCTAGAATATAAAATATTCTGGAGCTTTAATACCTCTTGGTTAAGATTAGGTGAGGAAATAAGAATAAAAGAAAGGAATCTTAAAATAAAAGAAAACTTGATAAATTTCCCACGAAAATTCGGCAGCCTAATAGTGTCTCTTAAAATTTCATAAAAATAGTTTTATGAAAGGAAGGGGATATATCATAATTAATAAATAATATGGTAATTAATGGGGGATATTTAATGAAATATCCCATCATAAGACAAAGGTAATGGAAGAGAATAACATAAAATGAAAGAAAAGAATGAAAACAAAAGAGGATGTTTACCTCTTGATCTCTTCTCCTTGAGATCCTCCTTAAGGGATTTAGTTTTGGTCTTTTTGTGAGATGAGAAGCTCTAGGACGTGGGGAAGAAGATTGAGGAGTGAATTTGGCAAAAATTAGATAATTATCAAGGCTTTAGAGGTGTGAGAGGAAGAGGGGAGTGAAGGTGGTATTTATAGTGGAGGAGAGGTGGTATTTTTCGTTATTTAAATCATTATTATAATATTTTTGCTCAATAATATTAATAATATTAATTCATGTGACCCCAAATAGTAATAATGTCATGTTATTTCAAACAAAGTGGGCTTAAATCATCCTTACATCACCTATGATACAGTAAATCTAGTATTTAGCATTTATCGTATTTTACTATTCATAAAAAAATCTTGAATTTCAGAAAAATACCAAAAATTTACCCTAACCATTTTTCAACGTGAAGAATTAAAAAATGATTTCCATTTTTGAAAAATAATTTTCTAAATATTATTAATTTAATTTTTAAATAAAATCATACTTAATTCAAAAATTAACAGTTCTAATTATACAACTACTTCTTTACCACAATGAAAAATTAACCAAGATGTTATTATATTCTAGAATTAAGAAAATAAAATAGTAATAAAATTTACTATTCATTAGGGTCATATTAATATTCATAAGGGTATGTTACTATTCACAAAAAAAACAAGTTTTTTTCATTAGACTCCAAATAACTTACTAAACAAAATTGTAGATGACAGTTTCTTGAAATTCAAAACATAGAAGTGGAAAAAATTATGTCTAAAGGCTAGTTATAAATATCAACTTAAAACAAAGTTTCATTCATTTCAATTTATTTTTAAAAAAAAACTGGGATGTTACATCGAGCTATCCCTTGAGATCGATTTTCCTTATCTGCACATGGAAGGGTATTCCAAGCTAGTCATAAAACATACCAATGGTGACTAAGTTATTAGTAATCTTGAGGTCACACCTTTGTTAGAGCACACTCGCTAGTTGATGGACCAATTACCTTATCATCTAGAAGTTACTCATGTTCCTTGGTTGAAGAACGGTCGAGCCAATGCCTTTTCCATCCTTGCTGCATCACTTGCAGAGCCTGACCAGGATGACATGATTATCCATGTGGTGCATCGAAGAGTCATTGCTCTTTTCACCCTGAATGATAGAGATAGCCAACAGGTAAGTCATCTCACCACCAGTGCATCCACATCAGGACCCTTGACTCCCCCTTCTATAGTAATCAAAGGAACCCATAGATAGAAAACTCCCTTTATTAAGTATCTCTGTCATAGTAATATACTGTCAGATTAAGCCAAATGTGAGCAAGTTGTAACGATGTATTATGGATTAAAGCATGCCTCTCAATTTGAATATCTAGTTTGATAATACAATCAAAGAGTTTTGTTTCATAGAAAATATAGAAAATTATTGTTTATACAAGTAGATTACAGAGAATGTGGTGGTATTTTTGATATTGTATATAGATGAAATAATACTTATTAGAAATGATTTCCCAAAATTTTACTCTATAAAGATGTGTTTGGGAAAATTTTTCTTAATAAAAGACATAGATGAATCACCCTACATACTAGGTATGAAGATATATATAGGTAGATCAAAGAGGATACTTAGACTAAGTTATAACTCAAGTGATAAATCATTTTAGAATGGAGAACTCCAAGAATGATACATTACCATTATTTTATGGTGTAATTATTAGGCTGATTCATGATCCTTATAAAGAGTTATAAATGATGGATTAGATTTATTATACATATATTATAGGATCTATCATGTATTTCATATTTTGTACTTGACCCAATGTCACTTATTATTTGATAATTACAAGTATATACCAATAAAATCTCAATGAGACTCACTAAATTACTATAAATAACATCCTTAAGTGCCTATAAATAATTAATGATATACTTTTCATCTTTAGGGGAGAGGATGAGATCATTATAATGGGTCACATGAATGATAATTTTATATCCAACAAAAATGATATAAGATCTTAATATGGTTTCATTTTTTTCATAAATAGTGGATCTCTCAGTTATAGGAGTTCCAAATAATCCACTATAGTATACTCGATAAAAGAGGAAAAATATATCATTATATAAAATATTGTGAAGAATTTTTTTATTAAGATGTTAATCACTAAACTTGGGAAGATTCATAAAATATAGGGAGTGATCAATATTTACTATGACAAAAATAGATCAATTTCTTAGAAAATGAACCCTTATCTCACCAAAGTACTAAGAACATCTTCAAAAGTACTATCTCATTCGAGAGATTTTTGAGAGGGGAGATTTAAAGATTTGTTGGGTGGATATTGAGGAGAATTTAGTAGATCCATTTACACCACCATTAGCACAAAAAAATTAATGGGTTCATGTTAAATATCTTGGTATTATATTCATGAGATATTTGATATAATGGTTCTAAAATGTATCATGGTTTAATAATAAAGGTAGTATTCATTTATCATTCATTCATGTGTACTACAATTTATATAACATGAATAGTGGAATGATAATATCCCCTTAAAGTATGATTTTGATTTATCCCTAACTGATGATCATCATTGAGTATTATGGGTCATGGTGGTATTCCAGGATTTGCATAATTTTAATCTTATAATTGATACAAATATGACATATAAAGAATAAACTCATGAGATAATAAGTCAAGATTTTTTACCTGGATTGACCCACCAAAATATATCACATGGAATGACATATGGTTAATCATATACTTATGGGTGTATTATTATTATGAGTCTCCATTATCTATTGTTGGTGAGTTACCAAGAATGTGAACAATCATACTTTGATACCTTTCTTAAAAATCCTTGAGGCTTAGCAAATCAGAGCATGGTTGGTTCTGTTGCTGATTATGTCATTGGTAGGAGCTCAACATAGAGAGAATTTATCTACTCATATAATGATTAAAGATATTTTATACCTTTACTAAATTAGTATAGGGAAATTCATGTCCAAGATTAGTCTAGAAATCGGTGATAATCTCAACTACTTGAATGTGGGAGATGTGATGTACACATTTTCTTGATGAATTTCAGGTGATGTATTCATCGACCTAGTCATTATATTTCAGGAAATCATGATTTTATGAGATTAAAAGTACTAGATCAGCATATTCCAGGTCTAGTGGTCACTCAATTTCATCAATAAATAGATTATATAGGTATACATATGATGCATATAATACATCTTGTGGTGTAAAAGTTTATATAGATATATGAGTATGTTTGATTGAGATCACACCAAACCCCTTTGTAACTTTAGTATCACTGATGTTTTTCTAGGCCAATATTTACTTACATGTATGAAATTAGGGTTTAAAATTTGTATTAAACCCTATAAAGACCCATAGGATCACACAATTAGGCCTTAGGACGAGGATTAAGTTTTAGATAAAGTGTTTGTTCTAAAATGAAAAGAGTTTAATAAATCATTTCCAAAAGAGTTTGGATAAATTCACAATGAGTTCTAAAATTTTTCATAAAGTTATTATAGGATTTTAGTGTAAGTGAGAGATCATTAGGAATATGAAAAAATTGTTACATATTATTGTATAATATAACCTTAGACATAGCCAATGATATGAATTTGTTCATATCACATATTATGATATACTGATATAATATAAGTCATATAATGCACCTATTATAACATACAATAGGATTATGAAAATGAGTGCATGGATTATACCAAATCTCCCACATGGTTTACCTTAAAATATATATCAACATGTTGATAATCTTTATGGATTCACATAATAATTTGAAAAATTAAAATGATTATGAGATCCCAACATGCATGTATTATAGGTAATGCATGGTGATTGTAAAAAAATGACATATAATGCATGAAACCCTTTATTAAATTAATGGAAACTATATAAAGGGATGTAATCCCCATGTTAGATATATATGATTATACTAGGAAATAGTTAGAGCTCTTTCTTCATTTAAATTCCCCATTCATCTTTATAGAGAAGGTTCAAGCATTCCTTTGGTGTTTGAGGGTCCACTCATTATGAATGAGTATCCTATTAGCTGAAGTCATCCCTATAATGGAAACAGTATATTGGTTATCACTAGGGGATTAAAATAAAGAAAACTCCTTCGAGTTCATCAATCATTGAGTTTGATACATTTAGGTATGCCTTTTATTTTATATTATTCATACTGTATATTGATTCATGATGGTAGATAGTCAATTTAAATAGGTTTCTTCCCCTGATAAAACCCTTTACCAATAACATTGTTAAATCATTACATCGTTTTGAATAATATATATAAAAAAGTATCATAATATTACATAGGATTGTGAGTTACAATGGGAACTCTTATAGAATCTTCATCATTGCATCTACCACTAGACCACACTCACAAATGTTTGTGTCCAAATTATTCTTTTAATTAAAACATTATCTTATGATCTATAAATGATCCAAAAGGATGATACCATTGTGTTCTAGTGGTGGAAGCGAAAATAATTATTTTCTCAAAATTTTCTCTGTCGGAGTCATCATTAACACATTTTATATTTCTTTAAAATTCCTAAATCACCCATTAAATGATTTCAAATGAATTTAATAACCTCTCCATTATAATATATGTTAAAAAATGTAAAATGAGTTATATATAAGCCTAAAATATAAAATTGGAAAAAATTTCAATTTTTTATCAAATCAGGGGCTTAAAAAGTCACGTGGAAACCCATGGGGTGTTCCAAACATGTGAATCCATGTGCTAGGCTAGTGAGTGAACTATCTTATATCTTGTCAAAAAATCAAGATCACCTCAAAATAAAACTTTATTAGCCAAGATTATACCCAATAGACTAGGTTACATCAACTATATATTGGATATGGGATCACCTCTACTTGGGCTTGGATGGCTTAGGCATAATACTGCCTGGATTGACTACTTGGTCAAACTCTTCATGAACCATCAATCCCATATGGGCTACCCTTCAATACTGTAATGACAAGCTCATTCATGACTCCTCCCTTTCTACCTCCCCCATAAGGGTTGATGTCAACCCTTATAGGATATGTTATGTTCTATATCAAAGGTAATGACCTATTGTGGTAGATTAGATCTTCAAAACTGCTAACTATCATCAATGATGACTTCCCAACCCCATAAATTTAGATTTGGACTCCCCTTTTTACAATCCTATACCAACATGTAGATTAAATAGGAGAGAATGACTCAACCAAACCCCTATATGAGACCCTTCCCACCTTTTAATCCCACTAAAGACTCTCCCTTTATAAGATAGTGTCCTTTATGAAAAAACGATGAGGTTTTGGCCATGATCGTTCGAACGAGAATAGAAAAAGTAGTCACACTACTGTATGGAGTGATGTTACAATGACCAAAATTTATTGCTAACCACTTGAAAAAAATAATAAATTATTATTAAAATTCCTAATATATTGTAACATCCTGGTATCGGGTGCCGTCCATAGGTGTCCCATACCCAGTTGGTAACATGGCCTCAAGCGCATTTACTCAAACGACAGAGGATGCCGACTAGCAACGAGGGCCTTGGGTGTGATAGTGGGAAAACTATTCCCTCATTGACAGAGTAATGCAGCAGAAAGAAACAGATAATAGTAGAGGAAGTAATAATAATACCATACAATAGTAAATAGAAGAATATTGGAAGTAAATAAACAACCACAACACACACATATATATATATCAATAATAATGCATGTCACAAGTATCTAGGAAAGCATCCAAACAAGTCACAATGATGGAATACAGTACTAAAAAAAATTACAAAGAAAACAAGTAAATAAATTTAGTAGCATCACAAGCCTCAGCTTAGTCCCATGCTCTCTACCTCCATAGAAATCAAGTACCTGAATTAGAAGGTAACTTTCCCTTATCTATACCTAAAAAAGTATAATATGTTTGGGGCCAAAAGCATGACCCAAACAGGGTGTGAGATGAATCCCTATAGGCAACCACCCAAAGATCTGTTCCGAACAATCAGTGAATATATATGGTTGGCAATAAGCAAAATGAAGCAATAAACAAGGAAGTACTCCAAAGTAAACAGTCCTACAGTTTCAATTACATTAATTTACATTCGTCAATTATTCAACCCAATGAAAACAAGAAACCCTCTGGGAAGTTCTCACGACCTATCCCCTATGGTTCAAAAAATCAATCTCAAGTAACCCTCTGGGTAAGTTCTCACAGCCTAAACCCTCTGGTTCAACTTATATAAGGATATAATGACCTCCTGGGTAATCTCACATGGTCTAACCCCTTTGGTATCATGCAAACAAAGACTCTCTGAGGAAGAAATCACCGTCAATTCCCCATATAGTCTTTTAACAATAAACTACAGACTCTATAAGGAATCACTCAACGTCAATTACCCCTATGGTGTTGTAAAGATAACTATATACACTATGAGGGAGAACTCATTGTTAATCACCCCTATGGTCTCGCAATTTGAAAAGTATAACAGACACTCTAGGGAATCCCTCAACATCAATTCTTTCTATGGTATCCCTACACCAGGTTCTCACAGCCCTGTGTAAAGAAATCATGCACAAATGATGTTCAACATCCAAAGTAAACCACAGAGTACTACTTGTCTAAAAGCTATAAAGCATAACACAAGCATGTCAGATAATATCACTCCATCCTAACGACACTAGGCATGGAAAACAAAGTAGTATAACAAGAAATTATAGACCCAACAGCCAATATCAAAATTAAACATGGGAAAACACAACCATATTATAGAAAATAACCCTATTTACAAACTATATACCTAACTCAAGAAAAAAAGCATAGCAGGCCTCAACAGGGTTAAAATCCCTAAACATGCAATACCCCAATCTAGGGTATTGGGCACTTTTGCACATAATATTCAAAGACTAACTATGTAAAGGACCAAAATACCTACCTCGGTGTATTATGATCTATAAAATTCGTCTTCGACCCTTGAATTGACCTAGAACATGGTATATCTACAAAAACGTCAAAAACACTCAACCAAGAATATCTCACAAAAGAGGAGAAATCAAGGAAAGAGGCTCTATAAGAAGGAAGAAATCACTGTGGAGATTCCAACACAATCGATGGTGGTTGATTTGGAGAATGGATGGTGGGTCGAGGGCTCGAAGAAGAATCATCGGCTTTGGTCGCTCCTGGATGAGACGAGTCGAGAAGAAGGTATTTCTTCTAGTTAGATGTGACCCCAGTCTAATTTAACAAATAAAAAGAAAAGTACATGGCATGTTAATTTAATGTACAGTCTGTGTAATTTCCTTAACCATCCCCCACTTTAGGAAATATCTAGGTCACATCACATGACCATGTACTTGGCCGTTACATGGATAGTACACAGTCACCCTTGGAAACTAGGTATACAGGGTGTACTCTAAAGTACACGACATATACTCCTTAAATTTTCAGATTCTCCACTTTTTCTAAAAAACAACAAAAATCAAGATCCATACCTAAAATAAAGATCCAAGTTCTTACATACTTACACCCTTAAATAAATTAATCCCCAAATTTCCCTAGCAAGGAGACGTAGAAGAAGAAACCTCGAACAGATTTGGCCATTGTGATCGCACATCAGCCTCCCTCTCATAAGTCTCGTCCTATACTCACCTGTGTTTCCATAGCACCCATACCAGCAGAACATACCTGCCTGAGAGAACCTTTACACTATGATCAACAATCTGGATATGATTCTCCTAAAACAATGTGTCCACCTCCAGCTCAACCTCCTCAGGATGAAAAACATGAGACGAGTCTGAGAAGTAACACCATAGCTGAGAAACATGGAAGACGTCATGAATAGCCTAATACCTTTGAGGTAACTGAAAATGATAGGCAACCGACCCGATTCTCTCCAAAACCACAAACGGTCCAACATATCTTGGCAAAATCTTGCCCTATCTCCTAATACTTCTGTGTCCCAATATCAGCGTGACATGTAGAAAAACCTGATCTCTGAACTCAAACTGAAAAGGTCATATCCGTTGATCATAATATGACTTCTGTCATGAATGTATAGTATCCATCCTCTTTTGAATCAAATCCACATTCTCTATGGTCTCCTGAACAAGACGAGGTCCCAACATAGCTGTCTCTCCTGCCTCCAGCCAACATAAGGGTGATCAGCATGGCCTACCATACAAAGCCTCATAATGTGCCATCTGAATAGTTGATTAAAAAAATATTATTTTAGGAAAAATACACAAGAGGTATGTTCTTCTCCCAAGAACCTTCAAAATCTAGGATGAATGCTCAGAGCATGACCTCCAACACTTGAATAGTATGCTTGGACTGACCATCTGTCTTGGGGTGGTAAGCTATACTCAGAAGTACCTGTGTACCCAAATCCCTCTGTAGTCCCTGCCAGACCCAGGAAGTAAAACATGTGTCTCTGTATGAAACAATGGAGTAATTAACCCCATGTAAACATACAATCTATCGAATGTACAACCTTCCCATTTCATCTACATTGGAGGTATCCTTGATCAGAAAGAAGTGATCAACATTCTTGAGTCTCTCAATGACAACCAAAACTAAATAATTCCCTTGAGGAAACCTCAGTAAACTTGTCATGAAGTCCATCACAACATCATTCCACTTCCACTCAAGAATGAGTAACTACTACAAAAGCCCTGCTGGTCGCTGATGCTCTGCCTTCACCTGCTGATAGGTGGAACACCTCATGAAAAACCCAACAACATCTCTATTCATACCTGGCCACCAATGCTAATGGTGCAGATCTTGATACATCTTTGTGACACCAGGATGAACTACCCAAACTAAGGAATGAAAGTCCCACATCAACTCATTGCATATGTCTACTGACACCCATACGTGCCCATGAAAACAAAAGATCTCATCCTTGCCTATGTTCCATCCAGGAATAGGGTCCTCCCCTGACACACTCTACCATAGAACTAGGAATTCAGAATATGATAGATTCATCATTTGCACTCGATCAAGTAGAGTAGAGGTAACATCCATGAAAGAAAGAAATGTCTACCCCTGTCTGTCGTGCACCTCTAAATACATCTCAGAGAATAGAGCCATAATCTTACACTCACTGTTGGCCTCCTAAACTACCTGTATCTGACTCCTCCTTCTCAATGCATTAGCCACTACATTACCTTTACCAGGCATATAAGCAAGCTCAAAATCAGCAGACTGAAGGTATTCAACCCACCTTCGTTGTCTTAAATTCAGATCGAACTGAGTGAATATATACTTGAGACATTTTTGGTTGGTGAAAACCACAAAATGATCTCCCAACTGATAATATGTACAACAACGTAAGGCATGAACAACTACAGCCAACTCAAGATCGTGTGTTGGGTAATTCTTCTCATGTGGCCTCAATTGTTGATACCTATATGCAACGACTCCTTCTCCCTGCATAAGCACTAATCCAAACCCGATACCTGATGCATCATAGTAAAATATATAACTCTTGCCTGACTCTGAAAAAACTAGTATCAGTGTAAAAGTCAACCTCCCTTTCAGCTCCTGAAAGGCTGACTCACAAGATTCTGACCATAATTACTTCACACCATTCTTAGTCAGGCCCGTTAGTGGCGCTGATAAGCATGAAAAGTCATGTATGAAACATTTGTATTAACCATCCAACCCTAGAAAACTCTATACCTCAAATACGTTCTTCAGATTCTCCCATGATAATACCGATCTCAATTTCTCTAGGTCTACTAACACTTATGTCTTTGAGATAATATGACCCAAGAAGTGAATCTGGTCCATAAAAAAGTGGCATTTTGAGATCTTAGCATATAACTGATGCTCTTTTGGCGTACTCAAAATGATCTCAAGTTGTGTGATGTGGTCGTGTTGAGTGTGAGAGTACACCATGATATCGTTCATGAAGACTACTATAAAAGAATCCAAGTATGGATGGAATACTTAGTTCATTAGTGGCATGAAAACTGTAGGCGTGTTCATGAGACCGAACGACATAACCACATACTTGTATAGACCATACCTACTCTGAAAGGCTATAAGATGTATATCTGATGGTCTAACACACAACTGATGATCACCATATCTCAATTCAATCTTCAAGAACACCCAGGCTCCCCAAAGCTGATCAAAGAGATCATTAATCCTAGGCAAGGGATATCGGTTCTTGATCGTCAGCTAGTTCATCTTCCGATAATCCACACAAATTCTGAGGGTAACATATTCATTATTCGCAAATAGGATAGGAAAACCCCAAGGAGAAGTACTGGGTCGGATGAAACCCTTTTCCTACAATTCCTACAACTTCTTTTTTAGGTCATGTAACTCTGCTATAGGCATCCTATAAGGAGGAATGGACACTAGTGCCACTCCTAGCGCATGATCAATAGAAAATTCCACCTATCACTCCAGAGGAAAACCTAAAATTTCCTCTAGAAAGACATCCCTTAAATGATCCACCACTGGAGGAAAGTTCAACTATGAAGTCCCCTAGTTATCCAGATATAAACTAGTAATCTGGGCTATAAATTCTCCCAACCCATGATGCTCAGGTCCTGCTCTGCTTTCCTATACATCCCATTTGCCCTGATGTAAGAACAAACTACCCCTGGTGATGTGAAAATCACCCTATGACGATAGTAGTCGACAAAAGCATGGAAGGGAATTTACCATTCCATTCTGAGAATTAAATCATAGCCGGTAATATCTAAGACATAGAGGTCCCATAATAAGTGACACCCACCAACCTCAAGAGGGCACTCCTTGTACTGATGTACACTATCCATTATTTTCCCCAATGGAGTGTCCAACATCATGATATCTGCAGAGTTAAAGATACATATCCCAAGGCTATCCATAATAGAAACAAATATGAAATTATGGGAAGACCCCATACCAAAAATTTATGAAGCTAATATTGAGTAAACTAAGATCGTACCTTAAACTGTAGAGGGTCCAGGATCCAACTCCTACTGGGTCTGCTCCACTACAAAAATATGGCCTATACCACATCCCTATGACCCTACCTCTCCACCTTGATACGATTCACCCCATTTTCACTAAAATCCTACCAACTGGATACCACGACCATGACCTCCACCTTGGATTGAATGAATTAAAGAACTATAGTTCCAAGATTGATGAGAAACTGGTGGTGCTGCTCTTGAATGAGGAGTCATAGAGGAACCCCTGTCACTATCTGTTGGTGAAAAAATCTAAAAGAACCGCTGAATATGTCCCATATTTCCACAAGATTTGCACTCCACTGGGTCTCTCAATAAAAGTGGCCTCGTATGCCCACCCTTACCACACTACTAGCATACCACCTGGCCACTTGAAGGTGTATCTCACCTACTCATATCTTGATTCTCACTCAAATTTACCCAAGAGAAGAAGGTAGGACGGTCCTTATAGTTCAGCTTGGGTTGTCGAATCCTCAGAGACCTAAGAAGTAACCTATAGACACGTACATTCTATGGACTATTTTTAGCTATGAAGTGGACAACTTGGGTTGATTTTAGATGGTTTTAAATGAACTATAAGAGACTTAAGTGAATTCAATTTAAAACAATTAGTTGATCCTAGGTTATTGCTCCAGGTGGATTGGACGTATTTCCTTTTCAATGATTTCAATTTCTTATATTTGAAATGGGTTTATTTAAGAAGATAAAACAAAATCATCACTTACTAGTTTAATGCCTAAACCCTTTAATACTAATAACCTATACACTTGAAGGATCAATGTTTTGAGCACTTCAAGGTAAAGGTTCGTATTAACACTTGAAGTGTGTGGCTTTAAATTCAACAAGGATGATGGAGTTTAAAAATCATCAAATAAAAATCTCAATTAAAGAAGTGATTATACATTAATGGGGTGATAAATAACATCCAATCCAGCCACTTGATACTCCCTTGAATTAACCCATAAGTGGGTTAGCCCTCTATTGATCTCATGGTTTCAATGGATGCGGAAAGTAGACGCATGAGGGAGGAAATGGAGAAGTAAAGAAAACAACAAAAATAAAATGATCACTCCACCATTGTGTGAATAATTTCAAAAGGTTTGGTGTAAATAAATTCAAACCTTAATCCAATGATATCAAAGTGATATGAATAACAATAGAATAATAGTATAAGAATAACTTTTATTAATAAACTAAAGTGAATTGAACAACTTACATGTGAAAGACAAATTTGAGACAACAAAATTGCAGCATAACATTACAATTGAACAAAACACCAAAGATTCCTCAATCCTCCAACACCACTGTATTAAATAGGAATTTTTGAGCCCTTGGGTCGATACTCCATCAGTACAAGTCTCCTCAATTAATTGTGGTAGGCCATAGGTGGGTGTAAAGTAAGGGAGAGTTGATTTTTCCACCCTTGACCCGAGGTGGTAGCTAGCTTTCCTTCACCGAACAGACGCACTTGGAAGACCTTCTAGATGGCAGAATCAGAGTTTTCCATAGAAGGATAAAATGGAGATCTATATGTATTATAACCTTCTGTAAACTTTCGGTCTATTTGGTGTTGTGGATTCCGAGATATGATCATAGTAGTGGGCTGTTTTTCTGGATCGCAGAATCTGGCCCAGAATTGTATCTCTAAATTGGGCCGCCTAAATGGACACCATGGAGGCCGAATTAGCATTGGATCATGAGGAGTGATTTGTTCCTATACATTTCTTATAGTATCCCACGAAATTTGGGATTCATTGGGATTTTATGTTGTGACCCACATTCTCATCAGTGGGCTGGTGTCCAATCTGCCTTCTCCAGAATTGCTTCCTTTCATTGCCAAATATCACCATCATCCATTATGAATCTTTTATTGATCCTTGAAGTGAATATCCAGTTCAAAATAATATCAAATTAAAATATTTATAATTATATTCCTTAAAATTATATGAATCATTGGGTACTTCAAATGATGTTCAAAAATGTACCACATAATAGTGCATTTTAAGAAGGTATTACAATCATAATGTGAAATGATGTTCAAAGTGTAAAATGCACTAAAATGATGTTTATGAATAATAAATAACATGAATATTATGTATATTAACAATGAATATTAGCCTTATTTAGTGTCTAATCACACCCCCCAACTTGAGTTATGCTAGTCCCGAGCAAAATAAATCTCAACAATATGAAATTTGAATTCCTTTTTCCAAAAACATTTTAATACACAATGATCACCAGAAACCCTTATACCAAACAATCATGAAACCCATAAAAATATTTTAATACAAGATAGTTTTATAAGAATATCCCAATCCCAATCCCATTCCTTTTTTCAAATTCATTTCCATATTTCATCCAATATCAATTAAGTATGAGGATGTGTTGTGCATCATAATAGACATGGGGGTTCATCTTTATTCAAGGGGGGAATAATTGATGGAAGAGCTAGGTGGAATCACATTTCAATATTAAGATGAGTATTCATTTTTTTATTGTATTATTTTTTTTTCAATTTTTCCATGGTAATTGAAGTTGCACTCAAAAGAGTCAACCCCTATAGCGAGACTTGCCGATGACTCCCAGGCTCAAAGACCTTAGGGCACCAAGTGAAGCCCACATACTCAGGCATCATCTCAAGTTAAATTAGTCAAAAACAAATTCAAATTACCAAAAATAGAGATAAAATTACTAACTCTAGGCCAGAAAACTATGGAGTCATGATCCCCAAGTGCCGAAAGGCATGCATTAGGTCATTTCATTGCTCTATGCGCAATTTTTTTAATTTTTTTTTGAATACTCATATTAAACTAAAATGATCACCAAACCTATGCTATTTATTTAGGGGAACCCATGAACTTAAACTAATACCCCACTATCCAAAGGACGTGCATTGTGATCTTTTTTTTATTTGGATGAAAATATAAACGATGAAATATCACATTGGACAGCCACACTTTCCAAAATATATGCTCATGAAATTATACAAGGATTAAAATCAGAATCAGGGAATGCTAAATTATTTGATATTCAGTTTCAAAGTGTGAAATGTATATTACCATGTTCAAAGATAAAGGAATTTTTCCTTCCATTTACACTTTTTTTTTCAAATCATTAATTTTTTTGACACAAAAGAAATTTTTATTTTATCTCTCCCCCAACTTAAAATAAAACTATCCCCAATGTTTAATGAAAAGAAAATTTAGAAGGGGGTAGAGGTAGAGAATTAAAGTTCAAAAAGGAAATTGAAAATGAGGATCATGGAATGAAGTCACCTGGTGGTTGAAGTTGAAATTATTGCTGCTCACTTTTAATCCTTTGATATCCATGTCACTTGTAGAGTTCCCTATTAGAAAAAGGAAAAACAAAACAAACAAAACAAAACAAAACAAAACAATATATATATATATATATATATATATATATTATTTTCTTATTTTTCTTTTTGTATTTTTATTTTAACCGACCAAAACATTAAAATAAAACAAACTGATGATACATTGTATTCTTTTTAAATTTCTGGGTAAGGCATTACTCAAGGATCACACCATGTGACATGAATGAATATGGTTCTCCCATTTCATACCCATCCATATTCATAATAGAAGAACAGGTCAACAGTCTATTTTTTTTAAATATAAAAATGATTAAATAAAATATAAATTTTATTAAAACAACAAAATGATAGGAAACTAGAAAACCATGGGTTGCCTCTCATACAGAGCTTTGTTTAATGTCATTAGCTTGACTTGAACCCCCCAACTTATCCAATACCAACTTTCAACATTTTAAAGACCACATGTTTTACCACTTCTACTAGGTTGAAATTGATTCTATGTTTAGAATTTGTTTCATACACAAACCTCTGTTCTAAAATGAGCAGGTAAATCAAAGGAATATAAAAAATGATGGATTCAATTTCTTTTGTAGTATTTTATAATAAATTAAGAATAATTACCTCTTTATTGGTTTTAAGATAAGAAATGGTGACAAGTGTAAGTTTTTGGCTATCCCTAATGAATGGAAACTTAAGGGTGGATGAAAAGTCCTTTTGTTCAAGTTCAGGTAGGCTAAAACTTTCAAACATAGGTTGGGACTTTGAATTGAACTCAGTTTCATTTTCAAAATTACTCAACAGAATTGGTTCCTTTTGAATAGAAGATTCAACCACCAAATTAGAAAGATCAGTTTCAAGAATGGGTATGGACTCAAATTTTGTGATTTCTCTTAACGGTTCAGTGATTTGTGTTTTTGAAAAATCATCAATGGAGTTATATTAATGAGACTCAATCCATGATGTCTAATTTCCCTCTTGTGAATACAAAAAATCAGTTTTCTCTTGATTTAAACACCCATCAACAATTCTATGATCCTCCTCATCTTCCCCAAATCCAAAGGTTTTCTCTTCAGTAAATTCATACGAGGTTTGTGGGAAACTAGACACTTCACATAAGGTTATGGAAGGGACAGTTTGCGTAGGGATGAGTTCCTCAAAAGTTTTAATGCTTTTTAGTTCTAAACTCAATGATGAAACCTCAAAATTAATTATCTCCATTTGTTGACACAGTTTTTCAAGAAATGTATGTGGATTAGAATGGATAAGTGGTTGATCCAAATGGTCTATTCCAGGTGGATAATTAAGTTGTTGGAATTGCACAGGAGGATGTTTAAATTGGATTTGTGGGGATTGAAACTCATTATATGTTGGAATGTTTTGTGGATCATAGGAGTAAAAACATTGTGGTTCATTAGGTTATTGATGATCCCACAAGTAGGAATTAGTATGTCCATTTTACATCACACATGGGGTTGGGTGATCAAAGTAGGGATAAGTTTCCCATGTTTAGAATTGTTCAAAATTGATTTCCATAGAAGTGAGGTGGTGAGAATAGAGAAGAGGGATAAAAAAAGGATGATAGTGTCTAAGATAACTTACTTAGTTCCCCGAAAATGACGCCAAAATTTGATTCTCTCTCAAATTTACCCAAAAGAAGAAGGTAGGACGATCCTTGTAGTTTAGCTTGGGTTGTCAAATCCTCAGAGACCTAAGAAGTAACCTATAGACACGTACATTCTATGGACTGTTTTTGGCTATGAAGTGGCCAAATTGGGTTGATTTTAGATGGGTTTAAAGGAACTCTAAGAGACTAAAGTGAATTCAATTTAAAATAATGAGTTGATCCTAGGTTATTTCTCGGGGTGGATTAGACGTATTTCCTTTTCAATGATTTCAATTTCTTATATTTGAGATGGGTTCATTTAAGGAGATAAAACAACATCATCACTTACTGGTTTAATTCTTACACCCTTTAATACTAAACACCTATACACTTGAAGGATCAATGTTTTGAGCACTTCAATGTAAAAGTTCATATTAGCACTTGAAGTGTGTGGCCATAAATTCAACAAGGATGATGGAGTTTAAAAATCATCAAATAAAAATCTCAATTAAAGAAGTGATTATACATTAATGGGGTGATAAATAACATCCAATCCAGACACTTGATACTCCCTTGGATTAACCCATAAGTGGGTTAGCCCTCTATTGATCTCATGGTTTCAATGGATGCGGAAAGTAGACGCATGAGGGAGGAAATGGAGAAGTAAAGAAAACAACAAAAATAAAATGATCACTCCACCATTGTGTGAATAATTTCAAAAGGTTTGGTGTAAATAAATTCAAACCTTAATCCAATAATATCAAAGTGATATGAAGAACAATAGAATAAGAGTATAATAAGAACTTTTATTAAGAAACTAAAGTGAATTGAACAACTTACATGTGAAAGACAAATTTGAGACAACAAAATTGCAGCATAACATTACAATTGAACAAATCACCAAAGATTCCTCAATCCTCCAACACCACTATCTTAAATAGGAATTTTCAGCCCTTGGGTCGAGCCTACATCAATATAAGTCTCCTCAATTATTTTTGGTAGGCCAAAGGTGGGTGGGAAGTAAGGGATAGTTGATTTTTTCACCCTTGACCCGAGGTGGCAGCCAACTTTCATTCACCGAACAGACGTGCTTGGAAGACTTTCTATATGGCCAAATCAGAGCGGTCCATAGAAGGAGAAAACGGATCTCCGTATGTCTTCTAACCGTCTGTAAAATTTGGGTCCATTTGGAGTTTTGGATTTCGAGATATGATCATATTAGTGTGCTATTTTTTTGGACCGTAGAATCTGGCCCAGAATTTTATCTCTAACTTGGGACGCCTTAACGGACACCATGGAGGCAGAATTAGCATTGGATCCTGAAGATTGATTTGTTCCTATACATGTCTTATATCATCCCACGAAATTTGGGATTCATTGGGATTTTATGTTGGGCCCCAAATTCTCATCAGTGGGCTGGTGTCCAATCTGCCTTCTCCAGAATTGCTTCCTTTCATTGCCAAATATCACCATCATCCTTTATAAATCTTTCATTGATCCTTGAAGTGAATATCCAGTTCAAAAGAATATCAAATTAAAATATTTATAATTAGATTCCTTAAAATTAGATGAATCATTGGGTACTTCAAATGATGTTAAAAAATGTACCACATAATAGTGCATTTTAAGAAGGTATTACAATCATAATGTGAAATGATGTTCAAAGTGTAAAATGCACTACAATGGTGTTTATGAATAATAAAGAACATGAATATTATGTATATTAACAATGAATATTAGCCTCATTTAGTGGCTAATCATATCTTCATGTGTAGACTCCCTACAACTCTTCTTACTATCAGATAGAGAAGCACTAACTCTGGATGCTGAGCCTCCTTGGATCACGACTCTATAATCCCTCAGACTGTGCTACGTGATTAGAAAATTGTTTACGATAGAAGAAATGGAAGTCAACCTGAAGATGTTCACCTGTGAACAGATTTCATGTCTGAGACCATCTTCAAACTTCCTTTCTAGGAAGATCTCATCACCCCCTAGAATGGGTGTAAAGCACTGCAACTCTGTGAAGTGAGAAGAATACTCCATGACTGAAAGAGTACCCTGCTTCATACTAATGAATTATTAGGCTCAATCGACCCTAAAAGTCTCCAGGTAGAAGTAATCATAGAAGGTATGCTAGAACTCACCCCAAGCCATAACCTACAGGCGTCCTGCCTACGAGATCACATACCACCATCTCTTGGAGGAATCCCAAAGCATATAAGTAACGAGATTCACCCTCCTCTCCAGAGGCGTCTCCAGATGCTCAAAGATAGATAGCATGACTTTTAACCATGACTCAACAGCCTGAGGTCCTCCATCCCCTGAGAAATTGGGAAGATGATGCTACTGAAAGACTCGCGTCAACTCTTCCATAGACAGGGCAGGATGCGGTGCTCCCTAGAAGGTCTGCATAAACCTCATGAAGCCTTCTCGAAACTGTGAATCAACACCTATATCCAGAATGACGGATGGTGCTAAGACAGACATAACGGGAGGGTCTACTGGTAATCCCTGATCTACCATGTCCGATGTCTGATCGCTGCCCTGTATCTGGCGTATAACTAGAGGATGTCTCAGTGGCATGACTCTGTAAGGTCAAGCGTACACCTTAGTTCAAGGATATCAAGGATTGAAAACTTATAAGTGAAGTAAAGGAACAAAAGAAATAAGGGTTTCAAGTTCTTCAAATCATGGATACACGATGTGTATAACCCCTACACGACATGTTCCCTTAATCCTTTACATGGGCGTGTCCTCCTGCCAACACTAGTCGTGTGACACCACATACACACGACATGTTCTCCTTGGAAATGGCATGTACGTGAATCATTTTCCCCTACCCGAGTTCCTATACATGACTAAACCACATGATTCTCCTAGGTTAGAACTACATGACGTGAATGTACCAAACACGACATTTACTTGAAGGATTTCACCATCCCGTGTCATTGGTCACATGGTCAGTTACACAGTCGACACTACACGACATGTTTATACAAGAAATGGCATGTACTAGAAATATTTCACCAACCTGTGTCATTATTCACACAGTCGGAGACATGGTATCTACAACACGATGTGTTCCACCAAAGGTTTCCCAACTCCATGTTTCTGCTCACATAGGCAATGACATGGTTAGATACTACACGGCATGTACCTAAATTACACATCGTCTACTTAATAAAAATAGTTCCTTCCCAAATAGAAGGATACATGGCATTTATTCATCAATACAAACTGTGTATTCTGGGTTTTTCAGGACAGTAAGCCTTAGAAACTACTCCGAAACCCATAAAAACACTGAAACAAACATTAAAGTGCCAAATTACGATCCATGAGGGTCCATAACACCTCAGAGACCAAAGTTTGACATTCATACAAAATAAAATTTACATATTATCAATACCCTATCAAATAGCAGGTATTCTATCAAAGCATATATCACAAAAAAATGAATATCTAGAAAAATATATATCACAACAACATGAAATTGGTAATTCACCCTAAATGGCATGACAAGAATGCATGAAATGTGATTTATAGAAATTACCTATACGATGCATGAGATGGAATACCCTTATCTCATCAGGTTGAAATAGAAATAGAACTTCAATAATATCAACAATAACAACAAAAAACATTTGAATCACCCAACAGTGAAATCAAATCAATTGTAATAATTGAAAAACCATAAAAATTGAAATATTTGAAGTATATTGGCTTTTCCCTATACACGGGTTATCTGCTGCCATGAAAAACTTATTACCAAATACCCATTCCTTCATATCCCTGTCTATAGGCTCCAAACAGTATGTCAAAGAAGAAAAGAACCCATCTGATACCACTTTGTAATGTCTTGGTTCCGGGTGCCGCCTAGACGTGCCCCATACCTGGTTGATCACATGGCCTCAAGTACATTTCCCTAAATTCTAGAGGCTTCCAACTAGTAGTGAGGGCTTTGAGTGTGATAGTGGGGAAAATATGCCCTCATTGGCAGAGTAATGTAGCAGAAAGAAATAGATAATAGTAGCAGAAGCAATAATAATACCATACAATAGTAAACAGTGGAAGACTAGAAGTAAATAAACAACTACAACACACATATATATATATATCAATAATGATGCATGTCACAAGTATCTATAAAAGAATCCAAACAAGTCACAATGATGGAATACAGTACTAAACCAAAGTAAAAAGAAAACAAGTAAATAACTTCAGTAGCACCGTAAGACTTAGATTGGTACTATGCTCTCTAGCTCTATAGAAATCAAGTACCTGAAGTAGAAGGGAACTTTACCTTATCTATACCTGAGCAATATAATCTATTTGGGACCAAAATCATGGCCCAAATAGGGTGTGAAAAAAATCTCAGTAGGAAACCTACCAAAGTTATGTTCCTAACAATCAGTGAATATATATGGCAGGTAATAAGCAAAATGAAGAAATAAATAAGGAAGTACTCAAAAGTAAACAGTCCTACAGTTTCAATTACATTCATTTACATTCATAAATTATTCAACCCAATGAAAACAAGAAATTCTCTAGGAAGTTCTCACAGACTATCCCCTTTGGTTCAACCAATCAATCTCAAGTAACCCTCTGGGTAAGTTCTCATAGCCTAACCCCTTTGGTTCAACTTATACAAGGATATAATGACATCCTGGGTAAGCTCAAACAGTCTAACCCCTTTGGTATCATGAAAACAAAGAATCTATGAGGAAGTAATCACCGTTAACTTACCTTATAGCCTTTTAACGATAAACTATAGACTCTATGAGGAATCACTCAACATCAATTCCCCATGTGGCCTCGTAACGATAACTATAGAAACTCTGAGGGAGAAATCATCATCAATTCCCCCTATGGTCTTGTAATGTGAAAAGTATAATAGACACTCTGGGGAATCCCTCAACGTCAATTACCCCTATGGTCTCACTAAACCAGGTTCCCACAACCCTGATTAAAGAAATCGTGGAAAAATGATGTTCAATAGCCAAAGTAAACCACAATGTACTACTTGGATAAAATCTACAAAGCATAACACAAGCATGTCAGATAATATCACTCCATCCTAACATCACTAGGCATAGAAAAAAGAGACCTAATAGGAAATTCTATACCCAACGACCAATATTAAAATCAAACATGGGAAAAAACATCCATAGCATGGAAAATACCTCTATTTACAAACAAGATCCCTAACTCAAGCAAACAATCATAGAAGGCGTCAACAGGGTTAAAATACCTAAACACGCAATACCCCAATCTAGGTTATTGGGTACTTTTTTACATAATATAAAAAGACGAACTATTGAAAGACACAAACTACCTACCTCGAAATTGTATTATCGATAAAATCTGACATCATCCCTTGAATCAACCTAGAATGTGATAGATCTAGAAAAACATCAAAAATGCTCAACCAAGGATATCTCATGAAAGAATAGAAATCAAGGAATGAGGCTCTAGAAGAAGGAATAACTCACCATGGAAATTCCAATGCAATAAATGATAGTTGATTCAGAGAAAAAATGGTGGGTCAGGGGCTTGGAGAAGAATCATCAGATTCGGTCACTCCTAGACGAGATGAGCCAAGAAAAAGGCATTTCTTCTATTTAGACGCGACCCCAGTCTGATTTAACAAAAAGAAAAGAAAAGTACACAATGTTTTCATTTAATGTACATGCTGTATACTTGCCTTAACTGACCCCCACTTTAGGCAGTATCCATGTCACCTCACATGGCCATGTACTCGGCCGTTACACGACCAGTACAAAGTCACCCATAACAACTAGGTGCACAGTGTGTACTCTAAAGTACACAGTGTGTACTCCTTAAAATTCCAAATTCTCCTCTTTTTCTCAAAGACACCAGAAATCAAGATCCATACCTGAAATAAAGATCCAAGTTCTTACATATATAACTTATTTAATCTATATATATTATAAAATCATATATGAATATTATTGAATATCAATTAACCAATAGGAAAATCTCAATAATACTATATGGAGGGGATCACCAACACCACCTTGAATCCTTTAATATTTATCACTTAAAATTTCATGCCAACAACTACTTAGAGGGGAGAGGATACACTTATTTATTGAAAAAATATACTTTCTAGTGTTCTGAAACATGAAATTACCAAACTCCATCCCTTGGTGAAATACAATATCCAAAATAACACTGCACTGATATATTTTTAATCTAAGACCTATTTTTCAAGGTATTTTCATTTTTCCATCGAGGCTACCTATTCATGAATTTTCAATATTTCCTATTTTTATTTCACACTTCTATTGATACTAAATTAAATCTAATAAGATATTAATTTATATAATAAGGGATCTTATGAAGATAACAAAACCAAAACATAAGTTTAATTTTTAATAGAGGCAAAGTCACTGCAAATAAAATTTTAAAGCATTGAATTCTCATCACCTTTGATGATTTTTACCCTAAAAATAAATATACAATCTGAGATATAAACCACTAAGATATTGTTTTTATTTCATACTCACATGTACTTTATATAATTTTATCCTAACTCTATGGATATTATACATGGTAAATAAATAATTGACAACATACACTTCCCATGTTGTTAGTTTAATATAGCCAAACACTTTAAAAATTTTTATAACTGATTTCTACATCAATGTAACATCACTTACTGTAATGAACCATGTTTTATCAATGGAAATTACTTTCTTATAAAAATTTCATCACATGAAATCACAACAAAATGAACTACTAAGTGGTATGTGAACTCTAAACATAAGTTTGTCACTTCTGTGATTTGAATTTTGAAAATCTGACATTAATAGTGGTGATTAGTAAGTTATTTGGAGTCTGATAAGAGAAACTAAATTTTTTGATGAATAGTAACATACCATTATGAATAGTAATGAACCTTTTTGAAAATTAATGAATAGTAATCGGCGAAGAAAAATATAAACTTCACCCATGAACGTATAAATACAATTTAGACAACAGAAAAGTAAAAAAATAATCATAGTATAAGAATTATAATTTTTGTATGTCAAAAATATTTTTACTTATAATTTTATGATTAATTTAATAATTTAAAATGGAAATTTATTTTTATAAAATGAAATAAAAAATGGTTACTTTATTTTCTTATTGTTATAAGATAATTTTATGGGATCTTGATTTATTTTTCAAGGTGTTATAAAATGAGTTATAGTTTTAATGTTGTTTTTGTTAAATAAATTATGTTTTTTTAAAAATTAAATTAAAAATATTTAGGAAATTATTTTCAAAAAATGGAGTTCTTTTTTGAATTCTACACATTGAAAAATGGTTAGAGTAAATTTTTGGGATTTTTCTAAAATACTTGAATTTTTCCTGAATAGTAAAAATACTGTTTTTGAGTTTTCGGTATGTTTAATGAAATCATAATGATGTAATAATTAAAATAAAATAATATTATACTTTTTTACATTAAAATAATATATTAGGTGTCCCATGTGGCTAATACCATGGGAAAATACCATGGGCAAGCCCATGGTTTTTGCAAAAACCACTAATGAGGTGTACTTTGAAATTAATAAAAAACTCTCTATCTTTTACTATAAATACCCACTCTTTCCTTAATTTTACTACAACCCATATCCATAATCCTCTAAGATCGGGTGGTTTTACTTTCCTATTATCCCTAAAAAGTTTTCCTCAATCCCCCAAGCTCTCAACCTTCAAGTTTTAGGAGTTACTTCACAAGATAAGGGAACCTTTCACCCTCCTCTTTTAGTCAACACTTCTTTTATGTTATCTCTTTGAATTTCCATTTTCATATGTTGGGGTTTGATATTATGTATCACTATTACTTTAATTTTTGTTTCAATATTATGATATACCCTTTTTTCTCTCAAAAATTCATTTTAGAAAATTTTAAGCCATGCCATTAGGCTGTCGAATTTTCATAAGGGATATCTCAACTTTTGTTTTGTTTTCTAGTTCATTTAATTTATTTTTCTTTACTCACCTTATTTCATCCATATGTTGCGATGAATCCATTAACTTACATGTAATGTATTTTTTTCATGATAAAGGAATAATTCTTCATCATCTCTTCTTTACCTTTCTTTAATACTAAAAATAAAAACACCATTCGAGATGTGCTAATTTACCACATTCAAGGACGATGAGTTTTCAATTTATGTCACTGTATTTAATTCTGGTAATGAAACAATTTTAATGGTTAAACCAGACCATAATATATGTATTATGTCTCATATATGATTATATAATCCTTTTGTACACATGGTTTTGGTTTATAAAACAAAACATGTTTTTATGGCCAAAAAACTGCTAATTAACCCAAAAGGTTATCACTGAAGTTTTACATAATGATTAATAATCACTCCAAGTAACAAAATGAAATTTACAACCATGTAAAATTATTTATATTCAATAATATAATATAACTCAAATTATGTACAACCATCTCCATATTACATGATTCTCTGAACATGAATACAAGTGAACTGACCATTAGAACCAAGGAAACAAAGGGCCCTAAACAATGAAATTGAACCTCATAACCAATAAAAAAGGTTATGAATGAAATAAAAAGGTTGTACTAAATCATTTTAATATATAATAGGTTCTAAAATTATTATTTAATGAAACTAATTTTATTATTTAGGTAATTAATATCAAGTGGAGAACACCATCAGACTTAAGGTAAGGGATTCTACTAGAACAACTTTTATTTTTTCGAGTTTCTTCAAAGTTATTTTTATTGAAATTATGTCCTTTATTTTTATTTAAAAATTCCAAATACTGTTTATATGCTCCAAACTCATGTTACAAGATCCATCACTCATTATCTTTCAGGTATATACATGTTTTTAAGTGATTCCCTCCTTAATTCTTCCTGATAAGCAAACCTATTTTGAGGGAACATCCCAAATTATTACCCAATTTTAAGTGCACTCTATACTATGTTTTAATCCACCATTATCTTTATAAAATTATTATTATTATTATGAAAACCTTACTGTTTTACTTCTTGTTTTATATAAAAGATTATTCCCATTTTTATTTTAAATTCTCTTTAGTATTTTCCTTAAAACAACACTAAAATGTTTTAATGCTAAGAATTTCCTAAATAATCTTTTTACATGTTGTCACTTCTATTTTACATAACTTAACATTATATATACCTATTTTAACAATTTTATTTCCATGTATATTTTATTTCTTTTCTCTCATTGATACTTTTATGATATGACCATTCATTATGCTTTATGACATGAATGTGATAACCATTTATCTCCATGGGTTCCCTTATGTTTAAGTATGATTGATTATGTATGATTATTTATGTGGAAATAATATTCATGAAAATGTTAACATGGGTGCTACAAGATAGTGCTCCAATTAATTGGGTAAGTTTAAGTCTCATGAGATGTTATGTGCGATGGTCTTGGGGGGTTGCCTTGGCTTGTGCTACATTGTGAAAGAATCTTGGAAGTTATCCTTGAATCATACTAAATACATGTTTTATGTTGCTTCCACATTACTATGATTACATGTTTATATGATCTCATGTTTATATGTTATGATTCTACATGTTCCATGTTTTTTTATCATTAGGTCATGCCTTCTAACCCATGTGCTAAAGCCTTATTCTTATGCATACTCCCTTACTGGGATTTTTAGCTCAACCCTTTGTTCATGTGTTCCCCATGGTATCCTATAGAGATGTATGAGAATAATAAAAGATAGGATATCATTTTGGAGTATAAATAAAAAGTTTTTTTATAATATTTTATTATGTACCTAGTCTTCCAAGACACTAGAATTTATGATCATTGGCATGTACTCGGATGTATAATTATGCATAAAATCATGTAATGTTATATATAAAAGGTTAGGGTCACTATAGTTGGTATCAAAGGATGGTCTAGTTATTTTTGGAGATTAGGAATATAGAAATTTAGTAAGAACCTTATGGATGATACAATGTATAATGAAACACCCCTAAATTTTGGTAGGTATAGAGTAAGTAGTTTATCAAGAAAATACATCCCTGTCTGGATACAAACACGTAGAGGAAGCTCTGGAACAAATGTACCTAGGAGTGAAAACATTGACAAGGAGATTAGAGCATAACCTAGAGTATCCTGGTACATGAAAATGGGCCTTACTGCACTCTTGGTATTGACATTCCCGGGGGATATGATTTGGTAAATTCATGAGCTTAGTACACACCATTATTAAGGGAATAAAAAAATCCCATAATAATATAAGATAAGAAATAGATCGAGGATAACCTAGATTTAAACTCAAGGAATCAAAAGTTAGGATATACATCTCCTTTACAAGTTTATCCTTTTATGTTCAAAGTTTCCTTTTTATGCTCAATAGCTAAGTATTCAAGCCCTCTTATTGTACATTATTTTTCTTAGTTAATAGAGGGAAATAGAAGAATACATTCCAATAACCAATGTGATAGTAAATGTGAAGATTGACCTAATGATATGCATGATATTATGGGAACGAGTTCTCAAAACTTCATGAAAATACTTGGTCAGATGGATCATATTATGAATAATAACTTGAATCATGTGGAACACCCTCATCCTCTAAATAAAGAGCAAGTTGTTGTAGAATCCTTCATGTGAAAAAGAGCTCCCATGCTTAATGTATCTTCTAACCCCCTCCTCATGAAACAGTGGATTAAATCCATTGAAAAGATATTCTCTGTAGAGACCCTAAGCTTGACGTACATGGACATTACATTACTTTTGCGGAATACTTAGTACATAATAAAAACACACACAAAAGGACCGTAATAGTTTAGTGTCTTTGGAAACTTGGAACGTAATCTTCTAATCGTGGTGAAAGATCTTCAACATCTCCCATAAAGATCTTCCCTTTTTTTTCTTACCTAAAACCTTTCTTTATATCCCAGGGAAAAGAAAACATAAAAAGGGTGAGCTCAAATGCTCAGTAAGGGTAATCATAGATAAAATAAAACATACCATATACATTTGAACTTAAAAACATGAACATAATGTTTAAACATCAAAAGCTTGAGCAATGACATAAAACTTGGAAGTACGTAAGGCATAGATCATAAAGAAACATTAAGAATGATAAAATAGAATGGGAATAAAACATGAAATTGTGGAAACCATTAATCACATGATATGATTTCCATAGTAGCCAAGGCATTGCTGCCAAGACCATCTTAGTGGACAAAGTCCCTTTCTGAATCGAGTTCACTCCTCGTTCCAGTCCTGTATGACTGAACCGGTTTAACTTGCCATTCCAGCCATGTCTATCTCATGAGATATAAATCTTTACCCAATGCATTGGAGGGAGATATAGGTCCCACCCATCTCATAGTGAAATCATTCTTACTTGTGCCACAAAATAAACTTAAAACATTCATCATAACCGAAAGAATAAAATGGGTTTCATAAACATCATCCCATCATAACATAATCCATATAAAACAAATGGACATTTCATCATAAGAAAATTTAAACCATTTAAATCATATATACATTATACTTTAAACATACACATATGAAATAATGTCATCTTAGATAGAAAATAGTTTTGATAAAACACTTGAAATGAATTCTTGAGGAAAATATCCTTTATTCTTCAAAATCAATTTCTTTTCACAAAACATCATGAAATTTTAAAAGAACGAGATTTTGTTGAAAATTGTCATGAAATATTTTGGCAGAATCTTCATGAAAATAAGGCTTTATAAAACCATAAAAATCCGTTCGTTCTGTATACGTTAAAAAAACATTCTTTTCGTACTTTTTCAGGAAAAGTCAAAAAGTACCTCGTACGAAAAACGACAAAAGATTCCTTTCATATCTTTTACTAAAAACTCACCGAAGGGTAAAATTGAATATAAACTATTGTATAAGAATATAAATATTACATATTGAGGAAACATGGATGTGGATGATAAAATACACCCTAGTAAATACCAAAGTATAAACAATCTCGGATAAAAATGAGATTGTGATATTTTCCCTTACCTTTGGTCCGATTTGCTTCGTAAGTGTCCGAACCTCCTGTATAATGATTTAAATAATGTTATTTAATTATTACAGAATCATACTTATTTTTATGATATCATATATGGTTCACTTATGACTTTATTTTACCCGTTCTTTTGTAAATTCCATGTTAAAGAGCGTTTTGGGTAAAATCGTTTCATTTGTCGTCCGTGTTTTGACTTGTAATTATTTATATGATTACTTATATCATGATTACTTAATTCCAGAATATAAAACATGATTTATATATAATATACATTTAGAATATACATATATATAATAGATCAATAAATGGAAAGAAATACACCGTTCATGTAGACGGTAGGCCGTACGTACGCATGAACGCTGTTTTCGTTTCTTTATTGAGATGAATGGAATTAAGTAGATGGCATACATATATATACACATAAATCCAGTATCATTATTATGTCATATATTTCATGATTACTTATTATATATACTTTATAATCATTCATGAATGGTTAACGTGGAGAATGAATCTCATCGCGTCGTGGAGAAGGTAGTCCGTACGTACGCACGAGCGATGATATCGTTCTCATGATCGTGGAATTGTATTGGAGTGTATGTATACTATTTCAGAATCAATATCAATTTACAATAATCATATATAGTTATTATGTACACCATTATACCCATCCAAGTAAGGTGGTGGTGGAAAATAGATTACACCACGGCGTGGAGACGGTATTCCATACATACGTACGCACGATGATTTCGTTTTCCATATGATGGATAGATGTTGAAATAGGGTTGTTTCATACTTATAATAACATATCAGTATATGAGTGATACTGATGTTATTACTTCATAATGAAACATCTAAATAAGAAGAAGTTGAAGAAGAAAGAATTTGGAAAGGATCGGTAATGGATATTACCTCTTTTTGACGCGCCTCTTCTTAACCTCCTCTTAGGGCACTAGGGTTGGTCTTTGAAGAAGACTAGAACCTATAGAATGATTCTAGGGAAGTGGGGAAGTGAAATGGTCAGGGTTTGGCAGAGCTTTAAGGCTAAAATTGGTGTGAGGAGGAGAGGGAGGAGGTTCCCTTTTATAAGGGAGGAGAGAGGCACCTTTGGAAATATAAGAAATATTAGTTTATATTAAATCTCAAACCCACTTAAAAACTTCCAAAATTACTCATATTCGAAGCTTAGATGAGATAGGGTTGTAATATCATCAAAAAATAAAATTTAGACATGGTAGGAATTTATTTTAAACATTAACAACTTGATTTATCCTTATTTATCAATTTAATTTTATTTGTGGTAATAATATTTTAAATCTTAAATTATTATTAATAATTACATATGTGTTGTGAATTTTCCATAATTTGACACTTTATGACATTTTAGACCATATAAATTTTAATTTATAATTTTTAAATATTTTTATGATTTTTAAACAATTTTATAATATGTTATTTTTATAAAATAACAATAGTGTCAATTTTGACACTATTCATTTATTTGAATTTAAATAAAATATATACAGAGGATATGTTCAAACTAAAAGCTTTAATAGATTAATAAAATGTCATATGTATCTAGAAAATTAGTGGAGCACATTAAATAGTGCATATAATAATTATTTTAATATTTTAAAACCATTTATTTGATATTTTAATTAATAAAATAATTTCAACATCACTATTGTGTCATAATTAATGATAATTATTTAATCCCTAAAAATTATAAATAAATTACTATGATGTATATAATTGTATTATATTTCTGGATACTATTCATTTTCAAAGTTTCATCAAGTTTATCACCAAATTAAAATTATTATACTTATAATATTTAAGAAAGTGACATGTTGTCACATTCTTTGGTTTTAATAATAATTAAATTATTTTCATGGAAAAAAGTCTATTAAATGAATCTAATCCGACCCTTAGGTGATATGGGTCTACTTTTAGTCATCCAATAGGATTTTTTCAGGTTTTAGGGTAATTTTATAATCTTATATTTACCATTAATTACCCGATTTACCTTTAACTATGGTAAATAAAATTTACCGTAGTTACTATTCATAATGCCCAAAAATAAAAAGTAGCATATTAACATAATTTGGACCCACTGATTCTGAATATGGAATCCATTTTTCAAAATTCAAAACATACAAGTTGCAGTAATTAATTTAAAATAAATCCCGTTGTTAAGAAAACAGATTTTAGAAGTTAAAACATTGCCAAAGATTGAAATGTTTTTACCTATGAATTCAATGTGAAATTAATGCTAATGACATACATTATATTAAATGGTAAAAATATATTCTATATATACTTTAAAACCATTCAATATTATAATTTAACCATATAAATTATCTCAATGAAAAAAGTTGTTTTTAATTAAAAATTAGCGTATTTTTACTATTCATCAAAATATGAAGGTTATCAGAAAAATATCAAAAATTTATCCAAAGTAAATTTTTATATCCTGATTCAAAAGAAGAATTTTATTTTGTCAAATTGAACTTATATATGTGTCAAAAACTAGATTTAATGTGGGTGAGCCATCAAAAGGCTGCAAAACTGTATTTTTTGATAAATACTTATTTTACCCAAAAAAATTATTTTGTTCTCTTACCATGTTATAGAAAATGTGTAAGATGAATAATAATGTTGTAAAATTTAAAATTCATTTAATAATATTCATAACGGCTAGTTTATAATATTATAATAATATATCGTTGTTTAGTGGAACTCAGTATTGCGTATTACACACGCTATCGAGGAAGGTCGCAATTGCGTGCAGTGAAAGATTACTTTGATGATTTATATAACATAAAAACAAAATATTTCTCATAAGTCTTGGGTGTTACATTCTACCCCCCTTAAAATGAATTTCGCCCTCGAAATTTGTCGGGGTTATAAATGGTTTACTACTCGAAAGTTTCTTTAATAGAAACCCACATCTTAAAAAGGAATACCAAAATCAATCTTTAAAAACAAAAGTATGAAACATAACAGTTACCCAAATAAACTATTCACTGGGTTTCCACATAGGTGAAAATATGGATATGGAAGAGAAACCTAACCATCATGTTCTGATGGAGAGTGGTAGAGAACATGGCTATGGAAAATCCAACAATCACAAATCCATATATTTGTGATGATCTGGGGTACCATCTGATTCATCGGATATAAGGGCACTAGGACAACATTTTTGGTTTTCAAGATCATTTCCCCTACAGTTGAAGAACTTGAATTAGAATAAATACTTACTTTATTTTGGTACAATATCACTGTTGTTCATGCCTTGAACAATTTCAACTTCATATCTTAATGAAATGAAGTTGAATTTGTTATTCGTGATGTGTTAGAAGATCATGTGATAGAATGATGAGTCATTCCATTTGTCTCAAAAAAAAAGGTTATAAAAGTTATCAAAAATACATAAGTCCATCTATAGTGAGATTAATCATATATGGTTCCTAAAATGGACTTATACTTCATATATCATACTGCTTAATATAATAAAACTAGTTTCTACTAAACAGGGACTTCCTATAGGCCAGTGGTAGGTGATAAAGGCTAGTCGCACTTTGGTTGTGGGTTCGATTCCCACAGCCTTGTCCGACGCGATGGGCTGTCGTCCATCCTGCAGGTTGTCCTTTTTCTAAAGCTATATTACTATAACATCCCATAAATAATATCAAAAAAAACTTCTATCCTTAAACAATACTAACTTATGTCCAACATAATCCATTACAATCTTTAGGATTATCCAAAATAATGCTATCTAATCTCATATTATAGTGAAAAAGATTACCAAACAGTTCATAAAACTAGCATGTTAATACCATTGTTGATCCCCATATACCATGAGATATGTCTTGTTGGTCACATTCCAAACATTCGAAGGCATTAATCATGTATTCTCTTGAAAAAAATGAATACCCATTGAACCATATTGAAAACATGAATGCTGTTAAAAGTTAACTCTTTCCACATACCAAAATCCTCAAAATTATATATACTCAAACCATGATATAACCTTCTCCTTATATCAGTCATGAGCTCATGAATACTATCAAACATTTAATTTTCTCCTTATCCCTTTATTATGCGCATATCATCTACATTCCAAAAATATCTGAATAACCTTTCATGGATACTGTTACCATTAATCATACACTTTCAAAACTCAAGGAAAGACAACAGTGTAACAATCCTTAGATGTCTCTTTATTCCATATTACCATGAGATTACTTATACAACATTACACATGATAAACATGTAATCATTCCACTACATTCTTAAACCATTGACCGAGCTTCAACAATTCTTTCATCTCACATATCATTTGTAGTCTCTTCATCATCATCAACATAAATACTACCCATACGACCATACTAATTCTCTTCATGAGACTTTCCCTTAGGGCATTGGTTTTCATAATGCCCTTACATTCCACATTTAAAACATTTAACCATTGTTGATGTCGTAGCAATACCATTATCCTCATCCATGGTGTTAACTGAACCTTTTCCTTTGCACTTACTATCTTTGTGTCCTTCTTTTCCACACCCAAAGCATCTTCCAGTTCCTTTGAAACATTCTCCTTGATGCCTCTTCCCACATGATTTACATAGGGGAAATTGAATTTTCTTTCCTCTATGATCATCATGAAACTCCATCTTTCTCTTATAAGCCGAGTCAGGAAACTTACCAAATTTTACTTTATTGATCATATTATGAGATTGATGATTCGGAATAATAATGCTGTTTGGACTTATAAACCCTATTTCATTTGGTTTCTTATGAAGAATATCATTCCATTGTCCATCATATCCTCCATTATCGTGAATCATCTTGTTTCCAACCATTTTCTAAAACCCAAAAAGAATTTTGTGAGAGGAAAAAATCATAATAAAGGGGGAGTAACTTCAATATCTTACATCTTTGGTTTAATCTAATATCGCTACCATAGTTCTAGGACTATATCCTATATGTATACTTATCCTTAGGGACATCCCTAGACATACCTTAGAAATATCTCTAGGGATCTCACTAACGTTTTCGCATCCTAGTTTCCAAAGGTTGACTAAACCTTTCCTCTGATACCAACTGTAGAGACCCTAAGCTTGACGTACATGGAAATTACATTACTTTTGCGGAATACTTAGTACATAACAAAAACACACACACAAAGACCGTAATAGTTTAGTGTCTTTGGAAACTTAGAACGTAATCTTCTAATCGTGGTGAAAGATCTTCAACATCTCCCATAAAGATCTTCCCTTTTTTTTCTTACCTAAAACCTTTCTTTATATCCTGGGGAAAAGAAAACATAAAAAGGGTGATCTCAAATGCTCAGTAAGGGTAAGCATGGATAAAATAAAACATACCATATACATTTGAACTTAAAAACATGAACATAATGTTTAAACATCAAAAGCTTGAGCAATGACATAAAACTTGGAAGTACGTAAGGCATAGATCATACAGAAACATTAAGAATGATAAAATAGCATGGGAATAAAACATGCAATTATGGAAACCATTAAGCACATGATATGATTTCCATAGTAGCCAAGGCATTTCTGCCAAGACCATCTTAGTGGACAAAGTCCCTTTCTGAATTGAGTTCACTCCTCGTTCCAGTCCTGTATTACTGAACCGGTTTAACTTGCCGTTCCAACCATGTCTATCTCATGAGATATAAATCTTTACCCAATGAATTGGAGGGAGATATAGGTCCCACCCATATCATAGTGAAATCATTCTTACTTTTGCCACAAAATAAACTTAAAACATTCATCATAACCGAAAGAATAAAATGGGTTTCATAAACATCATCCCATCATCACATAATCCATATAAAACAAATGGATATTTCATCATAAGAAAATTGAAACTATGTAAATCATAGATACATTATACTTTAAACATACACATATGAAATAATGTCATCTTAGATAGAAAATGGTTTTGATAAAACACTTGAAATGAATTCTTGAGGAAAATATCCTTTATTCTTCAAAATCAATTTCTTTTCACAAAACATCATGAAATTTTAAAAGAATGAGATTTTGTTGAAAATAGTCATGAAATATTTTGGATGAATCTTCATGAAAATAAGGCTTTATAAAACCATAAAAATCCATTCGTGCTGTATACGTTAAAAAAACATTCTTTTTGTACTTTTTCCAGAAAAGTCAAAAAGTACCTCGTACGAAAAATGACAAAAAATTCCTTTCATATCTTTTACTAAAAACTCACCGAAGGGTAAAATTGGATATAAACTATTGTATAAGAATATAAATATTACATATTGAGGAAACATGGATGTGGATGATAAAATACACCCTAGTAAATACCAAAGTATAAACAATCTCAGATAAAAATGAGATTGTGATATTTTCCCTTACCTTTGGTCCGATTTGCTTCGTAAGTGTCCGAACCTCCTGTATAATGATTTAAATAATGTTATTGAATTATTCCAGAATCATAATTATTTTTATGATATCATATATGGTTCAATTATGACTTTATTTTACCCGTTCTTTTGTAAATTCCATGTTAAAGAGTGTTTTGGGTAAAATCGTTTCATTTGTTGTCCGTGTTTTGACTTGTAATTATTAATATGATTAATTATATCATGATTACTTAATTACAGAATATAAAACATGATTTATATATAATATAAATTCAGAATATACATATATATAATAGATCAATAAATGGAAAGAAATACACCGTTCATGGAGACGGTAGGCCGTACGTACGCATGAACGCTGTTTTCGTTTCCTCATTGAGTTGAATGGAATTAAGTAGATGACATAAATATATATACACATAAATCCAGTATCATTATTATTTCATATATTTCATGATTATTTATTATATATACTTTATAATCATTCATGAATGGTTAACGTGGAGAATGAATCTCATCGCGTCGTGGAGACGGTAGTCCGTACGTACGCACGAGCGATGATATCGTTCTGATGATCGTGGAATTGTATTGGAGTGTATGTATACTATTTTAGAATCAATATCACTTTAAAATAATCATATATAGTTATTATTTACACCATTATACCCATCCAAGTAAGGTGGTGGTGGAAAATAGATTACACCACAGCGTGGAGACGGTATTCCATACGTACGCACGCGCGGTGATTTCGTTTTCCATAGGATGGATAGATATTGAAATAGGGTTGTTTAATAATTATAATAACCTATCAGTATATGAGTTATACTGATGTTATTACTTAATAATTAAACAGATAAAGAAGAAGAAGTTGAAGAAGAAAGAATTTGGAAAGGATAGGTAATGGATATTACCTCTTTTTGACGCGCCTCTTCTTAACCTCCTCTTAGGGCACTAGGGTTGGTCTTTGAAGAAGACTAGAACCTCTAGGATGATTCTAGGGAAGTGGGGAAGTGAAATGGGAAGGGTTTGGCAGATCTTGAAGGCTCAAATTGGTGTGAGGAGGAGAGGGAGGAGGTGCCCTTTTATAAGGGAGGAGAGGGGCACCTTTGGAAATATAAGAAATATTAGTTTATATTAAATCCCAACCCCACTTAAAAACTTCCAAAATTACTAATATATGAAGATTAGATGAGATAGGGTTGTAATATCATCAACCAATAAAATTTAGACATGTTAGGAATTTTTTTTAAACATTACCAACTTGATATATCCTTATTTATCAATTTAATTTTATTTGTGGTAATAATATTATAAATTTTAAATTATTATTAATAATTACATATGTGTTGTGAATTTTCCCTAATTTTACACTTTATGACATTTTAGACCATATAAATTTTAATTTATAATTTTTAAATATTTTTGTGATTTTTAAACAATTTTATAATATGTTATTTTTATAAAATAACAATAGTGTCAATTTTGACACTATTCATTTATTTGAATTTAAATAAAATATATACAGAGGATATGTTCGAACTAAAAGCTTTAATAGATTAATAAAATGTCATATGTATCTATAAAATTAGTTTATCACATTAAATAGTGCATATAATAATTAATTTAATATTTTAAAACCATTTATTTTATATTTTAATTAATAAAATAATTTCAACATCACTATTGTGTCATAATTAATGATAATTATTTAATCCATAAAAATTTTAAATAAATTTCTATAATGTAGATAATTTTATTAGATTTCTGGAGACTATTCATGTTTGAAGTTTCATCAAGTTTATCACCAAATTAAAATTATTATACTTATAATATTTAAGAAAGTGACATGTTGCCACATTCTTTGGTTTTAATAATAATTAAATTATTTTCATGGGAAAAAGTCTATTAAATGAATCTAATCCGACCCTTAGGTGATATGGGTAGACTTTTAGTCATCCAATAGGATTTTGGCAGGTGTTAGGATAAATTTATAATCTTATATTTACCCTTAATTACCCGATTTACCTTTAACTATGGTAAATAAAATTTACCATAGTCACTATTCATAATGCCCAAATATAAAAAGTAGCCTATTAACATAATTTGGATCCACTGATTCTGAATATGGAATCCATTTTTCAAAATTCAAAACATATAAGTTTCATTAATTAATTTAAAATAAATCCCGTTGTTAAGAAAACGGGTTTTAGAAGTTAAAACATTGCCAAAGATTGAAATGTTTTTACCTATGAATTCAATGTGAAATTAATGCTAATGACATAAATTATATTAAATGGTAAAAACATATTATATCTATACTTTAAAACCATTCAATATTATAATTTAACCATATAAATTATCTCAATGAAAAAAGTTGTTTTTAATTAAAAATTAGCGTATTTTTACTATTCATCAAAATATGAAGGTTATCAGAAAAATATCAAAAATTTATCCAAAGTAAATTTTTATATCCTAATTCAAAATAAGAATTTTATTTTGTCAAATTGAACTTATAAATGTGTCAAAAACTAGATTTAATGTGGGTGCGCCATCAAAAGGCGGCAAAACTGCATTTTTTAATAAATACTTATTTTACCCAAACAAATTATTTTGTTCTCTTACCATGTTCTAGAAAATGTGTAAGATGAATAATAATGTTGTAAAATTTAAAATTCAGTTAATACTATTCATAACGGCTAGTTTATAATATTATAATAATATATCATTGTTTAGTGGAACTCGGTATTGCGTACTACACACGCTATCAAGGAAGGTCGCGATTGCGTGCAGCGAAAGATTCCTTTGATGATTTATATAACATAAAAACAAAATATTTCTCATAAAAGTCTCGGGTGTTATATTCTCTATCCTCCAGTGCTCCGAAGAAGATAAATTCGTACTGATGGTTTATCATTTTGATGGGGAAGTTGATCAGTGATGGACACTGATCAAGAATACGAAGTCCCTAGAAAAAAATTGATTCCATGGATTAAGAGGAATTCAAGAGGATTTTTTTCAATAAATATTTTCCTTGAACCATTCACATAAAGATGTAAAGAGAGTTCTTTGGAATCAGGTAGAAGGAAGATGAGTCCATTGGGGAATATGAAGCAAACTTTACAAGGATTGTAAGGCATGTCTCTGGCTTTTTCATGAACACTGAAAGCAAGGTGGATCGCTTATTTAGTGGACTAAATCCAAGTCTATAAAAAACATTAGAAATTTGAGACGTTGATAGTTATGAGGATATTTTTTGTTGTGCCCTCAAGGTTGAAATGGATATTGGAGATTCTTAGTAGTCTCATGGGCCTAGTTACAAGAAGCGAAAAATAGAGAAAAACATGGGTGGTTCAACAAAAAAATCCCATGATGGAAAGAATCCCAAATATCCCACTTGTAAAAGTTATGGGAAGAAGAATCCTGGGAACTATCTAAAGGGAACCAAGAATTGCTTCAAATGTAGAAAGCTAGGACATTTGGCCAAGAACTGTCGAAGGGATATGAAAAGTCCTAATAATGTAGAAGAAGAAAGGAAGGTTTAGATCAATGCTCTGACAGTGGTGTAGTGTTACAACTACAAGGATCCTGGCCATTATGAAAACAATTTCCCTAATCCAAGGGTTTTTGGAGGAAATCAACAACAAAATCCAAGGAAACAAGGAAGGGATTATTCTATCACTACTACTAGGTGGATCAAAAGAACTATGTGGTGACAGGTATACTAGTTATTCTTTCAATAATAGCAAACATACTATTTAATTCTAGTTCTATGTATTTTTTCATATCTTTCAATTTTAGTAGAACTATTAAAAAACCACCTCAAAATTTGGAGGAAACGTTATATGTGAGAACAATGAATGGGGAAATTATTTCATCAATGGTCTATAACTCCTCCCCAGTTAATGTTTGTGGACTAAACCTCCCAGAAAATATTTTCATACTTCCTTTAGTGGAGTTTGATGCTATCTTGGGAATATATTTCCTATCTTTATATAAGGCCAACATCAACTTGAAGGAAAGGGAGATCAATATTCACATCTTGAAGCATCCTCCAATTCTTTACAAGTGAAAGGAGGGAGATGAATCTCATTTAGAATCAGTGTCTCAAGTGTGGATATTAATTTATTATGAGCAATAATTTCTAGCTCAAATGATTGAGACAAAGGAGATAATCATGATTGAAGACATGCCTATCATTTGGGATTACAATGATGTATTCCCTGAAGAGCTTCCTAGTCTTCCTCTTGACTGAGAGGTTGAGTTCTCAATTGAACTTATTCTTGGATCTCTACCTTTATAAAAGAAACCTTATAGAATAGAAAATGTAGAGATGGAAGAGCTGAAGAAGCAATTAAAGAAGAATTTGGAGAAGGGTTTTATATGCCTGAGTGCTCCACCATGGGGTGCACCAGTCCTCTTCATCAAGAAGAATGACAGATCAATGCACCTATGCATTGATTATTGCGAGCTCAATAAAATCACGATAAAGAAAAAGTATCTCATACCACAGGTAGATGACTTATTCGATCAGATTCATGGGTCCAGTTATTTCTCTAAGGTGGACCTTCAGTTGGGATATTACAAATAAAGGTGAGGAAAGAAGATATTCCCAAGACTGCCTTTTGAATGTGGTATGAACACTATGAGTTCATAGTGATTCCCTTAAAAATCACTAATTCTCTAGAAATGTTCATGGATTTAATGAATAGAGTCTTTAGAGATTACCTTGAAAAATTTGTGGTAGTCTTTAATGATTATATTCTGATATACTCCAATAGAAAGGAAGAACATGTAGAGTATTTGAATACTATGATAAATACATTGTGAAGGGAGAATCTGTATGAAAATTATAGTAAATGTGAGTTCTGTATGGAGAAAGTATCATTCTTGGGGAATGTTATCACCAGCAAAGGGACATATATGGACCCTTCAAAGACAAAATCGATTGAAGAGTGGCATAGACCAACATCTTTAATGGAGATCCGTAGATTTTTGGGTCTAGATAGGTATTATCGATGATTTGAGAAGAACTTTTCATGATTTTAAAACCCAAAAAACAAGACAACATGAAAGGGAGTAAGGTTTATCTAGACTCAGGAATGAGAAGACTATTTTAAGGAGTTGAAAAAGAGGCTAATCACTACGCCGATACTCACACTCCCAGTAAGTGGATAAATTTTTGTGGTGTATATTGATGCTTCTAAGAAGTGATTAGGCTGTCTGCTGATGAAAAATAATAGAGTGATAGCCTACACCTCAAGGTATCTGAAAATCCATGAGAAAAACTATCCCATGCGTGATCTGGAGTTGGCGGCTATGATCTTTGCATTGAAAATCTGGCGGCATTATCTCTATGGGGAGAAGTGCGAGATATATACTAATAACAAGAGTCTCAAATATATATCCACACAAAAATATCTTAATATGAACCAATGAAGATGAATATACCTCATCAAGGATTATGACTACTCAATCCACTACCATCTTGGTAAGGAAAACAAGGTGGAAGATGCTCTAAGTATAAAGGATCATGAAACTTTATCAATGATGAGAATTTAAAAAGATCCAATATTATTTGATTTGTAGAGGATGGACATGGGAATCATTAAGGTAGGAACATCAGCAATCCTTTCTCAAATGATTTCTCAACTATCACTCATGGAGAAAATAAAGATGCTCAAAAAAAGATGTGGAAGTTCATAAAAGGGTGGAAGCTATCTGAAATGAAAAATCCTATGATTTCAAAATTTATGAGGAAGGAGTTGTAAGATTTAGATCACGATTATGTGTACCATCCGATCCAGAGATAAATAAGGGGATATTAAATGACACACATAGATCGGCCTTATCTATTAACCTAGGGATCACAAAGATGTATCAAGATCTCTGAGAAAAATTATGGTGGGACAATATGAAAAGGGATATTGTTGAATATACATAAAAGTTCATGGTATGTCAACTAGTGAATGATGAATGACAGACGTATAAGGGGATTATGGAACCACTACCCATACCAACATGGAAGTGGGAGAACATCACTATGGAATTTGTCAGTGGAATTCTAAGGACATCCAGAGGAAATAATGCTATATGGGTCATTGTGGATCGTCTTACAAAGATTTATCACTTTATCAAAATTTGAGAGTAGTTATCATTGGATAAAATTGAATGGATATATATCAAATAAGTGGTAAGGATGTATGGAGTACCAATATCTATTGTTTCCGATCGAGATCCAAGATTTACCTCGAAGTTCTATAAAAGTCTCCAACATGCTCTAAGCACTGAACTGAACTTTAGTATGACCTATCACCCTCAAAATGATGGTCAATCTGAGTAGACTATTCAAACATTGGAATATATGCTATGATCATATTGTTTTGAATTCAAAGGATTATGGGACCAACATATTCCACTAGTTTAATTCTCATACAACAATAGTTTCCACTCGAGAATCTGAATGGAACCATACGAAGTCCTTTATGGGAAAAGATAAAGAACACTAGTGTTTTGGGATGAAGTCAGTGAGAGTAAGCTGTTAGGACCTGAAATGGTCTAAGAAATGGTGGAGAAGGTGAAAACCATTCAAAAAAATATCAAGGAAGCCCAAAGTTGACAAAATAGTGATGCATCCAATCATCGATGAGACCTTGAGTTCAAATTTGGAGACATGGTATTTTTATGCATATCTCTATGAAAGATGGTCATGAGGTTTATGAAGAAAGGGAAGCTAAGTACCAGGTACATCGACCCCTTCAAGATCCTAGATCGAGTCGGATCTGTGTCCTATAGACTAGAACTTCCACTTACCATGTCCAAAGCACACAATGTCTTTCATGTATCCCTTTTAAGGAAGTACAAACCATACTCTTCACATGTACTCTATTTAGAGGTGGTACAATTGGAGGATGATATTTATTATGAGGAATAGTCGGTGAAGATCTTGGATCGTAGAGATAAATTTCTACGTAACAAGACTACTCACCTGGTCAAGGTACTATGGTAGAACCATAAGTATGAAGAGGCAACATGGGAAATGGAGGAAGCAATGAAGGAAAAGTACCCACACCTATTTATGGCCTAGAATATAAAATGTAATTTCGAGGGAAGAATTTGTTAAGGGAGGGAGAATGTAACGACCCAATGTTTTATCAATGGAAATTAATTTCTTATAAAAATGTCATCACATCAAATCACTACATAATGAATTACTAAGTGCTATGTGACCTCTAAACATAAGTTTGTCACTTCTGTGATCTGAATTTAAAAAATCTGACATACATGATGGTGATCTGTAAGTTATTTGGAGTCTGATAAGAGAAACTAAATTTTTTGATGAATAGTAACATACCCTTATGAATAGTAAAAAACCTTTATGAATAGTAATGAATAGTTATCAACAAAAAAATAAACTTCACCCATGAATGTATAAATACAATTTAGATGTCTTAAAAGGGAAAAACAATCATAGTATAAGAATTAGTATTTTTGTATGTCAAAAATATTTTTAATTAAAATTTTATGATTAATTTAATAATTTAAAATGGAAATTTATTTTCATAAAATGTAATAAAAAATGGTTACTTTATTGTTTTATGGTTATAAGATAATTTTATGGGACCTTGATTAATTTTTCAAGGTGTTATAAAATGAGTTATAGTTTTAATGCTGTTTTTTGTTGAAAAAATTATGATTTTATTTAAAAAATAAATTAAAAATATTTATAAAAATATTTTTAAAAAATGGAGTTCTTTTCTGAATTAGAAACATGGAAAAATGGTTAGGGTGAATTTTTTGGGATTTTTCTAAAATACTTGAATTTTTCGTGAATAGTAAAAATACAGTTTTAAGTTTTCGGTATGTTTAATGACATCATAATTATGTAATAATTAAAATAAAATTCTGTTCAAATTTTTTTCAGTAAAATAATATATTAGGTGTCCCAAATGGATAATACCATGGTCAAATACCCTGGGAAAGCCCATGGTTTTTCAAAAACCACTAATGAGGTGTCCTTTGAAATTAATAAAAAACTCTCTCTCTTTTACTATAAATACCCACAATTTCCTTCGTTTTCTTGCATTCCATATCCATAATCCTAAAATATCTAGTGGTTTTACCTCCCTAGTATCCCTCTAAAGGTTTCCTCAAACCCCCAAGGTCTCAACCTTCATGTTTTAGGAGTTACTTCACAAGATAAGGGAACCTTTCACCCTCCTCTTTTAGTCAACACTTCTTTTATGTTATCTATTTGAATTTAAATTTTCATATATTGGGGTTTGATATTATGTATCCCTATTAATTTAGTTTTGATTTAAATATTATGAGATACCCATTTTTCTCTCATCAATTCATTTTATGAAAATTTAAGCGACACTGTTAGGCTTCCAAATTTTCATAAGGGATCTCTCAACTTTTATTTTGATTTCAAGTTCATTTCATTTATTTTTCTTTACTCACCCCCTTTCATAAAAATGTTGTGATTAATCCATTAAATTAAATGTAATGTAATTTTTTCATGATAAAGGAATAATTCTTCATCATTTATTCTTTCCCTTTTATTAATACTAAAAATGAAAACACCATTCGAGATGTGCTAATTTACCACATTCAAGGACGATGAGTTTTCAATTTATGTTACCATATTCAATTATGGTCATGAAAAAATTTTAACGGTTGAAATAGAACTTAATATATGTGTTATGTCTCATATATTATTATTGAATCCTTTTTTACTCATGTTTTTGGTTTATAAAACAAAACATGTTTCTTATGGCCAAAAAACCACCAATTAACCCAAAAGGTTATCACTAAAGTTTTACATAATGATTAATCATCACTCCAAGTAACCAAATGAAATTTACAACAATGTAAAATTATGGATATTAAATAATAGAATAAAACTCCAATTCTATACAACCATCCCCATTTTACACAATTCTTCTAAAATGAATACAAGTTAACTGACCATAAGAACCAAGGAAACAAACGGTCCCGAACAATGAAATTGAACCTCATAACCAATAAAAAAGGTTATGAATGATCTCAAAAAGGTTGTAATAAATAATTTTAATATATAAGAGTTTATTAAATTATTAATTAATTAATATAATTTTATTATTCTGGTCATTAATATCAAGTGGAGAACACCATCATACTTAAGGTAAGGGATTCTACCCGAACCACTTTTATTCCTTCGGGTTTCTCCACAGTTATTTTTACCCAAATGAAGTTGTCCTTTATTTTTATGTGCAAATTATAAATACTTTTTATATGCTTCAAAATCATTTTACAAGATCCATAACTCATTCTCTTTAGGGGATATACATATTTTTAAGTGATTCCCTTCTTAATTCTTCATGATAAGCAAACCTATTTTGAGGGAACATCCCGGATTCTTACGCAATTTCAAGTGCACTATATCCTATGTTTTAATACACCATTGTGTTTATAAAATTAGTCTTATTATTATTAAAAAATTCTTGTTTCACTTCTTGTTTTATATAAAATATTATCCCCTTCTTTATTTTAAATGCACTTTAGTATTTTCCATGAAACCGCACTAAAATGTTTTTATGATAAGAATTTCATAAATATTATTCTTACATGTTGTCACTTATGTTTTACATAACATACCATTATATATGCCTATTTTACCAATTTTATGTCCATTTATGTTTTATTTTATTTCTCTCATGGACACTTTTATGATACACCCATTCATTATGCTTTATGACATGAATGTGATACCCATTTCTCTCCATGGGTTCCATTATGTTTAAGTATGATTGATTATGTATGATTATTTATGTGGAAATAATATTAATGAACATGTTAAAATGGGTTCTCCCAGATAGTTCTCCAATTAATTGGGTAAATTTAAGTCTTATAAGATGTTATGTGTAATGGTCTTGGCGGTTATCCTTGGATTGTGCTACTATATGAAACGATCTTGGTGGTTAGCCTTGAATTGTACTAAAGTCATGTTTTATGTTGCTGACACATTACTATGATTCAATGTTTATTTAATCCTATTTTTATATGTTATAATTCCACATGTTCCATGCATTTTTTTCATTATGTCATGCCTTCTAACCCATGTGCTAAAGCCTTATTCTTATGTATACTCCCTTACTGGTTTTTATCTCATCCCTTTGTTCAAGTGTTCCCTAGGTTATCCTATGAAGATTCTTGAGCATAATGAAACATAGGAGCTCATTTTGGAGTTTCAATAAAAAATTATTTTTATAATGTTTTATTATATACCTAGTCTTTCAAGACACTAGAATTTATGATCCTTGTATTGTAATATGATGTATAATTATTCTTAAAATCATGTAATGTTATATGTAAAGGGATATGGTCTCTATACTTGCAACATGAATCTTCTAGCACACATACCTTATGAGGTATATATATCCCATCGATGATAATAATAATAAATTCTATTTCACCTCACCTAACTATAAATCATTCCAATAATCATATGGGTTCACATTGTTGAACATGGATCATTAATATAAAGCATAGAAAGATCTTCAGGTCATCCTAATCACCTCAAAATAATTTATAATTTTTTTATACATCCATGTATACTTGAATATTTTGTTATGTATACTCTTTTATATAAGATTAAAATATTTTACTCTATCAGAATTTAGTCTCTAATACCCTAGGTATTCCTACCACCATCAAGAGATAAAATTAATTAGACTTCTAAAAATAAATATTAATTTCACTCCATAAAAAAAATCACCTTAGTGATGTACAATCATTTTTACAACCCACAATATTTGTATATTTAATATTATAAAAATGAATAGGCAACACCAATCAATCAATGGAAACTCATATGGAGTCATGAAACTTCAAAAATTATAGATAATTTTTTATAAATTCATTATTGTATTATCTCACTAATATCAAAAGATACCCATGTACTGGCCCAAAATAACTAAAATCATGATGCTTAATCTTCACCCATTGATGGGAAAGTCCTTGAAATATTAATTTTATGACAAATTTAATTCATATATTATAATATTTTTTTGAAAATATTGGTATCACTACATAACATCTTAGCATACCGCTAACTAGGAAATATAAAACCCAGTTGATACTTCCTTTCATAGATCAACTAACTCCACCTATTAGCTTCAAGGGAGATCGTCAAACTCCTCACCTTTTGAGAAAGAAACATCAGGAATTCCATATGAAAATATATAAACCCATCACATTTCTCCATTATTATCTCATAAATAAGTTTCCTTTCTCAATAATGAGGTTTATTATTCACTAACATATATATGAAATAATAGACATCTCAATCATCTTTCATAACTAGGGTAGAGATTTTAAATTTTTCATCACTCACATAGAGCATTTAAAATCATATTTACAAGGATAAATATATCTATTCTCACATATATGTCATTAGGGGATAAATTTTATATATCAAGCATAAATCTATTAATATATGTAACATATATACTAACATCATAGTTAAAAATATTAATTATTTAGAACTACTTATGACAAACTGATATTTGGCAATGACATTGATTCTATAACCCCTTAATATCATGAATTCCAATGATAAAAAAAATAAAGTGGATCATCATACCTATTTATTATCCCAAATCGAGGTGATTATAATAATAATACACCTTTTAGTAAAAACGGAAACACCAATACTTTCACTTTACAAATGATTTACCTACAATAAAGACTATATTGATAATAAAATATGTATCACCAACTTGAAATAACTTATAATATAGAATATCCATACAATTTACTTCTCCAGTTCTTATTATATTAATAATTCAATATGTATAATGTTCAAGTAATTATTGTTTTTATAATGGAATCTTCTATTACAGAGGTCATTATTAAGATTTTCTTTTAATAGAACCCCTCTTAGGTTGGTAGTGAAGGAAGGAGTGATCCATAAATACCAAAACCAAAATGGTCACTAGTTGATGAATATTACAGGAGATATAAAAAACACATAATGGGAGGTATTTCCCTTTACAATCATAAGAACAATTAAAATAACAACCAATTAACTCCATATAAAATAAATAATAAAAACCTTAATCTCAAAATAATACATGAAAATTCATATATAAACATGGTCTCCAAGACATATACTAAGAAAAAATCATGTTTAAGTAAATCTAGCTCTAACCTGATCACCATTTTAGGAGTTATTAATGTAAAATTTCATCACTTACTCCATCATAGAAAATTTTAAGATAAAGATTCATAAGATATTAGTGAGAATATAATTATACCTAGTTGGTAATGAGTTTTGTTAGAACATTAAATGTTCATAAATATAAAAAACCCATTTAAATAAGAATCTATCATCATATAATCAATATTTATGATAATTATTGAAGTTCACAGTAAATAATGTAGTCACATTGAGAGTGGGGGTGAATCAGTGCAGATTAATTTTACCAAATTTACTTAATATAAAATTTTTACCCCTTTTTATTATTCAAACATTTGTTTCAAATAGGATGTTTAGATTCAACAATGCACCCTAAATAATCTCCACCGTATGAAATAAATATAATAATAAAGAGATAAAAATATGCATATATTTTTATAATGTTCAGTTCCAAAGTGGGAAACCTACTCTTTTTCATTTTCAAATTTAGGTGAGACACATATTATATCATCATTATTGATCATTATTATAACATGGAAATAATTATACTAAACCAAATAGTTTTATGGGAAGTTATTATCGTTTACCCACAAGCGTTTACCCCCAAATTCAGAGGTGGTTAGGAATCTCCCTGGACCCCTAAGTGTTTTTACCTACATGTAAATTACTAAACATTAACAAAACCCTTCACTTTCCAATTCTTGGGTATTGGAGTACCCATGGGAGTCTCCTAGTGATTTTAGTGGTTTTATAATGGTTTTACTATTTTAAAATTTATTTTAAAATTATTTTTTAAATTTAAAAAGTAATTTAGAAGCCTGAATGTAATTTTAAAATTAAAAAAACTTTTTATTTTGAGTTTATTTGAGTTTTGGGAAGATTTGGGATAATTTTTATATTTTACATATGAATCATTTGTCCTAAATTTAAGTCATTATACTCTTTAAATGATTCATATAACTCTGTGTATGAGTTATTTGACTCTATGTATGATTCATATGACTCTACTTATGAGCCATCCGACTCTATGTGTGATCCATATAACTCCAAGTAAAAGTCATCTAACTATATGTATGCCTCATATAATCTATGTATGAGTCATTATTATCTATGTATTATTTATTTTCCACAATGATAGAGTCATTCCTAATCTTTTGAAAATTTCTCACTAAATTTAGTAAAAATTATATTTATAAAAGTAATGAAAATAATAATTAAATTCAATGAATTTATTATATTTTAAGAAAATAACTATATTATTGACTTGTGTGATCTATAGATAATATTTAAGAGATTTAAATGGGCCATACAAAGAAAATGAATCCATATTTGAATCAATATAAATTTAAAGGTAAGGTTTGATCGATTAAACTGGGGAAAATATCAGAAAACCACTATCTGTTATTTTAAAACTAGAGAGTCCCTCCCTTTATTCGAACCAAAGTTTCCCTCAAACCTGGTTGAAAAAATATTTTTCATTTGAGTTTTGTAATCCTTATACATTCAACTTGGGTTCCTTACCATGATTCCTAGGCCCATGATTATCTATCCCTCCCTTACACTAATTTTTATAGAATTCCATGTAGAATATCATGTGTCAAGGGATTCAAAACTCACTCTTTAATTTTGTGTAAATATTGGGATTATCTTATTTTTTTTACATTGTGTAATTTTCATGTATTAACATAAATAGATGAATAAACCAGAATGATTAAAAAAATAAAAGGTATATGCTAAACATGGTTTTCCATAGATTTTTTCATTATTTTATATGTTTTTGCTGATATTGTTTTATCTTAAATAAAATAGCATAAATAATAAAAGGAAAATATTAAAAGAAAATAAAATTTTATAGGAATAAAGTGTTTTGTGAATATTTATGTTTCGATAATTATTAAACCTTTTTATTTATATAAGTCATACTATATTTTTTTACATATTGGTATGACCCCCTTATCTAATGTGAAATTATATTCCTATGAAAATATGAATTACTCCTATGTTTAAATACTTGAATTTTAGGTTTCGGGTGCAGTAGAAGCACATTGGTGGGTGTACCCAACTTTAATTTTAGTATTAATAATGATGAATCCAAGATCCATCAAGATAATAAAATTACAGATCTTTAGAATAGAACTAAGAAGAAAAAAGAAATAGGGAAGTCCCAAAACCATATATAGGATCATCATATTGGTTATAATTAATTTAATTAATTGACAAAAATTAACTTGATGGAATTATTTCTTTGTTGATGTTTCCAGTCATGATCCAATATGATCTGTTGTTGTGTCATAGAATATAAGTGTAAGATTCCTCTAGTAGTGATCCACACGTGTTCTACGTATCTCTGGACATCGCTGAAGGGATCTCTAGGTGCCAGCGCAGAAGAGCCTTCTCTTGCGATATCCGCCTTTGATCTTCTTGATCTAGTGAAGGAGGATCTCTCTCTCTCGTAGCTTGAGATCATTCATGGAAGAAAATAATTCTCTCTTGGATTGAGAGCTTTCTCTAGATCCATTGTGCACAACCACCAAAAAATTTCTAGGCTAATGAGAATTATATAATTGAGATTTTAATTACATAGAATAATAAAATGAATTAATTACCCGAAAGAATGTACTCATTTCATTTAATTCTTAGAAATACCCCATGTCTAATAATAACAGTTGACTATTATTATTACTTGAAATGCACCCATAGAATTACACCTAATATTATTTAATTATATAAATAATATTATTTCTCATAAATTCCCAAAAAAATTCATGGCATGTATATTTAATATACACAGTGTGTACTTTTGTTTTTCCATTTTCTTTATTTCCTCCACCACATTTATTAGACCTTGAATAATAGCTATTTATTTCTCAAATAAATATCACTACATTACTCACTAATAAAAATATATTATTTCACCCACAATATATTCTCTCGAATAACTAGTTTCTAAATAAATGCGATCAGGCATCCTTGAATAATTATTAAACCACAATCAGGAATAATCTTTATTCAACTTGTTAAATTAATATTTAACTGAGATACTTGGACACACTTATTGTGTGACCCTCTAGGCCTCTTTCTTAGTGGAATTTTACGGAGACTACCTAAATTCCAAGGTTAGCATCTAGAAACACGCCAATTCACCCATAGAGAAAGAAGTTAACACCACAATGACATGTCACCTCCTATAAATGCTTACCATGTAATGTAATCCTGTTGTATCAATATCTCGAATCAAGCGAGTTACATGCTAGTGCCATCAACCCATGTGCTCGATTGTTATTTCTTTGACTTCCTGGAATTAAACCTATCCATTCCTCACCATGGCCATGGATTTATTTAGGCTATATCAATTCCATCAAAGGGCCTGAGATATCAACTTCCATTATAGAATAGAAGGTACAAATTCTTTCTCGCATTATCTATTAATGCAGTATCACTCGTGACACACCCAACATATCCTACCTCACTGCAAACAATGTTTCATCCCATTTTTCATCAATACATCTAAGTGCGTGAGTTTTAATACCCATTAATAAGAATCTTAAAGTATAAGGACCAATTCACACATCCATAGATAGAAACATCCAATGACACTATGAAATGTGGATTTCTTACTGGCGGGTCTCATTCTCACAATATCCTCCAAAATATTACCAAGGGCGCACACCATGAGAAGGTGCCTCAATGTTTTATGAGTCCCCACCCCTAATGGCCTGTATTATTTGTGTCCCTAAAATAACATCATTCGGCCATAGAACATATATTCAAGAACAATGTTATGACACTTCTGGGTTCTCATCATAGCTGGGATCCGCTATGACCCTTTAATACAACAACTATCCTTAGGACATTATCACATGCATTGTAATGCAGAAGAACAATCAATATTTGATAAGATATTTATTAATTAATAATGTAAAAAGTAGTTGTCTCTAGGCCACCAACTCCAACATACTCCCACTTGGACTAGAGTCAACTACTAACAACCTTTAACCCACTAGCTCCCACATGATATTCATGCTTCTACAGAGATATGAATTTAGTTATGGGGTCTTCCATGTTCTCTTCTATGGAAAATATACTCACTACAAATTCACCCCTTTGATAGAAATACCTCAAGAGGTGATACTTATAGAGTATGTTCTTTGTCCATTGATGTGGCCTTGGTTCTTTTGCAAGATCCACTATTGCAGTATTTTCACAATACAATGTGATAAGATCTTTACTGTTAGGCACCACATCAAGCTCTTGGACAAAGCTTTGAATCCAGATGGCTTCCTTGGATCCATAAAAAGACACTATATATTCATAATCCACTATAAAATCCGCGACAACTGGTTTCTTTGAACTCTTCCAGCTCACAGCTCCTCCATTGAGATAGAAAACATATCCAGATTGTGATTTCAAATCATTCTGATCTGTCTGAAAACCAACATCAACATACCCTCTGATAAAAATCTCCTCTTCTCCTCCGTAAACTAGGAACATATCCTTATTTCTTCTTAGATACTTAATGATAGTCTTAATAGCATTCCAATGTTGTTCTCCTGGATCTTCTTGATATCTTCCTACCATGCTCAATGCATAGGCAATATCAAGCCTGGTACATAACATGGAATACATGATAGATCCTATAGCCGAAGCGTATGGTATCTTACTCATTATATCTTTCTTCTCTTATATCTGAGGACACATTTTCTTAGAAAGATGTTGGCCATGTGACACTGGAACTAATCCCCTCTTGGATTTTTCCATACTAAATATCTTTAGTATCTGGTCAATATATGTACCCTGACTTAGTCTAATCAGCCTTTTGGATCTATCATGAATGAACATAATCCCTAAAATGTAGGTTGCTTCACCCAGGTACTTCATAGAGAAATACTTGTTCAACCAGTCCTTAACTGACTAAAAGACTTTTACATCATTTCCAATAAGAAATATGTCATCAACAAATAATACTAGGATAACAAACACATTCCCATTAAACCACTTATAAATGCTTGGCTCATATTCATTATTAATGAAACCAAATTCCTTTATGGCTTCATCAAATCGAATGTTCCATGAACTGGATGATTTATTTAATCCATAAGTAGATTTTTAAAACTTAAAAACCCATTTGGATTTACCTGGTGTCACAAACCCTTCTGGTTGTGTCATATAGACATCTCTCTAAAGGTTCTCATTAAAGAATGCTGTTTTGACATCTATTTACCAAATATAGTAGTCATGGTAAGCTTCTATGGAAAGTATAATTCTTATGGATTTAAACATGGAAACTGGAGAGAAGGTTTCATCATAGTCAATTCCTTGACGCTGACTGAATCCTTTAGCCACTAGCCTTGGTTTATAGGTGCTAACATGACCTTCCATGTCCAGTTTTCTCTTGAATACCCATTTGAGTCCAACATTCTTTACATCAACTAGCTCATCGACCAGAACCAAGATTTGGGTCTGATACATGGAATCCATATCATAATTCATAGCTTCTATCCTTCTTGTAGCTTCTAAGATTTCTATTACTTCCTTATAGGAGATAGTTTCATCATTGTCCAACAATAATGATTCACCATCCTCAGTGACTAGGAAACCAAATCTCTTGGGTTCCCTTACCTCTCTTGAGTTACTACGCAGTACTTGTGTTTCTAGAACCTCTTCCATGGGGACCTGTGAAACTTGTTCATGTACCAAATTCTACGTATCTTGAGCATCAACTTCATCAAAGTAAATCTTGCTCCCACTATCCTTTTTGAGGATGTGATGCCTCTCAAGAAATACAGATTGTCTGGTGATAATCACTTTCTTGTCTGAAGGGTTATATAAGTAATATCCTTTTATTTTCTTGGGATATCCTATAAAGATACACTTAGTGCCCCGGGGTGATAGTTTGTTGCCTGAGAAGGCCTTAAAAAGTTCATCATATCCCCATACACGTGTGTGCAAAAAAATGGGTTTCTTTATATTCTAAAACTAGGAGGTAATTCCATTTTCTGCCTTAGTTGGTACTTGGTTTAATGTGTATACTGCAGTTTGTAATGCATATCCCCAAAAAAATAATGAAAGATCTGCATAACTCATCATCAACCTCACCATGTATAACAAGGTGTAGTTCCTCCATTCACTAACACCATTCCACTATGGTGTATAAGGAGGAGTGAGATGATATAGAATACCATGCTCCTGTAGAAGATCGAGGAACTCTTGGTTCAGATATTCTCCACCTCGATTCGATCGAAGCTTCTTTATCTTCTTACCAAGCTGATTCTCTACTTTATTCTTGAATTCCTTAAATTTCTCTAAGGATTATAACTTATACCTCATTAAGTAGATATATCCATATCTACTCAAATCATTAGTAAAAGTAATGAAGTAAGAATATCCACCTCTAGCTTCTATGGGAAATGGTCCACACACATCCATGTGCACCAATCCTAGAAGATCTTTGGACCTTTCACCCTATCCACTGAAAGGAAGATTGGTCATTTTACTATGTAAACAAGCGTGACATCTATCAAGTGGTTTTAGATCAGTAGAGTCTAAATATCCATCTTGGTAGATCTTTTTCAAGTTCTTCTCATTTACATCACCGAGACAGTGATGCCACAACCGGGCGGTGTATGAGTCATGTGAGTTTGTTTCGTTATCGATTTCCAACACTTGTTTTTTGTAATTTAATACATACAAACCATTATTTAAATGATCTGTACCATAAAATACATTGTTCTTATAAAATAAGCAACCCTTATTTCCAAACATGAAAATAAATATATCCATATCCAAACATGATACATAAATTATGTTTTTGGTAACACTGGGCACATAATAACAATTATGTAAAACCAAAATCATCCCAGTAGGAAATGATAGGTGGTAATCACTAATGGATAACACAACCATACTTACACCATTGGTAGCTCGAATATCCACATCTAATTTGGAAATATTTCTAAATCTACTTGGTTTTTACATTTGAATATAGATGTGAGCCCCACAACCTGTATCTAATACCCAATGTGTAGAAATGGAAAGATTACACTTGATAACGAATTCACCTTTAGTGTCCCCATGCTTCTGGGTGTAGTTCCTCTTACAATAGCCTTTATTGACACATGAAAAATATACTGCCTCCTATTCCTTGCCCTACCTCTGAATCTTCCCCTTCTTGGAGGGATAGTGCTCGGGGTCTTCAGACTGTTTATAAGTCCTTGTCCCCATTGCCTTGTCCTTAATTTTCTTATTCACCATAAATATTTTGGGTTTTTCATGACTCATTTCCTTATATACCTAAAGAATTAAGTTCATAAGTTCTAATAGACACTTCTCATTATTTCTCATGTTATAGTTGACAATAAAGATAGAGAAGTTCTTGGGAAATGATGATAGGATGAGATCTGTAAATAACTCATTTGAGAACTTAATCCCTAAAATGTCCAGGAATTCAATGTAGCCAATAATCTTGACTACATGAGGCCCAAATGGCATAGTCTCTCCAAGAGTAGCTGTAAAAAAATCATTGGATATCTCATATCTCTCCTTCTCTTGGTAGAGTTCCTTAAGGCGAGACATCATGCTATACACGTCCATGTTTTCATGTTTCTTAAAGAGCTCATTAGACATGGAAGATAGCATGAAACATTGGACATGTGTGGTATCATCCATATGTTTTATATAGAGAGATAGTTCCTCATCACTGGCCTCTTTCCTAGGTGCAACTAGAATAGACTCTTCCAGCACATACAATTTCCTCTCATGACGAAGGATGATGCGTAAACGCCTCTACCACTCTTGGAAATTGGTGCCGGTGAGAAGGTTTTCTTTCTCGAGTATGCTTATCAATGATATGTTTGAAGTCATTTTTCTTTCCATTTTTAAAAATTAAGATGAGAAAAGTTTTAGTGCTTTATTATGATAAAACTGAGACAAATAAATAAATTAATATTTATTACTCTCCCACTATTTTATCAAAATCCAATAGCCCCCACCATTGACGTAAGAATATTATGTTGCCTGAATATTCTAGTGGCACAAATCCATATTTCCCTTTGTATTACCCTAACTAGGGTTGGTCAAGCAACTTGAAGGGTTTTAGGTAGGCATTCCAAATGCCAACTGCATTAACTCGCAACTCCTTGATCTGCTGAGTGGACTCCTCAATCCTGAAATCCTTTTATTTTGGATTTCCTCAACCTTTTCCTCTTGGTCACACCAAGTCCTACTATGGCAGTCAAACCTTGATGCAAACCAAGTCAAGTGAACCCAAAACCTTGAATTATAAATCCTTGATAATTGAAAGCACCCCAACTAGGGTTGGTCAAGTACTTTGAACTACGGTTCAATTCTAACCAAGATTATGGAAGGTTATAATGACTTAATATTTATTTGAGAGATTTTATACTTATACATAAATTTACATTTTATTATATTTGACTACATGATTTTTAATATTAAGTGGGATATACTTAAGTGATTAACCTTGTCTAAGATAATATTTTATGCATAATCTGATCTTATTTTAATTCCAATTCACATGCTAGTTTAATTCATTAATTGTGTGATCATGACAACACACCAACAATAAATAAACCCTAAAACTGATAGAAAAATGGTATGATCATGAGCTTGTTCTATTGGTTAGTTTATCTAGAAGTTGATAAACTAACCCAAGACCTAGGAGAGAAACACCTTGAACCTTTTGTGTTCATGTTTATAGCTTTACACCTATTCACCTTTGTATCTCCTTGGATTGGTTTCACCTTGGATCCTTATTTGAGCCACCTCCACCATCTTGGGAGCTCCATCCATTACATATGATTTTATCTTACATGAAGGCGAGGGGTAAAACAAGGTTTTACATAAAATAAACCTTGGGTGCACAAGCCCTATATATTAATGAGGAGAAGGATCACAAGCCAAAAAATTTAATTTAAATAAATAAATTAAAAGAAACCATTCACATACAAAGGTATTGGTCTAGCTCATGATCATCCATACATGAAACTATATTTACGCATAAATAAAACTAGAATTAAATTCTTTAATTGTTCTTTTTTAAGATAAATCACGCTCAAATCAATTAATTATATTTAATTAATCAATCCTTTAATATTAAACCCTTTTCTAAATTTCCTTGAGATTCTCATCCATAATAATTTTATACAAATAAATTCATTTAAAATTATCTTTGTACATAACTTGTACCTTGGAGGCAACCCAGTGAATTCTCGTTCATAACTACCCAATGAGTAGAAATGAACATTATGCATATGTTAAATTAAACACAAATATATAAAACAACTATCACGTGTTGTGCCTTAGCTTTACGCTTGTACTATGGTACACGTCTTAAGGGTTTTTATAATATATTAATAAATTTTAATAAATACGAGTAATTTGGATGAGTATACAATTTGTAGTTCCAACTACACGATGTGTACTTTTGTTCACCATCCATCTGAAGTACATGATTGGGGATATGGTGTGTAGATGTACTTCAGAAATCTTTGGAGTACATGGTGTGTTCAGTGGGACACATGCCGTGTAGTATCTGTGTTACCTGGTTTCTAGCCAGGCAAGATGTGTATGAGGTACACGGTCCAACCCTAACCTGAAGGGACTACACACCATGTTCAGTGGAACACATGATTTGTAATCCAAAAACCATGTGCCACCCATTCCTGGTTAACACACGGTGTCATTTAAGACTTATAAATACTTCAAAACATGGTCTGATTTTGCAGATAAGTCCGATGCACTGAACCTAGACTAAATGGCATGTACTGTCAAATACATGCCGTGTATTCTGGTGTTGTATGGCCAGGAATGTTTGGCACCTCTAGAAGAGATCCTCTGTTTTATTTTAATCAAAATTAAAAGAAAAAGTCGTTTCTAAAAGGTGAATGAGAAAAGAGAAATGTGAAATAGATCTCAAGATTCAGATTTATAGAATGATTAAATTGAATTGAAACAACTAAATTATTAAATGCATAAATTACCAATGGAAAACTAAATAATTATAATAAATAATATGACCTCTCTAATACCACTTGTAGGATCCGAGCGCAGCAGAAGAGCATTGGTGGGTGTACCTAACTTTAATTTTAGCATTAACAACGATAAATCTGAGATCCATCACGATAATAAAACACCAAATATTTAGAATAGAACAAAGAACGAAAAAGAAAGAGGAGAGTCACGAAACCATAGATAGGATCATCATATGTTGGTTATAATTAATTTAATTAATTGATAATAATTACATTGATTGAATTCTTTCTTCATTGATGTTTCTAGTCATGATCTGATGTGATCCATCGTTGCGTCATAGAATCCAAGTGTAGGATTCCTCTAGTGGTGATCCACACATGCTCCACATATCTCTGGATGTTCCTGAAGGGATCTCTAGGTTCTAGTATGGATGAGCCTTCACTTGCATTGTCCACCTTTGATTTCCTTGATCCGGTGGAGGAGGATCTCTCTCTCATAGCTTGAGAGCGTTCTTTGAAGAAAATAATTCTCTCTTGACTTGAGAGATTTCTCTAGATCCTTTGTGAACAACCAAAAAAAATGTCTAGGCTAATGAGAATTATATAATTGGGATTTTAATTACATAGAATAATAAAATGAAATAATTACCCAAAAGAATTTATTCATTTCATTTAATTCTTAGCAATACCCCATGTGTAAAAATAACAGTTGAATATTATTATTACTTGAAATGTGCCCATAAAATTACACCTAATATTTTTTAATTAAATAAATAATATTATTTCTCATAAATTCACAAAAAAAATATACAGTGTGTACTTTTGTCTTACCATTTTCTTTATTTCCTCCACCACATTTATTAGACCTTGAATAATGGCTATTTATTTCTCAAATAAATATCACTGCATTACTCACTAATAAATATATATTATTTCACCCATAATATATTCTCTAAAATAAATTGTTTCTAAATAAATGCGATCAGGAATCCTTGAATAATTATTAAACCACAATCAGGAATAATCTTTATCCAACATGTTAAATTAATATTTTTCTGAGATACTTGAACACACTTAGTGTGTGACCCTCTAGGCCTCTTTCTCAGTGGAATTAGGTGGATCCTGCCTAAAGTCCAAGGTTAGCATCTGACAACACGCCAAGGCACCCATAGAGAAAGAAGTTAATCCCTCAATGATGTGTCACCTCCTATGAACGCTTACCGTGTAATGTAATCCCTTTGTCTCGATATGTCAAATCAAGTGGGTTGCATGCTAGTGACATCAATCCATGTGCTTGATTATTCTTTCTTTGACTTTTTGGAATTGAACTTTACCATTTCTCACCATGGACATGGACTTATTTAGGCTATATCAATTCCATCAAAGGGCTTGATATATCAACTTTCATTGTGGAACAGAAGGGACAAATCCTTTCTCACATTATCTATTAATGCAGTATCACTCGTGACGCACCCAACATATCCTACCTCACTGCGAACAGTGTGTCATCACAGTTTTCATTAATAAATTTAAGTGTGTGAGTTTTTATACCCATTAGTAATAATCTTAAATTCTAAGGACCAATACACACATCCATAGATAGTAACATCCAATAAAACTATGAAATGTGTATTTCCTACTGGCGAGTCTCGTTCTCATAATATCTTTCTGGATATTACCAAGGGTGCAAACCATAAGAAATTGCCTAAAAGTTTTTTGAGTCCCCACCCCTAATGGCCTATAATATTTGTGTCCCACAAATAACATCATCTGTCCATAGAAAATATATTCATGAACAATGTTATGGCACTTCCGGGTTCTGATCATAGTAGGGATCCGCTATGAACCTTTAATACAATAGCTATCCATAGAACATTATCACATAGAAGAACAATATATATGTGATAAGGTATTTATTAATGAATAAAGTAAAAATTATTTAGTTCTAGGCCACCAAATCTAACATGAATGTCAACATCTAACTGAGTTATAATTTATGGTGGTAACATAATGGGTAATATGGTTAATTTAAACTGAAATTATGTTTCCATTTTCCCTTAATATTGTAAAATTTATAGAAATTTAGTCACTCCTTATTCCTATATTGGTGTGACGATTAGGTGTGTTATAATTGAAGATTAAATTAGTATGGGAATAGTGAAGTGGTTGGTATATTTTTTGGGGTGGTGAATGAAAAATGGTTGGGGAATTGATATGGGGATAGTTATATAGTGATATACATGTGACAAGATGAGGTTGGTATATGTTGTGGGGATGGTTGTATGGTGATAGATTTGTAATGTGATGTGGTTAATATATATTGAGGCTTTGGAAGTGTGGTTATGGTTGGGTGATGTGGGCATTTTCTAGTGATACTTGATGGTATGGAATGACATGAATGAAATGGAAATCATAAATATGAAACCGTGCATTGGGATGGAATTTAATAAGTGGTAATTTTTAATGAATTAAATAATGATAAATGAGAAGGTGAAGGTTAAAAGAAATATGGGTATTGATATATAAATAATTCATCATTAAATATGGATAATAATTGATATAATGGATATAATAAGGAAAAGAAAATATAGAATCTATAATTTGTTAAATAAATTCTAAATGGGAAATTGTGGCTGGTTATTATTGTTGTTTTTGTATGGTTCATGGCTAGTTGGTGTCTTAGAGGTGACATGGTTTTGGATTGGTAGAGGTAATATAGTGTTGGTGGGCTGGAGATGTTATAGGATTTCTTGTGTACACTCATAGGTTAGGTATTTTATGCCACTACCTATCTATTATATTTTCTTTTGTTTTCTATATTCACCCCATTTGAGTCGAGTATCTTATATTGACACCCAAGGTATGGGTTTTGAGTGTTTTTCATAATATCCAGGTTATTTAGGGAATAAGTGGTTGGATACTCCCTCTTCCCAACTCTATAATTTATATGTATAATGATTTCATTGGTTGTAGTGGAGTGCTCAAGAGGGGGGGGGGGTGAATTGAGCATCTAATAAAAATTTATGTTGAAAATATCTTTTGATAAAAATACAGAAATTTTAAAAAACCCTAGTTAACTAATATAGTATATAAAATATAATTTGGTATGTGTAAATAGATTCTCAAGGGAATAATTGAAACCCAATTAAAATAATTTAAAATCACTCTAACATTTGATATAATTATACTCACACCAAACACTATATATATATCACTAATAAAACTTTACTATTAAAGTATTATTTTTCAAACACAATTTATAGATACTTGATAAGAAGTATAATTATAAAATATATTATTTAAATGAAATATAATTTTATATAGTTTAAGAAAAAATAGAATAACACATAATGGATTTGAAAATAGGAGGTTCAATTCCAAGATGGAACCTAGTTCATTCCACTTGATAGTAAACCACTACCAAGAAAGTTCATTAAAAAAATAAATATATCCAAAACCAATATTTGGGTTTAAAAGATACAACTTCACATTGGGATGTATAAGCTATAACCATCATATTCCATAGTTTTTCAAGGGATAATAGATATAAAAAGAATAATATGGAGTATCAGAGTACTCTACTTTATTATACAGAAGTAGTGCTTAATAAATAAACAAGAAATATAAGAAAAACTCAAAATTAAAGAAGAAAAGAGAGAGTGGAAATAGATAATAGATAGTTTTTTATTTATCTTAATAACTAATTATATTTGGTTGAAAAATTATATTTAAATCATTATTTGAAAAGAAGATGAAATGATCCTTCAAAACTGATAATAAAATGTGACTCTAAAGTGTAGAAAAATAGATTATCATGAGAAGTATGTAAAAATGTTTCCTAATATGTTTCACAATATATTTATTTAAATTATATCTTGTGCATGAATGGATTCCTTAAATATAAACTCAACCAGTCTTTAATTTTCCATTGAGGAATAATCATAATTAATTCCTCATACTGATAAACCATTATGAATGTATTTCATACTTCTAACTTGCATTAAATGTTCAGAAAATATCCATTGGAATAGATAATATTTTATTATTGTATAGACATGGAATAAGAATGTACATACTTAGTCAAGATAGAAATGATCACACAAAATATTGATAGTATGGTCACATAGAGTCATAAAAAGATTTTTACGGAAGATTCCTTCTCAGAGATGATATTTCCTCCACATAAAGGATCATTTCTTTGAATGAAATTATTTTCTTCACATGGAAGATCTATAATTTACATGAAATGTTTTTTATTCTCTCAAAATAAATTTTATTTATATAAAATTCATAAAATATATTCACTTTTAATATAAGATCCATCAATATTCACAGTCAATAAACATGCACTTACAACCAATCCATAATTAGAAAAACTTGATGTTTTCTTCATAAAAGTTGGTCTATATAGATACTTGTCTATGTGGAAATTTTATTGGTCTCATGGTTGATCCTTTATATAAGATCTATACTCATAGTTCCATGAATCGTTTCTTTATAAATGATGAAGTGATCACACAAAAGAAGTATTTTCCTTATGAAAGAAATACTTTCTCCACATGTAAGAACCATTGGAATTATTGAATATCTATACTTAAAATATTTTTTAAACAATATAGATTACTTTCGTAAAAAACAAAACATATTATAATTTTAGTAATTATGATTTGGGATAATTAAAACCAAGAATTGCTGGACTAAGTCAAAAATCTCCCCAGTTTAATGATGAAAGATCATGACATAAAAATGACAACACTTAAAAAAAATTTAAAACACAATCTGCCAATATATTTCATAGATTAAAATATTAGAAACATTTAAAATGGTAAATCATGTAAGTGATAATGTTCTCAATAATTTTATTCCCCTTAGGGATTATCAAAAAGTGGGATAAGATACATATAATGTACTGGAATTTATGAAAATAAAAATGAATATAATAAAGAATAGAATTGAAGAAAAACATTTGAATATATTCAAAATTTTAAAAGGATTACAAGATATAAATAATAGAGGCCATATCAGTTACTATAATATAAATAAAAATAATCATTCTCTAGATGGGATGAAGGATCAATGGGCTTTTTATCCTTGGATGTAGAAGGGTTATGTGCAAGTTAGGTAACAGGTGAAAGAGTAGGAGGTTTAGTAATAATGATTCCCCTTTTAAGAGACCATATATGTTTCACAACACGAATTACTTTGAAACAAAAAATGTGGGATAGAAATGGAAGAGGTGTAGAAATTAATAGTGATGATAGAGGTTAGAAAAGTTGTGGGTATAGAAGTGTCTATGGGAACAAAAAAGTTTTTATGATCACTATACAAATAAAGTTCCATCAACATAGTAAAGTCTCAAATTTTCTAACTTCCATATTCTATCACTTGATTTAAGTGCATTTATTCTTCCAAAACAATTCTTAATAAAGGATCCAAAACATTTATTTGATCAAATTGTTCCTTAAAATATAGTTTCACTAGTGGCACTTTAAAACTTTCAGATAAATTCTTTAATTAGGAGGTAAAATCATACTTGGTGAAAATATTAGAGAGATAAGAATTGTTTGATTTAGTGATCAATTCTTTATCGTTTATAGTCTAATAAAGGTCAACCTTTATGAAATTGTAAATCCTTTAACAATGAGTTTTTATTTATAGAAGATAAAACTCATGTAAATTAAAAGTACCTTGAAAACTAAACTTTAATTATTGTCTCACAATCTGTATAAGAATAGTAATGTCATACTATGAAAGTGTAGAAATAAAATGAGCCAGAATAACAAGAGTTGGATATATAGAAGAAACAATAGGAGAGTCTTTAAAAGCTCTAGAAGAGGAATAAAGTGAAGATATCTAAAAAATATACTAAATTACCTTTGATCTAAGTGAAATATTATGTCTTCCATATATCTATAATAAAATCTAATATTTTCTCTCAAACCTTAAATTTCCTTGATCATAATATCAATTTGGAGAAATAATTTTAGTTAAATATAATGAATAACATGATCTATAATTAGAGATATTTCTTTATATCTAGAATTCTCACCACAATATCCTAAGATTAAGAACACTTATTTCAAAATATCTACCATATAATTTTTAAAACCAATGAAATATTCCCTTGAAATGATAGTCTTAGTGAAGGATTCCTTCCTTTAGATTCATATATAAGTCAGATATGATCTATTCTAAAATACTTTTCATCAGATATCATAAAAAATTCTATCATAATATTTCCTATTAGTTTTATTTTACCATTAACAATAGAATACTAAAAAATTATAATATTTATAGAAGGTGATAAATCAAGTATTTGTTCAATATAAATTTTCTCAAAAAAATAGCCTTTATGATCTCTTGGAATATATTGAATGGTAGGCCCACCATGCTTAGGTGGATTATGTCCATTAGAATAACCATTAGAGAAATCACTCCTAGAACTATAATATTGAATTCCTAATAATTTAAAACTATAAAAAAGATCCCTTTGAGATGATTCTCTTTTCTACTTAGATATTTTATCATCATTATTATAGGATTATTCCTCATAGAAATTAATAAGTGAATGCTTACTATTAACAAAATCATATGAAATTAGATCACCTTCAATAGAGGAGATTTTGGAGTGTATTAAGGCCCAAAGGATATATCCTGAGATAATGGTATTTTCTTATAAATATAATGATAATGATCATTTTCATCCTCACAAGCCCTCAATGATTCCTTACATGTTTATTTTCTTCACTCTCATAGGATTTTATGGATTTTTCATCTTGATCAACCAACTCACATTCACTTACAGAAAATAATTATTCCTCATAAGAATAATCAATGACTTAATATGGTTCCAAAATATGGTCAGATTTATCTTTTGTCCATAGAGTATTCCTAATATGATTAAACTTCTCATAAATCCTCTCACTATCTACAACACAAACATTCTTTCAGGGGTTCCAACTCACTTTAATTATTATTCATATTGATTGTCTTAAAAAGATACATTCAAATGAGGTTGATACTTCCTATTTATTAGGAACAAACTTTTTTAATTATATAATAGTAGATATGAACTTTGGATAAGGTAAATAATTAAACATTAAAGTAGACTTACATAATACCTCCATATATCACATGATATATCTAACCGAGCTAAATGTAACACCATTTTTCAGAATATAAAGGAAAAAATACATCCTGATGCCTTATAAGTTCATAATAATCTTTCCTATGATATATTATGTGATTTAGAAACTTAATCAACACCTATATTCACTATAAATCTTCTTATAATTTTTCCAACTTGAGTTTCAATCACCAGTAAGATTCTAAAGATATATTTCGATCACAAAAACATAATTCCCTACAGGATAATAGCATTTTAAATCCTCAGATTCTCTTTAATTATAAATCTTTAAACATTTGGAACATTGTTTCAAGGATAATACTATCTTATCTCTATTAAAAAACATTCATATAAAATAATTATTTTTATCCATTTTAAACTCATAATTCACATAAAATTATTTAACTAACCTCAAATAGTAGGGTTGATCATTTATGATGAACCACTTGATATATCCATGTTCTTAAATAACTTTCAACACCAATGACCTACTAGTCAAAAACCTTTAAAAATCTATTTCCATATCAAGTACCACATCTGGTGTTAATAAATTTGGGTTTAAAGTATTAAAAATAACACAAGAATATTTGAATTTCTTATGACATTTTAATAAATCTAGAGGTGAATAATTTGAGGATACTTAATTCTCACCTTTTAAATAAGGATCTTGGAGTCTAGAGGCAATGGATTCAGTGAATATAAATCAATAGTGAGCTGAATAATCACAAGAGGATTTAGGGTTTGAGTGTGACTCTTCATATTTAAAATAGAGCAGTATTTTAAAATCATTTACTATGAATAAATAAATAAAATGGTAATAATAAATTGAATAAAAATAATAAAAATAGACATGAAAGGAGTTGATCTCATAGAATATTTTAAGTTCATGAAAAAAATGTTCATATAAGTTAGTTATATGGAAGTAAGTCCATGGAAGCAATTTTTACATAAGCAAGTTCCATGGAAGCAACCTCCTGGAGGTAGGTCCACAAAATCAAGGGGTTAATGGAATCTCTTCCATCATGGAAGCTAAATATCCATGGAATAAAATTTCATAGAAGATAATATTTAAAGATGTTTAAAGCTATCTAAAGTTCAAATATCCTATGAATTAACTACAATAGTATTCAAAATAATCCTAATATAGTTCAAAAATATAATTAATGAATTATATAATTAATGCATACAGTAAATTAAATAATTAAAAAATTTCATCATAGTTCCAATATTAATAAGAATCAAGAATGATTTATCATTCTTAATTCATGTTTTATATAATATAATCTTTCTATGTTCAATGTATTTGTGAAAATATCAGAAAGTTGATGTTATATTCATATGAATTCATGATTTATATAATATTTTTTAAAATTATCCCTCAAAAAGTGATGTCATATATCACTATGATTTTTCCAAGAATGTGATTTAGGATTTTTATAGATATTAATAGCAATTTTATTGGAACATTTCATATGGAAATTATAAATTGATCTCTATAATATTGTATAGTGTGTTTCATCAATAAAATTTGGTCACAAAACATTCTTACAACTATGAATCTAACTTTAACATTAGAGAGAAATAAAATTCCAATTTTTACCACACCATGATACTATTGATTTTCAAAAAATGTGACATAAATTAAATGTTATTTTCCAGTCCAAATCATAACCACTAAAGTTAGTATATGAATAAATAACTAATTTAAAATCATTTCCTATAGAGTAAAACAATCCAAAATTTGTTTTACCTTTATGTTATTCAAATATCCTTTTAATAGCATTAAGATTTTATTCCCTATAATTTTCTTGAAAGAGAGCATACATACATACAATGAATATAATGTCAGTCTAGATAGCAATTAAATATATTAAACTCCCAATAATACCTCTATATATATTTTAGTAAAATGGATTCCTAGTTTTATATAAATCTATTTTTAGGTGGTACTCATTGAAGTATCACTACATTTAGTCATATCTAAGACAAAATTATTTAAAAGGAATTTTGTATAATTACATTGATTTAAAATAATTCCATCCTTATTTTAAAAAATTTGAAAACCAAGGAAGAATTTTAATTCTTCCATTAAACTCATTTCAAATTCATTTTTCATAAGCATTGAAAATTCATTACATAAAGATTGTTTTAGCGAACCAAAAATGATGTCATAAAAATATATCTTTATAAATAAAACATTGTTTTAAATTGTTTTAATAAATAATGTAGGATACACTATTCATTTAAAAAATAAAATTTTAATTTAAAAAGGGATAATCCTATCATACCAATATTTTAGAGACTTTTTTAAAGAATAATTTACTTTTGACAATTTGAAAACCTTATTTGGAAAATGAGGATTTGAAAATCCCGGGGGTTTTCAATAAAAACATCCACAATAATATGAACATTTATGAAATAACTCATGACATCCATTTTTTATAATTTGAAATTTAGATGAGATGCATAATATAGCAGTATTCTGATATCTTCTAGTCTTTATACCAATGGAAAAGTATATTCATAGTCAATAACTTCCTATTGGATATTACCTTTCTTAACTAATCTAGATTTATTTCTAACTACTGTATCATATTTATTAACCTTATTTATATATACCCATTTAGTGACAATAGTAAGGTAGTTTTTTGGCCTCTCAACAAGTTCCCATAATTTATTCATTTTAAATCGAATCAATCCATATTTTATATACATTATCCAATGTTCATCAATGATTGATTCAATGATGTTATTAGGTTTAAAATGTGTAAAATTATGTATTTTGGACTAGATGGAATTTCCATTGGACTTTGAAATTCTAATTTGGTGGATAATATGAATAATAATTTGATATTTAAAATGAAATTCAGAGAATTGTAACACTTAAATTTTTTTAGATGTGGTTTAAGGATTGAGATGTGACTTGGGTATTCGGTGGAATTTTGAGAGCATTAGGCTTAAAAAACCCTTTTTTTGTAAAGGGTAAATAGAGAACATAGTTTAAATATGGTTAGTGAAAACCATGAAACAAAATAGTTTATCATTATAGGGGTGTCACATGGATTTTTAAACCATTCACCCAAGGATGTACGACCATAAAAAATGGTGCATTCTATTATAGATCCAAACTACATGGGATATACATGGTTAGAAAAACTGTGCACATAGCTATGTGAGGGGGTTAAAACTTAGGAAAAGCTAGAATTTGGTTTTGAAAACTATTCATCCAAATTGAAAACCTTATTAAAAGAGATGAAATTAAATTTTTAACCTTATTTAATTTTACCCTTAAACCCTCATTTCTCCTCCCTTTTGGCACAAAATACCCCTCTCATGTATGGAGTTCTTCCTCTCATCCTAGGATTTAATAGTTCTTCCTCATCTGGAATAAGAATCGAGCACCTTCAGTCATGTTTTATCACCCTTGTATAATATATGATTCATAATTTCTCATTTATTGATTAATCTCATTGAATGGAATTTTAATTCTATAAAAGATCATATGACCTATTTTCAAGGCATTTGTTAGTTTCTTAATTTTCTATCAAACTAGCTTGAATCGAATCCTGATAATGGATGAGTGAAAAATACTAAGAATGATGCAGGTGGTCTTTGTTTTTACATTAAAGTTTGATTGATTTATAAAATGATATGTTGTTCCATGTGCCAGATTTTCCATGTGTTTCCATTAAAGTTTGAAACTAATTATTTCAAACTGAATGCCTTAAAATTAGATATCCATCATGATTTTAATTGAATTGTTAGAGGGTTTTCACCTCAACTCGAAAAAAAACCCCTTATGGTGTGTGATATAGATGAAAATTTAAATAATTTTTATTTACATTTTAATGATTTAAACCTCAAAAATGTTTAATTTTAAGTGAAATTACTTCAAATTTTAAATTTTGATGAGTTTTGAGCTAAATTTTGAAAATGAACTAATTTTGGAATATTAACTGTCTTTCACTAATTTATTGTTTTTGGAATAATGTTTTATCAACTGAAAAAAATGTTGAAATTATTTTTTATAAACCCTTTTCTCATGGGACTCATATTTTCTATATTGGACAAGTGATTAATTGAGTATTTTGAGGCGTAAAAAATCATTCAAATCGGAAAATTAGTTTGTGGAAAAATTTGAATATACTTCATTAAATGATACATAAAGAAGCCTAAATATGTAAAAATGTGATTACTCAACATGGAAAAGATATAGGACTCAAATATTCTCCTCCATGAGAAATACCAGGTTTAATTAGGTCATTAAGATTGTATTTGGACACATCAATCTAGAGGAAGTTGAAGAGTCACTTTGGACAGAAAATGTTAACCTCAGTAATTAATTCATAAATTTTTCAACACATGTTTAAAGAAAATAAAATGTTGTATTAATAAATACAAATCATTTGAAAAAAATATTTATAAATACACATTAGCATGATTGAACTAGAAGGAGGTAAAAATTGGAGTATACCTTTGGATTATAGATTCTAGATAGAAGATTTCCACCCCCTCTTCTACATTATATTCTCAAATTCACTTTCATTTCAAGGATGGTTAGATTGAGGGAGGGTTCTGTGCTGGTGAATACATGATATATAAGAGAAAAATTATATAAAGTTATCATACCATGAAGGTCTAAGCTCCAATAATTGGTGGAAAATGATTATTTGAGGATATTTCCCTTTTTTAGTTTGTGTTTTTCATTATAAACATTTCTGTTTTAAATTATTCTTGAATTTTTTTTCTTAATTGAAGGAGTTTTTTTTCATTTTTGTTTTCTATTTATTATATCTTGTTCTAGATTATTTATCATCCTATGAATATAAAATTATTGACTTGTTTTTTAAAGTTATATAGGTGAGGTATCCTCATTGAGCACAAGAAGATCAATTAGTTTCGATTTCTCAAAGGTCATTGAGTAATCTAATTACTTTCATATGCTGATAAACACCCATAATTGAGGTATTAGTATTTTTTATAGTCAATAAAAGTTTATATTTTGAGGTCTTGATGTATAAATTGGATAATTCAATTGTAAATCAATTATCAACAATGATAAAGGGAGTGTTGGAAGATCGATGTTTTCCCACCATTTCCCTCTTTATTTTATTTTCCTATGTCCAGTTTTTTTCTTGATTTCTAATAACTAATATCAATTTATTATTATAATATTATTTTGTGTAATTTAACTTTTTTTAACTCATTTAAAATCACAATTTCTTATTTTAACATTTTTAAAAGCAAATTAGAAAAGTGACAGTATGAAAATTTATCTTGAAACCTCCTCATGAGATAACCTCATGGTCAGCACTATGCTACAGTTTAAGGGGAAAATTATTGACTAGAGTATTTTGAAAAAACTAGTGTTATAATTTTTTTTATACTCCATTAATTATATTCCTTTTCTAGGGAATTATACCACCCTTGTAATGTGTTAGTGTAAATTATTATAATTATAAATCTCATATCACTCTTTGATCACATTTTGTGGAGTATTGAACTATCCCCATGAGGAAAACAATTACTTTAAATTAAATGAATTTGGTATGATATCCATTCCCCCAGTTAATAATAAAACTACATCTGAGGTGTGATATATTATTTAATAAAAAATGGAAATATAATTAAGTTATTTGAAATGATAAATGGAATAAACATTCCCATGGAATTCTTAATTACATATAAATGGAATGGAACAAATTGTATACTTAAACTATGATATGGAATTCTTATGGACATGACCTCTTTATTATTCACACTTTAATTGTAATACTTCATGCTTACTAACATGAACATCTTTATTACTTGTGTTTGAATGGAAAAAGAGAATGTATAGCATCATGTAAAATGTTTACATATTAAAGGTAATGTGCCTATTCTATTATATTATACCTGAGTGTACCTTGGATTACCAAGTAAGAATTCCTTTAAAATTATGATTGGTTAAATGAATTATATTTCTCCTTGAATGACACTTAGGTTCCTTACTTGTAATTCCAAGTATAAACTCAGAGGTAATTGAATTATATTATTCCATGAGTGGAACTTGGGTTCTTTACATGTAATTCCAAGAATATACTCAGAGGCTAGTTCCATTATACCATTCTTTGGGTGATACCTAGGTTCACATGAGGAATTCCATAAATGAGTTTGTGGGGTGATGAGTTTATAGTACACTTGAAGTGAAACCTGAGATCCCTATGATGAATGCCTTTTATGGGCTTCGTATATCAATTAATTAAAAAAATTATGGGTCTACCATGTCAAAGAATATACTTGAATTTAATAAATTCTTATATAAATGGAATCCTTGGTCATTTCCTTATCTAAATCTTAAATGTTATGGGGCTTATTAATCCCTTATATGAACATGCTTAATGGGGGTCACCTTGGAAATGAGACTTAGGTCCCAATCATATTATACAAATTAAATAAAAAATCATAATCATTCAAATAAATTATAAATTAGGCTGAAGTAGGTATAGTCATCCGAGTATCCCATGGGGAACCTGAGTTGACATGTGATATGTAAAATTTATTCACCGTTTACTTATATACCATCACATTTCTTCATTTTAAACTCATACACTATATTTATTTAAATTACATTGGTGGTTTCCTACTAATTTTTTCTCACACCCTAATTAGGTCTCCATTTGGTACCTAGAGAGAACTCATGGTTGTAGAATCAAGATTTTGGATTGTGCTATGTTCTATGCACTTAGATATATATTTTCAGAAAAAATTACAAAAAATCACACTATGTTAATGTTTATTTACTGAATCCAAATATCAATTAATTTTTTTAAAATTCATATTCCAAAATTTAAAAATTTATATTTTAAATAAAACCATGTAATACATGAATAAATAATTTAGTAATAAAACTATTCCTTTTTCAATAAAATTATTTATAAAACTCTGAGGAATATGAATCCATAAAATGAATACTTATAAATAATAAAATAGTATTTTTTTCTTGGTCTATCTGGGTTGTCACATTCTTCCATGCTTTAAGAAGTTATATCCTTGCAATTTTATTCATCACTTAAACTAGTGAGGGGTTTTTACTTCATTGTTTTTTTCGATTCCCATGTTTTTTCCCGAATCATGTGATTATTCGGTAAAACCTCAACCTTGTCAATAAACCTATTTTTTAGTAAGTTCTTTATATGATCTAGAATCTTAATTTTTCGTTCTTTATATGAGATATTCTAATCTAATTATACCACATCATGGATAAAAATATAAGATGCATGGGGTATGTACTTTCTTAGAAAAGAATCATGAAACACATCATGTACCTAAGATAAACTCATAGATTGGCATGCAACTGATCCCATTGTCTCCATAATTTCATAGGTTCCAATGAATTGTGGGATCAATTTTAAATTTTTTCCAAATCAAACTATACTTTTCCAAGGATATAATATAATAAAAACATGATATCCGACCTCAAATGATAGATCCTTTTGGATGGTGTGGGATAATAAGAGGGTGGGGGTGAATTTACTTTAAAAAATAAAGCAATAAAATTAAATGATTCTATAAAATATATGGTGATATAATGAAAGTATTCAATATTATCAATGTAAATAATTTTTAAAGAAAAATTAGTTACATTTATGTATAATGTAAAAGTAAATCTAGAAAGTAAAAAAGGTAAGACACACTTTGATAATGGAGTTCAATAATATCACACGAAGTGACACTACATCTCTTTCCCTTAACAATGAATGAGAGGGTTATATTTAACCCATTGGTTTTAATAGATATCTATGAACTAAAAATAAAATTTCTATTGTTTTTAATAGAAATAAATAAATGAATGAAGAGTCCATTTCTTTTATACATAGAAGAAAGAAACCAACAAAAACATTGATTTTAATGGAAAAAGAAATAAACCAAAAAGAGAAGATGGAGGAATAATATAGATAGTTTTATTTTAGAAAAACTTTTATAATATGATTCTCTACTCTCAATAAAAGATAATAATATGAAATAAGGTGATAAAGAGAGATAATATTCAATATTTAGTGTAATGACCCCTAAGTAGGGCCAAGCCTGATCCCATAATATAGACCACCTCACATGACATCCAGCAATAGAAAACCAACATTTCATGACCCCCATTGATATTTACATGTGGAATGTATTATCCAATTCCATTTTTGGTTTTTAAGTATCCTCCCCTATAACTCAAACCCATGACCTCAAGATTAATATCCAACCAAGAAATATTATAAGAACCACCCTTTTTTAGAAACCCCCAGCTATACAAGACTAAGCCCATAAGATCAGTACCTGACATGACATCTGACTATAGAAAACTAACATTTCATGGCCCTAATGAAGCATTACACATAGAAGGTACTATCCCATAACCCATGGGGTTTTAAATTATACCCCATACACTGAACTAGTGTCCTTAAGCTTAACCACCAACCATGAAGCATTTCAAGTACCACTAAGATAATGAGAGTATAGTACCTACCATGTATAAAGATCCATGAGGGTTGTTCATCATGTTTTTTTAATTTCCAGATTCCATATGAGGTAGGTGATCTTTTGGTCATGGTCTTGGCTCAAGTAGGGGTTCATTATAATGAGAGAAAAGTGGTTGAAAAGAGAAGGTACAAAGGCTCATGATAAGAAGAACACAAAGGGCATAAAGAAGGATATATTTATGAATAGTGTTGGTGCTTGATACATTTCAATGATGTTTATAACATTAATATATTCCATTTTATGTTCTCAATTCCCATCTATGATGTAAAATTTAGGTTTTTTGGAAATATATGATAAAAATTTAACTTTTAAATCTTTGAACATTGGAGATAAACCCTTGACTGTCAGTAGTTAATTTTTTTTTGGATTTGTTATTTTTTAAGATAAAGATCCATAACTCACAAGACTTATATTTATATCATTATAGGATACTGGGTTGTCCAAGGTGGATTCAATCCTTAATGACCTAATCTGAAACTTTTTAACTAGCATTAAATACACCTTAGAAGATTTTGGAAGGGTGTCACTATCTATCCACATAATGCCACTAGTTAGCTAGTGTGGAAGGATATAGAGCAGGTGATTTAGAATCTTCATTGGATATCCAATTCACTTAGATTGGGTAGTCAATGGTGTGATCATGGATATAGGAGGTTCTATTTGATTTATTAATTGGATAGTGCACTTCTATTGGATGGTTGGTGATTCACTACCATGAGATACTAGGAAATGGTTCTTTAATCCCACTTTGAATCCATATTTATTCTCATTTCCTTACTATCACCATAACTTTACAAAATCACTATAAACACTTGAAACAACATGTTACATCATAATGAGTATTTGTGGTCATTAAAACAACTATGAGAGTCAATAATCTCCCTTTTTTTATGATCACAAAAACATTATATAAAAATGAAGATATAGAAGAGGGAAAATATAAAAAGGATATTGTTTCCAAATTTTTGTGAATCTAAGGCCGCATTCTTATAAAAAAAGTATATCCATTTATAAAACTATTGTATTCTTCCACCTTTTATATATGAAACATTGAAACAAAGTTATCCCCTTTTAAAAACAATATTTAAACTTCTATACATTCTATTATATTTTCCCTTTATTTCAAAAACTTTTGTTCCTTTATGATTATAAAAAAGAAACTTACAATTAATGGGGGTTTGAGAACAAGTGTATAAAAAATATAAACTTTGATGAACTTTTTTCAAAGAATATATTGAAGAGAATCTCAAAAAATAAAAAAATTAAATTTTTTAAATATAAAAACTATTTACTTCATGTATAATATAAAACATGATATACACATGATTTTGAAACCCACCTTTATATATAATATGTATAACATTATCTAACTACCCTTTAAGAAAATAAAGTCATATTAAAGTGAGGAGATTCTAAAACTATTATGATTCAACATATAAATAGATAAAAACAATTATACTCTAGAATCCATGTATATATTAATAATTAGGATCATGCTCAAAATAAGAAAAGGAATGAAGAAAAAATCCATAAAAAAACCATTGAAAACAATGATCCTTCAAACACATATAAAGATATTCAAATAATTATAAAATATTTTCAAATAATTATGATGATTATGACATGATATATAAATTTAAAACGTTATTTTATAAACTAAAAATTTTCAAGATAACACATTCTTATTAAATAATAAAACATAAAAACATGTATATATAAGGGAGAAAATATCATTAAAACAACCCCCCCTATATAAAAATATAGTGAATATAAAAACAAGATACTTTCTAAATTTATATAATTTCTTTATCCATGTATTTTCCTTTTGATAAAAATATAAGTTAGAGTTGAATCATCTATTTTTATTACTTTATTGAATAGCCACCATACGTTATGATAATGAATATCGATGGAATATACCTACATGATTTCAAACATGAGTGCCTTTTGGTACCCATATTTTGGATCCAAAAGTGATACCTATCAAGCATTGAGATAGAGAAAAAATCTTAGGTCTAATAATATAGGATAATAAATATTTAGAAACTCAAAATGTTTTTATATAAGGTTTTATTTCATAAAAATGGGGTAAAATATAAATCAACTACGATATTCCATATCTACCATTTTTACAATCACATTCATAAATTAAATGTCCATTTTAAAACAATAATTTTAATAAATATTTTGATAAATATTTTTTACAAAAATATTATTTTTTAAGGTCTCATAATTTATTTGAAAAAATAAAACACCAATGATTTTTAACGAGTTACTAAGAACCCAAACTTTTATTCAAATATTCTTTACCTTGGGTAAATTGTGTGGGAGTAATTTTTATATCTTTGATCTAGGATTATAAAAAATAAATTTTAGGTTGATATTTTAATTTAAAAAACAAATGATTTTTTGGAAAGGATATAATTTTTATTAAAAATTCAATACTTTTCTTTAATGAATTATTTTTATTTCTATAATTTTTCTTCATATTTATAAATGAGTTATATAAAAAAATTCTCAAGTTCATCTTATTGATAAGATGTAAAAGAAGAACTGGATGAATTAGAGGAATAATAAGAATACAAAGGAGAGTGAGAAATAGAAAAACTAACCTCATTACCTTCATTGAGATGTGCCATGAGGATGTTAGGACTTGATTCTCTTGAGGTGGTTAAGTTCATGGAGTATTCACAAGCTCTCAAAGTTGAAAATTTAATGTATTTTTTATGTTGTTTCTTATTTTTCATCTTCTTTTTATAGATTTTGAATTTATTTCAAATATGTCTCTTCTTATTGCATCCATAGAAAGTTACTTATGGAGTTTCAATTCAATATTTTTTTTCATGTCGGGAAGTTTTATTCTTTTTTTAAACTTTTATAATATCTTGGTCTAGTTTTGAATCTCGGATTCATTATCGAATAAATATACATCATCAAAAATATTGAAAGTAATTACTATTTTATATTCTTTATCTTACTTATCCTCTTTAACTTATTTTTTGTATTGATTCTTCATAGTGATTTCATATGTTATGAGGGTTTTAATAATATATTTAACTGTTATTTTCTTCACATCTTTTACTTCTTTTATAACAACAAATTTGGGTTCCAAATTTCTTCGAAAGACCTAATGTATATTTTCGCTAGGTTTTTTATAGACAAATCATCACCAAGAGATTTTTGACCATTCTCAATGTCAGTAAATCTTGTGAGAATACTAGTAATTTATTTATTTGGATTCATATAAAATATTTAAAAACCTTACATATACATGTCTAATCTAGAATCTTTAAAATTTTTTATGCCTTCAAGAGTAACTTATTGCAATTTCCATACTCTATGGACCATTTTACAAGATGAAACATGATTAAATTCATTTCAATCAAGAACAAAATGTAAAGTTTTCATAGATTTGTTATTAATTTAAATGTTTTTAATATCATTTAGAGTCCAATTATCTTTAGGTTATTTAGTAGGAATATTTTCATGCGTAACCATTTTCTAAATTGGGTAACTAATGCTACTAATAAAGGTTAACATACAATTTTTCCAATAGGAATAACATATTCCATAAAAAATAGGAGTATGTGAATAAGCATTAGATACCATAATAGAAATATCAATATTTGAAACTAATTAAGAGTTGAAAAACAAAATTAAAAACAATATCTAAATATAATTTTCAAAAAAATATCTCCTTTGATACTAATTTTTGGACAAAGTTGGATCAAAAGAGTGGGTGGGTGTAAATTTCCTTTAACAAATAAAATGATGAAATAAAATGATATTGAAATAGATATTTTGATATAATTCCATAATTTTATATTATAAAAGTAAATCATAGTGATTAATAAAATAATTAAGCATATGCATGATATAAAAGTAAATACAGAAAATAAAAAAGGCAAGGAAAACTTTGATAAAGGAGTTTGATAATTACACATGAAGTGCCCTTACATCTCTTACACTTAAGAAGGATCCAGAAGGTTTTTTTTAAAACATTGGTTTTAATAGATATCCAAGAACCAAAAATAAAATATCCCTTGGTTTTAATAGAAACTAAAAACCAAACAAAGAGTCCCTTTATTTTATATGGAGAATCAATAAACCAAGAGAAACCTTGTTTCAAATAGAAAAAGTATAAAACCAAAAATAAAATGAGGATAAATAAGAATGATTATTTTAATTTAGAAAATCCATTATAATATTATTCTATACTCTCATTAAAATATAATAATATGGAAGAAGGAGAGAGAGAGAGAGAACATATAATTGTGATAACTAAGAGGTTACAAAGGGAAGGTACACAGGATCAAGAAAAGAAGAAAAAATAGAGAAGAATAAAGATAAATTGATAAAGATTATTGGTTCTTGATGTATATATATGATGTTAATTCATTTAAAATATTATCATTTACGTTCTTAATTTTCTACCAATGATGTTCACTTCAACTTATTTTGAAATGGATGAGGAATATTTAAACCTTGAAGCTCTTTTATGATTAGATAAGAATCCTCAATTATTGGTGGTCAGAAATAATTTAATTGGATTCATTATTTGTTTCGATATAGGTAAATACCTCCCAATGCTTTCATTTATAGAATTATAGGGTGATAGGGTGGTCCAATGTCAATCCAAGACTTAATGAGTCAAGTTGGGACTTTTTAACCCATATTTAATGCACCTCAAATGATTTTAGAATGATTCCATTGGCTAGCCACCTGATCCCACCGACTAGATGATGTGAAAGGTAGTAGAGAAATTTATTTGAAATCTCCATCAACTTATTGGTACATTTATAATGGGTATCCAGTGGAGTCATGTGGGCTATATGAGGCTCCGTTTGATCTAGCAGATGGTGGATGGACTCTTAGCAGTTGTTCAGTGATTCACTACTATGAGAGAATAATAAATAGTTCATTAATCCCACTTTGAATCTATATTTTGGACGATTGCCTTAATGTCACTATAACTCAACAAAAAAACTAGAAACACAATTCAAACAACATTTTAAACCATAATGAGTGTTTTAGATCATTAAAAGAACTAAAAAAATAAATATATTTTTCTTCTAGTTATCTGCATAACATTTTTTCCAACTCTAAGATACCTTCATATAGTATTGAATCATATTTACCTTCTCAACCACTTATTCTACCAGATCAAGTACCAAAAACTTCCTTTCATTGACTTCATCCTAACTTGATGGATCTTGACACCTATTTCCATATAATTTTTCAAAAGGTTCCATCTATATACTGGAATGAAAACTGTTATTATATGAAAATTCCACAAATGAGAGATATTGATCCCAACTTCCCTGATAATCTAAAGAGAAAGCTTGAAGAATATATTACAAAGTCTGAATTGTCAATTTTTACTATCCATAAGATTTTGGATAAAAATATAATAAAAAATTGAATTCATTACCTAATGAAATCTGAATTCCTACCAAAAAATTAGAGGTAAATATAGAATCATGGTCAGATATAATAGAGATAAAGACTCTATGTAATATAAATATATATTTAAGATAAATTATAACAATTTAATCCAAATACATAGTATCTAAAATAATTAAAAATGGTAAGGTTTATTCAAATGATCAATAATAACCCAAATCACATTATTACATTAATATATAATGTGTAATCCCACCTCATAATCAATGGATATATTATACCATTTTCATTTAGATATTGGAAAAGGTTGAAGCATCCTCTTCTATTACTATTTGTAAGTTTTAGCCTATTGAAAATTCCAAAATTTCAGACTAAATCTATAAATATATTTATTTATTCTAATCCAAAAATAATATTACAAATTTTTTAGTAGATATTAAAACTACCAGGATGAATGGGAAACATATATATATGAGATAAAATCAAAAATTACTTCTTTTAATGGGAATAATTTAAAAAAAATACCTATTTATAAATCTCATAACACCATTTTTTCAATGTAAAATTCCAGAAACTTAACATTCTTGACCAATTATTCAATTTATTTCAAATCATGATCATCCTTGTGAACATGGATAATTCTATTTAAAAATATGACTAAATAGAAACCAAAACCAAAATAGAGGGAGTTCATAAAAACATAATTTATTATCTAAAATTCATTAAATTATTAACCAAAGGGTCATGTTATACACATAACATGGTTATTGCTGAATTTTCTTTTCGACTCAGGGTATCAAATACCTTTCTTTCTTTACCTGAGTGATAGTGAGATGTGTAATTATAATCCTTTATCAATCCCAACCACCTTATATGAATCATGTTCAATTATTTTTTAGTGAATATATATTTTAAACTTTTATAGCCAGTATATATTTATCATTTTATCCTATATGATAGATTCCACTAATTTCTTAAAGAATAAACCACAATTACCAGATTAAGGCCAAGTGTATGCTCATGGATTTTTATTTTACATGAAAAATATGAAATTATTAAACCATATTACATAAAACACAACCAAGTTCATTTAAACAAGTATCATTATAAATTAAAAATTCACCGTTTCTTATTGGAAATGATAGAATTGTAGAATTAAAAAATCATCTTTTTAATTCTCAAAAATATTCATCTCATTACTTTTCGTAAATCAGTTTTACTCATTTTAGAGTTAACTTAGTTAGTTTTCTAGATAACCAATATAAGTTTTCAAAAAATAATCCATGGAAACCCATTAATACAATAAAATTTTAAATCTCAATGTAATTTATAGGTCTTGGTCACTATCCAACTATTTTGGTTTTAGTTGGACCAATAGTTATTATATATTTATAATCAATATGTCTAATGAATTATATTTTTGGTAACCAAAATTTACATTCACCAAATTTCCCAAATAAATTTTTTTCTTTTAAAGTTTTTAAAACAATCCTTATGAATTTCTTATATTCCTAATAAATTTTAGAATAATCCATTAATCAATGAAAAGTATGATAAATCTATCAAAATACCCATGAAAAAATTCTAATTCTAGATCCATTAATATAATGGGTGTATTCATTAATCCTAAAGGCATAACCAAAAACTCATAATTCACATACCTAGTACATAACTCCATCCATGGAATGTATTTATACTTCACCTTCAGTTAGTGATACCCATACCTAAGATAAATCTTCAAAAAATATTGAGCACCCTTGGGATGATCAGACAAGTCATCAGTGCAAGGAAACATATTATTTTTATTAATAGTGATGTTATTGAGTGCTTTGTAATTAATTTAAAGTATCACGGAACCATCATACTTTAAAAAAAATATAAGAGCAGCCCAAGGATAATTGATAGTTTGGATGATACTTTTATCAAATAACTCTTATAACTACTTTTTAAAATAAATAATTTTTACTACATCCTTTCGATAGGGTGGTTTTAAAATTGGATTAACCCGAGGTACTAAGTCAACAGTAAATTTAGCCTCTTGATTAGGAATAATACCAGATAAATCATCAGGAAATATATTCAAAATCTCATTTACTGCTGGAACATAACTAATTTGAATAGTTCCCTTCTTTAAAAAAATATGTGCAACATTAATATCACTTATATATTTTATTAATTTATTATTTTACTTATATGTTATTAATGGTATAGATTCATTATTATATACAAACTGAAACCCATTTATAAAAAATAATTATTTAGCTCTATAATATTTTTGAGTATGATAAAATAAAGTCATATCGATATCCAGAATTACATAAAACTCTAAAATGGGAATGAAAACATAGTTTATAGGAAACAAATTCCACAAATGATAAAAAGAAGATTTGTATAAATTATTTTTTCCTTTCTACTACCATTATGAGTTTTTACTAGGTGTTATGATTTCATTTCATGAGATAATATTTACATTTTACTTGAAAATTTCAAAGTTATAGAGGAACATGTAGATCCTGAATCAAAAAAGAATTTGAAATAATATAAATAAAAAATTAATATAATTGTCTCCACTTTATTTGGGGGTCTCACATCTACAATAGTTATAATAAAAAAATTCCATACCTTTATATTTTTATCTTAATGATTTTCTACTTGAGTAACTAATTTTGAATATGTTTTAGCATAATTTACCAAATAATTTAAATTATAACATCTTACTAATAAATAACTTTCTATTTTACCATTACTTTTGAAATCAGAATACTTTTCTTTATAGTGATTAGCTAAATGACCAACCTTACCACATCAAAAAATCTTCCCAGATCCTATAAAACATTTCTTAAAATTTCTTTTACCACATTTGAAACATACGGGGGTGTTAACTCTAGATTTCGTGGTTAAATATTCTCTATTTATTTTTTCCTAGACCACTTATTATCCTTATTTTCATAATATGCATAAGTTTCATAAAACTCAATCTCAAATTTCTCAACATAAAGAAAAAACTCCTCCTAAATTTTAAATTCATGAGATTCTAATACTCTTCCTCAACTTGGTTTAGACTTGTGTAAAATCTGTCAATTTTACTCTCACGGTCCTGAATAAAATTTAGTGCATACTTGGATAGTATATTAAAATTTTCTTAATAAGTGTCCATTAATAATTATTCATTTTTATTAAAATACATAAATTTTATTTCAATTATAATTTGAATAACTTTTGGGAAATACTTATCAAAAAAATATCTTCAAATATCACCCACTCCATGGAATCAATCGCATCCTTTTCCTTAGTATTCCTAATTAGAGACCATCATCGACTGAATTCACATTTGAAAGGATAAATATAATGAATTAACTTTTGATGTTATATATATATAAAAGTTAAAATATATTATCTAATTAATTTATCTATCCTTAAGCCTACACCGAGTCTGAAGAACAACAAAATGTCTGAGGGTTCTATTTCATGAAATTACCCACTACAAACATGTTCCTCTATAGATAATTTGGTCACTCTATTTCATGGGAGACACCATTAATATCCCATGTTACAAATTTAACACTACCAAAAACTTCAATTTTCCATCAATTATGGTTTTAAATTTGGAATCTTATTATCTCCATGGCGATTTCTTACTTCAGTTATTGTGTTTCCTATGTGGAAAACTATTATAAACAGACATTGATTAGATGAATCAATTGGAGAATATTTCAAATCTATCTCATGAAAATATAGAAATAAATATAAATCTTTTAAGAGCGACTTTTAACATCTTCTTAACCTCTAAAGGTATCTAAACCTTTCATTTGATACCAACTATAACACACTATAACATAAAAAACCCATAATTGCATGATTTATAAGAAGAGTTTAACTTTATTACATTTCCAAGATCTTTATAGTTTATATTTTTAGATATTAAGTTAAAAATTTATATAAAAAAGTGGACACATTCATATAGTGTACATTATTTCCATAATAAGAGAGATTTTAGTTTACAACATTATTTCATTAAAGTCAGTTTTTATTTATTTAAGTCAAGTTTCCAGTAAGGAAATATTGAACTTGATAAAATATATACCCATCATTATGTTTTTTTTGAAAATCGTGGATAATTTTTTTTACTAAGGTATATTAAAATAAAGGAATTCCATTAGTCTGGTGAAAACATGAAAACCCATGGAAATGTTTATATTTTACCAATAAAACCATAATCATATAAATAAAACATTTCTATATATGAAACTCAACCTTTAATCAAATAACAAAATTTTAGAACCCATTATTAAGAATATAAACAACCTAAATAAATCTTGAGGTGCATGGGAACTCATAAAAACATTTTAAACCTTTACCCTTTAAATTTTCATAATCTTTTCATACCACATGAAATAAAATGATTCTCATAAAAATCATTTTTTAAAGCATAATATAGTTATCTTTTAGAATTATATTCAGAACCCATGTTTAGTCATTTTTAACTTATCTTAGAATAAATAAATCCCAATTTATTTCATTTGAGTAACAAACCCAGTTATCTCCCTCATTATCACCATCGAAGACTAAATCATTACCGAATGCATTAGAGATCTATATCGGGCTCACCCGACATCATGAGCTATATCAGGATCAACCATCATAATCTATAATTCTAAAGTACCGTATAATGAACAAAATCTTTTTAAGATTTAAAATTTTCATCAGAAAACCCTTGAAAAAAATATTTGAACCCATAAGTAAAACACTTTACATTTTTGTATAATCATAAAGAGAAATATCATTTCTATTTGAAAAATCATAAGAATGGAAAATTACTTGAAGAACTTGAATAGGATATTCCTAGAAAAACCATGTTATCTTCTAATTTAATCTTGATATTTAATAACATATATGATATAAAGATAAAGTGTTCAAGATGTGTATGTAATAAAAAACATTATTTTTATAATTTTATTAAAATTAAATGAAAACCCATACAAAAAATGTTTAAAATATTCCTTTTTAAACCTTTGTAAGTAAAATTAAATGTAGTAAAAAATGACCATTTTCAAACTTTTAATCATAAATAAGAACATAATTTAATTTTTTTAAAAACATGTGTATGTAGGAGAAAGAGTTTAAAATATTTATACAATGTTGTAAAGGAAAATCACTTATCTTGATTATTGAATCATTTTGTTCATATGTATACCCTCCAAAGTAATAAAATTATATTATTTTTATAATTAATTAAGATAATTTTTCATGTTAATTACTTTATAATAACTTCCTATATTTTATTTTTTACTATGTTTATTTAACTTTTAAAATAGATAATTTAATGTTAGATGTTTTGGGGTTGTTTGATTTATAACCTCAAAAAAACATTAGTGAACTGAATGAGGTAAAAGTAGTTATAGTTCAATTATATATAGTACCATAAAATGTTACAATTATCATATTTATACATTAAATACAATTTTAAAACCAACCATAAAAATATTTCATGAAAAATGAACCATGTCATTTCATGGATATGGTAGTCCGTACGTATGCATGAACAATGTTTTATATTTCTACTAGGTAGAAAATAAATAAAATAGATATTATTTTACTTTTATAGATTAATAAATATGATATTAATGTCATATTTATTCTTTAGTTGCATAATTATGACCATAATTGTAAGGTGTGAATAAAAAATGAATCACATCGCTTTATGGAGGTGGTGGTCCACACATACAGACGAATGACATTATCATTTTCCAACGGATAGTAGGGTAAGAAAAAAAGTAAATTTTTATATTAAAAAAAATTATAATTATGAATTAAATATAATAATTTTATACTTTATCCATCATTTTAACTATCCATATGATCTGATGATAAAAAATAAATCACATCACTTCATGGTAGTGGTTGTCAACACATACACATGAGTGATGTTTTTATTTTCCATAGGATGGAAAAGAAGATGAAATAAGGTTGTAACATAATAATAATTACATTTAAGTATATGGAATATACTTATGTTATTATTTATTCATTTTTAAATAATATTTTATAGATATAGAATAATAAATTAACATGAAACATTTGGTTAGTAATTACACCACTTATTTGTAAAGAATACCTTATACTACAAATTAAGACTTTTAGGATGGTCTTTTGGTGAGAACAAAGACTCTATAAAATAGGGAGGGATGTTAAATAGATATTTTTAGGTCTTGGTCTAGCTATATGGATCAAATTTCATGAAAAATTGGGGATAAGAGGTGAATTTTTATAAGTGATAGGAGTAAAACACTTGTAAATCCTTAAAACCTTTACATATGTTATATGTATTTCTAAAAGGAAACTAATTTTTTTTACATATTTTAAATATAAGATATGTATGAGTATAAATATATTTATAAAATAAAATTTAAACACGTTTTTAATATATTTTAAACATTATCTATTAGGTTTAACCCCTATATTGACTCTTTTAACCATTACCATGGTGACAAAATTTTACTAAGGTTACTATTCATAATGATCAAAAATAAAATTGAAATAATTAATTAATTTTATCCTCATAAATAAAAATAAGAAATAAATTTCACCATATTAAATTTATTTAATTGTTAAAAAATGATTTTAATATAAATATGGAAACTGAAATGAAAATAGTTTTTAGAGAAATTCCCATTCTAAGCATAAAAATGATTTTATAAAAAAATGAAGTATAATATCAATTAATATGAAATTATTTCGATTTTTTAGTCAAATGGGACTAATTTATCTTAAAAACAAACCAAAAATAGAATGATACTTTATTAATTCTTGAAAATATATAACAGTTTCAGAACAATTGATTTTTTTAACCATTCACCAAAAAATCAATCATTTCTGAAAAATACAAAAAATTCAACCTAAGATAAATTCATTATGATGAATAAAAAAATTAACCTATTTTATAAATTTAAAATTTTAAAATTTATAAATTTAATATTTAAATAAAACGATGTAATACATGAAAAAACAATTTAGTTAAAGATAACAATTCCTTTTAAATTAAAATTATTTACAAAACTATGATGAATATGAATATATAAAATGAATAATTATAAATAATAAGATTGTTTTTATAGTATTACATGGTTTTCACAAATAATATGAGTGATAAAATAGTACACACATATATTTATATAAATATTGGGTTTTATAGGCATAATTATTTAATTGTAACCTCTTTTACCCATTTTAACCATTACTATGATGAAAAACTTTTAACATGATAACTTATTTTTATGACCGAACATTTTAAAAAAAATATTACCAAATTTTAATATTCTAATTCCAAATATTAAAAACATTTTATTAGATTCATTCCCTAAATTTTTTAAAAATTTATTCCAATCATAGTGCATATAACATGAAAAAACTCATTTTTAGAAAAAATGCATCTTTTTTCATAAAAAAGAATTTATTCTTATTCGTAGCCCAACGAATAGAATTAAATTAATTTTAATGTATCTGATTGAATATTTTATCAATAAATTTCATTAAAATCATTCTCTAATGGCGATTAATTTAATTAATTATGATAAAAATACACATTATGTAGTAAAATACAATTCTTCAAAAAATAGGTCTTTTAAAATTTTATTCCTAATTGATTACATAGTGTATAAGAATGAATTAAACTTTAGAAATATGTTTTTATTGAGGAATTCATTTCTCATTTAATTAAATTTATTCCTTTGGTTTATATTTTCTTAAGAAAAATTTATTATAATAAAAAATATAAGTAATTTATCAATGATTTCATATGTATATGTATCTAATTTATACTTAGAAAACCCTTTAAAACCTCCGCCTAAGATAGAAGGGTGATATATAAAATGGTGGATGTCATGGGTGGTTATTTAGAAAGAATAGATATTATTGTGATTTTATGAGATTTAAATTGTCCCATATATTATTTCTCTCAAGCCATACTTGTTAAAGTTCATATTAGACTTAATCTCATTCAAACCTTAGTGACACTACAACCTTTAAAATATTGAAAAAATGATCATCATAAGGAATAATCCCACTGCATAATTCCATTATCCCCTTTTCAAAATTAATTTTATAATATGGTTACTTCTATATATACCCTCTATTAAAATTACTATGTTTTAACATGCACATTTAATATTTATATTTCAATAATATATCCTGATTAGTTTTTTCTCGATGTTGAATGTAAAAAAAGATATCGATCACACAAAAAATACATTTTATGAAATATATATACTAAAATAGTGGGATATTAAATTTCATATTATAATTTTGTTGTCTCCACATCACATGCAACAACTACACACAAAGTATATCAACTATCCTCACTAACACATCTTATAATATCATAGAAAAAACTATAACAAAAACTTCAAAAAAATAAAATAAAATTAAAAGTAAATAACAATCCATTTTCCTCATCTCTTTCTTATAAAATTATTCATTCATGTGTAATAAAAAAATACTAATTTTTTTTTGTATTTCCACTTCTTTATTTCATTTCCAAATTTAAATCACTTAACAAATTTTTAAATTTTTTTAGCATATCAACCACAACATTGATCACAATAAATATTTTAATATAGAATTGGAAATAAATAACATTTCAATATCATTGAAGGATATTTAAAATTGGATAAACAAACTTCATACATTTTTCATTTCAATAGATTAACTTAAATTAGAATAGTTTTATCACTTTAATAAAATAAAAAATAAATAAATCATGATTAATATCTATTTACATTGAAATAAAATATAGAGAATCTAAATCACCTACCTTGAACCAAAGCTCAAATGATAATAATTATAAAATAGAATGAATATAATGATCAAATAACAAAATATCTATAAGGATTCCAAAAAATATGTAACACATCAACCCACTATCAATCTTTCTACCAAAACCTATTTAAATATAACACCATACACTAAAATATCCCTCAAATGAAAGAAAAAATATATATAGAAAAAATAAATAAGATGGGGACCTTAAATTTCAATAACATGATCATATTAATTAAATAACTCAAGATATAACCATATGAATCTAAAAAATCCAAATCCACAAACACCATGCTCCCAAGATGTCTAGGGTTTTTAGAAAGAAATATAAATCAAAGGGAATTCAAGAAACTAATTGAATTTATAATTAAAATGGTAACTTCACAAATAAAATTTCAATTCCCTCTATTATAACATTTTCCAAATTAGTCAACCATATCTTAAAAAACTATAGTTCAAAGAACCTTTTATCTCTTACATATAACTTTATCAATATCCTTTTAAATTCTATAAGACTATGGAACATTTCAACATAATAACCTATGTTACACCATAACATCTAGACTCCTAAAATTCATAACACAAAACTCACCATCCTATAACCAAAAAATTTAATATCCTAAAATATTTCATGGAAACATGGTAATGAACCATGAAGTAATTAACTCTCCCACCACTTAAATAAGCAACATGAAAATATCATGAACTAAAAAATCTTGATCTGATATAAATTGTCAGACTATAATTTCTTAAACCATGACTTAACTTTTATCCTATAATATCAAAAGGAAATTCCCATTCACTAAATCCATTGAGAAACAAAACATGGTGAAATTGATATCCATACCAAAATAATTTTATCTATAGACAAAATTTTAGCTTAAACATATCTCTTTTCCTTTCATCCACCTCTAAACTCACTCCCAACACCTCAATAATGTCAAAAAATCCAAAAAATGACCAAGAAAATATTATACCCTATATTAGATTCCTCTCAAATGATTACATTACCCAATAATAAAATATAAAAATATAAAAACAAATAAACTCAAAAAATTATCAACAACCCATGTGATACCTCCCAAATGATAATTTCACTATCCCAAAAGCACAAACACAATATAGAATAGGGTAACAAATTTGGCCATATTAGTATTAATAAAAATCAACATCACTATAAGAAATGAAACTCAAATAAACTTTAAATATTAAGTCCACATATTCTAGTCATTATCCAATGTACATTCCTATAATCCACCATGCACCCATAATAAAAAAACATAGGGAATTCCACATTCTCAAAAGACATTCTCATAATGATCCTTAATCACAACACACCACTCAGTGGAATTTATATATTTTACAAAATAAAAATCACCCAAATCATTAACATAAGAGTAATCATGAAAATAAATTTGATGCTAAAACACATGGAAAGTTTCTTGAATATAATCCATTTTTTAGAAAGTGTGAACTGACACACCAACTCATTGAATCGGGTCTGATAAACTTAGGAGAAATATTAATACCTCCACCAAACCTCAATTTCCAATGATATGGTTAAAAATATAAAAATACATGATCAAAATAATTAAAATTTATGAAGAATTTTCCTATGATTAACATAATAATTCATATGTTATTAAGAATCATTAATATGTTGACGAATCACCTACACATCCTCTAACATACTCTTTACTAAATATAGTCCAATAATTACTTAATCTCTGATCTCATTTTATCAAAACTTATATTTATAATGTTTCACATAAAATTCCTTAAACTAATATATTATAATAAAATATTTATGGATATTATTATAGGAAAAAATAAAAAAATGTAAATTTATTTTCCCAAGAATCTATAAAATTAAGAACAGATGCATGCAATGCATCCTCTAGTTTTTGGATCATGTGATATGTCTATCCATTAATATATTGATGAAAAGAAATGATAAGGAATTTCATTAATACAAAATCATATTGTAGAGTCTTCCACACCATCAAGGTAAAAAGTATATCTTGATTAGATATAATAGTCTACAAATCCCCATTAAGCCACACCATCTCGTCCACACACATCCTCACTAAAGAATTTACCACACATGAATCCTTGATCACTAATAAATGTGTTGATTTTTTTAGTCTATCCACAATAACCTCAATGAAATAATATCCAAAAAAATATTTAGGAAAATATATGAAAAAATTCATGGATATGTCCTCTCACTTCCACTATGAAATATCAAATGGATACAATAAACTAGTTAAAAACATATGAGTGAATTTCACCCTTTGATTGAACAAACCCCAAGACACTAAGAAAGACACTGAAATATTTATCATTTAATACCAAAAAACACCTCTCATGGTATGAGACATTTTGGATATAATATTATGCAAAACTATAGGTGAGCTCTGAAACACTCTAAATATTGATTATAACATTACAGATAGAACAAGTAACTTCCCTTGTAATAACACCGAATACTGACCATGTTATGATGATCCCTTAGAATAATTTCCATAACCAATACAATATCACCACATCAGTACCACATGATATACTAAATGAGTCTCATCTACCTACTAAATCAAGGAATAATTCACTATATTTTGGTACTACTTTACTCCATCCTCAAATTTATCTATATCCAAATGAAAATCTAAAAAATTCTTCATTATACACCACTCATTACTAATCTCTTAGGGAAATATCACCATGAGACATCTTAATTAGTGTATCACCTACCATATTTCCTTTACATAGATCATAGAAGATATTAATATTGTAATCTTATAAGGACTCCATCAACCTTTATTAATTAAAATTTAGATCTTGTTGAGAGAAAATATATCACAATATCTTGAAATTTTTGAAGGCCAAAAATTGATTGATTATAAGATAATTACACCCCACATTCAGCGAAAACACCACCACTGATAGCTCAATATCATGGGTAGAATAGTTAAATTAATAGTGATATATCATCCATAACCCATAAGATACCACTTATCTCTATTTCACTAGGAGATAATAAAGGCCAACAAGAGAAGCCTTATAAAAAATATTTAACATGAATCTCTATTTGGGAAATAAAAGTGTATGATAATTGATCGAGTTCTCTTTAATATAATCAAGTGTCACCTAATATTGATCTGTTTATGCAAAGGATGATATTTTCTAGTGAAAGATGTAAAAGGTACTATAATCTGATAGAAATTAGACATGATCCTCTTATAGTTTTCTACAAGAACAAGGAAATTATGAAACTTCATGAAATTACTATGGTTTATCCAAGAAACACCTTACTTAATATTTGAAGTGTTAACTAATACACTTTTATTATACATGACATACCCATGGAAATTATCCTCACACATCCAGAACTTATACTTGGAATGATTCATATTTAAATGATGTCGTTGAAGAACCTCTAAATCAACACTAAAATATTTAACATGATCCTCATTTTATCTCCAATAATTTAGGATATAATTTATGAAAACCACAATGAAATAATATAATAACTAATGAAACACTAAGTTAATTAGTTACATGAAGCTTTTTGGGGCATTCATTAATTCTAAGGGCATCACTATGAACTAAAAATTCCAATAATAACTCCTAAATAAGTATTTTAAATATCATTCCTCATCCTAATATGATGATAAATTTATAAAAAATAAATATATTAGAAGTATATACCTCCTTAACATAGTTTAAATGGTATTAAATCATTAACATGGGAGAAATATTTTACCATCAGTTGATTTAACTGATGGTAATTAATGAAAAACCTTAAGATACCATCTACCTTATTTGAAAACAATAAAATATCACCACAAGGTAACACAATAGGATAGATAAAACACTTATATAATAAAAAATAAATATGAATTCATAACTTTTATAGTTTTAAAGGGCCTATATAAAAAAGAGACTTTGAAATTTTAAAGATGTCAGTTTGCAAATCTATCTTAAACTCGATGTCAAGTTAAGGGGTTAGTTTGAGAATCTCTCAATGAAAGACATATAGTGACTCCTAAATAACCCTTGGAAAATATTTCCTTTTTTATCTTCATATAAAATTAACACCAACCCTATTAGATGTGATGAAATATGATTTAACATTTTGTGATCTATCCGATGATCATGCTTTCTAACAAACATTACATTCTCACCTTCTATATAAAAGAAATACTTTTCTCTAAAACAAATATATAAAAACCCACATAGAATATAATAAATCCATGCTAAGGATTATATTATATAGTTTTAAGTAAAATAATAATAATTCACCCACTAACTAAGGCCAACCCATCATTAACTTAAATTCATAAAAAATCTCATACAAGTTTGATTGAATTCTAATTGGTATAAGAAACACTATGGTCATTCAAAGTTTATCCACCAAAAGTCTCAATCCTCAAATTAATATAGGAACAACAATGTAGTGTAAAGATAACAAATTTAAAATTGTATAATCCATGAAATGATAAATAATAATTATATCTCAGATAATATATGGTTCTTACAGCTCTGAAAAATCCATAAAATGAAATTTAATACACCCCAGTTCTCTACCACTCCACCAAAAATATCATTCTCTTGTTAATACATGACAAAATATAACTCTCTAAGGATAGGTAACATATTTAAATTTTCCTATACAAAATATATATCTCTATTGAAATTAAAAATCCCAAAAGATCATGCTTAAAATGATAAATCCTTAGAGGAAACTGCTATTAAGGTTAAATTTAAAACATGCTACTAGATATGTGTAAACAAAAATGAAATATTATAAAATAAAATAACTGATATCTATTCCCATCATAAAAAAATAAAACCATTCCATAGATCCCTATGGATTCAAGATAACTACCATTATGTGAGAAACAATAATATGAAGGTTGATATTGACTCCTCACTGGTCAAATCCTTGAATTACTATAAAAATTATAATCTCCCCCAATAGTTATAACCCTTTATAAGTTCTAATAACTTCCCTCTTAAGATGAACTAAAACTTTTGAAAAATATCTTAATAACACCATTACTTTTCATAAAATCCAAATAATTTAGTATCATTAAAGGGGTGAATTTATGTTGAAAATTTATCTGCAGAGCCTTCTTAAAAAATTCTATATCCCCACCTCATCATCTACAATGAGATCAAGGGAATAAAACATGAGTTTTTTAGTCTATATTCAAGCTCTCAGACTGAAGATACAATATTTGGGAAAGATGAAATCCCATTATTACACTGCCTTCAATATAAAATATAGGAACATGAATCATAATTGACTTTTGGACTTATAACTTGCCACCTATAAAACCTCACAACCCCTAAGATATAGGGTAAACCACTACAAACCTAAAACCCTAAAAAAATTAAAACCTAAAGTAATCAAATTATATGTTCTTTAATAAATAAACCCAAAGTAAATCTCAAGATAATTTTACCACAACTTGGTCTCTTTATCAACTAAATCCACCTATACTTTAGAAAAATTTGATATAGAAATTAATTAAAATTATTCCTCTATAAATCCTCATCCTCTGGATCAACCCTCTTATAATCCAGTAAAAAATTCTACTACACCTCATATACCTAAACCATAGGAGGTCACATTCTAACAAACGTCATTAAAACAAAAAATAAGAACTCTAATACATAAGATATGAATTTCATTTAGTGATCATTTAATTAAATCCACTTTAATTCCCAAAAAATCATTCAAAATTCAAAAAGAGATAAAAATTATGATACATGTTTCATTCTTATGTATTTACCCCAAAATTATTTTAATATTACTTTAGTATGTTTAGTAATTATATGTTACTTTTTATAGATCACATGATCATTATTTGTATCCTAACCAGTGCCCCTTTCCAACATTACATGATAAAAATGGATGGAAACATCAACCTACCAAACCAATGTATTCATACCTAATGCCTAAATCTAGTATCTATATAAAATATCAAATAAATATATAATACCACTTTTTAATGACTTACATACACTATAACCCCTCCAAGAAAAATAATTAAGACAATATTAAACCCTGAAGCCTGTATCCAATATTCCATGGGTTGGAAACTAACACTGAGGGCGTAAAACCCACATAATAAGAGACATCACCTGCTATAATATCAGGAATGATAAAAATAAAAATACAATGTAATACATCTCATAAAAATAATCCAACCCATAATCTCATAATAATTCATGAAATATCATATTTAAATGAGGACTCCAAGATAAATACTAATAAATACTCTTTTGATAGAGACTCTTACTCTAACATGATCACCCTGTATCGAGATAGTAATGGCCAATGAAATCACTAACTATATCATGATAATCTATAAAAAATATACATAAAATAAAGGATTGAGGTTACAAGTATACCTAGCAGGTTCCACCCCTAATACTCACATGAAAATTTATAAAAATAATTCTAAAGATTCAATGAATAAATATTGAAATTGCGATGTTACATATACCAAGGTCAACTACTAACCCAAACTAACCAAGGCTCGGTAAATAAATTTACATAAAAGTATAATTATATATTTATCATGAAAATATATTAATAAAGGTACCACACACTCACTTCCATATAGATATAGTCACCCACATATACCAATGACACATGTCTTAACATTCCCTTCCCTTCTATATCCACACCCCACATATACAAAATCACATCAGAACTATTTATATATGAACAAAACCATATACTATTTAAGATAATAAAAACCTCATAAAAGTACAACAATCACAATGGTATACCACTATATAACAATATTACTACCACATCACTATATTACTAACACATTCCATCACTATATAACCAAACTATACATAGAAGCGATAGTTAGAGGGGTGGGGGAGGTAGTTGGATATTCATATTATCTATATCCTAGATAATGGGTGTGAAACTATAATTTGAAACCTCATATGGGTTTCTGTTATGTTACCTAACTTTTATGGAGGTGCATAATAAAATAAAAAAACTATAATGAATAAATATAATAACATATAAGACAAACCTAACCCAATTGTATAATTCTTGTCACAATACCTCTAAAACCATAACCTAAAGTTATACTATTATTATCACATAATATAAATAACAATTTATACTAACTATATATAACCAAATACAAAAAAAAAAAACATTTAATAACCATTAAACCAAAAATTAAATTCTCAAAATATAATATTTCATTACCAAATCCACATTGACTATTTATTTTACCATATTATTTTTTGGAAAATAAAATCTAATTTCACACAAATTATATTAAATTTATAGTATATAAATTCCAAAACATTAATTTGACATATTTATATAATCAAAACCTATTCTCATTCATCTTTATTCGACTCATTTATTTAATTGTAAAAAACATCTACAAAATTATTCCATTATGACCACACACTAGGATAGTACAAAAAACAGACCACACAAAAACTTATCATGCCATTATAATTAAAAATGACAAAAAAAATTTCTATATCTACTACAATAATTAAAAAAAAAACAAAAATATGATTTCCTCATCTATTTTATTATCAAATTACCAATTCATATAGAATACAACAATATAAAATGACAATTTCAAAATATAAACTTAATTATTCTATTACTAAAAATAAATAATTTATATAACTGTAAACATGTTTTTGTATATCAGATTTAATATCAATTATAGTAGATGTATTAGCAAATAATTAGAAAGAAAATAATATATTGATATCAAGAAAGTTCATGTAAAATAAAATCCATATACTTCTCAAAAATTTCAATTCATGTTATAATTTTTAATTATACCAATTTAATATTTCCATTTATATAAAAAATAAAGCATTATTAATAATCATTTATTAAAAAAATAGATAGTATATAAATCACCTACCTCAAACTGATGCTCAAGCAATCACATTACCAACAAGAGAAGGAAAACAATCATCAAGAACAAAAAACTATGAGGATCCCCCACCAAATTAATAATAAATAAAAAATAAATTAAAAATACCTAAATAATTATCCAAAATGACATCAAAAAGGAGAAAAATCACTTCGATAATATCTCAGTATAATGAGACAAAAAGGATCAAAAAGGAATAAGTGGGACAACTTAGATCACAAGAGCATGGCCTCACAAAGGAAAGAAATCAAGTGTCTATCAATGTTATTTATAACTACAAAATTAAGATCTTATTTCATTTAGAATACTTATTATAATAGTTTGGGGAGGGGGATACAAAGAAAAAATGAAAATCTATGATGCCTAATAGAACTCAGGGATACACGAACCCAAGACCTCCTGCGAGACCCATCAAATGCATAATCACTAGGATACACCCTTGGGGGTGCCAAGGTCATTTAGAGTATGAATAAAACTAAAATAATAAATAAATATTCAATAAAATACTTAAATTTATAATAAAACAAGATAATAAAAAATCATTATGTGAAAACCTATTTTATAGTGTAATTCAAAATATTCATTAAGAAATATGAAAACTAGGATACAAAACCCATATTATTTTTTTTAAAAGGTAAAAGGCTTTTTATTGATAAGCAAAAAGTTACAAAAGGAGAAAAGATGGAATTATTTTACAATCTCTATCAAACAAAGATAATAAATCAGCAGGTAAAGAGTCCAGCCAAGTCATGGTCTGTTGAATACCTTTGTTGGAAAGAGCATCTGCAACAGTATTCGCTTCCCGATAGGCGTGAGTGGCTATGTAGTCAATCCCATGTAGAGAGTTGAGACAATTCATCCAAAGAGTGGTGAGAGACCAAGCCAGATGAATGGTACCATTCTAGATGGCATGAATGATAGTAGTAGAGTCGCTTTCAATCCAGAGTTTTTTCCAGCCTCTTTGAAGGGAAAAATCAACGGCGTGGATAACACCCTGCATTTCAGCTTCCAGGGAAGAGGAATGGCCACAGCCAGCATAGAAGCAACCCTGACAAAGACCAGCTGAGTCGTGAAAAATAGCACCACAACCAGCAGGGCCTGGGTTACCTTTGTAGGCACCGTCAACATTCATTATGGTGTAGTGAATTTTTTTACTCTATAACTTTTAGACTCTAAAAATTCAAAGAATAAATTTTTCCCTCCCCCAACCTCATAACAAATTTTTCACTTAATTTCAAAAGTTCCCAAAACATTTCACAAATAATTTGTAGATAAACATGATTATTTGAAATTTTCCATTACTTAAAAAATAAACATGAAGATATTATGAAATAATAAATCATAAAATAATATTACTCATCATTTAATAATTTTACAAACCTTGATATAACAATCAAGTAATAAAATCTATAGGAAACACATATTCTCTAATTTAATTGAGAAACTAATCACGTTGAAATGAATTAACATAAAGTAATTATTTTATTTCTAATTGAAATTTTATCTTAAAATTATATCCTTTACAACCATGCAACTACAAACTCACTCTCAACACTGAGAACAAGTTAATAATAAAAAGTTGAAGAATAAGAAAATATAAACCTCTATATTCACATAACTAAAAATAAGAAATATCTTACTTCACATAAAACTCCCCACTTGACTAATAATTATATAGGAATGAGAAACCTATTGGGAACCCATACTACTATATATGAAATAGAATATATTGACCGTAACTATGTGACCATGATCTATCTACTACAAACCCTTTGATAATACTTGTCTAATCCAATGACTTCGAATGTAACCAAAATTAATTATATTTTCAAAACATATTTTATCATCCAATAATAAAATAATTGGTTTCATTAATATGAAAAATTCTAATAGAAAATCATTTATATCAATTATCTCTCCCCTTAATAGGTTTCAATCACATTAATACCGATCCCCATGAATATAAAATAAGAATATTAGTTTATATTATATAATTTTATATGAAATGTACTAATTTTATAATAAGTAAACATCACTTATATAAATACATAATCATTCAATTATCATTAAAATAGATATTCTGTAATGAACTGAACCATGATGCTATCAAACCTGGCACCTGAATTGGTTTTCTACACTACTAGAAGGGTGTTTTTGATCACCTTGGGCTAGAAACTAGTGGATGAGAATTGTATAATTAAACTTGTGAACGATTTCAATCACATACCATAATAATTAATCAAGATAGTAAATAAAATAAATAAAAATAAAGTTGGAGATAAACATAACTGAACATCTAAATAAGATACAACCAATACAAAAATAAATAAATAGAAAAAATAGATATAAAAAATCCAAATAATTAAATTCAACAGTGTAAATGACTGATAAAAAACTCAAAAATTAAGGGAAAATGAACTGAAACTAGTGAAAATAAGCCACCATGTGACCCACATTCACAATGAAACCATAAATCACTCATAGTATAACCATAAGAAGTGATTAAAATCATAATGAACCAGAACTTGTAAAATATAGGCATGAGTAAAGATCTTAGTATAACACCACAACCCACTAAATCTATGAATTCTCTTGTATATTATATCCTAAAAATAATTGTTTTAAATATAGAAAAAATAAACATTTTCATAAGGATTTTAAAAAATAAACAACAACACTACAAAATCGTGTTAAAATTCTTTTTATAGGATTTTATTAAATAAAAAAAATCACTTGGAAAATAATTTTACCCAACCAATAGATCTTGGAAAAAACACCATTTTAATGCCATAATTTACAACTATTTCATAAAACCCTTTAATAAAAATAATCATTTAAAAAATTTAAAAATGTTTCTAATTTAGGAATGGTTTTCCAAAACATACTTGAAAACCAAACATTACATAAAATTAAGAAGATCACCCTAAAACTATATTTTCAAAACCTAGATACACTCAGTGTTAAAAAAATACACATATGCTTTTACGATAAAATTCATTAAAAAATTAAATAGAAAACCATATTTTATTTTTTAATGAATTCATTTTTTACACCTATTTCAAAAATAGTTTGCAAGCACTTTAAAATCATAAATTTTCTTTCCTACATTTGAAACCATTAAATTTTTTTCCAAACATTTGAAACATAAACAATATATAAATGAGAAATGAAGCATAAAATCCAGTACCACTATGTCTAATTACATAACAAGAATAGGAAAATAATAACAATATATGTTCTAATGAATACAAGAATGTGGGATTATGTAATCAAGCACAATCTCAAAACCCCTAATTTAAACTTTCAATTAAGAAATTTAATGTATTATAGGCTATATAACTAGTTCCTAATAAGATGTTTCCACCTTAATCAATTTCTCTTTAGGAAAAAATACTATAAATTACGTGTTTGAATCACAAGACATCAAACTAGAACACACTAGAATCATTAAAAATGGAACACCCCTCATATACATAGTGACTATAAAAACTAAAGATACCCTATAAGAATGTGTACTAACTATTATAATATAGAATATACACCACACTTAGTACCTGAGTTCCCATGGAGAATAAAAGTGAGGCAATTGAATATTTAAGGAAAGATTAATACATAAGTAATAAATAATAACCCTACCTCAACCCCAAAATAATAAAAATGAATAACCCTAGACATATCATGTATCCACTATATAAATAGGTGAATTAACACACAAAGGGAGAAACAAGTATCATGTAGTGATAAGCAACCCCCACATGAGGTAAACAATTTAATAGGAATTCAATAAGGCCTTTATTTTTTTTGAATACACTTTCTTCATGAAATTCCAAATGAGCATTCTCTTTTAAAAAAAAATTCATGGAGTGACAATCCATTTCATCATTTAAAAAATCCAACCCAATCTACTCTTGATAAAATGTTTTTATCAAACCACATTTGAAACTCAAATGGGGAATCACTATTCCCTTTAAAATCACATTAAAAAAAATATCAAATCCACATAGAGTTTCAAAGTATAATTTACTTTGGATCCACCCTTTGAAACCAACCAACCCATTTAATTATTATAAAACAATTAAACACACAAATTTTTGGATTTAGGAATCAACCATGGGAATAAAAAGGTTTCAAATAAAGTTCATATAGGTTAACACACCCCCTTTGAAATAAAACAACCCATGTAAATATTTTTAAACACTTTAAAAACACCAAATAAATTGGCTAGAAAGTAATTTTTATAAAATAACACATTTAAAACCATTATATGGTGCTCACCACTACTTTCAAAACCAAAATTATTCTTTAAAATCAATTTAGGCATTTTTATAACACTTCAAATGAAATCTCATCAAATTCTGAGGATTAAAATCACTTTTAATTATCTTGGAGCCTCACGGGTCATACATATAAGTATAACTTAAATGAAAAAATATTTTTAAACCGTGAATAAATTAAAGGTAAAAAATAGAAAGTGAAAAAAAGAGAAACCTACATCATTTCGATAACAACGAAGCCAGAATTTGTCACCTATGATGGAGAAACTCACATAATCCAATATATGCCCTCTATAACACCAAAATAAGAAAATACCAATAATTCAAATCAATAATATCCCTAAAATCTTCCAAAATAGAGATTATGGTTCAAGGAGGGAAAATAAATCAAGGGGGAAGGAAAGAAAGAGATATAGGGCTTTATATGGAATTACCATGAAGAAACCCACTTGAACCCAAGGTGGAAACTCAAAAAAATCGAAGGTATGATGAGGATACCCCAAGGGAGGGGTTCCTAGTCCATTTGAGAAAGAGGGGGATAGAAATGAGGGTTGGAGGAGTAAAATCAATATAGGTAAAAAGTAAATTTTTAACTCTTTAATGAATCTGGGCAGACTGGAGGGTTTGGCTACACTGTTTTCCAAAACGTGTATAGGAAACTACCTAGCCAAATTCCACTCACACTATTTACCCTAAGACTTATTATAGTTATATAAATAATACTATAACCAAAACTAATGAAACTAAAAAATTATAGAGTCAATTCACTTGGCTCTCAAATGATTCACCAAACCATGTGAAATCCATAAAATACATGCCAATCTCACCATATGTCCCGCAAGGTTCCTCCTAGGATTCACATGGTTTATAATTAACCATGAATAACCCTTACTAAAAATACTTGTGAAGAACAAAGTGAACTGGAAAACTGTTTAAGAAAGGGTAGATTCACATAATCCTCTAAACCATGCATGCAAACTATTGACAATAACAAAACATAAAAATTTTCATGTTTCAAACCAATAATCCCAAAACTAAAAGAAATCTACAAACTCATAAAAATACCTGAAATATACTCTACAATGACATAATGAGTGTTACAAAATCTCCCCACCATGCCTTATTCTAACCCTATAAAGTCTTAAGTACAAATAGAGGTCAAAGAAGAAGTAATTCTAAAAAAATCTCATAGAGAATGACAAATCCTCAAACAAGTAATAAAATACTTGAGAAAAACTAAGAAACAACCCATCAAGTAAAGGATATAAAGATACGAAGATAAAGAATCAATATCCCTAACATTTAAAATTAATTTAAAATAGTGGAACAATTGAAAACCTCTAGCTAAAAATACACAAGGCATCTTCAAAAAACTGAATTCTTAAAATCTTCAAAGGGAATTAACAAAGCTTCACCAGAAATGTCCAACCACAAATCACACACTCAAAACCACCAAAATAAGGCACTAAACCATGAAAAATAATTAAGGAATACAAAATGTATCACCAAACACAAGATCTTCTAAAAATCAGAGAGTATAAAAAACTAGGAACATATCTCATCAATAAATAACATAGCTCTAACCCAAAGGTCACATCAAACATATGAGGGTGTCTAGATAAAAATTATTTGAATACCATCCCATGAATATCCATATAGAAAAAAAAATCCTAGTGGAATTAATAGTCTAACAAAAAACAATACCACACCCCCTAAGTACCCCTTTATGTACCCTAGTTTCTCCGCATGTCCAAGTTAGAAAACAAAAACCAGCCCATGGTCAACACCATAAACGGGAAAAAAATGAGGCATACAAATTATACAAAATAAGCCATGTCCATAACAGGAAACCAAAACAAACACTAAGAATTGATTTCTCAAGCCACAACATCTCCAAGATCAACAAGATCAAGTCCTAAACTATGTTTTCATCCAAATGGGATACAACGAGAAATATGAATGCTACATGAAATAATGGTCAATCACCCATTAAACCTCAAAAATACCTAATAAGAACTAATAATTGCTAATCCATCCATAAAACCAAGGGTCATAGGTCTAAACCACATGAACCACATGATTCATTAAAGAGAAACTAAAAAAACAACACCTTGAATAAATCCAAGGCACACCACTCCAAGTAGAAAAAAACACATTCCACTCCATTTGGATACTGGGAAGTGTTAAAATTAAAAAGAGGAAAAAACTATAGGACAAATAATATACTCCCATAACTAAAATTCCTATGAGTAGTTTTTAAAGAAAAGTTAAAAATTGACCCCTTCATGGTTAGGTCCTAAAGATCTTTTCAAAATATCACATAAAAAAACAAGGTACAAACCAAGAAAACCATTTTTTTAAAACAAGAAAGTATTTTCCAAAATAAAACTTTTAAAAAACCAAAAAACCATAACAAGAGTCCCAAAAATACCATTTTTAAAACCAAATCACCATTAAAATTGGGCCTTATTTCATTAAAAACCAAATAAAAACCATTTTAAAATTTCAAACCAAGCCCTAATATGGCTTGTCCAATTAAAAATGTTTTCAAAATTGATTTTATAAAAAAACAAAAACTTTTTTTTAGCCAACTTTTTTTTATTTCTCATCATAAAACAAAAACGAATTTTTTGAAATCAATACAAGTCACTTACCCTTTATAAAACACAACAAGGGTAAACATAAAATTTTGAAATCACTAGTTTCCTTTATAAAGGGAATCACATATTTTAAAACAAAATGCACACTGGACTAGAAAAATCAATCAAATATAAAACATTATCTATTTTTTCAATGAAATAATCCATTTAAAAATATTTCATTAGATAAATTACACTTTTAAAACAAGCCCTAAGGACTTATTTTAAAGTCAAAATTTTCCCCATGAAATCCATTTTCCATTGACATATTTTTTTTTCACATTATATACACAATAGAATAAATAAAGTCATAACAAAACACTTAACCAAAGAATGAATTAAATATTCAAACACATCACAAGACTAACCAATAATCTTTTCTCATTTCCTTAACAAACTCATCAATCTAAGGGTCAACGGGGTTTAAATAAGAAATAATCAAGACACAGAACCATGCCTTACTTGGTCACATGATTTATGACCACATGAAAATCATGTATTAGTACCTATTATGTATCATAAATCAAGAACTTAGTATCTATATAGGGTTTTAGGCCCTAAAAGACGACATCATGCTTCAAATCACCTTTACATCTCCTTATAAAACATTAACCAAGACCCCCAAGGAAGCTCAAACCATGCCATTGAGAATCAAGAACCATATCCATTGGAATAAAACCATAATATAATAACACCATTAAATAGAAAACTATAATCAAGGTAAAAATACCAACATACCATGGAAAATTGAGGATTAGTGTGAGAAATATATCATGATACTCTCATCGTACCTACCTCTCGAGTCCCAACAACCTTATATCTAAACTATAAACACCAAAAATAATAAGAGGACATTACAAAACCTATCACTCCTAAGCACTTTAGATATGATACCACTTTTTAAAGAACCTACACGGGGTTCCATCTAACCCATCTTCCAAACCGGTCCACCACACGAACTTTAAGAAATTTTGGATCCCCATGGGCTGGAAATTAGTACCTGGAATTTAGTACCTGGACATCATAGAATGAACCATGTGAATGATTTCACCGTAATACCGTAATACGAAATCATTAATATAAATAAAATAAATGAATATACAATTATATATAAACATAATTCAACCTAAAAATATGATACAACCGATAAAAAAATAAAGAAACGATGATAATAGATATATATAATCTAGAGAATAAAAGTTCAGTAGGTCATGAAACCCTACCAAATCTATGAAGTCACTTTTATATTACATCTTAAAAAGTTTATATTGAAATATAGTAAGAAAATAAACATTTTTTGTAAGACTTTAAAAAAAAGAAAGAACAATTAAATAGTGTTTTAAAACTATTTTTCTATAATTTTATCCAATTAAATAAATCACTTAGAAAAGTATTTTCCTCAAATAGTACATATTATAAAAAACAATTTTAAAGTATCAATTTAAAACAATTTCATAAAATTCTATTTTATAAAAACATATTTAAAAATTAAAAAGAGTTTTATAATTTAAAATCATTTTCCAAAACATCCATAAAAACCAAAATTTCTATAAAATAGGCACATAGACCTAACACCATTTTTTCAAAACCCACACATAATCAATGTTTCAGAAATAATATATGTATTATTTTCATATAAAAACCATTCAAAAATCTTTAGAAAACAAGAGTTTATATTTTAAAGAATTCATCTTCCAAACCCATATTAAAATAGTATATAATCACTTTTAAATAATAAATTTTATTTCCTTACTTTTAAAATTTTCATAATCCATTTTTAAATATTTGAAAAGTAAAACATACACAAAGGATGAAGGAAGAATACAATCCATCCTTGTTATTTCATTTTATCAAACAAGAACATGAAAACAATAAGAACATAGGTTCCAAAAAATTCAAGTAAAGGGGATGATGAAATTGAGTGCTAAATTAAAACCCACTATATCAAATTTCAATCAAGAAATCTAATATGGAATAAGATCTACCATAGATCCATAAATTGAGATAAATATACCTCAATTAGGTTATCTTGAGAACCAAATACTAATAAATATTTTGTCTAAATCATTATCCATACAACTAGCCACACTAACATCTTTGCAAATGGAAGACCCCTCATAGGCCTAGTGGTTTGCTCTATTATATGGATACTTGAACAATGTGTATTAACTAGTGTAATATAAAATATATATCCCACTTAGTACCTAGGTTCCCATGACCAATAATAATGTGAGGCAAGTGAACATGTAAGACAAGATTAACATGCAAGGCATAAGAAATAACACTCCCTCACCCCCAATATCCTCATGATTAATAGCCTCATATATCTCATTAATACACTGCATATGCATTTAAATTCCCACTCAAAGGAAGAAAAACACATCACATAGTGATAAGTAACCCACACAAGGTGCAAATAGTATAAGTAGTAATCAAGAGGGGTCTTTCACATATTATAAAGACACATTATTTATAAAATTCCAAAAGTGTCTTCAAATAAAAAAAAAATTCTTGGAATCCCAAGCCATGTCATCATTTAAAAATTAAATCCCAATATACTTTTGAGACCAATTTTTATCACACAACCTTTGAAACAAAAATGGGAACTCACTCTTCCCTTTAAAATAATATATGAAAACATTCAAATCCATAAAGAGTTTCAAAATATAATTTACTTGAGATAACACACCTTTAAAACCAACCACCCATTTTATTATTCCAAAATAATTAAACATATAAAACCTTTGATTTTGGAATCAACCATAGTTTTAAAAGGTATCAAATAGTGTTCACAAGGGTTAACACACCCCTTTAAAGTAAAAAAACCCATGTAAATATTTTTAAAAACATTCAAAACACCAAAAAAACTAGTTTTAAATCCATTTTAGTAAAATAAATAATTTAAAAACCTTTATTTAGTGATCACCACTACTTTCAAAACCAAAATAATTCATTAAAATGTATTTATAAATTTTTACAAACACTTAGCATGAAATATCATCCCATACCAAGGTTTAAAATCACATTAAATTAGCATGGACCCTCATGGGTCATATATATCATTATAATTTGAATGGAAATAAAATTTTATAATATCATGAAATTAAAGGTATATAATAGAAAGTGGCAGAAAACAGGCACCTACCACAAAAAGTTTCACCTATACTGGAAAACACTTCAACAAGACAAGATATCCCCTATACAACCTATACATGAGAAAATATCTATGATTCGAGCCAAAACCAACCCTAAAATTAGAAAACATAGAAATTAGGGTTCTAGGGTGAAGGTAATTGATGTGTTAAAGAATAAAGAAGAATAGAAATTGTTTATATGGACTTACTATGAATAAAACTAATTGATTTTGGGGTGGAAACTCACAAAAATGAAGGATGGAGGAGGAGACCCCTAAGGTAGAGGAGACTTGTCCATTCAAGAAAGAGGGGGAGATAAATGAGGAGTGGAGGATTAAAATAGAGCAAGAGATAAGTTGAATTTAAACTTTTTAATGAATATGGGTAGACCACACAATTTGGCCACATGGTTTAACAAACCATGTGTTAATCGTGTGCAGGCCACTGCCTATCCAAAATAAACTCACTTAGTTTACCCTAGGGTTATAAATAGTTAGAAATAACATGTTCCAAACTTGTCAAATGACATTGAAAAATTAAGGAGTTGATTCACATGTTTTTCACATGGTTTACCAAACCATGAGAAAGCCATGTGCTATTGGCTAGACTGACCATAATTCCTAAAAAATTTCTTTTTGGATCCCCATGGTTTAAACTAAACTTTTTATATCCCATTCTAAGAATCCAAAAATAAAACAAAGTGAACTTAAAAAATTGATAAAAATGGGTAACTGCATGATTTCCTCTAAACCATATGTATGATCCATTCAAAAGAATAAAAAGTTATAAATCTAAAAGTTTTAGGATGACACACCATGAGAACTTATAACAAGGATAATATATAAAAAACCACATGGAATAATATCTATAGGGATAAGAAATGTGTCAGAAATCCCCCCACCATACCACTTTCTTCCCCATAAAGTCTCAAGTCTAAATGTATTTCAAAAGAGAATTAATTCTAATACAACTCTCATGTATATTTAGAAATACTAAAAAAATGATTAAATAATTAATCAAAATCAAGAAAAAACTAATCCAAGAAAGGCTATAAATATATGGAGGCTAAGAATCAGTCTCCCAACCATGTATAATTGATCATAAATGGTGGAATAATGAGAAATGTCTTTACACAAAAAATATGAAATCACTAAAGAATTAAATTCCCAAATTCTATAAAGGGAAATAATAAGAACTCCACCAGACAATGAAAACCACAATGAACAGGTTCAAAACCACTAAATGAAGGCACTAAAACATTAAAAATCCTGAAAAAACACAAACTAGATAACCAAATCCAAGGTTTCCCAAAAAACAGGTAGTATAAAAACTAAGAGTATGCCTCATCAAGAAACGATTTGACTCAAAACCTGATGTCACATTCGACATATGAGGTTTTCAAGATCCAAATCCTCCAAATTCCATCCTATGATGATCCTGATAGAAAACCCAAACTGTTGACATTTATAGTTCTTCCAGAAACAAAACCACACCCCAGGTACCCCTATATGTACCCTAGGTTCTCCCCATGTCCAAAATAATAATAAAAAACCATCATAGTTTCAACCTCATACTTGGGAAACAACAACAATGAGGCATGAAAATTCCCCAAAAGAGACACCGCTCATAATGGGAAACCAAAACAAACACTAGAAAATGATTATTAAATCCAAAAATACTCCAAGAAAAATAATATGAAGTCCCAATGTAGGTTTTCATCCTAAGGGGACACAAAAAAACACCCAAAGGTTACAATAAATGATAGAATCTCAGCCATAAAATATTAAATAACTCCAAAAAGAATCAGTACAGACCAATATAACCATTAAACCAAGGCTCATGGGTCTAAACCACTTGACAAAAATGATTCCCAAAAGATCCAGTAGAAAAATTCCACCCTGGATAAATCCAAGGCACACAAATCTAAATAGGAAACAACACATTCCATTACATTTGGAGATTAGGAATTGTTAACATCAGAAAGATAAAAAACCTCTTGGACAAACACTCTACTTACTGACTAGAGATTTATGGGAGGCTTTCATTAAAAATAAGATACATAGACCCCTACGTTTCTATGTCCTAAGGATCATACCAAACTATATAATAAACACATAAGGGACAAACCAAGCCCCACATTTTACTAAAACAAGAAAGTATTTACCAACACAAATCTTTTTAAAATCCACAAAACTATAACAAGAGTCACAAAAATAATCTTTTAAAAACCAAACCACCAATAACATTAGGATTTATTTTATTCAAAACCAAATAAAAACCATTTTACAATTTCAAGCCCAATGACTTACTCATATTGTCCAATTTAGAATGATTTCAAAATTGATTTCTAGAATATAAATTATCTTATGTTAAAGGCAATTTTTTTTCAAGTCTCATTATAAAACAAATACCCATGTTTTGAAATAACTTTAAGCCACTTAGTGTTTTTAAAACATGACAAGGGTAAAAACCCAATTTGGAAATCCCCAGTTTCTCTTAGAATAGGAGAAAAATATTTTAAAAAACTCTATGAAAATGATTTGAAAAATCAATAAAATATAATACATTTTCTAAAATTTTAAATGAATTAAACCATTTCAAAGAATTTCAATAGAAAAATACCATTTTATATAAAATACCTAAGGCACTTTTTTAAGTCCAAAATCATTTTTCCATGAAATAAATTTTTCGCACACATAAAAAAATGTCACATCACATGAAAAATATAATAAATAAAGTCATAACACAAACCTCAACTGAAAATATCATTCAAATATTCCATCATATCAAAAGAGTAACCACGAATAATTTCCCATTGCCCTGAAATACTCATAAATCCAAGGGTTATGGGGTATAAATAAAAAAACTAGGATATAAAACCCTGAACAACTTGGATACATGGTTCTTGACCCTATGAAAATTATGAATTGGACCCCATGATCTATCGAGAATTAAGAATTTGGGTTTCTTATGGTTTTTCAAGACCTACAAGAAGACCTCATACTTAAATTCCTTTTTCTATCTCTATCCCAAAAATTAATCTCAATCACCAAGTAAACTTAAATCCTTACATTAAGGATCACACACCATAATCATCAACATAAAACCAAGATCCAATAATACCATTAAATAAAAAACTAGAATCAAGGTAAAAATTCCAACTTCGAATGGAAACTTGAGGCTCCGTGTTAGAAAGATATCATGAAATTATCCCTTCACTTACCTCGTGAGTCCCAAAAAGCTTATCACCAAAACTACCAAAACCACAAATAATAATATTTAATTCCAAAACCTAGTTCCTACTGAGAACTTTGGATCTAATACCACTTTTTAAAGAACCAACCTAATGTTCCATCTAACCCGGCTGCTAAACCAGTCCACCTCACAACCCGAAGGGAGTTCCTAACCCCAGGAGATAGAAACCAATTCCTAGGCATAACAAAATGAACGATGGGAATGATTTCACCCTCATACCATAATAATAAATCAAAAAATATAAATAAAAGTAATAAACACACAACCAGAGATAAACAAAAAAAATCAAAATAGAATATAACAAATACACAAATAAAGAAACAAAAAATAGATATACATAATCTAGAGCATAACATAAAATAATCAAAAGGATCGATAAAAACTCAAAAATGAAGGGATAAAAACCCAAACCATCGCCAAAGAGCCTTCATTTGACCCATAGTCACCATCCAACCATACATACCTTATGAGAGATCCATAAGAAGAATATAAAACTAAAATTAAGTAGTACCTATAACATATAATCATGAGATAAAATCCAAATAGGCCACCAGAACCCAATGAATCTATGTAGTTTATTTCATATTACATTCTAAAAAAGTTTAGTTGTAATTATAGTATAAAAATAAAAAAATTTCATAAGGCTATACAAAATGAAACAAAAATACTTAAAAGTGTTTTAAAACTCTTTTTAGGATTTCATTAAATGAAAATAATTACTTATAAAATACTTTTCCTAGAACAATACTGTAACTCCCAAACCCTAGATTCCTAGAGTCGGTGCATTATTTTAATACATTGGCATGATTACAAGGAATAAGGTCCCAAAAGACCAATCAGTTTAGCAGTCTTGGAAAATAGATTACATACATGAACATTACATTACACTTTCTAATATACAACACTAAAAAAATAATCCTTTGAGAATGCCATTGTTCCCTTAGATTAACCGTGCATCTCAAACACGAAAAACTTCCTGAAATCTTGTGAAAAATAAAACCTAGAAAGGGGTGAGATTAGGTTCTCAGTAATGATAACAATATAGCAGAAGCTTTCATAAATAAGCATAAACATTTAAGGCAATGTATAAGACTAAAACAAAAGCCTTTTAAACTTAAACTTCAAGATAATATGGTCAATATAAAATCAAATAATACCATTTAATTATTCACATGGATATTCTACTAATCGAATAATCACTTGCAATATCAATAGCCACTTTCATAATGATGGAATGCATAATGCCATACTTTCATAACCACATAGTCAAGGACTTGTGATAAGACTACAAATAAGATTTTTTCAAGGCCTTGTGAGAAGACACTATTTTGTATCATGAGACCTACAGATGCATTGAGGAGCTATAGTGGGCTCCACCCATCACTTACTAATTCCAATGAATTCCTCATATGAAAAGGTTTAAACATAACATAAACATTCATATTAAAACTAGCATACAAAATGTCAATACTTTATCTATAAACCATGAATGGTATAAAAATAACACATCCACATTCAAACATATCACAAAACCTTCAATACAATCTGGAAGTTTTGTATCATAATAAATTAACTTCAAATAAGTTTAAAATCCATCAATGGATGTTGATATAGATGAAAATGATTTGTAAAACTCTTTGAGATAAATATCATTTTTTCATAAAAACATTTAAAAGTCACACAATTTATAAAGGAATACATTTAAAGAAATTTTTTAATCAATGTTTCCCATACCACTTTGAAACTTTTGAATGGAATTAACATTTTAAAAACATTCATGTCCATATAAATAAATCCTTAAAAACTATTTTGAAAACATGGACATTAATGAGAATGATTTAGAAAAATAAATATTTAAAATATTTAAAATGATGTTTTAGTAAAAAGTCTCTTAAAAATAATCTATTTTAAAACTCTTTTATGAAACATGGACATGGATAATAAATATGTCCCAGTATATACTTACATAAAAAAACCTCAGTTAATAAAGAGATTGTGATATTAACCCTTACCTCGTTGTTATCAATCAAGTAGTATGAAAAATAGTCAATAAACACCAAATTAATAACATAATATCATGAATATAAATAGAATCACGATAATATATATCAAATTTAAGTACATAATACACCACAAGCAATAAATAAGTGATGAACAATGGAAATCTCACGGAATTAAAAGTGAGATAAAAAACCCCTTACATTGTACTTTACTTTAGTTGAGGGTATGTTTAACCTCCTGTATAAATAAATTAGTATGTTATTAAATTATTCCAGAACCATATCAATATTTATGATATAATACATGAGTCATTTATAACTTTATACTACCCAATTAATAATAATTTCCATGTTAAATTAACATTTCAGGTAATAATCACTTTCTTTATCGTACGTGTTTTAACTTGTTTTTCTTGATTGTATCACTTAGATCATGATTTAAATACTTCCAGAATATAAAACATCATATATATTTAGAATATAAATATGTATATCATACATATATATGAAATGGAAAACACCGTTTATGGAGACGGTAGACCGTACGTACACATAAACGTTGTTTCTGTTTTCATATCGTATTGAACGGAACTAAGTGAAAAAATATATAGTATATATATATATATATATATATTAATATCTCCAGTAGAATTATTATGTCATATATTACATTCTTACTAATTATATATATATTTTATGATCATCGTTGAATGGTGAATGTGGAAATGAATCTCATCGCGTTGTGGAGACAGTAATCCATACGTATGTACGGACGACAATATCATTATATTGATATTAGAATAATGTATAATTGGATGGTATATCATATATAAAGAATAATTATCATGTTATATTTATTATTTACATCAATTAAACATCATTATTATACCCATCCAAATAATAATGTATTGAATAACAATTACACCACGACGTGGAGACGGTAACCCGTACGTACGCACGTATGGTGACATGTCATTCAAAGGATGGATAGAATAATGAATATGGTTGTACCATATTTATAAATACATAAAAGTATATATAAGATACTGGAGTTAGTATTTTATAATGGAAATAACAAAGAAAGAGGAAACGGAAGAAGAAAGGAACTTGAAAGAGGTGATGAAATATTGACCTCTTCTTCGGGTTCTTCCTTTTGATTCGATCAAAAGGGCTCCTTAGGTTATCTATATGACTAAAGGAAGTCCTCTAGGATGAAGGTAGGATAGTTGAGAAGTTATTTGGGTAGTGTTTGGACGAGAAAAATGGATTTGGAGGTGTTAATTTAAGAGAAGGGTAATTTCCCTTTTATAAAAGGGGTGAGGGGCACCTTAGGAAAAGCTAGAAATATTATTTTATGATAAAATAATTTTCGGTTTATAATGGATAAAAAATGAATTATTTAAAGGATACGGTGGGTATGGGTCTAAAAACACTCAACCAATAAGTTTTAGACATGTTTGGGTCACTATATTAACTTTATCTTTTAGATTTAACTCTTTGTTAAATAGTTTGACATTTACCATGTCTCTTTGTATTTTTATATTATATGGTTAATGAAATTACTATAAAATTACAAGAAAGCCCCAAGTGGTTCATTAATAATACAACTATCATTATATAAGTATTTTTTCCAAACATTAGATTTTTAGGAATATAATATCAATTAATAATATAATATTTGTTTTAAAAACTCTTTTATGTCAATTTTGACACTATTTGGTATTTTGTTTTTGATAAATTCATAAAAGCATTATTACTTGAAAAAAAAATCATATAACCAACCAAAACATGTCATATTAACCTATAAAATTAGTGTAATTCATAAAAAGTCTCAAATTACATTTATTTGGATATTTATAATATCAATTATTTTAATATTTCATTAATTAGGTAATTACTGCATCATCATTGTGTCATAAATAAATTAAATTATTTAATGTCTAAAAAATATAAATAAAATACAATTATGTATGAAATCTATTTATCTTTATAATTAATATTTATAATCAAATTTATCTTATGTGTAACCCAATATTAAAAATGGTTTAGTTATTAACCTTTTAAATTAACACTTTTAACTCTTCTTTTAATTAAATAATAATAAATGTACTAATTCAATACAAGTGGACCTAAAGGATCATATTTTATTAATAATGTTGTTTTTGGTCGAATTACACTTATATAATAGAATTATGACATGTGTTAAGGTAATTATAAAATCAGTTTTAACCTTAATTACCCGATTTACTTTTAACCATGGTAAATAAAAGTCAAAAGTTACAATTAAACAAAAATTGTTTTCATCTTATTGAACAACATTTTACTTACCGAGATTAACCGTGTCTCTCGGATTTTTGAAATTCCACTCACAGAAGAGGTAAAATTATGTTTTATGCAAAATTTCAAATGCTCCTAGAAGGTTGGTAAAAGACGGTAAAAAGTTCAATAAATTTTTTATATATCTAAACTTATTATAAAATGACTCCAATGAATTAAATTAAACTTATATAGGTATTATGTATCTATTTTTACCTAAAATAAATTTAAATAAATAAAATAATTATTTATATAAAAAGTCGGGTTTAACCAATAACGCAGTGTTTTTCACTATTCGTCAAAAATTAAATGTTTTCAGAAAAATACCAAAATTTCACCCTAAGATAATTTTGATATTATGAATTAAAAAATGAAGTCTATTTTACAAAATTCAAAACATAGAATTTTAATTTATTAATTTAAAATTAATTCCCATTGTCAAAACCAAAAAGCGTGTTTTTTAGAAATAATAACTATCAAAAGACTGACACTTTTTTATGTTCAATTTTAAAGTGAAATTACTTTAAATGACCAGAGTTGGATTAAATGGTAAAAGTATAATATATTTATACTTCTAAACCATTAAAATTTATAATTTAACACTACAAATTATTTTGATTAAAAAATATGTTTTTAGTTAAAATATAGTATTTTCACTATTCACCCAAATATGAAAGTTATCATAAAAACACCAAAAATTTATTGAAACTGAATTATTATGTCTTGATTCCAAATAAGAAGTTTATTTTTGTCAAATTAAATATATAAAAGTTTCAAATATTGGATTTAAAAAGGGTTCTCCATTAAAAGGCGGTAAAATTGTATTTTTTTAAAAAATACTTCTTTTATCTGAAAAAATGAATTTGTTCTTCTATTATGTCTAAGAAACTCATAATATGGATTCTAAAATTATAAGGATTATATAATGTTCAAAATTTAGTAAATACTATTCATAACCGCTTTTGAACGGATAGTTTGGTAAGTCATGGTGTGCTTGAACTCGGTGTTGTGTGTAGTGCAAGTTATTGAATTACTTTGAAGAAATAACGTATTATGAAATCTTGGGGTGTTACATTCTTCACTAATTCAATAAATTGTGTCATCTCAATTTAAAATTGTTCTTCAAAAATAAAAGGTTGAAAATATAAAATACCTTTGTGGGAAAACTCACATCGGAAACTGGGTTAATAAAATTTAGTCTTAATAAGTGGAAAAGGGAAATAAAGGGGTCACCAAAAAATTATGATCTCGATGAGAAGAACATTTATAGAAATTAAATACACATAATTGGAGGAAAAATAAAAATATTTATAGTGAGTGATTGAGGTCATCAATTACAAACAAGTGTAAAATTGAGGGCCTCAAATCCATCAATCTATGATGATTTAAAATACCATCGATTCAAAAAAACATAAGGTATTAGGATAACACATTAATGGTTTTAAGATCCCTTACCTAAAGTTTAAGAATTAATTTACCCATATAATAAGAGGGAAAAAATTATATATATATATATATATATACTTGACAAGTAGAGTTTCATCCTTCAACAAATTCCTACAACAAAATGATCTTTCACTCAAAAAGATTTCAAAAAAATATTCTATTTATCATAATTGTATAGGGTTCAAAAAATAATGAATTTATAATTCACCTATCAGAACCTTTAAAGAAATCTATATTACATGATCCAGGGACTTCACGTAGTCCAGTGGTAGGTGATAAATCCCAATCGTACTATGGTTTTGGGTTCAATTCCCACAGCTTTGTCTGACACGATGGATTGTCACATGGTCTGTATGTTGTAATTTTTATAACAATCTAAAAATAACCTTAACAATAGTATCCAATTTCAAACTTAATCCATTCTAACCTTTAGAATTATCCAAAATACTTCTATACAAATTCATAGTCCAAAATTTATAAGGAAGTTAAACACAATGAAGATCCTTTTTTCCATGTAATAACATGTGAACACCTTCATCATGTATTATTTTAAAACATGGTAACACCATGAATTACCATAAAACCTTATTGATTACATTCATTCTCCCTTATCCTTTATTTAATACTGGATATATTACTTATATCCATTTTTTTTTGAATATTCCAACAATGATGAAATAAACAAACTATTAATCAGTTCCAAGGAATTCAAGAATATCCTATATAATTTATCCAAATCAACCACCTATTATTTCAAAATCATTAACTCATTATTAATAACTTATTAAGGATTACATTTCCTTCAACCATGTATTTTTCCAAAAAAGTTTATCTTACTATTAAGTCACTTTTCTTAGAACCATGTAATCTCAAATCCTCAATAAAATAGTACTATAGTACAGTCCTTATTTATCTCTATAATTCATATAAAAAATATATTTTTGATACAACACTCAAATGAAATAATTCTATAATAAAAACATAGGAACACTATTCATTCCTCTTCATCTGAGGTAGCATCATAACTTGATTATTATCCAATAGCATCATTTGCGGTATACTCTGATGACAAGGACATTGATTCGCATAGTGTCCCAATGCCTTGCAGATGGAGAATTTTACATTTGAAACATTTTTCTTACCCTTAAAATCATGTAATTGATGTCCTTTTTCTCCACACATATAACAAACTCCCATTCCCTTAAAGCTTTTACCAAGGTGATTCTTTCCACATTTATCACATATGGGAAAATCCTTCTTTCCCTTATTCCATTTATCTATCTTTCCCTATACCATATTTTTCTTCTTTAGATTCCCTTCAAAGACATAGGACTCAGAGAATACTTTACTTATCTTATTAACAAATGATACTATTTCTTCATATGTTGAGAATATATAGGAGACTATTTCTCTTCTATATGTTGGCTTAATACTGTGAAATATATTATCCTTCTTACTCATTGGATCATACGTATTGCTGGAGTTCACATTCCTTCTATTGGGAACCATTTCTATACAATGACATACACTAGGTCAGTTTATGAATTGCAATGAATAATTCCAAACTTATAAAATACCTAATTTAAATTGAACAGTTTATGGATATAATCCATAATCATAATAATATTTTCTTTTAGGAGGTATATACACGTAAATCCTTCATAATGGTTTGTAAATAAAATGAGATTTATCCTAAGCATATCCCCTGGGAGTGTCGTAACCCAGAGTTCAGTAAGGCCCATTGTCATGCACCAGTTCCCGTTTGAGTATAGCTCGAAGTAGTGTTTTCGAGTTTTACCCCTAGGTACATTCGTGCTAGAGCCACCTCTACCTGCTCGTATCCAGACAGAGATGTATTGCTTGGAAAACTCACAAAATATCTACAGTTCCAAAATTATAGGAAGTTATTCTATACTAATCATCAATGTCTATCTTAGGGTAATATTCTCTAATCAGATTTTATCTAAATCTATTTCAAGGTTATTGATAAACATCCTCTGATACAAACTGTAACGCCCCGACCCTAGATTCCCAGATTCGGTGCATTAATTTAATACATTGGCATGATTACAAGGAATCAAGTCCTAAAAGATCGATCAGTTTAGCAGTTTTGGAAAATAGATTACATACATGAATGTTACATTACACTTTCTAACATAAAACACAAAAATAATAATCCTTTGAGAATTCCATTGTTCCCTTATCTTAACCCTATATCTCAAACATAAAACACTTCTGGGTATCCTGGGAAAAATAAAACATAGAAATGTGTGAGCTCATATGCTCAGTAAGGATAACAATATAGAAGAAACTTTCATAAATAAGCATAAACATTTAAGGAAATGTATAAGACTAAAATAAAAGCCTTTTAAACTTAAAATTCAGCATAATATGGAAAATATTAAATCAAATAATTCTATTTAGTTATTCACATGGATATTCTACAAGTCAAATATTCACATGCAATATCAATAGCCACTTTTATAATAATGGAATGCATAATGCCATACTTTTATAACCACATAGTCAAGGCCTTGTGCCATGACTAAAAATAATATTTTTTCAAGTACTTGTGCCAAGACACTAGTTTGTCTCATGAGACCTACCGATGCATCAAGGAGCTATTGCGGGCTCCACTCGTCAATTACTAAGTCCAATGCATTCCTCATATGAAAATGTTTAAACATAACATAAAAATTTGTATTAAAACAAGAATAAAAAATTTCAATACTTTATCCATTAACCATGAATGGTATAAAAATAACACATCCACATTCAAACATATAACAAAACCTTCAATACAATATGGAAGTTTTGTAACTTAATATATCAACTTCAAATTAGTTTAATATCCATCAAAGGATGTTGATATAGATGAAAATGATTTTTAAAAATATTTGAGAGAAATATCCCTTTTTTATAAAAACATTTAAAAGTCAAACAATTTATAAAGGAAGAAATTTAAAGAAATTTTTGAATAAAAGTGTCCCATACAAATTTGAATATTTTGAAAGGAATTAACATTTTAAAAAAATTCATGTTAATATAAATAAATCCTTAAAAACTATTTTGAAAACATGGACATTAATGAGAATGATTTAGAAGAATAAATATTTAAAACATTTAAAATGATGTTTCAGTAAAAATTCCCTTAAAAACAATCCCTTTGAAAACTATTTTATGAAACGTGGACATGGATAATAAATATGTCCCAGTAGATACTTACAAAAAAACAACCTCGGATAATAAAGAGATCGTGAAATTAAACATTACCTCATTGTAATAAATTGAGTCATATAAACAATAGTCAATAACCACCAAATGAATCACATAATATCATGAATTTAAATATAATCATGATAATATATATCAAATGGTAGTACACAATACACCATAATAAATAAATAAGTGGTGAACAATGGAAATCTCACAGAATTAAAAGTGAGATAAGAAACCCCTTGCTTTGTACTTTCCTTTAGTCGAGGGTACATTTATCCTCCTGTATAAAGACGGTAGTATGTTATTAAATTATTCTAGTATCATTTAAATATTTATGATATAATACATGATTCATTTATGACTTTATATTACCCAATTAATAATAATTTCCATGTTAAGTTAACATTTTGGGTAATAATTGCTTTCATTATCGTACATGTTTTAACTTGTTTTTCTTGATTGTATCACTTATATCATGATTTAAATACTTATATAATATAAAAAATCATTTATATTTATAATATAAATATGTATAATAGACATATATATGAAATAGAAAACACCGTTTATGGAGACGGTAGACCGTACGTACACATAAACGTTGTTTACGTTTTCATATCGTATTGAACAGAACTAAGTGAATAGAATATATGTAAGTATATATATATATATATATATACCTCCATTAGAATTATTATGTCATATATTACATACTTATTAATGATATATATATTTTATAATCATCATTGAATGGTGAATGTGGAAATGAATCTCATGGTGTCATGGAGACGGTAATCCATACATACGCACGAACGACAATATCATTATATTGATATTATAATAATATATAATTGGATGGTATATTATATATAAAGAATAAATATCATGTTATATTTATTATTTACATCAATTACACATCATTATTATACCCATCTGTTGGGCAAAAATCCCTCAAGGTAACATTGCAGCATTTTTGGGTTGATTGTGTTTGTTGACAAAGCAGGTTTCCATGGAGAATTGTCGAGTTCCCGAGAAGTTGTTGACATTCCATGTTGACAATGAACTTTGACAAAGGAAAGGACGATCTGGAGGCGGTACAAAAGAGCAGTACAAGGTGGCGCCGTTTTCCAGTGTTTGCCAAATTTTTGGGCCTGAAAATCGCCAATGGAAAATGGAGTGATATGTTGTTGGCAAAGGTTGAGGAGAGAGAAATGAAGAAGGTGTGCGGAAAAATCAAGCGTGGCGCGCAAAACTAGAGGGTTGCGCGAAATCTTGAAGTGTGGCGCGCAAAACAGCGGGTTGCGCGAAATTGTATTTCGCGCAAAAGATGTTTCAAGGCCGAAAGCTTGAAAATCGGTAAAGGCATGAGGCGCGCGAAATTTTGGAGGCGTGCGTGGAAAATTGAAGTGGCGCGCGAAATAGCGGATGAAGTATTTCGCGCAAGAGGTGTTACGAGGTCCGAAGCTCGTAAAATGGCAAAGGCATGAGGTGCGCGAAATTATGGAGCAGTGCGCGGAAAATGTTTGTGCACGGAAGATCAAAGCGGATTACGCGCTCAAGGAGGGTTTTTCGCGTGGGGTCGATTTTGCCTATAAATATGAAGTGACCCTCCTCCATTTAGTAGAGTTCAAGACATAGAAAATACCCGAGCTCTGGTGCGCGAAATTGAAGTTTGAAAGGGTGTTGCGCGTAAACTTAAAGTTTGCGCGTAAAGTCAGATTGCGCGAAAAGCAAAGGCTGCGCAGAAAGTTTGAGTTGGCGCGTAAAAGGAAGGTTGCGCGAAAAGTGGATTTCGCGCAAAGGCAGTGAATTGCGCGCAAGACAGTTTCCAGGCTGCGCGTAAAATTTGGAAGTTGCGCGAGAAAGGAATTTCGCGCAAAGCATAGAAATTGCGCGCAAGGCACCGTAAGGGTTGCGCGTAAAACTTGAGGTTGCCCGGTACATCCGGTGCAAAGTGAGATTCATCTACGGGTGAAAGTTGAACTTCAAAAGAGCATCTACATACAGAGAAAGATGCATTCCTTCATGGAAATGAAGAGACCTACAGGTCTATAAACTGTGAGTGAATCCCTTCCAAGAGCAGTGAGCTTAGGAAGAGGAAGAAGGTGATCCTCTCCACCGGCAGTGAGCCAGAGAGAGAGAAACAGGGAGTGACCCTTGGGAAAGCAGTGAGCTGACCCTAAACCTTGTATAGGCAGTGAGCCTGGGCATAGAAGTGATCTAGCCCGAACATTGTAATCCACAGCTAGTGAAGTTTAGTGGACTTGGTACGACCGGCAACCTGTCGGCGTATGCTCCTTGGACGTAGCCCTTAGCGGTGAACCAAGTAAAATTGTTGTGTCCTGTGCTTGCTTTACTTTCTGTTTATATTGTGCAGCAGGAAAGAGAGAGAAGAGTGTTTTGCTTAACAGCGAAACAAGATCAGAACGGGCTTTAATTTTTAATTAGTCATACCCTGATTCACCCCCCCTCTCAGGGTATTCAGCCTAGTGGACCTAACACCATCCAAATAATAATGTATTGAATAACAATTACACCACGACGTGGAGACGGTAAGCCGTACGTACGCACGTATGGTGACATGTCATTCAAAGGATGGATAGAATAATGAATATGGTTGTACCATATTTATAATAACATAATAATATATAGAAGATACTAGATTTATTATTTTATAATGGAAATAACAATGAAAGAAGAAGTGGAAGAAGAAAGGAACTTGAAAGAGGTGATGAAATATTTACCTCTTCTTTGGGTTCTTCCTTTTGATTTGATAAAAAGGGATCCTTAAGTTGGCTTTCTGACTAAAGGAAGGCCTCCATGATTAAGGTAGTACAATTTAGAGGGTATTTGGTCAGGTTTTGGTTGAGACAAATGGATTTTGAGGTGTGAATGTGAGAGAAGGGGAAGCTCCCTTTTATAAGAGAGGTGATGGGCACCTTAGGAAAAGCTAGAAATATTATTTTATAATAAAATAATTTTCGGTTTCTAATTGCTATAAAATAAATTGTTTAAAGGATAAGGTAAGTATGGGTCTAAAACCACTAAACCAATGGGTTTTAGACTTGTTTGGGCCACTATATTAACTTTATCTTTTAGATTTAACTCTAAGTTAAATAGTTTGACATTTACCATGTCTCTTTGTATTTTTATATTATATGGTTAATAAACTTACTATAAACTTTTAATAGAACCCCAAGTGGTTAATTAATGATAAAAATACCATTATATAAGTCTTTTTACAGAACCTTATATTTTTAGAAATATAATATCAATTAATAATATAATATTTGTTTTAGAAACTCTTTTATGTCAATTTTGACACTATTTGGTATTTTATTTTTTCTAAATTCATAAAAATATTATTACTTAAAATTCAATTCTTATAACCAACCCCAACGTGTCATATTAACCTATAAAATTATTTTAATTTATAAAAAGTCTCAAATTACATTTATTTGTATATTTATAATATCAATTATTTTAATATTTCATTAGTTAGGTAATTACTACATCATCATTGTGTTATAAATAAATTAAATTATTTAATGCCTAAAAAATATAAATAAAATAACTTTATGTAGTAAATATTTTTATCTTTCTAATGAATATTTATAATTGAATTTATCTTATGCGTAACCATATATTAAAAATGGTTTATTTATTAAATTTTGAATTTAACACTTTTAACTCTTCTTTGAATTAAATAATAATAAATGTAAAAATCTAATCCAAGTGGACCTAAAGGATCCTATTTTATTCATAAGGTTTCTTTTGGTCGAATTACACTTATAAAATAGAATTATAACATGTGTTAGGGTAATTATAATATCATTTTCCCCTTAATTACCCTATTTACTTTTAACCATGGTAAATGAAAGTCAAAAGTTACTATTCACCAAAAATTATTTTAATCTTATTGAACCACATTTTACTTACTGAGATTAACCGTGTCTCTCATATGATTGAAATTCTGCTCAAAGAAGCAGTAAAATTAAGTTTTATGGAAATTTTCAAATTCTCCTAGAAGGTTGGTAAAAGACGGTAAAAAGTTCAATAAAATTTTTATATATCTAAACTTATTATAAAATGAATCAAATGAATTAAATTGAACTTATATATGTATTATGTATCTATTTTTACCTAAAATAAATTTAAATAAAATAAATAATTATTTATATAAAAAGTCAGGTTTAACCAATAACGTAGTGTTTTCACTATTCGTCAAAAATTGAATGTTTTCAGAAAAATACCAAAATTTCACCCTAAGATAATTTTGATATTATGAATTCAAAAATGAAGTCAATTTTACAAAATTCAAAACATATAAGTTGAATTTATTAATTTAAAATTAATTCCCATTGTCAAAACCAAAAAAAGCGTGTTTTTATGAAATAATAACTATCAAAACATCGACACTTTTTTATGTTCAATTTTAAAGTGAAATTACTTTCAATGACTAGAATTGGATTAAATGGTAAAAATATAATATATTTATACTTATAAACCATTAAAATGTATAATTTAACACTATAAATTATTTTTATTAAAAAAGTTGTTTTCAGTTAAAATATAGTATTTTTCACTATTCACCCAAATATGAAAGTTATCAGAAAAACACCAAAAATTTATTGAAACTAAATTATTATGTCTCGATTATAAATAAGAAGTTTATTTTGTCAAATTCAATATATAAAAGTTTCAAATATTTGATTTAAAAAGGGTTCACCATTAAAAGGATATAAAATTTCTTAAAAAATACTTCTTTTACTTGAAAAAATGAATTTTTTCTTACATTATGTCTAAGAAACTCATAATATGGATTATAAAATTATAAGGATTATATAAAGTTCAAAATTCAGTTAATACTACTCATAACTTCTTTTGAACAGATAGTTTGGTAAGTCATGGTTTTCTTGAACTCGGTGTTGTGTGTAGTGCAAGTTATTGAAATAATTTGAAGAAATAACATATTATTAAATATTAGGGTGTTAAAAATACCTCTTGGATAAAATAATATTTTAAAGTCCAACTTTAAAACCATTTCATAAAACCTCTTTTATAAATACTCATTTCAAAATAAAAAAATGGTATCTAATTTAAAAAGGGTTTTCTAAAACATCATTGAAAACCAAAATTTATATAAAACTAGGCATAAAAATCCTAAAACCATGTTTTCAAAAACCACAGACTCTCAAATTTTCAAATATAAGCCACATATTATTTTCCTTTAAAAACTCTTCCAAAACTATTTAAATAACAACATTTTATGCTATGTATAATATTCATTCAAACCCATTTCAATAATTGTTTGGAATCACTTTAAAATCCTAAATTCTAATTCATTTCTTTAAAAAATTTCATAATACCTTATACATTTGAAAAGTAAACCACATAGAAAGGAGCAAGGTAACATAAAATTAAAAACCAGTATGTCACGTTATACAATAAGAATAAGAAAACAAAAATATTTTTGGTTACAAACAATATAATAAATGGGGATGACATAATTGAGCACTAGATCACGACCCATAATGGAAACTTTCAATCAAGAAATAAAATGTTTCAAGGGCTCTACCAAATATCCCTAATGTGAGACACATCTACCTTAATTAACCTATCTTAGAAAAAAATACCAAAAAATGGTGTTTTGGAATCAAAATCTATCAAACTATCCCACACCAGTATTATTGAGAATGGAACACCCTTAATATCCATAGTGACTAGCATGATTACAAGGACACTAGAAATATATGTACTAACTAGTTTAATATAGACTAAGCCTCCCACTCTATAATCAGGTTCCCATGATCAATAAGAAAGTGAGGAATGTGTACATGTAATCCAATATTAATATACAAGGCATAAGAAATAGCTATCTCTCACCCCCCAACACCCATGAAATGAATAGACCTATATATCTCATTCATAAACTACATAAACAATCCCAGTGCCACTCAAATCAGAAAAAAAGCATTATATAGTGATATGTAACCCACACAATAAATAAACATTTTAAGGGGAAATCAAGAGGGTACTTTTACCTTTTCTGAACACTCATTCTTTATTAAATTTCAAACATGATTTATCTTTTAAAAAATGTTTGGAATTAAAATCCATTTCATCATTTACAAAATCCATCCCAATCTTCTCTCGAGAACAATTTTTATTAATCCACATTTGAAACTCAAAATAGAACACACTCTTTTATTTAAAATCACCTTTTAAAACTTTCAACACTATGGCGAGTTTCAAAATATAATTTAAATTGGATAACATAATATTAAAACAAAAAAACCAATTTATTTATTGAAAAATAATTAAACAGTTATAAATATTGATTTTAGAATCAACCATTATTATAAAAATATTTTAAATAAAGTTCACAAGGGTTAACACACCCCCTTTCAAATTAAAAAAATCATGTCAATATTTTTGAACATTTTCAAAACACCCAAAAAACTATTCTAAAATCCATTTTAATATATGAACAATTTTTAAAAACCTTTAGTGTGTGATTTACACTAATTTAAATACCAAAATAATTCTATAAATTCCATTTATGAATTTTCACATACACATGGAATTGATTCTCATCCCATGCCAAGGTTTAAAAATAGATTAAATTTTCTTGGCCCATAATGGGTCATATATATAATAATAATTTATATGGAAAAATTTATTTAAACCATAAAGAAACTAAAAGCTTGTAATATGAATTTATGATAAAAAGGCACCTACCTTGTTTCAATGGTGATCAAGCCAGAAGTTATTATTAAGGATGGATAACACTCCCACAATACAAAAAAAACCCTCTATAACCCATACATGATTAAATACACATGATTTACAGTAAAATCAAACTTAAAATCTTCTAAAATAGATCTTAGGAATCAATTATAAATTCAAATAAAGTGTTAAGTAATAAACAAAGGAAGTAAATGAGGTTTAGAGGGGCTTAACGTGAATAAATCCACTTAAATAAAAGTTGGAAACTCAAAAAAATTGAAGGAGTGATGATGAGACCCCCAAGGGGAATGATTGTATTATATTTGAGAAAAAGGGTGAGAGAAATTATGGTTGGAGTCTTAAAATTAAGTGAGGGAAAAGGGTAATTTTTATTTTTAATGAATATGGTTAGGCCACATGGTTTTCCATACCTTGTACCCACCACAGGCATGCCACTTCCCAGCCAACAACCACTCACACAGTTTACCTCAGGACATTGAAAGATTTGAAAAACCATGATCCAACAATTATAAATGGAACTAACAAATTATAGAGCTGATTTTAATTCTTATATCATGGTTTACCAAACTGTGCACAAGCCATGATCTATAGGGAAGACCCACAAGAAGTCTTACACATTTTCTCCCAGGATCTGCACACTTTAAACTAAATCATGTGAAACCCATGCTAACAAGACATCCATAGAATAAAGTGAATTAGAAAACTAGATAAGAATGGGTAGAGAAATGGTTTCCTCTAAATCATGTGTGACTACCATGCAAAAAAAAACATAAAAATTTCCCAGTTTCAGGCTAAAATTTAATAGAAACTTAATGTGAATCAAAATAATAAATCTACATGAAATAAACTCTACAGTTACAAAGATGGTGTCAAAGATCTTTCTATCTTGACACTTTCTCCCCTATAATGTATCAGGTCTAAATAGAGTTCAAAATGGAATGAATTCTAAAACAACTCTTATGGAGAATGATAAATCCTTAAACAACCAAGTGAATCCTAAAACAATAGAGAAACAATCGACCCTGGAAAGTATATAAAGATAAGGAGACCAAGAATCTGTCTCCCTATCATTTATAATTAATCTAAAATGGTGAAAAAACCATAAAAATCTTCCCACAAGATAAAAGGTCATCACTAAACATTGAAATTTCCAAAATACCCAAAGGGAATTCACAAAACTCTACCAGAAAAATCCAACCACAAAGAATGGGATTAAAAACACCAAAATAAGGTACTAAAAATCAAGATATATTGAAGGAAGACAAATTTAATCACTAAACCAAAGGTTTCCCAAAACATATGGAGTACAAAAATCAAGAACATGCCTCATCGAGAAAAGACATGACTCTATCCCAAAGGCCACATCTTTTATATGATGGTGTCTAGATCTGAATCCTCAGAACACCAAAACACAAAGATATTAATATAAAACACAACCTAATTGAATCCAAGATATAATAAAAAACAACCCCTCAAGTAACCCTATATGAACCCTAGGTTCTCCCAACGTCCAAACTAGCAAACAAAAAATGGCCCAACTTCAACACTATACATATCCAACAAAAACAACAAGGCATAGAAATTCCCCAAAATAAATTCTTCCTATAATAAGAAACCAAAACAAACACTAGGTAAGGATTACTCAAGCCAAAAATACTCCAAGATCAATAAGGTCAAGCCCCAAAGTAGGTTTTCATACAAAGGGGACACAACCAAACACTTTACGGTTACACTAAATGATTGTCACTCACCTATAAAACCAAAAATGTATCTAAGAAGAACCAATCCTCACTGATCCAACCATCAAACCAGAGATACTGGGTCTAAACCACTTGACCAATATGATTCCAAAAAGATCCAATATAAAAACACCACTCAATATAAATTCAAGGGCCCCCATTCTAAGGAGGAAACAACACATGACACTCATTTAGACCCTAGGTAGTGTTAACATCGAGAAGATAAAAAACCTCTAGGAAAAACATTGTACTTTTACACTAGACCTTTAATTAAGGACTTAATTAATAAAAAAAGACATATAACCTTACATAGTATGTTCGAAAGATCATATAAAACTATACCATAAACACACAAGTGGAAAACCAAGCCATATAATTTTTTTAAAACAATAAGGGTTTTCCAAAACAATCCTTTTGAAAAACCACATATTTAAAAACCAAATCACTATTAAAATTGGGATTTATTTCATTTAAAACAAAATGGAAACCATTTTACAATTTCAACCCCAAGCAGTCACTTGACTTGGCCAATTTTAAATATGTTCAAAACTAATTTCCAAAAACAAGCAACAACTTATTTTAAAACCAAAATTCCATTTTGGGTCTCATTTGAAAATAAATACGCATGTTTTGAAATCAATTCAAGTCACTTAAGCATTCTAAAACACAGCAAGGGTAAAAATACAATTTTGAGATCATTGGTTTCCCTTAGAATAGGAAATACATCTTATAATAAACCATGTTTACTTTATTAAATAATCAATCCCATTTAAAAAAATTCTAAAATTTTCAATGAAACCAACTATTTCAAAATATTTCATGAAAAAAAATCCATTTTACAAACAATACACAATTCGTTGTTTTAAAGTTGAAAAAAATGTTCTTATGAAATCCATTATCACTCACAAAAAATGAATTTCACATCACATATACAATATCATAAAAAAAGGAATAAAAAAATAATGAACCAAAAAATCTATTCAATGATACCAATATATCACATGAACAAACTTGACTCTTTTCATAATGACCAAACACACATGACAATCCCAAGTTCAAGGGGTCTAAATAACAAAAACAACCAAGATTCATAGTCATGATTGACTTTATATGTGGTTTATAGCCACATAACATTCATGTGTTGGACCTTATGATGTATTTGGCATCAAGTGTTTGGTTTTTCTATGGTTTTCAGGTCCTACATGCCAACCTCATGATTCAAATACCTTTTCCATCTCCACCCCAAACATGAAACAATATATTCCAAGAAAACTCAAACCATTCCTTTGAGATAAAAAACTAAATTTATCAGTATCAAACCATAATCCAACAACTCCATAAAAAACCAGAATCAAGGAAAAAATACCAACTTTATATGGAAACCCCATGCATTTGGAAATAAAGAGCTCATGATACTCTTCCAACACCTAAAACCTGATCCCTGACAGCATTATCTCCAAACCACCAACACCCAAAAAAAAAGAGTTCATTCCACAACCTAGGTCCCACTGAGAACCTATACTTTGATACCACTTTTTAATGAACCAATCTAGGGTTCTATCTAATCTGGAACCCAAACCATTCTTCCACATATCCTGATTAGGAATCTTGATCCCCTTGAGTTGGAAACTAGTTATTGGGTATCACATAATGAACCTTTGGAAAGATATCACCCTAATACCATAATAATAAATCAAAAGTGGAAATAAAATCAATTAAAATACAATTGGAGATAAAAAAATTGAAAGTCCAAAATAGATACAACAGATACAAAAATAAAGAAACAACAAAAATATATATACATAAACCAGATCATAACATACAATGGTACAATATGTCGATACAAAACTAAAAAATAATGCAAAAAAACCCAAACCAACCCCAAAAGCCTCCACATGACCCACATTCTCTATCCAACAGTACATCACTCTTGTGAGATCCATAAGAAGTGAATAAACTAAGACCTATAAAATATATATGTGAGATAAAAGCCCAGTATGCCTCCACTACCCACCCAATCAATGTAGTCACATTCATATTATATCCTAAAAGGATAGTTTGAAATAAAGTATAAAAATAAGCCTTTTTATAATTATTTACAAAAATAAAAAACAACACTTCAAAAGTGTGTTAAAACTATTTTTATAGGATTTCATTAAATAAAAAAAATCCCTTAGAAAACACTTTTCCCTGTCTAGTACCTAATCACCAAAACACCTTTTTAATGTTCCACTTTTAAACCATTTCAAAAACCTCTATTTTAGAAATACTCACATAAAAATTCAAAATAGGTTTATAATTTACATATTGTTTTATAATGTATCCTTGAAAACCAAAATTTCCATAGAACTAGGCAGAACAACCAAAAATCATGCTTTCAAAACTAAATAACACTCAGAGTTTCAAATACAAGACACATTTTTTTACATAAAAAACAATTCCAAAACACTTTGGAAGATAGAATTTTATGTTTAAAATAATTCATCATTCAAACCTATTTCAAAAATAATTTAGAATCACATTAAAATCATATATTCAATTTCCATACTTAAAATTATTTTGAAATACCTATTCAAACATTTGAAAAGTAAACTTATACAAAGGATGAAGGAAGAATACAACATGGCACCACAATGTTAAGTTACACAATAAGAATAGGAAAAAAATAACAAATGTGACAAACATTACAAGCAAGAAATATGAAACAATCAATAACTAGATAAAAAACCATAATGTCATATTTCAATCAAGAAATCAAATGTGTCATGGGATATACCCTCAATCCCTAATGTAATATGGCACCAACTTAATTAATTTCTCTCAAGAACCAAGTATTGAAAAATGGTGTGTCCAAATCACATTCCATCCAACTAGCCCACATCAACATCATTTCAAATGACACACCCCTAATAGACCTAGTTCCTAGCACAACTAGAGTGACAATATTATCATGTGTAAAAAATAGTGTAATATAAAATAGACCTTGCAGTTAGTACTTGGGTTCCCATAACCAATAAGGAAGTGAGGTAAGTGAACATGAAATCTAAGAATAACACATGAGGTATAGGAAATAACTCTCCATCACCCCCAACACCCTCACAATGATTAAAACCATATATCTCATACATGTACTGCTTAAATAATTATATTCCCACAATGGTAGAAAAAATAATCACATGGTGATAAGTAACCAACACAAGGGATAAATAGATTAAAGGAAATTGATATGGGTATTTTAACATTTTGAAGACTCATTATTCATAGAATTCCAAACAATATTTCTATTTAAAAAAACATGATTGTAATTCCAATCAATTTTATCATTTAGAAATGTCATCCCTATATTTTATTATGATCAATTTTTATCAAACCACCACTAATAATCAAACAGGAACTCATTATTCCCTTTAAAATCACCATTTAAAACATTAAAATCCATATTTGGTTTCAAAAAATAATTTACATAGGATAATATCCATTTGAAACCAAATAACCCATTTGATTATTTAAAAATCATTAAAAACCTAAAACATTTGATTTAAAAATCAACCAAAGTTTTAAAAAGTCTTAAGATAATCTTCACCAGGGTTAAAACACCCCTATGAAATCAAATAACCCATGTTAATATTTCTAAACACTTTCTAAACACTAAAAAAATTGTTTTGAGAGACATTTTAATAAAATAACACTTTTAAAAACCATTAGTCCGTGATCTCCACCAATTTAAAAACCAAAAAAATAATTTAAAATTAATTCATGAATTTTTTATAATTTCCTAGGTTTTTTTTCAAAATATTTCTCTTTAAATAATTTTATTTCTTTGATAGCTTTCATTACACACAAGAGTGATTTTAGACGAATTGATTTAAAAAAATATTATATGGCCATTATCGCCTAGCTATTGAATTAGTGGGTATTAAATATAATAACTATATTAGAAAAAATATATGGACTATATATTTATGAAATTAATTTATTTTTTATCAAATTATTATAATTAAAAACAAAATTATTCTAAAATAAAATTGATGTTTTTTTTGAAAAAAAATGTTTTATGAATATAATTAATTATATATAAATATATTAAATTAATCCTTATTGGTGAATTATTTTAATGAAATGCATATATTATTTACTTGATTAAATTATTTAAAAATTTAACAAATATTTTTTTAAGCATATGATAGGAAGAAATCTTTTTCTTTGCTTAAAAATGTATTTTTTATTTCTAAAAAGCAGTTTCTTTCACATTTTTCACACATAATTTAAAATTATTTTCTTAAATTTATAGGCATTTATTAGATAAAATAAAATTCATATCTAGAATTATAAGGGTCAAATTTTTTAATTACACCCCTTTTATTTTTTTTCAATATGAATAGTACTCGCAGTAAAATTTATCACCTTGGTAAAAGGAATATTAGGTTAACTTGGATTTAAAATATGTGGTATGTAACAAACCAAAATTTTATAAATTAAATTTATCACTTTTATATAGTAATTTAATATAGTATAAATTACATAAAATCACTTAGAGACCATAATAAAAGATTTATAAATTAATAATTAATTAATTAAGAAGTATTTATAGAATTTAAGAAACCTATACTGATGAAATTGTAACTTAACCTTAGGAATAGTAATATGAACCTTATGAATAGTAAACTGGCCAAATGAATAGTAACCTCACCCATTAAAGTATAAATAAAATTTATGCATTTTTTAAGTGAAAAAATATTACAATCATAGTATAAGTAAATATTTTAAAAAATATTAATTAAGTGTTGGAATTTGTGTAAGTCAGAAATATTTAATTACAATTTTATGATTAATTTAATACTTTATAAGAAAATTAAATTTCAAAAAATTTATTCATAAATTAATATTTTTATGTCTTATGATTTTAATATAATTTTATGAGACCTTAATTAATTTTTCAAAGTGTTATAAAAGCAGTTATAATTTTAAAATATGTATTTTACAAGTAAATGATGATTTTAATTAAAAATTAAATTACTCATTTTTTAAAAATTATTTTCCTAAAATTGAGTTCAGTTTTTAATTCTAAAAATTTAAAAAAGGTTATGGTGATTTTTTTTCATTTTTCTAAAATACTTGAATTTTTGATGAATCGTAAAATATAATAATTTATGATAAAAACTAAATACCTGAATTATGGAGTCAAAGATGAAGCATGGATTATGTAAGCCCAAAATATAGAACTATCATTAATTATAATAATATATTTAGTGATAATTCCTAAACAATTCATAGTAATGATCTGAAATATTAAACTAATAAATATAATAATGAGAAAACCCCCCTCTCCTCTACTATAAATACACCCTCACCACCTATTTTCCTCAAACCTCTAAAGATTTGAGACTTGTAAAAATTATTCAAAATAATATTCCCTATCACCTCCCCCACTTTATATATATCTTGGTCTCATTAAAAAACTAAAACATTTTCCCTAAGGAGGTTCTCAAGGAGAAGAGATTTAAGAGGTAAAATCTTCCTCTATTTTCTTTTATTTTTTTAATTTCTTTTTCTTTTATTATTATATTCTCACCTACCCACATTAAAATGGTGTGATAAATCCATTATCTAACATATAATGGAATTATATCATGTTAATAAAAAATACATCATTAAACTTTTCCCTCTCTCTCTCTTTTATTCTAAAAACTAAATCATCACACGTGGTGTGTCAATTTGCCAACATTATGGGTGATGCACTTCCATTTTCCTTTAAAGGCTTAAATAATGTTGATAAAACCATTATAATGGTTCAAAAATATTTTAAAATATATTTTAAAACCCTATTTATGTTATGTATCTGACATACATACATAATACTAAATGATAAAAAAAGTTCATTATGATAGAAAAACCGCCAAAATTAACAAAAAATGATTAACATTAACTTTTATCTATTGATATATCCTTATACCATATAAATAAATTAATTATAAGATAATTTAAAATTCATTAAGATCATTAATAAAATATAATAACAATTCTAGATATTTATCCACATTTTACATGAAATTCCATTCATGTATACAAGTGAACCGATCATGAAAACCATGAAAATAGACTCTCCAGAACGATGAAATTAATGTCCATAACTCATATAAAATAACATAAATGAACTTAATAAAACCACAATAAATCAAATTAAAGTATAAAATGTTCTATATTTTTTAATTAATGAATCTAATTTCATTATACAGGATATTAAAGTGGGGAAATCATTCAGACATAAGGTAAGTGGAATTCGCAAACCCAACTCTCTTTCTTTGGGTTTTCCCTCTTTCACCCCATTTTTCATATGTATATTGATTTAATGTTCCTTATGTATCATTTATTCATAATTATCTTATCTTATATGGGATATACATGTTTTCTAATTTATTTTATGACAAACATAATGTTTTCCAAAATAATTCTTATTTTAAAAAGACACACCTTTTACATCTCGAGATTATTTCTTCTTCACTCAAGATTGATGATTCTTATATCAAGTATGTTATTCACTATTTCATTTGGGAACCCAAATTTTATGAATTTTTTATTTATTAAATTAAACCCATTCCTTTTCATGGGTTATTTTACGTCCAAGATTGATATACGTTCTATATGGAATGCATGATGATGTAAATGGAATGATGCGATGGGTGTTCCCGGAATTAAGAGCGTAATGTAAATGTTATTATGGGAAGGGTGTTCCAAAAATTATATAGCACTAAAAGAATTTTTTAATCTGATTTATATCAAGATAAAAAATTAAATATGTATGAACATGATGCCATATTTTTTCAAAACTATGCGTGGTAGTTATCCACTAAGACATGATGTTTCATTTTTATGCATTGCCGCATTCTAAGACTGTTATTAATGCTTCCTATCATGATTATGATCCTATTACTATGTTATTATTATAGTTATTATGAATACCCCATGTTATATGGATTCATTTTCTTATCTATCCTCTTACTAAGCTTTTATCTCACCCCTTTCTCTACTATATATCCTCAAGTGATTACTTGTACTAAAGAGAACACGAGGGACAATAAGAAGTTAGAGAAGAAGGAATTAAATAAAAGGTTATGTTTTATTTTGTAAATGTTATTTATGGTCCTAGTTTTCCCAAGACACTAAAACTTTGGATCCTGGTTTTGTAATTTTTTTATGTTGTTTGTCTATAAATTATGTAATAAGTTATGTAAGAAAAATCAGGGTCGCTATAGTTGGTATCAGAGCATAGTTGAGTTAATTTGGGAATTAGGATTAGGGAACCTTAGATAAAACCCATAGCATGAGACTAAGTATAAGTAATCACCTAAGAAGATTTGTTTTTATAAAATTATAAACATAAGGATCCCACAAGATATGCCTTTATATTTAATTTCACAAAGGAATAAATTATTTATTCATGACATGTTGAATCATGTTTTGTTCTAACCTTTTCTATTTTAGAAAATGGTGGGAACTAGGGGAAACCATGTCAAAAACCTATGTGAGGGACAATGTAGTGATTAATCGAACTACATCCCCAAGGCATTGGGGGGTAGAGTTCAAAATTTCATGGCAATTCCCACCAAGATATCTTAGGTTATGAATAATAACCTGAATAATATGGAATGTCTGCCTTCACCTAAGAGGAATAAACTGACCATCGAGTCTTTCATGCGGAAACAAAAACCAACTTTTAGTGGATCTTCTGATCCACTAGTCATAGAATAGTGGTTCAACTCAATGAATAATATCTTTTCTATAATTCACTATTTTGAGGTAGAGATGGTGGATCTTTCTATTTATCATATAAATGGAGAGGCTGACCAGTGGTGGGTGTTGATTAAGAACACCAAGCCGAAGGGTGAAATTGAAGAGATGGAGTGGGAAGACTTTAAGATAATGTTTCTTAACAATTATTTCCTTCAAAATATTCATATAAATATCAAGAGAGAATTCATAGATTTTAATCAAAAGGAAGGAGAATCTATCATGACTTACAAATAAAATTTCACAAGGCTTGCAAGGTAGGATTTGGGTTTTGTTATAAAAATGATAACAAAATTGATAGATTATTTAGTGGTTTAAAACCAAACCTTCAAAAGGATCTATCAATTCCATAATTTTGGAGTTATAAAGAAGTTTTATGATGTTTTATCAAAGTGTATATGGAGTTTAGGGAATGGTCACATGGATATAGTGATAAGAAACAAAATATAGAGCTTCAAGCTGGATGATCTAATGAAAAAGGTGGAAATAAAACTCAACCACCCACATGTAAAAAATGTAAGAATAAGCATCATGGGAACTTCCTGAAAGGGATGGGGAAATGATTCATGTGTGGGGGAGAAGACCACTAAGATCATGAATATCAAAAATACCTGAGGAAGTAAGACAATGTAGTGGAGGAAAGGATAAAACCAACCACGATCCAATGATACAACTATAGGGAGCAAGGGAACTATACAAGCCAATGCACTAAATATTGAGTCTTCAAGGGTAATCAGTGTCAATAGCCACCAAAGATAAAATAGAAAGGCAATGATTATACAATCACTACCACTGAAGTGGAGAAAGAAAATGATGTCGTATATGGTATACTTTATATTTACTCAATAATGGAAAAAGTCTTATTTGATTCTAGTTCTATGCATTCCATTATATATTTCATGTTTTCTGGAACTATTTAATCGAATCCCCGAAACCTTGAAGTAGATATATCTGTAAAAATACCTATTGGTGAAATCATTATAACCCAAGTGTTGGAGTCTTGTCCTATTGGCGTATACAGAAATATTTTTCTAGAAAATATCATGATACTTACCTTGGTGGAATTCAATGCTATAATAGGAATGGAATAGCTCTCGTTATATATAGCACATATCAACTATTTGGAAAAGGAAATATCTTCTCATATTATGAACTATCCCATGCTCCTTTAAATATTTAAGGAAGATCATGAATCTCCTTTAGAAAATTCTTCAACAGTGTGGGTATTGATTCCATGTGAAGAATCATACCTCGCTCAAATATTTGAGTTAAAGGATGGTATTAACATATGGGAAATGACCATTATGATGGAATATAATGATTTATTTTCTGAAGAGTTAGCCAAACTCCTCCTAGATCATGAGTTAGAGTTCTTAATATAACTCATACACATAGCTACTACAATCTCAAAGTGTCCCTATAGGATGGATCCTATAAAAATAGAGGAGTAAAAGAAGCATTTGTAAGAGAATTTGGAAAAAGTGTTCATAATCCCTAGTGAATCACCTTGGGGTGAGCTAGTGCTCTTTGAAAGGAAGAAGGATAGATCAATGCAGTTATGTATTGATTATCAGGAACTCAACAAGATCACGATAAATAATAAGTATCCTTTTTCAAGGATTGATCAATAGTTCGATTAGCTATGAGGATATCAATACATCAAAAATATGGATCTCCATTCTGAATATCATTAGCTAAATGAGAAGAAGGGAGATCAGAAGACTAACTTTTGTAAAATGTATGGTCACTATGAGTTTCTAGTGATTCCATTTGGAATTACTAATGCCCCTACAATCTTCATGGATTTGATGAATAAAGTATTTATAAATTACCATGAAAATTTTGTGGTAGTGTTTATCGATAATATTCTCATCTACTCTAAGTGAAATGAGTAACATATAGAATATCTAAGTCTTGTGCTGGAAATATTCAGAAAATAGAAGTTGTAATCCAATTTCAGAAAGTGTAAATTTTGGATGCAGAATGTCACATTCTTGGGACATATGATCACAAGTGAGAGAATTTATATGGACCCTTAAAAAAAGGCAATTTAGAAATGGACTAGACCCTCTAGTATCACATAAATCCACACTATTCTTATATTAGCTGGGTACTACCAATGATTTGTGAGAAATTTCTCATAGCTTACTAACTAAGTTAACAAGAAAGGGGATAAAGTATGTTTGGATGGATGAATGTGAGGAAAGCTTCATGGAACTAAAGAAGAGGATGATCACTGGACCTATAACCGCATTAACGAAAAGTAGAGAAAGTTTTGTGATATAAATTGATGATTTAATGAAATTCTTAGGTTGTGTACTCATACAAAATGCTAATGTTATTTACTATTCCTCATGGAAGTTGAATATCCATGAGAAGAACTACCCGACACATGATCTGGAGTTAACAACAGTGATTTTTTTCCTTGAAAATCTGGAAGTTTTACCTCTATGGTGAAAAGTGTGACATATATACTGATCACAAGATCCTAAGTATATATTCACACAGAAGGATCTCAACATGGGCAAAAGGATATGGTTTGAGATAATCAAGGACTATGATTTCTCTATTCACTGTCATCCTATCAAGGCAAACAAGGTAGTTAATGCTATTAATAGAAATAAACCTACTACTCTATCTATGTTGAGAATTAACAAAGAACCTATATTTATGGATATGAAAATGAAGTATTTGGGAATCATAATGGAAGAGAATACATCATACATTTCCTAAATGATTTCCCAACCATCTATCTAAGAGAAGATTAAAGAGGCACAAAGGGATGATCCAGAGTTACAAAAAAAGATAAATTTAGTAAATAAAGGGAAGATTCAAGAGTTCCATATCGATGATGATGGTGTGATTTTGTTTGGAATGAGACTTTGTGTGCCTTCCTTACCCGGGATAAAGAAGTATCCATTGGATAATTCACATATCTCAACTTTCTCTATCCATCTTAGGAGTACAAAGATGTAGCGTGATATTTTAGAACACTTTTAGTGGGATAACATGAAGAAGGAGATTGTGGAGTATATCTCAAGGTGCTTGATATGTTAGAAAGTTAACGTAAAGAAATAGAAGTCCAAAGGGATGATGAAACCATTACCTATACCCATGTGGAAATGGTATAATGTCACTATGGACTTTGTAACGGGTCTCCTGAAGACATCCAAATTAAATAATGTGATATGGGTTATAGTGGAATGACTCACCAATACTGCCCAATTTATCACTATTAGGGAATATATATTTCTTGAAAAATTGGTAAAGATATATGTGAAGGATGTGGAGAGGCTGCATGGGGTTCTAATCTTAATTGCCTCTAATCGTGATCCTAGGTTCACATCTAAATTCTGGATGAGTCTTCAACATGCTTTGAGTACTGAATTAAATTTTAGCATGGCCTATCACCCCCAAACCAATGAACAACCAGAAAGGACTATTTAGATTCTCTAAGATATACTCATAGACTACTAACTGAAATTCAATAGTGGATGGAATCTATATCTCCCATTTGATAAGTTCTCATACAAAAATAGCTTCCACTCTAGTATTCAGATGGATCCATATAAACCTATGTATTGAAAGCGATGTAGAAATCCAGCCTATTGGGATAAAGTTGGAAAAAGAAAGTTACTTGGACATGATCTTGTGAAAGAGATGACAGATAAGGTCCAAGCCATCCAACAACATATGAAAGATGCTTAGAGTTAGAAAAATAGTTATGTTAATAATCTTCGAAGGGATATGGACTTAGATGTTGGAGATAAATTCTTCCTTCAAATATCACCATGGAAGATAGTAATGCGGTTTGGAAAGAAAGGGAAGCTAAGCCCAAGGTACATTGTCCCCTTTGAGGTCCTTAATAGCATAGGATCTAAGACCTATCTTCTTTCACTTCCACCGAATATGGCTCAAGTTCATGATGTGTTCCACGTATCAATCTCGAGAAATTACATACCAAATCCCTCATATGTACTAAACTCAAAGGTGGTACAATTTGAAGATGATATCCCTTATGAGGAGGAGCTAGTAAATATTCTGGATTGGGGAGATAAGGTTCAATGCAAAAAGTCATCCCACCTTGTCAAGGTGTTTTGGATGACCCATAAGTACGAAGAAGCAAATTGGGAACTAGAGGAGGTGATGAAGCATAAGTACCCTCACCTATTTATGAAAAACAAAATTTCGAGGGTGAAATTTCAAAAAGAAAGGAAGAATGTAATGAACCAAAGTTTTATCAATGGAATTTATCCATTCTTATAGAAATGTCATATAGTATAAATCACATTAAATCACATAAATACCACAAAAAAATCTTTATAAATGAATAATTAATGAAATAATAATTATTTCTATAAGTTAAGGAACCTATACCGTTGAAATAGTAACTTGAACTTAAGAATAGTAATATAACCCTTATGAATAGTAAACCAACAAAATGAATAGTAACCTCACCCATTAATGTATAAATAAAATTTAGGAATCTTATAAGTGAAAATATGATATAATCATAATACAAGTAAGTAAATATTTTAAAAATTATTAATTAAGTGTTGACATTTTTATAATTCATAAATATTTAATTATAATTTTATGATTATTTTAATAATTTAAAAGAAAATTTATTTTCAAAAAATTTATTCATAAATAAATATTTTTACGTCTTATTATTTTAAGATAATTTTATGAGACCTTAAGTAATTTTTCAATGTGTTATAAAGTCTGTTATAATTTTCAAATATGTATTTTCCATGTAAATGATGATTTTATTTTAAAATTAAATTACTCATATTTAGAAAATTATTTTCATAAAATGGATTTCATTTTTGAATTATAAAAATTGAAAAATGTTTAGGGTTAATTTTTGGTACTTTTTTAAAATATTTGAATTTTTGATGAATAATAAAATACCCTAATTTACGATAAAAGCTAAATACATGAATTATGGATTCATAAATGATGCATGGATGATGTAAGAACAAAATCTAAAACTATCCTTCATTATGTTAATATATTTAGGGATAATTATCAAACTATTCATAGTATTGAGACAAAATAATAAACTCATGAATACAATAATGAGAAAATACCCCTCTCATCCACTATAAATACCACCCCTCACCACCTCTTTTTCTTACACCTCTAAATATTTGATCCTTGTAAAAATTATATCCAATACTCATCCATATCACCACCCAAACATCCAGGAGATATTTGTCTCATAAAAATACTAAAACCTTTTCTTTAAGGAGGTTCTCAAGGAGGAGAGATTTAAGAGGTAAAACCTTCTTCCTTTTTCTTTTAATTTCTTTTATTTTTTATTCTTTTCTTATTCTCTCCTAACATACCCTCATCCAAATTGAATGATAGATTCAGTACCTAACATATAATATAATTATATTATGTTAATTGGATACCCATCATTAAAATCCTCCCACTCTCTCTTTTATTATAAAAAACAAATCATCGCCTGTGATATGTCAATTTTGTAACAACATGGGTGATGTACTTTCATTTTCCTTTAAGAACTTAAAGGATATTAATAAAAAAATTATAATGGTTGAAAAATATTGTAAAATTTGTGTTACAAACCTTTTTATTTTCTGTAACTAACATATATACACAATACTAAATGATAAAACAAAACAATTTTGTTGTGATAAAAAAACCGCAAGAATTAACCTAAAATGAAAATCATTAACTTTTATTTAATGATTCATCATCATAACATATAACCAAATTAATTTTAATATAATTTAAACTTATTTAATATCATTAATATCATATAATATAAATTCTGTATATTTATTCACATTTTACATGAACTTCCATTAACGTATACAAGTGAACTGATCATGAAAACCATGGAAATGAATGCCCCTGAATGATGAAATTAAACTCTATAACTCATAAAAATCCCATAAATGAAATTAATAAAACCATAATGAATAAAATTAATTTATAAATGTTTTTCATTTGTTAATTAATGAATCTAATGTGATTATAAAGGGTATTAAAGTGAAGAAAGCATTAAGATATAAGGTAAGGTAAATTCTCGAACCCAACTCTCTTTCTTTGGGTTTCCCTCCTTCACCCCATTTTCAGCATGGATATTAATTTAATGTTCCTTAAATATAATTTATTCATAATTATATTATATTTTCAGGGATACACATGTTTTCTACTTGAGTTTACGACAAACACAATGTTCTCCAAAATAACTCTTCTTTAAAAAAGACACACCTTTTACTTCGTAAGATTGTTTATTCTTCACTCAAGATTTATGATTATTATATGAAGTATGTTATTACCACATTAATTTGGGAACCCAAAGTTTATTAATTATGATTTATGAAATTAAAGACACACCTTTTATGTCCAATATTGAAATACTTTCTTTGTGGCATCCATGATAATGTAAATGTTATGATGTGATGGGTGTACCTGAAATTATATCACACAATGTAAATATTACAATGTGGCAGATGTGCTCTAAATTGTATAGAAGTAGAATTCATTGGGTTATGTTATTTATCTCATTATAAAAAATGAAATATGTGTGACCATGATTCTAGCTTTGTTCACAACTATGTGTGGTAGTTGACCACTAAGACATGTAGTTTCATTTTTATTCATTTCCAAATTCTATAAATTTTATTAACACTTCATCTTATGATTATGATACTATTAATAAGCTATTATGATAATGATTATTCTCACACCATGTTATATTGATTAATGTTCGTATCTATCCTCTTACTGGTCTTTTAGCTCACCCCTTTATTTGATATATATCCTTAGGTGATTACTTGTACTAAGTAGAACATGAGGTATAATAAGAAGATAGAGAAGAAGGAATTTAAAAAAGTTTATGTATTACTTTTTAAATTTTATGTATGGTTCTATTTTTTATAAGACACTAAACTATTGGATCATTGTTGTGTAATTCATTTATGTTGTTTTTCTATAAATGATATAATAAGTTTTGTAAGAAAAAGAAGGGTTTCCATATGGTAAGACCAAAATTATTCATCCAAAATATTATTGGATGAATTTAATTATACCCTCATTAACTATGGTTATAAATTGTGTTATTTAATGGAAACTATTCCATATAAATTACTTTTATATTATTTAAATCACTAAATGTTACAAAATATCACTCTCTTTGTTTTTAAAATCTCTTATGTGTCCACATAGAGACAAAAGTATGATATGAAAAAATATAAGTTTATATTTTGATCTTAGTAAAATAATTTTTATTATATAATTTTTTTTTATTTTTATTAATTATATAATTGCCTTAATTTCTTATGAAACACCAATGCAGTATTTCTGCACATATTAAAAAAATATAATAAATGATTTAAAAAATATCAAAAGTGATATAATTTGAATGAATTAAAGTGAAATAAATATTTTATAGATCTATATTATATATTATGGAGGTTTTAAATAATTATATTTTAATTTTACCTTTTTATTGATGTATTCAATGTTAAATTAAATGAATAGTGTCAAAATAGACAATAATGATATTTTATCAAAATGACATTTTATTAAATTATTTAAAAATAATAAAAAAATTATGAAATAATAAAAATTGAAAATTATATCATCAAATATGTTATAAATATTCCATTTATGGTCTAATTTTAACCTTATAATTAAAAATTACTACCTTTTAATATTGAAAACATTGTTATCATAGTTAAAATAAAGATAGGTTCACTAAGGGTTAATCAAAATGACAAGGTTCAAAATTACAGAAAAATTTGTATAACATATATTGGTTGATGGGGTTACAATAATATCTGACTATATCTTCTAATACATTTCAATTTTTAGGTATTCTTCATGAAAACTATTTATTACAGTATATTCTTTTGAGAGATTCCAAAAGTGCCCATCTCCTCAATTATAAAAGAGAACTTCCTCCTTAACTTCATTACAATACATTAATAATTATAAATAGACCATACTATGAAATATTATGTTATAAAATTTCATATACACATTAAAAAGGTGTTTTTATTCCCAAAATACCAACCCTAGAGTTTTTAAGGGGATATTTAAAGGAGTTCATTCCAAGAAGAGGTACTCACCTTAAAACAATCACTTTATTTTATACTCTTCTTTACCACTTATAAATCTATTATTTTGATCATAAAACAAAAAAATAATTATGATAAATTTAAAGAAATTTCATTATGATTACTAAAACACAATTATCCACCCTATTTCCCATCAAACACAAAGTAGAAGTATCGTTCGTGCATACATATGACTTGTCGTCTCCACGTAGCAATATAATTCATTTTTGTCACCATATTTGATAAATGAGTATTATGATGGGTTTAATTTTTATATATTATTTTTATTACATAATTATACTTCTTTAATTATAATATATTTTCTACCATCTTACCATATAATCTTATAGGGAAACGATAACGTTAGTCCTGCACACATATGGACTACTATCTCCTTGATGCGATGTGATTCATTTTTCATTTATATTTTGCATAAATGGTTATAATGATGAATTATATGAATATATATGATATATATGATATAATAACAATTATTTGAGTTTTATTTTTTATTTACTGTTCTTTTATTCCATTATTCAAAAAATAGAAACAATGTTCATGCATATGTATGACCTACCATCTCCAAGAACAGTGTAATTTATTTTTCCTTCTATGATTTTTATGAATGATAATAAATATGTTTATAATTAATATATATTTTTTTATACCATTATTAAAAAAATTTATTTGAGGAGAACATGATCAAATTATAAGGACTAATACTATTGAACCGAAACATGCTTGGAAAATGGAAAAGTTATCACCCCAAATAGTGATTTTAATAACAAATTATTAATAAATGGGAGGTAAGATGTTATAAATAAATCATAAATTTTATGATATATATAAAAATATGTTTATGAAAAAATTTAATAAATAAATATCTAATATATTGTAGGATTGGATGTGAATGAAGAACGAAGAGACTTGAAGTAAGAAATTTTCATCTTAGTTTTCTTTCTGTGAGACACATGCCATATTCACCACCTACTTCCTTTGAGAGGTGTATGTACTGACCCTAAATTAATTTTATGAAACATATTATGAATGTTATATGGATTTATAAATCCATTTATTCTTATTTAATTCATGGGGTTATGATTCAAAAGCTACCAAATTAGTAAGGGTTTATTTCATAATCTCACCACTATTTAGGATTTTTTATATTTAAATATATACTGGGGTGTATTTCTCTTACATGTACATGTATTATAAAAATGTAATAAAAAATGTTTTTACTATTATCCTTCAATTTTTTAAATTAAATTTTACTCATGTTTTATTTCTTTAAGAAAAATATTTTAAAGGAATCTTTTTGTTGTTTTTCAAATGAATATCTTTTTGACTTTTCTAAAAACAATACAAAAGGAATGTTTTTTAAACATATATAGAATGATATTATATCCCTATTTTTATGAAAACATAAATCTTTAAAGATCAATTTAAAATTTTACACGTTATTTTTAAATAAAATGTTTTCTTTTATAATTGTGTAAATTAAAAAGAATGATTTCAAAATGGAAAGGTTATTTTCCTTTAGAATTATTACAAGAGATATTTCAAAATCATTTTATATCTAAGATAACATTATTTTATGTTACTTATTATTTATTTTGGATATGATCTAATAATACCATCCTTATCATTTCTCTCTATGTTTTATGTTTATGATTTCATGATGTTTATGAATCCTGTTTCTTTTACATGATTTATGTTATGAAGAAATGTTTTTGAAACCCATTTCCTTTATTAATTATGATATAATAAATGTTTTATGATCTTGTGGAACACATATGTATGATTTTATTTATATAATTTTTGGTAACAATATCACCCTCCAATGAATTGGGTAAATATGGACAACTCATGAGGTAAATATGTTATACATGAAATAGATTCTATGATCACAATTTTATGTCTATACATGGTTTTCATGTCTATAATGTTATGAGTGGACCTAGATTTTATATAAATAAGTTTATTTGTGGACCTATATTTCATATCTATATTATTATGTGTAGAACTATTTTCATGTCCATAAGTTTATTTTATGTCCTAATTTCATGTTCTTAACATATTGAGTGAACATGTTTATATTTATACAAGTTCTCAAAGTTATATGATTATGTGTATTTCACAATTAAATACCTTCTGAAAATGTTAATCTCTTATAGAAAATGTTAATTTATGATTCATGTCTTATGGTATACCAAGATTTATTCCATGACTCAATGTTATGATCTTTTTTAGGGAAGATATAATTTTCAAATGTTATGTTCATGTTCTCATGCCCTCATTATCATGTTATGCTTATGTAATCATTGATATATCCCTTATTTACACTTAATGAGAATCTGAGATCACCATTTTATTTTTTTTTCATTTCCATAGGATAAAAATAAAGTTATTAAGTATGATATATCAAAAAGGTGATAGTTATGAATAAATAAGTGGATGATCATGTAGGTATTTTATAAAACAATTGTCTATACTTCCATGTTTCTAATGGAACTATACATTTATGATCTGCATACATATCTTTATTTAATGTAATTAATATTCATCTAAAAATATCTAGTATCTATGTATGAAAATCTTGGGTTGTTATAGTTGGTGTCATCGGATGAGTTTAGTTAAACTTTTGAAACTAGGATAAGAACAACATTAGTTATATGTCTAAATAGTATAAAATCCTATAGTATTGATAATTAACATGAATAACCATGGTTGAAGTTTCATAAAATAAAGTTTCATGATTTAGACATATTATAATATATTGTTCATGATTATGTGGTTTTACACTATGATTAGTGTTTCTCACACTATGATTTTTGGTTTTAGTCAATTGTTGGAACCAGAAAGAATCATGTTAATAATGAATCTGATGAAAAATTCAGAATCTATGAGAAAAAAAATTGTATTATGACTAGAGAGAATGTTATTTTCATTATTCCTAAAAATATATCACATTATGCATTTAACAACATGAAATTCAATGATATTCCTTAATCATAAAATAATTGTAAGATGGACTTTTATGAATATTCATGTGGTAATGAACATAGAGGAAAGAAGATTCGACATCCTAGTTGTCAAGATGGTGGGAAGAAGTACTTAGAAGAATTTCTCAAATGGAGGGTAAGATGTTATCTATATGGAAAAGAAGTTCATATAGTGAAAAATTATCAAGGAATTTAAATTATTATGTCTAGAGAACATGGGAATTATCCAACTCAATACTTAGACCCAAGAATTAACTTTTAGATCAAGGAAGGACATATTACCTGTAAATCATTAAAGTATAAGTATTAGAGTATTTATGTTTTGTGATTCATGTATTATGTAGTTGAATTATTTTTCTATTGGTATTTGGGTTATAAGAATTTCGAGACATCTAAGGATTGTGTTAATTTTGGTAGAATATATGTCTCCATGTTTGATTAATAAAAGGGTTATGGATATCATTACAAGTTTAAGGTCCATAATAATTTTAATTTCATTGACACCCCTTATGAGGTTTTATGTGATGTGATTTTATAAGATTAAGGAAATTTTGGTAGACATTTATTGCAATAAAACCCTTTGGTTTTTTCATGTTTTAGAGAAAAAGTTATTTGATAAATAATTCATTTAGATTTGGGGGAATAAGATTAAAGGTATTGGTAATATTTAGGCTCTATATTATCTTTAATGTTAAGATAACTATGGATTATTATAATTTTGGAATGTTTTTATTAATATATTTTTGGAAGAAGATAACCTATAATCTAGACAAAAACCTATTGCATCCGGTAAGGCCATGGGGCTTGAACCCACAATACAAGGGAGAAAAGGGTATAACATATACCACTGACCTATATGAAGGATCATTTATGGTAGGACAATGTAAAGAGAGATATTTCAAATTATATATCTTGATTGTTAGTATAGAAGCAAGTCAAGGCTGAGAGAAAAATGTTTAAATGGATTCTATGACCATTATCCATACCATAATGGAAATGGGAAGACATCACCATGGATTTTTTCATAGGAATACATAAAACATATAAATTCCATAATTTTATATGGGTTATCTTCAATCTACACATGAAGTCAGTACACTTTATTAATATTATGGGAGATTTCTCTCTTAATTTTCTATCTGAAATATATAATAAGTAAGTGGTTAGATTACATGGAGTACCACTTTCCATTATATCTGATCAACATTTTATGTTTACCTCAAAGTTTGGATAAGTATTTTATAGGTTTTAGATATAGAGTTAAGTTTTAGCACTACTTATTATCCTTAGGTAGATGTTCAGTTAGAAAGGACCATTCAAATTCTATAAGACATGTTGAGATCATTTTCTTTGAATTTCAATAGTGGTTAGGATCAACACGTTCGTTAGGTAGAATTTTATTATAAAAATAGATTTCATTACATCATTCATATGGATTTTTATGAAGCCTTATATGGTAAGAAGTGTAGAAATTCAACATGTTGGAATGAAGTTGAATAAATAAAGATTTTGGGAAATGAGCTAATTGAAGAAATGGTAGAGAAGGTTAAAACCATTCAATATTACATAAGAGTATATTAGAGTAGAAAAAAAAGTTATGAAATATTTAGAGTTTGAATTGGTATTCCTATGAATATATCTCCTGATGAGAGTGATGATATTTATAAATAAGGGAAATATAAGCCCTAGATATATTAGTCCATTTTGAAATTCTTGATCATATCAAGATAGTAGCTAATCGATTGGTACTTCCACTGAATCTCTCTTAAGTTCATGATGTGCTCCATGTATCTCTACTAAAGATGTACATATCTAATCTTTCACACATTCTAAACTATGATGTCATACTACTATAGAAAAATATTTCTTATGAAGAACAACTAGTGTAGATTTTTATCATAGAGAGAAATTTCTATGAAATAAGACCACTAAATTATTCAAAGTTTTATGAAAAAACCACTAATTTTAGGAACCCATGTGGGATCCTGAGGATGTAATGTGGTAGAAGTATCCTCATATGTTTTTATCAAAGTGATAAATATCAAGGGAGAAACTCATTTTAATGGTGGTAAAATGTAACTCCCTGAGGTGTTTAGGAAACATTTCCCTTAAAATGATTTGATTTTTTTGATAGATTATGCTACACACAAGAGTGAGTTTAGATGAACCATGAAAACTCATTAAAATACTATATTTTCATTATCTCTTAGATGTTGTATTAGAGGGTATGAATAATAATAACTAAATTTTGAAAAAAATATGGATGATACATTTATAAAATAAATTCATTAGTTATCTAATTATTATAACTTAAAAGAAAAAATATTCTAAAATAAAAGTGATGGTTTTCTAAAAAAATATTCTTTTATGCATATAATAAATTTTATATCAATATAATAAATTAATTCTTATTGGTGAATGATTTTAATGAAATATATATATTATTTATGTGATCAAATTTTTTAAACATTCAACAAATATTTTTCTTAGCCTAGGATAGGAATAAATCTATTTCTATGCCTAAAAATATATTTTTCCTGAAAAGTAGTTTTTGACACATTTTGAACACATACATTACAATAAATTAATTCCATTTTTAGGTATTTAATTAGATAAAATAAATTGAATATTTAGAATTAGGATTTTCAAATTTGGTAATTTGGCCCCTTTTATTTTTGATCAATATGAATAGTAATTGTGGTAAAATTTATCACCTGATTAAAAGGTAAATCAGGTTAATTTGGATATAAAATAAGTAATAAGGCCATAATTATTCATAATACAAGTTATTGGGTGATAATAGTTTAAATATTAACACATAATGTGTGAAATTGAGTAATTTAATGGACACTTGTCCATGAAAATTACTTATATATTACTTAAATCAATGAAAGTCACAAAATGCCACTCTCTTTGTTCTAATATATCTTATGAGTACACATAGGGGAAAAAGTATGATATGAAATAATATACGAGTATATTTTGATCTTAATAAAATTATTTTCATGATACAAATTTGTTTTTAATTTTTATTAATTATATAATCACCTTAATTTCTTATACAACACTGATAATGTATTTCTCCACCTAATAAAAAAAATACAATAAATGATTTTAAAAATACTAAAAATGATATAATTTGAATGAAATAATGAGAACCATGAATTTTATATATATATATATGATATATTAGGGAGGTTTTAAAGTATTATATTAAAATTTATCTATGGTATTGAATTATTTAAATTTGAATTAAAAGAATAGCGTAAACAATTAACAATAATGACATTTTATCAAAATAACATTTTATTAAATTATATAAAAATAATATAAATAATGAAAAAATACAAATTGAAAATTATATGGTATAAAATTTCATAAATTGGACATTTATGGTACAATTTTAGCCTTACAAGTAAAAATTACAACCTTTTAATATTGATAAAGTTATTGCAATTAAAATTAAAATAGGTTAATTAAGGGTTAATCAAAATGATAAGTTTTAAGATTACATCACAACATGTATAAAATCTATTTTTTATTGGATTAAAAACCTATCCAAACTTATATTATAATAACTTTATAATTTTATTTATTTTTATTGAAAATAAATTTATTATAACTTAATCATTTGAGAGATTATAAAAGTGCCCCTCACCTCAATTATAAATGGGCACTTTTTCCTTCACTTCATTACACTACTTGGATCCTTCTATATAGACCATAACCTACTGAATTATCTTATCAAATTACCTAGTCACATTATAGAGGTGTTGGTATTCTCAAAATAATAACTCTATTGTCATTAAGATAATATTTAAAGGAGTTATTTCCAAGAAGAGGTAACCACATTAAAATGATCACTTTCATTTGTAGTCTTATTTACATCCAATTAATATATGATATTTATCATAAAATAATAAATTTAGTATCATAGAGTTTATAAAATTATATTATTCTTATTAAAATACCATTATAAACCCTCTTTCCCATTAAATAATAAGTGAAAGTATCGCTCGTGCTTGCGTATGACTTACCATCTCCACATAGAGATATAATTAATTTTTATCACTATATTTTATAGATGATTAATATAATGAGTTTAATGGTTATATATGATATTTATTATATAATTTTACTTCTATAATGATAATATCATTTATACATTCTTATCATCTAATTTTTGGAAATGATAACATCAATCGTGAGTATGTATGGCCTATCATCTCTACAATGTGATGTGATTCATCTTTCATTTATATTTCACATGGAAGGTAATGAGGATGAATGTTTTGAATATATATGATATATATGATATAATAATAATCTGACCTCCCAGACTCATATTCCAATTAATAGGTGCCCCGAGCTTGGAAGACCACATGACCTCAAGCGCATTTCCCCAAACGCTAGAGGTTTCCAACTAGTAGTGAGGGCCTAAGGCGTGTCTGTGTGAAGACTATGCCCTATTTACCATAATATAGAATAGAGGATAATTATAGACATAGGTAAATAGTGTAATTAATATAAATAATATAATGCACTGAAACAAATGGAATAACATACCATAACTGATGATATATGTCATGTCACTAGAAAGCTAGAAAACATGGTTAAAAAGTATTAGGAATACATGGAAAACCCAAGGTAGAAAAGGAAATACATAAAATATACCATGAATCCCGAGCTACAACTCAATCATCTGCTACCAGCTTCATCCCAGCACAGTAAGAAATCAAGTTTTTGAAGCATTATGCTTCCCTCTATCAACACTTTCATACTTGTAATATGCCCTAAGTACCAAAAAATTCCTGGAGAGGGTGTGAGATATATCTTAGTGGGACACCACCAATGATGTCTATAACATCTGGCCCATGTAACATAAATGTAATAGTGTGAATAAATTCATGTATAAAGTAAAATAGTACAATGTAACTAAATACCCAATTAAATGCTTTATCCCTCAACTGGTGTTTTAGCATTTAACTAGTTCATCAATTAATTAAGTTTCAATTTATATAAACAAGTCATGTGGGGAATATCCATCACTGAAATCACCTTGTGATAGTATACATAGTGAATTTATAATATATATCAAGGAAACAATAATTTATAATTAATATGAAGTGGTTATATGGTATTCACCAAGGAAAAATAGACCTTAGGGGACACTAGATCTGTAATAACCGAGTCTAGATAAGGGGTAAGAGTTTAATACAAGGAGAATCATATAAGGCATTCCACAAAAGACACCTACCAATTCCAAGGAGTTCTTCCAAGGTAAAATAGGTCTAAGCAATGATTGGTCCCAATGGGATGTAAACATGGAACCTACTTGTAAATGATGAATCCAAGGAGTGTATCTAGGGCATATTATAATAAAAATGAAGGGATCATATGGTGTCACACCAGGAATCTAGATGTATAAAAGGATTGGGTTCTCAGGTTGGTCTCTCCCAAGGTATCTGAAATCCTTGAATCAGAATGATGTAATCGAATACCCATGGCATTACATTAGGAATCAAAGAGCTAACACGAGTCAGCCTCTATATAAATATTTCAAGGTCCATATTCATAAAGAGGAACCTTACATTTAATTAATTACAATTAATTTTTCCATATGAAAACTTTTATATTTATCAAGTTATTTGGTTCAATTATTTGCTTTCATTAGTTTGACAAGGCCAAGTAGTATTCAACCATTTTTTTAACTATGTATTTCAAGTTCAATTAATAAGGTTCACTTCACTACCTTCCATGAAAATGGGAATGTGTGTTTCAGAAGTGCAACCAAACATTAATTTAAATTTAATAAGGTCATTTCTTATAATTAAGTATGCTTTCCATAACATCATTTAAATGAATTAATTAAATTTAGGTACTTACCTTAGGTGGGTAAAGTGGAAGTGACATGGAACAAGCTATTAAAAATTTCAAGATTCAATAGTAAATTAATTTAAGGACGCTTACCTTTAGTGTGTTCAAGCTTGAACACACTAGAAAAATGGATCAAAAACACTAAAAAATCAATTATGGAATATCACCATACATGGGTTGTTAGGAGTTGTGGATGTAACCACTAATAATAAATCAAATTTATGGAAATATGATAACCATATAGTTCTAATGAATATAAGTACGGAATATAAATTCAATAAACAACACCCGATGAAATCGACAGGCTCCACATACTAATTCAAAAATCAACAGACTTGAGGGATGAGTTATATACCAAAAAAATTAGGATTTTATAACTCTCATAATGTAATAGTAACCTCTAATTAATATTGGAATAGAATATATTAGAGAAAAGAGTAAAAATTCTCAAACCTCATTAACTCAGACGAGAGTAAGAGAGATAAATAACGACTCAAACAGACTTGAGTGCTTACCATTGCACATCCAACATGACAAAAAAATCTTGAATGGACCCCAGATGAAGGAGATATCTTTATTCCTAGGTTAGGCCTTAAAAAATATCTAAAATGAGAGAAATAGAGGTTTATCCTATTGGAAATCATATTAAGAAAGAAGGAGGGGGATAATTATATCATTAAGGGTAACATAGTAAAATTATTGAAAAATTAAATTAGGCATGGTTTGGCCACACAATTTTCTAAAACATACAAAAAAATACGCATGTACCTAGAGGAAAGGGAGATCTTGCATGGTTAGGCCACATAGTTTTAGAAACTATGTGCCAACCATGTGATATGGATCTTCCCAAGAATACATACCATTAACACAGTTTATACTAACCATGCATCCTCCTCTCATGGTTTAATCTAATTGTGAGACATGGCTAATTTTCCCAAAAAGCTAGGTTCCAGGCTTCGAATGAGCCATGGACACCCCTAAGACTCTCATGAACTCATTAGGAATACACTTTAGGTCTATAAAAGAGAGTTTTACTAAAGTTTCAAGGATACATACCTGAGTCAAATATTGGGCTCTTACAGTCTTCCACCCTTAAAGGAACTCATCCTTGAGTTCTCCATCCAAGGGTGGTGAAACACTGTCTGAGAAAAAATCAGGCCACTGAGAACATTCATCAGCCTTCTTCTCCCAAGTATCATCCTTTACATGGGTGTGATTTCATAGAACACGTATTTGAGGGATTGATCAGCCTCATAGATCCTTCATGCTTCTGCTAGAACTATGACGTGAAACGTGCATCCTTATCTAAAGTGATAGTAATAGGGACCCCTGGAAGTCATATGATCTCATAGACATAGAGTCTTCCTAGATCATCAACTGAGAAATTCTAATAAAAAGGAAATAAGTGGGATACTTTCATTAGTTGGTCAAAAATACCCATACGACATCATTACCTCATGGAGACCTTCATAAACCAGTCATTAAATCCATATCGAAATCATTAAATTTACACTCATGAATGGATTGTTGCTGTAAAAGTTCACCTAGTCACTGGTGTTCAACCTTCACTTGTGGACAAGTGGAATACCTCATGAAAAGACCAGATATATCCATTTTTATACCTAGCCACCAAAATTAGTGAGCCCGTTTAGCTAGAGACACAATCACATCATAGTCTCTTTAAAAATCTAGTTAGTGATGCTCCCCACCATGAATGTTATCATAAAAAGTGGCCGATTATGAATCATGGTGTATCCACCATTGGTATTGTTTTTCTAAGAATGCCTCTAAGCATTCTAACGATGCTTCTCGAGTGATTTTTAAAATAATTAAATGGTTGATTACCCACTGAATCCTTTAGCTAAGTTGAGTAATCTTTCCATAAGAATCCCCATACGACAAAAAATGCACTCACCTTTACCTAAAAATGTGTCTAAAAATGGTCCTTCACATACCGTATACATTAAACAATAAGGATACCAGTCAAACAACCTCTAGAACCATCTCTGAATATGCAAAAATTAGATGACCTACACATCAAAAACTAAACTACAATGCCTTCCTCCAAGTAATATTGTGTTTTCCCCAAACTATGTCCACCGAAGCATATAACCGACTTTCAGTGAAATTCCTAGGTCAACCATAATCTTACCATTTAAACTGTCATGCTTCATTATGAACAAAGGTGTAACCCAGATCTAATTCACTGGAATTATCACCATGTTTTAACATCAATTTCGAGCCCAACAACAAGACATAGTTACCTTAAAATAATTAAATAAGTGTCTAAGGATATATAAATTTTTAGTCTATACCCCATGTTATAAGTGAGACATTAATATAAGCCAAAACGTCCATGTGAGAACACTATCTGATCCCAGAGCATAATTATCCCAACGATCATGTCAGAAGAAAGTGGTTGGTGTCCAAGTGTTCGTCCAAGGTGTTTCTACTCGGGAACCCATGTATCACTCAAGACTAATGAAGCCTCATCAAAAACCACTAATTCAATTATCAACACATAGATAGGTCACTAACCAACCCAACAGTTTTTAAACTTCAACACGACGTAAGAAAGATGCTATCTTAGTGCATCAAGGATAGTGTCAAGATAGGGGACATGCTTATCCCTTTAAGATGATTACACTAAGAATTTTTCAATATTTTCAAGAAAATTAGGTAAAAAACCATTGGGAGAATTCCCTTGAAATAATATTGGACTCAATTTATGATGCACCGTTACAACCCGATCATAAGTCTTCACTACCCAAGGCATCTTGTGATCACTCAGCTAAACTGCCAAAGTCCATCCAAGACCAGTAGTATTTCTAAAATGTTTCATACATAGATAACCATTTCAAAGTCATTCAACTGAGAAATCACTAAAATTATTACAACTTTAAATTCTCAAATTAATTTAAGAAACACCAACCATTTCCTAATGGTCTTATTAGGATGTACTCCTTCTACATGGAAGGGCACATATTAACCAAAACCAACATGATGATCCCAACTTAAGAGGGTCCTAGTAATCAACAGAAGAGACAAACCAGCAGATCATAAGAGCGTTAGACCAACCTCACATTAACCACATGAGTGATACTCCTTCGAGTCATGCTTACATATGTTAAAGTATTTTTCAAGAAAGTAAAAACAAAAGTGACAGACGTTTCAAAACACCCAAGTCTCTTGAAATTCATCCAGAATATTGGGATGAACCTATTTCCTTTTACTCCCAAGTGACTCTACTATTAAGATGAAACAAGAAAATACTTAATAGCATAAGGCTCAATGATTGTTTTTACCAAACCCAACAAGTTCATTATATCATTTTTTAACTCAATAGTTACCACATATGTGAACACATACTACCCCGAGGTTCCAGAAACAAGAAATCACCTCATTACTATCCATAGGCTATCCACACTATGTATTTGAGTATCAAGTTTTTCCTAAAAGATATTTAACCTAGAGCTATACTACCCCATACTACCATTAACATTGATGACGATATACCAATTCGATCATTACTGAGGAAGAAGAAAGGGTAAAAAGACCTTCAAAATTCCCAATAATTCCCTCAAAATGTCTAACCTCTTAAAATTGAGAATTATACGATGATCATGCCGTAACAAGGGTCAAAGATACCATGACCATACATCTGAACAATGGTTTCATTTAGAAGGTAATATTCCTACTAGGTACAATGACACACGATCTTCAGTAAACCTCAGAAACTAAAATCATTTATGAAGAAATTTTAGCTTTAAGGGTGAAACCTATCATGACTAGCCCCTTATGAAGCACAAGCATTGATCCTATCACTAGGTCATACTAAAAAGAAGTCACCAAGATTAAAATTATGTAATTTAAGTCATTGATAAAAATGAGAAGGCCTATGGAAAATTCTCACATTTCTATTCCAAGGAAACTCAAATAGACTTTTTAACCTAGGACACCACTTACAGGTTCCATTTTTATGGTCATTACACTTATTCACATTCAACCTTTAATCATTTAAAAGATTCAAACAGAAACTCAAGAACATTTTTTAAACATGAGAACTTGGTACCTTATTTAACTAACTTTACAAGGCATAATAAGAAATTCATATAAAACAACCTTTTAAACAATAAGAATTTATTAATATCTCAATATAATAAGTAAATTTATCACAAAAATTCCATTTAACAGATAAGGCGACCTATGAGGGTTCCGTCAAGACAACCTAGGTTCATCATAAATGAACCCCTATATCATTTTATTTATTTATCAAGATCATAAACACACATAATGGATCATCTAAAAAGAAATAGTCCCCAACTGACCTACCTGGTCCAGTTGTACATCTTTGAAGCCAATCACATGCCTAAAAAAAACATAGAAGCCTAAAGACAGAATCACTAGTGTAAGATTTATGTAAGAAAAATAACTAACCAAGGAATACTATACTAACTACCCACGTAGATATACATGTATTGGTAAGTTCTCAGTTATAAGTTTTAGGGGTTCTAGTAGATTAAGGGTTAATAGTACCATGCCTCATCATTTACTAGAACCAATTTCATTTCATTTAACATTTAATTACCAGGTTTACACATTTAACTTTAGTAAGAATGAAAAAAAGGGATTAGGAAATGAAACCATTCCAATTTTATGTTTTCATTTTATTATAACTTATATCGAAGTTCCTTTAAAATACACTGTCATTCCTAGTGAATCTGGTTCCATACTCCTTATCACTGAAGATGAAACCCATTTGATTTTCTAATTAATGGATTGATTTGGTAAATAAATCATTACAAACCATAAGGGCACATAAAAACCCATAAATTGAAATAATAAACCACTCAATCACATCCCATAGTAGCACATGAAATATACAAACAAGGCAATTCTCACTCATCAATCATAGGCATAACAAGAAATTCGAAGAAGTGAAATGAACCTAAATAGAATGACAATATGCATGACATGTAAATTATAGGTTCCTACTATGATTAATGTAACAATTATTGTTTCCCTCATATCATATGTCCAATGATAAAATATAACCCCAATTAGAAGAAAAATAAACAACACCACACAATATGTGCATCACTTATTGGTGAAATGATATCAACTGTAATAGGAAACTCAGACATTACCCCGAACATGGGTTCATGATGCCAAAGAAAGACTTATGAAAAATTATCAATCATTCCCAATCTCATGAATATTGTATCCAAATAGTAAAGTAATAAATTAAATCCTTAGATACCACTTTGTGATGTCCTGGACTCAGAATCAACTTAATAGGTGCCCCACACCTGGTGGTCCACATAACCTCAACCACATCTCCCGAAATACTAGAGGCTACTGAATAGAAACAAGGGACTAGGGTGTGTCCATGGGGAGAATATTCACTCATTAATAGAGTTTATCATAGTGTATAATTATAAATAGAGGTAAATAATAGAAGCAATATAAATAATAGAATGCATAGTGGTAGGAGATAAAATCAACAAGAACTGAATCAATTGGAATAACATAAATTGGATAACGATATATGTCATGTCACTAGAAATCTAAAAAAATAGATAAAAATTAGTAGTTGTAAATGAAAAACCCAATGTTGAAAAGAAAATACATAGACTATCCTAAGCATTCCGAGCTACATCTCAGTTATCTGTTACCAACTCCATCTTAGCACAACAAACAATCAAGTACCTAAATAATTACGCTTAACTTTATCAATAACTACATACACGTAATCTACCCCAAGTAAAAAAAACACTTGGAGAGGGTATGATATAAATCTCAGTGGGCCACCACCAATGGTGTCTATAACATCCCGACCATGTAATAGAAATGTAATAGTGTACAAGCATGAATATATAAAGTAAAGCAGTATAATGTAACTAAAAACCCAAGTACCTACTTCATCCCTTCCTTGGTGTCTAAACATGTAATCAGTTCATCAATTATTTTAGTTACATTTTATATAAATAAGTCAAACGAGGCATATCTATCATTTACATCACCTTTTGATAGTATAAATAGTGAAGGTTCTAAGATGTAATAAGGCAACCATAATTTATAGTCTATATGAAGTGGTTCTATGGTATTAAAAAAGGAAACCTAAACCTCAGGGGACATTAAATCAGTAATAAATGAGTCTATATAAGGGTATAAAGTGTAATCCAAGGAGCATCATCCAATTAATTCCACAAAAAGATTCCTACTGAGTTCATGGAGTTCTTCCAAGGTAAAACAAGGATAAGCAATGATTGGGCCCAAAGGGTTGTAACCCTGGAACCTTCTTTTCATTGTTGGATATAAGGAGTGTATACAATTCATTCTGTAATAATAATAAAGGTATACTATGGTGTCACAAAAGGAATCTAGAGATAGAAAAGGATCTAGTTCTCAGGTAGGTCTCACCCAAGGCAACTGACATCCTTGAACTAGAATGACATCCTCAAGTACCCAAGGCATTCCATAGGGAATCCAAGAGATAACATGAGTCAAACCTTCCTATATAGATGTAAAGTTCCATATGTATAAATATTCCACTTAAATTTAATTCATTAAAATTAATTTTTCCATATGAAAACTTTTCTATTTATCAATTCATTTGGTTCAAGCCTAGACTTTCATTAGTTTGACAAGGCCAAGTAGTATGCAACCATTTAATTTAACTATATAAGTCAAGTTCAATTAATAATGTTCACTAAACTTCCTTACATGAACATGGAAAGGTGTGCTAAAGATGTGAAACCAAACATTCATTTACATTTAATAAGGCCAAGTCATATACTTATGTATTCTTTCCATAATATCATTTAAATTAATAACTAACATTTAGGTAGTTACCTTAGGTCAGTCAAGTGGAAGTGACATGAAATAAGCTATTTAAAATTTCATGATTCAATATAACATTAATTTAAGGATACTTACAATTAGTGTGGTCAAGCTCTAGCACACACTAATGATGGATCAAAAGTGTTAAAATCCTACAAATTCAATTATGGAATATCATCCTACATTGGGTGTTAGGATTTGTGGATGTAACAAAAAAAAAACCATCAAATTTATGGAAAGAGGATAACCATAGAGTTCTAATGAATATAATAATGGCATAAAAAATAAATAAATGAAACATAATGAAATTTATTAGCCCCACACGTCAATTCAAAAAATCAACGAACTTGAGGGATGAGTTATAGACCACCCAAATTAGGCTTTTATGACTCTCTTCATATAATATTAGCCTCTAATTTGGCTTTGAGTAGAGAAGATATGAGAAAAGTGTAAAAATTCACACACCTCAATAACTAGGCCGAGAGAAAGATAGATGAATAATGGAATAAAAAAATTCAAGTACTTACTGGTTACACATCCAACATGAAGAACAAAATCTCAAAAGGATCATGGATTAAGGAGATACCTTAATCCCTAGGTTAGACCCTAAAAAATCTCCAAAATGGGAGAAATGGAGGTTCATCCCATTGGAACTATAATTAGGGAAGGAGGAGGAGGATAATTAGATCATTAAGGGTAAAATAGTAAAATTACCAAAAAATTATCTTTTCATGGTTTGGTCACACACTTTTCCAAACTGGGTGCAAACTGTGCATGGGTACCTAGAGATATAGGGGATCTGGAAAGATTAGGTCATATAATTTGAGAAACTGTACTCTAACCATGTGATATGGTTCTAATTGAAAATTCAAAACATTCACATGGTTTATAACAACCATACTTCCTCCAAAAAAAATTAATCTAAGCATCCAATGGGGATATTTTCCCAAAAAAGCCCGGGCTTGGTCTCTAAATGAACTCCATACACCCTTGAGACCCTCATTAACTCATTAGGCATCCACTTTAGGTCCATAAAAGATAGTTTGACCAAAATTAAAAGGATCAATACTTGAGTTGAAAACCAATTTCTTACCAATAATTTTGTAAAGGTTAATTATTATTTACATTTATTTTATTCCATAAATAGAAAAATAGAAACATGGTTCATGCATACGTACGACCTTCCATCTTTATAAATGGTGTAATTCATTTTTCTATATCTAGTTTTTATGAATGATTATAAATATTTATATAATGAATGTATATTATTTTTATACCATGACTAAAATTCTGTAAATTATGTAAACATGATAAAAGTATAGGTACCAAGACCGTCAAACCAAAACATGCATGGAAAACGAAGCAAGTATCACTTACAAGAATGATTTTAATAAAAAATTCTTAATAAATGGGTGATAAGATTTTATAAATAAATAATACATGTTATGAAAGATATAAATATGCTTTTTTAATACATGTATAAAAAACCCTTATTTTTTATATAGGAGGTTTGAATGTGAATTAATAAAGGAGAGACATGGGTAAGGGATTTTCGTCTCACTTTTATTTTTGTAGGAAACATGCCATATTCACAACTTGTTTCCTTTAAGTGGTTTATATTGTAAGATACATAAATGTTTTTTGGTTATCTAAAAATATAATTAATGTAATTTTTTCCGTTATTTGTGTACTTTTTGTTTGAGTTATGATGTTGGGTGTGTTTTGGAGAATTTTGAAAAAAATGGAAGAAAAATGGGCTGTGCACAGTTAGAGGAAACTGTGTGCCCCAGTCCAAGAAATAATGAAACCCTAAATAATGGGGGTTCATATGGATGACACATATTTTGAAAAAATATTCTCTATTAAAAAGGAAATTGTGAACCCCTAAAATAAAAATCACACAATTGGCACACTGTTAGCGCAAACCGTGTGCCCCTTCCTAGGAAATAGTGTGTGACTTTTATTGTATCCTAAAAATTAATTTAAAAATAATTCGAACCCCCAAAACTCACCCATATCTACTATAATTATACCCTATGAGGTATATCTTGTTTTTAGAGATTTTTGGAGGGATTCCAAGGTAGTTCAACCTCCATTATTTGGGATTCAAAGCCCAGATCAAAGATCCACTCCTCTCCTGGTAAGTGGATTCAATCTCATTACTTTCTCATTTTTCCTTCTTATTTATATTATTATTTTTATGGGAGGATATCCAATATTTTTTTAGATATAAAAATATTTGGTGAGATATATATATAGTATTTTAGGTATAGATATAGATTCATAAGATCTTGATATCTTTAATCTTGATTTAGGGTTTTAGATTCGGATCCCCATCTACATCGCTGTGCTGCTCGATTTTGGGGAATTATATTAGTATAAAGTTCATCAAGGAATTGAGGTATGTGTTATATATTCAAATACAATAGTCATTAATTTTATCATGAGTGTGAAAATTAAATAATTACTAGAGTATTTTTATAAAATTGAAATTTCTAAATTGATTTAATTAACATGGTTAATTAATTGATTGTGGAACTAGGGATTTTATTGAATAATCAAATTGGGGTTTTTATTGAATTATTGAATTAGGGATTGTGGGATAATTAATGGCTATGTTTATTATCATAATTTGGAATGAAAAATTGGAAATAATTAATTGGTTAATTAATTATCACATGTTGAGTTTGTAAATTATTAATTAATTTTTGAATTAATTAAGGAACCTTATAAGATTAATTAATCATTGAATTAATTAAAGTAAAGGGGTATTATTAATTAATTTTTGAATTAATTAGTGGACATTAATTAATTAATGAATGATTATGATGTAAAAATCTGATAAAGGGTTAATTTTGATTAATCATGATTAGTGGGATATAGTGACATTATGACATATCTGAGATATATGATTGTGTGATGAATGTGTCTAAGATATGGTATACTGCTTCCAATACCAGTGATGATAATTTTTTGTGATTATTATGTGTGGGAAATGATCTACTATTTCCAAAATCCATGAGTATGGGACATGCTATGTTGTCTCTGAATCCCATTTTTATTAAATTAGTGGGACATGATCTTTTATTTCCAAACCCACGTGGTCCAAGACATGAGGATATAGACTCCAGTTTTTGACATAGGATTATAGTTCCAATTTGTAATTCAATAATTGAATTGGAATGGATAATGAAGAAACATTAGTTATAAATGGAAAAAAATTGTGAAATGATATTGTGAAATGGTTTAGACTCCGACACAGGCCGAAGAAGGTATTGAAATTTGGGTTCCCTCGATAACTTGAGGATTTAGTGGTGAAATAGATAATATTTAATAATAAAATAAACTATTTTTTTATGAATTATATTTAATTATTTATATAACTAAATACAATATTATTTACTGTATTTGTTTTAGATGACATTGGTGGTGGACTACTGAGTTGTACTCACACTCTACTCGGACTGCTTGATTGGTACTCAAATAGAATTTATTGTTGCAGGATAGGTTTAGGAAAAAGGCCCTAGGTTAGATTACTAATTTGAGAACAGATTTTGGATGAAGGTTCTAGATGTGGTTTGGGACCCTACAGGGAGTATTCAGTGTCATTATCTTCAATTTTCATTTTAGACACATGAAACATAATTTAGCATGGCATGTTTTATTCTTTAGTTGGATATTGTATGTCCTATATTTCTTATCTTAAGATATTGGCATTGTTTATGGTTATATATGATTACACTATTGTTTATTCATTTTCACTGGTGTATTACTATGATAAAAGAGGGTATAATCACCCTATTATTGAATTATCATACCCTCACTACTAGTCAGAAGCCTATGGAATACGAGGAGGTGCACTTGAGGTCATGTGACCGACTAGATTGGGGCACCAATATGTGACTGCCAGGTCAAGAGATTACAAAGTGGTATCATAGGTCCAATTTCCTTTTCTTCTTCTTTAGTATTACTTTTTTGGAAAGGTATACATGATACTATGGAGATTTGTGGCTTGTAAATGAGCTCATGCATGGGAGTTTCAAACCCATATATGTGGTAAAACCCAAGAACTTAGGGAGGAGCTTTTTATTGCCATTTTTCATTACAATTGAATATTATTTCCTCATAGGTGATGAACTTATTGTGGGAAGTGATTATTATTTTATGGGTTTGTTGAGATTCTACGAGTATTGACTCGTTTCTCAAAATGGAATGAGGGTTGGGTTATCATGAATTATACTAGGAACTTACGATTATTTATCTCATGCATCATTTTAGGCATGCATGGAAAAATGGGATTTGGGTATGTTTTTGAACATGAACTGTTTTCTTGAATTGTGTGAATGTAAATAAAAATATTACCTAAAATGAAATTGAAAAAGATTGCAAAATGATGAAAAATGTAAATAAATGAATGTTTAATGAGAAACTTGATATGAGAATGTGTTTACCCTTGTTAACCAGGACCTAGGTGTAGTGAGGTTAAGGGTAGTAGTAGTGTCTTAGTTTTGAATGTGTTTCCAGGTTCTGAAAAAAGGGCTGGTTTTGAATTGTTGTGTTCCTCCCTTATATAAGAAGTGTAAACATTGTGAATAGTGTGCTAAGGTGAATGTTTGTAAAAGTAAAGATATGTCTCCAGGATGATACTTGTTGAGAGGATGACCAAAGGAAATGGTGATGGATGATCCTCTAGTGGTGTCACCTGAGGCATCGATAGTGCTGGGTAAAGAATCAGAGGGCCAGTTCCAAGATAATTTTTTTCACCTCATGAAATTCATGGCAAGTGAACTAGGGTTGGTTGAGAAGAGCATGTTCAATATGACGAGGAATTTTTTGTTACAGAACCATCTAATTTTTTTTGGAGAGGGTGGTCCTGAGAGAGATGAGTTTTAGATCAAGTCCATACATACTATACTTGACCACTTAAAGAATACAGCTAAGAGGAGGTTCAAATCATCTGATTACATGTTACATGTTCAAGAAATGCATTGGTGGGACATTCAAACTCTAGACGGATGTTTGGGGACTATGGAGTGGAAGAACTTACTAGAGAATTTCCTATATAACTTTTACCAGACATGCTGAGATAGAAGTGAGTAGTTGAGTTCATGATATTGGCTCAGGGGAATATGTCTATGATGGACTCTTCTAGACAGTTCACAAAATTGTATTACTTTGATCGAAAGTTGGCAGGAGACAAGGATACTATGGAAAAGAGGTTTAAATATGGGATTAATTGTGAGATTAAGTCCCAAGTTAATATCTTCATGTTGAAGAAGTTCTCAGATGTGGTGAATCATGCTCTTATATTAGAGGGGAACCTGAAGTAGGCTTCCAGTGTCGGACAAGTGGTTTATTATACATGATTAGGAGGTGTGACTACTAAAAATAAGAAATGTCATTATGATAATTTCTCCCAATGTAGTGGTAAGAGGGGTAGTCAGGGGAAAGGGTCAGATATATCAGACCTTACCCATGTATTTTACCACAACTGTGGTAGGACATGACACATCTTGGAATCAGTCTCTATTATGTTGATATTCAGTCCCCTCTGCTCATAGAAACTGATTCCAGAGCATAAGGCCTTAGCCTCAGCCTTTATAGAGCTACCTTTCCCTATAGAAGGCTGTAAAAGCCAACACCACCTCCACTTTGGGATCACAGACCACCCACCGCCCCTCATAAAGCCAGAAAAGCAAGAACCATCAATGTTTACCTTTAGACCCCTGCCAGGAGGAGACCAACATATCCATTTACCTCTTCCCCAAAAGTCAGAATGTTGAATCGCATCCTTCCGTACCTGTAGAATGTGAAAAGAAGGAGCCATATTCCAATTTTTAATGCCAAAAACTATATCAACCATCTAAAATTTAATCCTCATAGCAATGGATTCCCACAAACATCTCATGCCCTCAAATCTAGTTCGGTTCTTAGCCAACCAAATACACCATCAACCTATATTCAGAATCACAGATCTGGATATTTTTTCTGGACTCTCTCCAGTAGCTCCATGGAACCATCGTTTGAGGAAAGGAACATCCATGATGTTTGGTGTCATAAAACTAGTGAATTCACTAAATAATCCCCATACTTCCCTATCCCAATCACTCTTGAAAAATAGGTGATGTGATCTCTCCTCCTTATGAACCCTGCAGAAGTGACATTTGGGAACCATGTTGATACCCAAACTTTTTACATTCTCATATGTGGACAAGGATTGATTCCTTATTCTCCATAAAATGAAATTGAATTTTATTGGTATTTTTTTACACCAAACCATGATATTCCAAAGATCCTAATAACTTTGAGTAGCTGAGATTTGAAAAAAATCCTTCACCCTGAAGTAACCAGAATTATAAGATAAGAAAACACATCTCTCGAGATCTGAATTCAGCTCAATAAGATAAAATATTTCCTTCTGATCTTTGTCCAGAATTGCATCAATAAAGGATGGATAATTACTGACCTCTTTAAAAGTTATCATGGGATCAGGACAACTAGGAAAGCCCAGGGTAACTCCCACCCAATTGTAGTTCCAAAAAGAAACATCCCCTACCAATAATCCATCTATAATGGTTCTTAATGCATTGAATCAAATCCTGAACTAATAGCCACAAGGAAGAACCATGAGAAGCATAATTTTCAGACATAATCTTCCTCCAAAGGGTCCTCATTTCCACCACTTCCCATACATGCCTTGCATGCATTCCATGAATAACCCCGGCTAGACTTCTCACATTGATACCACCCTCATTGATCGACCTTTCCAACTTAGTCCATGAATCCCAATGTCTTTTCCCCTATTCCTGAGCATCAAAAATAAAACTATCCATACCTTTATCAATGGCTGAAATGAATCCCTTCGGAAAATTACAACCTGAAAGAGGAGGTGGTGTTGGATTTTACGGCTTTCTATGGGAAATGTAGCTCTATACAAGATGTCAGGGATAATTTCCAGGATCTTCTGAAAGGAAGGGAGGGGATGGAAGATGGATCATCATGTTCAAAGTAGATTTTTTTCAGTGGAATGATTGGGTAGTTATTTGTTCAGTGTTTCTGGTCCCTCGAAGCAGAATGAATTTAGTGACAGATTTCCTGGTTTTAAGGAGAAAAGGAGGACCCTTAAGGGTCAGTCTCTTTCAAATTATCCTCCAAAGTCGTCCAGGAATATGTCTAATGGAGTTTATTCAAGAGATAAAATGTGATACTTACAAGAATTTATGTCTTCTAATGATGATATGACCAAGGATCCTGGGGTTAAAGACATACATTTTTTTATCTAAATGATTCCTTTTATAGTATAAAACTCCCGTGGTCTTACGGCCCGAGGGAAGTCTGAATTTTTGGCTATGGAAATTAAGAAATATAAGGTTGGTGTAGCAGCAATTCTGGAGCAAAAATAGAATTCATCAAGGATTAGGGAGTTCTCTCATAAGTTATATATGTAGGAATGCATGCATGTTGATTAGGTTAATTATTTTGTTTGGATTTTCTGGAAAAAGGAGGTTGATGTGGTCCTTGTTAAATCCGGGGATCAGTTTATCACGGTAAAAGTTAGTACTAGTTTTGATTGGATATATACTTCCTTTGTTTATGGTAGCTGTGAAATGAGGAAGAGGGAGCTGTTATGGCATGAGCTGGATGAGTTTGACTTAGAATATCTCCTATGGATTGTTGGTGGATATTTTAATGCGGTCTTAGACCTGGATGAGAGGAAAGGAAGAGGTGAATTTTTGCATGTGGCCAGTACAATATTTACTCAGTTTTTGGCGAGAAAAGTCCTACTATACATGGGATTTCATGGGGACCATTTCACTTGGTGTAACAATCAAAAGGGTAGTCGACATTGTTGGAGCCATTTAGATCGATGTATGGAAAATGTGCATGCCATCTATAAGTTTCCTGATGCTAGGGTGGACCACCTTACCTAGGGGATTTCAGATCATTATCCCCTCCTTGTATCTCTCTTTCCCAGGTAGGGTGGTGGTGAGAGGTTCTGTTTTTGCGCTCACTGGATAGAACTTCAGGGTTTTCATAAGGTTGTGGAGGATAGTTGGAAGGAGCCGGTGCAAGGTTTTTCATGGGTGGCTATTCACAATAAATTGAAGAGGTTGAAACCAAAACTCCAGACTTGGGTCAAGGGTCTTCCAAGCGATGATTAGGAGGTATAGAATATCCAGCAAGAAGTTGAAAGGATGGAGGGCAGTCTTGATCATGTTTGGGATGACATGGTGTATGAAAATATATTTCTTAAGAAAAATGCTTGGGAATCTTTGATTCTGAAACAGGAACGTGCTACCAGGGAGATGTCAAGGGTGAAATGGATACATGAAGGGGATAGGAACTCGACATATTTTCATGCTTTTATTAAGGAGATAAGAAGGGTAGTTAAACCTAATATTTTACTGGAAGATGGATTGTACTCAAGTGATAGAGATGTTGTTGGAAACTTGGATTTTTTGTTTTTCAAAAATCTGCTTCTAGGGTCTAACAATAGGCTAGACAGTGGGTATCCGAGTGGTAATTCTGAAATTCTTGAATATATTCCCTGCTTGATGTCTGAACAAGATAATAAGTTTTTGGATGAAATCCCACGTGAGAAGGAAATTTATGCTTCTATGATGAATCTTAATCCAAAAAGTGCTCCGGGGTCGGATGGTTTTCCTTGTGATTTTTATAGGGGATCTTGGGAGATTATTAAAGAGGATATTATCATTGCTATTCAAGAATTCTATCGGAGGGCATTATCCCGAGGGTAGCTGGAGCTACTACTTTGGTTATGATTTCCATGGTCAGAAATCCTTCTTTTCTTCAGGACCATCGACCGATTAGTATGTGAAATTTTGCTTATAAAATATAATCAAATCATTGTTAATTCAAGATTGTCCAATTTTATTACTCGATGGATATCTCTTGCACAACATGGGTTTGTTAAAGGATAGTCTATTCAGGGAGCAGTGGCTTTGGCTCAAGAGATGATCCGTGATATTAACTTTAAAACACATGGTTCTAATATGGCCATTAAATTGGATATTAGTAAGGCATATGATCGTATGGAATGGGGTTTCATTAATGAGGTATTGAATTGTATGGGTTTCTATTCATGGGCTACATACATTATTTTTAGATGCTTTAGCTCCTCTTGGATAGTAGTGTCTTTTATGGGAAAAACTCATGGTTTTTTAAACCATCTCGTGGTCTAAGTAAAGGAGATCCTATCTCTCTAACTCTTTGCATTCTTATGCAGGATTTTCATAGTTTCCTCATTAATAAACAAATATCAATGGGACGACTTCTTCCTTATCGTAGACCCATGAATCACCAAGAGATTTCTCATATAATGTTTGCGGATGATACCCTTATTTTCACTAATGGTAGTGGAAGATTGGTTAAGGTTATAATGGATATTCTGGAGGAATATTATCGTCGGAGTGGGCAGGTAATTAATCGATATAAAAGCAGTATTTTTTTATCAAAGAACTATGGTGTTAGTCTAGTTAGATCCTTGTGCATCAGGCTGGACATGCAGAGGGGGTCTTTCTTGATGATGTATCATGGATCACCTATAACCACTGGTCGTGTTCAGATTTGTGACTTTGATGGAATTATGAATAAAACTGTCAGCCATGTGTTGAATTGGAAGAATAACTTTTTATCTTTTGGGGGTCGAATAATACTAATTAATAGTGTTTTGGGGGCCATCCTTATTCATTATCTTTCAAGTATTAATGTCCCTAAGGGAGTCATTTCATCCATTGATAAAGTGCTGGCTGGTTTTATTTGGGATGCTCAGAGGGAGTGGAAAAGACATTGGGCTTTATGGAGTAAGTTGGCAAGGCCAGTCAATGAGGGTGGTATCAATGTGAGAATTCTGGCTGGGGTTATTCCTGGCATGCATGCAAGGCTTGCATGGGAAGTGGTGGAAATGAGGACCCTTTGGAGGAAGATTATGTCTGAAAATTCTTCTTCTCATGGTCCTACCTTGCGGCTATTAGTTCAGGATCTGATTCAATGCATTAATAACCATTCCATATGGATTATTTGTAGGGGGTATGTTTCTTTTTTTCACTCTAATTGGGTGGGAGTTACCTTGGTCTTTCTTGGTTGTCTTTCTCCCATGATAAATTTTAAAGAGGCCAGTTATTATCCATCATTTATTGATGAAATTCTGGAAAAATATCAGAAGGAAATCATTGATCTTATTGAGATGAATTTAGATTTGGATGGATGTGTTTTCTTAGCTTCTAATTATGGTTACTTCAGGATGAAGGTTTTTTTTAATCTCAGATACTCAAATTTATTAGGATCCCTGGAGTAGCATGGTTTGGTGTGAAAAAATACCAATCAAATTCAATTTCCTTTTATGAATAATAAGGAATCAATCATTGTCCACAGATGAGAATGTAAAAAGGCTGGGTATCAACATGGTTTCTAAATGTCACTATTGTAGGGTTCATAAGAAGGAGAGCTCACATCACCTATTTTTTGAGAGTGATTGGACCAAGGAAGTGTGGGTATTATTTGGTGAATTCACTGGTTTTATGAAACCTAACATCATGGATGTTCCTTTCCTCAAACGATGGTTCCATGGAGATACTGAAGAGAGTCCAGAAAAAATGGCCAGATCTGTGATTCTGAATATTGGCTGCTGGTGTATTTGGTTGGCCAGGAATAAGAACAGATTTGAGGGCATGAGATGTTCGTGGGAATCTATTGCTGTGAGGATTAAATGTTTGCTATTTGAACAGGTTATTGGCATTAAAAATTGGAATATGGATCCTTCTTTTCGCATTCTATAGGTACGATAGGATACGGTTCAACATTTTGACTTTTTGGGAAGAGGTAAATGGATATTTTGGTCTCTGACTGGTAGGGTTCTAAATTTAAAAATTGATGGTTCTTGCTTGTCTAGCTTTATGAGGGGTGGTGGAGTGGTCCGAGATCCCAAAGGGGAGGTGGTGTTGACTTTTGAGGCCTTATATGGGAAAGGTAGCTCTATAAAGGTGGAGGCTAAGGCCTTATGGTCTAGAATCAGTATCTGTGAGAAGAGGGGACTAAATATCAACATAATAGAGACTGATTCCAAGGTAATTCTTTATTACTTGCAGGGTAATATTTCTTCTCATTGGGATATATATTAAATTATAAGGAGGGCGTGGTCGAAGCTGGAAAAAAAGGGGATTCATGTGAATCATACATGGAGAGAGGGTAATATGGTGGAATATTACTTTTCATCGATGGAGGAGGAAACTCAAGGGACTAATGTGTCTATTTTTATGAATTTTAATCATTTTAAAGCTGAGGGGATTTACCTAATTAGGGGATACCATCTTGGACTCCACTAATTTAGGCCCTTCTAACTTGTTCGTTTTGTTTGGCCTTGCCCATGGCTTCATTATTGGGATTCTTAATAAAAATTCATTGTTGGTGGTGGTAGGACCTGACACTTCCATAAACATTTTCCCCGACTACCATTAGAGTTTTAATCTTATGCCATGATGGGGCATCTACAAATGTTTTGTAAGAACTTATGGTAGAAAATTAGTGATGGGTGAGGTAGATAGAATCAATGTGCAGGAAGGGGATCTTCTGCACTATATCAGTATGGAAATAAGAGTTGTATTGGCTGAGGTGGTAGAGGTAGTGGATGTGATACTTCTCATAAATATCTCCCACATTAGTAGAGTGGTGCCACTAAAGGGAGTTAGATGATATCATAAGGGAGAGGGACATAAAATTTTCATGCGGTGCACCCTACACTTGTGGATAGCGAGGTCATGCCATCAATAGTGAGAGGTAGATTTCTTGTAGCTTCTATATTAGTTAGTGAATTATTTGATACTGGTACCTATCATTACTTTATAACTTTTAATCTTGTTAATGGTTTGATCCTAGTAGTGGAGTTTGTGAGTGGGGTAATGACTATAGATACACAATTGGGAGTGTGGTATAGATACATATGTTTGTGCAAGGGGTGTTCTCTTGATATTGGAGAGTATCATTTTTTGTGGGATCTCTATATCCTCAATAAGTTAGGATTTGAACTAATAATGGGTATGGATTGGATAGTTTCATACCAAGCCCATAATGATTGTTACCATAGGATAGAAACATTTACATCTCCTAAGGGTGACCATTATGTTTACTGTGAGGAGTGGGATATTCTTGCAGTCTGAGTAGGGCCTATCACTTAGAAATTGTGAGATATCACATCCCATGTTTCTATTCCATTACTAGATAATGGAGGTGTGAAACCGGATGTTTTTCCATAAGTGGAACTGTTTCAGGACACCTTTCCTAAAGACTTATCAGGGATACCAACTAAGATAGAAGTAGAATTCACTATTGAGATCATACTAGGGGTTGATATAGTATATATCCCACCATAAATAATGGAATTGATAGTGCTTCAAGGGATAAAGACTCAGATGTAGAAGGTTAAGGATAAGGAGTTTATCTATCCGAGTACATCGCCTTGGGGATCACCTGTGTTGCATACAAAGAAAACTGACAGAAGTTTATGCATGTGAGTCGATTATCAAAAGTTGAACAAGATGAATGTGAAGAACTGATATCCTCTTCCACATATCGATGACCTTTTTTACCAGTTAAAGAGAGCTTGTATGTTCTCGAAAATCAACATGAGTTCAGGGTAACATTAGTTGAGAGTTCGGACTTCTGATATACTATGGAATTATTTTAGAAGTAGTTATGGGCTATAGGAGTTCTTTGTAATGTCCTTTGGGTTGATGAATAGACCAGTAGTGTTTATGGACTTGATTAATAGTATATTCCATTTGTACTTGGATCATTTTTTGTATTGTTTTTGGATGACATATTATTGTACTCAAAGACTCATGAATAACATGACTAACATCTTGAAATAATTCTAAGTACATAGAGAGAGCATCGAAAATATTTCAAGACATCTAAATACAAGTTTTGGATTAATCAGGAACACTATTTAGCCCACATAATCTCAGAGGAAGGTGTGTCAGTAGACCTGGAGAAGGTTCAAGATGTGGTTTCTTGGGATCATCCAAATTTTTTTTTTGATATTCTAACATTTCTTAGGTTAGATGGATATTATCAAAAATTTATTTAGGACTTTTCACAATTAACAGTGTTTCTCTCAGGCTTGGCCAAGAAAGGAATAATGTTTGAGTGGTTTGAAGAATGTGAGAATTATTTTCAGGATTTGAAGAAGTTATTGACATCGGCATCGATCTTGATCCTACCCGAGTTAGGTGAGGAGAATACGGTGTATTGAGAAGATTCTTAGATTGGACTTAGAGATATGGTAATGTAGGGAGATCGAGTCCTAACATATGGGTCTTGGTATTTGAAGCCACATGAACAGAACTACTCAACATATGATCTTGAGTCAATAGTAGAGGTTTATGATTTGAAGTGTTGGAGACATTACCTATTGGGTTAAAAGTTTATAGTGTTTACTAATCACAAGAGTTTAAGGTATATATTCTTATAGTGAGATTTAAATATTTGGAAGTAGAGATGGGTTGATTATATGTTTTTTTAACATGATGTGGCATATATTTCTGGGAAAGAAAGCAGTTTGGGTGACACTTTTATTAGGAAAACTCAAACTTAGGAAATTTAGAAGTATAGTTTTGAGTGGAAGATGATGACTTTATTGGATGAGATGCACGTTGTGGTTCAGAAGAGTCAGAACCATATGACTCTGGTACCAGATTCAGTGGAGTTAAAACATTTGAGATGTATTAGGGATAGACAGTATGAGGGTCCAAAGTGGTTGGTATTGAGATAAATCTTTGAAGTTATAGTGACACCTTCAGACTAGTTGATTGATGAGGAAAAAATCATCTATGCGATGAATCAATTTATAGTGACTTTGAATATATGAGAAGAGATCATACGAGAATTTCATGCCTCAAAGTGGGTGATACATCCAGGGGTAACCAAAATTTATGGTGACCTAAGATGATAGTTTTGGTGGTTGGGCATGAAAAAGGATATTTCAGGTTTAGTGAAACAATTCTACACCTATCAGTAAGTGAATGCAGAGCATTAATGACCTAGAGGTTTGATACAACCATTTTCCATTCTAGAATGGAAGTCATATGAGGTGATCATGGATTTTTTGGTAGTTCAAATGAAAAAAGTTAGGAAGAATGGAACTATATTGTTTATTATGGATTGATTAATGAAGATAGCACATTTCTTTCCTATACGAGAAACCTTCTTAGTGGATTAGGTCAACGTTTTGTTTGTTCAAGAGATATTCCATCTGCATGTAGTGACACAAAATATTTTTTTAGACCATGAATCATGTTTTACTTCTCACTTATAGAAGGGTTTATATAAGACACTCAGTATGTAGGTTTTATTGAGTATGAATTTCCACCCAAAGAAAGATGGGAAGTCGAAGCACACAATAATGGTTGTTGAGGATATTCTATGGGCATGTATGCTTGAATTTAGAGAGTCTTGGGAGAATAACTTAGCTTTTGTGTAGTTTTCCTACAGCAATTGTCATCACACAAATATACATATGGAACCATATAAGGATCTTCATGGTCATTCATCCAGATCACTACTATGGTGGATGGAGGCAGGTGAGTGACAGTTTTTAGGGAAAAATCTCATGTAAAATACATCATAGCTGGTATAAATGACTCAGAAAGATATGGATATAGCTCATAGTAGGAAAAATTCATATGATTATAGATAAAGAATAACCCTATATTCTACAGAGGGTGATCGTGTATTCATCCGGGTGTCACCTAGATTGGGTCACCGTAGGATATAAAGGCATGGAAAGTTGGCACCCAGGTTCATTGGAAAATTTGAGGTTGTGAAGAGAATCTAACTACTGGAATACCAATTGGCTATTCCATATAAATATAGTGCTATACATAATTGTTTCCATGTATCAAAACTAGGGTGGTATCACCCCAACCATTCTCATGTGATCAATGTGGATGAGGTTGACCTTTAAATAGACTCATCCTTCGAGGAGAATCTGATTCGTGTATTGGATCACAATGAAAAAGTGTTGTGGGGGAAAGACTATGATAATAGTTCATGTGTTATGGGAACATTGACATATGTTGGAAGAAACATGTGAAAGGGAAGTAGATATGTGGGCTCAGTGGATTAATATATTTAACTTAGAATCTTAGAGAAGTTTGGGAGTGTAGATCGAGGACAAGATATTATAAGGTGGAGAGATTGTAAGATCCCAAACTTTTTTTAAATAATATTGGGATCAAATTCAGGTAATATTTTTTTCTTATTTGATCACTTTTTGTTTGAGTTATGACTTGGGGTGTGTTTGGGAGAGTTTTGAAAAAAATATATGAAAAAGGGTCTATGAACAGTTGGTGCACATTTAGAGAAAATCATATGCCCCAGCCCAGGAAACTGTGCAACCCTGGATAGTGGGGGTTCATATTGCTGGGGCACGGTTTGAAAAAACTTTCACCAAGAAATTGTAAAACATGCACCCCTAAAATAATTGGCACATGGTTGGCGCTTGGTTAGGGAAAACTATGTGTCCCTTCAAAGTAAACCATGTGTAACTTTTAAAGTGCCCCATAAATTAGTTTTAAAATCCCCCGAACCCCCTAAACTCACCCATCTCAATTCTCATTTGACCTTAGTAGGTATTTCACGTTTTGGAGTTTTCTAGAGGGATTCCAAGGTCGTCTGATCTCTATTCTTCATGATTCAAAACCCAGATCGAATATCTGCTCCTCTCCCGATAAGCTGATTCAATCTCATTATTTTCCCTTCATCCTCCTTTTTTCTCTTGATCTTTTTATGAGAGGATATCCACTATTTTGTTAGATCTAAACCTCTTGGGTGATATATAGATCTAGAATTTTATATCTAGATCTATATTCAAAAGATATGAATATATTTAATCTTGATTTTGGATTTTAGATCCGGATCCCGATCTACGTCGTTGTACTACTTGATTTTGGGGAATTTCATTGGGTGAACGTTCCTCAACTAATCAAGGCATGTGGATTATATTCAAATCCCATAGTCATGATTTTTATTATGTGTGTGAAAAATAAATAATTTTTAAAGTTCATTTATCAAATTGATATTCTTAAATTTAATTAATTTATTTGGTTAATTAATTGATTGAGGAATTGGGGATTTGATTGAATAATCGAATTGGGGATTTTGGGATAACTAAATTTTTATTATTATCTTAAGGTGGAATTATAAATTAGAAATAATTAATTGGTAAATTAATTACCTCATGTTGAGTTTGTAAATGATTAATTAATTGTTGAATTAATTTAGGAACATTATATGATTAATTAATCATTGAATTAATTAAGGGAAAGGGTTTTGGTTAATTAATTTTTGAATTAATTAATGTACATGGATTAATTAATTTATGAATTAATTAATTAATTAATGTTATGGAAAACCCTAATAAGGTATTGATGTCGATTAATCATTATTAGTGAGATATAGTGATATTGTGACATATCTAAGGTATATGATTGTGTTATGAATGTGTCCGAGACATGGTTTTCTACTTCCAAAGACCATGATGATAATTGTTTTCAATTAGTATATGTGGTGAATTGTATTCTATTTCCAAATCCCATGAGTGTGGGAAATGGTATTCTATCTCCAAATCCCATTGTGATTAAAGGTGTGTGACATGGTATACTGTTTCCCAAGACCACAGGGTCCTAGACATGAAGATCTAGAACCAAATTATTGATATCAGATTATAGTTAAAATTTTTCATTTAATAATTTAAATCTAATGGATAATGATGTTCAATTATTTATAAATGAAAAAAAAATTTGAAATGATATTATGAAATGGTTCAGACCCTAGCACATTCCGAATAAGGTATTAAGGTTTGGGTGTCCTAGAGAACCCGATGGTTTAGGTGGTGAAATAAGGAATATTTAATTATTTGATGAAATATTTATTGATGCATTATATTTAATTATATATATAAATTCATTCACTACTGTTGAAAATATTTTTTTAGACACAGTTTGTGGTGGCCTACTAAGTTATACTCACACCCTACTTGAACAACCTGATTAGTAACTGAATATACTTTATTGTTGCATGATAGGTAAAGGGAAAAGGCCCTGGGTTAGATTCATGATTTGAGAATAGATCTTGGATGAGGGAACCATTTATGGTTTAGGACCTTCTTGGGTTTTTTAGTGTCTCTATATTCAGTTTTCATTTTAGACACTTGAAACATACATTAGCATGGCATGTTTTCTTCTTTAGTTGAATATTGTATTTTCTTCTTTTTATCTTGAGGTATTGAAATTGTTTATGGTTATATATGATTTTGATATTGTTTATTCATTTCTAATGGTGTTTTACTCTGATAAAAGAGGGTATATTATCCTCATTATTGACTTTTCAGAACCTCACTTCTAGTTGGAAGCCTCCGGCATATGGGGAGGTGCGCTTGAGGTCAATTGACTGATCGGATCAGGGAACCAGTAAGTGGAACCATGGTCAGAAAGTTACATATATACTTCCTATAAATTAATTTCACGATACATATTATGAATTTTATGGGTATTTATTTATCCATTTATGTTTATTTCCTTCATGGGGTTAATATTCAAAAGTTACTAATGAGGTAAGGGTTTATTTAAAATTCTCATAATTATTCAAGTATTTTTATTTATGTCTCTAATGGAGAATATTTATCTTCTATTTACATTTTTATAATAATAATTTCAGAAAGTTTTTTAATATTCTCCTATAAATTTTAAATTCATTTTTCCCCTGTTTTATTTTTTTAAAAAAATAGTTTGAAAGGAATATTTTTTTCATTATTCAAACGAGGTACTTTATGACTTTTTTAATTTTTTTGAAGGAATGTTTTCTTAAATTATATGGAATGAGTCAAATTCATCACCTCTATGATTCCATAACTCTTTTAATCATTCATTACAAGTTTACAATTCTATTTTTAAAGAAAATTTTATGTTTATAAATGTGAGGCTTAAAAAAATATTTCAAAATAGAAAGGTTATTTTCCCCAAGAATTATTCTAAGTTATCTTTAAAAATAATTTTCTATCTAAGATTAAATTATTTTTTGTTACTTATTATTTACTCAGGATATGATCCAATGATACTATCCTTATTCCTTCTCTGGATGGTTAATATTTATGATGGCATGGCGTTTATGGATTCAATTTATTTTCCATGAGTTATGTTATGATGAAATGTTTATAAAACCCATTTATTTTAAGGGTTTTGATATGATGAATGTTTTATGATCTAATGGAACACATATGCATGATTATCATTATGTGACGGGTGGGACCTAAATCTCTATCCAATGCATTAGGTAAAGATGGATAAATCATGAAGTAAATATGTTACGTGTTAACCTGATTTCATTTTCACAATTTTATTCATAGACATGGTTTTCATGTCTATAAGTTTATGAGTGGACCTAGATTTCATATCCCCAATTTTATGTGTGGACCCGGAATTTATATCTGTTAGATTATGTGTGGATATGGTTTCATGTCCATAAGTTTATATGAGGGCTTGATTTTATGTCCTTAACATAATTAGTGAACATGTTTCTTTTTATATATGTTCACAAAGTTATATGTTTATGTATATGTCATATGCCGATGTTATTCACTCTTGGATCATGTTAACTTATGATTCATGTCTTTTGATCTTCCATGATTTATACCATGATTCAAGATTATGATCTTTTAGATGCATGATATAATTTTCAAATGTTATGCTCATGTTATCATGCCCATATTATCATGTTATGCTTATATAATCACTGATATCTCTATTTTTTACCATTATTAAGAATTTGAGATTACCCTTTTCTTATGTTTTCCCCCTATGATCTAAATAAAGGCATTAAGTATGATATATCAAAAAGGGATATAGTTGTGAAAAAAGTGGAGTGATAATGTAGATATTTTTTAAAATCAATTGTTTATATTTCCATATTTCCAAAGGCTCTAAATTTTATGATCCTCAGATGTGTGTTTGTGTAATATAATGAATATTCATCTAAAATATGTAATATATATGTAATAAAAATATGGTTCATTATATTTTCTCAAACATCTGGCATGGAATCACATCCCATGATAAGTTTTAATATAAATTTTAATTATCTTAGCCCTTCATGGGTCAAAAAAATGAGAATAATTTAAAATAAAACACATTTTAAAACCATTAAGCTATTAAATAAATGTAATAAAAAGTTACTTTAAAGAGAAACCTACCTCATTTTATCAAATATCGAGATGGAAGTTGTCACCTATGATGAAAAACACCCCCATAATCCAAGACATTCCCTTTACAACCCCTACATGATTAAATCCCCATGATTCAGACCAACCCAAACCATAAAATCATCCAATATTAAGATTAGGCATCAAGGGGGAAGAGAAATCTAGGGGGAAGGAAGAAACCAAAGAGATAACGAGGGTTAGAGGGACTTACCATGAAGAAACCCATTTTAGTACAAGGTGAAAACTCATAAAAATTTAAGGATATAGTTGGATACCCCCAAGGGAGAGGCATGTCGTTTTTTATGAAAAAGAGGGGGTGAGAAATGAGGGGTAGAAGCTTAAAATAAAGGTAAAAGGTGAAATTTATACTTTTTAATAAATCTAGGTAGGATACATGGTTTAATAGCATGATTTTCCAAACTATTCATAAATCATGTGTAGAATACTACCTAGACAATATCCATTCACACAATTTACCCTAGGACTCCACATAGTTGGAAAAAATATAGTCCAACCATGCCAAATAGAACTGAACAATTATAGAGCTATTTGACATGATTATCACATTGTTTATCAAACCATGTATAAGTTGTTCTCTATAGGCCATACTCAGTAGAAGTGCCACAAAGTTTCTCATTATATTTGTATAGTTTATACTAAACTGTGTGAAACCTATATTGACATGTCGTGCATAGAAAAAAGTAAACTATAAAACCAGTTGAGAAGGGGTAGATACAAAGTTTCTTTTAAACCATGCATGAAACGATGCACAATAAGAAAAAACTTAAAATTTCCATGTACAAGGTAAAAATTCATGGAAACTGAAAAATAACCATCAAAGTCATAAATCTACATGAAATAAACTCTATAGTGACATAGTGGATGTCACATATTCAACAATGCATCTTATTCCAATACCTTTATTAAAATTTCCATTTACATATAATATTTATTAATCATAATTAAATAATTTTGAAATTTATGTAAATATAGTACAATAAATAGTATAAAAGAATATCATACAAACCTAAAATAGCATACATTGATGGATGATCATGGTTTTCTAGTGTTTACCCCACAATTGAGTTTGGATTTTATATTATATTTATTGGGATAAAATAATAAACAAATAACTCATATTATGATTGAATATTTTTAGAGAATTTTATATTGTTTTTATATTGATTAATAACGTTAGTAAATAATTTCAAAACCATTCCCTAGTTTACTATAATATTCCATGGTAGATGAGAAAGAAAGGTATGCAATGCCACTTTGTGAAGGTGTTTCTCAGAAGTAGATTGTGTATCATTTTATATTCTAAACCAAGAAGGATATATAAATCTATAAATAATATAATTTGGAAGGATTTTTTTGGAAATATATAGAGTTTTAATGATTTGAATAAAGACATCATGAAATATTAGTAGTTATAGACAATAAGTACAATTGTTATTCTCTTGTATAAAACATTGTAGGATGAGGTAAAAATGATATGGTTTGGTTACTATTTTACTGAATGTGAAGAATATAATTTGTTGTGATTAATATAATTATGGTAAATATATATTTGATAAATTTTTTAAATATATAATCAAGATAAAATTCTTGGAATCTATGATTCGTGGTCATTGATTATGAATTAAACCCCTCACTAAATGAAAAATTATTACGATAAGCAGTACCAATCCAGGGTTTATCCAAATTTAATTAAAATACCAATTCCATATCTCATATATATATATATAAACCTTAGATATATATTGGAGTAATTTCACTCAATTTTTATCTACTTTAATAAATAAAAATTGCATATATTTTAATGAAAGAATGAATGCATGAGATTTATTGGAAGATTTATGTGAATATATATATATATATATATATATATATATATATATATATATTTATTGAGATTTCAAACATATCAAGAATGATAGAGAGGGAAAAAAGAGAGTGAGAGTTATCAAAGGGCATAAAAGTGTCTATGTAAAGTTTTCCCCGAGGGAGAAAGTCATTGTTTGAAGATGAAAATAAATTAGTTAATCCCAAAGGGTAAAGAATAAAATGTACATTGTTTCATCCTTGCATAAAAGGTTAGATATTTCCTTATGTTTTGAGAGGCATTTTTTTTATAAAAGTGAGAAAAATAATGGTGAGGAAGTGTTCCATTCCCTATTTATAAAGTATATAGGTGTTAATAAAGGAGATCAAAGCTAAAATCCAATGGGATATTGTCTAAAATATTTTAACTCATTTAACTACCTCTTGATTTGATGTTGAAGATCAAAATCAATAATACCTTAGTGTTGATCTATTTGTATAGACACTATATTGAGAAGGGGTTAATGTTCATTGTATCAATAATATAATAGAGTTATTATTCATTTTGGAAGCTCAAGGTAGGAGTAAGGGTATGTTATGTGGTCCCAGACTAGGGTTTTAGATGATGAGGAACAAAGTGTAATTCAAGATAAAATCAAGAAGGGATCATGAGTCATTTTTTTAAAGTAAATTGTGTTTATGATTCTTATTATTTTGATAATGGGTATTGATGGAAGGAACTTTATATATATAATTGGATTTTTAGACAAAAAAACCTTGATTAAGGATGAGTAAATGAATAATTATTTGGTGATGTATGCTACTACAAAGGTTAAAACTTGATTAGAGTTAGAGAAGTTAGTTTTCCTATGAATTTAGAAGTTAAAAATGGATTCACTAATTGAAAAATCATAGATTAAGGAGAGGAGTGTACACCTTCAATAAAGAATGATGTCGGTTTGATTGAAAAATTTATGGAAGAGAATAAAAATAACAATAAATATAGTAATAAGAATTCCAATATGCTTCTATAAAAATGTGGTAGCCTAATGATAGTTGAGGGGAATATGTATAACTCTATAGTAGAGAGGAGGATACCAAAATCAATACATATTCACTATAATTTACTCATTCGAGAGTGGTTTGAGATATGTTTGGGTCAATAAGTGAATTTTAAAAATGATTTGGAAGTTGGAAGGGATCTATAGATAATTAGTTATAGCTTAAAATACTTATTTGGGGGACTGTCTAGGATTTTTTTTTATCAAAATGTGAAGAAATTTATTTAAAGTATATTCAAACTAATGATTCTTTCATAACATGATAATATTGATATATATTTGAAACTCATAGTCATTATGATGTACTCAATGAGGAAGAAACTGAGCAGGATAATATGGAATAGGAAAAAAGTAATTTTTAATGAATAAAAAAATTATTTGAGATGGATTTATTTTAGATTTTCTCAAGAACATTTTATACCCATTCAATGACCTAAAGTTGAGGTAGTATTTATACTTATACATGCTATGGAAAACCAGTAATGTTTTTAGGATAGGCTATTTCTCTTCTCATTTGGTTCAAGTTTGGATTATCTATTTGATATATTGGATTTTCAATACCCTTAAAGTGTTTATTTTTAAAATTAAAAATATTATATGGTAATATGAGTGTGTGTGTGTGTATTACATTCATATAAATATAAATCATATAAAATTTATGTATATTCTTATTTGTGTATTTGTGTATATACATTTACCACACACAGATATATATATATATATATATATATATATATATATATATAAGTTAAAGAATATATATACTCTTAGGTTCCCACACACACACATGTATATTTTATGTAAATTTATTATTATTATATTAACATAAAATTTTAAATGAGTGCTTAATTTAAATAATTATTTTTTCTATATGTATGTGAATATATCATTTAATGATTAAATCTCAAGTATAATTATATTTATTTAGAAAATTTAAATTTAATATTTAGACAAAAAAATAATTAATAATTAAAAATGTATTTAAGTAAATATAATTTATGACTTATATATTAATAATCAATTATAATATATATTTTATTTATAATTAGTGATATGTTAATATAAATGTATTTATATATTAATATATTTATTTATGTAAATTTAATATATAATTATACACACATGCACACACACACACCCTAAGTAATTACACACACAGATGTACACACACAAACATACACTCACACACACACACATATATATATAGTGTATATATTTGTTTACTAAATATTAGAACATAGTTTAAATTTTAAATGTGTATTTTTATTAAAATAAAATTTATAAATAAATTAAAATTAATTGAATATATACGAACATAAAAAAATCTAAACACATATATAAACTATATAAATATAACATAATATATTTTTATATACATACATACATACATACATACATAAAATATTGATAATATATTTATATATATTAATTGATGAAAATAATATATATTATATGAATATGTATATTAGTATAATTGTAAATAAGTAATTAAATAAAAACAAACACACACACTCATGCAAAATGAGCTCGATGAGTTTAGTGATTATAAATCTATTATATGACTTGATAATTAAGTGTTTGGACCCCATAAAACTCCTAAGGTATATTGTTTTTAATTGGTAAAACATTTTGTCAGTACTAAAAAAAGATTTGTTAGAGGGGTTTTCTACCGTACTAAAAAAGGAACTAAGAATGAGTATTTATTCTCAGTGATTTTCTACTTAATACCCTTATTTATTTTATTAATTTTTAATTAACTCTAGTAACCAAGGATGTATCTAGGGAAAATATATTAGGCACTAAGGCTAAAAAAACTAGTTTGATAGCGGAAAATGACTACCCTCTTTACTAGATTCTACTTTGTGTTGTTTTTTATTGAAATGAAAGGGAATTTTTTTCATATTTTTTATTAGGAAAAAATATTTATAGGGATTTATAGTGATAATACTATAAGACACAAAACAATTTTCTTCTTCACCAAAGTCCTCAGTATCAAGTGAAGCCTTTTTAAAAAATTTCTTGTTCTTTGGGTTATCTTGGATGATTTGATTTTAAAACTTATGACATGTCATCGAAATATCTTCTATAGAATTTCTCAATAGATCTATTATATTTTTTGAAATTAATTTTGGAAAATTTAATTATATTATTTTCTTGGATGATTTGATTATCTCCAATTGTTTATATGTGTGTGTGTATTTGTGTTCATGTATATTATTTCCAAACACTCACACTTGAAATACATAACACACACACACATATTGATAAAAAATATATCTATATGTATTGTTTTATACACACAAATACTTTATGTTTATACTATCAGGTAGTCGATGAATGCACAGTAGGGGTGGCCAAACCACCCCCCACAAATCCCCCACCCACCATTCACTGTACTACCTTTAAAAAGAGAAGTATTCCCCCTTGTATTAGAGTGATAGATATAATGGATAAACTAGAAGGATTAATAAGATATCTACCAATATTTTTAACCAAGTTTCTCCAGAATTCAAATTTTATATATTTAAATTTTTTTCACAATATGTTATCAATACAAACGTTCAAAAAGGGATGAATATATATTTTTAATTTAAAACTTATTCTCACTTCCTGGTTGGATGATTTTAATTATATATGTTTTTATATGAAACCTTATTTTCTCCATATAGTTGGATTGTCCAAATTATTTATAAAATATTATTTATTTACCTTTATATTGGATGGTTTATGTAGTTTATTTAATTACCGCTATAAAGGCTAAATTTCCACATTCTTAGATGATTTTAGTTTATTTATTTTACACTCCCTAATTGGGTAGTCTAATTAATAAATCAGTATATGTAAAAATACTTTTTAATATTTATTTTGATGTATTGATTTTTTACCCCCTGTGTGAAGGTTTTATTAACCGATTAAGCTATTATTTATATATAAAAAATTATTTAATGATGATATTAACATGATTTTGATGTATCGATTCCATTTTTATTGGTTGTATTTTATTTAATCCAAATTTACTATATCATTGTATTATTATTTGTATTAATAATAAATATTCCTTATCTCTATTAGATATCATCATGTCAAATCTCTTGAAAATTGAATTTTCCATTCTTGATATTACTGAAAGTGATTACATGGCATCTAAAATAGATGTTTAAAAGAATCTTGAATGGATCTATCTCATGAAAAAATTAAATAAAATGATTCAAAAAACCTCCAAAAAAATTAACGGTGTTGATATTCCTTAGAATAATTCTCAATTAGGTATGAAAATGTGAATACCTCACAAAAAGAGATCCATATAAGATCTGGAAGAGTTTGAAAGAGAGGTATAATCATAAAAAAGGAGGTTGTTCTTCCTATAACCCCTGATGATTGGAATTTGTTATACTTATAAGACTATAAAAGGGCTAGTGATTAAAATTATAGTGTGTAAAGAATTATATCAAAATTATAGTACTGTGGTATTGATATTACAAATGTCAATATGCTTGAAAAGACATAAACAACAATTCATGAATCTCATGTAGCAAGATGACCCCAGTAATCCTGGATCTGGTGTCATGATACCGTTACATTATCATAAGATACATGTAAATAAGATCCCAAAGGACTGAAAAATTTAGTATTCTTGGTAAACTAGATATATAAATGGGTCCTCCTTTACAAAATAATACACTAATTACCACATTTTTTTTCATTCAAGGATAATTACTTTATTCTATCTAGCATATTCTTTTATATCTTTCTTAGTACACTACTTAGATTCCTAGGGAAATAAAACAATATAAGGGTGAGAAATAATTTTTAGTAAGGGTAAAGTACAATAGAATCAATTAATAAATCAATATGGATAATCAATATGAAAAGGTAATAAATGAACACAAATTACATAGAGTCAATAAATTGATAAAGGAATGCATAAATAATATGGCGAGATAAATAATGGGAATTAAATTCTATTAAAATAACTAGATAATGAAACATCTATATATAATAGTGAAAAACTGAAACACATGACACTTAATCAATAAATTGATAATTAAATGAATCCATAGACTTTATCATATGAAAATATCATGGATAATAATAATAATAACTAAAATATCTATGAAGAAAATTATTAATTATTAGACATCATGTCTAAGGAACATGAAAACCTATACCATAAAGACCATTCACAATATGGTTTAAAAATATAGGTAGAAACCCATTTAATTTTTGAAACTTATTTGTTTCATGAGAAACTTTTGATGCATCGAGGGGCAGTATAAAGTCTAGGCCCCACTAATCACTACCTATCCACAACATTCCTTATATCAAATAGTCTAAATAAATAATATTCCTTATAAAATATCAGTGTTGAACAAATAATATTTATTTATCAATATTTTCTTATGTTAGGATAATAAAAAATAAGGTTTTTTGACAATGATGTATGGAGATACCGTTAAGAGATCATTAGAACATTATTGAGGAAAATAATCTTTAAAATTTCTAAACTATCCAATACTATATTGAAATATTTTAATAATAATTCTCCATGAATTAAATGAAACTTAAAATATCATGAGAAAATTGAGATTTATGATTTAACATGTCAAAGTAGACACAATATGCAAAAATTATATATAGTTTAGGTAATAAACATATCCATGATAAATGATATACAAAATTAGGGGAAATTCAATGTCCAATGATCAAAGTATATTAAATATTTAATTGGGAACTAACAAAGGAATCAAGGGAGATAATTTCAATACAATCCTTTATCAAAAAAATAAAAAACCATCCATATTAAGAATAGAGATGTTATCAATGAAATAGTTCCTAAGTTGACTAAAAATAAAGGGATGTTGTCATTGATGAATAGATATACTATTAAAATATCTTTTAAAAACAATCTTGAGGAAAAAATCCTTTTAATTTGGAAAAACAATTTCTTTGAAAATAACTTTTCAAAAAAGTTTATTTTAAAATTCATTTTTTAAACAGTAAAAGGAAGCTTCAATGTAATGATGAAGGTAAAATTTTACATTCCATATGTGTTAAGAAGAAAATTCCTTTTATAAGGTAAAAAGGATAGAAAAGGAACTTATTAGGAAATATATAATAAGATTCCCTTTAAAAAATTATAAAAGAAAATAAGGGTAAAAATTAATTTAATAAATAATTTTGGAAAGGTTTTAAACATTTTTGATGTTTTTAGAAAATTGGGTTCTTAAAAGAAAACAGGTTCTCCGACCAAAGAGAGAAATGAAGTTCAGTTTTCTTAAAAATATTTTCTAAACCATTTTATTTACCAATGAGTGGGAAAATGGTACTATTACTTTAAACAAGACATTATTAACCATAATATATGAATATGAAATGGTTTACTAAATAATGATCAAATACTTACTTCAAATGGAAAATCAAGTGTAAACAATCCTGAAAAAATGATATTTTAGAGTAAAACCTTGAAAAGATCATAAAACTGTTGTAAGAATAAATAAATGAATAGATTATGTGTGTAAAATGTAAATACACATATTAGAAGTATAAATAAAATAATATATAGTAGAATGTGATTACAGACATATTCTTAGAATATTAATGACAATATGTAAGTAATATAACCAAATGAAAGGAATCATGTTATGAAATTATTTACCAATTTGTAACGTATAAATAAAATAAAGTTAGATGAAATAATTAAAATTGAAAATAAAAATACCATGAATATTGAATTATTAAAGATATTAAATTTAATTGTGGTAGTTTTTCCACCATATATAATAAATTAAGTGGACAATAAAAATGTATGCCTCATAGAATGAAAAGTGAGACTAAAATCCCTTACATTGCATTTACTTTCAGATGAACATCCTTTAACCTCATGTATAAGGGGTTTAAGTATGTTAATAATTTATAACATAACCATACTAATTTATACGATATCATATATTAACTTCTTATAATATCTTATTACCTATTTATTAACAATATTTTATCAGATCCACTATTTCGAGTGTTAATTACATAGTTTTCATGTATGTTTCAACTTGTTATTTGTAGTTACTATTAATTAGATCATGATATAATCATATAAAGAATTTAAATAATGATATAAATATCATATTTATCCAGTAAATATGTATTTAGTATAATCTATAATGTTTGGAGATAAGAAATGAAATACACCGTTCGTGGAGACGGTAGGCCGTACGTACGCATGAACTCTACTTTCATATATTTTTCATATTCATAGAATGAAAATTAAATGATAAATATGTATATTATAATTAAATTATAATATTTTTTCCTATATTTTATATAGTTTTATTAAAATCATTCTTCATATGTTCCATGTATAGTGTGAATGAATCATATCACTTTGAGATGGCGGGATACCACACTTCCAAAAACCATGTTATCATATTTACATAAAAAGGAATGTATAAAGGTATGTGTTATAAAATAATTAAAGAATAATTAAGGAATAATAAATATCATATATATTTTATATAAATATAGTTTCCAACATAATTCCATACCATGAATGGTGGTAAAAAAACAAAAAATCATCGTTTCATGTGGCGGTAGTTCACCGTACACTAACAGTAAGTTTGTTACCCATTAGATAGAAGTTTTTATTGGTTTAGGTAGAAATATTAACAAAAAAATCTTATTATATTTAGGATAGTGATTTTATTATGTATTCATTGAATAATAAGATATTAGGTGGTGGATAATTAAAATAAATGAATGGAGTATGAGGAATAATGTTACCGCTTATTCTGGTAACTCTTTTTGGTTTGCACCAAAGGGATTCCTTGGATAGATTTAATACCAAGGTGAGGATCATAGGTATATGATAGGGATTTTGGGTAACTATTTTTATTTAGATTTTTGTTGATAAAAATTTTATTGAGAGGTGTGAGGAAGTGGGAGGAGAGGAGGCCATTTTATAGTGGAGGAGGAGTGGCACTCTTATAGAGTTTTGCAAAGGGAATTACGCCCACGTTTTCCCCATGTAATATGGATCAAATAATGTTCAAATTATATATAATTGAATATAGGGTCTATATATGTTCATAAAATGAACTTTTTAGAAGTTTATATGTCATTTTAGGCCTTAAGTTTATGGTTTAGTCCTTTGTTAAGATGATTTTTCTCTTAATCGTTGTAATTAATTTTAATTACTTTCAATAATATGTTTTGTAAAAAAATATTTTGAAATTATTATAATATATAAGTTATTATTATAAAAAATATTGAATCTATTTTTCAAAATTCCAATAGAAAAAGTTGTATAAATTAATTTAAATTTAATCTTGCAGATGGGATGACAATACATGTTTTTAAAGTAAAACCGTTCAAAAGTTTGCTAAGTTTTTATATCTAATTTTAAATTAAAATTGATTATAATTAAATAAATTGGATTAATATTTTCATAATTTAAATAATTTGACTTTAAAAGTAATTTAAAATATAATTTAACACCTTAAATAAATTAGATTTTTTTGAATTAAAATTCAGTATTTTTCACTATTTATTAAAAAATGAAACTTTACGTAAAAATATAAAAAATTAATCTTAACCTAATTAATATGTTTCAATTTCAAAAAAATAAGTTTATTTTCTTATATAAAATTTATAAAAGTTCCATAAATTGGATTTAAAATAGGTTATCTGTTAAAAAAATGGTAAAATTACCTTTTTAGAAAATATTATTTTTAAGCGTAAAAATAGATTTATTCTTATCTTATGAACATAAAATCTAGTGTATGAATTAAAAAATTATTTTAATGAAAATATAAAATATAAAATTCATTAATATCATTCATTTATAGTAATTAATTTAATTTATTATGATAAAAAACCATTGTTAGCATAAATATAAAAATACTTCCTTTATATTCAATTGTTTTATATTTTCATTTCTAATTAATTGGTAACCAATAAATTCATCTTATATTTTTATAAAATATATGTTTTCATAATTTAGTTAATAATATTCATAATCTCTGTTGTAATAGATAAGTTATAACTTATTATATTAAATAATAATATTTCAATAATAAATTATTGTTCGATGAAACTCGGTCTTGCATGTAACGCAAGCCATTGAAGAAACTCATTATTGCATAAGACGAACAGTAACTCAGAATTTTGTGCATTGAAATATATATCAAAGTTTTATTTTACTTAAACTAGTAAATATATCATAAATTCATATGATATTAAATTTCTTTATGTACTTTGTGTTGCGTGTCATACACGCTATCGAATATAATGTTCTTACTTTATATTTTTTTGGCATTACATTCTCCCCATCTTAAATAAATTGAATTATCAAAATTTAAAAAAGATATTGGTGATATATTTTTTGATATTTATTATGTTTAAATACCATATCTTGAGAATAGTTCATAAAACATCCTCTAGAAAAGCAAGAAAGGGAAGTACGAAGGTCACATGAACAAAAATATAACTAGGACTCTATATTGGAGAAAATTAGTTGAAATTGAATATATGTACATGAAGGAAAAGAATAAATATTTATTTTGAGTAATTGAGGTCATAAATCACAAAAAAGTGAATGATTAATGGAAATTTGAGAGCCTCAAATCCATAGATCTTTGGTGATTTAGAAGAAAATCGGTTCAACAAAAATTAAGGTATTAGGGAAACATTTTTTGAGATAACTTTCCTAATGTTGGTTATTTATTTTACTGCCTAATAATATAAGGAAATATGCATACTTGATATATTTATATTTCATGAACACAATTTTTAACCTTTTTTGATTTTAAAATTTTCTAATTCATCTATTAATTCATGAAATGGATATCAAAAAACATACATTGATGCTAAAGGCACTAAAATGTACTTTTTAATGGAATGAATGATCCATAAAACAAGCCTCCATATTTATATATAACTATTTTTCAAAACCAATATGGTTAATAAATTAATCTCTAAACCTTAAAAGTAAAACTATCGGTTCCTCATTGATATTTATTTTTCAAATTATTCAACTAAAAAATGACATATTAACCAAGAAATTGCTTAGGTTAGTGGTTGGAGTGAAATATTTATCATTATTTGGTCATGGGTTCATGTCCCATGTCCTTGTAGGGATTGATCAGTTATCACATGTCATACAAGTTTCCCTTTCTAATAATATAATTTCTAAAGTAAATATGATGGACATCCTTAAAATAAGGTTAATCACTAAATAGAATTTTAAATAATTTTTTCAATAAAACCTCAATAAACAAATAATTAATCCATTTATTTACATATAAGTCCTTCCTTGGTCTAGACTTTATCCTACGAAGGAGGGAATTTCCTAAAACCAAAAACCATAGTATGAGAAAAACTATCATATTGAAAAAAAATCATCTTTAGGATGTATAAATATTGACACATTATTTTCAATATAAAACACCTAAGGTCTAACCTTGGTTATGAATTATCATTATCTATTCAAATTCTTCATAATGTCTTTTAATGAAAATGTGAATTATCCTAAGTTTATCCCATGGGAGTGTCAAATGAGGTGTGAAGTATGGCCCGTAGTCGTGTACCAGGTTATGATAAGTTAGGCTCAACACAGCTTATTTGTGTTGTTACCCCTAGGAACATCTACACTTGAACTATATCCACTTGTAGTATCCACAAAGGTATGTATTTCTAGGAAGACCCACATAATCTCTACCTTACCAAAATTCTCGGATGTTATTCTATTAATATCCTCAAATTCTACCTTAGGGTTTTGTTCTCTAATATATGATTCCCTAAATATAGTTCCCAAGGATTCTGCTAAACTTTCTCTGATACTAACTATAGCAATATGACCCCAGCAAGCTCGGAGCTGGTGTCACGATACCATTAAATCGACATAAGATACATGTAAATCTCATCCCAAAGGACCAAACATTTTAGTAGTCTTAGTAAACCAGATACATACATGGGTCTTACTTTAAAAAATAATATACTAATTAAAACAGAATTGTTTTTTATTTTGAGTATAATAACTTTATTCTATCGAATATATCATTTAATATATTTCTTAGTAAACTTATTCAATTCCTGGAGGAAGGAAACAAAAAAAAGGGTGAGATCAAATGATCAGTAAGGGTAAAGTATAAAGAAATTTATAAACGAATAAATATGAATAATCAATATGGTAAGGTTATAACTAAACAAACATGACATAGAGTCAATAAACCAATAAAAGAATTCATAAAATATATGGAAATGTAAATAAATGGAATTAAATTCCATTAAAATAACTAGATAAGGAAAAATATATATAGAAATGTAAGAAACTAAAACACATTCCATTTAATTAATAAACTAAGAATTAAATGATTTTATATAATTTATCATATGAAAATATCATGGATAATAATAATAACAATTGAAATGTCTATGAAGGAAATGCTTAATTATTCAATGTCATGTCTAAGACACATGAAAACCTATTCCATCAAGACCATTAACCAGATGGTTTAAAACTAAAGGTCGAAACACATTTTATTTGTGTAACTTATTTGTCACATGGGAAATTTTCGATGCATCGAGGGGCTATATAAAGTCTAGGGACCACCCATCACTGTCTCTTCAAGGCATTCTTCACATCTAACAATCAAAATAAATAATATTCCTTATCAAATATACATATTGAATAAAGAATACACATTTATGAAAATTTCCTTAGTGGAGGATAAATAACAACTTGTTTTGTTGACATTGATGATTTGAGATACCATTTAAATATCATTAAAACATTCTGAAGGAAAATAATATTTAAAAATTCAAAAGTGTCCTGAATCACTATAATTTTTTTGAATATAATTCCCCATGAATTAAATGAAACTTAGAGTATTATGAGAAAAATAAGATTCATGATATAACATGTAAAATTAAACAAAGTATATAAAAATGATATATAATTTGGGCAATAAACATATCCATGATAAATGATATGGATAATTAGGGGAAATTAAATGTCAAATTATCATAAGAAATTGAATATTAAAAAGAGGACTAAAAAAGGAATCAATAAAGTAAATTTCAATACTATCCTTGGTCTAATCAATAAAAAACCATCTAGAGTTATAATAATTATGGTATCAATAAAACATATCCTAAGTTTAATAAAAATAAAGAGTTTTTGTCATTAATGAATAAAAATAATATAAAAATTTATTTTGAAAACATTCTTGAGGAAAATATCCTTTTCATTTTGAAAAAAATTTTGAAAATTATTTTTTTGAAAATAAATTAAAAAAAATATTAAAATATTAATCTTTTTAATAAGAATGGAATCCTTGGTGGAATGATGATAGTAAATTTGTACATTCCGTATGAGGTAAAAATAACAATCCTTTTGCATGGTAAAAAGGTTAGAATAGTTCCCTATTTGGAAAGAGATTAGAATATTTATTTGAAAAAAATTGTAAAAGACAAAAAAGGTTAAAAATGACTTCAATAAATCATTTTGGAAAGGGTAAAAACATTTTTGAAAACATTTTTATAAAATTGTGTTTTTTGAAGAAAACAGGTTCTCCGACCAATGATATAAATGAAGTCAGGTTTTCTAATTTTTTTAAATAATTTTAAGTATCAAAGAGTGGTAAAATGGAAATATTACTTGAAAAATTCCATCATTAAGCATAATATAATTATATCAAAGGTTTTATGGAACAATTATCAAATAATTTCATTGAATGTAAATTCAAGTGTAAACAATCCCGAACAAAATAATATTTTTGAGTAAACCCTTGAAAAGATGGTAAAGTTGATGTTAGAATAAATCAATGAATATATTATGTGTGTCAAATGTAAAAGCACATAAAATAAGATTAAATAAAACAATATATATTATAAAGATATTAAACACATAACCTTATAATATTAACTACACTGTGTAAGTAATATAACCCAATGAAAGGAATCAAGTTATGAAATTATTTACCACTTGGTAAATTATAACTCAAATACCCTTAGATGAAATAATTAATATTTAAACTAAAAATACCATTTATAAGGATGTATTCATGATATTATAAGTAAATTTGTTTTTATTTACACCATATATGAGAAATTAGGTGCATAATAACAAAGTATGAATCACAGAAAGAAAAGTGAGACATGAATCCCTTACCTTGCATTTTCCTTTAGGTGAATTCCCTTTAACCTCCTGTATAAGGTGTTAAAAATGTTACTAAATTATAAATAAACCATAATATTATATATTATATCATATATTAACTTCTTATAATACCTTATTACCTGTTTGTTAATAATTGTTTATTATATCCATTTTTTGAGTGTTAATTACCTAGTTTTTTGAGTAAGTTTTAACTTGTTATTTGTTGTTCATAATAATTAGATCATGATTTAATCATATAAAGAATGTAAATCATGATTTAAATATCATATATATATATAGTATATATATATTTAGTACAATCTATAATGTTTGGAGAAAATAAATGAAATCCACCGTTCATAGAGATAGTAGGTCGTATATATGTTTGAACGCTACTTTCATTTCTTTTTCATACTAAAATAATGTAACGTAAATGATAAAAATGTATATTATAATTCCATTATAAAATTAATTCCATATATTTCTCATAGTTTTATTAAAATCAACCTTAATACGTTCCATGTATAGTGTGAATGAATTACATCTCTTTGAGGAGGTGGTAGTCCACACTTCCACAAATGATGTTATCATATTTATATAAAATGGAAATTATAAAGGTATTTATTAAAAATGTAATTAAATAATAATAAAGATATAATAAATATCATATATATTATGTATAAAAAGTGTGTATATCATAATTTTCATCCATTAAAAGTACTAAATTAGAAATGAACAATCCTCATTTCACAAGGAGGTAGTTCACCATACATGAACGGTAAGTTTATTACTCATTAGATGGAAGTGTGTGTGAGTGTAGGTAGAACCATTAAAATATTAACATATAATTATATTTATGATAATGACGTTTTTATGTATTCATGGAATAAAAATATTTTATGGGGCGGATAATGAAAATAAATGAAAGGTGTTTGAGGAAGAATGTTACATCTTTTTCGGGTAACTGCTTTTGGTTTGCACCAAAGGGAATATTTGTATGGAATTATGAACAAGGTTAGAATTATAGGATGATCAGTGGGGGGGATTTTTGATATCTATTTGGGAATCGTCTTGTCAATCCAAATTTTCTTGATAGGCGTGAGGAAGTAGTAAGAGAGGATTCCTATTTATAGTGGATGAGGAGTGACACTCTTGTAAATTTTTTCAAATGGAATTCCACCCATGTTTTGCAAATAAAATGTGGCTCAAATAATGGTAATAATTTTATCCAAGTGAGGATAAGGTTTAAATATATCCATAAAATGAATTTATTAAAAGTTTATATTTCATTTTAGGCCTTAGGTTTAGTGTTTAGTCCTTTGTTAAGCTAATGTTTCTCTTAATAGCTGTAATTAGTTTTAATCACCTGTACTAATATTTTTGGTAAAAAACTTATTTTACCTTATCATAAATTATAAATTATGATGATTAAAAATATTTAATAAATTTTCCCAAATTAATATCACATAATTTTTAGAAATTAATTTAAATATAATCTCGCAGGCGGGACGACAATGCATGTTTTTAATGTAAAAATGTTCCAAAGATTGTTAACTTTTTATATCCAATTTAAAAGTGAAATTGATTATAATGACATAAATTGGATTAATTTTGGTATAATTGATATAATTTTACTTTAATACCATTTTAAAATATAATTTAAGTCTGTAAATAAATTAGATCAAAAAGAAGTTTTGTATTAGAATTCAGTATTTTCACTATTCATTAATAAATGAAACTTCACATAAAAATACCAAAAATTAAACGTAGACAGATTTTTATGTTTATATTTAAAAAATAAGTTTATTTTTAAATATAAAATTTATCAAAGTTCCAAAAATTGAATTTAAAATAGGTTCTCCATTAAAAAGTGATAAAATTTACATTTTAGAAAAATACGACTTTTAAGCGTAAAACTGGGTTTAATGTTATCTTATGCCTATAAATTATATTTTATACATGTAAAGAGTATTTTATATGATATATAACATATAAATTTTATTAATACCATTAATATTAATTAATTAATTTAATTTATTATAATAAAACATCTTTTAGATCATAAATATAAAAATAATTCTTTTATATTAAATTAGATTATAATTTAGTTTCTAATTAATTGGTAACCAATTAATTCATATTATATTTTTATAAAAAATATATTTTCATAATTTAGTTAATAATGTTCAAAAAAACTAATGTAATGGCTAGTTTATATCTTATTATATTTAATAATAATATTTTATTAATAAAGTTTTGTTCGGTAAAACTCGGTCTTGCATGTAACAAAAGAAATTAAAGAAACTTGTTGTTGAGTGAGACACAAAATAGAATATTATCATGTGAATTACAATATATATCATAGTATGATTTTATTTTAATTACTAAATATATTATATAGTCTCATGATATTATATTCCTTTATGTGCTTGGTGTTGCATGTCATACACACTATCAAATACAATATTCTTACTTTATAATTTTAGGGTGTTATATCTCACATCACCCTACAACCAAAATATCACTTGTGATGGAATAAAAATAAATTTTAATCTCATATAATCATCACTTAAATCATTGAAGAACAATTACATTTTGATTAAAATTCATCAGTCATGTCTTACTAGTTAAAATTATTATTTTCTGAAGAAAATGTTATATTTCATGAAAATAATAATGGAATAAGGAAGGGGGAGTGATTCTCATGGTGGATGTGGTTTTGGTGACACACATGGACAAAGACATGTTTTTGACCATGGGAACACTCTAAATGAATATTAGAATCAAAGAAATGTTTACTCAAGTACTTCATGGAATCCTGAAGATTCCTACTACAGTTGTGTTTATAAGGGACTTTGGCCCTGAGTTTTCTGAACCACATAACATCTTTGTATGCTCTATAAATTACCTCTTGAAACAAAGAAGAATTAACTAAAATTTAATGATAAATATTATAATGGGAAGGAAAAGGCGATGAATTTTACTAAGAATCACAAGCCATCAATTTATGACTTAACTGACCTCAAAGTGGGTGATTTTACTTATCAATTAGATGAGATGATAACTAGAATTCAGAAAATTTCAATAGTTATGATATTTTATATGGTGTTTTTTATATGATTTATATTTTTTATGACATATTTTTTGAATTTTATAAAGAGTTTATTATAATATTATTTTCTTTTATTTTAAGTATTATAATGGATTGTGTAAATATGACAAATATTTCCATATCATATAAGGAAAAAATCACACAAAATTATTAAAAATAAAAAATATTTTTATGATCATACACTAACAAGATAAATTGTGAATACTACATCAGGTCTTAAAGATCTTATAAAAAGGACTAGTGAAGTGAGATTTTCTTTAATTAATGGGATAAAGTTCTTTATAGTAGATACATTATTTTCTCTAATGTCCAAAAGAAACTTCTTAGGTTTCAATGATATATACCAATATGGGTATGGTACACAAGATATATATAAGGGAAATTAAATGTATACATTAATTTATAAAAATAAATTCAACAAGAGTCATGTATTAGAAAAACTACCTAAATTAACATCTATATTGAATTATACACATATAAGTGAAATCAAAACACATATGGTAATAAAAAATTTCACATAAATAATTAATTTATTGAATAACCCATTAGGTAATATTAGTTTAACAATGATGTAAAAAATATTCGAAAGATATCATGGATATTCAATAATGGTCATTAATATCTCTCTAATAATAAAAACTCCATGCAAGGATTTTTCTCTTGGAAGACTGATTGTGAGTCCACCTCCCGCTAAAAGAATGGTTGAAATTAAAGAAATTCTTTAATGAATTCAAGGGGATATATGTGGACCAATTCATCCACCACATGGTATATTTAAATATTTATGGTATTAATTGATTAATCTAGTTGATGGTCACATGTATGTTTTCTATCAACATAAAATGTTTCATTTTCATGATTTATTTCTTAAATAATTTAATCGAGCACACAATTCCATGATTATGTCATCAAGTAAGAAAGTATTGATAATTTATAAGAATTTATCTCTCAAGATATTAATGATTAATATATTGAAATAGGGATTACTATAGATTATCTAGCCACCCATGTGCATAAACAAAATAGGTTATCCAAATACCTAATTAAAAACATCCAACTTATTGATAGACCATTAATAATGAGAATAAATATTCTAATATCCATATGGGGTTATGAAATATTTCATGCCTTAGAATTAATTCTCATTATACCCAGTGTATAACAAATGAGACGTTAATCTAATTGGAATTTGGGTAAGAGCCGGAAATCTCCCACTTATGAATCTCTGGTTGTGTAGTATATGTACTGATTACTCCCCTACAACATATAAAAATGGGACCTAAAAGAAGGTTGGGAATATATATAGGATACTAATCCCCATCCATCATCAGATATATAGACCCAAAAACTGGTGATATATTTAAAACACTTTTTACTTATTATCACATATATGAATAAGTATTCCCAATGATAGGGGAGAAAGAAACAAAGGGAGGATATTTCTAGAATATGAAAATGTTATATTTTCTTTATCCTCTCACTAGACAGCGTGAGATGGTAGTGATTTTTTTATATTTTCAAGACCTTGAAAATATTTTTCCTAATTAATTTACTCAAAAAAAATTCATGAAAAATTCACATGCACGAAATCTAAATGTATAAAATGGAATTGATATCCAAAAGACACAATTATATAATGATGTTACAAAAATGAAAAAAACTAACCTTAAGTGTGGCATACTAATTTGATCTTGGTATATAAACACTCATAAAATAAAATGAATGAGTATAATTGAAAACCCCATTATAGAGGCATGTGTTCTAGATTAAATACATAATTTATGTGTTCTTATAGAAACACGTGATGAGAATCATAAATATAATTCACAGGACATATGAAATCCTAACAGTTTGGAAAATATATAATTCTCTCTTAATTATTCCACAACATGTGATATATAGTATCAAAGTAATGTAGAAAATATTGATGAAATATTTTTATATTATAAGGAACACGATATATACAATGAATATATCAAATCAAGTTCAGTTATGGAATTTAATAAAAGACATGATTAGAATAAATAGAAATAAACACTAAAAGTTGAATTAAATTCACTTAATAAGTGAAGGGTCTTCAGACATATCATTTTACACTAGAAGATGTGTATCCTATGGGATTTTAATAGGTTTTATGTGTGTAAAAATGACGATAAAAACAAGATTGTATGATTCAAAGATCCTCTTATTTCACAAGGATTTTATTAGAGAATCAAAATTGATTATAAGGAGACATATTCTCCTATTATGGATGCTATTACTTTACAATATCTAATCAACCACACAGTAGCTAAAAAGGATAATATGCATCATATGGATTTTGTTACAAATTATTTATATGAGTCACTTGATAGTAGTATATATACAAAAATCCCAAAAGGTTTCAAAATACCTGAAGTATTGAAATCAAAATCCAAAGACATATATTCAATTAAATTCTAAAAATCCTTGTATGTATTAAAAAGATATGGGTGTATGCACTATAACCATTTGAGTTACTATTTGTTAAATAAAGGGTATATAAATGAAAACATATGCCCAAGATATTTTTATTAAGAAAACAATATCTAGATATAAAATCATTTATTTTTATGTAAATTATTTAAACATCTTATAGGCTGTATAATAGATCAATGATGAAATCAAAAACATAAAAGATGAATTTGAAATGAAAGGCCTAGGAGAAACCTAGTATTGTCTTAGATTAAAAATCGAGAATATACTAGGTGTTATATTTTTGTATCATTAAAAATATACAAAAGGTAATAAATTTATTTAATACTAATAAAAATAATCATTTAAGTACTCAAATGGATGATCAATAATTAAATACTGAGAAAGATAAAATTTGACATTGTGATGTAAATAAAGAGATGGTTGGTTTAGAAGTACTATACCTCAGTTCCATCAGAGCACTTATATATCTTAGTAATTGTATCCATAATAATATATATTTTTCTACTAATGTATTGAAAATAATTAGCTCAACCCCTATATAAAGACACTAAAATAGAATTAAGCATATTTTTTCTTATCTTTATGGAACAATTGGTTTGATTTTATTCTATTCTAATAAATAAGAAAAGAAGATGGTTGGGTTTTCAGATGTAATTTATTTACCAGATATACATAATGATCAATCAAAAATTGGTTATGTGTTCATAGTTGGATATTTTTCCATATCTTGGAGAAAAGAAAAATAGAAACTCATTGAAATATCCTTAAATCATGCAGATGTTATATCATTACATGAAGTATGTCGAGAATGAGTTTGGTTGTGGTATATGACTCAACACATTCAAGTGAAAAGTAGATTTCCTATTAATATTAATCTAATAATATTATTTAAATATAATTCTATATTCAACACACACTTAAATTAATGATTCATAAAAATTATTAGACAAAATACAAACTAATTTTTTTCTAATTTAGATATGAGTTAATTAAGAAAAGAGATATAAACATGTAATATGATTGATACAAATACAATCATACTAATTTATTTATAAAGGAACTAATAATAATTTTCTATAGAAATATTTTACTTGATATAGGGATGTACAGATTGAAAATATTATGATTTCATTATTTAATGTAACATTCAAGGGGATTATACATGGCTACAAGATTTTCCTTATTATGATTTTTATCCCACTAGGTTTTTTTTGAAAAATGTTTTTAATGAGGTAGCATCAAAAAATGTATGAAATTGTTAGGGGTGTTCATCTTAAGGGGGAGTGTTAGGAATATTCTAACTGTGAATGTAGTTTTCAAAGGGGGTGGGATTCCGACCCCCTCCAACCGCTCATTATACAACCAATAAAAGGGTAATACAACCCCCCTTTTGTATAGAAGGAAAAATATAAATGAGAGACTAGAAGTATTATAAAAATATCATTCTTTTTTTATACCCATCTTTCTTCACTTTTAAAAATTTACCCAAGTAAATTTTCTTCTCACAAAATATACTTTGTTAATATATATTGTTTACATAGGCACATTATATTTATACTTTATATGTTCAGTTTATATAATATATTAATATTTTTATACTAAATATTTTGGTGTGAACCCCTTTATCTAATGGGGGAAAATAAAACCCCGTTAAACTGGGTTAAGAGGGAACATGTTAAAATGAATGAGGCCCCAAACACAGAAAGAGTCGGATATCCAAATAAAAAAATCCATAAAGAAAATTTAAGTCTGAAAACCCACTGGTACAAAGTCTAATTACATGGAATGAAGGCTAAGATCCATCAAAAAATACATCATTACAAACTCTATTATATATCTATAATATATCCACCGATAAGAAATGGCCCAATGACCCCATGAAACAAATTCAGAAGGCCCATGACCCAAACTAGGACACAAACATCCATACCCAATGTTTACCTCCAGAGTCGGCCTCACCCACCATCAATGACCCCAATTATTTTCACCATTTAACACTAACCCAACGAATGAACCACACAACCCCATTCAGTCACTATTCATTGAACACACCCAGTACTTCCTTCATAACTACCACAATGCCCAATCAAACCCACTAATGCTGACCACCTAGTAACTGTTGTCCCATGACCCACAATGAGGGTACGACAATGAGGAGACCGTGATATGAAGCACGACTAGATCTAAAGAGGATGTGGACCCACTATCCATCATCATTTAAATATGGTCCTAATCATTAAAACACATCCTAGCGATGGTGTTGCCACCACTAACAAAGACCCAAAGCAGAGGCACTAAGACAAGACATGAGGGAGTGATTTGACATATCCTGATTGAGATAACTAGAGAGGAAGAAGTTAGAAAATGAGGAAAGGACCCATACCAACAATGGCCATTGGAGGAGAATCATAGACACACATAAAGCCACGTCTGGGGCACTTTTGAGAGTAGAGAGCTCAATAGAACACCCCAACTTATGATCTATACATTTTATATATACTTTATATATGCATATAAATTATAATTTATATATGTATATACATTATACATTATATACATATTCATTTTATATAAAACTTATATAATTTATATATGTGTACATTATACTTTATATGGATTATTTGTATATGTATGTGAATGTATTTGTTTAAGTTTGTGTGTGGGGGTGTACATTCACATGTGTGTGTGTCTACTAATAACTGCATACAAGAATATATTATTTTTATATTAGTTTTATTTTCTAAAATATTAATATTAGTGAAAAAAATAGGATTAGTAAATGTTGGTCAGAGTAAGTAACTCAAGAGGGGGGGGGGGAATTGAGTTCCCAATAGAAAAATATATTAAAAATGAATTAAAATAAAATACACTAATTAAAAAAATTCCCAATTAATTAAAATAATATTTTAATATAAGTTTGATATTTTAAAATATTTCTCATCTCTTGATTATGGATTACTTAAAATAATACATGAAATTAATTTAACTTTTGAAATCAATTTACTCAAATAAATCCATATATTATCATTAGTTAAGACATACTATCAAAGTACTAGTTTTTTTGTAGATTAAAACTAAAAAATAGTTACAATAATTGAAAAAAAACATAAACATGAAATGAAATAAAAATGGGTTCAACCTCAAGAGAAGAACTAATACCCTCTACTTGGAAATCACTTGCTTCCAAGCAGATTATATAACTATAATTTGATCCACATCCTGGATTGGGTAAACATGAAACAAATCTGCTATTAGGGTTAAATGAATCTTCCATATTTATATATGGGTAGTAAAAAACACTCCAAAAATAGACCTCTTTCAAAAACTCAGTGTTTAAATAGATAAAAGAGAAATTTAAGAGGATATCTAGTATTTTTCTTTTCTAGGACATGAGTTAGTTTGTGTTAATAAACAGAGAAAACAAAAAAATAATTTAAAGTAAAATAAGAAATAGAAAGAGAAATATATAGGATATAGAGAAGTTAATTATACTCATTCCATAGTGAATCAGATTATTTAGTGTCCTCATATGTTTCTTGGTGAGGAGCTCAAAGTGTTTCTATGAAATTGGTAGTGAAACAGATCATCATGAAGTTCTCTTTATTCTCTCTATTATAAAGGATCTATTTATTTAGTGTAGTCCCCTCATCCCTAGTTAAATGAAATTTATTAGGTATAGATTATGCATGTTATTTTGGGTTGATACTTATAGTATTTAGAAAATTTCATGCACTCCTTGATCATTGCTGCATGAGGGAGTCTTCTCAAAATATAGAGAAATGCATGCACTTGTTGATGAATAATCATTAAGATCTTCAAAAATCCTCATACTAAATTTGACTAAAATTTAATGAGTATATACAATAGTTATGCAAATAATCATAAAATAACCCTCTATATTAATTTCCTTAAAATATCCATTGGGAGAGTTTAATTCAAATTAGGTAGAACAATGAAGAAAGATCTTCTAGAAATAACTCAAGTGTGGAGGTATTTCATGTATAGCGGTGAATCAATCAGGTGGTGAATCGGTCTTGTAGTAACTCATATCTATAGGTAGATCATCTAAACTAATGGTGAGTCATGTTTGGCATTGACTCATGTATGGCGGTGACTTATTTTAAATATAGTGAGCCATGTCTCATGGTGACTCGTGTCTGGTAGTGAGTTAGGCTGTCGGTGACTCATGTCTAGTGATGACTCATTTTAACTAGTAGTGGGTCACGTATGGCAGTGAATCATGCCTGGTGGTGACTCATTTGAACTAATGGAGAGTCATGTCTGGCGGTGAGTCACTTTGGAGGTAACTCATATTTGGCGGTTACTCCGTTGAACTAATGGAAAATCATCCAAACACTTACCCAAAGTTTTATAAAATTTCCTTATAAAATAATATGCTATAATAAAATTGTAATAACATTAGAAAAATAATAAAAATGATTTGTGATTATTAGAATAAGGAGGTTCCAATGATAAAAATAGACATGGATCTATGGTAATCATATGATGAAAGTGTATGAGGATAGGGTCAACAAAATCATCATGTTTGAAAAAAATAATGAAAATGACCATTATTGAATTATATGTACATTTTTATGCTATTGTTTCTCAAAGATAATTTATCAATATGATTTAGAAACATGCGTAATCTATTATGAAATCAATTCATGATATAAATAATGAACTCATTATTTTAAATATCTAAATATATATTGTGCATGTTCACATTCTTTGTTTTATTAATATGTTTTTCTCAATTAGATTGATCACATTTACTCATGTGATTTAAGTTTTTTAATATTATATTATGATTTTGATGTTCAATCATATTTTTATTTAATGTGATCATATAATATTTTTTTATTTTTATATAACTTTTTTTATATTTTTTATATTAAATTTGTTTAAATGTTTTGACATTAATTTGTGATATAGTTTATAAATACACATACTCTCTCACACACACATATTTCATATGTATCATTGATTATATATATATATATATATTTAATACTTATATATGTATATATATTGGAAAATATATACATATATTCTGTGGAGGTATATCTTTATGAGTGTACAATTCATCTTCTCTCCATGAATTATATCCACAGATGTGGTGGCTCGTCTCCATGGTTCTAGATACCCTCCTCTAACCATGTAACACTAGCCTTTTTCCATGATTCATCCTCTCCACAGTAGTTTCTCATCCTCAAAGAAGCACCATACCAACTCCATTCATGTTAATGATAGAAGTTTCCCCTTCCATTTTATGATAGTGGTAGTAGGATATCCTTTTGTTCTACAGTATCACCGACCCTCTCCTTCCATTCAATGATAACACTGGCCCTATCATTGCATTATACACTGCTTAAATATTCAGTGAGAAATACTACATGCCATAAACATTCTTCATGAAAACAACACCTGCTTCATCCATAGAAGAATTAGTATGTTCATGCCACAATATCCATAACATGAGGTCTAGTTCATTGTAGCACTTCAGGTTCACACAGTTACAGATTCCCACAACCATCAAATATTATAAGGTCCATCAAATGGTTACATGACATATAATGGTAGTACATATTCTACCACTTAATGTTATAAAAAATATTTCATGGTTTCATATACTACCATCAGTTATAAAATCTGTGACCAGTAGTTATAAAATCTACTACCATCAGTTATAAAATCTGTGACCATGGAGTGTGATTGTACTATAATTACTAAGATTTTTTAATTTTTTCTATCATGCATAAGTCTTAATTTAATTTATTTTAAAATATCATCTTTCTTAATTTTTCATATTTTTTTATTTTATATGTTATATGTTTATTTAACATGATTATATGTTTTTATTAGTTTATAAATTAATTATTTATTTTTTTGAGTCTCTGTGAATTTATTTTTTGTTGTTTCAAATTATATTAGTGTTATTTTATTCAGGTTATTTATATCCATAGAAAATATGCACAACATGTGCTATAATATTTTAAAATATAATTAATGATTTTTTTGTTATATAGTTAATATTAAATGTGTATAAAAATTTTCAAAGTAATTTTAGTATCTTAAATTAATATTTTCACAATTTCCATATTTGATGCATTGTTTTAGAAATTATTTTTACATAATCAATTTTCATGGAATTATTTGACCAAGTTTTATTTAGATTGTTTGATAATATGAATTAAAATTTGTTTTAATCATTTTAATTTTATTAAATGTTATAATTAAATTAGTTTGAATTTTTTCTATATTTCAGGAATATGCTTTATCTCTATAGGATTTATGGTGGACTTTGTTTTTGTTATTTTGAAATTTTGAAATGCTTTATTCGAGAGTATAGAGAAAAACATTTTCTATATAAGGGGTTATAGGATGAATGGAATGATATAATTACATATGAATATGATACACACCTTTGACTCAGAGTTATACAAATTGTTTAAAACCATAAAACAATCAAGGGATCCTGTTATTAATCATTTACATCAGTTTTGTTGAACTCTAAAGTGTGGTAAAAATATTCTACAACATAATAATATCTTAGAAAATTGATCTTTACGTTTGATATAACTCCTAGTGTATATTTAATACATCATTAAAAATGGAATGCATCAACTATTTCATCATTAGTAATTCTTATGATTTTATCCAAACATAATATTTTTCCATCTTTTTCATCTGGGAAGAGTCCTTATGTTAAATATTTTATCACATATGTTATAATAAATATAAAAATTATTCCTCTAGTTATGATTACCTGAAAAAATTAGTATACAAAGGTTGGGTCTTCTCCTTGTATATAATCATGGTTTATATATGCTCCCATAATAGGCTCTGTAGTTAGGTTTAGGGATTTTCTTCACAATGTCCTAGGATGGGATTCATCATGTTGTAAAAGTATGGGGTTAGATTTCACATATTTTTTTATATCTCTATCATAGTGGGTTACATACTCCATTGGTTTGAATTTGAAGGGTTCACTAGGTATGTTATACTAAACCAATATAAATATTCTCCATTCTATCTATCCTTTTACTTTCCAATGTATTATCTCTATAAAATTTTATAAGATCTATTCACCCCCTCTAGACCTTATACCATCACCTTTCCAACATAATATTTGGTATCAAAGGGTGAAACTTTGTAAGGATTACTTAAATCTATTTTTTTTCTAATAACAATAATTAGAATTGAAGAGGGAGAACCATTTTAAGAATTATCAATTTAGATTTGTTGTTTTTTACATATACCATCAATTGATATCCATGGTTTTTCCATAAACTGATAGATTTAATATTTTTTAATTTTTCTATCTATTTGAGCTAAATTGTATCCTAATCCTTAATAATAATAAAGAAAGATCTATTTTAGTGATAACAATTTGGAGGATTGAATTCTAGAATCCGGTTAGACCACCACATTTCAATGGAAGTGATTATGAATATTTGAGATATCAAATTGATATATTTTTGGAATCTATAGGCATTGAAATTTGTACTAGCATGGATAGAATATATAAAATACCCGATGTTGAACATGATAATTTAATTATAAATGATGCTAAAAAATATGTAATGAATTACAATGTGATGAATTATCTTTATTACTTTCCTAGTATAAGTGTTAATTATAATATATCTTATTATAAGATTTCTTATTAAAATTTAAGTACTTTAAAAGTCACTCAACAAGGAACTGAAACATTGTATAGAATTAATCTTGGAATTCATAGGGATAAATTTTAGGAATTTATATTGCCCAGTTATGAAAGTGTAGGTAATTTTTCAACATATTCACAATGATTTTCAACAACATGGTTTAACTTAATGAAATTATGAATAATGTCATGATTTTTGAAAGGATACTTACATCCTTAATAAATAAGTGGAATTAAAATAAAGTATTTATTAAATAAATAAATTATTTTTAAGAATACTCTTTGTATGATTTAATTGGATTTCTTTACTATATGAGATTGAATTTAAGAGCAATAATCCTGATTTATCTAAAAAAATAATGGGAGTTTCTTTTAAATATAAATATGTTTCTAATAAATCTTCTAGTGAATACTTATATTATTCTAACTCCTAGAAGGATGATGATCTAAATTAAGATTCAAAATGTATTCAGGGACTCATTGATAAAAACAATCCTACCTAAAAGGATAAAGGGAAAAGATAAATATACAAGAAGTGTCTTAAAATAAAATGATATAAAACTAAATCTAAAATTATTATTTTGAATGTAGGAAAATAAAACATTCCAACTATGAGGAGTGGTATACTCACATAGATCTTAGATTCACAGATAATGGAACATTCAATGACTAAGGATCAAAGGATAATGGTCCTTGGAATAGGGTACAACTCATAGTTCATAAACCTTGGGGTTGGAGGATAAAATGCATGAAAAATTGGGTAAGAAATTTTAAGGCTCAAGGGGGGGGATAGGAATTTCTTCAAATTAAAATATATGCTCAATTTGGCCTCTGTCCAAGAGGTGTCTAGGTTATATGGATTTTCTTGTCCATCCCCATGGTTTGAAAAAACCATGTGGTAGCCATTAAATACCTCTATCTAAGGGGTTTAGGCCATAAATCCTCTAGTCCATGGTGTAGGGTTATCTCTAACCATGAACCAACCAAGAACTATGCACTAGATGACCTCTTTTCTTCATTTTTCAAATCCAAAATTCCCGGAGCACCTCCAAACCCCCATGATCTCAAGGATCATTTTATTAAACAAAAAATTCAGTTAAACAAAAATTTAAATTAAACTTACCTCAAACGAATGTTTGTATATTACAGGTTATGATGTTCATGAACAACACTTTTCCTAAATATCCTTGAGTTATCAAAGGATGTTATACATGGTTATTTTTGTTTTAATGATATATTTATCATTTATTTGAGATATTTATTATTTAGATCAATATTATACTATTTTATATACTAAAGTTCAATAAATAATTCTATGAAACATTCATTTTTAAAATTAAAATATATGGAAACTTTATGATGCATTGATAGGATACATGGACTTTTGATTATTTTAAATATTCATGTAATCTATCTGCATGGTCTAGAATGTCATTATTATTTTCAATTTATCCTTTAATGTTTTTATATGACTCATGAATTTTTTAATTAAATTTATGATATAATAAAAAAATTATATTGATTATTAATTAATATATGTTTATTTGATATGTATGATTGAGTTGATGTTATTTTATGAGATTGTGTCAGGTTATATATTTATTTTATAGAATATAATTTTTAAATTAATATAAATACATTTAACTTTAAAAAATCCATGTGAACCTAAATAAGCTATTGAAATATAATTCTTGATAAGAAAATCCACTTAATGGTCAAATTATGATTGACTTGGTTTCTTATTCTATCCATGTTTAAAAAAAAGTATTCATAATTATAGAACTCATTCTTGAGATTCGATATGAGAATTCTACAATTATAATCCTTCCATATTCCATGTTTATGAATGTCCTCAATGGGTAAGGTAATGGTTGGATGATATTGAGTGAATATTTAGTATTTTACAAATTCCTAAGAACTATAAGATCAAGTTCACCACATTAAACCTTTAGGGTCTGAGTTGGAAATATGTAAATACCATTGTTTATACTGAGTTACAAAATACCCAATATTAGGAAGGTTTCATGAATTTGTTTATTCAGAAATATTATCCTTAAACTATGAATGTGGTGAAGGAAATTGAATTTATATTTCTATTATACGGGAATCATATATTGATTGAATATGTTAACTATTTCATTGAGCTCATGAAATATATGACTAAGTTAGTCATAATTGATACCATGAAGAGGGTCTCTTTTTTAGAAAATTTAGTTGAAGGGGTATCTATTTTTCTTGAATAATTATATGTATGTTTTTTATCTTGATGCAAAGGTAGAGGTGATAATAACATGAACACCTAATATAAATGGTGTTTACTATATAAATGGTGTTTTTAATTTGAATTGAATTATGAGAATTGGGAAGTGGATGATTTTACATAAAGAAGTGTTGTCAGCGTCATGAAATTTTCTCAACTAGATTTCTGGTTTGATTTGTTTTTTAGGGTAGTGGTGTAGTGGAAGCAGAATTTTTTTCTGGTCAGCTTTTTGTGGTGGTTAAAACTGCCGTTACAGAGTTGCATCACCGCGCTTGCATTATGCGGCGGTTCTTGTGAATTTAGCGGTGTTTTTACGACTGTTAATAAAATAAAATCCCTGGCTCGTAAAAACCACCACTAAACTTAGTAAAACCACCACAAAATGAGGCAACTACGACGCTTCCCTTAAACCGACTCTAAATGAAAATAACCACCTCTAATAGTTTGCTGATGCCAAATTTAGTGGTGGTTTCTGTAAACCACCGCTACATGAAAAATAACTTCCATGACATGGAGGTTTTCTTGTAGTGTACATGTGAGTTAGAAAAAAATCAACCATACGACACTCTTTAAAAATATGATCTGGAAATTACATGGCTTATAATTAAGTTAGACACCATGTATTTATTTTTACAGGGATACTCTGAAAAAACCATCACCTATGATTTAATTTAAGCCTACTCAACACTTACATGATGTGAAATTCTTACATGGAATGTATTAAATTCATACCCAGTAATAGTTAATAACATGTTCCTGGTTGATAGTTAAACATCATGTAACTCATTAAATGACATGTAAATGTTATGCAGATAGTTTTTCACCCAAAAAATATATAAGGATTTGAACCACCTCTAAAGACTTCCAGCCATGGAAAATCCCCCATAAACCCATTATTATCTAGACTAAATTAATTCAAACAAAATATATCCCCAAATTTTAGGCCATTTTACCCAACAAAGGATTTTCATTTCCAAATAAGACTCAGTCACCAAGGATCAAATGAATAAACTCAAATAGGGACATACCTAAAAAAGTTGGGAACTTACAACCTCCCAACCATATAAAATCTCACCCCCCTGAGATGCTCTAAGTATCATTGTGGGGGTCTTAATGAACAAGTCTATCTACTATGGTCACTTATAATAATTTCCCTCCCATGTCTCCTCTTGAACATACCAATAGTTTCACTCCAATGAAACTAAAGGAATCACCCTCCACTAAAGATATGTATCACTATATTCCAAAATCAATATTAGATGCTCCTCAATGGATGCATCAACACTAAGCTCAAGGTATGCTAAATATATCACATTAGAAGGGTCTATATAATATCTCCAAATATGTGACACAAGAAACACATCATGCATGGAATTGTAGAAATATGGAAGGGATAATCAGTATGCCACTAAACTGACCCTACCCACTTCTCAACCATCCCAACAACCTGGGGCACTATGTTTTCTTATTCCATGACATGACATTTCCCCAACCTAGGTGAAACCCTTAGAAAAACAATATTACCAACCATGAACTCCATAGGTTGTATCTGATGGTCAATGTTAGTTTTTTTCTACTCTATGTGGCCACCAACCACTTCTTTATCAACTAAATATGCTTAGATGTCTCCTAAATAAGACTATTCCCAATGATCCCTAACTCACCTACCTCCAACCAATAAAGAGTAAAATGAGAAAAACTTCCATAAAAAACCTCAAAAGGTTCCATATGAATTAATGCCTAAACACAATTATTATATATAAACTCCATGAGTTCTAAAAGCTTCTCCAATTAACCACCAAAATCCATAATACAGGATCACAACATATCCTCTAGCACTTGAATAGAACTCTCAGATAAACCATCAGTCTGAGGAAGATAAGACATACTCAGATGAACTTATGATCCTAGATCCTTATGAAGTCCCTACCAAAACTATGATGTAAAATGAGGATTTCAATCTAAAAATACACTCCTCAAAACACTGTGTAGCTGAACTACCTTACACACACAACCAACCATATAATCAACTTTTAAGGTATCCCTGATAGGAAATAAGTGGGATAAATTTGTTATTAAATCCATAATCACCCATAAAAAATCATTGTTACAAGTTTTCATGTGTAATCCTATAAAAAATTCCATAGTTACATCATCCCATTTCTACTTAGGAATGGGAAAATGTTGAAAAATCCCAACTTTCATATGATGCTTGAATTTTACCTGATGAAAATTGAAATATCTATCCATGAATCAAGATACCTTATTCTTCATTTTTGACCACCAATACTATCTAAATTGATCATGATGCATCTTTTTCAAACCAGGATGAACTGACCATATAGAAGTATGGAACTCTCTCATCATCTCCTCGTGAAATCCCATAGGAACCCATACATGGCTATGAAAAATAAGATAATTTTAACTTCCAAGAGACCATTACAATAGTGTCTCCCCACCATGTAATCTGTCTCTAAAAAATAATCCATACATATCAGATAACTGATCAGTCTTGATCCGATCAAAGTCAAAGAATAAAAACAATATTGAAGTTAGATCTACTCATCGATGAGACTCTTGAACATCAAGATTCGTGTATTCAAAGTGGTACATCTCCCAAATATCATCACAAGACTCCCATAATGCCTCTTTATGTTTCTTTCATCTCAAATCATAAATAATTATACTTCCCTTACCTTGTGTATACGCCAACTCAATGTTGAAAGAATACAGATATCTGACCCAACTCCTATGTCGAAGGTTTAGGCCCCACTGAGAAAATATAAACTTGAGTCTATCATGGTATGTGTATAAAAAAAACCTTTCATACATGATATAATGACTCCAGAATCTCATGTCATGTACCACTGATGCTTAATCCAAATCATTAGTAGGCTAATTCCTATAATGTTCTCTCAACTATATAGATCCATAAGAAACCACTTGATTATACTGCATAAGAACTAATCTGAGTCTAACTATAGATATGGCAAAATACAAGGTATATGATTTTTCAGACATAGGTAAAGTTAGTTTATATGCTAAGGTAATCCTACCTTTATGATTCTGAATATCTCTCTCATAATAATCTAACCAAACAAACTTCACTCCCTATTTTTTCAGAAATATATAGAAGTCTTATTTTTATGTTTTGATTGTGGGGGGGGGGGGTTCAATATCTATATAATCATTCACGTCAGGTTTAAAATTTATTTAATCTTTACCAAAAAATTACAATAGTTCCCTCATCCGTATCTAAGTATAGAACTGCTTTACAAAGGCTGGTGGTCATCAGGATTTTCAGGCCTGACGACTCTTGGGGATTTGCATTGGTCGATTGGATGGTAGATCAGGCTCATCGTACAATTTTAGGAGGAATTTTTTCCTACCATGGGACTCTCTAAAAAATTTAATATATGTTCATAAATCTCTTCCAAATCCTAGTACAAGATTAGTTACCCTAAAAAACGATTATGGATTAATTTATTTTGACACAAAAGGGAGGGGATCCCACTAGTGAGTTTATCTATATGCATATTAGGTTCTTCATCTATTTTCCAATTTTATGGGTGGATGCTTTTATATGATGAATATGCATGAAGAAGTTATTTGTAATATGTTTCCATGAAAGGAGGTGGTTTAATATTCCATGGATGGGATTGATCCATTATGAGGCATTCTATGTATCCTAGTTATTGTGGGAATCAAAACTCACGTAGTTTGTTAAAACCCATGAATTTTAACATCATGCAGAGAGGACATCTGTATAGGCAATTAAATTCCAAATATTCGATCTTGTTTCTCGAGGAGATGTCTTACATATTTTATCCATTGTTGGAATTAGAGTTATCATAGTTTAATCACACCTTTGGTACTGACCCCAAAGTAGATACCCTTATGTGAGAGATACTTATATCATGAAAGTAATTGGGATTTATATAAAGGGATGACCCTAGCTAGTGAAGACTTGTGATGCAGATGATACGATCAACATAAATCTCTAATTCCATGTGAGAAATTCTTAGTGTGGGAAACAAGGGATAACGAGTTAACAATCACATTGTATATGGGTAAAAAGTTTATGTATTGGGGCACTCTTTAGATGCTTAGTATGGTACTCGGGACCTGATTAGGTGTCCTACATATCCTGATAATGGAGGGAATCTGAGTCTCCATAGTTTAGTTGGTAGGGGCTTAACCACTGATGCTTCTCTTTATATGTGGGATATATCACATTATGTTTCTGGTCGAGGAATATACTCTGAAGTTTCCCTTATCTTTATAAAGACTTATAAATAAAGTGATATAATCATTTCAATTCCCTAAGACCGTGTGAGCTATGCTTGGTTTGGGTAATGAGGGATGAAAGATGATCAATATCACGACTTGTGCATAAGGGGATGATGTATAGGAACTACCCTTTTGGATGGTGAATAAAGAGCTCAGGCCTCGAGGAGGCATCCTACACATCTTGGTTATAGAAGGAATCAGAGTTCTCATAGCTCTATTGATTGGAGATTACATAATGAGACTACCCATATTATTGGGGATTACACACTACAGATGAACAAGGTGATCATGTACTTGGATGCCCTATTGATCTATTCTGACTTCCTACCTATCATGCTTTGATTTTTTGCATGACATGCCCTGATTGCTTTCCTGACATGTCAATGGATGTTTGATGGGAATGTATCAGGAAAATCACATGACCCATGACTATTTTATGGACATTTATTATCCTGGATAACATGTCTAAGGGTCATCACATGACTCAGGCCGACTTGTCTGGAGGACATTGAAAGACCTAACTATTTGGTCCTGGAAACCATTTCATGACCTGACTGGCTAGTCCAAAGGGTGTCACATGATCCATCTTACTTTCCCTATTGTCATTTCAAGAGCTAGATGAAACATATGTAGGGTGTCTCGATTTTTCATGAAACATGTATCAGAGGGCATGACATGTTATGAATGACTTGTCTAGAGGACAACACGTTACTTGGAGGGCATTCTTAGAGGGCGTTGTGAGGGCTAGTTTACACACATGGGTGCTACCGTGGGACTTAGATGAAATACAATGATATCTCCATACGAATTTTAAGACATGTATAGAGATCATCTTAAGACTATAATGGTGAACCCGTAGGGCTTCATGAGACCTAAGTGACATGTCTGGGGGCGATATATGATTTTACTTGACATGTATATGAGACTTATCATTATCCAAATTCTATATCAAAGGATTTTCACAAGATATGGGTGACATGTCCCAGTGCTATCATGCGTCTTGGATGTTTCATGAGAATCTCACAAGGATCATCATACATGTTCTTTATCTTGAGCCTCCCATTTTTAGACTTTGTTCTCACCTATATGTTTATGAATTCCTTATATTTTTTTAGTTTTTTAAGTCTCACATTATCTAGTAGGTGCATGGGATGTCCTTCATGTGGCCTGTCATAAGTCTTTCATGTGATCTATGAGAGATCACATGAACTGATTTATGCTTAGTTAATGATAACTCTGGCTATTCCCTAGGGTATTACCTGATAGAGTACTTTCTAACCATGATATCAACAACTCCATGAAATCATCTCTGGTGCTTGGGTTTTCCTATATGCTTGGATGCAAAAAATACAACCACTTCTTTGAGGCCGAGCTGAGTAATTTTTAATCCTATCCATCCTAGTTGTTTACTAATTTTTATATTGTATCTAGTTTAGATTGAGGATGTAGTCGATTAAGTGGTTTGGCGCCACACATTTTTGCAAGCTTCGGCTCTGGATAGCTCTGAGGGTGTCACCTAATTTTCAATGACCGAGAGTCCCTCCCTCAGTTCATCATTTATTAGATTATTTCAAATTAATGAAGACTTTTTAAATCTTATTGGTGCACCTATGTTATTTTATATTTCCATTTTGACATATTTGAGGGCCTTCACGAGATCATAGAGCCTGTTTGAAAGGCCTTCATGTGACCTATGGTGACTTTTCTAGGAGTCTTGTGAGACCATTTCGTGGGAATCCTTAGCATGTTTCATGAGGTTCATGATCTTGATAGATCTTTAATCCTCCCTTTTTATTCACTTTATTTTATTCTATAGAGGGTATGGATTATGCGAGTTTTCATGTGTAATGTAAAAGACATTTTCTATATTTTTTTGTGATGCTTTTCCAGACCAACAAAGATCCTATGGGGAAGAATGATCATTATAGAAAGATCCATATAATTTTACTTATGGATCCAAAGGGGGAGTTCAAGGTCACATAGACATACTCAAGACACTTTTCTTTATTGGTATAACATGCCGAAAGACTCTTGTGAGGTGAGGTGGACATGCCGTTGGGGTTTCACAGTGTCTTGTGGATTGAGAGGGGTGCGTCGTGTGTCATTAATTGACTAAAAGTTCTCCCACCACCTTTTTTTATTTCTTTTATTTTTATTCCATAAAGTATTTGGTGTCTTGTGAGTTTTCTTAGATATTTCTTAGTATAATTACCCTTCATTATGGTGACTCATCGCTTGAAACTTATGGTCGTAAGAAACCTCCGCATTTTGGACATCTTCCCTATATTTTCAAATGATTTTTGTATGGTTTTTTAGTTTCTTTGACATTGAAAAACCATGTGGCTTTCATATTCCACCACATTACTACTAGTTTGTCTAGATCTCCTTCATAAGAGAAGGAGATCCTGTCGAAAGGGGCTCTGTGAGATCTATTTTAGTCCATGAACTTTGTGAGGAGTCATCACATGAACTTATAATGGTCAGGTGATCACAAGTCCCTTAAAAGATCACATAATCCACATGTATTGACCACATTCCTCTTCCTTTTATTTTTCTGGGAAAATAATATCCATATCTAAGTACATCTTCTATTGTGAATTATCTGATGCTCGTTTTGTGGATGTCAATAAATTCCCCACCCCAGGAGAAATTTACACTAGGTAAAGGGATTGGTTATGAGGAAAGTAATTTCCCGCACAAGTCTTTAGTGGTGTCACAAATTGATATCATGTGTGATGTTTGTTCTACCAGGTGGTGGTTGGCATTCTGTGAAATAAAAAATATATTGGGAAAAGAAGAGATATTCACTTTATCGGTTTAAACTTCTCCAAAGCACTCAGGATTTTCTTCCATTGTGTGCCTACATCACAAGATTATCTCACGAGTCATGACAACAAGATCTATTTGCGAGACATCATCATCAGATATATATAACAAGGATGTATTTACTCAGGCACTCATCAGAAATAGCTATAAACTAATTTTGGTAACTGTTCAAACTTCTTACATGAGAATTGTTACTTTCTTGAGGACTTTTTAGGTTCTACTGGATCAATCATATGGTCAGTCAAGTATCATGTAATTAGCATGAAGATGTTCAGATCATGTTATCATGAGTATTTTAATGGGTCATGTGATTTTCATGATGCCCTGTGAGATTATGTGACCTGCAATAACTCTAGGGTTAGGTGATTTAAGACCCCCTTTTGGTGATTCACGAATGCCTTATTGATTCATGTGATGTTAATGATGCTTTTATAACTTAAATTCCTTTTGAAAATATTTTATTCTATCTGTCTGGCATATTCCACTTACTTATTTTTAGATGGCTTTCAGTTATCACCAATCTTCCCGTGATCTCTCAAAGAAGGAGGTAAGGGATGTGATAGCTCATCATGAGACTATAGTTCCAGGCATACATCCTTACTTCCATCATTATGTGGGGTTAGAAAAAAGAGTCTGATGATGGGATTAAAGCTACCAAACTATTCCTTATCAAATGTTTTCCCTCTTTACTGATTTGGTGTTACTGATGTTGCTCCCATTCCATATCTAAATTGATCATTTATATCTTATTCTTGGATTCGGTCAACCCATAAGTCTTTTTGGGGGGTAAGACTCTCCAAGGGGATAATTTTTATCTAAGGGATATTCTAAATATGGGCATATACTAACATACAATCCCATAGACTTTAAGGGGCCTGGTCATGCTCCCGATGAGGATGTCCATATGTATTGATACATAATATATAAATCCATTTCTGACTATAATTTTAATTGGAATATAAACTAGGAATTCCTATACCATGGTAGTTATGACATGATATGGGGATGGGACTTTTGGGTACAATACATTGATTCTGAATTCTTTAAGGAATTGTAATTCATTGGAATATATGAGGATGTTTGGATTTCCTAGGCGTCTGTATATTGCGACAAAGGTCTGATGAATGATCTTTCAAGTCATTTGATCCCAGATACAAAACTTTTCCACTTACACATGGTGAGTTGGGATCAGTATTTTGGATATGGATAAGATCTGTGGCGCACCTATACTAGTTGGTTTTTATGAAGAGTTATTTCCCCTATAATCTTCTTAGGACGATACAATGAGAAATCCTCTTCTAACTCAAGAGATGATTAACTTGTCTGAGAAGGCCCTTCCAAAGGGAGTGATTCCTAGATATGACATCCCATTTAAGACATGGGTGAAATTCTTTATTAATAAGGCTAGGTTTGAGATAGAATAAAAAATTCATAAAGTTTGTCTTATGAGGGACTCATGTGGTGCATCGAGAGATTATTATCCCATAGTTGAGTAAGGGAAGTTTAACTAATGGAGATGGGAGGTTTTCCCTGATATCGACCAAGCCATCCAATTGGATGGTTTTCTCACCATCCACCTGAGTGGGTACTTACTTCCCATGAAATAAAAAGGTGGAGTTAAGATTTCCACTTTTTTAGTGGTAACATCTATGGCAGGGGGAGTGTATCAGGTTATCCATCCCCATAATGGAGGAACTCTATCACCTTATACTTCATGTTTATAAGGTAAATTCTCCATATAGGGTTGTGGGAACCTTCCAAGTACCATGGGGTTATATCAGATTTCACATGGGTAGTTATGAATACTTGAACATTCAGGATATTCCCAACACTCACTTTGTACCCTTTTTGAAGTGTATCTATGTGGTGAGACCCATCCCATTGAAATTTTGGGATTTCAAAGAATACATAAGCCACTATGATCATTTTACCTTTATTACATATATTCCAGTGATGATAGGTGACATTGTTGACAATAGAGAGGCTAATCTTGATACACATGCTTATGCAGTGTCACTTTGTGAAGGAGTTATTTCCACCCGTATTGGCGGGGAACTTATCAAAGAGTAGTAAGAAACTTTCCAATTTATCCTTTAGTTCTTGTGTGTTCAATCAAGATGCACATTCATTATTCTTATCAGATATTAGGATCACCCAATGGTAGCTCGCCAATTTTGGCTATTGATTACCAAGGAGGAGACTAGCTAGAATAAACCTCCCACTGCATGATGCGGTGATCATTTTATCTTGCAAATATACATATATTTGTATTCTATAATATCCTAATGGTCTGTTTTCTAGGTTGATACTCAAGTATTACGCACCACCAACTATGAAGCATAATCTTAATCCTAGGAGGAAACTAGTTTCTAGTGGTCCAGAAGCCTTGGAAGCACCTAATAATGAAATCAATGACCTGCCATTTCTAGATAAATCACAAACTAACATGGCTATAACAAGTGTAGTGTTAGAAGAAAAAACCATACCAAATTTATTTTTTCCCATCGCATCTTATCAATGAGAGTTTCAAAAGTAAAAGAACAGAGAATTCATTCTCTGGGGTATATTTGGTTTCTTTGAGGTGCTTTTGGAGGGTTTTTACTATATCACTACACCTCATGGTATCACTTTTAATGAGAATCCTAAGGAATTAAGGGTCTTTCTTTGAGACATTGGCGTGGTTTTGGAGAGCATCAAGGGTCAGGTGTTTTATTCTTAGTTCATCCATAAAATGGTTGTCCTAGGAATTCTTCAAGTTTATATGGATGAATAAGGATATCCCATCACCGAAGAAGTGGTGAGTTCAACTTCACTTATTTTTGTTATTTCTTAAAGGGTCCAAGTGATCTTGTAACTATGTTGAGATAATATATGTTCTAACACATTGCAAGGACACTGAAGATTTTACAACACTATCATCCCCTGAGTACACTCCTCATAGAAAAGATATGGGAGAGGAATTTGGTGGTGACAAGGGAACAAATAATGAAGGGTCCCCAGGTGAGCATTCTTAGATGATGGTAGTGATCTCTGCTCCAAAAGCAATAGTTATGGATTCAACATCTTTTGGAGTACCTTTCTTGGGAGGGAAAAGGAACAAATGTAAGAGGTTTACCTTTTTAGATCCTTATCCTCTAGAATCCTCAAGTAAGTGTGTACTATAACTTTTCTTTTTATCTTGGATCATTTTGGAAGCACATTTTGATCTGGAGAAAATGTGAAGGTCTCCATCGAAATCACTTAGAAAATAATGTGTTTTCTTCTAAGGGTGTGAGCAGGCATTTGGTGGTTTCTATAGACCCTTAACTATTGAACCCAACCCATCAATATGTAGAGGTGGATGAGGTGCCCGCTCAATTGTGTTTTCCTCATGTTACAAACATTTGAACCATTGTACCTTTTTTTCTAGCATGAGTGGATACAATTTTTGTGGATGCTAAAGTAGGTAGCTATTATGCTACTACGTTAGCTTAAATGGAAGCAAGTTTTGAAGAAGCTAAATAACTATTATACACTAGACATGTTATTTTTTATTCCATATCACATAATATTATCATCCTGAACCTATAGTCTTTAAGGATGGTGAGTATTGTAATTCTTTATAAAAAGCACCCATAATTCCATGAATCTTCTCATCATAAGAAGGAGTTTCATCTTTACCTACATAAAAGGTTATGGTACTGAGAGTTTCCAGTGGCCTAGCTGAGAAAGGTATGTTTCTAAACTTTTTAATATTCATCAATTATTAGGTGATAGCATGTTATTCATTATATTACTGATGAGACCCTGTTCCTTCTTATTTCAGTTTATTCACCCTGAAGTTTAGGGGTTTTAGTGCCTGCTCCCCTAGGGGTTCTTTCAACAGGATCTACCAATGAAGATGATGGTCCTCTTCCCTCATCATCACAGACTACGAGTTCATTCCCTAAGTGACCTGGTCCTGACATACATCCATGTTTCCAAAATGGGGTTAAGTAAAGGTCTAAGGTTTTCATTATTCTATCAGTAGATGAGATGAAACATATGGATGGTGTTATGGGCCTTAGTTTTAGAGACCCCCATGGTAGAGCTGAAGGATCAGTTGGGTCATCTTCAGTTTATGTTTTCCGACATTGGTTATGAGGTATTAAATTATTCTTCTTCTCATGATTAGGAAAAGGAAGTAGTCTCTTTTAGAAAATAGGAGTGGACCCTAAAATTGAGGGTGGAGACTACTGAGATCTCCTCCTTAGTGAAATAGAACCCGGATAGCGCTATGAAGGAAGCCTCCCAACATACAATAGAGAAATACACCTATCAGGATGTATTCAATGTTGGGAAGACTGAAGTTTTCCATCTTTAGTCTATGATAATTTGTCTTCAAATAGAGTTATCCAGACATCAACACACACTCCAAACCTAAAAAAGGCTATGTTGAAAAAATGCAGACTTCTTGATGTGGTATAAAAGGCATGGCTTGAAGTTATTTCCAAGGAGGATGGTTTTTAATAGGATCTGAAGGTAGAAACTGAGACCGCTGATCAATTATGATAATCTGTGACATCCCTGGAGAAGATACTTACATAAACTAATGACTCATATAAGAAGATGTTGTAATAGAACCATAGACATGAAATCATGCTTGAACTTGTATCATCATGGGAGAGACTCTGGTATCTAGATATTCCTCTTGCTACATGATTTGTATTCATTGAATGGACTCACTAAACTTTGTATGTGTTTCTCAGTTTTCTTTTATTCATAATATGTATGTCATATCATTGTTCTAAAATGTGAATAACAAAAAATAATACCCATCCTTTTTGTAATATCACATAAACCTAAATTTCTATATTTGAATATCATAATAAATTATTCTTAAGAAGTGATCATGAATTCCAACCAAAATGATATTCTTTATCAATGTATCTATTCCGGTAATCTTGAGATATCCTAATTTATGAAAGGATTTTTAGGTAGGGTACATTTCTTAAAGGGAGAGTGGTTTTCCTTTACCAAAGTTGATAGGATTGGGTGAGTATATCGTGATTTTTTCAATGACCATATAGTGTGCCTCATAAGTTTTGTATATCTTTTATCACTTTTCCCTAACTTTTCCCTAAGATTTATACCGAGGAAGGCTTAGTGCTCATATATTTTTCTTTTTATCAAGTTTCCTTCTCAGAGGTTTTTGAACTAAAATGTTTTGTGCCTCTTTTATTTTATAAGATTTCAATATTTCTTGGATCATCCAAAGTGTATGCCCAATGATCAAGTACTCAACTTTTTTCCCAGATTCCCTTATCATATTCTCATCATGGTGAGTATTATGTCACTTTCAGTTAGTTATTTCTAGGTATTTCATACTACACCATCATTGTACTTTAGTTTAGGGAATTCTAGCTAAAAATTTTCTTTACTATAGTTTAGGGTCTTCTAGCATGGACCTTATCTATACTATAGTTTAGGGTATTCTATCTCAGAACATTTCTTTATAGTAGTTTTGGGTATTCTAGCTCAGACTATTTTCTTGCTATACTTTGTGGTCTTCTAGCTTATACCTTCTCTTTACTGTAGTTTATGGTATTTTATGTTGGACATTTTCTTTATTATTTTTTAGTGTCTTATATAATAGAACTTTTATTTAATATAGTTTAGGGTATTCTAGCTCAGACCTTTATGATGCTATGTATTTTAGAGCCTTACATCTAGGAATTTATGGAATATGTGGCCGAAAGACCATTGATGACTTGAAACACTATGGGGTGCTGAGGTCCACTGTGGTGTTGATAGGGTTCATAAGGATTAGATTTCTTTTCTTGTAAGGAGGTTATTCATTTAGTTGGTGGGTTAAATCCCTTATGCATCAGTATCATGTCCAAGAAAAGTTTGTCTACCCTCTTTTCCAAGGGTTCTAGAAGATTTATGGGGGTAATATGGTTGAGGGAGAAGTAATAGGGTATTGAGGCCGTCATGGATAGTTGGAATGTGAGTGATGTAAGTCATGACCCAAAAGTTCGAGCCAAGAAATATTGAATGTTGTAGACATGCCGGGTATGTACCGTAACACTATGAGGTGTTAGGTTCCTCCACAATGTCAAATGGGGAAGACATACCAGATATGTCCCTTAATACTATGTAGTATCATGTTTCACCATAGTGGAAATGGGGCTCACAAAGATTAGAAGGTCCTCCTTACAGAACCATGATGTCACAAGTTGTTGGGTCTAATCACTTCTACGTTAGTAGCATGGCCAAGTAGGGGAATTTATTTTCATTTCTAAGGACTATGAAATATTTGTGAAGACTTAGACATCCAAATGTTTATGCTGGGTATGGGAGGAGGCTATCTGGGAAGGGTTTTGGCCCCTAGGACAATTTGGATCTTATATTGTGAATCCTGAGCCCTACAACATGTGGTTTCAAATCATGAGGTGTGGTCCGTTGAAGGTTCAAGAATGAAGTGTTGCATTTGGGCCTTAAGAAAGGGTAAAAAACATTGATATAATGTCAAGGATTTCAAATCCTCTTGGATAGTTTGGTACGAAAACTATAAGTCATGGTCTAAAGTGATTATATCAAAAATATGGTATGGGAAAGTCAGACCAAGGTGGTTCAAACACACTAAGGTGTTAAGTGATGTCGATGTGATATTAGGGCTCACAAGGATTGGAATTTTCTTTTTACATAGTGAAAATTTTGTTTGATGACCATATTCATATACACAAGATCCATAGGCATACATTTATAGTCCAGAAAAGGATCCCTTGAAGCTGGTTATATTTTCCAAGGGACATGGAAGGTTTATGGTGATCCAGGGCACCCTAAATCCCGAGGTGTGATGTACAGAAAGTGTAATATCCTATAAGGTTATGAGAACCCTAAAATTTGTTCCACTTCCTGACAAACTTATTCTCATGTCAAGGAGATATGAAAAATCATTAATCTAACTTTTTCTTGAACCATAGGGTTCATTGAGCATAACATGAATTTTACTAGGGATAAAGAGTAGACCTGATGAGATTTTTTCTTTATTTATTTATGCCTTATTTTTTGTCTAATCTCTAGAGATGAAGAGTTTAGTGATAGAATACCTGAGTTTTTTTAGGATTCCCTTTGCGGGTTTTTAACCAAAAATTTTGTATATCCTTTCACTAGCAGTATAAGGTCTTGCAATTGGACCATTATAGGCTAGAATTTAATATTATATAAATTTGACCAAAGTGTGGATGATTTAAGTTTAGGAAACTTATGGAAATGATATGGGATTTGTTTAAACAATAGTCTAATTTTGATGCATAGGGTCAAAAGTACCCCAAAATACATCTGAGTGAGAGATGCAATTTTTGTAAATAATATCTCAAGGTTCTCAGGCCATGAGTAATGATATATGGAAACCATTTAAGGGATAATATAAAACAAAAATGGGTTGTAGGTTCCACCTTAGTGATGACATTCTCATGAGAATCAGAAATCCATTTATACTTGGACAAGATGTTTCTGGCGACTGGGTCTATGCCCTTATGCATTAGTAGAATGGTCAAGCAAAGTGATCTACTTTCTTTTTCAAGGGAAATGAAAGGGTTTCAATAACACGAGGAACTAGAGACATGAAGTGTGGTGTATGGATTTAGGTTCTTAAAAATATTATATAAGTACCCCATACTCTAGTTGATCGAGGTAAGGATCTTATGGTTCTTTGATAAGTAATGAAGATGAGTGACGACCTACACATTTTAACATCATGTAGTGGGGACATATTTTTCTATGCAATTTAACATCATGCAATAAGGATGTACCTCTATGCAGTTTAACGTCATACAGTAAGGACATGAGAACCGACGTGAATGAAATTTGTACACAATATATTATGTGAAAAATAGGAAATATATATATATATATATATATATGAATCTGATGTGTGATTAATGATCTAGTATTATTCAACCCCTATATAGTTGGGGTAAATTTTCTTTTTTGGTTTTTTTAACGAGATCCAAGATTGATGATTGTGACATCACTACATATCCTGTAATGGTAGTAATCAAGATAAATGTAGTTCTAGAACATGAAACACTCTATGCAGTTCTGGACCATACATAGAGGTGGGAATTTATTTCTGCGGTTTTTCTAGATGGGTCAAAGATTGAAGACCTTGACATCACTACGTATCTTGAAATGACAGGAATAAAGCCACACATACTTTTGGAGGAACCGTATAGTTTAACATCATGTGACAAAGTTGTTTGTTTCATGATGTGAAAAGGGGAATAATGGCTAGACCAAAGGAGAAAACATGGGAATCACTACATATCATATGGTGATAGGGATCAAGCCAAGCATAGTTCTTAAAAGGACCACATAGTTTAATGTACTATAGAAAGAACTTTGGAGGACTGACATGAAAAGGGGGAGACTTTTCTATTGGGACCAAAGGTGGAAGCTTGAGAATCACTATATATCACAGGAAAATGATAATCAAACCACACATAGTAATGTAAATATATGTCTATGCAAGTCTAGCATATACACAGAGAGGGGGAATTTTTTTGTTTGTTGTTACTAGACCCTAGGTTGAATATCCAAGTATAACTATGCATCCTTTGATTGTAAGAATCATGTAACATGTAGTTCTTGAGAAGGGGTATAGTAAGATACCAATCACCAGTGATAGTTCTACTCTTGTGTGAGGTCCATAATAATTTTTAACTTTATTTCATGAAAAGTGGAATCAACTATGCAGTTTAACATCATGCATTGAGGACTCATGGTATTCCTTTTAAGGTATTACATTCAGAACCATAATGAACCTGTTATGAGATGTGATTCCTCTTTTGTGTGAGAAAACCCTTGTAATAATTCCTAATATCACGTGAGATATCCTTGTTGTGAGAAACAAGGAGTGGCAAATATCCTTTCATCATGTGGAGGAAATCAAGAATGGGACATGGGTATTTTTTATCTTGTGGTTCTTGGAACAAGATTGTGATCGAATAATCCCTAGATATCTCATTAGAATGAGAATCAATCCAAAAAAAGTTCTAAGAGACCCATGTAGTTTAATTTCATGAATAAATGACATCTTCCATGCAGTTTAATGTCATTAGGTAAGGATGTAAGTCACCTAACATGAAAGATCATTGTAGATGGGCCCAAAACTAAAGGATTAAGACTTCACTATGAATCTTTTGATAGTAGGAATCAAGACACAAGTAATTATTGAAGAAACATGTAGTTTAATGTCATGCGACAAGGACATGGTCACCCGACATGAAAGAAGATGGATGGAGGGTTAGGCATCACTATGAATCTTGTGATGATGATAATCAAGACATAAGTAGTTCTAGGAGACCCATCCAATATAATGTCATGTGTAAAGGACTTCTTCCATGATGTTTAACGTCTTGAAGTAAGGATAATAGTCGTACAGTTAAACATCATGTAGATAGGATGAGGTTCATAAAATTTATCATCATGTGGTCAACATGAAGTATTTTATTCAATTTAATGTCTTTCTTCTAGGACTTCTAGCCTAATGATACCTATGAAAATTATTTATTGATAAATATTGAATTGGTAGAGAGTGTGACATGATCCCTATCCATGGTGTATGATGAGTAGGATCCATTATGATAGACTTTATGTATGATATAAGGCACTTCCCACTTGGGTTCTAGAATCAGAGGATTCCTTCTTGGTATCATAGGGGTCCTGAGAGCTAGGACTACATATCCATAGAGGAATGAATGTAGGTGAGCCTTTTTATTAAAGGGTCATGTGATTTGATTCTGATGGACTTCAAGGTTGTGCAATGTGAGAAACCGTTTATCATCAAGCTAATCCAACTCATCAAACCACTTCTTCAAAATATCATCATTTGAGAGCTGTTTGAAAATGGCTATTTAGAGTAAAGGCAGATATACTTCTATGGGTCACACTACCTCAGTCCCGTACACTAATGAGTGTGGTCTTGCATGTGTGGCAGTATGTGTGGTGTTACGTTAGGCCCATAAGCATGAAGGATTTTATCCAATCATAAATTATTATCCTTATACACCATATTTTTGTGTATATTTGATAAAGTCTTGTTGAAGGTATATATATTTACATTTTCCTCTACATGATAGCATGATAAGTGATTGGACTCGATATTGTACTCCCAGTACAATTTTTTTAACTCCGCAGAACTGAAGTTGGTGCCATTTTCCATCAATATTATGTGTGGGAATCCAAACATAGTGATGATATGGGACATTAAAAATTTGATAATTTTCTTAGTCTTGACTTCATTGAGGATTATTTACTCAAACCATTTGGAAAAGAAGTTAGTATAAGTAATGAAATACTTGTACTACTTGGATGTGGTTTGAGGATATAGCCCCATGAAATCCATTCCCCAAACAAAAAATGGAAATGAATGGTTAGCTGTATGTATCAATTTTGGGGGTTTAGAGATAATGTTTGAATGGATTTGGGACACTTTACATTTCTTTGTGAATTCTATATAGTCCTGTATCATGGTCTGCCCATAATATCCCAACATCCTAATTTGGTGGGAGAGCTTGGTCCTGGATTGGTGGGCACCACAAGAACCTGCATGGGAATCTTATATGACTTAGGATAATTTATCCTTATACTATGAATATAAGTAGGATTCCATAAAATCAATTCTTATAGAGGGTCTTGTGATCATTTGGTCTATCCTATTAGTTGAAATTTTCTTCATGACACCGAATTTGTTCCCTTCCAGGTCTACCCATTGGGAGAGTCCCATCTTAGAGATAAAAAATCATGGGACCAATCCATCAAGGGTTGGATATTGGTTCATCTTGATCTAAGGTAGTATTTACATGATTAATTTATTCCATACCACAAATGATGATTGATGAGACCATTTTTTGATGTGTAACACAGAAGATTACTTCTCCCTGATCAGGGTCATCCAGGACTATGGTTGCATTGGAAAATGCATCGGTGTGAGCGTTCTGTGATTGGGGAACATGGTGTAATGTTGGTTCAAAAAGGAACTCTGCCATCCATCCTTTGACATAGCCAGTGATAGGGTCCATTTCTTCCTTTTTTTATGGAACATTCTCCATTGATATACTTATCATTAGTTCTGAATCCCCTTTGATATTCAAGTTGGATATTTATAGCTTTAGGGATAATTCCAAGAAAGCAATGAGGAATTAGTATTCTACCTCATTATTTTTATTTCCTTTGGAAAGTGGGAAAGAGTATGGAAACCAATATTTGAGGAGAAACAAACACAATTTCTAAACCAACCTAATTAAGCATTAGTTTTTCCATCCTTGTGCCAATGAGACACAAGGAGGTTCCATGAAAGTATATCTCCTATGTCTAGGAAGTGTCATGGGAATAAAATTCCACCTCATATAAAAGTTCAATGTCCACCGGTTTATTTTTTGGGGAAGGAAGTGCTGCAAGGAAATCAGCTAGGGATTTACCTTCCATTGACTTTTGTGATATGAACTGAATGCCAAATTTCTAAATAATGACTTCCCATTGGGCCAAGATACCAATCAACATAGGGTGTCCAAGGATGTACTTGAGCGTATAAATACAAGATACCAGGTGGAATTCATGGTGTAGAAAGTAATGGATCACCTTTTTCACTGTAAAGATGTGTGCAAGGTAATTCTTCTCAACATCAGAATATCTAGTCTCAGTACCTACCATCACATTAATGAGTTAGTAGAGGCTATTATTTCTTGACGCAACATTTTTCTATGTGAGGAGGGCGCCCATTGAGGATTCCATGGTATCCACATATAAGATAAGTGGCCTCCCTTCCATTAGAGGCATCTGGACCAGTGGGTAAAGTATGTAATGGTTGATACTTTAAAAGTATTCTTGGAAGCCATCATCCCATTGATAGTATATTCCTTTCTTTATTAGACTGGTGAAGGGGATAAATTTTCTGGTTGAATTGGATATGAATTTCTGAATGTAAATGAGGTGCCAAATGGAAAGAAGATATGGTGTATAGTGCATTGATATATGGTTCCAAAATTCTTCAAGCCAAAGGGAATGAACTGATATCAAAATATCCCTTAAGGAACTCTAAATAAAGTGGCTTCTTCATCTTCTAGGGTCATATTTATCCATTTGTACCCTGAATACCCATCCATGAAGGAAATTTCTTGGAAGCCAACAGTTTCATCAACCAAGAGTTTTGTGATCGACAATGGGAATTCATCCTCTGGGAAATGTAGATTATGTTCTGTAAAGTCAATGTAGACCATAATCTTTCCATTATACTTCTTGATTATGATGATGTTGGAAATCCATCTTTGGGTTTTCACTTCTCAAACAAAGTCTTCATTGATCAAATTATCGACATCCACCTCTACATTAGAGTCATGTGAGGAGTGCATCCCCTTGGCATCTTACATGAATCCTCGATGCCTGTTAGCTAGTTCTAAATGGTGTATAGCCACATCCATATTCAGTCTGATAATTTCTGTATTGTTCAAAGAGAACACATATTGGTTCTACTTAAAAAATTCAATATACATCTCTTTATATTTAAGGGAAATGGTGGCACTAATTAGTGTGGTCTGAGGGTCTTCTTCTATTATAATATTTATCTATATGAGCTCATCAATTGTGGTAGTGACACCTTCCTCATATTCTAGAGGTGAATTCCTAAGGTCTTCCTCATCCTCTTCAACCTCCGAGTCTGTGGAGATATTTTCATATTAAGATGGTAATATGGGGGCTTCTCCATCACTATTGGGGTGAGGGAGGCAACAAGAAAAGACATTATCATATCCCATTTATTATGTCAATGTAGAGAGACACCAGAGCTGATTATATTTCACACTATCACCAGGGACAAAAGGATATTGGACCTATGGTACTAGATCTTTGTCTTTGACCAAATTTATGGGGAGAAAATAGTTTTTTTAAGCATACTACATGGATTCATAGGGGTAGTCCCCAAGGCATCAAGAGATGAAACCAATATATCATCATCCTCTATTGTTCATATTAATTCCTTCTTATATAAATATTATTTAGCATATGTGGTTCCAAAATTATTTAAGGGGGAGTTGTCACCATGTAATATGTCAACCATTCCATTGATGGGGTGCTTTAGACATTGATGGAATACTGAAGGTATTTCCAGATTGATATATGGAGCCAAGGCCTTCCATGTAAGAAATTTTATTCAGAGTCTTACAAGGTAACCATGAACTCAACATCATATGTGAGGTCCCCAAACTGTGCTTCACATTTGATCTTCCTGAGATGCCTTTGATCATACTTATCATAACATTGAATGCTCAAATTTGTGGGAGATAGGTCCCCTTAGCCGTATCCCAAGAGTTTTAGGGTTTGAACCTCAATGAGATTGATCCTAGATCAGTTATAAATTAGTGTTCTTTGAAAAATAACATTATTGAGTCTTCACAAAACATATAGGGGTCTGATGTGTCCTTGAAGGGCCCCCTCTTGTTCCTCATCGGTGAATGAGGTGGTGACATGGAATTATGATGACATGGTTTCCACTTGATAAACCTCGAATTAAGTGGCTTCTATTTCGAACTTCTATTGTCTCTAGAGGTATTCAATAAGTTACTTACTGAGTTATTTTTAAATATGAATCACATCTAGGATCAGGATTTTGGCTGGTACATTGTACATCTATTTCAGAACATTATACTTTTTTTCCAAAGAACGAAACTTCCCAATATGGGGTTGATCATGAGAACGTTATTCAAGATATAAGGAATTTGATGTGGAAGAGACTGATTCCTATATATAAGTTAAAGGAATACCATCTGTTCTTTTTTTAGGTCACACCAAACCTTCTTGTGTTTAATTTTTATTAGATAATTGAACCCCTTCTAGGTGTTCATGCAAGACAATTGGGTACATAAGACTGATGGAGGGTTCTGGGGAACCTCCCTAACTCTTCTAGGCTCACTGTTGTGTTTTACCATGAGATTTTGTGCTATATATGTTCTTCATAGGGACATGAATAAAATATTAGGTTCGACCACATCTACTATATCCCCTATATCCTCACTTCCGGTGCATGCAGCCTCTTATTCCCTGGTTATGTGTGGGAAAATCATATTCAAGGGAATATCCATCATCGGATAATGGGTATGAAAAGTGTATCATTTTTACCGAACCAATTATGATCTCTTAGTCTGATGAAGATTTAATTTGATGGTGTAGCGCCCGTACTACAGATGTTATAGTGAAGAAGTCTGTATGAGTTAAGGATTAATTTGGAGTAGAATATGAATCTTCATTTTTAGTTTCTTCCTAATTCTGGATATCATGCCCAGCATTGGGAGGCATATTTGATGATTTCTCCTTGGGTGGTGGATCTATTATTGGTCCATAAAAATGTGATTTCAGGGTACCATGGACTTGATAAACTATTTTTTGATTCATCCAACTGGTGAAATTTTTCTCATGCCTAGTTGTAACTTTATTCCAATCATCATATTCTTATAATTGAGAAAGGTTATGAAATACACATTCTATTGGGGGTTATTTAACACTACCTATCTAGAATTGATCATGCCTTGAAAGATATATTTAAAGATAAAAAAATTCTGGATATTATACCCCAACCTTCTTTGAAAAGGGAAGTAATCGAGACGGTCAGTAAGGATGAACTCATAGGGTTTCCTTGGATGTGGCAGTGTGAGTAGGTTATTTTACATGGATACCAAGAAATAATCAGGAGTTATTCATTTAATAAGGAGTATTATTTTTTCATCCATTCTTTAAAGACCAGGTGACCATGATTTCTTTGTACTTATGGCCGAGAGAGATTCTGTGGTTGATGCCGCTCGACGAGAGGTGATGGGTTGTTCAGAACCTAAATGGGTGACTGGGTGAGAATCGCAATTGGTTTGAGAGTGAAGGTTTCAGATTATGACTTGACTATCCTTTTCCCTTGGGCTGCATGTATGAGTCTAGGTTTGTATTGGGTTCACTAAATAGATTCCTTGATACATTGTGCTATTTATGTGAACTCGTGATATCCACCTGGATACATCATGGGGATCAGAGGTGTCAGGAACTCATCACTAAGAATCTCAGCACAAAGTTCCAATAGTTTCTCTTATGATAGAGGGATGTCGATTAAATAGGATAAACCTTTAAATATTTATGTAAAGTCAGAGACCCTCTCACCCTCACATTGGTTATAGTTTTTTAGGTCGACAATCATTGTTTTCCTCATTATAGAGATGAATTGAAAAAAGAACTAAAGAATAAGGGATTCCCATCCGGGAATGGATCCTGTTGTATTACAGTTTTACCATACAAAGGACGAACCTACCAGAGTATATATAAAATACCTCATATTTTTTGCCTCTTGTCGATCTCAAGGGACCATCATCATCTCACATTGGGAGACAAAGTGTGTGAGATGTTGTTAAGGTTTTGCTTCACAATAAAATGCAGAGAAGGACAAATTTACAAAATTGGGTGGAGGAAAAGTTTTATCCACCCATTCAGGATATGGATTCCTCTCAAAATGCACAGGTGCAGGTCACCCTTCCATGGATTTCATTCGAGTAACCAAAGACTCAATGATGATAAGTATCTAAAGGGGAACTGATGTCTGATCTTCCTTTTATCTATATATAGTGGGCAGGGCCCGATGTGGGGGCTCTTCCTTTTTCTCCCACTGATTCTTGATCCATCTCAAGTATGAATGATTTCTCCAGTGTGTTAGAGGATATCTCTACAACAGAGGGAAGTATAGATCATTTTTGACATCCTCATTTATATAGACTGGATGCCTTGATCTAGAGCCAAACTGATGCTCAAACACATCTCTCACTGGAAATTCAACTATATAAGAATGAATATTTATATTTTCATAAATATGATACTTTTTGGGAATATTTCCCGAGATTAGATACCTGTTGTGTTGTTAGGGAGTTTGTATTTTTCTATTGTATTGTGAGAGTGATTCCTCTATAGAAGGAACCTCAACTCTTCAGGAATGTGTTCAAGATGTAGCTGTATATTTCCCACTTTCATTGGTATAATTCTGTAGGAGAGTTGAAAACTCGGAATTTGGAGGTGCCCGATTTTGGAGCCTTCTTTGTTTCAAGTTCATGATGCCTCATTTTGTGCATCCATATCACCCTCCTCCCGGTGTATATTTTCCATGTTTCCATTCTATGCATTTTTTTGATCTACATTTTCTTACATGTTGATAGTGATGACATTAACAGATCCATATCTGGAAATGGTGGTTGTTACATTACTTTTAATACAATAGGATGATTCATCACAATTTTCATCAGGGTTGTTATTTGAACTATTTTCCATGTTGGGCTGTTTTGGCATGAGACACCGACAAGGTCTAATCACATGTGTTGTACATTACTCCCATATTGGTCTATGAATAATAACCTTGAGGGAGTTTCTAGTCGTGGTTGTTGAACATTCCCCATGAAATAGAGGTTTTTATTAAGGTGGGAGGAATATATGGGGTGTCGAACATTGATTTGGACATCCCAACCTGGAGAAGAATGATTCCCTCTATGGTGATGATGATGAGGAAAATTCCCCCAGTCTAGTGGGTTGAGGGTCATTTGGGGATGCAATTGGAATTGATTGGTATTTTTTGAGGATATAATGGATCCAGTCATGTATTTTATGATTCCTAGTATGAACATGAAAATATAAATGCCCCCATCCTAGCCGAACAGGGTTAATCTGGAATCACCTTTGATTTCTCCAGGGTCATTTAGGGTTATGATGATCCAGGTGATGGTGGTTGATATATAAATTCCCCAATTTCAATGGGCTGCGGTTTGTTCACAGATATTACTGATGTGTCACAAATCCTCTCAATAATCAAAAATCCGAGAGGTGGAGGCGGTGGTAGATATTCCCTTGGCCCGAAGAGAAGGGTCCACTCTTGGACAACTGATATGACAACTTCTACTGTGACCTGTTTGATATGGAGCAGTTTTGTTCACATAGGAGTTGTGTGTGACAGAAACCCATGATGAGAATCATTCCTTATGAGATGTTTTCTAGGTGATTTCAACTTCGATATCCATGTTTGAAATGAATTACTCTGAGTTTGAGGGGCCCAGTTTACAATTGTATTGGTTATCCTCTCTCTCTGTTCATGATGTATGGGAACCCTTAAAACAAGGGAATTCTATTGTAGTGACCAACTGGACTGAGGGTTACCTATTCCCCTAATTTCTATAGAGGCTATAAGAATATAGTATGTCGTATCTAAGATGTTCTGCTATTCTAAGGGTGAGGCAAAGTGTAACACTCTATGATTCACCAATACTAAAATATGGACTCATGATGTGGCTTCAAATATCATATACTACAGAGTTTTGATGCAATGGAGGAAATCATGTTACAAATTTGCATTCTGTTTTTCCAGTTTTGGATCTCGGGCCATGGTGATAGAAGCTAGATCCTACTAGCAATAGTTTATCTTGATGGTATGAAGGTGATCCTCATATCCCAGATAAGGGAGGTGTCTAGTCGTCAGCCACTGAGGAGTGGCCCAAATATTTTAGCATATATAAGGTGTGAAATTCATCTCTAGATCATCTGGGATCTCATAGGTGGATGTAGTGAGGGGTGGTAACATGATGGGTATGTTGTTTTCAGCTAACTCTTGACATGTGTCAATGTTGGCCTCCTCTTCATCAGAATTACATGCCTCTATCTGGCCAGACCATAAAAGATGATTTAGAAGGTCACTTGCTGACTAGAGTGGAGTGTTGCTGGAAGTTGATGGTGAACTGTATACTGTTGACCTTGATGTTTCGAGCACCACTCTATAAGAAGGTTTTAGAGTTTGGGACAATTCTCTATATAGAGTTATCTGGATCAGGGGAGGATTTCATTTTCCCTGGGAGATATCACCATGGGGAGGTTGACCATGGTAGATTTCAGTAGTGGAGTCCTTACGATGCATCTCCACACTACAAAGAGGAGTAAATTCTTGGTAATTAATGTCTTCTATTTTTTCTTTGATAGAATTGTTAATAGACCCTTGTGGTGTTGAGAATGTGTCTTGAATGACCTCAAGGACACTGACATTGAGAATATTATAAATATGGGTCATGTTCTGCATCATGGTCAGAATATATTGACCTACCTTTTGAAACTGTGTAGGGATATGAGGATACTGTATAACAGTTTTTGGAAGTTTCATATAACCATTTGGTGCCACGAAAGTATGAGCCCAATGATGATAAGTTGTTAGAATATGCCGATAAACCATCTCATTATTGATAAGAATATGAGACTGTCCCAAGGCATGTTCTATTCTCAATTGGTGATCCCCAGTCAATATGGGAGTTTGAACCCAATCCTAAGACATTTGAATATGCTGATATTATTTTTTGATAGGTGTATGATCCTACCTTGAGGCTTGTATGGCTCTCACTTGGTGAGACCCATTTGGATTCAGAAAATGAGAATGGACCAAATATTCATTCCCCACCAGAATATGTCAATGGAACTATGAAATGGGAAAAGGGATATATGCCACCTCTTGTATTGCCTCAGAATGATGCTGGTGTATTCATTCATCAGTGGATGTGGAAATATGCACCTGACTTCTATGATCTGTTAGAATATACTAGGTAGATTCACTGACATAAATATGAGCATGTCCCAAGGCTTGTGCCATTCTTACTTGGTGAGACCTAGCCAAAACATGGATATATGCCTAATCTTGGGCCTTTGAAGTATGATGTTGGACTTCTTCAATAGGAATATGAGCCTATATCAAGGCATATTCCCCACTCACTTGTTGACCCCCGACCAAAATGAGGATATGATCTCAATCTCGAGCCTTGGGAATATTCCTCCAGACTTCTTAGATCGACATGTGCCCTTGACCAAGGCATGTTCCACTCTCACTTGGTGATCCCCGGTTGTAATGAGGGTATAAGCCTGGCTAGATTCCTCACCCTTTACCAAAATATGCCAATAATCCTCTTAGGCGGGAGAAAGAATGTTTTCATACTCCAATGTAGCCACTTGGTCACAATGATCTGAGTGTTAAGTCATCTACGCTATAGGGATCGAAATATGATCATGAACCTTTATCTAAAACAGTGCCATAATATGCTGGTGGAATTTTTTAGTTATTGATAAAATATATTGTCATTTTAACAAAGTGTGTTCAAGGATATAAGATTGCACATTTTCTATCTCCATTATACATAAGAAGATGTATTTTATTGAAGTAAGGATATGTGCCCAATTTATCATCATTATGCCACTAGAATATATAGATGGTCTTCATGAATGGGAAAAGGGATATGTGTCTTCCTTGTGCCTTCTACGGGAATATGACCACATAATTATGTTGAGAAAGCAAGGATATGAGCCTGTTTGCTACTTCCTAATGGAATATATAGGCATATCGGATCAGAATGGCTAGGAATATGAGCCATCTCTTAGATATCAAGCTCCTTATTCACCCTATGAGTATTTCTTATGGTCAATTCTTGGCCGTTAGAGGCAACTGTGTGTCAGGGGTACCCTTGGTAGGTGAATGATGGGTAAAGAAAGAATGACACTAGTGATGGTGGTTGATAGGAGCTATTCTAGTAGGACCCTGAACTGAAAGGGATCCGTATTTGTCTTCCTAGACCACCTTCATCAGATATAGAAGGTGATTTTGGTCACACTCCAGGGATAAGTTCCCCAAGCTTTTGGTTGTGGCAATGAGGGTCAGTAACTTAGCAGCAGTCTTCCCTAGATGATACAGACTCGCTTACTTCCATGCATTGAGGAACTCACAGACAACTTCCATGGTCAGGATTATACCATGTCAGTGGTACTCCTGGACCATCATGTTTTCTACCTTCCTATAAATATGCTGGGCATGTGAAATCATATTGAGACCCACAAGGATTGATGTCATAAGTGATTTATTATAATGAGTGATGGATGAAGAAGACAATATCTCAAGTTGGGTATCTATCGATGAAAGCAGTATCTACAATCAAATAGACAATAAGGAACATGTTTACAGATCAATGAAATATCATAGGCATAATGCGCTCAATTAGTTCTGTATGATTAACACAATTTTCATGTTTTCCCAATCTATCCATCCTTCTCATGTGGATTTTTCAGCATGAGGGTGGACTTACAATAACCTCGGATTCAAAGGATCAGTCATAAGATCATGTCGGTCTTACTATTTTATTTGTGAAGGGCATGAAAAAATGTGGTCTGACCCTTGTTAACTGATCGTTTTGTTATTAGATAGATTCACATCAAGTTCACCATTTTTTTCATTAGAAAGTTATAAAATGCTTGGTCCGATGGGTTGATAGTGGGGGGTTCAATGTCTGTACAATCATTTACATTAGGTTTTCCATTTTTGTCATATTTTCTAGAAATTCCCAATGGTTCCATCATCTATTCATGGGTACAAACCTTCTTTCCAATGGCTGGAGATCATCTGGGTTTTTAGGACCAGTGACTCTTGGGGACTCACATTGGTTTAGATTATGGGAGGTCAGGCTTATCACACCCTTTTGGGGGTAATTTTTGTCTACTCCAGGACTCTATTATAGATTTAACATATGTTATTGAATCTCTTCCTAATCCCAAAATAGGACTGGTTACCCTAACAAAATTATTATGGATTAATTCTCTTTTAACACTAATGAGAGGGGATTATACTAGAAAATTCTTTTGTATTTATCCAAGTTTCTTTATATGTTTCACAGTCTTATGGGTTTTGGATGTTATATATTGAAGTTTTATAATGAGGGGTTTTAGAATATGTTTCCATGTAAGGAGGTGGTTTAAAATTCTGAGGAGGGGATCGAGCCATTATGAGGCATCCAACGTATCCTAGTTATTGCGGGAATCAAAACCCATATAGTCCATTAAAACCAATGCAGTTTAACATCATGTTGAGAGGACATATTCAAAGGCCATTAGATGCCAAATATTCTCACTCGATTCTCAAGGATACATCCTATACATCCTAGAAATGGAACAAATAAAAGTTATCATAGTTCAATCATGACTTTTGGACTAGACCCAAACTAGATACCCTTAAGTTGGAGATACTTATGTCATGCCACTCATTGGGATTTACATACTGGGATGGCCCTAGAAAGTATATAACTGTGATGCATATGAGATGACCAGTGAAAATCCCTAAGCCCATGTGATCTATTCTTGGTGTGGGAAAAAAGGGATAACAAGTTAACATTATCATTGAAAATGGGTATAGAGTTTCTATACTTGGAAAACCCTTGAGATTCTTAGTTTGGTACTCTGGCCCAGAAGCGGTATCCTACATATCCTGATTATGGAAGGAATCCAAGTCTCCATGGTTCAGTTGGTAGGGGCTTACACACTGACATTTCCATTTATATGTGGGGTATATGCCATTATGCTACTGGTCAGGGCTTATACTATTATGTTCCCCTTATCTTCATAGAGACTTATGTCACAAGTGATATAATCATTATGATTCCTTAAGCCCACGTGAGCTATGCTCGGTGTGGGAAAAAAGGGATGTAGAGGATTAATATCATTGATTGTGAATATGGGTCCTATGTATTGGGACCACCCATTTGTAACACCCCAAGCTTCCACGGTACACATCTCTTTGAATAATACAGTAGCGTGTGTTGTACGCAACTTCAAGTTCTTACACACACCACAACCAATCAAAGTAGCCGTTATGAATAGTAATACCTAATTTTTGAAATTTTATAAATTTTATCTTTCCAAATGGACTTCATTTTTGGATTCGGAATATCGAAATTAGCCTATGTTGAATTTTTGGTATTTTTCTGAGAACTTCCAATTTTCTATGAATAGTGAAAAATACATAAAAAAAACTTTTTTAAATCAAAATAATTTATAGTGATAAATTATACTATCGAGTGGTTTTAAAGTATAATTAGAATATATTTTTACGATTTTATCCAATGGTGTTCATTAGAATTAATTTCACTTTAAAATTGGACATAAACAATTGTCAATCTTTTGATATATATTGTTTCTGAAAAACACGCTATTTATTATGACAGTGGGAATTAATTATGAAATTAATTAATGCAACTTATATTTTTGGAATTTTGTAAAATAGACAACATTTTTTAATTCGGAATATCAATTATAGCTTAAGGTGAAATTTTGGCATTGTTCTGAAAAACTTCAATTTTTGATGAATAGTGAAACCACTAAGTGGTAGTTAAAAAACTGATTTTTCGTTCAAATGAAACATTACCACTTCTGTGATTTGATTTTTAAAAATCTGACATACATGGTTTTCATTATGAAGTAAGATGTGGTTCAATGGGATGAAAATAATTTTTGGTGAATAGTAACTTTTAAGTTTAATTAATCACGATTAAAGGTAATTAGTGAAATTTAAGGTAAAAATGATATTATAAAAATATGAAAATACCTTTACACTTATCCTACCCCTATTGGATGAGTCATGGCCGACCAAGAAAATCCATGGGTCAACTTGGGGACCCCATGGAGCCACTTTGGTAGGAAAATGACATAAATAACTTTTTATTTAATGTTAAAATAAAAAGGTCACAAACAAGAGTTGTTTTACTAAGAAATTTTTTAAATGGGGTTATACAAGTCATATTTTTGACTATAAATATTCATTAGAAATCTAAAAATCTTTCCTACATCATGATATTTTTTTTATAATTTTTAGACATTAAATAAATTAAATTATTTATGACACCATGATGATGCAGCGATTACCTCATTAAATAACGATTTAAATAAAATAAAAAGATAATGTAAAATCTAAGCATTAAACTTGTCCAAAGCCTATTGGATGAGAATATTTCGAACCCTTATCACCTTATCCTAGAATTATATAAGTGTGGGACCTTTATAATCCTAAAAAGCATTTCATAATAAATAAACATTTCAATCTTTCCTAGAGTGCCCCTCCTCTCCTCTTATAAAAGGCCCCCACCACTACCACTTTATTCACACCTTCAAGCCAATTTAATCGGCCAAAATCTGCCCAAATACTCTCCCAACTTCCCTCTCTTACTCCTAGTAGCCTCACTTTGGGAATAAATCTTCCCAAGGAATCCTTTGGCTAAAATCAAAAAGAGTTACCCGATTTTAAGGTAATGTCTTCTCTTGTGTTCTTTTATTTTATTTTTCTTATCCAACCCCCTTAAACTATTTTTATTCCTTTATTTTGTAACAAAACCAGTATATAAAATATACTAGGAATTTTTTTTGATAAGTATTTGGTTTAAACTTACACAAACCTTCGTCTAATGGTTAAAGAACATACTGTTTCTGTGGGTGGTGAAATACTGCCTCACGAAACGATGATTGTTCAATATTCTTTTAACACCTCTAATGATGGCCATTTTGATGACACTATTTTCATATATGATATATATATTATGTTTATGTTTTCCTTATGCTTCTGTATTTCTCATTTATGGCACACTTTATGATTTCCATTATGGGTAAACGTGATAATTTCATTTTAGGAAGTGCGGACTACCACACCCTCAAAGTGATTTGAATCGTTAATGCCATATTTGGGATGTATAAAGGATGGAGTAAATGGTATTATACATTATATTATACTTTAATTATAGTATAAGTTTATATAATTATAATTTCATTCCATTAAATATGAAATAGAAATGAAAGTAGCGTTCATGCGTACGTACGGCTTACCGTCTCCATGAACGGTGCATTTCATTTCTTACCTCCAAATGTTACGTAATATTATGAATGAATGTATATAATGGATTTATATGATATCTATGATATCTAAATCATGAATATAATTCTGGATATAATAGATATTTCACCACATGAACAACTTGTAATTATAAGAAGTTTATTTTTGACTCAAGTACCTAAGATCGACAAAACGACCGTTATAAACTTAAATAATTACATAATGTTCATGACATGGTAATAAGTGATATAAAAGTAAAAATGAACTTGAAAAAGGTTCTTAAGAATATAGAGATTAACTCTAGTTTATTATTCAGGAGGTTAAAGAGCGTTTGAGTCAAGTCGGACACGAGGTAAGGGAACTTCTTAACCCAATTTCCATTCTTTGGGTTAATCTCCTACTTTCAAATTATGTCATGATATCATTATGTCCTATCTTGTATTTATACCTTCTTTATGTGTACTTATAGTGGATACACATAATAGATCTATTTTATTTTAAAAATGATCTTTGTAAGGACTTCGTCTCAATCTCCTTTCATTGAGGCATATTTGGTTTTATTCACAACTTTCATTTATACGGTGTATAAACCCCTTTGACTTTTAAGTTTATTCAAAAGGAATATTTTTTATACGAAGCGTTTACTAAACGGAAAAAAGGGAATGTTTTTGTCGTACGTATGCGGCGACAACGACTTCTCCGCCGCCGTGACCATTATTTGAGTTTCAGCTTCCTCTACATGCCATGCCTTTTTTTAAATGAAAAATAAAAACCAAGTTTTAACTTTCATTTAATTTGGTATCAAAAATGGTTTTGATAATGTTTTAATATATCAATGTTTTGTGTTGATATCTTGTGATTGAAATGTGGAAATGTTATGTTTCCTTTATGCATGTTTTATGTGGCACAATTATGTTATGGTTTATGATATGTTTAAACCTATTCATATGAGGAATGCATTGGACTTAATAAGTGACAGGTGGAGACCACTACAACTCCTCGATGCATCAGTAGGTATCATGAGACAAAATAGTGTCTTGGCATGAGGTCTTGACAAAATCTTATTTGTGGTCTTGGCACGAGGCCTTGGATACATGGTTATGATAGTCTGGCATTATGCATTCCATCATTATGAAAGTGGTTATTGATATTGCATGGGATTATTCGACTAGTAGAATATCCATGTGAGTAAGTAAATGGAATTATTTAATTTTATTTTTTCCATATCATGCTGAAATTCAAGTTTAAAAAGGCTTTTTTAGTTATACATTGCTTTAAATATTAATGTTTATTTATAAAAGCTTCCGCAATATTGTTATCCTTACCGAGCATCTGAGCTCACCCCTTTCAATGTTTTAATATTTTCCAGGATGTGAAGAAGTATTTTTTTAATGACTTGTAGGGATAGTCATAAGAGGATATGAGTGTTGACTATGGAGACTTTGTTATTGTAGTTTTTCACTTTATGATGTAATGTAACATTTATGAATGTATCTAGTGTTTCCAAGGCTACTAAACTATTCAGTCTTTCGAGACTTGATCTTTTGTGATCATGCCAATGTTACGAAGTAATGCACTGACTCTGGGTAGCTGGGGTCAGGGCGTTACAGTTGGTATCAGAGGCAGTTTAGTACTAACCATGGAAGCTATATTTAGATAAACTCTGATTAGAGCACATATCCCAAAGATAGAAATTAAGGATTAGTATAGAAGAACTTCCTAGAATTTTGGTATTATAGAGATGTTTTGAGTATTCCGAGCAATACATCCCTGTCTGGATACGAGAAGGTAGAGGCGGCTCTGGAATAGATGTACCTAGGGGTAAAACCCAAAAACACCTCTTTGAGCTAGACTCGAACAGGAATTGGTGCACGACAACGGGCCTTGCTGCACTCTTGGTTATGACACTCTCGGGGGATATGCTTATGATAATTCTCATTTTCTTTACAAACCAATATGAAGGGTTATGAGTATATACTTCCTCAAAGAAAACATTTTTATTATTATGGATTATATCCATAAATAGTTCAATTTATGTTAAGTATTTTACAAGTATGGAATTATGTATTTTGATTCATAAACTAATCTAGTTTATGCCACTGCTTAGAAATGGAGCCTAGTGGAAGGAATGGAAACTGTATCAATGCATGCACTCTGTGTAGGGATTGAACTCCTGCCCAAGATAATTATTGTGGATCTGGAGATACAACTGGTGCTGATCAACTTATTACCATACTGGGACAACTCACTCAGGTTATGAATAATAACCTTACTCGTACGGAGCACCCTAATCTGCAACGTGGAGGATCAATGTTAGACCGCTTCTTGAGGCAACAACCGCCAACATTTAATGGGGGTACAAATCCATTAGTAGCTGAGCAATGGATAAACTCCTTAGAGAAAATATTCCACACCTTGGGGAGTAGTGAAATGGAGAAGGTTGTCATGGCAGTCTACCGCCTCACTAGAGATGCTGATCAATGGTGGTCACTGATTCAAAACACAAAGGAAGATGATGAAGTATCAAATATGGAATGGAGGGAGTTCAATGATATTTTCATAGAAAAATACTATCCTCGCAACCATCGAGCAGATATGGAAAGACAATTTCTGAGTCTGAGACAAAAGGAGGATGAGAATGTCGCAAAGTATGAGGCCAAATTTACAAGGTTAGCGAGGCATGCTGCAGATTATATACGTAACCCAAGAATTAAGATCAATCATTTCTTTGATGGGTTAAAACCGTTTCTCCGTCGAGCATTAGTATCACAATCTTTCTCAACGTACGAATATATAGTCTCATGTTCTATCAAGACATAAAAGGAATTCTCGAAGTCTTATGACAATAAAGTAAAGCAAGAGAAGAAGAGAACGGTGGAACAAGAGATGGATAAAGGGAAAAAGGGAAAGACGGATTTTCCATTATGTGATAATTGTGGGAAGAATCACCCTGGTGCTTTCCTAAAAGGAATGGGAGTTTGTTATAAATGTGGAGAAAAAGGTCACCAGGCTCGTGATTGTAAGGGAAAGAAAGAGGCTATCAATGTTGAATGCTACAATTGTAGGAAACTGGGGCATTATTCAAATGAATGTCCTAAGCGTCAGGGAAACTTACCTCAGAAAAGGCCAAGGGATCAAGGAAAATCTTATGCTGTTACTATAGTTGAAGCGGAATAATTGATGTATTGGTGCTTTTGGACACAAGGATTATATTATGGTTATAAGGAAAATGTGATATATATATAAGTATTGTACCGCAGTACTTGTTTTTTTCATTAAGGTTTTAATATGATGAAGGTAATCATATTTTTAGTATGTGACAAAAAGAGAATCTTTATTTTTTTTGGGGAATCTGATGTTACAATTGATTTCGGAATTTAGAGACCTTTTAGAGAAAGTCTGGATAGAGGTATTTTGGATAACTATAAAGGTTGGAATGGATTAAGTTGATCTTTGGATAGTATTGTTTAAGGTTAAAACATTTCTGAAGATTATTTTTGGAATATTATAATACTATAGTTTTAGGAAAAGGACAACCTGCAGGGTGGGGCATAACCCGTCACGTCGGACAAAGCTGCATGAATCGAACCCACAACCAAAGTGCGACAGGACTTTATTACCTACCACTAGCCTACAAGAAGTACCTGGTTATTACAAAATAGTTTTCTTAATTTAAATGGTCTGTGTTAATATTTTGAACTTTGTACTATTAGGATAAATATAATATTTTTGAAAATCTATTACCTTTTGGAGTGAAAGATGGGTTGTGGTAAACATTTATTAAAGAATGAAAGCCTACATAACAAGTAAGTATATTTCCTTATGTTCTTAGTAAAACTCTTAAATAAATTACTCAACTTTATGAAAGGTAACTTAAAACAAAAATGTTTTCGGTTAACTTTTCCAACTGGGGATTCAATGACCGTTTAACCAATCACAAGTTTGTGATTTTCTTATGGTTAAATTTCTCCTAATCCTATTTTCTACAACTCTCCATCAGACCTTGATGGTCTGTTTCTCCTCCATATCCATATTTTCATAGAATCCTAGTATGGGCTATCTCGGGTGACCTTTGTACCTCTCTTTCTTTCTTTTAATGTTATATTCTTATTAACCCTATTTCCGATGTGGGTTTTCCACAAAGGTATTTTCTATTTTCAACCTTTTATTTTCGAAGAACATTTTCAAATTGCGAGGACGCAATTTATTGTAGGATGGGAGAATGTAACACCCCAAGATTTCACGGTACACATCTCTTTGAATAATACAGTAGCGTGTGTTGTATGCAACTTCGAGTTCTAACACACACCACAAACAATCAAAGTAGCCGTTATGAATAGCAATACATAATTTTTGAAATTTTATAAATTTTATCTTGCCAAATGGACTTCGTTTTTGGATTCGGAATATCAAAATTAGCCTATGTTGAATTTTTGGTATTTTTATGAGATCTTCCAATATTCTATGAATAGTGAAAAATACATAAAAACAACTTTTTTAATCAAAATAATTTATAGTGATAAATTATACTATTGAGTGGTTTTAAAGTATAATTAGAATATATTTTTACCATTTTATCCAATGGTGTTCATTAGAATCAATTTCACTTTAAAATTGGACATAAACAATTTTCAATCTTTTGATATATATTGTTTCCGAAAAACACGCTATTTGTTATGACAGCGGAAATTAATTATGAAATTAATTAATGAAAATTATATGTTTGGAGTTTTTTAAAATAGAGATCATTTTTGAATTTGTAATATCAATTATAGCTTAAGGTGAAATTTTGGCATTATTCTGAAAAACTTCAATTTTGATGAATAGTGAAACCACTAAGTGGTAGTTAAAAAACTGATTTTTCGTTTAAATGATACATTACCACTTCTGTGATTTAATTTTCAAAAATACAACATACATGGTTGTCATTAGGAAGTAATATGTGGTTCAATGGGATGAAAATAATTTTTGGTGAATAGTAACTTTTAAGTTTAATTAATCACGATTAAAGGTAATTAGTGAAATTTAAGGTAAAAATGATATTATAAAAATATGAAAATACCTTTACACTTATCATACCCCTATTGGATGAGTCATGGCCGACCAAGACAATCCATGGGTCAACTTGGGGACCCCATGGAGCCACTTTGGTAGGAAAATGACATAAATAACTTTTTATTTAATGTTAAAATAAAAAGGTCACAAACAAGAGTTGTTTTACTACAAAAATTTTTAAATGGGGTTATACAATTCATATTTTTGACTATAAAGATTCATTAGAAAGCTAAAAAGATTTAATACATCACGATATTTTTTCTATAATTTTTAGACATTAAATAAATTAAATTATTTATGACACCATGATGATGCAACGATTACTTCATTAATTAACGATTTAAATAAAATAAAAAGATAATGTAAAATCTAAGCATTACACTTGTCCAAAGACTATTGGATGAGAATATTTAGAACCCTTATCACCTTAGCCTAGAAATATATGTGTTTGGGACCTTTAGAATCCGAAAAAGCATTTCATAATAAAGTAACATTTCAATCTTTCCAAGAGTGCCCCTCCTCTCCTCTTATAAAAGGCCCCCACCACTACCACTTTATTCACACCTTCAAGCCATTTTGCTCGGCCAAACTCTGCCCAAATACTCTCCCAACTTCAATCTCTTACTCCTAGAATCCTCACTTTGGGAATATCTCTTCCCAAGGAAGCCTTTGGCTCAAATCAAAAAGAGTTACCCGATTTTAAGGTAATGTCTTCTCTTGTGTTCTTTTATTTTATTTTTCTTCTCCAACCCCCTTAAACTCTTTTTATTCCTTTCTTTTGTAACAAAACCAGTATCTAAAATATACTAGGATGTTGTTATGATAATTATTTGGTTTACACTTACACACACCTTTGTATAATGGTTAAAGAACATACTGTTTCTGTGGGTGGCGAAATACTGCCTCAAGAAACGATGATTGTTCAATATTCTTTTAACACCTCTAATGGTGGCCATTTTGATGACACTATTTTCATATATGATATATATATTATGTTTATGTTTTACTTATGCTTATGTATTTCTCATTTATGGAACACTTTATGATTTCCATTATGGGTAAACGCGATAGTTTCATTTTAGGAAGTGTGGACTACCGCCCCCTCAAAGTGATTTGAATCGTTAATGCCATATGTGGGATGTATAAAGGATGGAGTAAATCGTATTATACATTATATTATACTGTAATTATAGTATAACTTTATATAATTATAATTTTATTCCATTAAATATTAAATAGAAATGAAAGTAGCATTCATGCGTACGTACGACTTACCGTCTCCATGAACGGTGCATTTCATTTCTTACCTCTAAATGATACATAATATTATGAATGAATGTATATACTGGATTTATATGATATATATGATATCTAAATCATGAATATAATTCTGGATATAATGGATATTTCACCACATTAACAACTTGTAATTATAAGAAGTTTATTTCTGACTCAAGTACCTAAGATCAACAAAACGACCGTTATAAACTTAAATAATTACATAATGTTCATGACATGGTAATAAGTGATATAAAAGTAATAATGAAATTGAAAAAGGTTCCTAATAATGTAGATATTAACTCTAGTTTATTATTCAGGAGGTTAAAGAGTGGTTGAGTCAAGTCGGACACGAGGTAAGGGAACTTCTTAACCTAATTTCCATTCTTTGGGTTAATCTCCTACTTTCAAATTATGTCATGATATCATTATGTCCTATCTTGTATTTGTAATTTCTTTATTTGTACTTAAAGTGGATACACATAATAGATCTATTTTATTTTAAAAATGATCTTTGTAAGGACTTTGTCTCAATCTTCTTTCATTGAGGCATATTTGGGTTTATACACAACTTTCATTTATACGGTGTATAAACCCCTTTGACTTTTACGTTTATTCAAAAGGAATATTTTTTATAAGAAGCGTTTACTAAACAGAAAAAAGGGAATGTTTTTGTCGTACGTATGCGGTGACAATGGATTCTCCGCCGCCGTGACCATTATTTGAGTTTTGGATTCCTCTACAAGCCATACCTTTTTTTAAATGATAAATAAAAACCAAGATTTAACTTTCATTTATTTTGGTATCAAAAATGGTTTTGATAATGTTTTTATATATCAATGTGTTGTGTTTATATCTTGTGATTGAAATGTGGAAATTTTATGTTTCCTTTATGCATGTTTTATGTGATACAATTATGTTATGGTTTATGATATGGTTAAACCTGTTCATATGAGGAACGCATTGGACTTAATAAGTGACGGGTGGAGCTCGCTATAGCTCCTCGATGCATCGGTAGGTCTAATGAGACAAACTAGTGTCTTGGCACGAGGCCTTGACAAAATCTTATTTGCGGTCTTGGCACGAGGCCTTGGCTACGTGGTTATGATAGTATGGCATTATGCATTACATCATTATGAAAGTGGTTATTGATATTGCATGGGATTATTCGACCAGTTTAATATTCATGTGAGTAAGTAAATGGCATTATTTAATTTTATTTTTGCCATATCATGCTGAAATTCAAGTTTAAAAAGTATTTTTTTAGTTATACATTGCCTTAAATTTTATTGTTTATTTATGAAAGCTTCCGCAATATTGTTATCCTTACTGAGCATCTGAGCTCACCCTTTTAATGTTTTAATATTTTCCAGGATGTGAAGAATTATTTTATGAATGACCTGCAGGGATAGTCAGAAGAGGATATGAGTGTTGACTATGGAGACTTTTTTATTGTAGTTTTTCACTTTATGATATAATGTAACATTTATGAATGTATCTAGTGTTTCCAAGGCTACTAAACTTTTCGGTCTTTTGAGACTTGATATTTTGTGATCATGCCAATGTTATGAAGTAATGTACCAACTCTGGGTAGCTAGGGTCGGGGCGTTACACATTTTTATACTGAATAAAGATCTTGGGCCTCAGAGAGGCTTCCTATGTATCTTGGTTATTAAAGGAATCATTGTTCTCATAGTTCACTTGATCAGGTCATAAAAATGGATATTTCCCACATTATTGGGGATTACACATTGAGGATGAACAATGTGATCATGTCCTAGGATGCCATATTGATATAGTCTTCCTACTTTCCTATCATGCATTGATTTACTGGTTGACATGACTTGATTGATTTCATGACTTGTCATAGGATTTCTGTTAGACAAATCCCATGAAAATCACAGGACCCGAGATTGTTCAAGGGACATCTCATATCTTGGATAGTATGTATGAGGATTATCTCACACCCTAGGACTAATTTTATAAGGACATCATGAGACCTGGCTGACTAGTCCTGGAAACTATCACATGACCTGGCTGGTAGGTCCAGAGGGTTTCACATGATCTGAATTACATTCCCTGGTATTGTGGAAAGATCTATCTGACACATATATACGGTGTTGTGAGAGTCAATGTGAGAGATCTTAGAGGGTATCACATGTCCTGGATAAAAATTACATGGGACATTGTAAGTCTTAGTGGTAATTACCAGAGGGCGTCGTGAGGTCCAGTTGACATGATGGGGTGCTATTACGAGATATAACTAACATACACTGGTGTCTCCATATGAATTGGAAAACATGTCTGATGATAATCACAAGGATATAATGGTGAACCCTTTGGGCTTCGTGAGACCTGGGTGACATGCCTGGGGGAACCATATGACTTGCCTTTACATGTCTAGGGGGCTTCTCATGATCTGAATTATACACCAAAGGAGTGACACATAATCTGGGTGACATGTCCTAGAACTATCACATGTATTGGATGTTTCACAAGTTTCTCATAAGGATTATAATATATGTTATTTATCTGTATTATCCCATTATATAGTCTTTTTAATAGAAATTATATTTGTGAATGCCTTATATTTTTTAAAGGTTAAAGTATTTTAAGTCTCACTTGATCTAATAGGTTCATGGTATGTCCTTTGTGTCTCCTGCCAAAATTTCTTACCATGATCTATGATGGATCACATGAAGCGCTATATCCCTAGCACCTGATAGATTCTATTGTTCACCAATGTAATACTTAGTGGATGATTTGCTGACCGTTAGATCAACATCTTCATGAAATTTGACCTGGTGCTTGGGTTTTCCTCTACACATGGATACTAAAAGCCAACATCTTATTATAGGTTATAGTGGGGAATTTATAGGCCTCAACACCCCTGTTGTTTGTCAGTTTGTGCGGTGTATCTAGAGAAGATTCATACTGGAGTTGGGAAAGGGTTTCTAGCACCACTTGTTTTCACGAGTTTATGTCGTGGTCCACTCCGAGAGCATTGCTTGATTTTCAGTGACCATGAGACCTTCTGTCAATTCATACTTTATTGTGTTATTTACAATTAATGAAGACTTTTTTCATCATGTGGGAGCACATAAGGAATTCTATATTGTCATATTGACATATCTGAGGGCCATTGTGAGATCATGGTGCTTGTTTGAATGAAATTCGCATGACCTCGGGTGACTTGTGGGGGAGTCTTACAAGACGGTGTCATGGACATACATAGAACATTGTAAGATTTTTATAATTACAATATCTCTTCCCACCCCCATTTTATACCCTTTGTTTTATTCCTCAAAGGACTGGGGTTATGAAAGTTTACATGGTTAATTTCATGGAAATTTTATCTTTTTTTAGTGATGCTTCGCATGACCAACAAAGGTTATATGTAGACATGTGATCATTATGGATAAAACCATCCTCATATCCTTAGGGATCCAAATGGGGATTACAAGGTCACTCAGACATACCAAAGGTTCTTTACATGATGTGGTTTACATGATGGAAAAATCTCATGAGTCGAGGCAGACATGCCACTAGGGTTTCATTTTGTCTTGTGGATTTCCAAGGGCACATCACATGTCATTTAGCAATTGCAAGAGATCCCACCTCCTTCCTTTTATTTATTTTATTTTACTTTAAAATGGATTTGGGATCTTTAATGTTTTCTGGGATATTTACAAGGATAATAACCCTTCCCTATGATGACTTATCATGTGACACTTATGGCTGTAAGAAACCTCCACCTTTTGGAAATATTCCTTGTATTTTCAAAGGATTTTCATATGGTTTATCAGGCACTTAACCATTAAAAAACCATGTTTCATTTGGCTTCCACTGCGTGGCTAATATTTTTTCTACAACAACTTCATAAGAGTAGGAGATCCTGTCGAAAGGGGATCTACGTGATCTTTTGAAGGCCATGCACTACATGTTGAGTCATCGCGTGACCTTATAATCAATACAAAATCACGAGTCCCTTAAAGGATAACGTGATCCATAGGTCTCATCCACCTTATTATTCATTTTATTTTTTAGTTAAAATTATACCCTTGTCCATGTACTTCTTCTCTTATGAATTTTTTGATGCTCATTTATTGGGAACCGACATTCCCTTTTTGGTTAGCCCAGACATCGATGCTACTAGATGGGAGAGGTTTTGAATAAATTGCTGATAATAACCTTCTAAATCAAGAAGGATATGAATATCAAAGACATTCTTGGGATGATCCCAAGATTCCAGGTCTATAATTTTCTCTATATCCACTGACACTCCTACCTCTAAGATGACATGGCCCAAAAAGTTCACATTGTCAAACAAGAAACTGTATTTGCTTAGCTTGGCATAAATTCAATGCTCTTTCAATGTAATCAGGATGATGTGATGATATTTGGAATGATTGTCTAATTACTAGGAGTACACTAAGATTTTATCAACAAAAAACATCAAAACCAATCCATAAAATGATTAAAGGTCATATCAATCAAGGACAAGAATATTTCTACTATATTAGTCAAACCAAATGACATCAATACAAACTCATACAAGTCATAACTTCTCTTAAAGTAGTTAAATGTATGTATAATGGTATAAACCTCAATTTATGGTATCATGATCTCAAATAGATCTTATAAAAAATCATATCACCTCTCAACTGATCGAAAATACCATCGATACAGAGAAGAGGATACCTTTTTTTGATTGTCATCTAGTTCAATCTCCGATAATCCACACACAAGTGAAAAGTCCAAAATACCTTTTTGGTAAAGGGAACTAGAGAACACAAAAGATATATACTTTTACTTATGAAATCTTGATCTTACAGATCTTAAAAATCAAATTTCAACTCTTGAAACTCTACTGGTGCTATTATAGAAGGCTGGATAGAAACTAGCTCTTCTCCTGACACCAAGTCGGTCATAAAATCGATCTCTTGATTATGCGGTAAGCTATGGAAATTTTTAGGAAATACATCTTTAAAATGGTCTAAAAAAAGTAGAAAATAATCCTACTTAATTCCATTATCATCTAGACAAAGACTAGCTATATGATCCCTGATAAAATCCAATCTGTAATGAATTGGTCCTGCATGACTAGCCTAAAGATCCCACTCACCCTGATAATAAAAGTTTTCTAATTTTAGAGATAGAAAGGTAACTCTCCTATGATAATAGTGGATATGATCCTGATATATAAATAGAAAATCCATACCATGAATCAAATCAAAACCTTTCATTTCTAATAGAAATTATTCCCACATGAAACACTAACCAAAAATCTCTAGAGAACATACCTTTAAACATTTTATATTCTCTAAACACACCCCAATAGTGTATTGATGGTCAAAATGACATCCATGATTTCGAAATCCTAGATTGAATGGTTTGAAAAAAGTGTGGATAAAAACGAATGTGGTTATTTTATATCAAAGAAAACATAAGAAAGGGAATATGATACAAGGATCGTTCCTATGATGGTAGATGATCCTACTTCCACAATAGCTAGAGTGATATCTATAACATGAATTTGATCATCCCCTCTACCATGGGATCCAACCTAACTCCATGGAGCTATTACCTCTACCTGGTAATTTTGTTCTTAAACTAGGGTACCACATCCCTTGCATCGACCATAACATCTAATGGAACTCTAGAAAACTTTTTGTAGAGGAGTTGTTGAGTCTTTCCTAGACCCCAGTTTCTTTATTGATCCCTTATTGCTACTCTTCTACTAAATTTCTTAGAAAAAACTCTATAGGTGGCCCAACCTACTATAAGAAATACACTACAAAATGTTGTACAAACACTGAGGCTATTATTGGACCATATTTCTACACTGATAGCACTGTAATGAAACACAATCCTAGTAAGGTTTCCCATTTACTTGAATACTATGATCGCTACTACCTTGATGAAAACTATCATAGAGATGCTTCTATCCACAAGAAGAAGAGTTCATAGTCTTTCCTACTCAAACATATTATCTACTACTTGGGTCCCTCTCAGATTCCCATCCTTAATGAGTTCAATATTCATCACATCTGTAAAACTACTTAGATGAAACACTATAACCTTCAAATAGATCTCATAGCAAAGACCATATTGAAAATTTCTCACGATTGAGACCTCATCAGCTTCTAAAGATGGAAAAAAGTACTGTAGGTTGGTGAAACATTCAACGTAGTCTAGTAATAACAAGCCCTCCTATATCGAATTCATGAACTCATGAGCCTTATCATCACTCAACGTATTAAAATAGAAACGGATCAAGAAATTCATATTTATGTCTTTACAAGAAAACTCCTCATGCTACCATGACATATCCATAATTTCACACCATTCCATGGCTGGTCCATGATGCATATATGCATCAGGATTCACCCTCATGTCTACGAGTGTCTCAGGATGCTTAAAGATTATCGGGATGAACTTGATTCAAAACATGGATGCCTAGGGGACTCCCTACCTAGTTAATGTAGGTATACATTGAAACTAGAACTCTATTATCCATTCATACATAAAAGGAATGATGTGAATAATATCTCTTTCCATGGATCAAATGACCCACATGAAGTTTTCACGAAGCTAAACATCAATATGATCCTCAAGAACTATAAGAATCTCAGGATCATCTATTTTAGGAGCTTGCCGATTTCCACTATCTTTATACTCAACTCAAAGATGAAAAGGAGACATTTTATCTATAAGACATACTCCTTAGAGCACTAGATACAACAAAAAAGGTCAACCTCAACATGTGAAAATAATAGAGAAACACTTCTATTGGTCTATTTAAAAATAGATTATAAGTGTTTTATCATGACATATCAATTTATTTATTTCATTTCTCATATATAACAGGTTTCTCATATCATAGTTCAATAGGCTAGTTTATATCACATTTAATAAATATATCCATATAAAGAAAAATTCATATTAATATATATCACTACATTCTTATAATGATTTATTCATAGGAATATCATGCCATATTGATCCATGAGTATAAAAATCAAGGAAAAATTAAATCATGATATAATAACCTCACACAACATATGAATCAACTAAGGTGAAATAACATTGACAGCAATAAGTGAACAACATATACAACAATCCCATACCCGAGTACTCAAATCTTCCCTTATACATGGGTGAGATACTACCATGCACAATCACATTACCAATCCTTGACAAATCCTAGTCCCCTTTCCACCTTTCATAAATAGTAAGAAATATAAACAAACTCGTTTCTCTGATACCATTTTGTAACATACCCCATTCAGGGACTCCCTCACGTGAAAAAATGGGATGGTTACGAGACCTCAAGTTTGCCTCCTTGTATGCCATAGGATGCCAACTTGCAAAGGGGGTGGGATAAGTATAGTAAGGATATTATACCTCTAGTTAAAGAGTTTCAAAACAACAGAATAATCAATATAAATAATAAATAAATATCAAAGTGCAGAAAATGAAGGAGATAATAGAATATAGAAGAAAACTTATAATAAAATAAAAATGAATAATCCCAAAAATAATAAAGGAATAATGTAATTATGTTGGAAAATGTAAGTAAATTCCATGCTAGATTTAAAACAAATAAAAGACTATAATAATGAATAAGGACTCAAATTCCCTAGTCCCAGACCCCATTTCAGTACCTTGTCTGAACTCAAACCCATCCAATAAGAAAATAATCAACAAAAATTCCCTTTTCCCTTGTCTAATCATGTATCCATGTAATATTCTCAGGTACTAAATGACAACTGTCCAAAGTGTGGGTATAACTTAGTAGGTTGTTACCACCATGTCTAAACAAAACAAGTCTAGTGATAAGTACATGTAATAATTCAATAAAAATGTGCATTAATTAATTAAAAAATTAAATTAATACCACATCAACCTACTTCGACACCATGCCGAAATAGTTCAAATCATGTCTTACTACCATGCCAACAATAACCACATAACCATGGAAAAACATAACTTTCCTTGGTTCTATGAATGAATGTCTCTGAGCATGTATCAAAAACAATTCCAATAATAACCATAACAATTTATCCATTGTATAAATCAAAAATAAATTGGTCAAATATCTATATACACATTTCAACAATCAATTAGGGTTGTGACCAATATATAAGCATTTCAATGTTTATTCGAACCAATCCTGACATATAATTAGTTCATAATGTGTCAAGGATAATCTTAGTATATAATAATTTCAACATGTATCAGGTCCAAGTTCAGTATATATGAATTTCAGCTTGTTTCAGGACCATGAATGGTATATAAGCATTTAAACATATAGACTGGGCATAGTCCACTATATAAGTATTTCAATATATCAACTGGGATAAGGATATATATCAACATTACAACATAGGAAGCATGAAACATGTCATGGAAAAATTATATCACAATATCACATCATATAGATCAATGTTTAATTATGAAAATTACCTTTTATATTTAAATTACCCAATTCATTTATCATTTGGTCATAATCCAAAAACATTCCATTCATAGAAATAATCAAATCAGGACATGAAAAATCTATATCAAGCAATCATTAATTCCCATGTAAGGCTAAACACACATTAAGCCATTAATAAATTCATTTACAATAAAGTGTTGTCTCTCCCTAATGGAAGCCATATGCTAGGTTAATAACATATTGAATCGAAAGGGATTCTTAGGAGTAATCAAATTCACCATATAATTAATTTAGCAACTAAATAGGTTGAAAAAATTGTAATATTTCACGTACTTGAAATTATAAAAACCATAGGGTTTAGGTTTAGACCACGTACCATTAATTGGTGATTAATTAAAAACTTCTAATGGGATTCTCCAACTAGAATTAAAGAACAAATAAATATAAATATGGACCTAGATAAAACATGATTAAGATCAAAACCATTAACGAACATAGACCAAAGAATATGCCACAAGAGTTGGTAGTTAGATAATGATGAAAGAGAAGAGGTAACAAAAGAAAAATGATATATCAAGGATTGAATGCAGAAAAGGGGAATCCAAAATAGCAGGGAGGGGAAAAAATCACTTGGATAATCACTCTAGGTTGAGAGGATGTAGCTGCATGCAATTTTGAAAAAAACATAACCTCATGACACTCTCTAAAAACTTTCTTTATGAAGTACATGGTGTGTAATTAAGTTACATGTTGTAAATTTATTTTTATAGGGATACAACGAAGAACTCAATGCATCAGATTTAATTTAACCCTGATGAACACATACTCGACATGAACTTCTTAAATAGAATGTATTCACTTCATTCACTATACTAGTTCACAACAAGTGTTTGGTTGATAGTTACAAATTAGTTAACTCATTTACATGGGGTGTAAATGTTATGTAGTTAGTTATTCTTCCAAAAATATATAAAAGTACATGAACCACCTCCAAATCCTTCCAAGCATGGAAAAACCCTCATAAAACCATTTATATTTGGACTCCATTAATTTAAAAAAAAAACATCCCCAAAATTTAGGTTATCCCCCAAAGGCTCTCTATATCTCAACAAGACGTAGACACTAAGGATTAAATGAAAAAAAACAAAGATGGATGTACTTAGAAAAATATGGGATATTAAAAAAAACTCTAGGGGCATTGAATTCTACATAAAAAAGGGGCAATTAAGACCATGAATCCAGATTCCCAATATTTTAATCACAAAGGGAGTGGTGTGACGATGGTGAATAACTATTGAAATTGTTTGGAACATAAAATCCATTGTCATTTTCCAAGTATGGGGGAAAGAAAATGAGGGTCGACCACTGACCATGTTTGAAATAGAGAACATATATCAAAATGTCTTCAAAAGTATTTTAGGGTGTGTGTCTAGGATAGTAGGAGAGTTAGTGTGGAATATGACCATTTATATAAAGTGTGGATCCTTTAGATATAGAAGATTATGGGGATACAAGTGCATGAAGATGAAAATTGTGAAGATTAACTGACAAAATGTTCAAATGGGGTCTTACTCTATTGGATTTATTCCACCATGGCTTTGAGAACATTTTGTAAACATATCAGTCTAAATAAATGTTTGAATCATCTTCCAAGGGGATTTTAATATAATATAATAAGTTATGTTCGAGGATCAATAGTGATTATATAGGTGACTAACACCAAAAATGGAAAGGGGCTTCTTAGGTGAGTGCATAAGTTTTATTTTAGTTTTACATTATGCAATGAGGATGATAACACATAGTTTTATATCTTATGGTAAGGAAAATATATAGAAAATTTAATATCATGTGATTGGGACATGTGAACAGATGTGAATAATACCCACCCAACCATAGGTGGTGGGGGAATAAGAGGGCAACACAGTGTTGGTACTCCCTAGAGGGGTTCATGAGGAAAAGGGAGATTAATATTTGGATATAACTATTGAATTTACTGAGGGGTTTAGTGAGAAAAAACAAATTTTTTCTATGCTCTATAATGGTTCACTGATGGATTTTTACCTATTTCTTTTCATCCAATTATTTTTCCCAAGTTGTTGGTGTAAATTAAAGAGAGATTCTGACTCTTTAATTAGTTATTATGATGGGTTTTTAACTTGAAATAATTTTGTGCCTTTCCTTAGGTATTTTAAGGTCATACCAGTCAGACCAAGAAGTTATAAATAATTTAAGGTCCTAATTATAAAAAATTAACTCATATTTTAAGGTCTTAGAGTTTATAACATAGGGTGAAAATTCCAAAAGGGACATGTGTAGTGAGTAAGACTGAAAACCTAATGTTAATTCAGTTCCAAGGAGTCCTAACACCACACAAAAAATTCCTAGGGTGACTTGAAAACAACATAAAGTTGTAATTCATGGACTTGGGATCCTAGTTTAAGGTCATATAGTTCATACCATAGGGGAACATGCGTGTCTCTTGATTGATTGAGTAAAAATCTATCCCAAATCATATGCTTGTGCTATACATTCTCAATGTGAGAAACAAGGAGAGGTATATAGTTCCTAGTATTTGTAGGGGTAACCCAATGAGGGGTGAAAGTGTTTGAAAAATCCTATAAGGGAAATTTTGAATTTCAATACATGGAGAGTAAAAGGGGAATGGCCAAAAAATGCAGAATCAATCATTGAATGATTTTGAAATATGGTAGTCACTATTGGTTATAAAAGATCCTTTGAAGCATGATCCTAGGATAGTAGGCAAGCAATTATGGCTAGAAACCACTGTAGTTAGAGATCCCATTCAGATAAGAATGATGATGATTATCTAAATCAATGAAAACAAGAAGTGTGGAAGTAGATGTGGGAGTATCCGAGAGTTAATTTTGAGTACCCTGGGAACTATTCGTCCATAAGCTGAAATGTGACACATGAATACGTCAGTAGGTGAGAATCAAGCCTAGCCTCGAGGGGAAATACCTATAACTAGGTCGATGGTGGGGATGGGCCCAATATGATATATTAGGGGATCACTATGTATCCCAAGGGAATAAGAATCGATCCACACATAGTTTTGGGACATGATGTGATAGGAGACTAATACCAGAGGGGTGATATCATCTCTAGTGAGGATATTAAACCATCTCATATTATGAGGAATCCTGATTTTATACAGGGAAAGGATATAGTTTAAAGTTATGTGTTGAGGTAGTTGGTTTGGTTTTTCTCATATTTATCACATGAGGCATCTTGGTTTTATATAGGGTAAGTATTTTTAGTCATATCATACATTTCATAGGAGTTATCCAAGTTTGATATGTGGTAAATTTATTTGTTCTTACCATACTTTTCATATGAGACATCCTAGTTTTATATAGGGTATGTTTTTATATTCATCCCATAGTTACAATAGGAGTCTTCTTGGTTTGACAAGGGGTAAGGCTATAGTTTAACATCTTGTAATGTGGATGTTTATATTATTAGTTTAAAGGCATACAACATGAACTATAAATACTACTAGTTCAAGGTAATGGAGCTTAGACTATAGAAGAATATGTTATTTAATGTCATAGATATTGGATCCAGGGGGGCACGGGTGTCCTAAGTAGGACTATATGGCATAAAAGAGTGATAACCTGACATGAAAGGGTGGCAAAAGAGACCCTGTTTGACACAAAAATTGAAAAAACATGCCTAATATGATGTAATGATTATTGGGGTGGAAATAACCTGTAATGAGACGAAAAAGGGGGATGAGACTAGAATATGAGATAAAGGTGTCACTATGTACCCCATGAGAATAATAATCAATAGACATGTATTTATAGAACACGGTGTTGTAGGATTACAACTCTAGTAGGGTGACACCCTAGGATATTGAATCATCTCATATTATGAGGTATCCCAGTTGTATACGGGGAAAGGCTATAGTTTAACATCATGTGTTGATGATGTTGGATTTTTTTCATCCCATAGTTTTCATATGGGGAATCCGGGTATCATATTGGGTAAGTCTAAATTTTATCATTATATACAACGGTTTTTGGAAGGGCTTACACATTGTGATGACAAATATTTTATTCCTCATGTCGGGTCATGAGGGACTTTTGATTGGATAATGTATTAAATAATATGATTGGGGATTAAAATTAAGGAGGAGACATGGAGGAATTTGGAATGAATAGTGCCATAGGTAATGGGTGGTTTTATGATGAATTGGTAGCTGAGACCATATAAATTTTGTTTAGGCATCACTATGTATACCATGATAATGGGAATCAATCCATTTGTAGTTCTGAAATACTTTGTTGGCATAGGAGACTGTTACAGGGTGTGGGGTCAACTCTCTATGATGAAAGAATTTTAGTACCCCATGGTTTTTTTGAGATATCCCATGATTAAAACACGGGTTAAGACTATAGTTTATCATTGTTTAATAAGGAATTTGTTATTTTTTTTGATCATCTCACACTTGTTACATGAGAAATCTTAAGTTCACTATATAGGGTAAGATCATTATTTGAAGTCATTCATTGGGGATGTTGGGATTTTTAGTTTAAAGTCATACAATATGGACTATGGTTTATACTTGTCTAAGGTCATAGAGGTTAGAACATAGGGTATTTAAATAGTTTAAGGTCATAATGACTGGACCATGATTATTAGTTTAAGGACATAAAGTTTGGACTGATTTCAAACATTTTAAGATCATTATGACTATACAGAGAGTGGTTTCATGTGAAGTACTACTTGATATTTTTTTTGGTCTGAGGTATGATACTCTCTCCATCTTTGATGATCAAAGATTATTCTCTATTGGAATAGATTTTATGGATAATGTAATGTCCTTCCTAATTGGGCACTAACTTTGGAATCTTTTTTTCAGGTATCATTAGCGTTTTGAGAGCCAGTACCATGTCACACTAGAGGAAAGTGGGGAGGTAAAAATTTTAGTTAAATTATCTCAATATCTTGTTTCGGTGCCTATCCATGTTATGCATGGAATGAATCCTATTTTACTTGAGGGATTTAAAATTATCTAAATGGTCTTATTTCACTCTATCTAGCATCTACTAGTTGTAGATATCCATTAAAAGTGAAATGAAAAAAACCTCAATGGGTAAAAATACCTTCGTTCCAAATACTATGGAGTATAGGGTCACCTTGGTGGATTTATGGGTTGGAATATGATAGGGCTAGAGGGCATTAGGGATCATTTTTTTCCAACACTTTTTGTTATGCCCCACTATTTTTTGCAATATTTTTGTGGGGATTTTGTTGAATTCCTCAATATTTCCATTTTTCTATGCATGGTAGTGAGAAGTATGGTCAGACTAGATATTATACTTGTCATATAATTTCATTTTCTCAGTAGACTAGATGTTTATCCCATTGACTATGATAATAGGGTGAGTAAATAAAAATATATGGATGATATGAGAGCTCAGAAACTCAATCATGGACAAGGTTTTTACTTCCTTATGGGAACTGATTCTGACCAATTTGAAAATAAGCCTATAGTGGTCAAAATGAATTTATACTATCGAGTTTTTTTATTAGGGACCCAAAACATAAATTCCTCATACTTCATAGGGATAAGAATACTTTTTGATGTGGTGAATCTCTAGAAGTGGATGAAAAAATGTTTTCATACATCTGACACACACAAAACCTCTTAGAGAACTCAATGCATTCATGTATAATGTTGGGTTAAAATTATCCCAACCTATAAATTTAGTGGTATAGCTTCAATCATACTTGATGGGAACCACATGACCGGTCATGGACCTCTTTCATAACATAGGGAATTTCATCTCCTTGAATTCTATGGAGGATAATTCTATCAAACCCAATCCTCTAGATGATTTTATACATGTTAGGCCCACTCTAAAGGGTAAACTTCACTGCACACCAACAGACATAGTCATGCTCAATTTGGTCTAATGGGAGAACCCCATGATATAGATTCTTGACAAATAGAATCATCCAATTAGGTTATTTCTTGACTATAAGGGGGCTTAAAGGTCATAGAATAGAATAACCAACAACTAGATGATATAACTATTGGTTTCTATTTTATGAAGTGGCAATGACCCTTCAGTGTTCCACATGAATGACCAGGTTTCCCTAGTTTGGTTCTGTGAGGGATGTAGACGGAATTTATAAAGCATCATCTCAATAATTTTGTGGCCAAGGGATATGGGTCACTGTTAGATAGTAAGGAAACTAGTCTATCATCTGACATGTGCATTCTAGAAGGGGCGTCATCTCATGTTTTTTGACAACATAGTAACCCTTGAACAATTTTATGACTAGACCAAAGTCTCCATTAACATGTAACCCAAGGAAATAATTCTCTAGGAACATTTCTAGACAAGTAATGAGGGCCTGGTACTCTATCTCATTGTTGGCGTAGCCTTCTAATAATATGTATGAGTATGAAAAGATATCCTTTACTCGAGTGATAAAAATGATCCCCAAGCCGACTCTATTGAGCATGGGGTTGTTGATCCTTCTATTAATTAGGATCCATGAGGCACCATTGGAGTTAATTTGACAACATTGTATAATATGAACCACTTCTAGAATAGCCTTATCTTGGAAATCAACAATTATTGGGAATTCTGCAAGGGATATATGCGTGGCCAGAAATTCTACCAGCGTCTGACCTTTAATGGTGTTCTGTGGGACAAAACTAATGTCGAACAACTAGAGGATTACTAATCAAGACACCAATAATCCTATAAGCATGGAGATATTGAGAATGTACATTAACATGTCTACATGGGACACCAACTATATCTCATGGTGTTGAAAATAATATCCCAACTTTTTCACTGAAAAGAACAGCATGAGGAAACGCTTCATGATGTGGGAGTATATGGAATCTATGTCGAAGAGCATGAAACTGAGATATTATAATATTTTTTTCGAGATTAGATACTTTTCTAGGCTATGAGGGCCCTGAGAGACCATTTTAATGTGGTTATGCAAAGGAAAAAAGGTTCTCCCAATATAGGTGGAATTAGAACCTAAGGCTTTAGTAGGTATTTCTTAATATCATCAATGGTAGTATAAAAATCCTCATCCCACTAGTAAGTGACACCCTTTTTCACGAGTCTTGAGAATGTAATAAAATTATCATCTATATTTAAAATAAATCATTATATGTAGGCTATGTGTCCTTAGAGACCCCTCAATTACTAGAGATTGATCCAGGGGGAATTTTATTGATTACCATAATCTTTTCTAGGTAAATATCTATGCCACTATACCTAATGAAAAATACAAGAAACCTTCTAGTGGTAACCCTAAATTAAAACTTTAGGGGGTTCATCTTAAATATCAATAATGGAGGAATTTCAAGAATTTATCAAGATCCATGCGATGGTCCGGACACTGGAGGTCTTTCAATACCAGATCTTATACATATCATTCCACCAATTTTTTGAGAATCATCTTGAAGATGTGGTTCATGGATCACTGGTATGTGTCTCATACATTCTTCAAATTGAAAGGAATCATATGATAGAAGAAAGTAAATTGGGGTGACCTGAAGGTAGTGGAATCCTCATCCTCTAGGGTCATCTAGATATGATTATACCTAGAGTATACATCCATGAAGGATAGGGCCTAAAATATAGTTGTAGGATTGATCAAATACTCTATCAACCAAAGAGAAAAATAAACCTTTAGACAATAGAGGTTCAGGCTGAAGGACCCTGGGACACCTTGAGAGGGGAGGGGTGAATCAGGGTGTCAATGTTTTCTTTTTAACTGACAGATTTTGTTCCCACGTTGGTAGAAACTAGTATAACCTATATGATGGATATGAGAACAAATAAAACATTCACATACAAAGAGAAGACACGACAATTTTTACTTGGTTCACCACCAAGGGCTGCGTCCAAGGAGAATACGCCAATAGGTTGTCAGTCGTACCAAATTCCACTATTCTTCACTTGTTGTGGATTATAAAGGTTTGGTAATAGTCACTCTATCCCAGGCTCACTTCCTTTACAAATGTTCATGGATATCCTAATACGTCCCTCAGGTCACTCCCATTGACTCCCCCTGGCTCACTGCCTTTAGTGAAGTCCCACTCAGTTTATAGACATGAATGGCTCTTCATCATTGCTAATGAATACATTCTCTACTGTATGTAGATGCTCTGTTGAAGTCTAACTTCCACCCATAGATTAAGCTCACTTTGCACCAAAGGTATCGGGAAAACTTCCAAATTTCGTGAATCCCCAAAAAGACTTGCGAGATTCAATCCACACCTGGAATGCTTCCCCAATCTGGTGCACAAGTTTTAAAGACGATACACAAGTTCACCTCTACTACTTACATGACACTTGATTTTTCAACCTCAAACTTGCACGACTCACACTCTTTTCCACCCAAACCGGTTTTGATGCGCAATTTTCATCTGTCACACTTCTTCAAATCTTGGCGCACAAGTGTCACCAAACCACCTGTGTGACACCTCCTTTTCCAACTCCAAACATGGGAGACTCACCCCCTTTATTTCCCAAACCACCTTGGACGTGTATCAAACAACTGTCATGCAACTTATACTTGCGCGACCCACAACCACTTGCGCGACCACTACACCTGCGCGACGGGAGCTCTGATTTTCTCTAAGTATAAACTTCGATGTGAATGAGGAGGGGTCGACCTCTATTTATAGGCATTTGGATACCCTGTGTGATGGCGCACAAGTCTGTCCTTAGCACACAAGTTTCGGCGCACAATTATCTACCATGTAAGTCACTTGCGTGACCAAACATAAAACAGGGGCACCCTTCTCCCTTGGCCATATTTTCATGTTATGATCTTGAAAAAACAAATGGTGTGAAAGTTTCTTCTTCTTCAAGACAACGATGCACAAGTCTCTTTTCCAAAACCACTTTTCTCTATTTGTCGATTTTCAGGCCCAAATATTTGGCAAACACTGGAAAACATTGCCACCTTCAATACTATTATCTGCTTGTTCTTATGATCACTTTTCTAGCACACATTCTAAACTTCCACTGAGGATTGAAAACAAACACAAAACATACTCCAATTAATGAAAATAAATACCATGGTTCCAACAATCTCCCCATTTGGGTTTATTGGAAATCAGTTAATAAATTCAATAGAACACCAGCCATAGGCAAACCACAAATGCAAGAATCAACTCAGCCAACACTCAAAGTCTACGTGAGCAATGCTCGGTGTAGAAAACAAGAGAGAAAGATTGAATTGGGTTCTCAACCAATGTATTCCTTCCCATCCTATCACAAAAACTAAATTTTCAATGTGTCAAAAAGAATTACATGCATGAATTTATTCCTTTCTCCCCCATTAACAATAAACCCCAAGACCGGTAATTGTTTATTGTTCAGCTCAAACCACACTCCCCCTAGAATGTATCTCCCCCACAAACCTTCATCGCATCCATAAACAGATTAAAAACAATTAACATAACTGGGGAGAGGGGTATTGAGTAACCTCCTTATGCACTGGGAGGTGGCTGAATACCGAGGTTCAACCAATGCTTCTCAAACACAGCCACTGACAGTGGCTTGGTCAGGATATCAACCACTTTCTCATCAGTTCCCACATGATCCATTCTAATCACACCTTGCTCAAATGTTTCTTTGATAAAGTGATACCTGATTTCAATATATTTTGTATGAGAATGGTGAACATGATTATTCATAAGATCAATTGTGCTCTTGTTATCACAGTAAATTACCATTGGTTGCTTCACCTCATAACCAATATCTGTTAGTTTTTTCTTCATCCATAACAGTTGTGTGCATGACTTTATAGCAAAGATATACTCAGCTTCAGAAGTACTAAGAGAAGTAATTTCTTGTTTCTTGCTCAACTAGCCAACACATTTATTCCCTATATAGAATGATCCACCACTGGTAGACTTTCTGTCCACTACATCACCAGCCCAGTCAACATTAGAAAATGATGATAATTCACTTTCTTTTCCTACAACAAAGTATAATCCACAACTGTGAGTCACTTGAATATACCTCATGATTCTTTTTACTACTGTCACATGTTCCTCCTTTGGATTACTCTGAAATCGGGCCACTAGATAGGTTGCAAAGACAATATCTGGCTGTGTCACTGTTAGGTACAGTAGGCTCCCAATTATCCTTCTATACATAGTGGGGTCTACAGATGCCCCATCCTTATGCTTTCCAAGTTTGGTTCCAACTACAATCGGAGTTGATATTGGTTTGGAGTCTTGCATATTAAACTTCTTTAGTAGCTCTATTGCAGATTTTTCTTGAGAATTGAAAGTGTAATCCTGCCTTTGAATCACCTGCATCCCCAAGAAATATGTGAGCTCCCCAATCATGAAGATTTAAAATTCTGATTTCATTTGATTGGAAAATTCATCCACTAACACTACGGGAAAAAATGATTATTGCGACGGGGTATTTGCGACGGGCCTTATTCCCGTCGTAAAAACTCCGATGAAAAGAGTATTTGCGACGAGTAGAAGGCTACCCGTTGCAAGTACCCAGCGGTGGTAAATAGTATTTGCGACAGAGAAATTTCCCCGTCACAAAAAAATATTCACCAGGTGTTATTTTCGACGGGCCCCATCGCCAATACCGGCCGCTGTAAAGCCTATTTGCGATGGTCACCTTCAACCCGTCGCAACTACCCGGTGGTGGTAAATACTTTTTTGTGACGGGACTATTTACTCGTCGTAGAAAAGACTCCAATGGGTGGTATTTGTGACGGGACCCGTCATAAATACCAATGGCGGTAAATAGGAATTTGCGACGGGGATATCCGCCCATCGCAAATACCGGTGGCGGTAAATAGTAATTTGTGACGAGGATATCCGCCCTTCGCTAATGGTGTGTCATTTGCGACAAGCCCATCGCAACAACCCTTTTACCTGCCGCCCGTAATTAATACGGGTGAAGGTATTTGCGATGGGCCCCGTCGCCAATACCGGTGGCGGTAAATAGAAATTTAAAATGGTGATATCCGCCCGTCGCTAATGGTGGCTATTTGCGACGGGCCCGTCACAAAAGTCCTTTTACCCACCACCCGTCTTTAATGTGGGCGAAGGTATTTGCGACAGTATCCCATCGCAAATACTAGGTATTGCGATGGGATACCGTTGCAAATACGACCGTCGCAAATAATCTAACATATTTATACACCCCATCAGTTTTTTTCCATAACATTCAGATCTCTATTCTTCTCTCTCTCTAATTTTCAGTTCTGAGTAGAATTTTTTTTGTTTTAATTTTTTCTTTTGAGAAGAGGAAGGAAGGATTTAGAAGGCGCAGATTACTTCAAAGGTATTTATATTTTTATTAATTGTTAAATTATTTTTAATTGTTAATTTTATTTTTAATTGTTAATTTTATTTTTTTAATAGAATGTTTAGCTATATAGTATAATTAGTTTATGTGGTTGTACCAAATAATCCTTGTCTGGATACGAAAAAGTAGACGCGGCTCTAGAACAGATGTACCTAGGAGTGAAAAACTCTGACAAGGTGTTTCGAGCTTGACCCAGGGTAACATGGTACACGACAACGGGCCTTGCTGCACTCTTGGTTCGACACTCCTGGGGGATGTTTTGGTAATAATTATAAATAAATATATAATTATCAAATAATTAAGAAATAATTATATTTAATTAGATTTAATTAAAATAATTATCAAATAATTAGAAAATAAATAGATTTAATTGATTAGAAATAATTAGGAAACAATTAAATTAATTAGGAAATAATTAGATTTAATTAGGAAATAATTATATTTAATTAGGAAACAATTAGATTTAATTAGGAAATAATTAGATTTAATTAACAAAAAATTATAATAATTAGGAATTATGAAACAATTAGATTTAATTATGAATCAATTAGATTTAATTAGGAAACAATTAGATTTAATTAGGAAACAATTAGATTTAATTAGGAAACAATTAGATTTAATTACAAAACAGTTAGATTTAATTAGGAAACAATTATAATAATTAGGAAACAATTATAATAGCTAGGAAACAATTATAATAATTAGGAAACAATTATAATAATTAGGAAACAATTATAATAATTAGGAAACAATTATAATAATTAGGAAACAATTATAATAATTAGAAAACAATTATAATAATTTGGAAACAATTATAATAATTATGAAACAATTATAATAATTAGGAAACAATTAGATTTAATTAAAATATAATTAGATTTAATTAGGAATCAATTAGATTTAATTAGGAAATAATTAGATTTAATTAGGATACAATTAGATTTAAATAGGGAACAATTAGATTTAATTAGAAAGCAATTAGATTTAATTAGGAAACAATTATATTAAATTAGGAAACAATTAGATTTAATTAGGAAATAATTATAATAATTAGGAAATAATTATAATAATTAGGAAACAATTATAATAATTAGGAAACAATTATAATAATTAAGAAAAAATTATAATAATTAGGAAACAATTATAATAATTAGGAAACAATTATAATAATTAGGAAAAAATTAAAATAATTAGGAAACAATTATAATAATTAGGAAACAATTATAATAATTATGAAACAATTATAATAATTATGAAACAATTATAATAATTAGGAAACAATTATAATAATTAGGAAACAATTATAATAATTAGGAAACAATTAAAATAATTTGGAAACAATTACATAATTAAGAAACAATTACATAATTAGTAAACAATTACATAATTAGGAAACAATTACATAATTAGGAAACAATTACATAATTAGGAAACAATTATATAATTAGGAAACAATTACATAATTAGGAAAAAATTACATAATTAGGAAACAATTACATAATTAGGAAACAATTACATAATTAGGAAACAATTACATAATTAGGAAACAATTACATAATTAGGAAACAATTACATAATTAGGAAACAATTACATAATTAGGAAACAATTACATACTTAGGAAACAATTACATACTTAGGAAACAATTACATACTTAGGAAACAATTACATACTTAGGAAACAATTACATACTTAGGAAACAATTAAATAATTAGAAAACAATTACATAATTAGGAAAAAATTACATAATTAGGAAACAATTACATAATTAGGAAATAATTACATAATTAGGAAAAAATTACATAATTAGGAAACAATTACATAATTAGGAAACAATTACATTATTAGGAAACAATTACATAATTAGGAAACAATTATTAAAATTAGGAAGCATGATTGACCGCTCATCTACCTCAATTTTCTTTTCATTTGTGTCTTGAGGCTTGACATGAAACTTCTGCCTCCACATGTAATATCTGCTTTTACTGTCAAAATTATCAACCTCCTCGCCAATATAGTGGTGAGGAGGTTTATAATTTTGACAGTAAAAGCACATTTTACATGTGGAGGTAGAAGTTTCCTGTCAACCTCAACACACAAAAGAAAAGAAAAATGAGGTAGATGAGCGGTCAATTACATTTGTTTTTCTATTCATTGATTGATTAACCACCCGACCTATACGCATATCTTCACATTTCTAATTAGTAACATAATTAGTAATATAATTAGTAACACAAATAGTAACAGAAATAGTAACATAATATAAAATATTATATTACTCTAATATTAATAGTTAAATAATACTAATAATATAATTATTTTATTATTATGTGTTTAATATTTATAAAAAAATATTAATATTATTAAATTTATAAAAAATTTATAAAATATTACAATCAACAATATTTTTAACAAGTTTTGCTTTATTCTTAACAGTTCAAATCTTAAAGGGTCTCCAATTTTCAGGTCATGCCCAATAAAATGTTTGCGTCAACCGTGTCCAATGTAAACTCTATAATTGTTCTTGCTTGGTTGATCACCTCGCAAGTAGCATTGCAATAGGACAACCCAAGTCATGTCTTTCTCATTACTTGTGTCGTCCTATTGCAACACTACTTGCGAGATGATCAACCATGTAAGGGCAATTATAGAGTTTAAATTGGACAAGGTTGACACAAACTTTTTATTGGGCATGACCTGAAAATTGAGGACTCTTTAAGATTTTAACATGTAAGAATAGAGCAAAATCTGTTGGAAATATTGATATTTGTAATAATTAGTAATAATTACTAATAATTAATCAAAAATCAAATAAATTCAAGTACATGGTTATAAATTGGCACAGTTTCCAGTGGATTGACGGCTACCTTTTCTTCAAAGTCTCATGTCATTGCTACTTTCTCCCACTGGAATCAGTATGAAAAATGTGCTCTAGCGTATGTCAGAGCATGTTTTTCAACTGATTTTAGTCGAGAGAAAGTTAAAAAGAGACGAGTCGTCAGACAAATCAGAATAATTAGTAATATAATCTCCACAACGATGATTACAAAATTTTATATCATTATTCAAGCATATTTCATTTTTTCCAAGTATTTCTAGGTATTGATAAATTAATAATAATTAGTGGGGATGATTACAAACTAACTGTGTCACCTATAATTATTGGTAATTACTAATAAATAACTGTAATTATGTATCTTCTTTTTTTAGGATATTTTTTTTCTTATATCTAATTATTTAACAACAGTAATTGCTTTAAATTTTGTAGAAACATATATATGAATATGGAACAAGGAAATCGACATCAATCATTATTAGATGATCTTTCTTGGATAAATCAGCACAGAAATCCAAACGGTTCTAGTTTAAATCCTGCATATGTTGATGGTGTTAAAGATTTATTATCATTTGCATCATCAAACCTGGAATTTATTTCAGAAGGACAATTAATTGTCCTTGTAAAAAATGTGCTCTGAGAATGTTTGAGACATTTGACATCGTTGGGCAACATATCTTGCGTTATAGTTTTCAATCAGATTATATTTTTTGGTATCAACACGGTGAACATAGTTCCAGAGAAGATACTAATAATTTGATTTCGGATCCATCACAATTTTAGAATTTAGTACATGATGTTTCAGGGTCATCCGGTCAACAAACAAAAATCAAGGATGATGTTGATTTACCTCCCGAGTTGGCACCATCTGAATTTGCTGAGTTGTTCAGGTCTGGTGAGGATGCATTATATCCTGGTTGCAAGATAAGCAAATTAGAATCAGTTACAAAATTTATGGCTATTAAATCAGATAATGGAATGTCAAATAACAGTTTTGATAAGATATTTTCTTTGGTTAAAGCACTGTTACCTGAAGGAAATGTGTTGCCTTCTAATTATTATGAGAGCAAGAGACTCGTTCGTAATCTGGGCCTTAGTTATCAAAAGATCCATACATGTTCAAACGATTGAATCTTATATTCTAGTGAAAATGAGTCGTTGGATAGTTGTCCCACATGTGGACAATCGAGGTATAAAGAATCTCAATCAGGGAAGTATGGATTGATTCTTGTAAAACAGTTGAGATATTTCCCGCTTACACCCAGGTTGCAGCATTTATTTATGTCTCAGAACACAGCGACAATGATGTCATGGCACAAAACAAATATTTCAAATGATAAAATCTTGATTCATCCATCTAATGGTGATTCATGGAAACATTTTGATCAATTGCATCCGTCTTTTTCTTTAGAATCCTGGAATGTGCGATTGGGTCTTTCTACTGACTGTTTTTGTCCATTTGCATCTTTTGGTAGTCAGTATTCCTGTTGGCATGTCTTTATAACTCCGTACAATTTGCCTCTATGGATGTTGATGAAAGAGCCTTATATCTTTTTAACATTATTAATCCCAGGACATCCGAAAAAGAATATTGATGCTTATTTGAAACCATCGATTGATGAGTTAAATTTATTGTGAAGTCATGGTGTTGGTACATATGATGCTGCTGCGAAACAGAATTTTGTAATGAAAGCTGCTTTGATGTGGACAATTAGTGACTTCCTGGCATATGGTATGCTATCTGGCTGGAGTACACATTTTTAAAAATCATGTCTTTACTGTATAGGAGACAACAAAGAATTCATGATCGTGAATGAAAAAAAACCTTTCTATTTTGACTGTCATCGCAGATTTCTTTCAATCGATCATCAATTTCGGAGGAATAAATATCATTTTAGAAAAGTAAGATTTGAAAGATATGAACCTCAAAAAATTATCTCTGGTACAGAGTTACAATCAGTTGTATTTTCATTACCTTCCATCACTTTTGTACCGAAAATAAACCAACAGAAAATTCATGGTTTTGGGAAAGAACACAATTGGACAAAACAGAGCATTTTTTGGAATCTACCATATTGGTCTGATTTGTTGGTCCAAAAAATGTTGGATGTCATGCATATTGAGAAGAAATGTTTTGATAATTTATTTCATACAGTTTTGGATACACCAGGTAAAACCAAAGATAATGTAAAGGCACGATTAGATCTTGCCCAAATTTGTAGGCGACCAGAACATGAATTGTTTGAAAATGTCAGATCACAGTGATTAATGAAGCAAAAAGCATCTTATACACTGACCAAAGAGAGTCGCTTAATATTTTTTCAGTGGATTGCAGATTTGAGACTTCCAGATGGCTATGCTTCCAACTTGGGCAGATGTGTTAAAAATGGTCATATTACCGGATTAAAAAGTCATGACTGTCATGTTATAATGGAAAGACTTATGCCTATTTGATTAAGAGGTTTTCTGAATTCTAAGATTTGGGATTCGATAATAGATATATCATATTTTTTCCGAGACATGTGTGCGACGACAACAGACTACGATACACTAAGCAAACTGGAAGAAGCTGTTGTTGTAATTATATGCAAATTAGAAAAAATCTTTCCACCAACTTTCTTTGACTCGATGGAACATTTGATATTACATTTTCCACATGAAGTAAAATGTGGAGGTCCAGTTTAGTTTCGATGGATGTACCCATTTGATAGATGCATGCAGAAATTGAAGGAAAAAAGTCCGTAACAAAGCATCAGTTGAAGGCTCAATTGCTAAAGCTTATTTGCAAGAAGAAATTGCTTTATTCTACTCTCATTATTTTGAATCTGAATATCCCTAAAAATTTAACCACATGGGACGGAATGAGGGTAATGTTGATGATGATATGAGAAATCAATTATAAGTTTTCAATCAACCTGAACATGGCTTTGGTGGAGTTCATGATAGATGAATTCCAGATGATGAACATCATAGAGCTCATACATATGTTCTACTCAACTGTGAAGAAATTTCACCAATTGTACAGTGAGTGCTCTTATCCCTTATTCTATAGATTCTGTTACAGTAAATTTATCATATTGTATTTTTAGGTTATATGATGATCATATCAAGAAAAAATTTCCACAAATTACAGCAGCTGGCTTAGAAGAACGTCGGAAAAAAAAATTTCCTACTGGTTTCAAAAACTGGTAACATACATTCTTTTTTGGTTTTACATATAAAATAAATTTATTACTTGTAATAGTGATAAATGTTTTACAAATTTTCAGGTATCTGTACATGCTGATAAAATTGATAGTCGATTGCGTATATTGAGTAGCCCACCTTCCAAAATGGTTAAATCTTATAATGAATATGTGGTGAATGGTTATCGCTTTCATACAAGTGCATATGGGGAATCAAAGAAAACTATGAATCGTGGTTTTTGTTTGAAGGGATCACATCATAGAGATATTGAAGTTGAATTTTATGGCATGTTTGAAGAAATTATTGAACTGTGTCATTTGGGACAGAATTATATAACAATGTTTAAATGTCGATGGCTGGATACTAAGAGAGGCTTGCGTATTAATCCGACTCATGGAATTGTTGATATTAAACAAAAAAGTCTTCTTGCAGTAAATGAACCATTTTTATTGGCTCATCAGGCACATCAAATTTATTATGCAAAATACTGTGCTACTGCAAAAGAGTTGGATGATTGGTGGAGTATAATAAAAGTTAAATCTCGAGAAAATTAGTTTACTCAAACTAAATGTGGTTCCACTGAAGTGCAAGGAAATGAAAACTTTAAGGACACTCCTCAAAACACATATTTTTCACAAAGAGACATGAATATCGAAGATGACACCCCATAGTTAAGGGTCGATGGTGACAATGTTGTCAATGATGTTACAACTGAATTTGAAATGACAAGAGATGATGAAAGTGAAACTAATATGGAAATTAATGATGTTGATGAGGAAGATGGAGACATTGACATTGAAAACTATGAAGATGATGATAAAGATGAACACTGACATAGTAAAATGATGCTTAGAATCATAACAAATATATATCTATATATAATAGTTATTTTCAACTGTTTCTTAATAACAATCATTTCATGTTTCAGATGGACTCGGAAACATATCGTCAGTTGTTGGAGGCTGATCTACCTATGGATGATGAGGTTTTTGATTCATCTAACCCTCAGGCTGTTGGCACTACAGGGAGCACTCAGAGGGGGCGTGGTCTTTCCAGACTAATGATTCCAGATCCTATCCCGGAGCGACATCCACCTCTTGGATTCGATGCGCACACGCAATGGTATGGTAACCTGTGTATTTTAGTTATCTTTAATTATAATTTATTAATATTATAATTGTTTGATTATTTGTTCTTTTTCCTCAGTTTTATGCATATAGCTATTGGACAGGGGAGCTCCATCTTGCGCAATTATTTTTCTCAGCCGTAGCTCACATGGGATCAGATTCCCGCAAATGTGCAGGCCACCATGTTCGATCATTGGCTCGTACGTAATTAAATATTATTAATTTTGAAATTTAATTAATTAATAAATTTATATTAGGGTTTATGGTATCCCATCGACGAGAGCATGCGTGCCACTATCCACGCGGCATGGGTGGTGTCTATGCATGACCGTTTCCGTCAGTTTTTGCATAATTTGAGAAAGACGGCTGTGAAGAAAGCCGGAGTGATAGAATTTGATGAGTCCTGTAGAGCCCACCGACCAGAGTACATTTCATCTCACATTTGGGATGGATTATGTACACACTAGTTGGGTGGTGGGTTTCAGAGGAGATCTGCATTGGGTCGACAAAATCAGGGGAGACAAGAGGTGACACATCGAGCCGGTAGTCGTACATTCAGTGCGCATAGAGAGCGTCTGGTAGATACTTTTTTTAATATTTTATACAACCTTAAATATAAACAGTTTATTTTATATTCATATAGGAAGCCGAGCAGCCCGACATTTTGGCGTACAGCGTTTATCGGAGGATGTACACTGACCCGGCTACTGGAGAGATTAGAGGTGACCGCCAGCCTCAGATTGTGGTCAGTATTATTTTCTTTTCAGTTTTCAAATTAAATTCATATAATATTTTCATTATTTTAATTTCTAATTGAAACTTAAGGAGTGATATGAGGCCGGAACCTCTTAGAAACAGACTGAGAGTCCAGACAAGATGGGTGACCAGACTAGTGCCCACTATTTTGATGAGACGACATGGATGCAGGGGACCCAATATGGCTTCGAAAAGGGCTGAGTAGTTGGTATCGGCTCTCATTTGACTCCTGCAGCTTATTATGGTACTACTGCGATGTCGGCGTCCAACTCGAGAGGAGCTCCTGGAGAGAGATCATCTTCTGCCTCACAGTATCAGGAGAAACTGTGTGCTCAGAGTCAGCTTATAGAGGATTTGCGTCAGGGGCAGGAGTAGATGCATCAGCAGTACGATGAGGAGATGCGTCGATGGCAGGAGCAGATGCGTCAGCAGCAGGATGAGGAGAGACGTTGATATGAGGAGCAACATCATGAGTATATGGAGTATATGCATCGTCTGACTCATAGTTTAGGGATGGAGTTTCCTCCACCACCTCCTCTAGGTCCTCCAGGTCCTCCAGATTATCCACCCCCCAGTGATTTTTTTAGATGTAATAAACATTTGAGTTCGTAGTTTATTGTCATATTAAATATTTACAATTCCTCTTTCATATTGGTACGAATATTACGTGATTTAATTTGTTTTTATTTTTTTTTAATATTTTATTACTTATTAGTATTATTTTTAATGTCTGCTTATTTTAGTAGTATTACTTTTAATATTTTATATTTATTGTTAATATTGAGAAGTTTATAATTTTATAATTTTATTAATACTAATAATATTAATATTATTTTTTCATAAATATGTATGTTTATTTTAATAATATTATTATTATATTAATTTTTTATATTAATAATATTAGTACTATTATTATTATTTTTTGATATTAATATTTCATAATATATAAAATAATATTATTTATATTCATATTATTATAATTTTTTGAAATTAATATTTCATAAATATATTATATATATTTTTTATTATAAATTTTATAATAATATAATTTATTTACATTATTAATATTAATAATATTATTATATAGATAGTTTAATAATAATAATATTATATTAATTTTTTATATTATTAATATTAGAATTATTATATTATATTATATTATATTATATTATATTATTTATATTCATATTATTTCTATTTTATATTAATATTTCATAATTATATTTTATATATTTTTTTATTTATATTATAATAATATAATTTTTTTATATTATTAATAATATCATTATTTTTATATAATATTATACGATTTGTATTAATTTTTTTTTAATATTTGCGACGGGAACATTTGCGACAGGATTTCCCGTCGTAAATATTTTTTTACTATACCATTTGCGACGGGGTGAATACCTGTCGGGAAAAACTTTCTGCGATGGTCCGTCGTAAATACCTTCGTCGCAAGTATTTTTTAAATTTCGCATTTGCGATGGGATTCTGACTCGTCGCAACTAATATATCTGCGAAGGCCCGTCGCAAATACATTTTTTATATATAAATGAAAAATCATTTGCGACGGGGGAAAAATACCATCGCAAATACTCTTTTTGCAATGGGACAACCGCAAAAACACCTATTTGTGATGCAGTTTTTGGCAACGGACGATTTGCGATGGAGGCCCGTCACAAAAGACCTTTTGCGACAGGATCCCGTCGCAAATCACCCGTCGCAAATATTCAGTTTTTCTATAGTGTGATTTCTGCTTGCTGCCACCAAATATAATGTCATCAACCTAGACTAAAATCATGAACTAATATTTTGGATAATTCTTCACATATAGATTGTGGTCTACTCCTCCTATTTTGAATTCCAGCTTCTTGAGATATGAGTCAATCCGGGAATACCATGCTCGTGGTGCCTGCTTCAAACCATATAGGTCTTTCTTCAGTTTTCAGACCATTGTTTCATCAGTACCAAGAACAAAACCCACTGGTTGTTCAATGTAGAATTCTTCTTCGAGAACACCATTCAAGAATGCTGTCTTGACATCCATTTGATATACTTTATATCCTCTTTAGAGTGCCATGGAAAGGAAAAACTTGATTGACTCTAGTCTAGCCACTGGAGCAAAGGTTTTTTCAACATCAACGCCTTCAATCTGGGAGTATCCTTTGCATACCAGTCATGCATTGTTTCTAATAACACTTCCATGCTCATCAAACTTGTTCTTGAAGATCCATTTTATACCAATCACATTGTGACCTTCGGGTCTCTAGACAAGATCCCATGTCTGATTCTTGTCAATCTGATCTAACTCTTCATTCATGGCTTTCACCCATGATTCATCCTTTGTAGCTTATTCAAATGAGGATGGATCCATAATAGACAGAAATGCAGATTGTGTGTTTTTCCTCATCCTCCTTGTTTGAGTGGATGCACTCTTGTCCCCAATTATATTAGATAGATCAATCTCAGCTCTACGATTTATCCTGTGCGGTTCAGCTGCATTCTATCCAGCCACAATTTCTTCTTCAGATTCTTCTTCTGAGTCAACATCATGATGTGACTGCTAAGTGTTTTTTACAGCTTCCTCTATTTCTGTATTTGTATTTTCTCCATGTTCACTTTATTCCTCACTTTTTATCACATCAGCATATGGCATCCTTGAAGCATTTTTGGTTTTCTCTTCAATTATCTTAACATAAATGCTTTCCACAATCCTTCATAATCGCTTGTTGAAACACTTGTAGGATTTTCTGTTCATTGAGTATCCAAGGAAAATTCCTTCATCTGCATTGCCACCACACATCCCTTGATTTCCTTCTTTGTTTCTAATGAAGAATTTACTTCCAAAAAAACACGAAAGTATTTAAAAGAGGGTTTCCTTCCATGCCACAATTAATATGGTGTATTCGTCTCACCCATATAAAGTCCTGTTCTATTTTGAATATATACTGCAGCTTGAACAACCTCTTTCCATTAATGTCATGGAATACGACTCTCAATCAATATAGTTCGTGCCATGTTGTTCACCTGTTTATTGCTACGTTCAACAACTCCATTTTCTTGTGGAGTTCTTAGAGTAGCTACCTCATGTTGTATCCCATGCTTCTACATGTAATTTTCAAATTCAATGGATGTGTATTCCCCTCCATTGTCAGATTGAAAAACTTTGAATATTTGTCCAGTATCATTCTCGACGATTCATTGATATGTTTTCATGCTGTCAAGCACTAGTCGTTTCCGGTGAATGACCATTACACATTCCATTCTACTGTAATCATCTATGAAAAGGACAAAGTACCTTTCTCCATGAGTTCCAGCAACATTTATCGGCCCACATATATTTTTATGAATTAGATCATGAAGATATGATGCCCTTTTCTTATTTGGCCTATATGAACTGCAGACCAGCTTCCCAAGAATGCAAGCATCACAATACTTTTTATGCTCACGCTTCAGGTTGAGAATGTCCATGACAATCCTCAATTTTGATATATTCTTCATGTATTGTTGATTGATGTCTCCTAGTCTCCGATTCCACAAATTGTTTTCTTCTTCAACAGTCATGTAAGAAACATTTTCTTTACTATCAACCTGATACAAGTTGCCTTCTGTTTTTGATCCCTTCATAAGTGAATTTCCTATATTTCCCTTGACAGTGCAGCCTTTCTGATGAAAATTAACTATAAGTCGAGAGTCACATAGTTGACTTACACTGAGTAGATTATGATGTAGGCCATCTACAAAAAGGACTTCAGTCTTATTTTTCTCTCCATTAGCTAATTCAGTACTTCCACTGCCTTTGATTTTCAGAGCTCCATCATTACCAAATCATACTGTTCTATAAACCTTCCTATTGATATCTGTTAATAGGACTACATTACATGTCATATGAGATTAACAACCGCTATCCCGAATTCAGGTACTATTGCTTTTTATAGCTTTGAGGGACACCTCTGCAAGGTTGGATTTCTCAATTTTCTTCCTTTCTTTCCCAGAGACATTGGATTGAGTATATAGCACTGATGGCTTTTCAATTATCTATTCTGTGTACCTAGGTTCTTCATAGTTGAAATATTCTTTGAGAGGATAAGACCTGTTTGATAGAGAAACACTGTCTTGCTGATGAGACTTGACTTGTCTCGAACATCGGTATGAGGTGTCCATGTCCCTTCTCTGGCTGTAATTAACAGCCTTATGACCAATGTTAGAACAACGAAAACAATATCCATAGAAATTGTTTCTTCTATAAGAATTAGGATGTGAATTTTTTCTCCTCTATTGAACTCCTATATCTTCTCCATTCAGATAGCTTCTTTCCTCTTCACAATAAGACATGGTGTGGCCTAAATATTCACAGAACTGACACTTCATGAGAGGAAATGTCTTCTCGCTTCTATTTATCCTCATTTCTTCTTTTGTGGGATAATAGTATGAGGGATCCTTTTTCCACGAGTCTCAAGGATAATCTTCTTTTCTTCTTTCAAATTGAATTGGGGGTTTCTATTTCATCACTTTAAAAGAATTTCCCACATCGCCTAGTTTCAGCTTGCCTTTATTTTGGTCACCTTTATTTATAGCATTTGACGATTCTGCCTCACAACCAATTCCACTATTTCCTATGCAGGAAGGTCATTGATCATTTAAAATCTTTTCAACTCCATTAGAGCCACGTTTTTCTCTCTCCAATAGCTCAACGTATGAGAACCTTCCAAACTATATTTTCGTTATTGAATCTTTTGAAATTGATTCAGTCTCAAGTTTACTCCTAAGAGTAACATCTTCCTCTTCATGACCCTCAGAAGCCTTGTTCTTTTCTTCCAGTCTGTATGTGAGTTCATTGATGACCTTTCCCTGGCATTCAATTCTTTGCTTCAGATCCACTACATCATCATTTCTTTAAATTATTTTAGAATGTACTTTCAAAAATTCTTCCAGTCGTTCAATTTCAGATTCAACCAGATCAACATATTCAGTTGATTCTTCTACAATTGATTTCCACTTATTTCAACTCTTACATTTAATCTTAATATTACTAACACTATCCTTAAGTTGCAACTCAAGATTTCCAATAGTTTTTAACTGATTGTCTCCACCATTATATCTTTATTTTTCAACAGTGGACATCATGGAAGCATGGTATCCAGTTTTAAACTCCGGATCTTCTTCTTCACAAAATTCATTATTATTATCTTCCTCTTTACAGACAAAAATCTTCTTCAGAAATTTCTTTCTAGATTTGAAGTATCCTTTCTTGAAAAACCTTTTCTGAGGCTTCTCAATGTTTCCAGTATCACTATCATCATCATCAATCTTTCTTAAGAACTAAGAAGCAATGTGCCCGAATTTTCCACAACCAAAGAAATCTAGAGGTAACTTCCCTTTGAATTTCCCTTTTCCCTTTTGAAACTTCTTGGAAATGAGAGAAATAATTTCTTTTTCCTCATTGTCTTCACTACTTATATATTTTGAAATATTCAGTTTCTCCATGGATTTGAATTCCATTTCCTTACTTACTCGTGTTGTAGCATCTTCTAGTTTGACTCTTATTTCATATGCCACTTGGCAGCTCAACAGATCATCCAAAGAAAGTTTGGAAATAACTCTTTCCTCAATGAATGACACCTTTTCATTTTATAGGGGTGTAAGTCTTCTTAATATTTTCTGTACAATGTCAATGTCTTTTATTTCTTCACCTAGACCCCGAATTGCTCCAACCACTTTAGTAATTCGATTGAAGGAGTCTGCATTCTCATCAGGATGCATCCTCATATCATCAAACCTATTCTGTAGGACTTTTAGTTTCTCCTTCTTTACTTTTCTATATCCTTCATAAATATTTTCAAGTTTATCCCACATGGAATTTGCTAAGGCGTAACTCATCACCTTTAGATAGATCTGATCAGAAAGGGCTGAGGTGAGAGCATTCTATGCTTTAGCATTAGCATTAAGAATTTTCCTATCGGAATCCGACATAGCCATACCTGTTGGATCAGTAACATGTATACCTTGGATAGTGGAAGATAGGACTTCCATTCAAAGGGATCTTAGATGAGATATTTTTCTATTCTTCCAGATCTGGAAATTACTTCCATAAAAGAGAGGGACTCCCCTGACATTAGCTGAATTTTCTATAATGGTATATTGATAGATCAATCACTAGTTAACCTCCCTCTAATACCACTTGAAGGACCCCTGGGACACTCTGAGAGGGGAGGGTTGAATCAATGTATCAAATTTTTCTTTTAAACTGACGGATCTTGTTACCACTTTGGTAGAAACTAGTTTAACCTGTATGATGCATATAAGAACAAATAAAATATTCACATGCAAAGAGATGAAATATCACTTTTTACTTGGTTCACCACTAAGGGCTACGTTCAAGGAGCATACACTGAAAGGTTTTTGGTAGTACCAAATTCTACTATTCTTCACTCGTTTTGGATTACAAAGGTTTGGGAACAGTCACTCTATCCCAGGCTCACTAGCTTTACATCTGTTTAGGGATAGCCTACTACATCCCTCGGATCACTCCTGTTGACTCCCCTTGGCTCACTACCTTTGTTGAAGTCCCAATCAGTTTATAAACATGAAGGTATCTTCATAATCACTAATGAATACATCCTCTGCTATATGTAGATGCTCTATTGAAGTCCAACTTCCACCCATATACTAAGATCACTTTGCACCAAAGGTATCATGCAAACTTCCAGATTTCGTGCAGCCCCAAAAAGACTGGAAATCTTCAATCCCCACCTGACGCACTTCTCCAAGATGACACGCAAGTTCTAAAGATGGAATGTAAGTTCACCTCTAATACTTGCACGACACATGCTTTTTTATCCTCAAACTTGCGTGACTCACACTCTTTTCCACCCAAACTAGTTTTGACACTCAATTTTAAACTGTCACGATTTTTCAAATCCTGGCATGCAAGTGTCACCGAACCACCTACATGACACCAACTTCGTGAACTACAAACTTGTATGACTCACCCAATTTCTTTCCCAAACCACCTTGGATGCGAAGAAAACAACTTTCACGCAACTTCTACTTGCGTGACCCACAACCACTTGCACGACCTCTACACCCGTGCGATGGGAGCTATGATTTTCTCTAGGTCTAAAATTCAATGCGAATGAGGTGGGGTATACCTCTATTTATAGGCATTTTGATACCCTGCGTGACATCGCACAAGTCTTCCCTCAACGCACAAGTTTTGGCACGCAAGTCTCTGCCGCATAAGTCACTTGCGTGACCAAACATAAAACTTGGGCACCCTTCTCCATTTTCCATATTTTCATGTTCTAATCTTGAAAAACATATGACAGTCAAGTTTATTCTCTTTCAAGACAACGACGCGCAAGTATCTTTTCCAAAACCACATTTCTCCATTTGTCGATTTTTAGGCCCAAAAATTTGGCAAACACTGGAAAATAGTGCCACGTTCAATACTATTATTTTCTTGTTCTGTATGATCACGTTGATGGAAAATATTCTGAACTTCCATTGAGGATTGACAACAAACACAAAACATACTCCAATTCATGAAAATAATGACCTGGGTTCCAACAAAGGCCTTATAATTCAGTATAGATTCTGATATTCACATTCTTCTTTCTAACTGAGAAAATTATGGCTATCCACCTAGGGTAACAGACCTCCCTAAATTTTTTTCTTTGATAATATTGTAAACCTTAGCCTCACCCATAGAACTATGAGGGGGGTGAATCTTTATAGAAGGCTGTTTAAACCCTTTATGACCAGCTATAATTCCAAGGTGATGAACGATGGTCGGAGGGTGTATCCCTAGACTATAATCATAGCTTCAGGAGAAAACATCACATTTTTATTTTAATAATGAAACAAATTGATGCTTTTACACTGGGGACATGGCTTCACAGATTAGTGTTAACCTAAAATCTTGCTTGGTATAAATGTTCACCTTGGTTAACTCATCAACAGTGGCAGAGACACCCAATGTAAATGTTGGAGGGGAATATTCCAAATCCTATTTATTGTATGAGATAATAAAATTTGAGGGAGGAGGTGGGACTTCCAAACTAGTTGATATAGGTGGATCACTGGTGTCATATTTGGAGGATATGGAATCATTGATGAGGGGTTCCTATTCTAAGAAGACTAGAGAGACTAATGATTTTGAGCCAATCCAATTTAGTTTCTAGCCACGAGGCCCACTATTGATTTTAAAGCAATAGAAATTATTCGACCTTCATTGAGTCAATCATACTCTATGGATCATGTTGGAATGACATGGATTTGTAACCATGGGGAGAACTAATTTATAATTTACAAGGGTAGGATCTTTTAGTATTATCTTCCTATCTGATGTAGGAGTTTGAGGTAGTCTACAAGAATTATTTTTTCCTACAGAAAATGAAATAATCCTTCATATTTGGAATCAATGCCTCTAACTGATAAATCAAGAGAACAAATATATCTTTTAATTATAAAAAAAGATCATCTAGAGTAGTTGTTTGATCATCCATGGAATTGATGTTCTCAATCCAATCGATTTGAGATTTTTTTCATCCCATTTTTAGTAGCTAATATCCATACAGTGGGACTCACAAGAGTCAAAGGTGGATGCATCACCCTAGAGTACCCCAACTCAACCATTAAAGGAGTATTTGAGGCATTGGTGATATAAAAAGGGTATTTCTATATGTAAATGAAGCTAGGTTCTTCCCAATATCACATTGTAGAAATTATCCTATGATACTAAAATAAATTCGAAACATGATACCAGACCACCAAATTGAAACTTCAACTAAATATTTATACACAGTTTCTTCTCACTCTTATAATAACCTTGAATTATCAAGTTGCTGGGAGTTGATCTGCTTCTATAAGTCCCATATTGTGTAGTTTCTAGGTTAGGATGAAGATGATCCCAATACCAATATTCACTAGGTTTTAGGGAATTTTCGTTCCATTGAACTGGCCTATGATATACGGTGGAGGTATTTCCCCCTCATTTATAACTTCCTCATCTACCCCAAAAAAGAGATAATGGATCTAAAATCCACTTTATCAGCCTCTACTTCATAGTAAGCCTTAGCATTAGCTACCTTATCCTTAAACTAGAGTAGACTTCCTAGAGATTCATCAAGATCCTCACACATTTCCTTTTAAAAGTTGATAGATTTGAGGATCAAATGCCTTTCAGCTATGATAAAAAGGTTATTTATCACATCTTACTTTCATGAGTCAGTCTTAACATACATAGATATTACACAATTTTAGATTAATAATCAGTACATTACAAAAATAAATGCATGAGGACCATAATAATTTAGTGTCTTTGGAAACTTGGAAACAAAATATTCTATCCTAGTGAAAGATATTTAATATCTTCCATAAAGATCTCCAGATTTAGTAATTATACCAAAAACCATTATTCATAACCTAACGAAAGGAAACATAAGAAAGGGGGTGAGATTAGATTCTCAGGAAGGTAAATAAAGTAAATTCATAGACATAACATGAACAAAAGGGTATAGAACTTAAGCATAACATTTGAAGATCATAAACTGTATATTAGAGATCATAATAAAGATTGGTAGTCTATGAGACATGAATACTAAGTAAATAAATAACATAGTCCATGAAATAATAACATATGAATAAAACATGGAATTGTTCTAAACACATATCATATGATATGATTTATATAGTAGTCAAGACATCACTGCCAAGGCCATATTGATGGAAAAAAATCCTTTACTGAACAGGGTTCACGCTCTGTTCCAACTCTATATTACTAAAATAATTTCACTCCTCATTTTATCCCTACATTACTGAACCATTTTCACTCCTCCTTTTATCCATGTATTACAAAACTAAGTTTATTTCTCATTATAGCCCTTTAATACTGAACCGAGTTCATTTCTCATTCAATACATGTTTATATCATGAGATATAAATCATTACCCAATGAATTGGAGGGAGATATAGGTCCCACCCATCTCAAAATTAAATCATATATACATGTGTCACAACCAAATAAACATTCATATCATAACCCATGAAATGAAAGTGGAATCATAAATAAGTAAACATATCATAAATTGTGCAAAAAGATATTGGTTACAAAGGAATGTAATATAATCCCTAACCCACAAAATAGAAATGGATTTCATAAACATATTTACCATTAAAGTGAAATATATTTCATAAACATATAATTCGTGAAAGAGAAACATATTTCTAAAAAATTTAACCAATGAAAGAGAAATAGATTTCATAAACATATAACCTATGAAAGAGAAACATGGGTTTTAAACATATATACCATGAAAGATAAACAGGTTTGATAAATACCATAAAATTAAGCATAACCCATTCATGGAAATAATATTAATGGACCTTTTAGATAATTTCCTTGAATGTAATGAGTAACATCAACATATGTCATCTTAGATGGAAATTAATTTGGAAATATCTATCAAAAAAATTTCTTGAGGAAAATATCTTTTCTTATTTGAAAAATAATTTTTAATACATAAAACCATTTAAAAACAATTTTCTAAGAAAATAACTTGATAACTAAAAAAGACGACTTGAAATCATTTTGAAAACCTTTTCCTTGAAAACATATAAAATAAGATTCAAAACATTATAAAAACATTTTTCATTAAAAACACATTAAAAATTATAAAGAAAGATTGAAAATGTTTTTAAAACCTTTTTAATTGAAAAAATATGAAGGAAGTATGAAAATGTGAAAAAAAATATTTCTTTGAAAATACTTTGAAAACATATAAATAAGACATGAAAACATTTTGAAAAAAACTTTCATTGTAAACTTATAAAATAATCTTGATTTTTTTTGAAACTAATTACCATTAAAACTTATAAAACAAGATTTAAAACTTTTGGAAACCAATTTTCGTTGAAAATTACTTTTTAAAAAAAATTCTTAATAATTTACCTTTTAAAAATTAAAAGGAATCTTTAAAGAAATGATGGTGGGTAAATCCATACATGCCATACGATGTGAAAAAACATTTCTTTTTTTTATGGTAAAAAGGTTAGAAAAATTACCTTTTTGGAAAGAGATAAGAATATTCCTTTGAAGATATTGGTAACATACCAAAAGGATAATATTGTATTTTAACGATTATAGTAGAATGGTATAATATTCTTGGAAACCTTTTTTAGAAAACATAGATTTCCAACCGAAGGTAGGGTAAAGTCAGGATTTCTTAAAAAAATAGTTTATTAACTATCATATGTACTAAATATTAGAAAAATGTTACCAATACATGAATATAGAATGAATTACCAAAGGATTGGAAAATTCATGGATGTCTTGTGAGATGGGTTGTAATGTTTCATTAAAGTAAGCATAAACATAAACAATATTGGAAAGCAATGAGCTTGTTCCAATAAACCCTTATCACTTGTTAACTTGGGATCATGATCTCCATGTAAGAAAATTAAATTACATGAAACTTAAAATATCCTTAAAATAAGTAAATTCATGATATAACATCTAAAATTTAATTAAATACACCTCAAAATAGAATTTAGGTGCATAGCAAAACATGAGTCTCAAAGAAGAAAAATTGAGACAAAACCATTTCACCGATTTTGTAACTTTTAAAATATAATCCACATGAAATAAAGATCATATAATGGATATGTGAGTACCCATGAGTTTAATTATAAGATATATATAATATAATCATGAGAATTACATACACACAAAAAATAAAAGTGTGGCGAACATAGCATGTATCTCACAAAAATAAAAAGTGCGATTAAATCCCCTTACCTTATGTCTTGACTCTCATCAGACATGTTCAAACCACCTTTATAATAAATATAAATTTATTATACATATTTTTAGAACCATATTATTATATAAATGGGTTTATTATTACTTTATATTACCCACTTTTTTACAATCTTATGTTAAGGTTTCACTTCAGGTAATATTCTCTTTATTTTTCACATGTGTAATAATTTGTTATATCTTTGGTATTTATACCTTATATAATGATTTAATGAATTTAAATCATGATATAAATATAATTTATATGAATTATATGTGTATTATAATAATCTATATAATATATAAGTATGAAATGGAATATACCATTCATGGTGACGGTATGCCGTACATACGCATGAATGCTATTTCTATTTAATTGTCACGTTGAAAGAAAGTAAAAGTAAAATACATACATAAATACATATATATAAATATTAAATTATCTTTTTGATATCATATATATCATATATATATATATTCACTAAAATGATCCTTAATACAATCCATGTAGTGCATGAATGAATCATATCACTTTTAGGTGGTGGTAGTCCACACTTCCTCAAAAAAAGTATCATATTAACAATAAATAAAAATTAAAAAGATATTTGTCCTAAAAGGAATTAATTAGATTAAAGAAATAATAAATATAATATATAACATATTTAAACAGTGTTTTGATCATAATGTCCACGATGAGATGTGGTAAGGGAAATTGAATAATCATCATTTAGTGAGGAAGTAGTTCGTTGTACACATAAATTGTATGTTCGTTGTCCATTAGATGGAGGTGTGTGTAAGTGTAAGTTGAAAAAATTTCATAAAAACATTCTAGTATATTTAAGATACAGGTTTTTTATTCAATAATTTAAAAGTAAAGTTGATGGGGTGGAAAAAGAAAGGACTTGAGAGAAGCCATTACCTCTTAATAAGGTAACTCCTTTTGGTTTACTCCAAAAGGATTAATTGGATTGCATTAAACCAAAGGTAAGGATTATAGAAGTAAGGGAGGTATTTTGGGAAGTTTATTGGATCAAAATTGGTTGAACATAAGAGGTTTGAGACGTGTGAGGAAGTGGGAGAGGTGGTGTCCTTCTGTAGGGAAGGAAAAGGAATCACTTGGAATTTTTGGAATCAAGTTTGGTGTACCCATGTATTACCTAAAATTGTATTCAAAAACAAAATAAATAAATAATTTAATGTAAATAAAATGGGTTTTAGACAAGTGAATAGGTAATTTGGCATCCTAAGATTATGGTGTAGTCCTTAATTAAAGTTAATATGACCTAAATCACTGTGATAAAGTTTAATCACTTTTACTAATCATTTTGGTCAAAAATCATCATGATGTAATTAGAAAAATAATATTATACTTATTTAAATGGTGTAATTAATTTTTTTGAAATTTAATTCATATAAATTAAAAAATTAATATTAATTTTAATCCATTTGGTGAGAAGAAATTACGAGTTTTTAAAGTTGAAAGATGTTCAAAAGTTTATTAAGTTTTTATATTAAATTTCAAAGTGAAATTGATTGTAGTGAAATAAATTGTATTAATAGATGCACAATTTATCTAATTTTACCTGAATAAAAATTTGAAATATAATTTAACATTAATAATTATTTAAAAAAGAAAGCAGTTTTTAACTAAAAAGAAGCATTTTTCACTATTCATCAAAAATGAAGTTTTTTAGAAAAATACAAAAAAATTAAACCTAAGATAATTTGACCTTCTAAATTCAAAAAATAAGTTTATTTTATCAAATTAAATTTATAAATGTGTCTAAAATTAATTTTATTTTTTAAATTGGTTCACTCAAGAAAATAGTATTTTTAAACCTAAAAGGACTTTACCAAAAATCTTTTCTTTCATCATAAATATGTTTTATTTATATAAAACCATTATAAAAAATATTTGAAAATTAGTTATTAATATTTAAAGGGGTCTCTATCAGAATATTTTTAGAGCTGATAAAAGGGACACCCCTTTATCTTCTTTGAGATTAACAACACTTTTTTAGCATTGTAAATGGACTTTTCTAGCTCTTTTAAAGACCATATTTGTAGTAGTGACTAAAAATTTCTTTAAAAGGGACAGTTGGGACTATAATGATTACCTAAAGTAATATATATCTGTGTTCCCACATAGAAGAACATTAGTTGGGAGTGATGATTAGATATGGAGGAAAAGCATAAATATTTTTAGTAAGTGATTGAGGTCACCAATCACAAATAATAGAATTATTAAAGAAGAGTTGATGCCTCAAAGTCATAAATATGTGATGATTTAGAAGGCCATAGGTTAAAAAAAATAAGGTATTAGGATGAAACATTTTATTTTTATCATTATCCTAACATTGAGTAATTCTTTTATTGAAAAAAAATATAAGGAAATATACTTACATGAAATATTTTTATAAATAAAATTTTATTCTTCAGTTATGCTTTTATCAATTTCTAATTTATCCCTTACTTAATTTGTGTATGCCCGTAAATTAACTTTTATACCCGATGTGCTAAAATAAAATTTTAGCAGATCTTAAGGATCATAAAATAATGAAATGAGTAACTATTTATCTACAACTATTCTTAAAAATGAACATGTTTTATACATTAATCTCTAAACATAAAAAGTCACACTACTATTTCTTCATAAATAGTTATTCATAAAAAATAATTATACATTAACCAGGATATTTCATAGGCTAGTGGAAGGAATGAAACCCTTAATGTTCATTGGTCATGGGTTCAAGACCCACGACCTTTCCATACTTGATTGGTTTTCACCCAATATACATGGAGTCCTTTTATAAAACCATACTATTACAATTTACAAAATATGATGGAAATTCTTAAAATAAGGTTAATCACTAAATATCCGTTTAACCAAGGATTTAAATTCAATCTCAATAAATAAATAATTCTTCCAATGTTTAACATAAACTTTTCATGAATGGAAACCTTATGAAAATCCAAAAATTTTAAGAAGAGATTCATGAAATCAGGTTAACATTGATTCCCCAATACGTCACAAAGCTGCTCTTGGTTGTCACATTCCAAACATTTGAATAACCTCGTGGTAAATTCTCTTGGAACATGGTAACAACCTGAATTACTATAAATACTTATTGAAAACATGCATGATTACTTATTCCCATGATTATGAGATATATTATTTAAATCTAAGAAGTTGTAAACTTCATCCTTGATGACATATACCATTTTTTTCAATAATTAATTCCAAAGTAATCCATACCATCCAATTTAATTATTTTTTTAAAAAATTATCTTAACATAAAGAACATATTAATAATTAACTCCCTTAGTAAAAATATAACCTTATCATTAAATCACTTCACCACTCCATCAAAAATTCGGTATAAACTTTTAAATAATGAGAGAAAAACATAAGTATAACAATATATATATATTTCATCATTCATATAACATAATTTTTTATTCCAAAAACAAAAATACTTTGATTATTCCACTTTATACTTATTCCATTAACAAGGTTACCTCATCCTATTACACAATAAATCTTTCCTTTCACATTTCATTTTAAGTCTCTTAATCATTAGTAATGTAACCATTACTCACACCTCCTTGCTGGTTCCCTTCAAGAGATTTCATATTGGGATATTGAGTTGCATAATGACAATTTACTCAACCCTTAAAACACTTAACCTTCAATGATTTCATAGGGAGGTCAACATTCTCATCCATTTCATTAACTGAACTTTTCATTTTCCCATCCAATAACTTTCTTTTTGTCCTTTTTTTCCATGGTAAAAACAACTTCTCATTCCTCTAAAACATTCAATTTGGTGATTCATTCCATATTATTGAAACAAAGGAAATCAAATCTTCCTTCCTTTATGGTCTGGATTACCCCAACTCTCAGAAAAATCTTTATTTATCTTACTTAGTGAGTTCGATAGTTGGTTAAGGTACACATTGTTAATCATGTTCCATGAAAAATGATTAGGCATGATCAAAACTTCTTTCACTCCATTGATCATCCCACTTGAATTCTAATAAAAAAATCATCCATCACATTAAATGTTAATCAAGTTCCTTCCAGTTCGTGCCATTGACTAAAACCATAAGCATAGTGTGAGCATTACTCATCATAGTAGAAAACCACATACTCATGAAAAGAATTACTTATAGGATTTCTAAATCATGACACCTTCCTTTGTCTATAAAACCCTAGGTTAATACTAGGTTATTAATATCCAAATTATATTTAAATATTTCATGATTCTTTATGAAGAGTTTGTGAATTCCCAAATCATATCCCCTGGGAGTGTCAAACCTGGTGTACAACAAGGCCCATTGTCTTCTTCCAGATTACCTCGAGTGAGGCCAAAAATATCTTTTCAGAATTGTTACCCCTAGTTAAATCTGTGATAGATCCACATACAGTTGTAGTATCTAGATAATGATGTATATATTGTAAACCACTCACTCTATCCATTACCAAAATTCATAAACATTTTTCTAAACATTAATCCGTCCTTATACTTATCCTTAGAGACAACCCTAGACATATCCTTCGAAATATATATAGGGATCTCACTAAATATTTCTCATCTTATTTTCCAAAGGATGAATAAACCTTTATTTTGATACCAACTATAGTCACCCGGGCTTAACATACAAGGATATTACATTATTTTAGATGAATATTCAGTAAATTACAAGAATACATGCCCGTGGACCATAATAGTTTAGAGAAATTGGAAACTTGAACAAAAAAACTTCTTATTCGGGTTAAATATTTTCAATATCTCCCATAAAGATCTCCACATCTATTACTTCTAACTAAAAAATTTATTCATTACCTTGGGAAAGGAAACATAAGAAAGAGGGTGATCTCAGATTCTTAGTAAGGTAGATAAAGGAAATTTATAACCATAACATGAACAAAAGGGTATTGAACTTGAGTATAACATTTGAAGATCATAAACTATATATTAGAGATCATAATGATGATTGAAAGTTCATGATACATGAATCATAAGGAAATAAATAACATAAACCCTGAATGAATAAAATAGGAATAAAATAGAGAATTTTGGAAAACATATAAACATATAATATGATTTCTATAGTTGTCAAGGAATTGCTTCCAATTCCATATTGATGAATACAGTCCTTTACTGATCTCGGTTCAAACCCCATTCAAGCCTTGTATTACTAAACAAAGTTCACTCCTTATTCCATCCTTGTATTACTAAACTAATTTCACTCCTCATTCTAACTCTACATTACTAAACCGAGTTCATTTCTCATTCTCGCCAGGTAATACTGAATCGAGTTAAGTTCTCGTTATAAACATGTCTATCTCATGAGATATAAATCATTCCCCAAGGCATTAGATGGATATATAGGTACAAAAAATCTCATAATTAAATCATACATACATGTACCATAATATAACTAACATTCATTTCATAACCCATGCGATGAAATGGGCATCATAATCATGTAACCATATCATAACATATAGAAAATGATACAAGTTTCATAACCATTTTATCTAAATAATGTAACACCCCGAGCTTCCATGATACACTTCTCATTCAATAATGCAATAGTTTGCATTGTACGCAACTTCGAGTTCTAACACACCGCAAATAATCAAAGTAGCCGTTATGAATATTAATAACCACTTTTTAAATTTATAGAAATTTTATATTTCAAAATGGACTTCATTTTTGTATTCCTAATATTGAAATTAGCCTATGTTGAATTTTTTGTAATTTTCTGAGAACTTCCAAATTTTTTTGAATAGTGAAAAATACTTAAAACAATTTTTTTAATAAAAATAATTTATAGTGATAAGATATAATATTGAGTGGTTTTAAAGTATAATTAGAATATATTTTTACCATTTTATCCAATGGTGTTCATTAGAATTAATGTCACTTTGAAATTGGACATAAACAATTGTCAATCTTTTGATATATATTGTTTCTTAAAAACAAGCTATTTGTTGTGACATCAGGAACTAATTATAAAATTAATTAATGCAACTTATATGTTTGGAATTTCATAAAATAGACATCATTTTTGAATTCAGAATATCAATTATAGCTTAGGGTGAAATTTTGGCATTGTTCTGAAAAACATCAATTTTTTATGAATAGTGAAACCACTAAGTGGTAGTTAAAAAACTGATTTTTTGTTTAAATGAAATATTACCACTTCTGTGGTTTGATTTTCAAAAATCCGACATACATGGTTGTCATTAAGAAGTAAAATGTGGTTCAATGAGATTAAAATAATTTTTTGGTGAATAGTAACTTTTAAGTTCTTAATCGCGATTAGAGGCAATTAGTGTAGTTTAAGGTAAAAATAATGTTTTAATAATATGACACTACTAGAAATTTAGGCTATAGCCACGGACCTATAGCCACGGTTTTGTAGGTCCGTGGCTATAGCCATTATATTGCCACGCTTAAAATTTTCTTCCGTGGCTAAATCCGTTTCATCCTTTTTTTTTCCTATCTTTTATCGGGCTCCTCCTCCCGCAGCCCTCCTCCCCCGATTCGCACACCACCCTCCTCCCGACCACATCTCCTCCTCAGCCCTCGCAATTCCTCCTCGCCGCGCCCTCCTCCTCCCCGACGCCTCCTCCTCGCCGCGCCCTCCTCCTCGCCGCGCCCTCCTCGCCGCGCCCTCCTCACCGCGCCCTCCTCCTCGCCGCGCCCTCCTCCCCGACGCCTCCTCCTCGCCGCGCCCTCCTCGCCGCGCCCTCCTCCTCGACGGCTCCTCCCCGACGGCTCCTCCCCGACGGCTCTCTTCCGACGCCGAGGTCGACACCCCCATCTCCCTCCCGACACATTTTCCTCATCTGCAGCTGTCTTCCTCGGTAACTTGTTTTTTTTCCTACAGTTCATCCACCTCTTCGAACCCCCTCCTCCTCCTCCTGTTTGCGATTTCCGTCAGGTGTTCTAGGGTTCTTATCATTCCAGGTGAGGGTATCACAATTATTTGATAAATGGTGTCATTATATCATGAATTAATGATGATTTTTTTTGTGATTAGTATGAACCATGATGATTTGCATATCAATTTTACAACATCTAGAGGAGTTGTTTTCCAAACAGCAACACTATGAGAACTATCCATGTTTTGGAATTGCATTCTCATGTTTTTTACCCAGATTTTATGTGAATCTGTCTATGCAGATTCTTATTTTTTTTCTATGAGAACTATCCATGTATTCCATACATGAATTTTCCACTGGTTTGTACCATCATTTTGAATTCCTAGAATTTAGGAATCCATATTGGAATTAGTTTATGTTAATAGGTTTAGATTCAAAGAATCTTTACTTCCATGGAGCATGGATGATAAACCTATTTACCCTACACACCAGGTGTTCAAAGATAATGTTAGATGTTTGGGAATCACCTTCAAACCTCTAACCATGTTGAATATCTCAAAAATATATATTCTAAAACACATTTTCTATTTACTATTATAAATAAATTCTGTTATGACTCATTTAATCCCTGCTTGCTGCAGCCCTCATTTTGTTTATTGTTGTAGATGATTCTTTGTGTCAAGAACATGATTATTGGTTCTGGAAATGACAGGGGTAAATATTATGTGTTAATTTCAATGTTTTAGAATATTATTCTGTTTTTTTATCCAAGATTTAGATAAATTAATCTGTAAGGATTCTTATTTCTATTTATATGAGAATTATGCAAGCATTTACTACTTGTATTTTCCATTGTTTTCTAATTTTTTCGTTGGTGTCATTATAATCATTTTGAATTCTTGGAATTTAGGAATCTATTTCCAAATTATTTTACCTTTATTGGTTTATATTTCTTATTAACTTGGTAAATGCCTATGTTTTGGAATTGTATTCTCAAGTTTTTGACCCTCGTTTTAGGGGAATCAGTCTGTGTAGATTCTTGTTTATGTTTCTCCATTGAAAGCAATTAGTCATTTCATTATCCTGTTTTCATTGTGTTCAATTTTCAATGCCTGAATTATTATACTGCACAAATACGACATGTTTGTTGCCTCCTATCATTACAGTTTTCTGTTTGCATACTGTACATACACACCATCATGGAATGTATTATAGAAATGCCAGATTATTCATTTTTATTTGAACTCCATGTTTCAATGGTATTGGTTTGTAATCATGGCCAGGAGTGAAGGAACAAAACGCTCCCGGATTTCCAAGGTGGCAACTTCATAAACCTTCCAGAACCGAATGAGCCAAACAACACAGCCCATATGGAACAAAAAACAGGTACAATATAAATTTCAGACTTTTATTATGTCACCATTATTTGTGCAGTTATATTAAAGTTTCACTTTTTATTCAACAGTAGCAAATTGGTGAACCATTCAACTGTGATGGTGCAAGGTTTTAAATTTCAGACTTTTTATTATGTCACTATAAGCACTGGAACATGCAGTTTTTTGGGTAGTAAATCATGATTTTTGTAGTGGGTCATATTTTATAGTAGTGGATCATGTATTTTAGAGCAGGGTATAATGTATTATAGAGATTGGACATGCTTATCTCATAAGACGGCCTATGATCCAAACATCGGGGCATAACGACTTCCAATTTTCCTTTAGTGCCGACCGTTGCTGATTAGAAGGTGATGTTTCAGTTGTATCTTCTACATGTACTTCTCACCTCCAGGATATTCTTCTACATGTACTTCTCACCTCCAGGATAATCTTCATCAAAGATATTTACTATAGTGTGGTTGTGCTCCAGGGTGATGGAATTTGTCATCAGGATGTCTGTGATTGCGGCTTTGATACTGCACTTACCTAGGTGAACTCTACTACTTAAGGATAATTTTATATGTATCATTTCAATGCTCTTATTTCAATTAAATATATTTACTATAGATTGGTTGTGATCCAGGGTGATGGAATTTGTCGTCAGGATGTCTGTGATTGTGATAATGAGGATGAACTTCATGCTACTGTCCACATTTTTTGAGACAACAAGGCTACAATCACACATTCTACTGAACTACACACCTGAATGAAGGGAAATGTAAATAGGAAAATAGAAAAAGCAGACTAAAATGTGATGCCGCACACCAATGGTAAACATACATGTTTACTATTTAATTTGTTTTCAGTACTATTTTTCAAATTCCTATTTGATGTGAAATAATTATTACATTATCTACAGTACTGAAACGTTATTTGAAATTTATGTTGCTCCATTGAAAGCAATTAGTCATTTCATTATCCTGTTTTCATTGTGTTCAATTTTCAATGCCTGAATTATTATACTGCACAAATACGACATGTTTGTTGCCTCCTATCATTACAGTTTTCTGTTTGCATACTGTACATACACACCATCATGGAATGTATTATAGAAATGCCAGATTATTCATTTTTATTTGAACTCCATGTTTCAATGGTATTGGTTTGTAATCATGGCCAGGAGTGAAGGAACAAAACGCTCCCGGATTTCCAAGGTGGCAACTTCATAAACCTTCCAGAACCGAATGAGCCAAACAACACAGCCCATATGGAACAAAAAACAGGTACAATATAAATTTCAGACTTTTATTATGTCACCATTATTTGTGCAGTTATATTAAAGTTTCACTTTTTATTCAACAGTAGCAAATTGGTGAACCATTCAACTGTGATGGTGCAAGGTTTTAAATTTCAGACTTTTTATTATGTCACTATAAGCACTGGAACATGAAGTTTTTTGGGTAGCGACATTGGGTGTTTCTCACCATAGGTCTCACAGAAAGTAGATATATTCATCTCTTGAACACATCAAAACTGGAACCCAATCTTGGATTTCATATAGGGTTTCCAAATTTGGAAACCAACATTCCTCACCCAGAGAAAACCATCTTTTAGTGCAATCGGTTATGATTGGGTGATTTTTGAGTCATTGTTAACAGCCAAAAATGTGCTGATGGGAGTCCAATAAGGAGTTAAGGAAAACAAGGAATAGTATCCCAAGATCCAATCCAGAGCTTTCTCATCCATTCTTATGGGCCATACGACTGAAATATATAGTATTTAAGGCCTATTAGAAACTAAAGGATCTGTTTTTGTGTGTATTGGTTGATAACCATTAAGATTTAGTATTATATATACCTTCAAGAGTTGGATTGGACTATCTGTTCTATGAAGAGATTCACCCCACCGAACTTGACCTAAAAGTTGATAAAGCCTCATAAAACATGGAACAAAAAGACTCACTGGTATTTCATATCCTAGTTGAAATTCCATTATTAAATGGGGTTCCCTTACACCAACATGTGCATCTTGAGAAATTTATATCCACCAATTAATAAACATGGCTCACAATCTTTCCAGTTAAGGATACAAGCTCAAATCTTTCCAGATTTGATAACTCCAATTCATATACTAACCATAATTGAGGATAGACCAGTATGTATTCTGAGAACTACTAACATTATTGGTTTGTGAAGTTCCTTCAATGTTTCACTCTACGCCTCAATCTATACGGGAGAAGTAAAATTATGAACAAAGTACTAAAAGGAACCTCAAGGTAGGGAAAAAGTTTTTTCATTAAATCCCTTTAAACCAATGTTAATAATTCCCTCTTCTACATAAGAGTTCTCTTGAAATATTTCCTAGCTCTATGAGACATAAGTAAATCTGAATATATATAACCCCCATGATGGGGGTTCCCTCAGTTTTATATACATCCTAACGGATAATTCCAATATCCCAATGTTGTAAATGTAAATTTTTTTTCTCAAAATGGTATAAAATAACCTACTTAAGGACAAGATCTAGATAATAGTAGATAGAGTACTATGAAGTATTGATATCCACAAAAAGTCCCACATCCTACATATTTTTCTCTTGTGTGATACCACCTTGGTTTTCCCAAAAATTCCATGCCCATCCTACATATTTTTCTCTTGTGTGATACCACCTTGCTTTTCACAAGTGTTTGATTGTGATCACTTAGAAGTCGCTGAAAGACTCCTTCAGAGGTATCCAAAAATCATGGGAATCACCCGACACTTAGTAGGACCCCCCTTTCACCCGCATTCCAGCCTCCTCCCGCTCCCTTCGCTCCTGGTCGGAAGATGCTGCCCCGCGGATGTCGCTGGATCGGGCCAACACGCTGCGGTCACGCCGCGGTCACGCCGCGGTCACGCCGCGGTCACGCCGCGGTCACGCCGCGGTCACGCCGCGGTCACGCCGCGGTCACGCCGCGGTCACGCCGCGGTCACGCCGTGATGTGGCCCTGCTCTAGCCACATCCAGCGGGGGGGAGGGGTGTCCAGCGGGGGGGAGGGGTGTCCGCGGTCACGCCGCAGTCACGCCGAAATATATCTATACGTTTGTAATCAATCTAAACAAAGAATAAGAATGGTGTACCTTACACCATTCGATCCAGTCTTTCGAAGCTTTTCACAAGTGTTTGATTGTGATCACTTAGAAGTCGCTGAAAGACTCCTTCAGAGGTATCCACAAATCATGGGAATCACCCGACACTTAGTAGGACCCCCCTTTCACCCGCATTCCAGCCTCCTCCCGCTCCCTTCGCTCCTGGTCGGAAGATGCTGCCCCGCGGATGTCGCTGGATCGGGCCAACACGCTGCGGTCACGCTGCGGTCACGCCGCGGTCACGCCGCGGTCACGCCGCGGTCACGCCGCGGTCACGCCGCGGTCACGCCGCGGTCACGCTGTGATGTGGCCCTGCTCCAGCCACATCCAGCTGGGGGGAGGGGTGTCCAGCGGGGGGGAGGGGTGTCCGCGGTCACGCCGCAGTCACGCCGAAATATATCTATACGTTTGTAATCAATCTAAACAAAGAATAAGAATGGTGTACCTTACACCATTCGATCCAGTCTTTCGAAGCTTTTCACAAGTGTTTGATTGTGATCACTTAGAAGTCGCTGAAAGACTCCTTCAGAGGTATCCACAAATCATGGGAATCACCCGACACTTAGTAGGACCCCCCTTTCACCCGCATTCCAGCCTCCTCCCGCTCCCTTCGCTCCTGGTCGGAAGACGCTGCCCCGCGGATGTCGCTGGATCGGGCCAACACGCTGCGGTCACGCTGCGGTCACGCCGCGGTCACGCCGCGGTCACGCCGCGGTCACGCCGCGGTCACGCCGCGGTCACGCCGCGGTCACGCCGCGGTCACGCCGCGATCACGCCGCGGTCACGCCGTGATGTGGCCCTGCTCCAGCCACATCCAGCAGGGGGGAGGGGTGTCCAGCGGGGGGGAGGGGTGTCCGCGGTCACGCCACAGTCACGCCGAAATATATCTATACGTTTGTAATCAATCTAAACAAAGAAGAAGAATGGTGTACCTTACACCATTCGATCCAGTCTTTCGAAGCTTTTCACAAGTGTTTGATTGTGATCACTTAGAAGTCGCTGAAAGACTCCTTCAGAGGTATCCACAAATCATGGGAATCACCCGACACTTAGTAGGACCCCCCTTTCACCCGCATTCCAGCCTCCTCCCGCTCCCTTCGCTCCTGGTCGGAAGATGCTGCCCCGCGGATGTCGCTGGATCGGGCCAACACGCTGCGGTCACGCCGCGGCCACGCGGCGGTCACGCAGCGGTCACGCCGCGGTCACGCGGCGGTCACGCCGCGGTCACGCGGCGGTCACGCCGCGGTCACGCCGCGTTCACGCCGCGGTCACGCCGCGGTCACGCCGCGGTCACGCCGCGATCACGCCGCGGTCACGCCGTGTTGTGGCCCTGCTCCAGCCACATCCAGCAGGGGGGAGGGGTGTCCAGCGGGGGGGAGGGGTGTCCGCGGTCACGCCGCAGTCACGCCGAAATATATCTATACGTTTGTAATCAATCTAAACAAAGAATAAGAATGGTGTACCTTACACCATTCGATCCAGTCTTTCGAAGCTTTTCACAAGTGTTTGATTGTGATCACTTAGAAGTCGCTGAAAGACTCCTTCAGAGGTATCCACAAATCATGGGAATCACCCGACACTTAGTAGGACCTCTCTCAATACCAGTCCTTCCTGCTTGTCGAAGTTTTCACAAGCGTTTGATCGAGATCTCCGAGAAGTCAACAGGCCGCTGATTTTCATCCACAAACTGGACACAATCAGCCCGTGCTACCGAGAGTTTCTTCTGCCCTTGAACAGATTTAACCTCTCCAGACCCAATTCCAGGTTGCTCCAAGCCTGGATCATCAACATTTACCTGCACCTGTACACCTGATGAGATCAGACCTTGACCCCGCTGCTGAGAGGCAGCATCAAACTCTGACCTTGACTTATCTTCTCCTGGCCTCTGATTTTCATCCTCAATCCGGCCACTAACAGCCCCTGCTACAGTTAGTTTTCCCTGCCCCTGAACCTCACCAGCCCCAGTCCAGGTTGCAAATCTGGATCATCAAAATTCACCTCCTCTTGAAAACCTTCACCTGAAATATCAGAAGCATTCCCCTTCATATTGCTGACTCCAGTCCCTGGTTGATCACAACCTGTTCCTGCAAGACCCTGCCCAAGTTCCACACTTCCATTTCCTGCAACAGCCTGACCAAAGCCATTCCCAGCTCCAGGACCATTCTTTCTCTTCTTACGGAAAGTCTGAAAATCATGTCCCTTCTGCGAGAAAAAAGAGGAGACAAGTTTCATTCTGCATCTCTCTTTAGATTGCCCTATAGACAGACACTTGGAACAAAATGCAGGTAGTTGTTCATACTCAATTTTCAAAAACAAGTCATCTTCATTTGTGGATAACACAACCCGATCAATGAGGGTGGAATTAAGGTCCACTTCCAGGCAGGGGGGAGGGGTGTCCAGCAGGGGGAGGGGGCTGGGTCTGGCCCAAAGAGACTGGATAATTTGGCCCCGAGCCCAGCCCGGTTTTACACCACTAAATTTGTCTGACCAGAACTTTATAAACCATCATTTTGTTAGAGCAGCCACCAGATGTTGTTCCCAGTGATATGTTCCTAATAATTAAGTGGCAATAAAAATAATATAATTTTGCTACCAAAAATAAAATAAAATAACATAACATAAATCAGAAGGTTTCATTATTTTAAAATCACCCATGTGCACATCCACCAGCAGCAACTCTAAAAAACAAAGCAGGAAACTAATAGAAAAACATGAAGTGCCAACACAAACACAAACATTAGAGGAATGGTACTTTCTTGATCAAATTTTAGGTCATATCAACCCCAGAAATGGGTAGCAACCCCTAAGAAATTGAACTAACATGGTCGTAAGAGCATAAAATTAGAATGTCGACCAAAAAAATTTGAATGTCGACCATTGATCGATGTTCAAACTGCAACAATCAGAACATTATAGCATGACTGAATATGAGGGGAATAAAAAATGCAATAAAACCAATCCTATGAACCAAGCACAAGTAGCCGAAAACTACCAACTGTTAGAAAAAGACTAAATTATGAAATTGCTACACTCTCCTCATCATCTGAGTCTGAATAATCCAAACCAATAGCAATATATCCAGGATTCCTTTCCCATTTAGACTTGATAAATGCATCTAGAGTAATGAGTGTATCAACTCTCACTCTTTCAGGTTGAGGCTCCCCCCCCCAACTGGATCTCTCCTCACATGTTGCTCCCCCTCAACTGGATCTCTACTCATCTGTTACTCCCCCTAAACTTGAGGTATACTTATAACATATACCAACTGGGGTACTGGGACTAATTTTTCTCTATATACATACCAACTTCAATTACTTCTTTTGCCTCGTCACCAGCTTCTGCAAGACTAGGAGTTTCAATAATCTGTTCTTGGTTCACATTACCAGCAGGTTCTATAATGGCATATTGATCATCACTAAAATGATCAGAACCATTGTCACTTCAAATACTTTCATTATTCCCATCATCTTCATTCTCAAATTCATATCTTTCACTTATACTATCACTTTCTCCACTTTTATCACCATATTTTTCATTTCCTTCTTCCTCACTACTAGATCCACTGCCACTTTCTTCTTCTTCTTTGTCTGCTTTATCCTCTTCTCCAGATTCCTCTTTTGAGCCATTGGATCTGCTCATATATTCTCATATAATTTAATATCATCTCCAACCCACTCCATCATCTAGGGATTCCAGATTATCTTCATTTTCTTGAAAATTTTCTCACTCAAGCACACACCACTACAGGGGTTGGGTGCACATGGGCTGGGTCTGGGGGGCTGGGTGCACAGGGGTTGGGTGCACAGGGGGTGGGGGGCTAGGGGGCTGGGGGGCTAGGTGGGTGGGTGCACAGGGGCTGGGGGCTGGGTCTGGGGGGCTAGCCGCCCAGGGGGAGGGGGCTGGGTCTGGGGGGCTGGCTGCACAGGGGGGGGGGGGGGCTGGACAGGGGTCTAGGGAGGGGGAGTGGCTGGGTGGGTCTGCTCTGGGGGGCTGGGGCTGGACCGGGGTCTGGGGGGGCTGGGTCCGGGGGGCTGGGTCCGGGGGGCTGGACAGGGGTCTGGGGGGGAGGGGCTGGGTCTGGGTGCATGGGGGGGCTGGCTGGGTCTGGTGGGGGGCTGGCTGCACAGGGGGGGGGGGGCTGGACAGGGGTCTAGGGAGGGGGAGTGGCTGGGTGGGTCTGCTCTGGGGGGCTGGGGCTGGACCGGGGTCTGGGGGGGCTGGGTCCGGGGGGCTGGACAGGGGTCTGGGGGGGAGGGGCTGGGTGCATGGGGGGGCTGGCTGGGTCTGGTGGGGGGCTGGCTGCACAGGGGGGGGGGGGGGGGGCTGGACAGGGGTCTAGGGAGGGGGAGTGGCTGGGTGGGTCTGCTCTGGGGGGCTGGGGCTGGACCGGGGTCTGGGGGGGCTGGGTCCGGGGGGCTGGACAGGGGTCTGGGGGGGAGGGGCTGGGTCTGGGGGGGGCTGGGTGCATGGGGGGCTGGCTGGGTCTGGTGGGGGGCTGGCTGCACAGGGGGGCTGGCTGCACAGGGGGGGTATCGCTGCACAGGGGGGTCTAGCTGCACACAGGGGGGAGGGAGGGGCTGGGTCTGGGGGGCTGGCTCGGGCTGGCTCGGGTTGGGTCGGGTTCACCCAAGTAACCCGACCCAAACTGACCCGACCTGCAGAGGGTTGGGTTGGGTCGGGTCGTTCGACCATGAGTCGGGTAACCCGACCCCCAATGGTTTGGGTTGGGTCGGGTTCACCCAAGTAACCCGACCCAAACTGACCCGACCCGAAGAGGGTTGGGTTGGGTCAGGTCGTTCGACCATGAGTTGGGTAACCCGACCCCCAATGGTTTGGGTTGGGTCGGGTCGCCTACCCGCAAAGTATGAGACCCGACCCGACCCGACCCGTCCCGCCGGTTTTGGGTCGGGCCCTAGAACACCCATGACCCAACCCAACCCATGGATACCCCTACTCAAAGGAACATATTTGTCGTTGTATTCATGTTGATTTCTTCCATTAATCCCTACTGAATGCTTGTAGCCTGCAACTGTCACGGATGAGGATTTTGTTGGATTGGTGTTGCCTGATCTGGTTGGGCCGAATGCTTGTGGCCCGCAACTGTAGCAATGTTGACCGACAGGGGGGTGTCCAGCAGGGGGGGTTGTCCAGCAGAGGGAGGGGGTGTCCAGTAGGAGGGTGTCCAGCAGGGGGGAGGGGTGCTAAACATGGTCTGTAAATCTGATGTAGTTCAGTCTGTTCCTGTCTTATCTCATGCTGCTAAACATGTCAGAATTGGTGAATTGGTACCTGTTAAACCTGAATCTGGCAGTGTTGAAGATGTTGTGGTTATCAGATCAGATAAACTTGGTTATCAGATCAGGGGGCAGGGGGACTAGCAGGGGACTGACAGGGGGCCTAGCAGGGGGCAGGGGGCAGGGGGACAAGCAGGGGGCAGGGGGGGCTGGCAGGGGGCAGGGGGGGGGGGGGGGCTGGGGGTGGGGGCAGGGGGGCTGGCAGGGGTAGGGGGGGCTGGCAGGGGGAAGGTGGGGGGTGGCAGGGGGGCAAGCGGGGGGCAGGGGGGGCTGGCAGGGGGACAAGCAGGGGGAAGGGGGGGGGGGCTGGCAGGGGGGCAAGCAGGGGGCAGGGGGGGGGGGGCTGGCAGGGGCAGGGGGAGGCTGGCAGGGGGAAGGGGGGGGGGGGCTGGCAGGGGGCAGGGGGCTGGCAAGGGGACAAGCAGGGGGGGGGGGGGGGGGCTGGCAGGGGGGCAAGCAGGGGGCAGGGGGGGGGGGGGGCTGGCAGGGGCAGGGGCAGGCTGGCAGGGGGAGGGGGGGGGGCTGGCAGGGGGGCAAGCGGGGGCAGGGGGGGAGCTGGCAGTGGGGGACTAGCAGGGGGCAGGGGGGCAAGCAGGGGGCGGGGGGGGGGGGGGGGGGCTGGCAGGGGCAGGGGGAGGCTGGCAGGGGGAAGGGGGGGGGGGGGGGCTGGCAGGGGGGCAAGCGGGGGCAGGGTGGGAGCTGGCAGTGGGGGACTAGCAGGGGGAGGGGGGGGGGGGGGGCTGGCAGGGGGCAAGCAGGGGGCAGGGGGCAGGGGGCAGGGGGGGCTGGCAGGGGCAGGGGGAGGGGGGGGGGGGGCTGGCAGGGGCAGGGGGAGGGGGGGGGGGCTGGCAGGGGGGCAAGCAGGGGGCAGGGGGAGGGGGGGGGGGGGGGGGCTGGCAGGGGGGCAAGCAGGGGGCAAGGGGGGGGGGGGGGGCTGGCAGGGGGACAAGCAGGGGGGGGGGCTGGCAGGGGGACAAGCAGGGGGCAGGGGGGGGGGGGGCAGGCAGGGGGGGGGGGCTGGCAGGGGGACAAGCAGGGGGAGGGGGGGGGGGGGCTGGCAGGGGGGCAAGCAGGGGGCAGGGGGGGCTGGCAGGGGGACAAGCAGGGGGAGGGGGGGGGGGGGGGGCTGGCAGGGGGGAAAGCAGGGGGCAGGGGGGGCTGGCAGGGGCAGGGGGAGGCTGGCAGGGGGAGGGGGGGGGGCTGGCAGGGGGGCAAGCAGGGGGCAAGGGGGGGGGGGGCTGGTAGGGGGACAAGCAGGGGGGGGTGGCAGGGGGGGGAGCTGGCAGGGGGACAAGCAGGGGGAAGGGGGGGGGGGGGGCTGGCAGGGGGGCAAGCAGGGGGCAGGGGGGGGGGGGGCGGGCTGGCTGGCAGGGGGACAAGCAAGGGGGTGGCAGGGGGGCAACCAGTGGGGGGGGGGGGCTGGCAAGGGGACAAGCAGCGGGGGTGGCGGGGGGGTGGGGACTAGCAGGGGGAAGTGGGGGACTAGCAGGGGGGGTGTTAGGGGGCAGGGGGACTGGCAGGGGGGTGGCAAGGGGGACAAGCAGGGGGGGAGGGGTGTCCAGGCAGGGGGCAGGGGGTACTGGCCGGGGGGGACTGGCCGGGGGTGGCAGGGGGTATTTTTTTTATGGATTTGGACACCCTATAGCCACGGTTTTAAACCGTGGCTATTGATTTATTGCCACGGTTTTAAACCGTGGTCATAGACATAATGCCACGGTTTAAAACCGTGGCTATAGATTTTGTCCGGCCTTTAGTATAGCCACGGTTGAAACCGTGGCATTAGGTATACAGCCACGGTTTAAACCGTGGCTCTAAACCTATAGCCACGGTTTGGACCGTGGCTTTAGAGTTAAAGCCACGGTTTGGAACCGTGGCTATAGGTCTAGACCTATAGCCACGCCAAACTTAGCCACGGTTCCTCAAACCGTGGCTATTACCTATAGCCACGGTTTGAGGTCCTATAGCCACGATTTAGAACCGTGGCTATAGCCCGAATTTCCAGTAGTGTGAGATGAGATTGACACATGTCCTACCCTCATTGGACATGCCATGGCCGAAAACGACAATCCATGGGTCAACTTGGGGACCCCATGGATCCACTTTAGTTGGAAAATGACATAAATACCTTTTATTTAATGTTAAAGTAAAAAATAAACCAAACATGAAATGTTTTACTAAAACAATTTTTACATGGGGTTATACAAGTCATATTTTTGACTATAAATAGTCATTGGAAATATAAAAAGATTTCCTACATCATAGTATTTGTTTTATAATTTTTAGAGATTAAATAAATTAAATTATTTATGACATCATGATGATGCAGCGATGACCTCATTATTTAACGGTTTAAATAAAATGGAAAGATAATGTAATATCTAAGACCTACACATGTCCAAAACCTATTGTATGGGTGTATTTCTAACCCTTATCACCTTATCCTCGAGTTATATAAGTGTGGGACCTCTAAAATCTGAAACTCATTTTATAATAAAGTGACTTTTCTTTACTTTCCAAGAGTGCCCCTCCTCTCCTCTTATAAAAGGCCCCCACCTCTACCACCTCATTCACACTTTCAAGCCATTTGGCTCGGCCAAACTCTGCCCAAATACTCTCCCAACTTCCCCCTCTTACTCCTAGAAGCCTCACTTTGGGCATCACTCTTCCCAAGGAATCCTTTGGCTCAAATCAAAAAGAGTTACCCGATTTTGAGGTAATGTCATCTCTAATGTTGTTTTGTTTTATTTTTCTTCTCCAACCCCCTAAACACTTTTTATTCATTTCTTTTGTAACAACACCAGTATCCTAAATATACTAGGATGTTTTTATAATAAGTATTCAAGCTACACTTACACACACCTACATATAATGGTTAAAGAACATACTGTTTCTGTGGATGGCAAATTTCTGCCTCACGAAACGATGATTGTTCAACACTCATATAACACCTTCAAAGGTGGATATTAAGATGTAAATATATTTATATATGATATATAATATGTTTATGTTTTCCTTATGCTTCTGTATTTCTCATTTATGGCACACTTTATGATTTCCATTATGGGTAAATGCGATAATTTCATTTTAGGAAGTGCGGACTACCGCCCCCTCAAAGTGATGTGAATCGTTAATGCCATATGTGGGATGTATAAAGGATGGATTAAATTATATTATATATGATAATATACTGGAAATATATTATACCTTTATATAATTATGATTTCATTCCATTAAATATGAAATAGAAATGAAAGTAGCGTTCATGTGTACGTACGGCTTACCGTCTCCATGAACGGTGCATTTCATTTCTTACCTCTAAATGTTACGTAATATTATGAATGAATTTATATACTGGATATATATGATATATATGAAATCTAAATCATGAATATAATTCTGGAGATAATGGATATTCTACCACATAAAAAACTTGTAATTATAAGAAGTTTATTGTTGACTCAAGTACCAAAAATCGACAAAACGACCGTTATTAACTTAAATAATTACATAATGTTCATAACATTGTAATAAGTGATATAAAAAGGATAATGAAATTTAAAATGGTAGATATTAACTCTAGTTTATTATTTAGGAGGTTAAAGAATGGTCGAATCAAGTTGGACACAAGGTAAGGGAATTTCTTAACCCAATTTCCATTCTTTGGGTTAATCTCCTACTTTCAAATTATTTCATGATATTATAATGTCCTATCTTGTATTTGTAATTTATTTATGTGTACTTATAGTGAATACAAATAATATATCTATTTTATTTTAAAAATGATTTTTAATGACTTCGTCTCAATCTCCTTTCATTGAGGCATATTTGGTTTTATACAAAACTTTCTTTTATACGGTGTTTAAACCCCTTTGACTTTTATGTTTATTCAAAAGGAATATTTTTTATACGATGAATTTTACTAAACGACAAAAAGGGAATGTTTTTCTTTCTATACATATGCGGCGACAACGAATTCTCCACCACCGTGACCATTATTTGAGTTTTGGATTCCCCTACAACCCATCACTTTTTTTAATGAAAAATAAATACAAAGTTTTAACTTTCTTTTATTTTGGTATTGAAAATGGTTTTGAAAGCGTTTTTATTATATCAATGTGTTGTATTGATATCTTGTGATTAAAATGTGGAAACGTTATGTTTCCCTTATGCATGTTTTATGTGATACGATTATGTTATGGTTTATGAAATGTTTAAACCTATTCATATGAGGAATGCATTGGACTTAATAAGTGACGGGTGGAGCCCGCTATAGCTCCTCGATGCATCGGCAGGTCTCATGAGACAAACTAGTGTCTTGGCACGAGGCCTTGACAAAATATTATTTGTGGTCTTGGCACGAGGCCTTGGCTACGAGGTTATGATAGTCTGGAATTATGAATTCCATCATTATGAAAGTGGTTATTGATATTGCATGTGATTATTCGACCAGTAGAATATCCATGTGAAGAAGTGAATGGAATTATCTCATTTTAATTTTTCCATATTATGTTGAAGTTCAAGTTTAAAAGGCTTTTGTTTTCATTATACATGGCCTTAAATGTTTATGTTTATTTATGAATGCTTCCGCTATATTGTTATCCTTACTGAGCATCTGAGCTCACCCCTTTCAATGTTTTAATATTTTACAGGATGTGAAGAAGTATTTTATGAATGACCTGCAGGGATTGTCAGAAGAGGATATGAGTGTGGACTATGAAGACTTTGTTATTAGTTTTTCACTTTATGATGTAATGTATCATTTATGAATGTATCCAGTGTTTCCAAGGCTACTAAACTAATCGGTCTTTCGAGACTTGATCTTTTGTGATCATGCCAATGTTACGAAGTAATGCACCGACTCTGGGTAGCTGGGGTCGGGGCGTTACTGTTGGTATCAGAGGCAGTTTAGTACTAACCTTGGAAGCTATATTTAGATAAACTCTGATTAGAGCACTTAGCCCGAAGATAGACTTTAAGGATTAGTATATAAGTACTTCCTATAATATTGGTATTATAGAGATTTTGTGAGTTTTCCGAGAAATACATCCCTGTCTAGATACGAGCAGGTAGAGGCGGCTCTGGCACAAATGTACCTATGGGTAAAACCCAAAAACACCGCTTTGAGCTAGACTCGAACGGGAACTGGTGCACGACAACGGGCCTTGCTGCACTCTTGGTTACGACACTCCCGGGGGATATGCTTAGGATAATTCACATTTTCTTTACAAACCACTATGAAGGGTTATGAGTATATACTTCCTAAAAGAAAACTTTTTTTATGATTATGGATTATATCCATAAATAGTTCAATTTATTATAAGTGTTTTCAAGTTTGTTATTATGTATTTCGATTCATAAACTAACCTAGTTTATGGCATTGTATAGAAATGGCGCCCAGTAGAAGGAATGTGAACTCCATCAATACGTATGATCCAAAGAGTAAGAAGGATCATATCTTTCATGGTATTAAGCCAACATTTAGAACGGAAATATTCTCCCATGTGTTATCAACATATGAAGAAATAGTATCATGTGTTAATAAGATAAGTAGAGGATTCTCTGAGTCTTATGGATTTGAAGGGATGAAAGAGAAGAAAAGGATGGAAGAGAGAATAATGGATAAAGGGACGAGGGAAAAGACGAATTTTCCAATATGTGATAACTGTGGGAAGAAACACCTTGGAATTTTCTTGAAGGGAATGGGAGTTTGTTATAAGTGTGGAGAAAAAGGACACCAAGTGCGTGACTGCAAGGGTAAGAAAAAGGTTTCAAATGTACAATGCTTCATCTGCAAGGAGTGGGGACACTACGCAAACCAATGTTCAAATAATCAGAGTATGCCCCAAATGATGTTATTGGATAATAATCAAGTTATGATACTACCACATATGAGGAGGAATGATTAGAGTTCTTATGTTGTTATTAAAGAATTTTGTAATCTGAGTGTTGTATCAATGATGTACTGGTTATAATAATTATGGAGTATATAAGGATTGTACTGTAGTACTATTTCATCTAGGACTTGAGATTGTGTGGAACCAAGAAATGTGACTCCACAGTAGGTTAAATTTTTGGAAAATATATGGTTGAGAGAAAGATAAACCATAATATAGTTCTCATACCGAGATAGTGATTTTGGAATAAGACATGATTGATTCGGATAAATTATGTTGGATATTCTTAACATCCTTGAAACTGATTAATGATTTGTATATATTTTTGGATAGAAGGAGTATATCTAGTTTTTTATAAGAAATAAGGGATCATTAATGTAATCAATAAGTATTTATGGTAATACAATATGTTGCAGTGTTTTAAAAGAATACATGATGAAGGTGTTTACATGTTGTTACGCAGAAAAAAAGGAGCTTCATTATGTTTACCTTACTCATAAAATATGGACTGTGACTTAGACAAAAGTATTTTTGATAACTATAAAGGTTGGAGTGGATTAAGTTGATCTTTTGATAGTATTGTTTAAGGTTAAAAAATTTATGAAGATTATTTTTGGAATATTATAATACTATAGTTTTAGGAAAAGGACAACCTGTAGGGTGGGGCATAACCCGTCGCGTCGGACAAAGCTGCAGGAATCGAACCCACAACCATAGTGCGACATGCCTTTATTTCTTACCACTAGCCTACAGGAAGTCCCTGGTTATTACAAAATAATTTTACTAATCTAAATGGTATGTGTTAACATTTGGAACCTTATACAATTAGGATAAGTATAATATTTTTGAGTTCTATTATCTTTTTGAGTGAAAGATGAGTTGAAGGTTGAAACTATAATTGTCAAGATAAATACATATATACCTATCTCTTATTCAATGAATAAATTAATTCTTAAACTTTAGTAAAGGGATATTAAAACAAAAAATGTGTTATCCTAATACGTTATGTCTTGTTGAACTGATGATATTTTAAATCAACATAGATTGAAGGCTTTGAGGCCCTCAATTTGACAGTTGATTGTGATTGATGACCTGAATCACTCCCTACAAATATTTACGTTTTTCCTCCAATTATATGTCTCTAATTTCCACCAATGTTCTCCTAATCGAGATCATAATTGGGTGGTGACTTTTTCATTTCCCTTTCCCTCTTATTAAGGCTAAATTTTATTAAACTTATTTCCGATGTGGGTTTTCCACAAAGGTATTTTCTCTTTTCAAACTTTTATTTTCAAAGAAAAATTTCAAATTGCGAGGACACAATTTATTGAAGGAGGGGAGAATGTAACACCCCGAGCTTCCATGATATGCTTCTCATTAAATAATGAAATAGCTTGCATTGTACGCAACTTCGAGTTCTAACACACCACAACTAATCAAAGTAGCCGTTATGAATAGTAATAACCACTTTTTAAATTTATAGAAATTTTATATTTCAAAATGGACTTCATTTTTGTATTCCTAATATTGAAATTAGCCTATGTTGAATTTTTTGTAATTTTCTGAGAACTTCCAAATTTTTATGAATAGTGAAAAATACTTAAAACAATTTTTTTAATCAAAATAATTTATAGTGATAAGATATACTATTGAGTGGTTTTAAAGTATAATTAAAATATATTTTTACCATTTTATCCAATGGTGTTCATTAGAATTAATTTCACTTTGAAATTGGACATAAACAATTGTCAATCTTTTGATATATATTATTTCTTAAAAACACGCTATTTGTTGTGACAGCGGGAATTAATTATAAAATTAATTAATGAAACTTATATGTCTGGAATTTCATAAAATAGACATCATTTTTGAATTCGGAATATCAATTATATCTTAGGGTGAAATTTTGGCATTGTTCTGAAAAACTTCAATTTTTGATGAATAGTGAAACCACTAAGTGGTAGTTAAAAAACCGATTTTTTGTTTAAATAAAATATTACCAATTCTGTGGTTTGATTTTAAAAAATCCAAAATACATGGTTGTAATTAAGAAGTAAAATGTGGTTCAATGAGATTAAAATAATTTTTTTGGTGAATAGTAACTTTTAAGTTCTTAATCGCGATTAGAGGTAATTAGTGTAGTTTAAGGTAAAAATAATGTTTTAATAATATGAGATGAGATTGACACATGTCCTACCCTCATTGGATGTGCCATGGCCGGCCAAGAAAATCCATGGGTCAACTTGGGGACCCCATGGAGCCACTTTAGTTGGAAAATGACATAAATACCTTTTATTTAATGTTAAAGTAAAAAATGACACAAACATGGAATGTTTTACTAAAACAATTTTTACATGGGGTTATACAAGTCATATTTTTGACTATAAATAGTAATTGGAAATCTCAAAAGATTTCCTACATCATAGTGTTTGTTTTATAATTTTTATAGATTAAATAAATTAAATTATTTATGACATCATGATGATGCAGCGATGACCTCATTATTTAACGATTTAAATAAAATGGAAAGATAATGTAATATCTAAGAACTAAACATGTCCAAAACCTATTGGATGAGTGGAATTCGAACCATTATCACATTATCCTAGAATTATATAAGTTTGGTACCTCTAAAATCCGAAACTCATTTTATAATAAAGTGACTTTTCTTTACTTTCCAAGAGTGCCCCTCCTCTCCTCTTATAAAAGGCCCTCATCTCTACCACCTCATTCACACTTTCAAGCCATTTTTCTAGGAAAAAATCTGCCCAAATACTCTCCCAACTTCTCCCTCTTACTCCTAGAATCCTCACTTTGGGCAGAATGCTTCCCAAGGAAGCCTTTGGCTCAAATCAAAAAGAGTTACCCGATTTTGAGGTAATGTCTTCTCTAATATTATTTTGTTTTATTTTTCTTCTCCAACCCCCTAAACACTTTTTATTCATTTATTTTGTAACAACAACAGTATCCTAAATATACTAGGATGTTTTTATAAGAAGTATTCTAGCTACACTTACACACACCTACATCTAATGGTTAAAGAACATACTATTTCGGTGGATGGTGAATTTCGGCCTCACGAAACGATGATTGTTCAACACTCATATAACACCTTCATAGGTGGCCATTAAGATGTCACTATATTTATATATGATATATAATATGTTTATGTTTTCCTTATGCTTCTGTATTTCTCATTTATGGCATACTTTATGATTTCCATTTTGGGTAAACGCGATAATTTCATTTTAGGAAGTGCGGACTACCGCCCCCTCAAAGTGATGTGAATCGTTAATGCCATATGTGGGATGTATAAAGGATGGAGTAAATGATATTATATATGATAATATACTGGAACTATATTATACCTTTATATAATTATGATTTCATTCCATTAAATAAGAAATAGAAATGGAAGTAGCGTTCATGCGTACGTACGGCTTACCGTCTCCATGAACGGTGCATTTCATTTCTTACCTCTAAATGTTACATAATATTATGAATGAATGAATATACTGGATATATATGATATATATGAAATCTAAATCATGAATATAATTCTGGAGATAATGGATATTCTACCACATAAACAACTTGTAATTATAAGAAGTTTATTGTTGACTCAAGTACCAAAAATCGACAAAACGACCGTTATTAACTTAAATAATTACATAATATTCATAACATTGTAATAAGTGATATAAAAAGGATAATGAAATTGAAAATGGTAGATATTAACACTAGTTTAGTATTCATGAGGTTAAAGAATAGTCGAATCAAGTCGGACACAAGGTAAGGTAATTTCTTAACCCAATTTCCATTCTTTGGGTTAATCTCCTACTTTCAAATTATTTCATGATATTATTATGTCCTATATTGTATTTGTAATTTATTTATGTGTACTTATAGTGAATACACATAATAGATATATTTTATTTTTAAAATGATGTTTTTAAGGATTTCGTCTCAATCTCCTTTCATTGAGGCATATTTGGTTTTATACACAACTTTCTTTTATACGGTGTATAAACCCCTTTGACTTTTACGTTTATTCAAAAGGAATCTTTTTTATACGAAGCGTTTTACTAAACGACAAAAAGGGAATGTTTTTCTTTCCGTACATATGCGGCGACAATGACTTCTACGCCGCCGTGACCATTATTTGATTTTTGGCTTCCCCTACAAGCCATCACTTTTTTTACTGAAAAATAAATACAAAGTTTTAACTTTCTTTTATTTTGGTATTGAAAATGGTTTTGAAAGCATTTTTATTATATCAATGTGTTGTATTGATATCTTGTGATTGAAATGTGGAAATGTTATGTTTCCTTTATGCATGTTTTATGTGATACGATTATGTTATGGTTTATTAAATGTTCAAACCTATTCATATGAGGGATGCATTGGACTTAATAAGTGACGGGTGGAGCCCGCTATAGCTCCTCGATGCATCGGCAGGTCTCATGAGACAAACTAGTGTCTTGGCACGAGGCCTTGAGAAAATCTTATTTGTGGTCTTGGCATGAGGCCTTGGCTACGTGGATATGATAGTCTGGCATTATGCATTCCATCATTATGAAAGTGGTTATTGATATTGCATGTGATTATTCGACCAGTAGAATATCAATGTGAAGAAGTGAATGGAATTATCTCATTTTAATTTTTCCATATTATGTTGAAGTTCAAGTTTAAAAGGATTTTGTTTTAGTTATACATTTCCTTAAATGTTTATGTTTATTGATGAAAGCTTCCGCTATATTGTTATCCTTACTGAGCATCTGAGCTCACCCCTTTCAATGTTTTAATATTTTCCAGGATGTGAAGAAGTATTTTATGAATGGCCTGCAGGGATAGTCAGAAGAGGATATGAGTGTGGACTATGAATAATTTGTTATTAGTTTTTCACTTTATTATGTAATGTAACATTTATGAATGTATCTAGTGTTTCCAAGGCTACTAAACTAATTGGTCTTTTGAGACTTGATCTTTTGTGATCATGCCAATGTTACGAAGTAATGCACCGACTCTGGGTAGCTGGGGTCGGGGCATTACAAATAATAACTCATTAAATAGAAATTCATTTCATAAACATATTACTTGTGAATGAGAAACATATTTCATAAACATATAACTCGTGAAAGAGAAACAAATTTCATAAACATGTAACTCGTGAAAGTGAAATTGATTTTATAAACCTATAACCCATGAGAGAGAAATGGGTTTTGTAAACCTATTACCCATAATGGAGAAATGGGTTTAATAAATACCACGACATTTATCATAACCCAATTATAGAAATAATATGAATGTAAATTTTAGATCATTTCTTAACAGTTCATGAGTAACATCAACGAATGCCATCTTATAAAGAAAAGAATTTTGAAATATATTTCAAAATTTTTTTGAAGGAAAATATCCATTCTTATTTGAAAAATTATTTTTATTACATAAAACCATTTGAAAATCAATTTCTTCTAAAATACCTTGAAAACTTATAAATATGAATAGATATCATTTTGAATAACTTTTTCCTTGAAAAATTATAAAATAATATTCAAAACATTTTAAAAACCACTTTATTTGAAAACACATTGGTAACTTTTAAAGAAATATGGAAAATGTTTTGAAAACCTTTTTACTTGAAAACATATGAAAGAATCTTGATTTTATTTTAAAAATCGTTTATTTTAAAATAATTTTAAAACTTATAAATAAGCATTGAAAACATTTTGAAAAAAACATTCCTTGAAAACTTATAAAAGAAGCTTGAAAACATTTTGAAAACAATTTTCCTTTAAAAATTATAAAATAATATTGAAAACATTTTGAAAACAATTATACTTGAATATTAATTTTGAAAAAAATTTCTTAAAAAATAACCTTTTAAAAATGAAAAAAGTCTAAAATAAATGAATTTGGGAAAATATGTACAAGTTGTACAAGGTAAAAATAAAATTCCTTTTTCCTGGTAAAAAGTTTTGAGAAATTCCTTGCTTGAAAAGTTAAAATAAGATTCTATCGAAGAGATTGGTAAAAGGAAAAAAGGGTAAGATTTCATTTTAACGATTATAAGATAATAGTAAAATATTATTGGAAACCTTTTTTAGAAAACATAGATTTCTGACTGAACAGAGGGTAATGTCTCACTTTCATAAAAAAACACCTTTTAATTATCTTATTTACCAAAGAGTATAAAAATGGTACCAATACGTGAATATAGCATGAATTACCAAAGGCGTGGGAACGTAATAAATGTCATGAAAGATGAGTTATAAGATTTAATCAAAGGAAGAATAAACATAAAAAATCTTGAAAATTTATGAGATTGTATCAATAAACCCTTATCACTTGTGTCACACCCAGATCCTCAATTTCCATGCTTTGTTTCAAATCCCCTTTTGGTTCTTAGCTTTCTCTCAGTTTCCGGGTGTTCCAGGTTTACATTTTTTGCGTCTCTTGTGTTTTTGATCTATGACCTTAGTCTTGGGGGTACTATATGGTACATGGACTCCTCTTTTGTCAAAGAGATGGTATTAGCTTGAGGTGATTTGGTGTTGGATTTGTGACACTCCTAGTGGCACACCTTGTGGGGTAAGTTGTTGGGGTGGTTTATACCCTTGAGTTGGATGAGACTTAGGGTGGAAAGTGGTTTTATTTTGGTTATTATTTACCAATATACTTGGATATAATTCCTCCTAGGTTTCCCCCATTGTATCACCATTAAATTGGAGGATAATGGAATGATTTTAGGTGGCTATAATAGGCCGCATGGTTTACTAAACCGTGCAGCCAAACCGTACATGGTATATAGGAAATTAATTATTCTTTTGAAATTCCAAGTTTTCCCTTCAAAAAATAAAATAAACTCTCCCTTTTATTCTCCCATTGAACCCTAGCAGGAATGGTAGGCCTCCAAGCTCTTCAATCTTCCCATGGAACTCATTTTTGAAGGAGGATTTCATGGAGAAACCTCATGATCTTTCATGTAAGTAAATTCATTATTGTTTCCTTCCATATTACCTTGGTTTTCATTATTTTTTCTTGATGTTTTAAAGTTTAAAGAATCTAGTGTTTAACCTTGAGACTTTTTCATAAAATGTTGTGGTCTATGGCTCATTTTATCTTCCTTGTGGTGTGGCGATGTTGCGGTAGAAGTTTTGCACCAAGATTCAAGGGTTTTGAAACTTATGGTAGGTGATTCCATGGGTAATCAATGCTAGATGAGTTTTATTTTATAAATTTATGTTTTTAGAACACTTATTATTCATTATACTTGCTACAAAATCTGGTTTTCGTGACGCTTGTTAAGAAAATGATTTTTAGGTACTAATTTTGTGTAAAATTGGGTATTTTACAAGTCTATCTTATGCTATGAAAATTGGGTTTGTTTTATAAATCATTTTATAGGATTATAGAAATGTTTTGGGTGATAAAAATTATGTTTTGGTGAATATGGGTATTCTCATGGTTTTCAAAGTGGGATTTTAAAGGGATTTTGTGCGTAAAGCTTTGTTAAATTTGGTGAAGTTGTTTTATTGAAATTGTAAAGGTTTTATTGAGTAGAATAAGTGGTACAAAGAATGTAGAAAATGGGGTTGTTTTATAAATCATGTAATGGGTTTATATAAATTATTTTGGGGATTAAAATTCTGTTTTAATGAATATGGATATGCACATGGTGTTCAAAGTATAATTTTAAGGGATTTTGTGTGAAAGACATTATTAAACTTTTTGAAGTTGTTTTATTGAAATTATAAAGGTTTTATTAAGTGGTGTAAGTGGTGAAAAGAATGTGTAGATAATGTTTTGAGTTGATTATGACCATAAATTATGTGGTTATGTGACAATGGCTTTTGGTATCATGAGATAATAGTTTTAGCACAATGGGGGAAGCCTAGGTACCTAGGAGGGTGGATATGCACTAGTACGCTAGTGATCCGGATGGGTTTTATCCCTGTTTCACTGAGAAAAATGGAAAATTAAAATACTAAAAATAACTATATTGGTGATGATTGGGGACCACTAGGTTATGGTTCTGTTCCCTAATAATGTCTTGCGCATGAGAACAGATTTTTTATGGTTACTTGACACTGAGGTACGAGGTACTTAGGGCCCGAGACTACCTAGTTTCTAGGGGTGTTACCGAGATTGGTGCTCATTGAATCTTATGTATTTATATTTTTTATATAGTGGTTTTTTTTCTGGAAAATAAATTATATTACATGTTTTTCTTAAATGTATTCATTCATGGAGAATTACCTTTGAAACTATTTACATTCAAAAGTATTATTCTTTATAAATTATCTCTACTATCTCTTATTCATCAAAAATGGCATGCTTTGTATCTTGTATTTTTTACTATATGGAATATATTGGTGGTATATTATTATTCTTATCCTCACACACTAATTACAACCTTTGGGTGTAAGTAGACTTGGACCTATTTGACACAAGTAAAGGAAAGGCTTTTGGTGATGGCAGTTTGAGGTGTTAGTTCTCATCCATGGTGTGGAGTTGTAGAGACAGCTTGTGGGTGATGAACCCTTGTCATACAGAGTCATTGGGAATATTTTTATGATATTGTTATATGTATATGGACCTATTGTACTATTATTATACCTATGTATTCTATTATGGATTTTGTATAAACTTCATTTGGTATGTTTTTTCAGATTCAGTTTATCAAATGTTTTTGATGTTTTATGTATCCATATTTGAGTAAATAATTCCCAAACCAAAATAAATTATACCCGGGATCTTGTTCCAGCCCATGTGGATAGGGAACGTCCTTTAGGACTTGTCAAGGGCTGGATTTGGCATCGATTTTGATGGCGACTAGATTCGGTTCGTGACAAAATGGTACTAGAGGAGGTTCACTCGTTGGGTCATGTTATTTGGGAAAGAGTCGGGATAGTATGGAGCTTGGATTTTTAGGAAATGACAATCTGGTTTCGGGTTGTGTGACTTACCAGCACAACTCATGATGGGATTCAAGTTTCTATTGGATGCGGGGTTTTATCTGAGTTCATTATTTCTCATGGTTTGCTGATGATTGGGGGAAATGAAAAGAGAGTTGGGGCAATGGTCTCAGTGAGCTCACAGGGCCTGAAAATCCATGTGGAGCTGCGGATATTTCCCAAAAACACTCTCTATGATAGTTAAGTGATTAGAATATGTCCTCCAACTATATGTCTAAGTCACCCACCAACACTAGTTTCCTCTCACATTGTCTTGTGTCTCTTTGTTTTGAAATATTGGAAACTTGTTTTTTTAAAGAAAAAAATAACTTGATTTTAAGGAGTGTGGATTTTTGTGAAGTGATTTTATAGTAAAGTGAAAATGGTTTTATTTCTAAAAGTATAAAAATAAAATTTTAGAATTATTTCTAAAGGGTAAATTATGTGTTTACACCTCTTTTGAAGGTATGAATTATGTTAAAGGGGGTTTTAAAAATGTGTTTCTAGTATAATTTTCTAAACCATGGAAAAGTGTTTGGAATTGAATTAAGTGTTATAGAATCTATATGTGGGGGTTGAAGATGGATTTTTATTAGGTAATTACTAACCATTTGAAAATTTTTATGAAATTTTAGAGCCTTATTTTGAAATGAGAAGAGTTGAGTTCTTAATTAAATGGAGATTTATGAAATGGTGTTTCTCATGTAATTAAAAGTGTTTTGAAATTGGTTAAAATGTTTTGAAATGGTTTTTCAAGGCATTAAAGTGAGTTTTTATTGAATTATGGGTGATTTTATAAATTTGTTTGTAATATTTAAATTGGATTTTGATTTTATGGTTAGCGGTTTTGAGAAAGGGATAGTGTGGTTAAAAAGGTTTTGATTTTAAAAAGAGGAATGGTTTGGTTTTGGTATTTGGTGTTCTCAAGGGTGACCACATGAATGGGTTTATATGGGAATATGGTTGGTTAATGGCATGACTAGACCAGTGTTAGGATGGATATGGGGTGGGTGCCCAGTGTGGTATGTGACATGCATGTGTGAGGCTCATGAGATATCATTGGTAAATGCACAAACCACCAACACTATTTTTTTAAGAATGCTTTTGAAGGAAAGTGCATCGTTTTGATAGTGTGTGGCTGGGAGGTGTGTCTTATGTGTTTTTGATAGTGTATTGAGGGATGTTTTGAGTTCAATAACCGCTCTTGTTTAAACGATGTTTTGGGTTGGTGTTTCATCAATAAATTGGAATAAAGCGTTGGTCAGTGGTCTCTTTTAAGGAAATGTTTCGAAGGCCAATTTGGTGGCTCCCCTCATGTGTCCAGTTCAGGTTTGTGGTATTTTGTGACTAAATGACCAAATTGGTTGGGTTCTTAGGTTTCCTTGTGTAAGAACCCATATCTTATTTTCAGGTATGTTTTTCATTTTCTGGTCATTTTTTAGGAAAAAGGAAATTCTAGAAATTTTATAAGTACACACTGTGTACTATATGAGTACATTCCGTGTACTTCCTTTCCATAGGATTTCGTGTGTTAGCCGTGTAGTAGCCATACACATGGCCGTGTGGGAGTGACTTGGAGGCCGCTTAAAGCGGAGTGTAGAAAAGGAGAGTACATGCCGTCTAATTAAAAAGTACACAACATGTACTTTTTTTTTCATTAAACGCACCGGGGATGCGTCTAATTGACAGAAAGACCCCCTTCTTAGTTCGTCTCATCTAGGAGTGTCATTCGACCACATATCTTCGATGAACCTATGACCATGCGTCTGTCCTCCGAATTGAACACCGTCGGTTGCATTGGAATCAAATCTGTGAGTTCTGTCTTCTCCCGGAGCATCGTCTTCTTATTTCTCCTCTCTCGTGAGATATCGTGGGTTGAAAGTTTTATATGTTTTTGTAGATATTTGACATTCTAGAGAGATTCACGCTTTGAGGTTCACATATATCGATCTCCCAACACCGAGGTGGGTGGTTTGTGCCTTTCTGTTCAACGTATTTGAGTATTATGTGCAAATTCCACCAATACCCTTGAATGGGGTATTGCGTGTTTACCGTTTTACCCCTGTTGATTTATTTCCATGATTGTATGCTTGTTTAGAGGTTATTTGGATATGAATTGGGTTGATTTCTATGCTTTGTATGTTTTTCCCTTGCAGGTTTTGTTTACGACCGTTTGGTCCTATTTATCCAGTTTGGTTGCCTTGCCTGTTTTCCATGCCTGTTACTGTAGGATAGAGAGTTTTTATTCTCACTTGCTTGATTTGTTTTGGACTGTTATCCAAGTAGTTATGTAGGTTTAATTTGGACATATCTCACTGCTATGCTCACTGACCTACACAGGGCCGTGAGAACCTGGTGTAGTAGACTATAAGGGGAATTGACCGAGTGAGATTTCTTTGAGAGTCTTTGATCACTTTGGGATATAAGAGGGATTGATTGAGTGAGCATCATCAAAGAGCCTAGTACCACTTTGGGATATAAGGTAAATTGACCAAGTGAGTTTCCTCCGAGAGTATTTTAATGCTTTAGAATATAAGGTGATTGACCATGTGAGTTTCCTCAGTGAGTCATTGTTTTAATTGAACGACCTAGTCTATAAGGGGAATTGACCATGTAAGCATCCACATAGAGTCGTAGAACTTGGGGATATAAGGGGAATTGATTGTGGAAGCTTCCTCAGAGAGTCCTTGAATACCTTAGAGTATACAGGGAATTGACTACGTGGGCTTCCTCAGAGAGTCTTGCTTTACCTTTGACTATAAGGGGAATTGACTGTGAGCGCTTCCACAGAGAGTCTTATTATATTCTTATGACTGAACCAGAGGGGTTAGGCTAAGTGCACTACCCATAGGGTTACCTATATAAGGTTTAGATTTTTTTTGTTGTTTCTTGATATTGAAAATGTGGATTGTTTACTACTGATCACTTTCCTGTTTACTATTTTATGAACTTTTTCCTGCCATATATTCACTAACTATTAGGAACAGATATTCAGGTGGTTGCCTATTGTGGTTTAGTTTCAAACCCTATTTGAGTCATGCTTTTGGTCCTAAATAGATTATATTATTGTAGGTATAGATAAGGGCAAGCGCCCTTCTACTTCAGGTACATGACTTTTTGTGGAGCTGGAGAGCATGAGACCAAGCTTAGGCTTGCAATTCTGAGGAGCTATTTATCTTTTTCTTTTATACGTTGGATTAGTACTGTTTGTATTTCTAGAATTGTGACTTTTTTGGCTGCTTTCCTACACATATGTATCATGAATCATTTTATATATATGTGTGTGCTCCAGTTGTTTATTCTTCCAGTCTTCCACTGTTTACTGTTGTTGGATATTTACTGATTCTACTATTGTATGTATTTGTTTACTTCCATTGTGTTCTCTGCCAATGAGGGCATAGTTTCCCCACTATCACACCCAAGGCCCTCGTTGCTAGTCGACATCCTTTGGAATTCGAGGAAATGCACTTGAGGCCATGTGACCAACCGGGTACGGGGCGTCTCTGGGTGGATTTCAGAACCGGGACATTTCAAAGTGGTATCATAGGTATTGTTTTCACTTGATTTAATGTTCGGATCCTTTATCCAGGGATAGGAAGGAATATGTACTTGGTAATAAGCTATGCCCGGGAGTAGTTAAACTTTATATAGGAAAAAACCAATCTAACTTGTTTATTGTAATTTTTTATGCTTTTTCAAGTTTACAGTTGATCTGATTTTCACCATTGGGTGACTCACATGTTTTGTGTTATTACTGTTGATGTTATTAAGGTTCTATTTCTATCACAACCCGATGAGATGTGGGTATGCCATCTCATGCATTATGTAGTCACTTTCTAGAAATCAAATTCCATGCATTATTTCCTTGTCATCTAGAATGAATTAGCGATTACATGTTGTTGTGATAGACATTGTGTGGAATTTGCATACTGTTGTGATAGATTCCTTGATAAGAATACCTGTTGTTTGATAGGGTATTATTTTTGTGTAAAGTTTTCCTTCAATGGACGCCAAACTTTGGTTCTTGAGGTGTTATGGGCCCTCATTGACTGGAATTCAGTGGATCATTGATCTATTTTCCTTGTTATAACATGTATAAGATGCCATACCTTGATTCGTGGGGAGTATGGGCCCTCACGGATCGAAATTTGGCACTTTCAGTGTTTTCTGGGTTCTGGAGTAGTTTATAAGGCTTACTATATAGAAAAAACTAGAATACATGCTGTGTAGAGTTAAGTACACGCCATGTGTTCTTCTGTTCGGGAAGAAACTGTTTTTCTTAAGTACACGCCATGTACTTTATGTATATGACATGTAGTCTCTGACCCTGTCGTAGGTCATGTGGGTAGCGACACAGGATGGGGAAGGTCTGATGGGAACATGTCGTGTATTAGATGAACACGCCATGTCGTGTCGACCCTGTTTCTGCTCGTGTAACCAACAACATGGACGGATAAGACCTTAAGATATACAGGCCGTGTCCGCATTGAACATACCGGGTAGTCTGACCTAGGTACCCGACCGTGTCACGAACAACACAGTCGGTGTTATACCTTCACGAACATACCATGTCCATTTGGAACACGCCGTGTAGTGTGAGTCGTGTGTCAGGATGTTTCACTAACAACACGGTCCAGGTGAAGCTTTTCTAGTACATGTCGTGTCTATCTTGAAAACGTCGTGTAGTCTTGTCTTAGGTGAGCCGTGTGGCTTAACCGTGTAGAAGGAATCAGGAAGGGGAAGAGAAATCCAGTACACACCATGTGTTAAGACAACACGTAGTGTGTTTGGGGTGTTACATGACTAGTGTTGGTCGGAGTGGACACTCAAGAGGGGGGGGGGGTGAATTGAGTTCCAATATAAAATTTATGTTAAAAAATTTATAATTAAGAAAACCCCCAATTTCAAAAATGACCCAGTTAATTATGGCAGTAGAATACTAATTTAACTTTTGAAATGAGTTTAATGAATTAAACAAATACACACAGTAACCAAAACCAACTATCAAAGTGTAAGCAAAAACAGTTTTAAATCTTAGAAAATATAAGCAGTGGATAAAACAAAACAGAGTAATTGAAGATTGGAAAAACATTGTAAACAAGAGGTTCATTCTCAAGAGGAGACTTAATCCTCTCCACTTGGTGATAACCTTCTATAAAGCAGTTTATATAAATGAACTTCTAATGCACACCGTAGATCAGGGTTTACAACAGCACACCAGGCTATCCAGGTCACACTTGACCTCTACCACAATTATTAATGGGAAACAAAAGAAATAAGTGAGTGAGAATGAGGATAGTTTTATATCCTACAGTTATGCTCAGGAGACAGTGTGTGTAATACAAATAAATATACACACTTCTCAAATAGAAAATATAAAACACAATAGAGTTAAATATGAGAGTAGAGTTAAGAATTCTCTGTGTGTTGTGAAGTAAGGCTCTAGACTCAATGAAAGTTGAGAAACTGGTGTTTGAGTCTTCTCCTGAAATATGTCTCCAAAATAGATTATCATAATATAGCTTCAAGGAGTGAAAAGGTTCATCTCTTTAATGTATCTATGTCTACTGAAGCCCTTTTAAGAGAAGGTAGCTTGTTATTGTCTTCTTGTAATCTCAAGTGCTTTGTTATTCTCTTTTCGCATTCGCACAATCTGTGTCTCCGTGTGTTCTATTGATATCGTCGTATATTTAACATAAAAGATGATGTCCTTTTATACTCCACGCTCTTCTAGACATAAATATCTTCACACGTGCATGTACCTCGTACATGTCTACGGATTTTCCTACAGACAACATTAAATAATGTTATAAACATTAATTTGTTTACATATGATTGTTGTAAATAAATTTGAATTAATAAAATGGAAAAAATAATTTATATCAATTGGTAACTAATATTTGGTTTGTTTTCGTTGGTTAGATAACATCGTTCTGTCATCTTCGGTGTGTTATCATTGTTGTGTCAGCTTTCGTATGTCGAACTTTGGTTTTGGTGTGTCGAACTTCGGTTTTGGTCTGTCGAACATTGGTTTCGGTGTACCGACTTTGGTGTGTTGGCTTCAGTCTATCAAAATTTGGTTTTGGTGTGTCGAATTTGGTCTGTCAAACCTCAGTGTGTCATACTTCGGTCTTCCATTCTTCAGTTTGTGATTCTTTGGTTTCGGGAAATCCAAACAATTATGAAGAGTATATATTGCATATACCATTACAAGATGAATTTTTAATCAATGTAAATGTAAAAAAAACTTCTAAAAATATTTATTCATTACTTCCTACCAATTGACTGATTAATGAATATGGTGCTTAATAAAAAAATTTATTTACATAGAGATATTAAAATTGGCACGAAATATATGAATGAGTATATTGACATTATTTGTGATTATGAAAAATACAATATCATGAAGGGTCCAACAATATCCCCCTTTGTGATAATAAAAAATTATGGAATATATGAAAATATATAGAATACGCATGGGTGAATATAATTGTCCAATATAACAAAAGTTTGGAATTTCTAGAATTTATTTAAAACAAATCTCCCCCTCACTAGATGGATTAAGGAGAGTATATGCTACACTTAGTTTCTCATATTCCACCCTTACATTCTCCCCCTTTATCATATTCCATCCTTACTTTTTACCCCCTTTGGGATTAAAAAAAAGAGAAAATTAGGAATGAACAATAATTGAAAAGAAAGACACCAAAATAATTTTCATTCAAAATCATAAGAGTAGAAGAAAAAAATGAGAAAATTCCTATAAAAAAGAAACAATACATAAATAAGGTTTTGGTTAAAGAGGAGATTTTACTTTGTATGAAGGATCCAAAGGATAATGAGAAGGGTTGGGAGTGGTAGAGGATGGAGTTGATCTGATTATAACACCAGGAAGAGTAACACACGTAGGAACAATAGATACAATGGTAGGCCTTCCCTCTGACAGCGCACGACTTGGAGACTGCTCAGTAATGATTTGTCAAATTTGAGTAAGAGTTTGAGAGACAGTCATTGGAGAAGGAGGACGAGAGGAAGTACCAATTAAAGCAGCTGGAGGAACCACAATATCCTCGGCCTGAACTTGCAGATAAGGTTTGAGCAGGTTGATGAAGTCATTAATTACTTGTCCTCTATATTGCATTGCCTTCTCAAAGTCATCCTTATTCTCCATAAAATTACTCAACAGAGGTGTAAACTCTTTCAACTGGAGAACTTGATTTTTGAAAGTTACTGTGACTAGGGCAATTCAAAGATGTTCTACCAGAAACTTGAAATTGTTTATGAGATCATGCTTGGTATAAATCATAGTGAAATACTTATCCACTTTTTCTCGAATTTTCTTCTGAGCTGCAGAAGCTTTATTGGTGCATTTTCTGACCATATTGTACACAAGATCTGTATTCCGATGTAATTTTTCAAGGTTTTACTTATATGAAACATTCTAGAGTTTATGAATCTCCTCTCTCATCACAACCTTGAGAGACTCAAAAACACCAACAACACTTCTTCCATTCCTAGAACTGGATGGGTCCGTGAACATTTTTCCAAGCCCTTCTTTCAAAATTTTCAAATCTATACTGAGCAGATGGGTTACAATGTTCTTGAGAAGTTCTAGAACACCACTAAAGGAGGTCTTAAAGTCAGAGGTTAAGGAATTAAGCTCATTTATAATCTTTATAAATTATTCTCTGAGAAAAGTGTTGTGTCTAATAATAGTTTCTTCAATAGTAATAAGATTCAGTTGAATCTCCTGAATCAAAACTCATGCAATTTTTGATGCATCAGCATACGAGATACCTATTGAGGTGGTGGATTAATTTCTCGATCCCACGGAAGCTATCACAGACTCACATATCTCATTCTTAAAATTTTCCAAATCAGCCTTAGTGACATAGTCACTAGGCACCGACTGAGCAACTGGGTCTACTTATAGAGATGCAATTGGTGGAACAGGTGCAACAGGCTCTGGGTCAGCATGTACTTGAGGAATAGGAGGAGGAGGTACCATTTCCTCATATGAGTCATATTATAAACCGAAAAAATATATCCTGGATTACTATTCCACTCTCTATCACAGGTCCAATCTCTTGGATCAATGGTATCAATTCTTACCCTTCATCCCTGAGGCTCAGGAATAGCATCAATATCACCAATTTCTTCATCCTGTTCTCTGGCTATAATACCTTGTCTGGGGATTGGAATCAACCAGACTTCAGGTTCTGCCTGAGCTCTAGCTTCTTCAGCTTCACCATGTACTTCCTCAATTTGAGGTAGTGGAACTAAATCCTCTTCTTCTTGGCCAGCAGCCATAATATCATTCAATTCCTGAATGATATCTTCATTTTTAGTATTTGGACGGAGTGATTTGTACTCATTTCCAACATCTCTATGATCATCAGCCCGTTGATCAGTAGGCTCTATCCCATCACCAGCTTAATGAATAGATTCCTCCCTAGATCTATCAACCATTTGTTGTCCCACTTTTAGATAATCACTCACATGCTCAACACTTCTTCCATCATCACCATTATCACAATCAACATTATCATCATCATATTTCTCATGTAATTTGCTAACATAACCTTCAACTCTAGTAACTTCAGTTTCTTCCTCTTTTTCATCACCTAGAATAGTTTCTCTTGAAGGCAGTTCTATAGGTGGCCTAACAGGTCCATAATTCATATTTAGGGGACTTTCAGCAATATCAGGATCAATCCTATCATCAAAAAGAGATCCTTCTTCCCTATCCACCTCTGCCTCAGTTTCCTCATCATAATAGAAACGAACTTCTCCAGGTTTGAGACCAAGATAAACTTGGTCCTTTGGTCTAGAAGGATGGTCAACCGAATTGAATTCCTCATATATTCTTTCTTCATCTCCTACCCAACATATCTTCCATGGGTTCTAGAAGATTTTCATTCTTTTACAAATATCTTTCTGAAGACAAAAACCACTACAGGCAGTTATCATTTCATCTTCATCTTCTACACAGTCTAATTTCTTCAACATGGCATAAATCATTCTCGGATAGTATAACAAGGTTGCCTTCTTAGATGGCTTAATCAATTCAGAGATATGTACCATAAAATATCTGCATAGATTCACCTTTATTCCATGTTTTAACAAAAATATCAAGAACACATCCTGATATTTCACAATAGATAAATATCCCTTCCTTGGGAAGATTTGATGCTATATGAACTTAAAAAACAATCTCACTTCTCCTTAAAATTCATTTTCAACAGTCCATATGGATTCTTCATTTTTAGTAAACTCCTTCAGAGAATATTCATTTGAATTTTTTTTTGATAAAGGTTAAGTATTACCAGGATAGTCAGCATAGACACATTCATGAGGTACCTCTAAGCATTCAGCCCGTTCCTTCGAAGAAAAATCTACTTCCTTTTATTTTACCACAAATTTCATCTTTGCAGCCTCGACTTCATCAAGTGAAATAATCAAAGGCTGATATAACTCATACAATAGCTGGGGATAATAGGGACTTTCAGTGTTGGTAAACCAATTGATCCACCCTTCTGATTCCAGTACCCTTAGTTGAAAAGATTTTCTTGAAAGAATCCACTCAACAGAAACTTTCTTTTCTACTATAACAACCCGACTTTCTAAGTTTGGTTTCCCAGTCGCACTGGTTTCACCCTTCTGTCGCTTAGCAGGAGGTGATTTTCGAGGCTCTTCCATTACATAATTAGTACTTTCCATGGCGAATTATCAGATTCTAACTGAGTCGAGAGGTCGAGAGTTGAGAAAGAGAGAGAGAGTAACTAAATGTAGGAGGCTTTATGGCTATAGAGAAGGTGAAAGGTCATGATGGATTATACTTAATATATCATTTAGGGATTGTAAATCGGAAAATATAAAATTTAAATGTGGTAAGTTGAAAGAAATAAAACAACATCATTTTATTTAAAGCATATTTAATTTAGAAAACAACCCTTAAATGTATCAATTTTACAGAATCAGTTTAAAGAAGATCGGTTTCACAAAAATAAGCTTCACAAAAATCGATTTCACAAAAATCGATTTCACAAAAATCAATTTCACAAAAAATCGATTTCATAAACATCATTTTCATAAAAATCAGTTTCATAATCATCGTTTACTACTTTATAATTCCTAATTCATGTTTGATATAATTCATTCTCTCAGAATTTAAGGGTTTAGTGAATATATCAGCAAGCTGATGTTCAGTTCCAATAAACTCAAGATTTATATCAACTTTTTGATAATGATCTCTTAAAAAGTGATGTCTTATGTCAATATTCTTTGTTCTAGAATGAGATATTTAATTTCTAGAAATTTTAAAAGCACTTGTGTTGTCAAAGTTAATGTAGACATGTTTGAATTGATATCCATAGTCTAGTAAGGTGGGTTTAATCCACAAAATTTGTGCACAATAACTACCAGTAGCAATGTATTCTTTTTCTGTAGTAGATAATGCAAAAAATTATGTTTTTTACTGAACCATGATACTAGATATTTTCCAAACATGTGACATGTCCTAGAGGTTCTTTTTCTATCTAGCTTACAACATGCAAAGTCACCATCTGAATAACTTATTAAATCAAACGGTTGTCCTCTAGGATAAAATAGTCCTCAGTTTGGAGTATATTTGAGATATTTGAATATCCTTTTAACAAAATTTAAATGATATTCTTTGGGATTAGCTTGAAAGAGAGAACACATTCATACACTGAACATAAAATGAGGTCTGCTAGCACTAAGGTAGAGAAGACTCCATATCATGCCTCTGTAGTTGGTTTGATCCACTGATTCTCTAGCTTCATCAGCATCCAACTTACAAGTGGTATTCATAGGTGTATCACTACCCTTACTACCATCCAAACCAAAACGTTTTAAAATATCAGTAGTATATTTACTTTGATTTAAAATAATACCATCTTTATTTTAAAAAATATGAAATCCAAAGAAAAATTTAAGTTCTCCCATTAAACTCATTTCAAATTCATTTTGCATGATTTTTGAAAAATCAGTACATAAAGAATATTTATAAGATCCAAAATTTATATCGTCTACATAAATTTGTACTATAAAGACATCTTTGGAAATCCTTTTAACAAACAAAGTAGGATCCACTATTTCTTTAGTAAAACCTTTTGAAATAAGAAAGGAGTTAAGTCTTTTATACCAAGCTCTTGGAGCTTTCTTTAAACCATATAAAGCTTTAGAATGTTTAAAAACATGGATTGAAAAATGGGGATTTTTAAATCTAGGGGTTTGTTCAAAAAATACTTCCTCAACTATATACCTATTTCGAAAAGCACTTTTGACATCCATTTGATAAATATTGAAATTCAGATGAGTTGTATAAGAATGTAGTATCCTGATGGCTTCTAGTCTAGATAAATGAGAAAATGTCTCTTCATAGTCTATTACTTCCTCTTTACTGTAACCTTATGAAGCTAACATAGCTTTGTTTCTAACTATATTTCTAGATTCATCAACTTTGCTTCTAAAAACCCATTTAGTACCTATTGTCAAAGTGTCTTTAGGTCTTTCAACTAGTTCGTAGACTTTGTTTCTTTCAAATTGATTTAATTCTTCTTGCATATCCATCACCCAAAATTCATCATTGATTGCATCATTAATATTTTTGGGTTCAAGCTTTGAAGGAAAGGCATGATGTTCAACCTGGTTTCTCAGAGAAGCTCTAGTTTGTGTTCCTCTATTTAAATCACCTACTACAACATCTAAAGGATGATTCTTGAGAGTTCTGATACCTCTAGAAAGATTTGAACTAGACTCCTCATGATTTTATATTGGTCTAGAATAAACAGGTGTAGATTCTGGAAGATTACCAGAATTGGTTACTTTTACAGGGGATTCACTGTCATTATCATTAAGGTTCAGAATTAATATATCTTCCTCAAGATATTCAGGAGAGGTTTTGGGTTCACATGGATTGGTTTCATCAAATTTGACATGTACTGACTCTTCCACACATTTGGTATTCTTATTGAATACTCTATAGGCTTTACTTGAGATTGAGTACCCTAAAAAAATTCCTTAATCACTCTTAGAAGAAAATTTGTCAAGATTATCTTTAGTGTTAAGGATAAAGACTTTACAACCAAAAACTCTGAAGTAGTTAACCTTAGGCTTCCTATTGTTCCAAAGTTAATAAGGGGTCTTCCTAAGAATAGTTCTAATCAAGACTCTATTAATGGTATAAAAATATGTATTTACAGCTTCATCCCAGAAATAAATAGGTAGATTATATTCAATAAGCATAGTCCTAACTATTTCTTGAAGGGTCCTATTTTTTCTTTCCACGACTCCATTTTATTGAGGTGTTCTAGGGGCAGAGAAGTTGTGACTATAGCCATTATTTGAGAAATAAGATTCAAACTCCTTATTTTGAAATTCATGGCCATGATCACTTCTTGAGGTTTTAATTCTATGTCCACTATGGTTTTCCACAGACTTGGAGTATTTGAAAAAATAAGAACAAGCTTAACTTTTTTGAGTTAGAAAGTATACTCAAGTGTGTCTAGAAAAATCATCTACAAGAACATAAACATAGTGCTTCCCATTTAGACCTTAAAATCTTGATGGTCCAAACAAATCCATGTGAACCAACTCAAGTAGTTGAGACGTAGAAACTTATTTATTTGGTTTGAAAGAAAATTTGTGTTTCTTTCCCTTTTGACAATAATTGCACACTTTATTAAGTGGGAATTTTAGTTTAGGTAAGTATCTAACTAAACCTTTCATAGTCAGTTTCATAAGAGAGTTCACAGTGTAGTTTTTTAGTCTTTTGTGCCACAGCCATGATTCCTTATGAAAATCATTTAAGCGGGAAACATTTTTCATAGATAAAGAATTTAATTCAACAATATACACATTCTCATTTCTGAGAGCATTAAATATTAAATCATTTTTGGAATTAAAAACATTACAAGCATCATTTTCAAATTTGACATTGAAACCATCATCACACAACTGAGAGATGCTAAGTAAATTGTACTTTAATCCATAAACAAAAATTACTTTGGAAATCAATACTGTATTCGGGTTACCAATCTAGCCTAAGCTGATGATTTTCCCTTTAGCATTATCACTAAAAGTTACATGACTACCATCAAACTTGATTAGGCTCTTAAAGCATGAGTAGTATTCTATAATATGTCTTGAACATCCACTGTCCATGTACCACAAGGTTTTACAGGAACTCTTTAGGCAACATCCCTGCAAAAAATATTAGACATGGGGTAACTTTGGTACCCAGATTTTCTTGGGTCCTGAGAGGTTAGCAAGTAACATTTTGGGAACCCATACTGGTCTCATAGATTTCCAATAATTAGAAGATATACATTGAGACATAAACACTTTGTCTTGTCTTTTAGAGAATTGTTTTTCATGAAATGGTCCAGAGCTTGAACTAGCAGAGAATTGTCCAGATTTGAGAATAAATTTAGTTTTGATAATCCTTCTCTGTCCTGGTTGATATCCTAGAACAATTGTATATTTTGGGGAAATATATTTCCCAAGAAACTGAGTCAAGGTATCTCTACCTTCAGTAAAATTCTCAAGGTCTCTTCTTAGTTTCTCATTTGAGAACATAAGTTCAGTGTTTTTTTAACAGTTGGGAGAGTTTTTCTTTTTCAATATCTAGACTTGACTTAAAATTTTCATTTAAAGCATGCTGTCTATTTAATGATTTATACTTATCCTTGATCTCATTAAAGGTATCCTTAAGCATTTCATAATATTCAAATAGTTCATCCTTTGTCATATCTTCATCATTATGTAACTCACTCTTATTCTCAGAATAATAGGCATTATGTGTAGGAGAGTTAAGTGTTACCTCAGATGTTTTTGTCATGAATCATAAGTTGGCATGATTGTTATCTTCACTATTAGAAGCATCAAATCCATTGGAGCAGTCTTCTAACACACTAAATGTAGCTTTCATAGACTTTTTATATCATTTTCCCTTGTATTTATATTTCTTCTTGAATTTCAGCTTGGGACAGTCTGCCTTCACATGACCTTTTCATTTTCACTCATAGCAGATTATTTCATTTGAGTTGTCATTCCATTTTCTGTCTTTCTTCCATTGTCCTTTACTATCATACTTTTCCTTATAGGTTGACTTCCTAAAGAATTTTTTCTTTCAGTAAAACTTTTTTAACCTTCTAATAAGATGATCCATCTCCTCATCACTGTCTGAATCGGACTCTTCACTAGTGGATTTGTCTATAAGAACTTGAGCTTTTTCTTTTTCTTTTTCTCTTTGAGGTAGTAGTCTTGAATGCTACTGACTTCTTCCTTGGTTACTCATATACTTTATGATTCAACTTACGTTCTTCCTCATACATCATAAGTTTCCTAATTAACTCTTTCACTGGTAGCTTGCTTATGTCACAAGATTCTCAGATGGAAACAAAAGTTCCTCTCCATCTGTCAGGTAGGCATCGAAGATGTCTCATGATCTGGTCCTTGCTGTCCACTGGTTTTCTAAGAAGACTCATTGTGTTCACTATTTCATTGAACCTAATATACATTTTAGAGATAGGTTCATCAGAATTTATTTTAAAATTATCATATTTAATAGTATATGTATTTAGTCTCATTTCTTTAACATTATTTGTTCCTTCATGAGAAAAAGCTAAAGTATCCCAAATTTCATATTCAGTTTTGCAAGTAGATATCCTATTGAATTCATCATCACTTAGAGAATAGTACAAGGCATTCATTTCTTTATAGTTATTATTATATGTAGCTTTATTCAACTGAGACCATGTATCCCTAGCAGTAGCTGGAAGTATATGTTTCTCTTAAATTGTGTCCCAGATTTTAGGTCCCATACTCTCTAGATACATTTTCATTTTTAATTTCCACTGAGCATAGTTATCACCTTTAAAGAAAGGAGACCTGTTAGTAGAAACACCCTCAACTCTAGTTTCCATAGTTACATAGATTTTAAGGAACTGAAAATTTAGATATGATAGAAATGTTAATATCTTTAAGATACAACTAAAATCACAGTTGAAAATAAATTGAAAAATCTTGAAAAATAAACAACTCCTCTGATACCAAATGTTAGTCGGAGTGGACACTCAAGAGGTGGGGGGGGGGGTGAATTGAGTTCTAATATAAAATTTCTGTTAAAAAATTTATAATTATGAAAACCCCCAATTTCAAAAATGACCCAGTTAATTAAGGCAGTAGAAATGTAAATGTCAATTGGTTAACAGGTTTTTCAAAGGGTGATTAGTCCTCAGACAAATCAGTGCCCAATACTAATTTAACTTTTGAAATGAGTTTAATGAATTAAAAAAATACACACAATAACCAAAACCATCTATCAAAGTGTAAGCAAAAACCGTTTTAAGTCTTAGAAAAAATAATTAGTGGATAAAAAAACAGAGTAATTGAAGATTGGAACAACAATATAACCAAGAGGTTCAGTTTCAAGTAGAGACTTAAACCTATCATTTGGTTATCACCTTCCACCAAGAAGTTTATATAAATAATCATGTGATCTACACCCTGGATCAGGGTTTACAACAGCAGACCAGGCTATCCAGGTCACACTTGACCTCTATCGTATTTATTCGTGGGAAACAAAAGAAATAAGTGATTGAAAATGAGGATAGTTTTATATCCTCTAGTTATTTTCAGGATATAGTTTGTGTAATACAAATAAATATACACACTTCTCAAATAGAAAATATAAAGCACAACAGAGTTAAGGATGATAATAGAGTTAACAATTCTCTCTGTGCTGTGAAGTAAGGCTCTAGACTCATTGAATACTGAGAAACTGGTATTTGAGTCTTCTTCTGAAATATGTCTCCAAAATAGAGTATCAAAATACAGCTTCGAGGAGTGAAATGGTTCATCTCTTTAATGTCTTGATGTCTACTGAAGCCCTTTTCAGAGAAGGTAGCTTGTTACTGTCTTCCTGTAATCTCAAGTGCTTTGTTCTTCTCTTTTTAAATTCGTACAGTCGGTGTCTCAGCGTGTTCTATTGCTATCGTCATATAATTAACATGAAAGATGACGTCCTTTTATACTCCACGATCGTCTAGAAATAAATATCTTCACACGTACATGTACCTCGTACTTGTCTACAGATTTTCTTACAAACAACATTAAATAATGTCAGAAACATTAATTTTTCTACATATGAACATTAGAAATAAATTTGAATTAATAAAATGGAAACAATAATTTATATCAACTGGTATGTCATATTTTGTCTGTTTTCTTTGGTTAGATAACATTGGTCTGTCATCTTCGGTGTGTCATCTTTGGTGTGTCAGCTTTGGTCTATCGAACTTCAGTTTTGGTGTGTCGAACTTCGGTTTCGGTGTGTTGACTTCAGTCTATCGAACTTCGGTGTGTCATAATTTGGTTTTAGTGTGTCAAATTTGGTTTTGGTGTGTCAACTCCGGTGTGTTAGCTTTGGTCTATCGAACTTTGGTTTCGGTGTGTCGACTTTGGTCTGTGGAACTTCGGTGTGTCATACTTCGGTCTATCATTCTTTGGTTTGTCATTCTTAGGTTTTGGGGAATCAAAACAATTATGAAGAGTCTGTCTTGCATATACCATCACAAGATTCATTGTTAATCAATGTAAATGTAACAATACACTTGTAAACATATTGATTCATGACTTGTAACCAATTGGCTGATTAAAGAATATGTTGTTGTATAAAAAAAATTAATTCACATAGAGATATTAAAATTGGAATGAAAGATATAAATGAGTATATTGACATTATTTGGGATTATGAAAAATAAAATATCATGAAGGGTCCAACAAGCAGTTTAGGTTGGAGTACACACCCATGTAAATGAGATAAGGGAACACACCGTGTAGGAAATCTTCACGTTGTGTAGTAATGTTTTATAAAACATGAATGATTTCTTTCTCCTATTCCCTTATTACACACCATGTTTTCAGTTCGTGATAACCTTGATCTAAGGTGTGCGCTTGACCTTGCAGACTCATGCCACCAAGGCCTCCTTTGGTTGTGCACCATTTTTCAGCCGGTGATCAGACACCAGATATGGATGATTAGGGACTTCCAGCAGATCCTCCCATTGTTCCAGTCTTGGCACCATCCATTATGCCTGACATAGGTGCTGATGCACAGTTCAGAGAGGGATTCATGGGGATGATGCAGACTTTTTAGGGAGCAGTACATCCTGCCCCTTTGATGGTAGAATTGACGCGGGTCTTTCAGCAGTAGCATCCTCCCACTTTCTCAGGGGATGGACGAACCCAGGCCACAGAGTCGTGGCAAGAAGACACGCTGATGATTTTCGAGCATCTCAAGATACCTCCAGAGAAGAGGGTAAATCTTGCTACCTACATGCTCAGAGACTCCACTAAGAGGTGGTGGTATGTGATCTCATATGCAGGCCACCAACATAATATGGCTTGGGAAGAGTTTCGACACATCTTCTATGATTACTTCTATCCAGAGACCTTGTGGGCCGATCGAGCCTGAGAGTTCATGAGTCTGGAGTAGGGTACTCTTACTATCATGGAGTATTACTCTCGTTTCACAGATCTACATCATTTCACGCCTATTTAAGGAGGTGATGAGTTGTTCCTTGCATGGAAGTTTGAGGATGGTCTGATGCATGACATTTGATCTCAGGTGAAATTCTTCAGGTTGACTTCAATATCCTCTATCATCAACTGGGTGCTGATCATAGAGTGTAATCTGAGGTATTCTGGAGCTATGTGCCAGGGAAGTTTAGTTTCCAAAGTTAGTGCTCCACTAACTAATAGCAGGAAGTGCCACAGGGAGGATGTATGAGGATATCAGAGTAGGTGGGATGCATTTTCTGGTAGCTAGGTGGTGTGCTACCAGTGTGGGAGAAGCAGGAATACGAGGCCACGTTGCCCGAGAGACCCTGTGGAGTGCCGATATTGCGGCAAGATGGGCCATCATCAGCGCTTTTGTTAGTTCTTCTCACTAGCAGCTGGTGACAGGGGTTCTTCTATGACCCCATTTTCAGGAGAAATGCCACCTGTTTCTCACCAGTCTAGGAGATGGAGTTCTTCCGACCATTCAGGCCAAGGTGGAGGTCATGGAGATGGTAGTCAGTCACCGATTCTTTAGTGACAGAAGGGTAGATCAGCTCAGATCAGTCAGGTAAGGTCACATGGCCATGACATATGCCAGACTTTTGAAGTGGAGTAGACTCAATAGGAGTAGGATCCTTAACCCTCCACAGTTTGAGATACGATCATAGTAGCATCGGTTTTATCTTCAAACCTTTTCGATACAGGGGCTTCCCATAGATTTTATTAGTTACTTTTGTGTATATCCTTGGGCTCTGAATCATTTATTCTTCTAATATATTGATGCTAGAAACTCCATTTGGGACTAGTAAAACTAGTGTACATCAGTGCAAGGAGTGCCCACTAAAGGTTGGTGGATGTCACTTTTTATGGGACCTCTATGTACTAGAGATGACATGCTATGATGTCAATCTCAGGATGGAATGGTTAGTTCCATTCCAGATAGTCGTTGACTGTTATCGCTGTAGGGTGAGTTTCAAGTCACCAGAAGGTGAATCTTTTCTTCATAAGGGAGAATGGTATGTCCAGGCGAGCAAAGAAAGTCTAGAGCATCATGGGATGGGAGGGGTTACAGCCCAGATTTCTAGTCTATATCTGGATGACCAAGGGACATCACAGTTAGACTTTCCTACAGTGGTGGATCATTTTAGAGATATCTTTACAAAGGACTTTTCAGGTTTTCCTCTGGAGCGTGAGGTGGACTTTTCTATTGATCTTCTGATAGGAGCGACATAAGTGTCCATTCCTCCTTATAGTATGGCTACACTAGAGTTTTAGGAGCTCAAGAAGTAGTTGGAGGAGTTGTTGGAAAACGGTTTCATCCGACCTAGTACTTCTCCTTGGGGTTCGCCTGTCCTATTTGTGAAGAAGGAAGATGGTACCCTTAGGCTTTGTGTGGATTATCGGAAGCTGAACAAGTTGACAGTCAAGAATCGATATCCCTTGCCAAGGATTGATGATCTACTTTATCAGCTTGAAGGAGCCCAGGTGTTCTCGAATATTGACTTGAGATCTTGTTATCATTAGTTGCGCGTTATACCATCTGATATACCTCTTACAGCCTTCCGGAGCAGGTATGGTCTATAAAAGTATATGGTTATTCCATTCAGTCTCACAAACGCGCCTGTAGTTTTCATGGCACTAATGAACCAAGTGTTCCATCCATACTTGGATTCTTTCGTGGTGGTCTTCGTGGAAAATATCTTGGTGTACTTTCAAACTTGACATGAACATGCTACACATATTGAGACCATTTTGAGTATAATGATAGAGCATCAGTAAATTTCTAATCTCTAAAAATTACACTTATGGATGGATCAGATTAACTTTCTGGGTCATATTATCTCAGAGGAAGGAGTATCAGTAGACCTAGAGAAAGTGAGATCTATAGTTTCCTGGGAGCAGCCGAAGAACATCTTTGAGGTGCAATGTTTTCTAGGGTAGGCTAGATACTACATATGTTTCATACATTACTTTTCACACTTATCAGCACCATTGAAGGTTCTGAATAAGAAGTGTGAAAAGTTTTTGTGGTCATATTCTTGTGAGTCAGCCTTTCAGGAGCTGAAGGGGAGGTTGAATTTAGCACAGATACTAGTGTTTACAGATCTAGGAAAGAGATATATAGTTTACTATGATGCTTCATGAATTGTGCTGGGAGCTGTGCTTATGTAGGGAGATGTAGTAATTGTGTACGGGTCTCAATAGTTGAGGACACATGAGATAAATTACCCGACACACGATCTCAAGTTGGCTACCATTGTTCATGCCTTATATTATTAGGGAAAGTTTCAGCTAGGAGAGCCTTTTGTGGTTTTCACCAACCACAAGAGTCTCAAGTACATCTTTAGTCAGTGTGATCTAAATTTAAGGTAGTGAAGGTGGGTTAAGTACCATCAGTCTTTTGATTTTGAGCTTTCCTATACTCCTGGGAAAGGCAACGTAGTGGATGATGCATTGAGAATGAGGACCTAGATACAGGTAGTTCAGGAGGCCAGAAGTGAGTGTAAGCTTATGGATTTGTTCTATGCGATGCATTTGGAGGTTCATAATAGATTGGGGAATACTTTTCTATATTCTATAGCTGTTACCTCTACTCTTCTTGATCGAGTTCGAATGAGGCAGCTATCTGATTTTGAAGGCCTAGTATTAAGGGAGAGTGTGTCAGGATAGGACCATGTTCCTAGATGGACCATAGTTGAGTATGAGCAATTGCATTTCCAGAGGTGCGTATGGGTTCCAACAGACATATGTGAGGAGCTGATGTGGGATTTTCATTCCTCAGTTTAGGCAGTTCATCCTGGCATCACTAAGATGTATCATGATCTACATTGTCAGTATTGGTGTCCAGGTATGAAGAGGGACATTGCTGGTTTCATCATGAGGTGTTCCACTTGTCAGCTGGTGAAGGCAGAGAATCAGTGACCAACATGGCTTTTACAGCAGCTACCCATTCCTGAGTGGAAGTGGGATGACGTCGCGATGGACTTCGTGACCGGTTTTCTAAGGTCGTCTCGAGGGAATGAAATAGTTCGGGTTTTCATTGATAGACTCATGAAGGTCGCTCAATTCTTTCCAATCAAGGATACCTTCAGTGTTGATGAGTTGGTATGGTTGTACATTCGATATGTTGTATATGTTCGTGGAATTACACACTCCATTGTTTCAGGAAAGGATGCACGTTTTACTTCTCGTGTCTGGCAGGGGATTTAGAAGGATTTGGGTACACAAGTAATGTTGAGTACAACTTACCCCCCCAGACAGATGGCCAGTCCGAGCGTATGATTTAGGTGCTTGAGGATACGCTCCGAGCATGCATTCTGGATTTTGGAGGTTCTTAGGAGAAGAACATACCTCTGGTGTTGTTTTCCAGTTTTCAAGCAACTATTCAGATGACACCTTATGAGGCTTTTCACGGTAGGCCATGCCGATCACCCTTATGTTGGATGGAGGTAAGAGGGGAATCTTTTTTGGGACTTTGTCTTGTTTAGGAGACCAAAAAGCAAATAGAGTTGATTAGGAAGAGGATGGCTACTACGCAGTCTCAAAATAAGTCTTATGCTGATCAGAGGAGACGACCTCTGGAATTTGAGGCTGGGGATCTATTTTTCCTATGTTTCACACTGAGGTTGGGACATAAGAGGATTAGGAGATAGGGTATGCTTTTTCCAAGGTACATCGGGCCGTTTGAGGTGTTGGAGAGAGTTAGGTTGATTGCCTATCGGTTGTAGTTAACTCAGAGGTACTGAGCTATGCACGACGTCTTCCACGTTTCTCTGCTTCGACGTTACTTCTCAGACCCATCTTACATCTTCCAACCTGAGGAGGTTGAGTTGGAAGTGGATGAATCCTTTGAGGAGAATCCTATCCGGATCGTCGATTGTAGTACAAAGGTTCTCCGTGGCCGGTCTATTCCTCTAGTACGGTTGCTTTCGCAGCAAAGGCGAGTACAAGATGAGACTTGGGAGAGGGAGGTAGACGTGCGATCACAGTGGCTGGAGCTGTTTAGGGTTTCTTCTTCTACACCACGCTAGGGAAATTCAGGGAAGAATTTCTTTAAGGGGGGATGTTTGTAAGAACCCATATCTTCTTCTCAGGTATGTTTTTTCTTTTTTGGTCATTTATGAGGAAAAAAGAAATTTTGGAAATTTTCAAAGTACACCCCATGTACTATATGAGTACACACCGTGTACTTCATTGCCATAGGATTCTGTGCGCTGGCCGTGTAGTAGCCACAGACACGGCTATGTGGGAGTGACTTGGAGGCCGCTTAAAGTGGAGTACGAAAAAGGCGAGTACATGCTGTGTACTTAAAAAGTACACGCAGTTATCTTTTTTTCATTAAACTCACCGGGGTCATGTATAATTGACCAAAACAACCCCTTCTTCATTCGTCTCATCTAGGAGTGCCATATGACCACAAATATTCATCAAAAATCCAAGCGTGCGTCCGTCCTCCGAAATGAACACCGTTGGTTGCGTTGGAATCGCATCAGTGAGTTCTCTCTTCTCCTAGAGCACCGTATTTTGATTTCTCCTCTCTCATGAGATATCGTGGGTTGAAAATTTTATATTTTTTGTATATCTTCGACATTCTAGGTAGATTCAAGGTTCACGTACATCAATCTCCCATCACCGGGGTAGGTGGTTTTTTCCTTTCCGTTCAAAGTCTTTGAGTATTATGTGCAAATTCTACCAATACCCTTGAACATGGTATTGCGTGTTTACTATTTTACTCCTGCTGATTGCTTTCAATGCATTATTATTTTGTAGAGGTTATTTGGATATGAATAGGGTTGATTTCTATGCTTTGGATGTTTTTCCCTTTCATGTTCTGTTTACAACCATTTGGTCATGTTTATCTAGTTTGGATGACTTTCCTGTTTTCCATGCCTGTTGCTGTAGGATAGAGAGTTTGTATTTTGACATGCTTTATTTTCTATAGACCATTATCCAAGTAGTTTGGTAGGTTTACTTTGTCCATATCGCACTGCTATGCTCGCTGACCTACACAGGGTCGTGAGAACCTAGTGTAGTAGACTATAAGGGGAATTGACCGAGTGAGCTTCCTCAGAGAGTCTTTGAGCACTTTGAGCTATAAGGGGGATTGATCGAGTGAGCATCCTTAGAGAGCCTAGGAATACATGAGGCTATAAGTGGAATTGATCGAGTGAGCTTCCTCATATTTTCCTTGATTTATTTAGACTATAAGGGGATTGACTGCGTGAGCTTCCTCAGAGAGTCCTTGTTTTAATTGAACGACCTGGGCTATAAGGGGAATTGACCCTGTGCACTTCCTCAAAGTGTCCTAGACCTTGGGGCTATAAAGGGAATTGACTATGTAAGCTTCCTCAGAGAGTTTTTGACTACCATATACTATAAGGGGAATTGACTATGTGAGCTTCCTCAGAGAGTCTTGCTTTACATTTGTCTATAAGGGGAATTGACTGTGAGCGCTTCCTCCGAGAGCCTTATTATATTCTTATGACTGAACCAGAGGGGATAGGCTGAGTGCACTACCCAGAGGGTTACCTGAATGAGGTTTAGCTATTTTTTTGCTGTTACTTGATATTGAAACTTTGGATTGTTTACTACTGATCACTTTCCTGTTTACTATTTTCTACACTTTTACCTACCATATATTTACTGTCTATTTGGCACAGGTCTTCTGGTGGTTTCCTACTAGGATTTAGTCTCACACCCTATTTGGGCCATGCTTTTGGGCCTAAACAGATTACACTGTTGTAGGTATAGATAAGGGAAAGCACCTTTCTACTTCAGGTACTTGACTTACTATGGGGCTAGAGAGCATGAGACCAAGCTTAGGCTTGCGATGCTGAGGAGCTGTTTATCTTTTTTGTTTGTACTTTGGCTTAATATTATTTGTATTTCTAGCATTGTGACTTGTTTGGATTCTTTCCTACACACATGTATCATGAATCATTTTATATATATGTATGTTCTCTGGTTGTTTATTATTCTAGTCTTCCATTGTTTACTTTTTTTGGATATTTACTACATCCGCTATTGTATGTATTTTTTTTACTTCCACTGTGTACTCTGTCAATGAGGGAATAGTTTCCCCACTATCACACCCAAGGACCTCACTGCTAGTTGGCAGCCTCTGGTGTTCAGGGAAATTCATTTGAGGCCATGTGACCAATCGAGTACGGTGAGCCTCTGGGTGTCTTTCAGAACTGGGATGTTACATATTTTTGGCTAGGGTATTCCCTCATAAAGAGTTAATGTATGATTCATGTGTGGCCTATGGTGAATTGTTGTTGGATGATATTCTAGTTGATCAACAAAAGGGATTTCTTCTTGATCTTTGGAGATTGAGTTTACCCCAATTTTTTTTCAATTATGTGGATTCCCTTGTAGAGGGAGAGTGGTTGTGGGAGGTTGAAATAGACCATAGTTTACTATGTTTTCTGAGTCATTGAAGGCGAATGTAGTTCAGGTTTGTTAGTGTATAATTATTTCATAAAGGGACTTTGGGTATTTTGTCAGTATCATCAAAGAAAGAGTTCATGTTAGGACTCTAGTGTTCCAAGAGTGGCTATTTTGGTTTCTTTTTGGAATTGTGTTCTGTTTGGGACTCAACATAAGGTCACTCTCCTTGTTTTTTTATCCAAAATGGTCATGTTCAGTAACTCCTTGGGACATTGTGTGTTCATTTGACTATAAGGGCAGAGGTTGTGCAATCTTATGAGAGTCTAATTTTTTGGATGCATGTCTCCATTTAGGGAATTCTAAAATACTATGTTCTAGAGGAAGGTGTTTCTATATGTCCTTCCATTCTGATGCTTCCCATTCTAAAAAACAAGGGGTGACGTGTGTGCAACCTCTAAGACCTTGTTTTGGTAAACTTATGGGTTAGGGTAAAGTGGTTTTGAATTGTGTCATGTCTCATTGAGACCATATGAGATCACAATGTAATTTTTTGTGACACTGGAAGAAGAAGTTATGTTCGGGGTTTTCTAAAGCCTGACTGTGAGGCAGGAGATGATTCAATCATCTAAGCTCCATCCATAGGTCCCGAAGTGAAGCTAGCATGTAATCAGGGGGAATCCTAAATTCGATCAAACCTTTGGTCAATGTCCGATCCTCAATATTAAAGATGAGAATAGTTTAATCCTCTGGTGTCGTCATCTTGTTCTAGTTTTTCACGCTCAGTGGTAGAGGTGGGAGGACCTCATTTTTTATATTATAGCAATAGTTCATGTTATTCTCTTAGGTTTCCATTGAATTTTTAGAGAAAATGATATTATTTGGGCTAGTCATACTAAAGAGAACAATTTGTGCACTATTATTAGTAACTGTGAACCAGACTAGGAAACTGTGTGTTAATATACAGAAACTACTGCACAGTCTCCTTATGGCCCTGCACCTTGGACCACGTAACCATGTGAAGCTTCCCCTTTATAAAGAATGATTTTTATAGTTAGGTAACCATTTCCAAAACCGTACGGACTAACCATGAGATCATGCAAACTCTTTAAATTTTTAGTTCTTTTCGTGCCGATCTGTGCTATTCAATTAAGATGGTTGGTTCTTATGGTGGGGAGACCCATCATGGGTCTCACATAAGTTATCTAGGAAAATTTCTAATGTTAGTTTACCCCTTTTGTTGGGGAGAACATTCAGGACTCCTTTAATTAGTGTCTTGAATCTGTCTTAGAAATTAGGTTATCCTTTGTGCTGGGAAGTCTGTTTGGGTCACCCAGTATGAGTGACTAGGTTTTATAATTGGTGTTTTATAATTTTGAGGTAGTCTCATTCGAGGCTATATGGCCACCAATTTCTTACTTGGGTAAATTTGGAACTAAAGCATGCCCAATGGTTTTGTTTAAGTAAGGTTGTGGTGGCATTATTAAGTTTTGTTGTTCATTTTAGGTGGATTTCTTGAGTACAGTTTGGTAGAGTTTAAGGTGTTCGGTTCTAGGATTTAGTTTGAATATGTTTTATCATTTTAGGTAAGTAGGGTAATCTTTGGTTTGTGAGAGTATTATCTTCTTTTGTTTGATCAACTGGAGGTGTTAAGCCTTTTGGAGGTGGGTGAAAATGTGGAAAGGGAGTCTGTCTTAGTCTATTGTTTGGGATTTTTTTACATTTGGTGTTGTTGTAGCTTTTCATGGGAATAAATAATTATGGATGGGAGAATTTTCACACATGTATCTTCAATTTCCATGCTTTGCTTCAAATCCTCTTTTGGTAGTTAGCTTTCTCTCGGTTTCTGTGTGTTGGAGGTTTAAATTTTTGGCATATTTTGTGTTTTTGATCTAGGAACTTAATCTTGGGTGTCTTGTATGGTACTTGGCATCCTCTTTTTTCAAAGGGATGGTATGAGGTTGATGTGGTTTAGAGTAGGATTTGTGACACTTCCAGTGGCACCCCTTGTTGGGTATGTTGTTGGGAAGGTTTATACCCATGAGTTGGATGAGTCTTGGGGTGGAAAGGTGGTTTTCTTTTGGGTATTACTTCCCAATATACTTGGCCATAATCCCCAACGTTTCCCCCATTGTAACTCCATTAAATTTTAGGAGAATGGTATGATTTGTGGTGTCTAGAATAGGCTACATGGTTCGGTCACACAGTTTACTAAACCATGCATCCAAACCGTGCAAGGTGCCCAAGTCATTAAAAATTCTTTTGAAATTATAAGTTTTTCCATCCAGAAATAAAATAAAATATCACCTTTTTTCCCCCATTCGAATATAGAAGTCATGGTAGGTCTCCAAGCTATTCACACCTCTCAAAAAACTCATTTTTGATAGAGGATTTGGTGTAGAAACCTAAATATCTTTCACATAAGTAAATTCCTTCTTGGTTCCTTCCATCTACCCTTGGTTTTACTTCCTCTTTCATAAATTTATAAATTTTCCAGAATATAGGGTTCATACATAGGTTTTAAACATGAGTCTTTTTTGTGAAATTTTTGGTATAAGGCTCATTTTATCTTCCTTGTGGTGTGGCGGTGGTGCGTTTGATGATTCACACCAAGATTCAAGGGTTTTGACACTTATGGTAGGTGATTACATTGGTAATGAATTCTATATGAGTTATATTTTCTTAATTTCTATTTTTATCACAATTATTATTCATTATCCTTACTACAAAATTTGTTTTTGGTGAATTTTGTTCTGAAAATGATTTTTAGGTACAAATTTTGGGCTAAATTGAGTGTTTTACATGTCTATCTTATGCTATTCTAATTGGGTTTGTCTTATAACACATGTAATGGGTTTATAGAAATGTTTTGGGTGATGAAAATCCTATTTTGGTGAATATGGATATTCCCATGGTGTTCAAAGAGGGATTTGAAATGGATTTTGTCTGTAAAGCCCTGTTAAATTTGTTGAAGTTGTTTTATTGAAATTCTAAAGGTTTTATTGAGTGGTGTAAGTGGTACAAAGCTTGTTCTAAATTGGGTTGTTTTATAAATCATGTAATGGTATTATATAAATTCTTTGGGGGATGAAAATTATTTTTTGATGAATATGGATATGCACATGGTGATAAAAGTTGCATTTTAAGGGATTTTTTGTAAAAGACATTGGTAAATTTTGTGAAGTTGTTTTATTGAGATTCTAAAGGTTTTATTGAGTGGTGTAAGTGGTGAAAAGCATGTGTAGAAACTTTTTGAGTTTATTATGACCCAAACTGATGTGTTTATGTGATAATGGATTTTTTTTTATCATGAGATAATGGTTTGAGCATAATGGGGGAATCTTGGGTACCTAGGAGGGTGGATATGTACTAGTACGCTAGTTATCCATATGCGTTTTGTCCATGTTTCACTCAGAAAAATGAATAACGAAAAAACTAACAAAACTATATTAGTGATTATTAGGGACCTCTAGGTTATGGGTTTGTTCCGTAATAGTGGATCATGCACTATAATGGATTTTTCTATGGTTACTTGACACCGAGGTATGAGGTACATGAGGCCCGAGACTACCTAGTGCCTAGGGGCATTCTTGAGATTGGTGCTCATTGACTCTTGTGTGTTTATATTTTTCATATGGTTGTTTTTTCTATAAAATAAATTATGTTAAATGTTTTAAATAAATGTGTGCATTCATGTAAAATTACCTTTGAAGACTATTTACATTTAAAGGTTTTATTATTTGGAAATTATCTCCACTACCTCTTATTTATCAAAAATGGCATGCTTTTTATCTTAAATTGTTTAATCTATGGAATATATTGATGGTATACTGTCGGTCTTAGTCTCACACCATACATAAACCCATTGGGTGTAATTAGTCTTGGTCATGTTTGACACAGGTAAAGGAAAGGCTTTGGGTGATGTCGGTTCTGGGGGTTAGTGCCCATCCATGGGGCAGAGTTGTGGAGACGGCTTGTGGGTGATGACCCCTTGTCATGTGGAGTCCTTGGGGATGTTTTTATGATGTTATAATGTGTATTTTTACCTCTTGAACTATGATTATACCTATTTATTTAGTTCTATATTTTGTATAAACCTCGTTTGGTAAGAATTTTTCAGATGAAGTTTATAGATTTTTTTGATGATCTATGTTTCCATATTTGGGTAAATCATTCCCAAACCAAAATAAATGATACCTGATCACTTGTTAAAACATGTATGGATAAGGAATTTACTTCTCACCTAGTCACGGGCCAGGTTTGGTGCTGGTTTTGATAGAAACAAGATTCAGTTTTTGATAACTTGGTAACTTGGGATCATGAGCTACACGTAAGAAAATAAAATTACATGAAACTTAAAATATCATGAAAAGAATTAAATTACAGATATAACATGTAAAATGGTAGTATATAAACCTCAAAAGAGAATTTAGGTATATAACAAAACATGAGTCTCAAAGAAGGAAAATCGAGACAAAACTATTTCAATGATATAGTAACTTATAAAACTTAATCCCCATGAAATAAATATCATAAAATGGATTTGTGAGTACCAATAAATTTAAGTATAGTAAAAATATAATACAATATTAAGATGTAAATACACCAAACAAAATAAAATATTGATGAACATAGCCTGTATCTCATGGAAATAAAAAGTGATATTAAATATCCTTTCCCTATATCATGACTCTCATCATACACATTCCAACCACCTATATAATAAATATTATTTTATTATACATATTTTACATAACCGTATTATAATATTTATGGTTTTATTATGTCTTTATGTTACTGTCTTGTTAACAATACTATCTTAAGTTTTCATTTTGGGTAATATTCGCTTTATTCTTCCCATGTGTCTTAATTTTTTATATATTTGGTATTTATACTTTATATCATGATTTAATGAATGTAAAACATGAATAAATATCATTCATATACATTATATGTATATTATAACAATATATAATATATTATTATTAAATGGAATACACCATTCAAGGAGATGGTAGGTCATACGTTTGCATGAATGCTATTTTTGTTTAATTGTCATCTTGAAAGAAAGAAAAAGTAAAATATGTATATGTATATATATATATATATTTACATAATATTTATGACATTATATATGTCATATATATTTACTAAAACCATCATTAATACAATCCATTTAGTGTATGAATGAATCATATCGCTCGGATGGGGCGACAGTCCACACTTCCTCAAATGAAATTATCGTATTAACACCAAATGGAAAGTAAAAAAGATACATGTTATAAAATAAATACATAATATTATATTAATAATAACTACAACATATAACATATATAAATAGAGTTTACATCATAATTTCCACTATGAGAGGTCGTAAGGAAAACTAAACAATCATCGTTTAGTGAGGCAACTGTTCACCGTACACATAAACATTATGTTTGTTATCCATTAGGTGGAGGTGTGTGTTATTTTAGGTTAAAAATTAGCATAAAAAATAATATTATATTGATTATTCTGGTGATTTAATAAAATAATGTAAAAATATTTTGTATGGGGTGGCAAAAGAAAATAAAATAAAGGACTTTAGAGAAGATGTTACCTCTTAATTGGGTAACTCCTTTTGATTTGTGCCAAAAGGATTCCTTTGATTGATGTATGCCAAAGGTAAGTATTATATGAGAAAGGGATGGATTTTTGGATATTTTATTGGGAAGATCTTGGCTGAAACTAAAAGGTTTTATAGGTTTGATGAAGTTGGAGATGTGGTGGCCTTTTATAGGGAAGGAAAAGGACTCACTTATAATTTTTAAAAACATGTTTGGTGTACGCATGTTATTACCTAAAAAAAGTCATAAAAAACAAAACTAAATAAATAATAGAAGGATTATTGACTATAACCAATGGGTTTTATACAAGAGTATAGGTCATTTGGGCTCCTATGATTAAGGTTTAGTCCCTAATTAAAATTAATTTGACCTTAATCACTGAGATCAATTTTAATCACTTTGACTAATTATTTTGGTAAAAAATAAACATGATATAATTAAAATATAAATATTATAATTATTGAAATTCTGTTTTTTAGTTTTTCTAAGTTGAATTCATAGAAGATAAAAAATTAAGACTAATGTTAATCCTGCAGACGAGACAAAAATATGAGTTTTTAAAGTAGGATGAAGTTCAAAAGTTTATTAAGTTTTTATATTCAATTTTAAAGTGAAATTTATTATAATTAACTAAATTGTATTAATATATGTATTATTTATCTACTATTAACTTAAAAAATTTTAATATATAATTTAACATTAATAATTATTTTAACAAAAATTCACTTTTTAACTAAAAAGCAGTATCTTTCACTATTCATCAAAAAATGATGTTTTTCAAAAAAATGCGAAAAATTCACCCTAAGATAATTTAGACAATATAAATTCAAAAATGAAGTTTATTTTATAAAATTAAAAATCTAAATGTGTCTAATATTAATTTTATTATTAATAACATTTCATTAGAGAAAATTGTATTTTAAAACAAAAAAAGGCTTTACCAAAAATAATATCTTTAATTTTCAACATGTTTGAGTTCTATAATAACATAATAAAAAATATCTAAAAAGTAGTTATTAATATTTATATCACCATTTTTAATGGCTAGGTTATAATTATATCATTTAAAAAATTATTATAAAATGACTCTTCGTAGAAACTCGGTGTTGTGTGTAGCGCAAGCCAAGTCGGTATTGAATGTAGTGCAAGCCAAGTCGTTATTGTGTGTGAAATGAATTTTTGACTTATAATTTTAAAATTTATTTATGTAAAACTATTTTCAATGTCTCATGAAATGAAAATATAAAAAAATATAAATTAATTTGGAAAAAAGAATTCAAAAAATCTTGGTGTGTTAGAGTGTGAGTGGCATATTCTTTCCTTTATTGGTTCTCTCTTTGGGAGGGGCATAATAGATTCCATTAGATGAACTTCTAGGGAATTGAAAGTAATGAATATATTATTCTATTGTCAATATATCCTTATTTGAACAAATTTCTCATTAGTATTAGTTTGATGAGGCCGAGCCCTAGCTGAGTGCAGTTGATGACGATGTTGTCACAACTAATTTTCATTGTCAACTAAAATAATAAACTTTCTAGGCATACCTAATGGAATGAATATTGAGGGATGTTATTTCTAATATATTCACAAATAATACTTCCCAGCCTTAGTAGCATGGACATCCTAGTTTGAAGGGCCAACTAGAGTATGCTATTAGCTGGAATATCCTATAACTCTTCATCGAAGAAATCTTCTAGGGGTTCATGAGGGGATAAAATAGTGTTTTTCACTTTCAAGCATTCTAAAATGGTTCAGTAGATCAAAAAAATTCACAGAGGTATACTTCTAATCATCATCAATGGAGTATTATAGTCCCAGTTAGACCATGGGTGCATCTCCCAATATGGGATTTGAGAATTTTCTCAGGGTGTGAGAAAGTTCTGACATTGGTGGAGAACTCTCATTTATCATACCCTATAAACTCTTATACTTCTGAATCTTGGAAGGATTTGGTGCATATATTGTGGAATTGAAAAAGGTTGTGCGACAAGAACTGGAGGTTCAGGCTTTCCCAAGTGGGAACAGATAAAACCATGTGTGAGAGTGACTACTTCTTAGGGAAACTAGTTATCATAATTATGTGTCCCATTCATGGGAACTAGATTTCACTAACCATAGTCTTCACTGTCACAATCAGGGTTAGTAAGTACATGTTCCATCAATATTTTAATATCTCTTAGCTTGACTGAGACACGATACACTTGGTCTGGTAGAAATTATTTTAATATAAATCATTATTTGTTGCTATGTTTTAGGATCATATGATATAGGAAGTGATTGGAATGACTAGTGAGTCTAGCCTCTTGAGGCATCTTGCATTCTGAAAATTTCCGAATTCCCTTTTCTAGTGCAATGATGAAATAAATTAGGACATGTGAACCCCTAAAGTAATAAGTCATGTTACTTTTTTTTAAAAAGGCACCCTAGGAGCCTACCCTTTATTGTTTGCCGAAGACACATTCTCTCATTGATAGAACTATTCTTGGTGAGGTTGTTCTAAGAGGTTCTATGAAGGATAGGATATGCTTGGTGTGACTCATCTGGAAGAGGGGATAACAAGTGTACTGAATCGAGATCCTTTACGTGTACAATGGTGACTGTATCTACTTATTTAAGCCTTATCTTAAGAGTTGGAAGGGGTAATGGGTGCGACTTGTGTCTAGTCCACTCAAAGGATTCAACCATATTATGATAAAATTCAGAGAACACCTGAAATATTCCTGGGTAGTTCAGGGAGATGATGGTAGGGACCATATCATTCCTCATGTTCTCCATGCATATTGTAAGAGTCTATTCCTATGAAAACGACATGTTGACTGAGTACGTGAGTCCCTTCCATCGAGTGAAAATGTTAGAAACTATCTCATTAGGACCCTAAATTCATTTGAATATATCAATGATACCCTTTATTCATATTGGGGAACTAAACTAGTAGAGAAACTATCATCAGATATCCTCCCAAACGATAATAGACTATATGGGTAATTGGTTGCACTATAAGAACACATCATCTTCCAATGTCTGGATAAATAAACAGATCTTGGAGGCCACCTACAAATTTGGAGTCCTCAAAATTGTGACACACATTGAGGTGATGTGTGAAAGATGTTGGGGTGTGTCACCCATTCCATTAAACAGGGTGAGTATAAGATTACCAAACTATGGGTCACTCAAACATTGTCCACCCACACCGTGTATGAATTTCATTTGGGTGGGATTTCCACCTTCTACATTTCCAAATCCATGAGATGAGAAACAAGAACATCTACCACATTATCTTAAAGAGGGTTTGTGTTCACCAATGCATTTCTAAGATCATTGACTCAGGGAAAGAAAAACCAATATCTCAAGGTGGATAATCATGTTACTCAGGTAGGGTGGGTGACTCATATATTAGTCACTTACCATATCCTTCATCTTCTGACCAAGATGGGTGTGAGGAGCTAATATGTTCAAACTGGAAAATTTGGATGAAAGGTACTAGGTTCCCACTAGGGGAGAAATGTGGTCTCTTATGATGTTGATAGAGACTGATCGATTCTTAGTAATGATCTCAACAGTGAGCCTTTTATGCTCATTGATCTCTAGGATCATGGTAACTACCCTAGGGTTCGACTCTATTTTTATATCCATATTGTATGGGATATTGGGCTTGGAATGTCCCTTGTCTTTTTCAATGTATCTACATTAATGTAGTAACACCTCATGGGGGGAATCTTAACTTCACTAACTTGTCTCTGATAACGAGTTAGGACAGTTGTTGGGGGTTTTCCTAGTATAATGCCAGCCCTTGAGGTGGGTATTCCCTACCAATCCCTACATCATTTGACTTATTACTTTGATTTTATAGTAGTTTAGTAGTGAATACATTCACCATTATAGTAGTTATAGAGGGAAATATTATTATTAGAAGGATTTATGGATCAATGGTTCCATTTATTTCATGAGATAGGGATGAAATAAAGGGAAACATACTATCCCCAACCCCTAATATGCACATATAGAGACATTACATCCATGACCCGGTGGAGCATAGTGAGACTCTTAGAATAGTTATTCTAGAGATTTTGGAAGTAGCCATATAACTTAGGATGACGAGATAATCGGATCAATGCAATATCAGCATTTATGTACTACTGTTTGACGGAATCTAGGTGATCGAGGCTCCCAGGGTAGGTTAACTATGTCTCATTGAGGTAGTGAAACTTCAAATAGATAATCTGTAAGAAACACACATCTTTATATTTGGCGAGGGACTCTAAGATGAATAATATTGGACATATTAGTGGCTATAACACAACTAATAGTAGGTCGGAGTCAAGAAGATACCACATTCACTCTTTCAAAGGGTAAGGATCATTCTTTTAGTCTTCCCAAGAATAAATTTTCATATGATAAGACAAGGGTTGTAGTACTGATGTAAAACTAATTTTAGGAAACTCTAATGGAAGAGGGGACATCACATGGGTCAAATATATGCTACAGGCTGAGACATTTTTTAAAGGTGGATCCATCTTAAAGATCCTATCAATTTAGGACGAAGTGTTTTAAACTACCTCATGTGTGATGTAAGAGGAATTCATTTGGGGTTCAATAGAATGATCACAATCATTACAAGGTGTGAATCATAACCCTAGAATCTCTCTAGATTCTTGTGTGGAGATATAGATGAGGGAAACTAGTCATGGAAAAGATGGTTTCACTACATGCTCTTGGAAGGGGGCAAAAACCTCATCCACCTACAAGTACTTATAGAGGTAACTGAGGATCTTGTGTACCTCATATTCCATGATTATAAGTCTGAATTATCGATCTTTTTCCCTAGAATCAAGAAGATGTGGTGAAGTTTCTCCAATTTAGTTGTCTGTTTCTTTAGAATCTAAGAGGTCAGTGATGACTTGAAATTTCATGGGGTTACACCTCTAATAATGAGATATTTCTCCATGAGAATTTTTCTAAGGGTCACTCAGACTTTTTACACATGGGTTGTGGCTTATGCCACATGAATGAACCCTACAATAATTGCTCACCCTCCTTCACCAGGATAGTTTTTTAGGTAATGGCATATTTTTAGCATAGGGAGGACCCCCAATCTGGTTGATGGAGTCATGGGGAGAACATTCTTGTTAGATGTTGGTACCATGTGAAGGTTCTTTATACTGGTTGATGGTATCACATGGATGACCTCTACAATGGTTAATGATGGCATGATGCTGACATTTTTGTTGGTTGATATTGGTGTATGAAGGACCTCTACATCTGTTTTCTTTATAACATGACAAATTGTAAGGGATAATGGTGGTTTAGAGACTAAGAGAGTTAAGTTGGGCTACCTAAGAGGTGGCTGGGATCTCGATCCTAGGTGGGTGAAGGCAGATCCCTATTCACCTATTATTAGGGTCTGATGGTATGAATCAATGGTTATATGAGCCAATAGAGTTTCTAAATATGCCTCTCTTTTTTCAACATTATAGGTCCAACCTTGGTGTCATCGCTTGGTGTTATAGATCGGGGTCAGTGGAATGGGGATGAAGTCGGCCCATTCATCGGCCTATAGAACTAGTCAGTGCTGGCACTGATGAGGCATTGTTCAATACCTTCTAGGAACATCCTAAGTGGTGGATGATATAGGAATTGCTCAAACTTACCCTACCTCCTTGGTGTAGGGGAGTGATCTATTAGAGCGCTCTAGGGAGAGGCTATATAAGTGGTTCTTAGCTATAACTGAGGGTGGTTCCCCCCTATGCATCCCTCGAGGCTGGTAGTGATGATGAGGAACTGAGACATCGGGGTCCTAGAGGGATATCTCCTTAGTGGGAATGAACCCTTCTTGTTCATATTATTTAATAATGGAATCAATGACCCTCCTCTTTATGATCTATAAGAGAGATATGGGTTGTGGGTTCCCAATATTTGAAGGTTCAGTGGAAGTCATGATAGGGATATAATCTTGAAGGATTTTTGCACTAATATCCACCTACCCCTTCACCGGTAGGCACTAGGGAATCAATTAATAGAAGCTAGAGTTCTGTAAGGAATATGGTTTTGGAAGTTAGTATAAATATAGTAAAAGAGATTCCAAATTCCTCAACATCATCCATTCTTCATTAAGTATAGTAGTATTCCATGCTGACAATGTCTTGGACCGGGGATTCCCAAAATTATCTTCCCTAAGTTGCGGGTAAGTCTCATGCTGGGCTAAGCATTTTATTGGAGGGATGTGTGATTTAATATCTTGATTCAGTGACATGAAAATATGGTAGTTCCCCAAATGATTCTAGTATTTATAGTTGATGAGGATACTTTCATGTCAGGTTTACAATTTTTGTTTCAAATTCTTTTGTCGAGGACAATACACCATGCATGTGACTTGTATTTCCCTGCATTACCACTTTCCAAGGAGAGTGGCTTCCCTCACATTCATCGATGATGTATTCTCCTAGATCAAGATGGTATGATGGGATTCCAAACTCTCCATACATGGATTACTCCTTAGATCTCATCACCTAGTCCAGGTATCCCTATTTGTTTTAATTCATGTTCTTGAAATTCATTCCCATCATCATCTTGAGGTGGATTATAGTTAATTACACTACTTCTATCTCGATAGGGAAACAACCATTGTTCATGGGAAGTAGTAACATTGGGAATATTAGGCATTCCTAGATTTTGGGTAGGTTGGGAACATGTACAGTCTTTTTATTTAAATGGAATATCACATGTGAGGCATCTTATGTGTGAAGCCTAAGTCATATTGTATTAGTCCTGATGTAATTGATTCTAGGTGCATAAGTCTTATGAGTCTTTTTTACCTTAGTAATCATATGTTTATTATATGCCTTACGGATTCTAGATCAGGGTTTGAGTTGAACGTCTTGTGGAGATGGGTGGTCAAAATTTTAACGTCTTGTAGAGGTGGGTGGTCACAACTTTAACATATTTTATAAATGGTTGGATGGTTAAGTGTGTTACTAGGGGTGGGGGGGGATTTCACACATGTTTTATGGAGTGTGTCCCCCCTAGTATGATGATTTTACACTATAATGATGTAGTGTGACCCCCAATGGGAATTTATTTTACACTGGGATGATGAAGTGTATCCCCCCAAGCGGGTCAATTTAAAAAATGATTATGGTGGGATTGAACCTCATAGAGTCATCCTATCTGTGTTTCTATTAAATAAGGATCAAAATCCACATAACTCTATGTTCTAGTTTAAGTTCACATGATAGGACTGGTCTAAGAAGTTTATGGTCATGTGGTAAGGAAACTAGTTTCATGAAAGGAGAATTAATGCAGGATACAGGGGTTATTACCCATAGGAGCTTCCCAGAATTGGAGTCACATATGATAGTGGGGAAAGGTGGTGTGTGGATTATTTATATAAGCTACTTGGTATGGGTGTCACATCTGATAGTTGGGGGGAGGGTGGCATCCCATTATTATCATACATGGGGCATCATGTGTTCCTCAGCCAAGGTAAGGCTATAGTTTTACATCATGTACTGAGATTTTTCTCATGAATTTTAACATTTTTTTACTTGGAAATGGATAGGGATACAACCTAAGGGGGGAATTTCCAAGTAGAGAAGAAGATTTGGAAAAAGGAATATCTACCAAGGCAGGTTTTCCATTTCCTTAGGTGATTCCACCTTCAAGACTTTTGTGTACACTCCACATATACCTATTCCTATAGGCATAGCATGGTGTAAAAATTGACATGGAAGAGTATAAATTAGGGTTAAAAATGTTAGGGTTCCCATCTATAAAAGTAATGTTCATTAGGGTACCTATTATTAGGAGAAAAAGGTAGAGCTGATGTTATAGGACGAATGGAGATTTGAGGCATGGATGAACACCATTTAGTTGAGAAAAGGGAACCTGGGAACTCAAATTTTGTGAAAGGGTATTGGATGAAAGGAGATGCCATGGATAGGTCTGGAGGATTGGTTTTTCGAAAGTAACAATTTCATGAATGTTTGGGGCTTCATGAAATATCGGTGTCACATGGATCAGGGGTCTCTTGAAAGGGTTTGTTTTGTAAAACATGATAACCTTGCCTCAAAGTCAAGTACTGGTTACCATGGGATTGGTTTCATGAAAGATAATTATCCCGCAAAACCCCAAGATACACAAATATATTTAATTTTACATGAAGGACATGCCCATTCATGAAAGGAATGTACCATGGGTTGTGGTTCCTGAAAACCCACAAGGGGATATTTTTTAAAATATGGATAGATTAGGAAATAGACCTTCTATATAAACCTGACCATAAACATTACATAACATTGTAAATTTAATTATAATTCACTTTTCTACATTCATAAAGATATTTTCAGTTTAGATTTTTAGAGAATTATGTCATAATTAATACATTATGAACAAAAAATCATACAAATTGGATACTAATATATGCAATATTCGTTTTATCACAGATGAATATTTTAAAAATAATGCATGCTTTATTTCTATAACTAAATTCATGAATTTAAAAATGAATTCTTCTTTTCCTTTACCATATGAATTTTTTTAAACATGGGATGAGAAAAAAAGATTAGTAAGGGACATAAAAAAGAGGAAAGAAACCATTAGTCCATGAATACTTATAAACACCCAAAATCATTTTCACAAAGAAAAACTTCTCACCCATAAGGTATCATATACTTACTTTATGAAAACATGAGATTTACATAAAATATAGAAAACATGAATATACCATTAAGGTAACTTGTGGAATTAATTATTTAAGATTTTAACCTTAATAGTTACCATATTATTTTTAACCCTCACAGATACCTTACAATTTAACTCTCATGAATACCTTATGATGTTACTATCACAATTACACTTGGATTAACCATTACGGTTGATCTCTAACATAATCATATCCATTGAATAGGAAGGATATACAATTCCCACCCTTAATCATAAAAAATTCCCAAGAACCATAATATAATTATAAAGTAATAATACTTTCATTAAAATATTGTTTTTTTATTTTTTTTTGAAATTGAAATTTAAAATAGGATTTTAAAGAATAGTCCCTTACCTCGAGTTTGACATCCTTAAAAATTATTCAAACCTCCCCTTGAATTATTCTCCTTGAGAACGTCCTAATGGCCCTTAATTTTTGGCCTTTTGGTGAGACTAGTAGGTCTCACACATGGGGAAGTTTCTTAAGAAGGTAATTGGGAAGATATTAGACAAGATACAAGGTTTTAGCGGGGTGAGGAGAAGAGGTGGTGAGGGGTGGTATTTGTAAGGGAGGAGATGGATGATTTTATTATTTTATTCATTAGTTTATTATTTTGTCTCAATACATGAAATAGTGATGATTATTATGAATAAATAAAGTAAATGGCTCAAGAGAGTCCGAAACATTGGGTGCTTACATCATGCATGATGTTATAATTCTTATATTTAGATTAAAATGTTAAATAATGTAAATTACTATATTTCATTATTGATAAAAAATTCATTTATTTTAAAAAAATACCAAGAAATAACCTTACCATTTTTTATGTGTAGAATTAAAAAAATGAACTCCATTTTTAGAAAATCATTTTGTGAATACGATAAATTGATTTTTTAATTAAAATCACCATTTATTAAAAAAATGCCAATTTTTATATTATAATTGATATTATGACCCATTAAAAAATTAAATATGGCCTCATAAAATTATCTAATAATCACAAGACAATAAAATATTATTTAATTAATATATTTTATGAAAATTTATTTTCTTTTAAATCAATATATTAATAAAAAATTATAAATAAATATTTATGTTTTCACAAAAAAACAAAACTTAATTTATCATATTTAAAAAATTTATTTACTTATTATATGATATAAAAATACCATATTTTCACTTATAAGATACAAAAATTTTATTTATACTTTCATAGTAGATGTCGGTATTCTTTTTTATAGATTAATTAATTTCTATAACCACTTAGTTCACTATATATTTATAATGAATTTAACTATTTAGTTCCTGAATTAAAAAAATTATTTTATAAGTACCTAGGTTGTTACATTATCCCCAAGTTATAGAAATTGCTTCCTCGTAATTTTTAAATACTTATTAGACAAGTTAGTATACCTTTCCCACATATAATTTTCTGATTCCCATGTTATTTCTTCAACCATGTGTTTTCTCCATAAAACCGTAACTTGGTGAATTACCTTATTCCACAATACCTGCTCTATGAGATCAAGAATATGGACATGTTTCTCTTCATAAGAAAGGTTCTCTTCCAGCTAAAAAATTTCTTAGATAAATACTATATATGAATCTATAATACACTTTCTTAACAATGATACATGAAAAACATTGTGTACCTAGGATAAACTTGAAGATAAAGCTACTCTGAATGAAGCTATTCCAACATTTTTTAGGATTTCATAAGGTCTAATGTACCATTGAAAAATCTATCATTTCTTACCAAAACACATATCACTTTTCCATATAGATAATTTAATTAAAACATGATCACCTACCTCAAAATAAAGGAATTCCCTCCTATTATTTGCATAATGTTTCTGCCCAATCTGAGTTGTCCTCATGTGTTTTTGGATGATCATCACTTTCTCAACCCCAAAATATAATAATTTTGGTCCCATAAACTTCCATTCACTGAATTCATCCCAAAATTGTAGAATTTGACACTACTTTCCAAAATTTATTCAAAAGGTTCCATCTATACACTAGATTGAAAAATGTTATTTTAAGAAAAATACACTACAGAAGGAAGATGATCCCAACTTCCCTAGTAATCCATTGAAAAAGCATGTAACATGTATTCTAAGGTATTCATTGTTCAGTATATATTTCCATAATATTGTAGATAAAAGGATGTGATGAAATTTAATCATGTGTCCAATGACTTATAAAGGCATTAAAAAACGTTAGAAGTGAACTTTAGATCATGTTCAGATACAATAGAGAGGAGAACTCCATGTAACCTAACAATCTCTTTGAGGAACAAATGAGAATGTTGATATAAAGACATAGTATCTCTAATAGGAAAAAAGTTTAATGATTTAGTCAGTCGAATATAATAACCCAAATCACATTGTTACCTCAAGAAGTCTTTGGTAGTCCCACAGTGAAGTCCATGGATATATTTTTCCATTTCCATTCTGGCACGAGAAAAGGCTAAAGCATCCCCTTTGGTATATGATGCTCTACTTTAACCTATTGAAATGTCATTAATTTCATTACATCCCACTAATAATACTCATAATGGTTTATGTACATCTAACTGCTACTAGGATGAACAAAAAATAGAGAACTATGAGTTTCTCATACCAATTATTTCTTCATATTTGAATCTGAAGGCATATATAATCTCCTTCCATATATCAAGAAAAAATATTTGTCAACATTAAATTTAGGAAACTTACCATTGATAACAAATTATACCTTTTCTTTAACTCACGAAATTCTTTATGTTATTTCTTAATTAAATCTCAGGGAGACGACTACACCATCACCTAGAATAAAATAGAGGAATTTCCAGCACCAATAACTTCCAATCCAAAATAAATCAAATTATTGATCATGGGTATATGTTTCCAACATAACATAGTTAATTTATCATGATGTTTCTAACTCATGGCACATTTCACATTGTATGATTTTATAGGATGGAAATTGATCATGATATCATAATACTTTATTAGTTTAATTCATCTTCTCCGCCACATGTTCAATTACTTATGAGTGAATATAAATTTAAAACTTTTATGGTCAATATATATTTTCCATTTTGATCCATATAAATGATGTGTCCAAATTTTTTAACAGAAAAAAACAACTAATAAAACTAGATCAAGTGTCAAATAATTTTACTCATGAGGTTTCAGTTGTCTTATTGAATAAGCAATTACGAGATCATTCTCTATCCGAACACAAGCATATACATTTTTTGAATCATCATTTTTTGTGAAAAAATCACCATTTTTGGAAGTCAAGGATAAAATTAGAGCATTCAATAATGTCCTCTTCAGTTTTGAAAAAAATCTCATTCTTTTGTCTAAATAAATTTAAACCCTTTCCTGTTAATTTAGTTAGCACGTTTGATAACTGTTTTATGTTTTTAACAAACTATATGTAATAGAATGGTAATCCAAGGAAAATATGAATCTATGAAATATTTTTATGTATTTTGAATTCCTCAACCACTTTTTTTTTTGGAGGGATCAAATGTCATTCCATCCTTATTTACAATATTTTAAAGAAAAGCAATCTGTTGCAAGAAAAAATCAATTTTTCTAAATTTTCCAAATAAATTATTTTCTTTGAGTGTTTTCAGGAATATAATTAAATGTTTTTCATGATATTCAAAAATTTTATAAAATACTAAAATATAATTAATAAAAACAACAATAAACATATTTAAATATTCAAAAATGATTCGATTCATAAGATCCCTAAATACAGTAGGGGAATTTTTCAAACCAAAGTGCATAATAACACTCTCATTATGCCTATATCTAGTTTGAAATACTATTTTTCTATTTCCATCCTCCTTCACCTTCAGCTTATGGTACCTAAATCTCAATTCATTCTTAGGAGAATTCTAAGCTCCCTCAAGCTGATAAACCACTAATTGATATGTGGTAATAGATACACATTCTTAACAATAATATTATTCCAACATCTATAATCAATGTAAAGTCTCATGTAACCATATTTATTTTTAATGAAAAAATATGATCAACCCATGGTGATGTGCTAGGATGAATGAAACGATTCTCCAGTAATTCATAGAAATTCATTTTAAATTCATGAAATTTCACTTGATCCATTCAATAAGGGGGTTTGAAATTAATTTAGCATCATGAACTACGTTATTGGATTTCCCAACAACTATGGATGTAGTCAAAATGGAGTTCACTACACCTTTCAGTTTATAGTATGGATGCTTCTCATCATTCAGATCTTTCTTTGGGTAGGTATTTTCATAATTCCCCCTCTCACCACATTTAAAACAAAGTACAACTTTCTTATCAGAATAAAACTTAGAATCATTTTCTTTATAATCTCGGGATATATGTCAAAACTTACCACATAAAAAACACTTCCCAAATTTTTTAAGGAATTACATAGGTTGATTTTTACCACACTTATCAGAAAATAAAAACTAGACATTCTTACCTTCAGATTTATTTTAATGAATCTTACAAATTGCATGCCACATGGACCTCTTATTTTTCTTGTTGTCAAAGAAAATGTTATGAGAAGAAAACTAAATTTATAACCTTTTATCAGATCATATAAGTTTCCCATAACTTTTTAATTTATGGGAGGCCAATGACCTTTGATACATTATCTTCAATCTAGAGTAAAAATTATTGATTTTATATTCAAAATCTTGAAAAATATTTGGTGCGTACCTTTCCAATCAAGTGAAGTTTTCTTCAATCAAAGCCATAAAATATTCCTCTTTTTCTCAATTACAATAATTTATTTTCTATCCTAATACAAACCTCCTTAGGATAATATTGTTAAGGAAAAAATTATTAAATTAAACCCATTCCGAGGCATCAATATCCTCACTATCCCTGATATTCTTTACCAGTGACCACCACTAGTTAGCTTCACCTTCAAAATAGTAAATAAAAATTCAAACCATTTGATTACTAATGGATTCCATGACATAAAATATATTTTCAATTGCTTTAATTCACCATTCATCCACTACTAGGTTAGCAGATCCCTTGAAAGTAGGAGGGCATTCCCTCATAAAATGTTCCACTATCATCATATTATTTTGTGGCAGATCTAGATGTTCTCTTGCATGGATTACACAAAAATTTATAGCTTTCATAACCTGAACCATTATTATCACAAACTCCTCAATTCCAATTCCCACCATTCCAGGTGGCTGATTTGGGAAGATATCAGCATCTCGGTGCCTTCCAACTTCATCTTCCTTTTATAATTTACAGAAAACCATTTTGAACAAAAATATCTTAGATGAAGGAGAATGTTTATCATTTTAAAACAACCATAAGGTAAAATTAATCCTAAATACTAAAGTTATCAAAACCAAACATGGATACAAACTATAATTACCCGACCATAAACATTAAATAATTTGGTATATTCAATTAGAATTACCTTTCTTACACTCCCAATAATTTTTTTAGTTTACATTTTTAGAGATTTAGGTCATAATTAATACATTATAAACCAAAAATCATACAATGTAGAAACTAATAAATACAATATTAATTTTTTTCACAAATAAAACTTTTAAAAATAAAAAGTGCTTTATTTTCGTAACAAACTTCATGACTATAAACTTGAATTCATCTTTTCCTTTACCCTGTGAAAAACATTTTAAAATAATATGATGATAAAATAAGCTCAGTAAGGGAAATATAAAAGAGGAATGGAACTATTAGTCCATAATTACTTATAAGAAAATTAAATCATTTTCTCAAAGAAAAACTTCTCACCCATAAGGTATCATATACTTACTTTGTAAAAACATGAGATTTACATAAAACATAGAAAAATAAATATACCATTTTGGTAATATGAGGAATTACATATTTAGGATTATATCCCTCATTTCTACCATATGTTTTTAACCCTCATGACTACCTTATGATGTAACAATTACATTTACACCTGGAGTAACTATTACAGTCAACCTCTAACATAGTCATACCCTATGCATTGAAGGGAGATATAGGTCCAACCCTTCATTACAAACAATGAAAATGAAACAAAAATAATCATAAAACATAAATCATTTCATAAAAAAAATTTCAATTTTTTTAAAATAGAAATTTAAATGAGATTTTTTAAATAAAAGTCCCTCAGCTCAGGTTCGACTTTCTTCAAAAGTGTTCAAAAATACTCTTGAATTCCTCTCCTTGAGAACCTTGTTAAGGACATTGGTTTTAAAATTTTTGTGATACTAAAAGGTCTTAGAGATAGGGGAGATTCGTATTAAGGTAATTGGGAAGAAATCAAACAAGATACAAGGCCTTGGTGGTGTGAGGAGAAGAGGTGGTTATGGGTTGTATTTATAAGGGAGGAGAGAGGTGTTTTTTGATTATTTTATTCATTAGTTTATTATTTTGGAAGAACAAAAGAAATAGTGATGATTACTATGAATAAATTAAGTAAATTTATCAATGTAGTTCAAACCATTGGGTTCTTATAGCATGTATGATGTTAGAATTTTTGTATTTTGGTTAAAATTTTAAAAACCGTAAATTAACATTTTTCTCTATTAATAAAATATTAAACAATTTTACAAAAAACCCAAAAAACCCAAAATATTTTTCAATGTGTAGAATTAATAAATAAACTATATTTTTTCAAAAAAATTTTTTGAATATGAGAAATTTATTTTTTAATTAAAATAATAATTTACTCAAAAAATACAAATTTTATGAACAACTAAAATATTAAATAAGGTCACATAAATTTATCTCATAATCATAAGACAACCAAATATTAATTTATAGATCTATTTTATTAAAATATATTTTCTTTTAAATTAGTATATTAATATATATTTTTAAATAAACATTTATGTTTTCACAAAAATAACAACAATTAATTTATCATTTTTAAGACATTAATTTTCTTATTAAATGATATAAATATATCATATTTTATATATAAGATAAATAAATTTTATTTATACTTTCATAGGTGCGGTTACTATTATATTATTATAGATTCCTTTATTTCTATAAATACCACTAATTTTATTATACATTTATATTGAATTTAACTATTTAATACCAACATGAAAACAAATTATTTTATAAGTACCTGTGTTGTTACATTCCCCACACCTTATAGAAATTGCATCCTTATATTATTTATTTATTTATTAAACAAGTCAGGATACATTTCCCGCATTGCATTTTCATATTCTCATGTTGCTACTTCAACCATGTGGTTTCTCTAGAAAACCTTAACCTATTGAATTACCTAATTCCACAATACTTTCTCTCCCCGATCAATAATTTGAACATGTTTCTCTTTATAAGAAAGGTTATCTTCTAGATGAAATACATATGGGCTCAAAACATTAGATGAATGTGGAATATACTTTCTTGTCCTCGATATATGAAAATCATTTTATACTTGCGATAAACTCGAAGGCAAAGCTGCTTATTATGAAACAATTTAACTTTATCCAAGATTTCATAAGGTCTAATGTACTATATAAGTAGATTTCCTTTATTACCAAAACACAGAATACTTTTTTCATGGAGATACTTTAAGGAAAACATGACCACCTACCTCAAAATAAATTCCTTTCCTCATATTATCTACATAAATTTTTCTTCTCGCTCTGACCTATATTCACATGTTTCCAGATCAACATAACTTTATAAACCACTTCCTCTAATAATTTTGGTCCCATCAACTTCCTTTAACCGACTTCATCCCAAAATGACGGATTTCAATACTGATTTCTATATAATACCTCAAAATGTGCCACATGTATACTGGAATGAAACTATTATTATAAGAAAACTCAACTAAAGAAAGATGTTCATCCCAAGTTCCACGATATTCCATTGAACAAGCACATAGCATGTCTTCTAAGGTTTGAATCATTCAGTCTATCTATCCATCATATTGGTCATGAAGGTTTATGATGTAATTTAATTCTATACCCAACGAATCTTGAAGGCCTTTCTAAAAGTTATAAGTGAACCTAGAATCATGGTTAGATGAAATAGAGAGAGGAACTCCATGTAATCTGACAATCACTTTGAGCTATAACAGAGAAGCTGATCAAAAGACACAATATCTCGAATAGGAAGAAAATGTGCTAATTTAGTTAGTCAATAAATAATAATTCGAACCATATTGTTACCTAGAGATGTATTTTTTAGTCCCTCCACGATTTGCTTGGATATATTTTCCAATTTATACTATGAAACATTGGAAATGGCTAAAGCATCCTCTTTGGTAGTGGCCACTCTACTTTAACCTATTGACATGTCCAAAATTTCATGGTATAATCAGAAATATCTATTTTCATTCCATCCCACCATTAATACTACAAAATGTCTCTATTAATCTTAGTGTTGATAGGATGAGCTAAAAAAAGATAATTATGAGATGCACATATCAATTCTTTCTTCAATTGGGAATCAGAAGGCACACATAATTTTTTCCATATCTCAGGACAAAATCTTTGTCAAAATAAAATTCAGAAAATTTTAATTTCTTAACCAATTATACCATTTATTATAACTCATGGTTTTCATTATACACTTGATTAATTTTCTCTGAGATAGATGACTGTACAAACACCTAAAACAAAACAGAGGAATTTCCTACACCAACAATATCCAAGAAAAAAAATCAATAAATCCTTAATCAAGGGGTTATGTTCTAAACATAACATGGTTAATGTATCATGATGTTCTAAAAACAAGGAATCCTATATTCTTTTCTTTTCTTCCATTTTAATTAACTGGGAAATAATAATCCTTTATTAGTTCAATCTATATTCTCCACCTCATGTTCAATTCCATATGAAGTAATATATAATTTAGAATTTTACAATCATTATATATTTCACATTTGGATACATATAAATTATGCCTCCAAAATTTTAAAGTGAAAACCACAGATTATAATTCTAGATCATGTGTGGGATAATTTTACTCATGAGGTTATAGTTGTCTTTATGTATACGCAATTACCTGATCATTCTACATCAGAACAAAACCAAGTCCATTAAATGAAGAATCAATTTAGTAGATAAAATCACCATTTCTATAATGTAGGGAATAAATATAGAATTAACTAGTATCCTATTCAGTTACTAAAAATAAATATCACATTCTTCTATCCAAATAAATTTAACCCGTTTTTGTGTTGACTTAGTTAGGGGGTAAGATAACCTTCAATGTTTTTAAAAAACTGTCGGTAATAGCCTACTAATATGAGAAAACTATGAATCTTAGTAACATTTTTAGGTCTTGGAGATTTATAGACCACTTTTTTAGTGGAATAAACTATTATTCCATCCTTATTTACAATATTTTCAAAAAATATATATTACTACCGAAAATCACATTTTACAAATTATCTATAAAACAACTTTTCTTTGAGAGTTTGTAAGACTATCATTAAATGTTTTTCATGATATTTATACCTTTTTGAAAATAAAAAAAAATCCTCAATAAAAATAAACACAATCTTATCAAAATATTCATGAAATATCAGATTCATAAGATTCATAAATACAATAGGGGAATTTTTTAAACCAAAGGGAATAAATACAAACTCATAATGACCATATATAGTTTGGAATGTTATTTTCAGAATGTCAAACTCCTTTAACTTCAGTTGATGGTACCTGAATACCAAATAAATCTTGAAATAATAGTGTGATCTATAGAGTTGATAAAACAAGTCATCGATATGAGGGAATATATACTTATTCATAACAATAATGTTATTCAAACCTCTATAATCAATGAAAATTCTCAAGGAACGATCTATAATTTTAACAAACAAAATAGGAGAACCACATGATGATGTGATAGGATGGATGGAACCTTTATCAAAAAACTTCTTTAACTAATTTTTTAATTCATGAAGTTCCACTTGAGCCAATCGATAAGGTTGTTTTGAAATTTTATTATCATCATAAACTAAGTTAATTGTAAATTAAACTTCTTGATTTTGTATAACACTAGACAACTCATCAGAAAAAACAGCCTAGTATTCATTTACCAATGGAACATCATTAATCTAAACCATTACCTTGATTTAATCAATTTGTGAAAGATGACATTCATTTCCATATTTCAACAATTTTTCATCTTCCTGATATGTTATCAATGGTATGGGTTCAATATTTTATACAAACTAAAAGTATTTCTAAAAACGAAATTCTTTATCTCTATAATCAATCTTATAATGGTGAAAAGAAATCCATTACATTCCTAGAATAACATAAATCTATAATAAGGGAAAAATAACAAGGTTTTTTGGTAATGTCTTTCCACATTAAAAAATAAGAAGGTTATTATAAAGAATTTTTTCCTTAATAAACCCCCAATTCTTTCAACCATACATCCTGGATGCATTTATTGGGGTGAAATTTCCAATTTACTACAAAATTTATTAGAAATAAAGGAATATGTAGACACCGTATTAAACAATACATTAGAAAAATTTGATTAAAAAAACAAAGTAACTTACACCACTTCATTGGATGACCCAACATATGTAGATTTAGTCACAAAATATTTCAATACACCATTCTAATGATTTTCAGGATGCTTCCCATCATTAAGATATTTATTTGGGAATGTATTTTCATAATATTACATCTCACCACATTTAATAAACATTATATTTTTATTATGATAATTAAACATAAGATCATTTTCTTTATAATCTGGAGCCATTTGTCCTAATATACCACATCAAAAACACTTCTTGGATTTTTAAGGCATTCACCATGGTGCTTTTTACCACACTTCTCACAAACTGTAAATTGGTGTTTCATACCTTTGGATTTATTTGATTGATTGTTACCCACTGCTTTCCATATGGACCTTTTATTGTTGTTATTGTAAAAGTAAACGTAATAATCAAAAAACTCAATTTATACCCTTTCAATACATAAGACAAGTTCCTCTTAACTTTTGAATTCATGGGAGGTAAATAAACTTCAATATCTTATCTTCAATCCTGAGTAAAAAGGATTGATATTGTGGTCATGATTCCAAATAATATTTGGAGCATACCTATCCAATCAAATGAAGTTTGATTCATACACAACCCCTGAATCATCCTCCTTTTATTTCAGTTCCAGAAATTTATTTTCTATATCAGGTCAAACCCCCTTAGGAAAATAGTTTTCTATGAAAAAATTCAAAAATTCATCCCATTACAAGTCATCGATCTCCTCACTATCCCTAAAAATCATTTCCATCAACCACCAATGGTAAGATTCACCTTAAAAATGGTAAATAGAAATACAATTTTATTGATTATCTATGAACTCCATGACATAAAATATATTTTCAAGTGCTTTAATCCACATTTTAGAGACCACCGGGTAACAAGACACACTGAAAGAGGGAGGGCGTTATCTCATAAAATGTTCTAATATCATCACGTTATTTGTGGTAGATCTAGATATTATTCTACATGGATTTTAACACCATTTATATATCACATTGATTTATCCATTACTATAAAACAATAATTCTTTTGAATTCCCACCATTCCATGTTGTGGATTCAGAACGATATCAGCCTCTTGGTGCCTTCCTACTTCAACTTCCATGTTTCTTCTACAAAAAACCATTCTAAATAAATATATATTAGATGAATCAACATGGTAATCTTGATATTCTATATACTTTTAACACAAATATAATCTAAAAATCATACTAACCCTTAATGATATGTAAACCATGCTTGGATATCAACTATAAGGACCCGACCTTCAACATTACATATTATATTAACATTAATTAGAAGTCACATTCATACATTACCAAAGATATTTTAAGATTAGATGTTTATAGAATTAGGTCATAATTACGTAATTATAAACCAACAAGTATACAAAGTTGATATTAATAAATACCATATTCATTTTTTTCACAAATTAAACTTTTAAAAATAAAATAACCTTTCTTTCTATAAAAAACTTCATAAATCTAAACTCGAATTCTTTTTATCCTTTACCTTGTGGAAATCATTTTAAAATCATGGGTTGATAAAAAATATCTATAAGGGACATAAAAATAAGGAATGAAACAGTTTTTACATGAATACTTAATCATATAAAATCATTTTCAAAAAGAAAAACTTCTCACCCATAAGGTATTATATACTTACTTTCTGAAAGAATGAGATTTCAATAAAAAATATAAAATATAAATAAAACATTTAAGTAAAATGGAGAATTAATTACTTAATATTGTTACAGTCATAACTACCATATGATTTTAACCCTCATAGATACCATACAATGTAACCCTCACAGCTACCTTACGATGTAACCATTATAGCCGACCTCTAACATTATCATACCCAATGAATTATAGGGAGATATAGGTCCAAACCTTCATCATAAAAAATTCCCAAGAACCAAAAAATAACCATGAAACATGAATAATTGAATAAAAACTTTCCTATAAAATTTTTAAAAATAGAAATTTAAAAGAGGAATTTTAAAGAAAAGTCCCTTGCCTTAGGTTCGACTTCCTTCAAAATTGTTGAACCCTCCTCTTGAATTCTTCTCCTTGAGAACCTCTTTAAGGCCTATGGGTTTAGAAATTTGGTGAGACCAGTAGGTTTTGAACATGAGGAAGAGTATACTGAATTTAATTGGTCGAAATTAGTCAATATACAAGGATTTGGTGGTGCGAGGAGAAGAAGTACAGAGGGGTTATATTTATAGGAGAAGAGAGGGGTGTTTTTTTAATTATCTTATTCATTGGTTTATTAATTTGGCTCAATAAAAACATTATTTAAGATTCCAAGAACAAAATGAAGAAAATTTATCAATATATTTAAAACCATTTGGTGCTTAAATCATTCAGGATGTTATAATTCAAGTATTTATCTTAAAAGTTTAATTAACATAATTTACCATATTTCACTATTCATAAAAAATTTAACTATTTTAGAAAAATTATAAAAAATAAACCTGACCTTTTTTTATAATGTAGAATTTCAAAATGAACACCATTTTTTGAAAATAATTTTCTAAATATGAGGAATTTAATTTTTAATTAAAATTATCAATTATTTGAAAAATACTGATTTTAATATTATAACCGATTTTATGACCCATTGAAAAATTAAATAAGGTCTCATAAAATTATATCATAATTATAAGAGAAAAAAATATTAATTTATCAAACTATTTTATAAAAATATATATATTGATAAAAAATTATAAATAAACATTTATGTTTTCACAAAAATAACAACACTTAATTTATCCCTTTTAAAACATTTATTTACTTATTACATGATATAATTATATCATATTTTCCCATATTTGATACATAAATTTTATTTATAATTTCATAGGTGATGTTATTACTATATTAGTATAGATTCCTAAATTTTTATAAATACAACTTATTTCATTATACATTTATAATCAATTTAACAATTTAATTCTAGAATGAAAAAAATTATAAGTACCTAGGTTGTTAAATTATCTCCAACTTATGTAAATTCCATCTTCCCTCTTTTTATTTAATTATTAAAAAAGTGAGGATACCTTTACCTTGTAGCATTTTCAGACTCCCCTATTGCTTCTTCCACCCTATGTTTTCTCCACAAAAACTTAACATATTAAAGTAACTTATTCCACAATACTTGTTATCTATGATCAAGAATATAAATAGCTTTCTCCTAATAAGAAAGTTTATCTTCCAATTGAAATAATTATGGTCTCAAAACATGATTTAAATATAGATTATACTTTCTTAAAACTGATACATGAAAAACATTGTGTGCCTGGGATACACTTGAAGGCAAAGCTAATCAGAATGAAACTAGTAAAACTTTATCCAAAATTTTATAAGGTATAATATACCATGTAATTAGATCTATTTTCTTACCAAAATGTATAAAAATTTTCCATGGAGATACATTAAGAAAACAAGATCACTTACCTCAAAAGAAACATCATTCCTCCTGTTATAAACGTAACTTTTTTGACTGCTCTAGGATGTCCTCATGTGTTTCTGGATAATCTTTAATTTCCTAGACACTTACAATAATAATTATGGTCCCATAAAATTCCTTTCACCAACTTTATCACAAAATACTGTAGTTTGACCCCACTTTCAATATAGTGCCTCTAAAAGTTACATCTGTATAACGGAAGGAAAACTGTTATTATAAGAAAACTCAACTAAAGAAAGACATTGACCACAAATTCCCCTATAAATCCATTGAAATATAATGTTGTATGTATTCTAGTGTCTAAATTATTCAACCAGCCTGTCTGTTAGATTTGGAATGAAATGCTATGATGAAATTTAATTTTGTGCCCAACTACTTTTGAAGGCCTTTCCAAAAGTTAGAAGTGAATCTTGGATAATGGTCATATAAAATTGAGAGAGTAACTCCATGTAACCTGAAAATCTCTTTTAGGTACAACCTATAATGGTGATTTAAAGACATAGTATCTTAGATAGAAAAAAACGTGTTGATTTTGTTAGTTGATCAACAATAACACAAATCATATTTTTACATTGAGATTTCTTTGGTAGTTCGACCAAGAATTCCATTGATATATTTTTCCCTTTTCTACTCTTGCACCAACAATGTTTGAAGAATAACCGTTAGTAGTTGCTTACCTTCTTTAATCAATTGAAATTTCAATCATTTCACTATATAATCAGCAATATCTATTTTCATTCCATTCCACCAGTAATACTCCCAAAGGTCTCTGTACATCTTTTTGCTGCCAAGATGAATATAAAATGGATAATTTTGAGCTTCAAAAAACAATTATTTCTTTATATTGGAATCATAGGGCACAAATAATATCTTTCTATATCTCAAGACACAATATTTAAAACTTTAAATTCAAGAAATTTTACCATCTTAACCAATTCAACCATTTTATGTAATTCACTGTCTTCCTTCCATTCTTGCTTAATTTTGACTAAGAGAGATGACTGCACTGACACTTGAATGAAAACGGAGGAATTTACTACCCCAACAACTTCAAATCCAAAATTCATTAAATCATTAATCAAGAGGTTATGTTCCAAATGTAAGATGGTAAATTTAGCATGATGTTTTCCACTCAAGGAATCTACCAATTTATTTTCTTTTGTAGGATGTTAATTAATATTGGAATCATAATCCTTTAATAGTTTAATCTATATTCTCTTCCTCATGTTCAATTCATTCCGAGTGAATAAATAATTCAAAAATTATGGTCAATATGTATTTCTTATTTGGATCCATATAAATGATTTCTCCAAATTTTTAAAGAGAAAACTATAGATACTAATTCCAGATCATGTGGGGGATACTTTAACTCATGGGGTTTCTATTGTCTTGAAGGAGAAAAATTACCTGATCATTATACATCAGAACATAACCAAGTCACTTCAATGAATAAATACTGTAGTTGAGAAATCACCATTTTTTGAGGTTGTCCCAAAACTGGAGAATTTAATAATCACCTTTTCAGTTCTGAAAAATAGACATCACATTATTCTATCTAAATAAATTTAACCCCTTTTCATGTTAAATTTGTTGGATAGATAACTGTGAAAAGTTTTTAACAAACCATTGGAAATATCATGGCAATCAAAGAATACTATGAATCTTGGTATCATTTTTTGATCTTGGACATTCATCTACTACTTTCTATTTAGTGGGATCAACTATTATTCCATTATAATTTACATTATTTCCCAGAAAAGAAATCTATTGCAAACAAAAATCACATTTGATAAATTTCCCGTATAACTTATTTTCTTTGAGTGTTCTCTAGATTGTATTTAATTTTCTTTCATGATCTTCATAAATTTTTGAAAGTACCAAAATATCATCAATAAAAATAGCTGAAAAATTATCTAAATATTCTTAAAATATTTCATTCATAAGATCCATAAATATATTAGGGGTATTAGTCAAACCAAAGATAATAACAACAAACCCATAATACCCATATCTTGTTAAAAATGTTGTATTTAGAATGTCATCCATCTTCACCTTTTGATGATGGTACCCAAATCTCAAGTCAATCTAGGAAAAAACCGATCTCTCTAGAGTTCATCATATAGGTCATCGATATGAGGTATTGAGTACTTATTATTAATAGTAGTGTTATTCAAATCTCTATAATAAATGAAAAATATCATAGAACCATATTTATTTTAATTAAAAAAACATGATTACCCCATGGGGAAGTGTGAGGATGAATTTATCCTTTATCAAGAATCTCCTGCAACTTCTTTTTCAATTCACAAAATTTCCACTTGATCCATTTGATAGAGGGGTTATTGAAATTGGATATCTATCAAGAACTAAGTAAACAGTAAGTAAAACTTCCCAATTAGGTATAACACATATCTTCTCATTAGAAAAGACACCTAGTTATTCATTTACCACTTGCACATCATTAATCGTTACATTAATGTTGTTTTAAAAAATATGCACAAGATAACTTTAATTTCTATCTTTTAATATTTTCTCAGTTTCTTGATATATTATCAATGGTATGGGTTCATTCTTGTATAAAAACTAAAACTCTTTTGAAAAAATATTATTTACCTCTATAATCAATCTTAGCATGGTAAATAGAAAGCCAATCCATACCCATAATATAATAAAACTCTAATAAGGATAAAAGATAAATATTTTCAGGTAATATCTTTCCACATACAACAATAAGAAGATTATTTTAAATAATATTTTCTTTAATATTTACCTATTGTGTTTTAACCTTATGTTATAGTTTCATTTCTTGGGGTGGAATTTATAATTTACCAAAAAACATTTCTGATATAAAAGAATGCGTAGACCCCATATCAAACAAGACATTAGTGAAATCTAAGTAAAAAAAGTTCGTAATACCAATTCATAGGATGGCCCAACATCTGTGGATGTAGTCACAAATTATTTCACTACACCTTTCTGCTTATAGTTAGTATTCATCCCATCATTCATATCATTATTTGGTAAGGTATATTTATAATTCCCCATCTCACCACAATTAAAACACGTTAACGTTTTATTATTAGAAATAAACATAAGATAATTTTATTTTCAATCTCTGGATATATTTAAAAACATATCACATCAAGAACACTTCATGTGTTTGTTAACACATTCCTCAAGGTTCTTTTTACAATACTTCTCACTAAATGTATACTATACTTTCTTAACTTCATATTTATTTGATTGATTCTTACCCATTTCTTTACAATTGGACTACTTATTTTTCTTATTTTCATAGTAAACATGATCATTATAAAAATCATTTTCGACCATTTCAACACATTAAACAAGTTTCTGATGACTTTTGAATTAATGGGAGGACAATTTCCTTTTATATATTGGCTTGAATCCAGATTAAAAATGATTTATTTTTCAATAAATATCCTGAATAATATTTATAGCATATCTTGCCAATAAAGTGAAGTTTTTTTCAACACATCCCCCAAATATTCCTTCTTTGGTTTTAGTTATAGGAATCTATTTTCCACACTAATTCAAACCACCTTAGGAAAATAATTTTCATGGAAAAAATTCTTAAATTCATCCCATTAAAATGAATCAATTTTCTCTCTATATCTAATATTCTTTACCAATGACCACTAGTATTCATCTTCAACTTCAAAATAGTAAATTATAAGAATAAAATTTTGATTATATATACACCCATGACAACAAATATATTTTTAATCACTTTAATCCACCCTTCAGAAACCACTATGTTTAAATATCCACTGAAAGAAAGGTGGAGTTGCAATATAAAATGTTCCACTATCATCATGTTCTATTGTGGTAGATCCAGATATTCCCTTGCATGGATTACACCACCATTTATAGATTCCTTCAAATGAACCATTACTATCACACAATTTTTGGTTAAAATTTCCACCATTATAGGTTGAAGATTCAAAAAGATATCATTCTCTTGATGTATTCCTACTTTTTCTTTCCTATTTATTTTATAGGGAATCATTCCAAATAGAAAATTCTTAGATGAATTAATATGGCAATATTCAAATTATATATCCTTTTAACACAATAATAATGTAAAAATCATCCTAACCCCAAAATTCTTCCAAACCATTCTCTGATACCGACTATAAGGATCTGACCTTAAACATTAAATAATATATTAATTTCAATTAGAAATTACTATCTTACATTCCCAAATATCATTTCAGTTTAGATTTTTTATATTTAGGTCATATTTAAGACATTATAAACCAAAAAAATATTAATAAATATAATATTCATTTTTATCACAAATGAAACTTTTAAAAATAAAACATGCCTTCTTTCAAAAACAAGATTCATGACTCAAACCATGAATTATTCATTTCCTTTACCCTATAAAAACCATTTTAAAAACATGGGATGAGAAACAAATCTCATTAAGGGACATAAAAAGAAGTAATGAAACCATTAGTCTACAAATACTTGTAAATATATGAAATTATTTTCTCAAAGAAAAACCTCTCCCCCATAACGTATCATATACATACATTGTGAAAATGTGAGAGTTTAGAAAAAATAAATATACCATTCATGTAACATGGGTAATTACTTACTTAATATTACAACTTTCATGACCACCATATTATTTGTAACCCTCCCAACCACATTACAACATAACCCTCACAACCACATTATGATGTAACCCTCACAGTTACACATGGAGTAACCATTATGGTCGACCTCCAATATTATAATACCCAATGAATTGGATGGAGATATTGGTCACATCCTTTATCACAAAAAATTTCTAATAACTATAATATAATTATAAAATATAAATTCTTTCTTAAAAACATTCCTTTGTAATTTTGTAAAAATTTGAAATTTAAAATAGGGCTGTTCTCATTGAAGTTAATGCCCTGTGATGATTCTCTATCTTGGAACAGTTTCCAATGGGTTTTTCTATGGAACTAGAAACACAAAATGGTTCTATATCCATGAATACCTTATTTCCAAAGGTATTTTCTCATTATTATTTTTTACCTGTGATTCTTAAGAATCCTTATTGGTTGAGAGGATTGGAGGTCAGGCTCATCGCGCCCTTTTGCGGGGAATTGTTGCCTACTAATGGATGCTTTTATATATTTAATATAAGTTCCAGAATCCTTAGATAATTCCCAAGAAATATGTGGGTTTCCATTGAAATTAGAAATAAATTATCAACATGTATGGAATACCAAATCATTAGTATGTATCATATGTTCTTCATTAATGGTGATATATGTAGGTATCTGAGGTTCCCCACCAATTTTATCATCTTATATACAAATAATTGAACCATTGGTTAGTATTATAACGATTCAGGTTTTTTGGCCACACAGTGGGGAACTATGGAGTTTATCGTTGTCTAGGTAGATGAAATTAACATTAGATTTTATCATCATTTAGGGAAATAGATTTTTTTTATGTTGGGATCGAAACCATAGATGGGTTTTGTACATATCCTCATGAAAGGAATCAAAACCCATAAAGTTTGGTGCCAATTAACAGGGCACATCATATCTTTTAAGGTCAGGTGTTAAGGATGTAATCATACATTTTAATGTCATGTAGAAAGGATATCTAAAGAAAAGGTTCCTAGTCAAATTTTTGTGTGAGGCTTATGCCAAGGCAGCCTAAGAAAACCTAGAAGAAATATGGATTCCCATGTTGAATAAAACCTATTGGGAATGTGGAACAGATAGAATAGGGTTGATTTGGGTGGTTGGGTTTGAAGCTCAGAGAGGCTTCCTATGTATCCCATTTATACGGGAATCAATGTCCACATAATTCGATAAGTCTCACAGGGGAGTATGTCCCTTTGAGAGGAAATTTTGGGGCTTAATCCTAAGGAGTTTTCCTTGTAAAAGGTACCATGAAATATGTCTTGACTCATTCTAGTTTGGGGGTTATGATTAGGGCTAATTCTTTAGGATAATTTCCATTGATCTTGAACCTTAGATAAGCATCCTACGTATCCTAGTTAGAGAAGGAATCAGATTTCTCAGTGTTCAGTGGGGCCGCATGGATTTTTTGGATTTCATGATCACCATTAACTAATAATCACACATGATTTATTCTCATTATGAGGAATAAGAGGATGTAAAATATCTAACGAACCTTATAATTTTCCTTCTCTACTAGTGGAAGAGGACAAAGACAATGGTGGAAGAGGTTGAGGTTACATCACATAGATCCCTTCACTTTACCATGGAAATGAATTAAGGTGAAGGATGTGGTGGTAGAGAGGACAAAGGCTACAACCTCTTATATTAAAGGTTAGTGGATTACTCCTTGAGGGATGCCCTAAAATTAGCCACATAGAGAGGGAGGAGAGTTTCATTCCATATTTGGGATTTTGCATATTATCCCTTTTCTAATAAAAAAATTTACTTTCAGTCAGTTTATAGAGATGGGAAGGGATGGAAATTGTCCAAACCCTAATCCTCATAACAAAAAATTACGAGACACTACCCCTAAGGTAAGGGTCCTCATGACCATTGATATAAAAATACACAAATGTCTTGGGGATCCTGACCATATGGTAAGGAAAGTGTGGGAAACCTCTAACTGTATAAATACCAATTCAAGTGGGATAAATAGATGTGCCTTTTCTTAAGGTTTCATAAATCATCAGGTCTTAGAGGAGGATTCAAATTGGGCCATTTTCTGACAAAAAATAAAATGAAGATTGGCCCCTTCTATTTATGGCTTTAAGAAGGGACTAAATGGTAAATTGCATAGATCCTATGTGTAGGTTTACCACATAGGTATACCTCTTAGGTGTGCCGCATAGGGACTAGGAGGAACTGAAATAGTTCACGCTGGGGGTATAAGGCTGTTCAAGCTAAGTATACCTGAGGCAATGGGCTACCGTTGCAACAACACTAGGGTGAGACTTTGGACAACACACCCTGGGTCTCCTCCAGTATCTCAAAAATGGTCTCGAAAAGGTCCCTAATGAGGAATACGTACCACATGCATATGGTTTAACCTTATGGGATGATGGTCCTCACATATGTTCCATATGTTTTTATACCCAGGAGGGACTTTAATAATACTTATCTCATTTAATTATCTCATATCTCATGCTTTAGGGAGCTACCTAAGAAATTTTTGGGGACCTGGTTTAAGGTGCTACACAATGAGAGATATGAAGGTTCTCGAGAATTTTAATAATTCAAATGGGGATCCCAAGGGTCCTATTTATAGGCATATGTAGATCCTAGTTTAATAAGGTTGTTATCATAGTTCCATAGAATAGGTTCTCAGTGTAGGTATCCTAAAAAGTGGTAGAAAAACATCTAGTCTACATAGGTCTTTGGTGTAGGTGGTGTACGCAGGGATGGAAGCACCTTTGGCCTATAGAGGAAGGGCCTAAGCTATCCTCTTGGTGCACCAGGGTGGTGCACATAGGTCCATTTGGGCAGGTCCCTGGGATATCCTTAAGCATTTGTAGCAATTTAACATACCAAATATGATCTTCCCAATATTTTCATCATCCTTGATAAAAATGGAGTGTAAAAAAATCTCCCAAAATGATTGGATTTAAATAAAAGAAGAGCATCTAGTACTGAGGAAAAAATAATGGGAACACAGTTATGAAGGGGTGAAACATTGGATCACATAATTGCTCCATGTAGGATGTCCATGCAAGATTTCCAAATAAATGTTGTTCAAAGGTGCTTGGGGTAGGTAAGATTCACATAGCATTAGAGTCTATAAATAAACTCAGTCTTTTTAATTTTCATCACATTTTTAGTTCCTAATTTTTTTTCTCTCGCTATGAAACTCATCCTCCTAGATACACCATGTTGTGCTTCCATGAAGGTCTCCTGTAGGTTCTCAAGGTATAACCACCAGACCGATGAGGCTGGGTGAGTTCCTTCCTTTACGAGGATCCATGACAAGGATGCTCATTGAGGGAATTGTGTAGAGGAATTGGTCAAAAGGGTTGCAAGAATATACCCCATCGAGGGACCCTTACTAGGATTTTGGTCGAGGGACCTTTGTGGGGAACCTTTTCGAGGGACATTCATGAGTTATTTCCTTTTCCAAATTCTTGAAATTTTTCAATGTTTAAAATTTAAAATTCCTTCATCAATATTTCAACATAATTGGAGAATTTTGTGGCTTCATGTAGTTTTTTAATGGCTACTTGAATTACTGCAACTAAGCAAGCTGCTGTGTGTCAAACTAAAATGATTAAATCTATCAGGTCTGATTATTATGACATCGTTGAATCTAATCTACAAAATTTGTATATGTTATTAATACCCTATCAATGTGGGTATACATGGAGTGACAACCAACCTATGTATGGGCACAAGATTTTGAGGGGTGATCATATTCCAATATTTATGAAATACTTCCCAACGTCTTGGTTTGTAAAGAATATCAACTTCCCCATTTTAACATTTCCTCAAAGGGGTAGTCAGGTCTGAGTGGAATACTGAGACTTCTTCTCTGAAGGGGTAGTCAGGACTGAGTGAATGTGGTCACTCTGTTTGTGACAAAATTTCATGGAATTCAAAATGGTGTTGTAGGATGTTTATATTTATGTTGTTGTTTGGATAGGATAGACTTATGTTTATAAGAACCCAAATATAATTCCTAAATTATTGAGCTGGTGGAGTCTATAGAAAAATTACATTCAATTGATTCTTGTGGATGTTAGAATCAATTTGTGGGATGTCTACCAAATATATGGGGTCTTTATTCTTGGGGAAATGTATAACGAATTTATCCCACCAAAGATAACATGGGATGAAACTGAAAGGGCTCCACCATTGGACTATGACCACTCCAAGATAGTGAATAAATTGTAGAAATATCAAGATCCTTTCCATAGGGTTGACATCCATACAAGAACATGGATGAAGGCTTTCATATAACTAAAAGGAAAGGGTTCTACTAGTAGTTTCCCTATTATTTTCCCTACAATGGAGAATCAGGGTCTTCAGACATGTTCTATCCCACATTGGAGAAGGGTGAGTATAAGTGTTGGAGTAACAAGGTTAACCCCAATATCAATGAGAAGATTCACCTAGATGGCTTCCATGATATGTAGATAGGAATTTAACTTCTTCCAGTCTATGAGTCTGGTGGTGTTGTGAGGCCAGAGAATTTTGTTATCACACTGTAATTAGATGGTCAGAAGTATATATTATTGGATGTCCCTATTTTGAAAATAATAAATCAATTTTTGTTGCAAACATACAATGGGAAGTCCCCGTTTAGAATTTTAGGGACATTCCAGGTGTGGTGGGGGTGGATTGCAGTGAAATTTAGCTCATATTCAATGCTGAGTTCAGTTAAAGTCCCTAGTAGATGATTCCATACATTTTTTCATCAAGTCTATGGGGTTCAATCTATAATCCAAAATCCTGATTATGTTCTATAGTTGCGAAATGTATTTGGAGAATTTAATTTATTTCTTTATGGTAACCCACCACAAGAATATTTACTGACGATGGTAATGAGAAGAATTATGATTTGAAGGCATACATGGTGGCATTCAGGGATAATGTATTGGTAGCCCATATTGGAAGTGATATTATTTGTTAGTACTTCACTCCTTATTAGTTTTCTATCTGATTTAAATGCCTTCAACAATCAAGTACTTTTACTCCAATGCATGTTAGGCATTAGAAACATCTGTTATTAGCCTAATAGTTATGGATTCTAATGGCTCTAGAGGCATCCAAAAGTTCAATCATGTTACCTCCTTCAGAGGCATCAATTGGGCTAGAGTTCAGATATAATAAGGCATATAATTCATCATACCCATAAGGTGAATTGAAAAAGAATACTAATTGGGTGGAGGCCACTACAAATACTGTTTGTGGCCTGCGTAGTAAGTTGGGCCGAGCCAAAGATGATGCAAGGGATTTAGAACCTTTGAAACGTTCTCATAAAAAAGTCCTCCAAGAAGACTAGGGTTGAGTAAGTAACACCTACAACACCAATATTTTCTAGTCGACATCATTAGGAGGAGGCCTTTGTCTCATACACTCATTCTTATGAAAAGGAAAGGAGGTTTAAAGAGGATTCCTAATTAGAGGGAATCATATTTTCTCCACCACCAGCCACATCAAAGCCAAAATACATGCGACCTCTAGAGTTCCACTTTCAAGATAGCATGACTCATGATATTAGGGATTTTTGAGAATTCATTCAAGATGGTTTATGATTCATAGAGTTAGGATATATCATGTATATATCTAATATTAATCTTGAAAATAATTTGGATAAGGTGAAGAATTATTTCGAGGAGTTGTAGGATTTTATATACGCAACTGATGATCAAGTTCTAGATTCATAGTGAGTTTCCTTTATGTTGGACTAAGGGGTGCTTGAAGGGGTAACTTTTCATCCTAGGGTGGAATGGGAAATTTACATTAACACTATGAATGTATTTCTATATTATTATTTCTCATGTATTCTATCTCATCCATGATCATTAGTCTTAAGGGAATTCTATTTTTTAGTTTGGAATAGGAGAAGAAGGAGGAGCAATAGAAAAGGTGTCTAGGTTACTAAAGTATAGGCCCATAGGAACCCATATTTAGATAAAGGATGAGTACCTTGGGTCCCTATAACTCTCTCAATGTGGGAGGACTATGATGTAGGTGATGGAAATGGGGATTTCTCAACATTTACCTCAAGTCTCCATTATTAAGAAGAGTGATATAAGCTCTTCTATATCTCAGGAGAGGAAGTGAATAAAAGAATTAAAGTTGGTCTGATGAATACATCATAGTGTGTTTTTTGTGCTATCATCGAATATTATAACCTTTTTGACATATTTTATGACTAAAATTTTCTTTTACAGAACCCACATTACATTAATCTCTTAAAGGATTTGGTAACGGTCCTTTGAGGATCAAGAAGAATACTTTGGGTGAGGTGAAAATTCATGTTAATAACTATTTCAACCTCATGGATGAGGAATAAAAATATACAACTACATCTACCCCACTTCTGTAGAGAAGGGAGAGGATCACAGTAATGTCAAACACACTCCATTAAGTGTAGCATACTGTTTCTAACTCTCCTCTCCCCGTGATATTTCAGATCTGTTACATGCACCCAAGGACTCTACAATAGTAAATATTGATATTATTGTTTCTCCAAATGGGGGGAACAAGAATCTTGGGAATTCTAAGGAGGGTGTTGGTGCTTATCCTGACTAAAAAAGGCAAAGAAATGTCATGTTGGTTTTAGAGCCAGCAGAGAGGAACATCAGTAGAGCCAATATAGGTCTTGAACCACATGTATTGGATGTCCCAAATGGTGAGGATTATATGATGTAAAAAACTATATATCATTAAATGGTGGATTATTTTAATCTTTACAATGATATTATAGGTTCTATAAATGAGTTTGGGGACTTTTGTAAGAAACTAGATGAATGTGAGTTTTATCATTCATGTTTTTTTCATACTTAGTTATTCCTCTACTATTTAATATTTCACGTCAAATTTCAATCAATACATCTTTGTATATAGAGAAAATTGCTAAGTCCCCTCAATATAAGGGCATCCAGATCCATCCTACCCTACAAATGGAGAGGTACTATATGAAAATACCAAATAGTTAGGTACTCTAGAACCTATAGTCATTATGGATGAGTAATCTTAGTGGAGTGTCCCCCACTAGGATGTACTAATTCATACTAATGAAGTTTGTAATATTAGGTAGGAATATACTTGAGATGCTAATATATTACTAGGTCAATACCACTAAATTCCTAGATCATTATCTAATATTTAGACTCCTTTGAAGCTAAAAATGATCGCAGTTCATCATTTATGAGTATCAACTTCTATGGCTAGGTCTGAGGGTGAAGCTTCTACATCAGCTCGACCAGTACCAGAGTGCGAGGTAGCCACTTTATAAGAGAGAGTAGAGTAGAACACTTCTTTGAGTTCTATGATTCTAGAGTACATCCCACCCCACGATAGTGGCTTTGAGTCATACATGTAGTTATAGGTTTCTCTCAGTGTCATGTGTGGAAAGACTAGGTGATTTTCTAGAAGAAACATTCCAAGGAGTCTTTGGATGATATGAATTTACAATTGGGATGAATTAAAGTTCTATTTGGCATGTTTGTATTTGGAGTATTTCATTAACATACAAACTATAATTTTGTGAAGGTGACCATTTTCTAGTGGGAGAAAGAGAACATGATTCGACAAGACCACATAAAGGACAAACTACTTGCCAACATTGAAGATTTTTTATCTAACTTATCCCAAGTGGAGGATTGCCAAAAAAACAATGTTGGAAGAATTTAAATAAAAATCACGGAGAAGACCATTAATGTGTTTCACCTTCATCAATAATTGGATTATGATAAATGGGAACTAAAACAACCCCATCATTCATTGTAAGTATCCCAATTAAAAGGGCCAATTGTCATTACGGCTACAACAGAAGTGATTCACCAGGATACAGAGATTGAATATGTTCAACTCACTGAACTTCAATAAGAATTTTATGGGGATCAAGTGGCATTTTAGCAAATAAAGAGTTATGTTTAAGGCATCTTGTAACATATGATAGAGAGAATCCAACTTTTAAATATTCTTTAGAGGGATTTTTCTGCTTATAAATGATAGAAATTTTGTTTCCAATCATCTATGTACTCATACCTATTTACTCCCTACTATCATAATATAATATTGACACTAATTTTCAAGAAAAAAGTATCAACTAATTAGGACTATAATGATGGGATGTGGAAGTGCTTTAATTTTATATTTCTTCCTAATACAGGGGAATTAAAGCTAATAGTTTTCATATTTTGTGTCATTTCCCTAATGTCTTCTTAATATTAATATGGAGGAGACTTAGTATGAGAGAATTGGATTTTTCTTATAATACCCTTTTTTGGGTTTTAACCCAATAAGTTTTGTACCTTTCGTCATTTTATAGTTAAATATTTTTCTAAAACTATGAAAAGCACATTCCTTGCAAGCTGAGAATCATATTTTTTCCAAGGTTCCATTTGTAGGTGTTTCAATATGATGAGTACTATGTCTCATTTTTATTGGAAATTTAAAGTCATGTGATCCATAATAAGGATGAAAGTGTTTTTAGTTGAATAGATTTGACCATAAAATTTTAAATAATGACCAAACAAGGATTTCTGGTCATGAATGCTGCAAAATTATTTAGATACCATCAAGGGGAATCTTGAGAAACATTTTTTTGGTTTTCTAATATAAAACATGGTATTCATGAATATATGGGGTATCTACTAGGGGAAAAGTTACCATCTGTTGATTAACCCATTAGGAGGGCTGTGTTATGCAAGGAGAACTAGGATATGTAATGCATGGTGAAATAGTGGTTTCCTTTAGTTTATATACCCATTATATGGTAAACATATTCTATGACATCTGGGCCATATAAATCATTGTTAGAAAAATTAGTCCTCAAGAATTATTACATTCTATTATTGATAATCATATGACATTTATGGAGATTTTTATTTCTCAAGACCACAAGGGTGATTTTTCTAAGTGAAAATATATGAGAATGAAGGGAATATATGTACTTGGCCACTATTAAGGGGAATGACCATTTCTGAAAATCCTTAATGTATCATGTAGTTTAATATTGTGATACCAAGACATTGACCATGTTGTTTAATTTTATACAACAAGGAAATTGTGCTATACAGTTTAATTTCAGGTATCAATGACATTAGGGGGGATATAATTTTATGTCTTTAGATTTCACTGAAGAGATTGATTATTTTCCAATTCTTGGTAATTTTTCTAGAAACGTGCTTCCATATATAGGTGTGAGAGGAGAAAATTATAATCTATGATTTTGGGATTTCCAGATATGAATTGTGTTATGGGGGAAAATTTATTATGGCATAAGAGGATTTATTTTCAGAAGATAAAGTTATCACTGCTTGAAAAACCCATAATAGGGATTATTTTATGCAAGGCTAGCTGGGGAATGTACTGCATAGTCAAATATTAGAACCCATAATTGATAGAACCAATATGTGGGATACTTATGAAATACCAATTAGGGCACATATTTTATAGGAGGAAAAAGTATTTCTCAACAATTATAAAATTCTTCCACTAAAAGATGATGGATGTTTGTGGTGATTTGTATTTCTCTAGAAACAGAGTTTGTTTTGTGGAATGGGAAAGCACTTAAACATGGAAGGTGTATTTTAAGTGAATATTTCCCAAGAATGGGGAAATAAGTTTCTTACATAGGTATGATCAAATAGCATAAAATAATTGGCATTTATAATTTTATTTGATACTTTTGGGAATATAATATCATGGAAACAATATGGGGTATGTGCTACCTTATCACACCAAGGTCATTATTGTATACTTTGGACAAGTATGGGGAAGTTTAAAACCATGGTCTTCGGAGTTTTCATATCGAGAGAGAGGACATGAGAAAAATATGAAAGGGATGACCACTGAATTTTAATTTCAGGTTCTAGCATACCGTCATTAATGCTTAAAGGGATACAAGAGGCTTATCGCAAGGGAGAAATTACCACTATTTGACAAACCCATTTTTTGAGTTGTTTTATTCAAGGCAAACTGGGGCCCATACTATATAGTAAAATAGTGGAATCATTTGGATGATAAAAATTCTTTCGAGGTGGTTTAATGTAAGGCTAGTTAGGTCATGAACTACATAGTCCAAAAAGAGCTCTCAAGAATCATGAATTATGCTACAAGAAGCCAAGGAATTATTTTTAGGATATAAAAGTATTAAATATTAGGGGTATGAAAAGTGAAAGGAGAATTTTCAACTTCAAAAAGTAAGTGTTTGGATCAATATTGGCCTTGAGTTTGGAGTCCCTTGCAATGATATGACTCATATGTAGAAGGGTAACATATCTTGTTTCCCTGGTTGGATCTTTAATGAGAGGAGCCAAAATTAAAGCTGATTCATGGATCCTTTGTTTGAACATAGTGGATGAGTAATATTTCTTTACCACATGATTGGGATTAGTATCTATGGACTAGTCATCACAATGTATTTCAATGGGAAGAGAATCAATCCATATATAGTTCTTTGGGTGCCATGCATTTAAAAGTCATGTATTAAGGACATTACCCATGGAGTTTAATGTTATGAGGTCCGGAAAAATGTATCTTGATGTAAATAGAAATAGGATACTATTTTTGAACCAAGGAATAGGGTCCAAGCATCACTATGTAACTTTTTAGAGTATAAATCAAGAAATACATAGTTCTTAAATAAAGTCCCCACCCTAATTAGAACCACAAGTCGGGGCAATGGTTTTTTTAATATAGGTTCATACATAGGATGAGAACTCATATTCAATCTCCTCATATAGATCTATCTCATACAAAGGAGAATAGTGGGATTACTGGCATCATGTTGCAGTTGTGCCCAATATTGATAGTTTGTACGTCACTACACATCTCATAGGGGTGAGAATCAAGACACACATAATTGTTGAAGAATCATGCAGATTATCATCATGTGGTGAGGATGTGGGTAATTTGTATGTAAAAAGGAATATTGCAGTAGAACCATGGTGTAGGAATTAGGCATCATAATGTGTCTTACTGGGGAAAGAATCAAGCCATGCATATTTTTTAAGAAGATCATGTAGTTTATTTTCATGTGATGAGTACATATAGTATGCCTTTTTTTGTCTTATATCCTGAACCATTGATAGCCCTAATGGGAAGTGAGAAAAGCTATATTTGTAGATAACTCTATTACCAAACTCCTAAGAACATGTGAGTTGTTCTTGGTATGAGAAACAAGGAGTGGTAAATGTTTCTTATACATCAAAAAGGTTACCCAAGTGAAGGATATGGGCATTTCCATTATGTGGTGGCTGGATTTGGAGATAAAATCCATACATCACTACATATCTCATTGGGATGAGAATCAAGATGTACTTAGTTCTTGAACTCCCATGTAGTTTAATGTCAAGATGTATTGATGAAGAAGAACTGATGTGAAAGGATGGAAATATTGTGTCTAGGCCAGTTTGTAGGACACACACATCACTAGGTAACCTACTAGGGAAAGAATCAAGCCACAATTCTTGAAAATGTTCCCTAATCATGTTTGATCCATACACATAGAGAGTGGAGAGGATTTTTGTTGTGGTTACAATTGCATCCAAGATTGGAAAATTTTGTGTCAATAAGTATCTTAATGAAATGAGAATCAAGCCACACATAGTTCTAGAAGATGGACCCACACAACAACTAGATTTTGATATGGGGAATGGGATTTAATATTTTCTATAATAATGGTTGGGACCAAGAAATTTGATGGTTTGAGGATCAAGCCATATGTTTTGGAAGAATTCCCTATATAGAGTTGGTTCATACATAGGTAATGATGGGGCTTTCTTTATGGTTGTTGGTAGAACCAACATTGGAGATCTGGGTTTCACTACATATATTACTAGGGTAAGAATCAAGCCAAACATACTTCTTGAAATCCTGTTCAATTAAACATCATGTGGTAAGGACTTTACAATGATTGAACTTACACGTAAAAATGGGGATCAGGTGCCATTAGGAAGTGAAAATGATCTGAGAGGAGCTTACGCATGGGAGTTACCATTATTTTAAGGGACCACAACGAGTGTCAACCTATAATGTTTTGATGGGTTTTATAACATCAAATGATAGAGACATTAACCATTTGATTTAATGTTATGTGGTGGAGATAAAAAGTGTTTTTCAGTTTTAGATCATGTGACTAAGACTTCATGTTGTTCAATTTATAGTTAGATGACAAGGATACTGATGCTACACAGTTTAACATTGTATAGTTTGGGCATATATAGTGTTATGTAGTTTAAATTCCTACAAATAAAAAAACTCTATGGGGTTACACAATGTAATTCTTCAAAAACCTTGCATTCGTTGGAGTCATAATGAGGTCTCCATCCATTAAGATAAAGGAATAAGATCTATTATATTGGACCTTTTGTATGGAGTAAGGAACCTCCCACATTGGCTCATGCATTAAAGGATTCTTTCCTGGTATCAACAAAGTCCTAATGACCAATACCAATTCCCCTTAGAGTAATGAATGAAGGAAGCCTTTGTTTTTGAAAGATCATTTATCCGATTTGAATAGAATTCAAAGAGATTCAAGGTATTCAATCACCATTTGTACAACAACTCCAACTCACCCAGTAATTTATGGGATTTATCATCTATTGATAGATGATCACAAATGGAAACTCGGAGCAATGAAAACTAAACCTCAATGGAATGGACTACTTCTGTTCCATATACTAGAGAATACGGTGTTTCTCACATAGTAGTATGGGTTGTAGTTTAGAAATACCATAAGGTTTGTAATATATTTTTAGGAAAATAATTATTATCTTTTTCTACCACCTTCTTGATTTTGTTTTATAAGGTTCTTTTGAAAGCCTCTATCTATCCATTCGCCTTTATATTATATCAGTATGAATAGTTGGATTGGATATTGTATTCCTAATATAGTATCTCTACTTAAGTAGAATAGAAATTGGTTCCATTTTATATCTGTATGTTATGAGGGACACAAAATATATTTATAATGTTGGCTTTGACAAAGATGATGATGATTTTGGCCACTACCTTTTTGTGAGGTATTTCCTTAGCCCACTAGGAGAAGAAATCAATAGCAGTAAGGATTCACTTGAACTGATTGGATACAGTTGTGGGGTAAGGTCTCATCACATCCATTCCCTATATGGAAAATGGTCATGATTTTTTGGTTATATATAGAAACTATGGGGTTTGATGGATGATTTTGGAATTCACATGGTAGGGATGAAACCTCTAAGTTAACTCTATGAAATCCTTCGTCATTGGAGGCCAAAAGTATCCATGACTTAAGATTTGATCATAAATCCTACACCCTGATTGGCAGGCACCACACTCTCCTATATATACTTTTTTTATGACATCCACAATCTCTTATCCATTGATGTATTTGATGAGGATTCCATCAAAGACTCATTTGTGGAGGACCTTCTTCTGATTTGGGCCTTCATAATGAGTAAAATTGACCACTCTTAACCAAATTAACTCCTTAGTTATATCAAGTGAAATTACTCCATCTTTGAGGCATTTCATTATGGGTGTGACCCATCCCATTGTAAGACAATACGGCTTAGGAATAGGACAGATTTCATTGATCTTCATTATTATGATTCGATGAAAAGGTGAGACCATGTGATGATTGGCAATGCTGATGACTGTTTCATCCCATTTTGAATATTCCATGGATGTGGATGCTTTTGACATTTTATATGACTCGATATTTTTTGATCATGGGATATAATAAAATTTTGGTTTTGAGGGAAATTCTACCATTAACCGTAAGACATAATCACACAAAAGGATTATCTCATTTTTCTGATGGTTTAATATCTGTTGATCTACTTGATTTACAACTCTAAGTAACCCTTCCCCCCCCATAGGTTCATTAGTACTTGGAGTGATAATTACAGGCTTCCAGTGAGAGCCTAATATTCCACTTAATTGTTGGTACCACCTTCTGATAACAGAAATGAGTACAACAACACTGTCTTCTCTGGGGAGATAATAACAATATGTAAACCAACTTTTTTGAGCTTAGGGACTTCCATTTTCTTCCTCATTAGACTCATGGGTGCACCTTAAAAATAAATTTCCAATGTTTGGGGGCTTTATTAAATATAAAATAACACTTCATCAGGTAATTATGTATCTAATTATGCTTCCAATGAAATTGGATACTCAGTGAGGAAATCTATCAAGGCCTTTTCTTTCACTACTTTCTGGGGTGCAAACTGTATATCAAACTACTTTAGAATAAATTCCTACAATGCCGAATATCCTATCAGCATATGATGATTGTGAATAAATTTCAGTGGATAATTGAAAGAAACCATGTGGCCCTCATGATGTTGTATATAGTGTTTTAGCATTTCAACAACGAATATTAAAGATGAGAAACTCTTCACTATATTGGAATAATGGTTCTCTATGTCGATCATGGTTTGACTGAAATAATAAAGGTTGTTCTCATTCCCATCACCATTCTTCTACATAGTAAAGGTTCCCAATGATCATTCTAGGTCAATTGTATTCATAATGTCTATCTTTACTTCAATAGGTGGCATTAAAACCAGTGGTCTCAAGAGATATTTAATGAATAAATAAAATTATTTTTGGCAGTTATTAGGCTATTGATATGTGACCCCCTTCTTCATAAATTTAATGAAGGGTAAACACTTTCCTACCCAATTTTCTATAAATTGACAAATTTAGGCCAAGTGTCATTGGACTCCTCTCAACTCTTTCATGTTTCAAGGAGGTGAAGGATAGACTTAGTTTTCATAGGATCAACTTCGATTCCACAATGTCATACAATGAAACTGAGAACTTTTTTCTAAGGATACCCCATAGGCACATATTAAGAGGTTTATCTTAAGGTTATATTGTCACAACTTGTTGAATATTATTTATAGGTCAACAAGGTGGTTGTAATGTTGCTGGGACATGACTACTAGTTCATTCACATAACATTTGACAAAAATCTCTATGAAGGGTTTGAAGATACAGTGCATAGAACATTGGAATCTGGTACCAAAATTCATCAAGACCAAGGGAATTACCCGATACCAAAAGACTCACTAGAGGGATCTGAAGGCAATGGTTTCCTCATCTTCAAGATACCTATGAATTTTCTTATACCAAGAGTTTCCATCCATGAAGTAGAGGGATTGATAACTATCCATTTAATCAATCAAGAATTATATGATTGTAATAAATAGGTCATATTTAGTATAATTCCAATTGAGATCTTTCAATTTAATGAAAATACTGATTTTCATGTTATTCTTATCCACTAGGAAAATATTAGCTAGCCATTTTAGATACTATTACTCTCAGATAGAGTCATCCTTAATGGGTTTTTCCACCTCAGCCTCAATTTCAGAGGCATGGGTTGGGTGTGTCCATCTAACAGCTTATTTGTATCCCCAACTGTCTTCTTGAAAACCTAAGTGATAAGTTTCCACCTCAAGATCAAGACCTTGAATTAGTGTATAGTTCTAAGAAAACACATCCCGATGCTTTTTTAGGAAGGCAGTATATAACTCATGTTCTTCAGGGGATGTGGCCACACTAATTAGAGTGTGTCGTGGATCATCCTATGTACCCATGTTTATTTCACTAAGATTATCCATAATGGTGGAGATGCCTTACTAAAATTCCAAAGGGGTTTCCATGAGATATTCATTTTCTACCGCTTCCCCAGACTTTACTTCTATCACCTCTTCCTGAGACGTAGGTGATGAAGCAAGAATTTATGAGTTAGGGAAGGAATCAGTGTTTGGACATCCAGATGATGGAGTATTCATTTTTGTCTCATTCAATGATGAGGGAAACTTTTTTAGTTCCAAATATAATACATGAGATTGAGAATGAGAATCCCTATCATTTTACATTAGTATGAAAACTTCTTCGATCCTTGTTAATGAAGCAAGGACTTGTTGATTCAATAGAGATGTAATGAAGGCATTTCCATCCAGGCTTTCATTACTTCTTATAAGGTTGATAAATTCTTCTACGCTATCAGGTTCAATTGTCACAATAGATATAAAAGAATCCGTTGAATGAGTCTTTGAATGTAGGCATGGCATTTCAATTTGATTGAAGTGTAGTACATATTCTTCACTGAGCTAATTTAAAGGATTAACTAGAATCATCTCAGGACCATTCGAGGCATTGATTCAATTAATATCATCTATCATGTAATATTTTCATCCCTTATAATAGAATCAAGTATCAATGAATTGTGACTCGTAGGATCTGAATGTATCCTTTTATTCATGAAATATCCCAATTTTTCCATTGATACAATATTTGACACATTGGAGGTGTGATGAAGGAATAGACGCATGATGTTGTGTCTAAGGTCTTCCCAGTAAAACATTAAAAGTTGCTTCATGTAGGAAAACCATGAATTCTGGGTTTGACGTGAGGTATCCAAACTGATTTCTGAGTATAATATCGCATATATGTTCTTGTTCAATTTTGTAATATCCTTGTAAGATCTGAGTAGAGGGAGAAAGGGGGGATTCATTGAGACCTAGTTGGAAATGTTTCTGGGCCAGATGGAGGTTCAACCCTGATTTATTTTCAAAAAAGGCTTGTCAGACATAAATGTCATTGATTTTTCCAGATATATACAAGGGATTGATGTGTCCTTTAATGAAAACATATTTTTCTTGGTATATAAATAGCTAATCGCATGGAATTATGTGGGATAATTCTCTAAAAAATATGCCTCATTTTCGACAACCTTGACATTAGATTCCTAAGGGATTAAAAAGGTTTGATGAATGTTTCCGAGAGGGATTTTTGAAATTATCAGAGAATTCATTATTGATAAAAAATCCAGTACTTGGGATAGTTGTTTCAAGACATCTTATTCTTTTTCCAATGGCATGTGGTTTCCCATATGAGGGTTTTCTTTCACATGATCATTGGGTGATGATAATCCTAATGTACATGGACCATCCCTCAAAGTATGTGTTAGTAGTGCTTCCACTCATGGAAGGTTAGGTCAGCTGGGTCTGCCTACACATTTGTGTAGATTGGGAGAGGATATATCCTCTAATCAATATTCTAGGATAATTGTGTCAGGGTGTATCTTGTCCTGCATAGTTAGATTCCCCATCTCGTTCTATGATCTTAAAATATCTCTTCCATAAGTTTTGGATGCGTAGACAGTTCGAGATGGGGTGTGGTAGGAGTAATGAATTCTGGCATGACCATATCTTGTGCTGTAACAGAGACCTTATTGACCTCATCCCCCAGTTCCCCAATCATGTGTGGGGAATTTGGATTCATGATCATAATCATCATCTGTAAATGGACCCATTAAGTAAATAATGTTAATGGATCTGAAGATCAAATCCTCATCTAATGGAAATTACATCAAATGTGTGAAATCTTATTATTCTATTTTACATGGAAGTGCCCAGTATTTTGAGATAGTTTGAATGATATTTGATAAATTGAAAGACAACATTGGCCATGACACGAGATCATCTTCATGTTTTTGATTCATACCCTTATATAAATGTCTCTTATTGTAGGATTGGACTTCATAGGATTGGGCTTTTGATGAAGCTGGTTGTGCTATAGAAAAAGTGGATGTAAACATTGTTGAATGTTTCAATAGGGTTTAGATAATGTCATGAGTTAGGTCAATTGTTTTTCTGACCATGAAATCATCAATATTTTGAATTTTTTTTATCTTAACAACATTTCATTAATTTTCCTCATATCGATTAATATCATAAGCACACACAACATGAGCATGTGAATATATTATATTCTTTTTCTAGAGTCAACCATCTTTTATAAGAGGTATTTGAAGACAAAAAAATCCCGGATGTGGTTCCATGTCATTTGGTGGAAGGGAAAATATTTTGGGAGATCTTTTCCACCTTATTTTTTGATATTATCATCTTTAGAAACATGACTAAATTGTTTTCCAATGTTGAGATTAATTATTCATGGACTTGGAAATTTAAAAAAGAATATACCTTGTTTTTATTCTCCCCAAACTGTTTTTACCTATGGTCCCTATGATCATATTGACGAGGTGGGCATTATTTATAACACATAAGAGGTGGAGCCACATAATATGATTTAGGATTTGAAATAGGACAAGGTAAAGGGGATTACTTAAGTGTAACTATAACAGCCTCTTCTTTTCCTATTCTCCTTCCCTGAGTTGATGGAATTACATGATACTTGGCTATAGACTATGAAATTGAATCTTCAACCTGATTTGAAATTGTAGAAAGATACCAAAACCCACCTATGTATTTCATAGGGATTAATGGTGTGTATAATTCATCATTAAGATTTTCTAAAAAACTTGGCAAAAACTCTTCTAGAGGGAGTGGTAGGTTCACGGAGTATGTTAGTCATTTCCACTGGGTAACGAATTCTAAGACTCTTTAATTATCCTATTATTTTTTATGAGATCATAAAACTTTATCTTATTTAGTATTGAACAGAACTGGAAAATGAAATTTTGAGAGAGGTTTTCCCATCCAGTAATTGACTGAGCCCACAAGCTTTTATACCACACAAAATCTAGTACTTGTAGGGATTTCACAAAGCACCTAAGCTTTACCACCTTCTATTGTTTAGGGGTACCCATAAAGGGATCACATTGAGAGTGGAAATGAATAAAATGTTGTTTCAGTTTTCTTGAACCATTAATGACTAGAAACATAGGATTCCCAAAGTTTGGAGGCAGAGGAGTTGGGTCTACCCATTTGGTGTAAGAATTATTTTCTGACTGTATCAGTTCACTCCATTCCTCCATGGATTTCAATTGATTCATTAGTGACTCAATGGTGTTCATAAACATTCATGGAATGACTGGATAAGATAGAGCCTCAACGGGCATAACATTTAGTAGGGCCATTGGTGGTAGTAATACTGGTACCTACCGTGGGTGACCAATAAAGACAGGCCTATAAGGATGTGTCTGGCCCCTATTTGGTTGTGCACCCAATGGAAGGAATTCTCAATATGGTTCTACAAGATCAAAATACATTGGTCATTGGTATCCTTCATTGAGTGAATATTCTAGATAAACTTTATTTTTTGTAGAAAACCTTTTTATATTGAGGTACATCAGCTGGAGTTTCAAGTTGAGGATCTGATTTCTGAACCCATATGGTAGAAATTCTAGCTTAGAGTAATTTTGAATTAAATCTACTTATCTCTTAAATCTCCTCCTTCTACTGATCAAACCAATCCTCCAAAGAGATTGACTTACCTTCTCTATAAGGGAGGTGAAGTACGATATGATTCTTAAATTTTTTCTTTATTTTTTGGGTGTAAAGGTGGATTGTTCAAGAAAGCACCTAGATTTAAAGAAAGCCTATGGTTTTGGGTGTACACACCTCCTTAAACTATTTCTGTGTGGACCACATCATGAACCACAACTCCACCCTCTAACAATTCATATGAATTATCCTCACGTTCTTTAGAACTAATGGGGGAAAGACTGATGACATTCACTGAAGAAAAATGCATTGTGGGTACTCTATCAGTGTCGTTGCCGGAATTTATTATTCTACACCATCCATGATGCCTTATACTCTTCTTTTTTTTAATCTGCTGGGAGATATATGGTGGATGGTAATCTGAATAGAATATCTAGGTAATTCAGTACTATGTGTTTTATGTGATGACACCAGATCATGGGATATGACAAACTGAGAGTATCTACTATGAAAAATCTTCCCTAAATGGGAGATTACTAATTCTCATTGAGGAGGAGATTTTTGAGGTGAAAAGACCTCATCCCAAAGGGATGGACCAGTTCCTATTTTGTATTCGCAATCCTTAGAGTATGATTTTTTGACCCTGAGGTTTGGGTTAAAAATACCCTATCCTAGAGATATAGGTTTTCTGCAAAACTACCATTGATGATATAACTGTGGCTTCTCTTCTAATTTTACAAATTTTGGTCTGAAATTTTATTAGGTTCATCATTCGGTATACAATTGGATTAAAAAAATCCAAATATCATTGTGCTATTTTTGATATTTTCACTATCTAATGGATGATATCCTCTAAGAGAGAGGATTTCTTGAAATTCTCAGATGCTTGATGCCAAAATCTCCCAGTAGCCTACTCTCTTCTAGACTGATGTCAGTGAGAGTCGGTCAAGGCCTGTAATTGTTGATCATATCTTTGGTTTGGAATGTATTCGATTTGTTTAAGGTGTATTGAGGCTATAACATGGTTTGATACATCTTTTTGTGGTTTTTTCTAGTAAGGGAGAGGAGTTAAATGAAATTGTATGTGTAAAAACCATCCTCTGATACAAACACCGGATGTGGTATATCCGATTAGTTGTCGCAACCTCACTAATGTGATAAGGAACACACATTGAAGGGATCCTTGCTATTTTTTATCTTTGGAAGTCATGAAGCATTGAGATATGACCAGTAAATTTTTTGTTGCAACCCTTCAATTACCTTGATGCGAGTTCGATACTCATTGTTATATAATAATTTTTATTTCAAATGATAAAGATTATTCCATAATTTGAGGTGAATTTCATGTATACAATTTCCCAAAAATGCCTCTGGAATACTATATTGAGTTGATTATGAAGTCCAAAACTTGACTGGTATTTAAAATTAGGAAAATTTCCTTATCATGTTTAACACATCTCCTTTATCTTTATTTAGAGGTTCCTCTAACTTGTCTGACCAGACTGGATGCTTCCCATCATTTTTATCATAATAAATGAGATCATTAGGTGGTTACTCTATTATACTGGAACGTGAATGACCTTGGGGTGGTTCGAATAATTACCATCACCTTAGGGTATCTTCTATTTGAGAAAGAATTTCACCTACCACTGAAAAGGTATTACACATGAATAGCCTTATCTTCAAAAGTGCCTCATGATAGAAGGACTTTTTTATCACAACATTAACAATTGAAAAATTATATTGAAAATGTGAAACAATACCATGGATAAAAATTTGGAAGATAATGCCATAATGGGGAGGACTAAAATGGTGGATTACAGAAAGGGGGAAAACCTCTTTATCCTTGATCTTCTATCTATGCAGCGGGCTGTCGTGGATCTCATTAAGAGATGGAATCTCAAGATTGATAATACTGTAGACATGAATCAAGATTTTAGGGTGAATATTCTTTGGTGGAACTTGGGAATTACTTTTACTGCTCCCATAAATTGGTAATAAGAGATTAGGATATTGAGTAGCCACAATTAAGCATATGAGGGCTTCAATAAATGTAGTATTAATTAGATGAGGATCATTGATACACTCTTCAATCTCCAATCATGTTGGTGATGCATATTCTTGGAGGCCTTCTTACAATCTATTGGGGCCACTTTCTCGGGGAAGTTGTTTTCATGGGTAGGTTTTTGTGTATTCCTTGGATGAAAAGGCCAATTGCTTCCCATTAAAGTATGTGTTTGTTCTCGATCAGATTATCTATATAATACGACAGAGTTTTTCCCATGACCCTCCTGTATATGAGTAGAGAAATATATCTACTCTAGGTTGGCGTGTTGATGAGCTACCCCACTTATGGGGATAGATTTATGTCTTCATCATTCGAGAACTACTGTCATTGTCATTATGATATCCTATCATGCATGTAAGGCAAGAGTAAGGATTTTTGTCAACCCTTTCACCACTGTAAGGATGTGATTTGTAAATTCAGTGACTTTAATAGGGATATATGTCCATTCCATATCTTTATTAGGTGTATATTCATGCTCCTATCCATCCATTATTGTTAGTTTATACTGACAATACTCACGTGTGGGGGTAAAAAGTTGAGTCTTCCCTTTTCTTGCCATCGGGACTTTACGACTGACATCTCATGGTGTTGGTAAATAGGGATATTGGTAGGCTTGATGGGTGTAGTAAAATTTATATTCCTTATTATAATATTATTCTGCATTTTAGTGGTGGGCTTCTTTGAATTCTATATGTTGAGTCTGATGGATGGATTAATGGATGTATGTTACCGCTCAAAATTTTCCACCAAATTGGGTTGGTGGGATTCTCTGGAGGAGGTAGAGGCGTGAACCTGTTCCCTGATGGATGGTTGTAATCCTATATGGGCCATCTTGTGTGCTTGGATTCAAAGGTATTAGGCCAGAAAACTGAGGAAACCACCCTCATCATGTTGATGGGTTACTACCACGTAGTGTTGGTGGAGGAGATCATTGGAAGGTTTCCTTGTGCAGGACCCATGTGTCTTTGAGGCAAGGCCATATGCAGCCTCAAGATCCACCTCCCTGAGATATGGGAGGGACTAGTTATTGTTTTTTGAGGATATACTTATGCAATGGTTGAAGACAGTGGTTGGAATTGCTAGCTTTAGGACTACTAGTCATTATTTACCAGATGATTGGTTGGGATTAGTGAGTTGGATGGCTTGTCGGGTGAGCTCTAGGTCTGTATAGTACCATGATGATGATTTTCTCTAACTAGTGCGTTAGAGACTAAACATTGAATATGCTGGGTTGGTGATGGCCTCTACCATGTGGATGATGACCCATCATGAGCAGCTGATATTACATTCATCGATGGTAGCTGGAACGATGCCATTGGATTGAGGGGAGTTCTAAAAAGTGCCTAAATATATGGCAGACACAAGCAAGAAACCCATATTAAAGAAAAATATTTTTTGGATTAACACACGTTTGATTGATTTCTTTGTCGGGACCTCTCTTATAAATTTAAAGGGGCCTAACAGATGGGTAATATAATCATCTTGGTTAAGGATTCACACCAGTTTAACCAATTTTTTCCCCTAAGATTTGACACCCTGTTATGGGTTTCTCTCTCTAAAAGGTTTCCAACAAACTTGTTTAGGGATCTGAAAACACCCAATGGTTTTGTATTCATGAGGACCTTGTTTTCAAAGGTAGGCACTCATTAGGTATTTTGACCTACAATGCTTAAGAATCCACATTGGGTGAGAGGATGGGGGTTCGGGCTCATCACAACCTGGGGGGGGGGATTTTTGCTTACCCCATGACTCTATTATAGATTTATGATATATTCATGAATCATTCATTAATTATGAATAAAGAAGTGGGTTTCTATTGAAATTATCTATCAATTAGTAGTATATATGGAATTCAAAATCATATATATATATATATATGAGGTTCTTCATCCATAGAGGCATCTATAGGTATCCATGGTTATCCATCAATGGTACCCTGTTATATACTACTTAGAGATTATTTGGTCATTATTATAATGATACTGGTTTTATATCCACACAGTGGGGCACTATGGAGTTTATTTTCATATAGGGAGATGAAATTCACTCTAGAGTTTATCATCATCTATGGATATGGATGTCATTTTTATTTTGATATCGAACCCATAGATGAGTTTCCTACATATCCTCATAAAAGGAATTATAACCCACATAGTTTGTGCCACTTGATGGGACACATCATACATTTTATATTAATGGGATAATGACAAAACCATACAGTTTAACATCATGTGGAATGTAAATCTAGATGAATGGTGCGTAGTCAATTTTTGGTGTATATATTTTACCGAGGTGGCCCAAGGAAAGATGGAAGGAATATGGATTCCTAGGTCGAATCAAATCCTACTGGGAATGTGGCCTAGAGTGGAATGGTTCATTTGGATGGTTGGGTTTTAAACTCATGGAGGATTCCGATGTATCTCATTTAGATGGGAATCACGACCCAAATAGTTTGGTATGTATCACAAGAGAGTATGGCCCTTTGAGAGGAAAAATTGGGGATTAATCCTGAGGAGGATTCCTTGTAAAAGAGACTATGATTGATGTACTGGCTCATGGTGGTTTTGGAGATATGATTAGGGACAATTCATTTTGAGGATGCCCCTTGATATCTGACCTTAGATGAGAATCCTACATATCATGGTTAGAGAAGGAATCAGAGTTCCTGTAGATAAATGGGGTCACAAGGATCATGAGGATGTTATGATCACTATTAACCTATATGACCATGTGAGTTCTCAGTGTGAGAAACAAAAGGTAGTGGAAGATCTAACAAACCACAAAATTTTCCTTCTCTAATAGTTGAAGAAGTGGAATATAGTGGAAGAGGCCATGATTACAAGACTTCCCCCCCTTCACTGCACCCTGTAAAGGAATGAAGGTGTAGGAAATAGTTGTAGAGTAGAGAAAGACTGTAAACTTATACATTAAAGGATATGGGCTTAATCAAGGAGGGATGCCTTAATATTTCTTGTACAGTGAGGGAGGAGAGTTTCATTCTATATCAACCCTACTAGGAGCCGGATGCTTCGAGTCTTAGAGAAGAGATGGGAAGGACATGGTTGAAACCCTAATCCTCCATACCAAGAATTCCACATCACTATCCCTAGGGTAAGGGTCCTCATGACCATAGATATACAAAGCCACAAATGTCCCAATGATCCTGACCATCTAGTAAGAAAAGTTTGGGAAACCTCTGACTATAGAAACACAAATCCAAATTGGAGACATGATGATCTGCCTTTTCCCAAGGTTTTTCAAATTTGGAAGTCTTTATAGAGGTTAAAACTTTTTCCCTTTCAGACAAGGGATCTAGGGAAGAAGGGGCCCTTCCATGGGCAGGTCAAAAAGGTCCCAAAAGATGACTCACACAGGTCCTAAGCATAGGTGTATTGCCTAGGTATACCACATAGGGCCTGGGAGAAACTAAAAATGGTTCATACAAGGGGTATAGTTCTGTGTGAGCTATGTATACCTTGTAAATGAACTACCGGGGAAACAGCACTAGGATGAGGCTTTGGCTGAGGCACCCTGGGTCTCCTCTGATATCCCAAAAAGGGTCTTGCACATGTACCTAATGAGAGGGGTACATCATGCAGGTGGATTATCCTTAGGGGAGGATGGTCCTAACATAGGTGTCTTATTTTTTAGACCCTATAGAGACATTAATCTTGATTATTCCCTTTAATCCTATCTTCTCTCATGTTTTAGTGAGATAAATATGAAATTTTAGGGGACCTGACTGAAGGTGTTGTGAAACGATAGATCCAAGGATTCTTTATATTTTTCTGTCATTCAAATATGGAGCCCAAGGGTACTATTTATAGGCAAATGTGGGACTCTGGTGGAATGAGGTTGTTGGAATAGGTCCACAACGCAAGTTTTAGGTGTAGGTATCCCACGCAGGGTTGGAAGAAAATCTAGGCTCTGTAGGTACATGACACAGGTGGTGTGTATAGGGATGCCTATAAATTTTGGTCTATGTTATAAGGTCCTATTCTAGCCTTTTGGTGTATAGGAGTGGTGCACGTGTGTCTATTTGGACAGGTGTATGGGTTTTAATTAATAATTTTTAGTAGTTTAACATACCCAAGATTCTATTTACAAAATTTTCATCTTCGTTGAAAAAAAGAGAGTTTCAACAAGTATTTTTAAATAAAATTCCATTACCTTAGGTTAAACTTCTTTCAAAAGTGTTCAGACCTCCTCTTGAAATCATCTCATTGAGAACCTCATTATGCCCCTTGGTTTTAGCCTTTTTCTAAGACCAATAGGTCTTAGGCATGGGTAAGAGTCCTATAAAGGTGATTCAGATGAAATTAGATAGGCTACATGGATTTGATGGTGTGACGAGTATAGGTGGTGAGGGTGGTATCTATAATGGAGGAAATATGTGTTTTTTGATTATTCTATTCATTATTTTATTATTTTGGATCAAAACAAGAAATAGTAAAGATTTCTAAGACTAAATACAGTAAATTTATTAAGATATTTTGAAATATTAGGCTCTTACAACATGCATGATGTTAGAATCCATGTATTTAGCTTAAAATGATAAATACCATAAATTACTGTATTTTTCTATTCATCAAATATTCAACAATTTTACCAAAAATCCAAAAAAATAATCCTATGAATTTTTGGATGTGAGGAATTTAAAAGTGAACAAAATTTATTGAAAATAGATTTCTAAATGTGATAAATTTAATTTTTATTTAAAATCACCATTTATTCAAAAAATATTAATTTTAATATTATAATTTATTTTTTGTCCCATTAAAAAATTAAATACGATCTCATAAAATTAACTCATAATCAATTGGTAAAAAAATATTAATTTATGAATCTATTTTATGAAAATATATTTTCGTTTAAGTCAATATATTATTAAAAAATATAAGTAAACAATTATGTTTTAAAAAATATAACTACACAAAATTTATCATTTTTAATACATTTATTTACTTATTCAATGATTTATATCATATTTTAACTTATAAGATACATAAATTTGATTTATACAGTTATAGGTGAGGTTGCTGTTATTTTAGTATAGATTCCTTTATTTCTATAAATATCACTTGTTTCATTATAAATTTACAATGAATTGAACTATTTAATTCCAGAATGAAAAAAAATTATTTTATAAGAACTTTGGTTGTTACACCTTCTCTCTTACTAGTGAAGCCTCTGAGTATCACAAATCTAGAGATTTTATTAGAAGCTAAAAGGTCACATCCCCTTAAATATTTAACATAAAGGTATTTATAGGCTATGTAAAGGAGGCAGATTTTTTACGCAAAAGATGGGGGATTTTGTGAGACTTTATGAGCTTCACAAAATTATGTGTCTATGTGAACCAACATTGATCAATGAAAAAATTACCATCAAAGAACCCACCATCTATGAAACTGGTGAAAGGGAGCTCCATGAACCAGACTTACACTACATGTAGTTACCATAAAATATCTACACATCTCAGGAATTTTGAGAGATACAAATTTTCTAGAAGGTATAAGACTTCATGAATCCAGTTCCTTATATCCATATCAATCAGTTTTAGAAATAATTTTCTTCAAACCAGACATGCCTACCTCGACCTATTCTATGACATGAATATTTTAGCATTAACATCTATGAACATTTTCAATATATTTTTAGTTCAATAATAATATATTTACATTGTTTTCATATTTGACACATGATTTTTGAAAGTATTTTTATATAGTCAATATTTACGGAATTTTTTGAGAATGTTGTATGGAGATAGTTTTATCTATTGATTATTTTTTAAAATTCTCTGAATTTATTAAAATCATATATTTAAATCAGTTTTAACTCTTTTGATACTTCTATAATATTTTTTTACCTCTATGAGACTTTTGTTTGACTCTATTTTTTTTTATTTTGATTTTTTATAATAGTTTATTCAAGTATGTAGTATAAATAATTTTTTATATAAGAGAGAAAAATGATATATGTAGAAATACAATTATATAGAACAATGATACTTTTCTTTGATAGGTAGTGAAATATATCATTTACACTCATTTGGAAACCAAGTGATCTTGGGCTCAATTGTTTACATCATTTGTGATGAACACTCAAAGGGGGAACAAAAATTATTAGACTTTATAACACCTTGGAGAGTTGACATGTACCATTTCTAGAATTCACATTATACCCTGACTACATCATACAAAAGGTCCTGCATCAAATGTTTTATCATTATGAATCCTTCTTCTTCTATCCCATTCTAATTTGTGTTCTATCCTTTCTATTTGGGTATAATTATACACCTATATATTTTATCAGACATGTATACTACCTATAAAGTTTATTTTTATGGATATTTATCCCTGACCAAAAATTAGTACACTTAGTTTGGGGATGCTCTTTATATAAAAGCCCGAGTTTTGTTAGCTCCCATAAAATTTTGCATAGTTAGGTTTAGGGACACTTCTCAAAAATTCATGTATTGGGGTTCATCCTATTATAAAATTATTGATTTAGTTTTCTACCATTATAAATGTATATATATCTCTCTCATAATGTGTTTTATACATCATTGGTTGTTGTGTGAAGAGTAGACTATATCAATTAAACATAACTAGTATAGAAATAATATGTGCTCTCTATTGTTTTAACTTTCAATATTTTATGGCTTTAAAATTTTATAAGGTCTACACACCCCACCATAGATCATAATTCACCACCTTTATGACCAAAATATATATAGAGAGGGAAAACTAACAACATGGTTTATATATCATTTGATATCAATTATATTTTACTCAATAACTCCAGAAATATTGAAGAAATAAATATTGTAGTTTAATATAAACTTTACGAATATCCAAAAATGGATATGAAGGTATAGAAAAATGTATATATATATTTTTTTGATGATTGTATAAAATAAAAAACACTAATTATAGTATTGAAAAATAATAATTTAAAGAAATAAATGAATGGAGTGGAATTAATTTTATAGAACTAATTTATCCGTTAAAGGATATTTTTGAAAATGATAATGAGATTCCTTATTAAAAATATAAAACTATATTTATTTTATGTTTATTAGATATGAGATATGAAAATTTTTGAACCTAATCTAACAATTAGATATTGTTCTAAATAGACTATGGTTCACCTATAAATCTCCCTAAGTTTGATGATTTTTGATTTAAGAAAAATTAATCAAGTAAGATAAAATTCATACAGTACTATCCAATGATTCTAAGATTTAGATGAATATATGGAAGTTTGGAGAATTGAATTTATTTAGTGTTACATATTGATAAAGGAATTTAAGAGGTGAAATTTGAACGTCACCTGGTTTGATGACATTAATCACAAATAAGAAATCAATGGATTTCTATAGATAAAGATTAACTTAGGTACATATATTTAAATTTTTTACATTGGAAAATATATCGTAACTGATTTATTATATTTTATAATGTTGTTATAGTGTCTAAAAAAAGAAAATTGTCCTCCATTGTGAAAACTAGGCTTTTAGATTTATGAAATATTTCATATTTCATCATAAAATTAATATTCTTGAAATTTTTTTTGATAAGTGAATATTATTTAACAAATAAATATTCATTTAATATATATTTATTATCCATTTATAGATTTATATATTATTAATAATATAGTGATATTTAAGTTAAAACAAATTCAAATTCCAAAATAGAATAATTCAATAAATAGTCCAAAATATCTATATAGTTAGAATGATTTTTGACATCTTAGAAGAGTTTTTATATAAATTATTGAATTTATTATTTTATTATTTAAATTCAAGTAATGATTAATTATAAATAATATATAATTTATCTATATTCATCCAATGTGAATTTTTTATAAATATGAGTATCTTTTGAGTTCTTTAAAGATGAATCAAATGATCAAAATTGAGAAAATTAATTTTTTTCATGAAAATTTCAGGAAATGAAAATTGAATTATATATGATTAAAAGAAACAAAATAGATGAAAATATGATATGAAATTTTCTTGAAGTAATAAAAAATTTCTTCCTATAATTAAAAGTGTTTATTGTTTTATAAGTACATATTAATAGATAAAAATTGTGTTAATGAGCACAGATTGTTGAAGAAATTTTGATCAACAGTCATTAAATCATTGTTTAATTCTATAAAAAACAATGCATCAATACCACATTTGTTTTTTATAATATAATTAAACTTTTTATTTTATAATTATATATGTACTATTTTCTGTTTTTCAAAGTGAGATGTCTTAGTGAAGGAGATATAAATACTAAAATATTCAATGTTATATAGTGGACTAGAAGGGACAACTACCCTTTTCGCTTGTCAAGCTTGGCGATCAAATTCTTAAAGAATGGAATGATATTTCCAAGCACAATATTTCCTTTTATATGAAAATTTTTAATGTTACATCTAGACATACACCTCTATTAGATAGTATCATTCCTAAACTCACGACTAAGGAAGATTATTTCATGCTTACAATTTCACCTATTGAATTTGAGATTAAGGAGGCAATGTTTGGTCTTAACAAAGAGAGTTACCCTAGTCTTGATAGATTTACCAACCATTTATTTCAAGTTTTCATGGATATCATTCAATGGGATGTTTGAAATCTGATTACGTACTTCATCAAGAGTGGGTCTCTTGTTCATTTCACCAATGATTAGTTTCTGGACATTATTCCTAAAGTTGAGAACTCCAATGAAATTAGCCAATTCAGACTAGTGGAACCAGTAAATACCATATATAATGTAGTGACCAAAATTTTGTTTAACAAGTTCACTGTAATATCAAACAAAATTGTATCTTGGAAGCAATTTAGCTTCATTAATGGTAGAAACATTCAATACTATCTACTCGATACCATGGAATGTGTGAATCTGGTCAAGAATCCAACCAAGGGGTAAATGTTTCTATCAAGTTAGACATCAAATAATCCTTTGACACAATAGTTTGTAACATTGTTGGTAATTTATTACACAAATTTTACTTTGATATGCAATTAATCCTTTGGATGAAATATCTTATTAGCTCCACACACTTATCTATCCTCATTAATGGTTCACTGGAAGTGTATTTCACTTTCTCAAGAGGGATTAGGCAATATGAACCACTTTTCATGATTATATTTTCCATTTATGAAGATTATCTAAGTATAATTTTTATAAAAATGGTTGAAAAAGGTGATTTTAGGACTATAAAAGCTGATAGTGGTACTTCTGCACCCTCTCATTTTTTTGGTGATGGCATTTATGTTTTTACCCAATGTGGTAGGAAAAATATGAATAACATCAAGTAGGATATATTAAACAATGAAAGTGGCTTGAGACAAGAGACCAGTTGGGGAAAATAATTAATTTAATTTGGAAAAAATTTAATCCTGCGGGAAAAGGGAATTTTCTTAATTATTTATGTATAAGGGAAGGTGATCTTCCATTTAATTACTTGGTATTTCTAATTTTTTGGAGAATTCCTAAAGTATAATATTTCTCTGATATTTTGATCCATGTTAGAAGAAACCTTTCCTCAAGGAAAGGTAAAACTCTATCAATGGATGACTGAATATGTCTTGTCAAAAACATAATGATCTGTAAGCTTGTTTACCTATTCACGATGTATATTTGGCCAACCTAATTGATTAAAATCATCAATATTTTTATGAGAAACATCATCTGGAGTGGTAGTATCTCAAAGAGAATTTTTTTCACTATTAATTGAAAAAATTATATAAACCCTACAATAGTGTGGGGATTGGTAATAGAACTATAGAAATATTTTACCAATCCCTTCAAGATCTATTTATTTGGAATTTAATCAATATTAAATCTAAGTCCTTGGAACTAATTAGAACCATATTTATCGAGCGACTTATTTTTGTAAATCATCACTACATGGAATCATCAATAAGTCATGGATTGAGAAAAGTGTTTGAAAAGGATTAAGGACACTCTCAGTGGCTAGTAAATGCTAAAAATTATATCATATTTTGGTAGGAAAATTGGATGGGGACTTATTTTCTGAATAAGAAAAATTCTATTAATCAACCAACTGACACAAACAAAAACATCAAAGACTAGATGAGGTAATTGGAATCTTTATCAGATGACCTAAAAGATGATTCATCTAACATGATATTCATGGAAGAAGATGATTTTTTTGGTATAGGAACCAACCCCAAATGTTATGATGAAATAAAAATATTTATAAACTCATGATATACAAATAAATAATTCTCATATTGGTGATTTCAACAACTGATGGATGCATCCTTCCCGCTTCTCACCCCTCTAGAGAATTTCAAACCGTTGTGTTGTAATTGACACATGATTATAATACAGAGGAATCACTCTCTGATCCAGGTCTACATTTTTTTCACAAATATAGGGAATATATACAACATCTATTATTATGTTGTGAAATTATTCCATCCTTATAGAAATCCTTGTTCATGATATTATATCTCTATCCTCTTCAAAAAGATAGAATAGACAACCTTCTATAGGAGATGTTGAAAATGAAAATTTCCAGAGAATTAAAAAAATTTCCATATGTTTCATGTGCGAAGAAAATTCATTTGGTATGGAATGGAGGAAATAATAAAATACCTGACCACACACCATTCAACCTATGTCATTATTTCTCAAAAATTTCAGTAGTAACTCGAAAATCAAATCATCTCTAAAAGGATGCAATAGTAATTTTGTTAGTGAATTTGCTGTGCTGAGACACTTCAATGTTAAAGGTTACTATCCTCCTACCTGTGTCTTTCTCGAAGTGTTTTGGATCACTCAATGTTTTGGCTAGAAAAAGGGCAACAAGGATAGAGTTTCCAAAGGTAATCATGGACTATAAGAATTTGAGAACATAACTAGGGATCACAACTGATAAATAATTGATTGCTTATATAGACCTTATGGGAACTTCACTACCCTTGAAGATGAAATCACTCAATTCATTAATGCATTCGACATGGATAAATAGACGAATTAGAATAAAATTTGGTTTGAATGTTGTTCAACTACGATTGTACAAGTGATGAGGCTCAAGAAAATTCATGTATTGTGGAAGCTCACTGTAAGATGGTCCGAATGTACGTACCCACTTTATATGATGAACTACATTATCATGTATGAATTTCATGAATCTAATACTATTAACGATGTTATCTCAAAAAAATGAGGTGACAAAGATGCATGTACTCAAGATACAACTCTTCTTTCTAATGTTATATCTATTCATCACAAAAAATAAATGAAAAATACATACTTTTCACTTGGTGTAACTTTTTTTACTTTACAATAAGATTTAATGTGCTCATACTTCTAAAAAAACACAGAAATTTGATATATTATGTGTATATAATGATTAAAAGTGTTATTTTTAAATTAAATGTATTTTAAGTTTTATCAATGTTTATTTAATGATAGAAAAAATCTAAATGAACTCAAACTGTTACAAAGATTATGAGTAATGACCATTGATTCATTTTTCACCTATAGGAAAAACCACATAAAAATACAATGTCTTCTATGATTATAATGACCTATATATTAGTTTTAGAATTTAAAGTATTTTAAAATTTATAAATCTATATCAAATGAAAATAATTGAGAATAAGATCTTAGAATGTAGAAATAATTTATATCAATTCTCTTCAATTCATTTTTAACATGTATGATAAAATAGAAAATTAATCTAAAGTGTTATTTTACTATGATTATTAAATGTATTTTTTGTTATTAAATGTATTTTATATTCAATAAGCATGAATACAATGATCAAAACTTATATAATGGTTTGATATTTTTTAAAATGATTAGGAAACCAATCATTGATTCATTTTTAACCTGTAGAAACAATCCCCACATCATTCCAATAATTAATTTTCCAAAAAATGGTCTAAAGAACGTTTCTATAAATATATTTATATTTTGAGTTCTATAAACATGAAGAAAATTATATTTTGACATAAATATCATTATCATTTAGTTATTTAAAACCTTTATGAACAAAAAACATATAAATATGAAATATAATATTCTTGAAATGATAAAAATATAATTTTAAGTGCTATAACACTTTTCAAGTTCCAAATGACCATCATAAAATCTAAAAAATAAAATGGTATTGGATTTTACTAATATTTTTTATAAAAAATTGCTTAATTTAAGACCTACAGGAAAAAAAATTAACATTAATTTGACATAAATTTTTTTATAATTATTCAGAGTTATTTTTTGTAATTATAATTTTAATTTATCCAATTTTTTAGTGTTACATAGTTATATTTTTATATATATTACATTATCATTTTTTATTAGTTTTTTATTTCATTATTGTATTCTCATTGGTAAATTTCAATAAATGATAAGAGTAACAGTTGAATCATTTTAATAATGATTATTTGAATTCAATCATTATAAAATATATTTCATTACACATGAGTCAAATCTATTTTTTCAAATAAAATTTTCAGGATTTTAGTTTCAGGGGAAGAGATATTGTGAATGTGTACACATTAGTAGAATTAAGGGAAACCAATTCCCAATATATCTTCCAATTTAACTGAAATATTAAAATTTTTATTTTAGTAATTAAACTAAATTATTTGAAATGATTTTTTTAATAATAGTGTAGAAATTATTTTTCTAAAAAATATTAATGTATTTAAAATTAAATTTATTATCATTTATAGGTATTTATTTTTCTTTGGATATTGTTAACCGAGGATCATTTATCACATTATTACATAATTATTCATTATTAGTTAGTTTTAAGTAATTAATTTGTATTAATAAAATAAAAAATATTTATAATATATATATATATTAAAATGATTTCAATTACAAGAATGTTCATTTGGAATGAATAAATTTATTGCGTAGAATATATATTGATGACATGTTTCTATTAGTGTTTTGTTTTCTATTTTTCCTTGTTTTTTTGGAATTTTTTTTGTTTCGAATGGTTTTAACTATTTTTTCATAATTAGTATAATGGTATAACTAACAGTTGAAAGTGTAAGAATCATTAGTAATGTAATGAAATATATTTATTATTTTAAAATAAATTAATTCTATACTGAATATGATATTATTTTCTTGATTCAAGGATATTGTAATTAAAATTCATGCCATAAAAAACAGTAGTAGATCCATATAGTTTTTTCAATGAAAAATATCAACACTGAGAAAGGAATGAAATTATTAGTGCTAAAAAAATATCCAAGGACATCATTTATCAAAATCAAATTCACATTAATAAAGACACCTTTATAACCATGTTTTTAACACTGATAAAAGGGGTTACTATTTTTCAATGAATTACACATGAACACATTCGAAGCATCAATCCTTATTGGTTGGCAGTTTTGTCTGGACATCAAGGAACACTCTTTGGTAATTTTTTCACCTAATAATTAATGAAATGGGTCCCACTATAAATATGAGATAACAATACCATAATTTTTATAGCCATGCATAAGACAAAAATGAATAAAATAAACATTACAAGATGTGAAAAATTAAATGAATGTCATAATAAACTAAACTATATTCCAAAAATTAGATTATAACATCTATATAACCCGTAAGCCAAAAATAATGTGATGGAAAGATAAGTATTAATAGTAACAAAAATAAATGAAAATAAATAAAATAATCTATTACATATCTCCATGTGACATTGGGTATCTTCCTACCATGTCACCTACATATACTCAGTTGATTCTAACATGAAAACTCACCACCTTTGAGTGATGCCTTCCCCTTTCATACGTCATATATAACATGGTTTTCATACACATGTTGGTGTATGAAGGGTGTGGTAAATGAGCCAAGTATGATCCCACCAAGTGTTCCATAATCATCATTTTTTAGAAAACTAATGAATTTTTGTTTGGACATAATACATTAAAATGGATTTTAAACTTCTTTATAAAATTAATATGCAAGGTATATAATTTTTAATGGAATGAAGGAAGAGAAAAAATATTTGAAAATTAATTTATAAATCATATATCATTGGTGTGCACACTAATGTCTCTATTTATAGGGAAATATAGTAGTTGGAAATGAATAATTAGGGAAGTGCCCTCAACTACCGGGGTGGATATAAAATGGAATCACTGGCTAGTGAGGGTTATATATAAATTACTTTACTATTCTGGGTGACCCACATAGCTTCTGGAATGAACCTAGTTCAATATAGGTCAAATTATCCAAGTACACAAGGACTCCCATTAAGTTGAATAAATACCAAAATTATAATACAACCTAAAATGCAATTAATAATTTAATAACCAGTTCCAATTAATATATAAAAATTTTTCTTCCAATTGAAAACATCTCATAATATTTAATGATTGTAGTTTTGTCAAAATTAGCCCAAAAAAAGTAAATTAAATAATTATATAATTTCTAAAATTTAATTTAAATAATAAAGAATGCATAGTTCAACTAATAAAAGGTGAGTATGGAACCACCAAACTAAAATAAGAAAAAATATTTTTAGATGGGGAAAATCATTAATAAATGAATATGAAAGAATCTTAGGATCCCAAATAAGGCAGTAACAAAAAACCACACCACATAAATTTTTTTAAAGGAAACTCTTGGCCTCCATGGATTTGGGGTAAAGTGAATTCCTTAAAAAATTGATGAACGAACTCAGGGTAATGAAGAAAATAAAATTAATTATTTCATAGAGTTCCCGAAAAAAATATCTATAAAAATAAGATAAAGATGGAAGAGATGATGTGATATGTGTGATTAGGCATGTGAATTTGAAATGGTGAGAAAATAGAGGAAGAAGAGGTTAATAAATTTCATCTGTTAGTTTGTCTATTCACATTAAAAATAGGTTCAGGTGTCACCCTGGTATGGTCTCATTGGCCACTGTGTGATTCCCTTATCTAGATAAACCTACAATATACCCCCTCTAGGTTATTTCAAAAGGGGTACAAAATTTAAAACACACAAGGTCCTTTCCTGAAACCCCTATGACATTACCCTATAGGCAAAACCTTTGAGTTTCCTAAAATTGACGAAATGGGGTTTCTAAGACTTAGGTGTAACACCCTGATATTCCAAAAGAATAACATTTTATTTAATAGTATATGTGACACACAACACTAGAAATATAAGATAATATAAAATTCCAATAATTTATAATATATTTAATTTATAATAAATACAATTTCTTTGAAATATTAAAATTCACATAACAATGTGTTTTTTAATTGATTGCATTACACACAACCCCATGTTTTTCTAAACAACAAAATACTATTAATAAGATTATTTAATATGACAGTTACCACCAAGCATTTTGAGTGGAGGGTATGTGTATGATTAACTAAATTATGAATATATATAATTTTTGAAAATATATTATCTATTTAATGGTTAGAAATATAATAATAATAATTTAAAATAAAAAGAATTATTTTCTAAAAAAAGTATTTTTTATTGAAGTCGTTTTTGTTTGGCCTTGTACACATAATTTAAAATTAATTTTTAATAATTTTTGAAAATTTATATGATAGAATAAAAATAATTGTTTAAATCAGTACACCAAAATTATCTTTGGGTGAATTTTTTATATTTTTTAAAAGAATCATTTTTTGATGAATAATGAAACTATTGCATTTTAATTGAACACTGCATTTTTGTTTAAATAATTTATAATGTTAAATTATATTTTTTATCTGATATAAATTAAAGTTGGTAAAATTTTACATCAATTATTATAATTTAGTTAATTGGAATAATTTTTATATTGAATTTAGATATAAATACTTTTAAGCTTCTAAACATTTTCACTTTAAAAACCCTCTCTCATCAAGTCCTTGAGAATAATTTTAAATAAAATTTTTACACTTATATGAATTAAATTTTAAAAAATGGATTTAATATTTTTAATTAGAATAATTTATAATTTAAAATTATTTTATCTTAATTATTTAGAAAATAAATAATGAGAACCGTAAAAATCAACTACCTTATTTAAAGAAAAAATGGGTTCACTAGGTGGTTAAACTAAAAAGATAAGGTTGAAATAACCTATTAGATTTCATAAAAACTATTTTATGGAAAGTGTTTTACCATTAAACATATAAGGATCAATAGTTTTCCATTAGTTACTCATTTTACATATGAATAACATGAGATCCTTCAATTATTTTCAAAAATATCTAGTATGTTCTCTCCCATACATATAACAGGCCACCCCTCTCTTCTATTTTTAACACATTAAATACTATTTGGTTTGGCCAATTACAAATCTAATAACACAAAAAATTCCATCACCTTATCCAATAATCCTTATTTTTTTACAGGAATATAACTTAGGATGGATTTAGTGCAAAACAAAGGAGGATACATGAAGAAGAGGTAATGTTCTTCAATGGGACTATTTATTTTATTTCTTTCCCCACCTCCATAAAATATTACTAAACCATGATGAAATAATAAAAAAATTATATTACATAGAATATTATGATGTTATAACATGTTAATTACCTAAAAACATAGGAAATTCCATCAAATGTGCTATGAAATCATTATTCGTGTGTATGGTGGACTACTGTCTCGCGAATCGATGTCCTTTATTATTCTACTACAACATTTGATAGTAATGTATGATGATAGATATGAATTATAGATATGATATTTATAATATAGTTATACTTATGGAGTTATTATGTTATATATTTCTTTTTTTCCTTTCTGTTTTGCTGGAGATATGATAACATCGCTCATGTGTACAACTGATTACTGCCTCGCGAAGTGATGTGATTTGTCATTCACTAACACTTTACATGAAATATAATAAGGTAAATGTTAATGATTATATTTGTTATAAATTAAATAATTGTCATATTTAAAAAATATTTATCATTCTATAAAGATAACATATAATATTCTCTTTCTTTTCTTTCCACTCACATAAAGATGATAACATCATTCATGTACAAGTGGACGATCACCTTAATGAGGTGATGTGACTATCTTTTCATCACCTCACCACATGTAAGATATAAATAAGTAAATTTAAAGAAATAATACGTTATATTTTATTTTATTTTCACTATGTAAATATAGAATATTACTTTACTCCTTTCAATAATTACCATTTAAAGATGGAAACATTACTCATGTATATGTATGACCTACCATCAACATGATCATAGAAAAACTTATTTTTCTTAACCATATTTCAGGATTTTTTTAAAGGTATAATTTATGTAAAAATATTATAATTATTTTATTATTATTAGAGATGATAGAACTATATAATATGTGCCAAAACCAGATCTTTTGTGATGAAACATGCATGATAAAACCATAAAATCAACACCCAAAACAATGAAAATAAGGAAATATTATTAACAAACAAGTTATAATATGTTATAAAAAATAATATATGATATTATTACTATTAAAATGGTTCAATTATAGGTTAGTAAAATGTTTAAAACCAGTATATAGGTGTTTAAATAATTTTCTAAAAATGGAAGCATGAGGTAAGGGAATTATTAACTCAATTTCAACTCATTCAGTTATACTTACACTTCATTAATATGTCATGATAAGATTATATGTTTAATAAATTCTGATTATTAAATAATTTATTTAAATTTTTTAAAGTGTATTTTTATTTTATACATATAATCTATTAATTTAATAATTATCACTTCAATGTTATAATCATTTTAAGGGTTTTGATTCACAATCTCATTCTAATTTAGATTGTTTATATTGAACTGTATTTGAAGTAAATTACTTTATCATTTCCCAAAAAAACCATTTAAGTTTATTATGATATTTTAATTAATGATATTTTCGAGAAACGTTTCTCCTTTTAACACTCTTTGGTACTTAAATTAGTTGAGAAAATATTTTTAATACAATTTTACTTTATTTATCTATTTGGATGAAAATCATTTTTCATCCAAAAACCTTGTTTTCTAAAAAGATTTCATTTTTTTTAATTTATAAAATTATTAATTCACTAAAAGATTACCAATGTTTTACTTTTTACTAAAAAATTCAAAGGAATATTTATTTCATTTTCAAAAAACATCCTAATTGGCATTTACAAAAAATGTAAAATGAATCATTGTTTTAAAATGTGCTGCCTGTATGGAAATTTTTTACATCATGAACTAATTATTTTTTAAATATTCCTTTATATGTTTTCATTTTAATTTTAATAGAGAATTGTTTTGAAAATGTTTTGTTTATTGAAAATTGATTTTAAAAATAAAAAGAATATTTTCCACAAGAAAATTTGTTAAAATATTTTAAAGGTATTTCTATTCAGTAAAGACATCAACCCTTTATTGTACTTATGATAAACTAGGACATGTTTTATTGATATTATCTTTATTATTGATTTTTATGGTTTATGATCTATTTGACAGTGGATGAACTATTTTAATACCATTCTCCATATTAATGTGGATGGTTTATGGTAATGTTTATTGATTGATTAATGTATTCACATTTAATATTATTGATTTTCAATATAAATTTTTTATATTATTTATGTTTATACCCTTCATATAAATAATGAAACATACATATTTTGTGATTTTTGGGGACCATAATTTATAGTAACTCACAATTCATCGATAGGTCTCTTGAGACAAATCTATTGGCCAAATTAGATGAGTTTCTACCCACAGATCTAAACTGTCTTGAGGATAGATCTTGAAAGATAAAAACTTGACAAAAAACTTGACAATAACTATCTTGAAGATATACCATGAAATTTCATACATATGAAATTATGAATTCCATCATTATGAATCCAGTTGTTGAAATTATTTGTGATTATTTAATTAATTAGAATATCCATGACTTTGAGCCCATGTGATTTTTTATATGGTACTAATTGATCATCATTTACTCCTATCATATTATGCTTACATCATTAATTATATGGAATGTGTTTCATTTACATACCATTCCATGTTGATTATGCTTATTGATTCATGATATCATCCAATTTACATAACCCTTAATTATTATTTGAGATCAACCTAATTTTGTTTCCTTTCTCCAAGAACACATGTAGTGTTCAATGATTAATATAAAAAGATATTCTAGAGGGAATAATGTTATTATAAAAAAATTATTTTTTAATTTTTATATTCAAATGTAATGTAAGACTCATGTATGTATCTAGTTTTCCAAGACTATTAATCAATTTGCTCTATCAGGATGCAATTCCTTGTATCTTATTTCAATGTAACAAATCAGGCATCGACTCTAGGTTATTGTGGTTGGGGTATATACATCAAGCTTCTACAATTTAGTTGAAACAGCCCTGGTAAATAAAGAATGTGAAAATTTCATATTTATTAATATTTTTGAATTAAATATTAATTTTACATTAAAGGGGATGCTATGTTAGACAAAATACATAACACACAACAATGGGTTTCTTTGAAATATTATGTTTCACACAACTTTGAGTTATATCGAAAAATAATATAAAAATATTGTTATTTTAAATGGTAGTTAGCGCCTATCCATTGTATTGGTGGGAATGAACAGAACTATCTATAACATGATTATACATGTTTGTTAAATGTCTTTATATTTATCCAAAAAAATTTATAGGCTTAAAATAAGAATGAATCTGATTTTAAGCATAAATACTCTAATATTTTTAAAAGGTAGTTTTACCGCCTTTTGATGGAAAACCCATTTTAAATATATTTTTTGTCACTTTTTTAAGTTCTATTTTACAAAATAAAATTATAATTTATAAGAGGGACATCAACATTTACATTGTATGAAAATTTGGTATTTTTCTAATAAAGTTCATTTTTTAATGAATAGTGAAAAATTCTGCAATTTAATTCAAAACTGCATTTTATTGTAATTTATTTAAATAGTTATATTGAACTTTTAATTTCTTTTAAAGTTTAATTGGATTATATTTTTATCATTTAATCCAATTTTGTTCTGTCACACCCAGACTTCTTAAATTATTTATATTATATTATTTCTTAGCTCCGGGTCATCGAGCCTTGGTCCAGGCTAGATCCTGACTTAAAATTTTCATTGTTTAATATCTTTCATGGGTTTTAGACCTATGTGCGGTCACCGCAAAGCAGGTGGTGGTCACGTCGTAAGCCAAGTGTCTGTCCAAGTATCTAATGATTAAAATAAATAAAGTTTATGTAAATAAAGTGGATTAAATGGTTTAATTGAAATAATAATATTGTAATTATGTAATTGATAATGTTAATATCAATAATGTGTTATTATTGTTATTAATATTATTTTTTGTTATTATCATCTTTATTATTATAAATTTTATGGTTAATGTCATTTTGTTTTTGTTTTATTATTATTCTTCATATTATTATAATAATAATAATTATTAATTTTTATTATCATTATTATTCTTTACAATATTATTATTATTTTTATTGTGTGAATGAAAAAAAACCCAAACCCTATTCTACCTGCACGACGCCCCCCATTTTCTTTATCCCCTGTCCGCCGTCCTCCCAAGCAGCAGGCTGCCTCTGGCCCACTCCGCACCAGCCGCCCTCCTGGCCTCCCGCCCCCCTTCACTGTCCAGCGCAGCGCACCCCCTGTTGCAGCCTCCTCCTATGCGAGGTGCAACCCAGCACCCCCATACTGCGCACCAGACCGATCCATGCTCCGACCTCCTCTTTGCCGTTTCGGCCAGCTGCGACACCCCACTCTACCCACCCTCCTCTCCACGCCACCCACCAGCTGCGGCCTCCCTCTCCATCATGATGGCCGACGCCTCCTTGGTTCCTTCCCTTGCGTCGGTGAACCCAAACCCCCAGCTCTTGCCAGCACTCCCACTTCGGTGTCCCCAGCCTCCGTCCGACCTGCTCCATCAGTGGCGATTCCCTCCTAATCCCTCTCCCACTCTAGCTGGCCTTAGTCTTTTTTTGGTGAATTTTCCTTGTCCAACAACTCTTTCCCCATCATTTTCTTCCATTGTTTTAGGGTTTTTTTCTTCAATTTAATGACACCCTAATATTGAAAATTGTAATTCATGCATTTATCTCATTGTACTAGGTGTTTGATTGGTCCACGGGGCATTTTTCCTCTTTCTATTGAGGCTCTGTCGCATCTGCTCTTGGTTTGAGGTAGGAATTTACGCTCCTTTCCATTTTGAAACAATCAATTGGTGCTTATGTTTCTTTAACTATTATGTTTACTTGATTCATTGTTTCATGGTATAACTAAATAGTCTTTTTTGACGTTTATAGATTTTTATAACTGATTAAAAATAGCTATTGAAGAGTTCCTTGTTTATGTTTATGCATGCTTTGGCCCAATGTGTTTGATTAAGAGTTCAATCTTGTTTAATAATTTTTTTGCGTATGGTTTTCACCCTAGTAATGCACTTAGTATATTTATTGTGGTGTTTTTTCGATAGTATAATTTGTTAAAAATAGTTTTCGATGTAAATCTTCTATTGTTCTTATGTCCACATGTGTCGAATGTGCCTTGTTAAATGAAAATTGGGTTTTGATTGTGAAATTAGATGATTTGTTTAGTATTTCCCGTTTTAATTATTATGTTAAGATGGTCAGATTTTGATTTGGTCTTTTATGTGAAATATGGTGTTTTTGGGGTGTGGATTGTATGTAGTTTTGGAATGGTTACCCTGTATTTAAAAATGTTAACTTTCACCTTTCGATATTATGTGAAATCGATGGTTTTGGTGAAAAGAAGTGTTGGTTTGAAAATGAAAATGGTTTTTTTGTCTTTGTGGATTTTATATGGGTTAAATATATAGTGTTGATGGTGTGACTTGTGTGTTGAAAACATATCGAGGTTGTGTTTGCGTTATTTATTTGTTTGAACTATTTTAAGTCCATGTTTATGTATTTTATTTATCTTTGCAGTTACAGTGTGTTGGCAGGGTATCCCCGCGTTACCATGATCATCAGTTTGTTCATGATTGTGTATCTGTACGAGGCATGTCGCGTTATCATGTTCGAGTTGCAAGTCGAGGTAGGTTCCCATTTCACTACTTTCTAAAATTTAAGTTACATTATTTCATGCTATTTGTGCAGAATATTTTTTCAGATTAAATATTTTGTTAATTTTAATAAATGTGAGATAATATAAGAAAATTAATTTTTAAATGATTCTTTAGTATAAAAAGAGACATTTAGTTTATACAGGACACTTGAAATATTTTCTTGATGAACAGACACCCAATAGTGAAAGAATTCCAGTTTGGATTTTAAACATAATTCACAGAATTTCAATTATAGTTCTGGTTTTAATGATAAATGATTTCTTCTGAAGCTTGAACAAGTGTTTTGGTTCTTTTTAAAGTGGTGATTGTGAAATGTATTTAATTTACATTTGGAACTTCAAAGAAAACGATGAAAATGTTTTTATAAAAACCCTCCTAGGATAACTCTTTTGCCTCGGTAGTAATTTATTGTTTGGGAGATCGTGCTTAGAGGCTCCTGGGAAGTTGAGTTGTTTAAAGGCAAGAGTTTTTCTCATGGAGTGGCTCGGGGTGATGCCTATTGTGCTTTATATATATATACATGTGATTGGATGCTTGGTTGGCATTAGTTGGCTCACCCCCTTTCCAAACACTTGAGACATGGAAATCTGGCATATTGAGGGAATATTCTAAAAATGATTGCTGCATTGGTAGGTTATGGAAATGACCAGTGGCCCATAGTATATAGATGTATTGGGTTTATTACTATGGGATTCTCCCTCGGCCTACCTGAGAAAGGATGGACGAGCGTATTGGGCATTTTGATTTCATCATGTGTGACATGTCAATGAGGATTATTTCTCAAGTATTGGTGTATTCTGGTTTGTTCTTAATCTCCTAGGTTCACCCATGTCTGTTGGATTTCGGTTACTTGGTGTGATGAATATGGAACTTGTATGTATTTTCCTTTCATTTCCCTTACTGTGTAACTAGTGTAGCGTTTTCATGTGTAGTGTTTTTACTGGAAAGTGCTGTGTGGTTTTAAAGTGGTTTATGAAAACTGTTTTCAAAGAAAGGCGTTTTATACTTTTTGTGAAAATTGAAAATGTAATCACTTCCCCTTTGAAAAATTCTAATGTCTCACAAAAATAATGACTTGGGTTTTTGAGAAATGAATAGGGGAAATTACTCGTACTTTTCTTTTGAGGAACATGTATAAATCATTACTTTTATAAATTGTATTTCAAACTTGAAATGGTGTTTCTTTTATTTTAAAGGTAGTGCATTGGGAAAAGATATCGATCTAGCCTACCGAGTTTTAATACTCACTCCTATAGTGTTTTCCTGTTTTTAGTTTTTTTGCAGGTTTTACTTGAGCTTTCTCACCATGGGTGAGAGTTGGTTGTGGACTAGTGAGCGACTCTCAGAGTCGCGAGGAGTTTTGGTCGTGGTCAAGTTAGTTTTCTATTGTTGGATGCTTCCCCTTTCTCATGTCATTTATTTTCCTTGCATTATTCTATTTTTTCCGCTGCTTTTCTTGTCTTTCATTTATGGGCCAAATTGTTCCCTCTTGTTTAGTTTGGATTCCCGACACTAGTTGTCAGCTCGTGGGGATCAGGAACCCCCCTCGGGCCATGTCACAGGCTGGCTCGAGTGACCAGTTCAGGGTCGACCTGGGATGGTTTGTGAAAAAATTGTATCAGAGGAGGCCCTTGTTATTTGGGATGTCCGGTAGATAGAGATTAGGACGGTCAGGACTCGATAGGTAGGTATGGGAAGGAAGTCATGAACCCTCACCCGTTCCGAACCTCGTGTCGCCAGGGTTAGCCTTGGAATTTAGTTCTTGTCTCGTTCTGATTTCTTTTGGATTGAGGGGTCACAATAGAGGAAAACTGATGTTACATTGTGATTTTACATAGAGTAGTGACCCATGTGGAGTCAGAGTACACAGTTTAAGTTCCTCATAGTTGTTGGAGCTTTATTGGTGCATGGCCCACTACCATGTCACCAAGTAAATCTTGACTACTAGTCCCTCACATCGATGATTTGATGCATGTTATGTTTTGTCTTGGTTCTTGTGGGTGTAAGTGCACTTTTGAAAAAAAAAGGCTTTTTGAAATGAGAATAATTTCTTATAAAAGGATTTATATTTGTGAAATAGATTCGTTTTAAAACTGAAAGCTCTTGGTCTAAAAATCTGGTGCTTTCTTGGAACCAGTAGAGATATGGTTTGAGTGAAACCTCAGGTACTCTTTATGAATGTTTTCACATGTGAGGGAATGCATGGGAAGGGCGTGCTGGTGTGGATGGTTGAAAGCGGATGAAGACATGTGCAACGGTTCATGGGATTACTGGGGTGTTCAATTGGAATTAAAGACTTGAACTTGTTTTCTAAAGTGATTTTAATAAAGGTAAAATGATTTTTGAAAAATTGAATTTGGTTTGAAAAGTGGGTTTGGGTATTTGGAAAATGGCCTTCAAAGAAAGCGGTTTTGAAATCTAAGATAAAAATGTATTTTTGTGTTGTGTTGGTATTTGTTTGGTTTTTGAGTTGGATGTTTTTGGATGAAGACGCTTTCAATGATATTGATTCGGCTTGATATTGGTTTTGGTTCTGTGTTTTATATGTTGTTTAGAAAATACCGCCCAGAAAGGTTCGCTTAGTTTTTGATAAGTCATGCCCAATTTTTGGTCCTTCTTAGAAATTTACTATACTTAGTGGTGATTGGGGTCCGTTAAAGGTAGTTATGTGGTTTGAAGAGGTCGAGTGTGCTTTTAGGATGTTAGGAACTCACAAAGCTATCAGAGTGCGTGTTGTTTTGGGACTGTTTGATGGTCCATCTCTGGACGTATGGGAGTTGCTCGCCCCACCATCAATGCAAGTTGGGATGATGTGGGATGTCTTCAAATCCGTCTTCGTCCAATGGTTTATACCTAAAGAGGTGAAGATAAAGAAAAGGGAAGAATTTATGCGCTCTCAATAAGGCCAACGGACGGTGAAGGAATAGGTTGACCATTTCAAGGAGCTTGTGTCATTTTATTCAGATGTAGCATCGCAAGGGTCAATAAAGACTTCCATTTTCATCAGGGGTCTTCGCCCAGAGATCAAAGAGTGGGTCCTATCTTATAGGGACCATTGTTTTGAGAAGTTGGTGGATGGGGCGTTTCTAGAGGAGCTGGTATCTGGAGTGCAAATGGTTGGAAATATAGCATGTTTGGTTGCTTGCAATGGTTCCCCGTTTGGAGAGCAGGGTGTGCTAGAGGAACTGGTTGCTAAAGAGACCTCTACAGTGGTTATGGCTTCTGGTTCATGGGACCGTTCACTGGTGTGCCACCAGTGTGGCTAGTTTCGGCACATGAAGTCGTCATGTCACATCCCTCCAAAGACGTGTCATCATTGTGGATGTATGGGTCATATCGAGAAGTTCTGTAGGAAGCGTTGCCTGAAGAAGATGTATGACCAAAGGATTCTAGTTACTAACTACAAGGCAGAAGATGCCTCATCCATCAGAACCCCAACCACAGGTCTTGGGGTGAAGCTCGCACGTAGTCAGGAGTTGCCAGGGGTGTGAAGCCTCGGTTCGGGTTTCGTGTTCCATGTTGGTGGTGGAACATTTAAAGTCATTTCATTCTTGTTTTTCTACTATTAAATTTTTGACGTTGTTGAAATTTCATTGTTTTTACATGGAGTTATAACGAACATGCTCTATTTTAAGCTAAACAATTTTGTTTTTTAGGTTAGGGTTTTCTGCATTGTGTGTTTTTCTTAATTGTGTGATTTACCGTTGTATGTGTCAATATTGATTTAGCAGTATTCTTTTGGAGATGTAAGTGCCTATGGAGGAGGCCAGGCTTGCAGTTATGCTCGGGTTTACTGCCTGGGTTAAGTTATGCTCGGAGGTTTCTCTCGAGTGTTCGAGCTTTCTTTGGTTTGAGTCGAGAGTTCCATGTTTTAGCGGAGGTGTTTTTTCTCTCATGTTATAGAGGTTAGTCTTGATCTGTTTGGAGTTACCATTTCACCCCCACCCCGAGGTGGTATGTTTGGGTGTTAAAATTTCCATACTAGTTGAGTTCTTATGGTGGGGAGAACCCTGTCGTGTTCTCCCATTCTCTTATGTTGTGGTTTCTTCTAGTCTTATTTGGTCATGGATTCTGGTTTGGTCCATTATTCTGCTGGGTGACTTTATGGGGGCAGAAATTGTCTGTGGTGGGGAGAATTGTCACACCCATACTTCTTAAATTATTTATATTTTATTATTTATTGGATTTGGGTCATCACACTTTGGCCCAGGCTGGGTCCTAACTTAAGATTTTCATCATTTAATATCTTTCATGGGTTTCAGACCCGTGCGTGGTCACCGCACAACAGGCGGTGGTCATGTCGTTAGCCGGGTGTCCGTGCAAGTATCTAACGATTAAAATAAATAATTTTTATGTAAATAATGTGGGTTAAATGGTTCAGTTTCAATAATAATAATAATGTTTTTATTTAATTGATAATGTTAATATCAAAAATGTGTTATTATTGTTATTATTGTTATTTTTAATATTGTTTGTTATTATCATCTTTATTGTTATAAATTTTATGGTTAATGTCATTTTTTGATTGTTTTATTATTATTCGTTATATTATTATTACTATTATTATTATTATTCGTATTATCATTATTATTCTTTACATTATTATTATTATTATTATTATTATTGTGATAATATTATTATTGTGTGAATGAAAAAAACCCAAACCCTATTCTACCTGCGCCCCCTTTTCTTCATCCTCTATCCGTAGTCCTCCTGAGAAGCAGGCCACCTTTGGCCCTCTCCTCACCAGCCACCCTCCAGGCCTCCCTTCCCCCCTTCTCTGTCCAGCGCCGCGCCCCCCTGTTTCGGCCTCCTCCTGTGCGAGGTGCAACGTAGCGCCCCCCACACTGCGCACCAGACCAATCCGTGCTCTGACCTCCTCCTCACCCCTTCTACCTCCTCTTCGCCCTTTCGGCCAGCTGCAACACCCCGCTCTGACTGCCCTCCCCACCGTGCCACCCACCAGCAGTGGCCTCCATCTCCATCACGATGGTCGATGCCCACTTGCTCCCTTCCCTTGCGTCGGTGAACCTGAATCCCCTAGATCTGGCCCGCAATCCCACTTCGGTGTCCCCGACCTCCGTCTGGCCTTCTCCACCAGCGGTGGTTCCCTCTTAATCCCTCTCCCACTCCTGCTGGCCGCAGTCTTTTTTTTGGCAAATCTGTCTTGTCCAAGAACTCTTTCCCCACTATTTTCTTCCATAGTTTAGGGGATTTTACTTCCATTTAACCACAACCTAATGGCGGAAATTGTAATTCATGCTTTCATCTCATTGTATTAGGTGTGTGATTGGTCTGCAGGGCATTGTTCCTCCTTCCATTGAGGCTCTGCTGCATCTGCTGTTGGTTTAAGGTAGGCGTTTACGCCCCTTTCCATTCCAAAACATTCAATTGGTGCTTATGTTATTTCAATTATTATTTTTACTTGATTCACCGTTTTATGGTATAACTAAGTAGTCTTTTATGATGTTTATAGATTTTTATAACTGGTTAAAAATAGCTCTTGAAGTGTTCCTTGTTTATGTCTAAGAATGCTTAGGCCCAATGTGTTTGATTAAGAAGTCAATATTGTTTAATAAATTTTGGCATTTGGTTTGCACCCTACTAATGCACTTAGTAGATATATTGTGGTGTTTTCTCAATAGTATAATTTGTTAAAAATAGTTGTCTAAGTAAATCTTCAATTGTGCTTATCTCCACAGGTGTCGAATGTTCCTGGTTAAATGTAAATTGGGTTTTGATAGTGAAATTAGATGATTTGTGTGGTATTTCCCATTTGAATTGTTATGTTAAGATGGTCGGATTTTGATTCGGTCTTTTATGTGAAATATGGTGTTTTTGGGGTGTGGATTTTATGTAGTTTTTGAATTATTCCCTTGTCTTCAAAAATGTTAATTTTCCCATTTTGAGATTATGTGAAATCGATGGGTTTGGTGAAAATAAGTGTTGGTTTGAAAATGAAAATGGGTTTTTTGTCTTTATGGATTTCATAGGGGTTTAATAAATATTGTTGATGGTGCGACTTGTGGGTTAAAAACATATATAGGTGGTGTTTGTACTGTTTGTTCGTTTGAATTGTTTTAAGTATATGTTTATGTATTTTATTTATCTTTACCATTGCAGCGCATTGGCGGGGTAGCCCTGCGTTACCGTGATCATCGGTTTGTGTGTGCTTGTGCGCCTGTGCGAGGAGTGTCGCAGTGTCACGTTCGAGCTGCTAGTCGAGTTATGTTCCCATTGAACTTCTTTTTAAAATTTAAGTTACATTATTTCCGGCTGTTTGTGCAGACTATTTGTTCAGATTAAATATTTATTTAATTTTCATAAAAGTGAGATAATATAAGACAATTAATTTTTAAATGATTATTTAGTGTAAAAAAGCCATTTATTTTATACAGGACAACTGAAATATTTTCTTGATGAACAGATTCCCAGTAGTGAACGAATGTCAGTTTGGATTTTAAACATAATTTAAGAAATTTCAATTATAGTCTGGTTTTAATGATAAATGATTTATTCTGAAGCTTGAACAAGCATTTTGGTTCTTTTTAAAGTGGTTATTGTTAAATGTATTTAATGCCCGTTTGACACTTCATTGAAAATGATGAAAATGTTTTGATAAAAACCCTCCTAGGAGAAATCTCCTTTTTTGGTTGCAATTGATTGTTTGGGAGGCCGTGCTTAGAGGCTCCTGAGTAGTTGATCAGTTTAAAGACAAGAGATTGTCCCATGGAGTGTCTCGGGATGATTCCTGTTGTGCTTTATATATATATATATACATATGATTGGAAGCTCGGTTGGCATCAGTTGTCTCACCCCCTTTCCAAACACTCGAGACATGGGAATCTAGCATATTGAGAGAATATTATATGAATGATTACTGCACTGGTTGGTTATGGTACTGATCAGTGGCCCATAGTAGGTGGATATATTGGGTTTATTACTATGGGATTTTCCTCAGCCTGCCTGAGAAAGGATGGTCGAGCGTATTGGGCATTTTTATTTCATCATGCGTGACATGTAAATGAGGATGATTTCTTATGCATTGAAGTCTCCTGGTTTATTCTTAATCTCCTAGGTTCACCCATGTCTATTGGCCTTCTGTTACTTGCTATGATGAATATGGTACTTGTATGTATTTTCCTTTCATTGCCATTACTGTGTAACTACTGTAGCATTTTCATGTGTAGTGCTTTTACTAGAAAGTGATGTGTGGTTTTAAAGTGGCCTATAAAAAATGTTTTCAAATAAAGGTGTTTTATACTTTTTGTGCCAATTGTAAATGTAAACATCACTTCCCCTTTGAAAAATTCTAATGTCTCACTAAAATAATGACTTGGGTTTTTAATAAATGAATAGGGGCAATGACTCGTACTTTGTTTTTGAGTAACATGTATAAAACCTTACTTTTATAAATTGTAGTTCAAACAAGAAATGATGTTTATTTTATTTTAAAGGTAGTGCATTGGGAAAAGATATCGGGCTATCCTACTGAGTTTTAATACTCATGCCTATAGTGTTTTCCTATTTTTAGTTCAGTTGCAGGTTTGAATTGAGCTTGCTCGCTATGGGCGAGAGTTGGTTGTGGACTGGTGAGCGACTCTCGGAGTCGCGAGTAGTTTTGGTCATGGTCAGGTTAGTTTTCTGTTATTGCTTGCTTCGCCTTTATCGTGTCATTTATTTTCCTTGTGTTATTCTTTTTTTTGCTGCTTTTCTTATCTTTCGTTTATGGGACAAATCATTCCCTCTTGTTTAGTTTTGATACCCGACACTAGTTGCCAGCCTATGGGGATCGGGAACGCCCCTTGGGCCATGTCGCAGGCCGGCTCGGGTGATCGGTTCAGGGTCGACCTGGGTTTGTTCGTGAAAAAATAGTATCAGAGGATTCCCTTGTTATTTGGGATGTCCGGTAGATGGAGATTAGGACTGTTGGGACCTGAGAGGTAGGTACAAGAAGGACATCATGAACCCTCACCCGTTCTAAACCTCGAGTAGCCAGGTGTAGTCTTGAAATTTAGTCCTTGGCTCGTTCTGATTAGTTTTGGATTGACGGGTGAAAACTGAGGCAAACTGATGTTACATTGTGATTTTACATGGAGTAGTGACCCTGTGGAGTCCGAGTACACGGTTTAAGTTCCTCCTAGTTGTTGGTGCTTTCTTGGGTCATGGCCCACTACCATGTCGCCAGGATAACCATGACTACAAGTCCCTCACTTCGGTGATTTGATTCAAGTTGTGTGTTGTCTTGGTTCTTGTGGGTGTAAGTGAACTTTTGAAAATGAAATAAAAGTTTTTTGAAATGAGAAAAATTTCTTTTAAAGTGATTTAAATTTTGGAAATGGATTTGTTTTAAAAATTAAATCTCTTGGTCTGAAAATCTGGTGTTTTCTTGGAACCGGTAGAGATATAGTTTGAGTGCAACATCAATTACTCTTTAAGAATGTTTGCACATGTGAGAGAATTCATGGGAAGTGTGTGTTGGTGTGGATGGATGAAAGAGGATGAAGACATGTGCAATAGTTTATGGGATTAATAGGGTGTAAACTAAGAATTAAAGGCTTGACCTTGTTTTCTAAAGAGATTTTAATAAAGGGAAAATGATATTTGAAAAATTGAATATGGTTAGAAAAGTGGGTTTGGGTATTTTGAAAATGGCCTTAAAGAAGGAGGTTTTGAAATCTAAAATAAAAAGCAATTTTTGTGTTGTGTTGGTATTTGTTTGGTTTTCGAGTTAGATATTTTTGGATGAAGACACTTTCAATGATATTGCTTCAGATTGATATTTGTTTTGGTTATGTGTTTTATATGTTCTTCAGAAAATACTGCCCATAAAGGTCCCCATAGTTTCTGATAAGTCATGCCCAATGTTTGGTTCTTCTTGGACATTGTCTGTACCTAACGGTGATCGGGGTCCATTAAAGGTAGTTATTTGATTTTAAGAGGTTGATGGTTCTTTTAGGATGTTGGTAACTCCTGAAGCTATCAGAATGCATGTTGTTTGGGGACTATTTGAAGGTCCATCTCTGAATGTATGGGAGTTGCTCGCCCCACCGTCAATGCAAGTTGGGATGATGTGGGATGTATTCAAATCTATCTTCGTCTGATGGTTTATACCTGAAGAGGTGAAGACGAATAAAAGGGAAAAATTTATGTGCTCTCAACAATGCCAATGGACAGTGAAGGCATAGGTTGACCATTTCAAGGAGCTTGTGTCATTTTCTTTTGAAGTAGCGTTGCAGGGATCGATAAAGAATTACCTTTTTATCGGGGGTCTTCTCCCAGAGATCAAGGAGTGGTTCCTCCCTTATAGGGACCATTGTTTTGAGAAGTGGGTGTTTGAGGCATTTCTAGCAGAGCTGGTATCTGGAGTGCAGATTTTGGAAATCCAGTGTGTTCGGTTGCTTGAAAAGTTTCCCCATTTGGCGAGCAGGGTGTGCTAGAGGAACCGGTTGCTAAAGAGTCCTCTAGAGTGGTTCTGGCTTCCAGTTCATGGGACTATTCACTAGTGTGCCCCCAGTGTGGCTGGTTCCAGCATGTGAAGTCATCATGTCACTTCCCTCCAAAGACGTGCCATCATTGCAGATGTTTGGGTCATCTAGAGAAGTTCTGCAGGAATCATCTCCTGAATAAGACACTGTGACCAAAGGATTCTAGTGCCTGACTATGAGGCAGGAGATGCTTCATCCATCAGAACCCCAACCACAGGTCTTGGGGTGAAGCTCACGCGTAGTCAAGAGTTGTCGTGGGTGTGAAGCCTCAGTTTGGGTTTCGTTTTCCATGTTGGTGGTGGAACATTTAAATTCGTTTCGTTCTGGTTTTTCTACTGTTAAAGATTTTACGTTGTTAAAAGTTCATTGTTTTTCTGTGGAGTTATAACAAACATTTTCTATTGTAATCTAAACAATTTTTTTTAGGTTAGGGTTTTCTGCATTGTGTGTTTTTCTTAAGAGTGTGATTGACACTTGTGTGGGATAATCTTAGTTTAGCAGCGTTCTTATGGAGTTGTAAGTGCTTGCGGAAGATTCCAGGCTTGCATTTATGCTCGGGTTTACTACTTGGGTTAAGTTCTGCTCAGAGGTTTTTCTGTAGTGTTCATACTTTCTTTGGTCTGAGTCGAGAGTTCCAAGTTTCAGCAGAGGTGTTATTTTGCTCATGCTATAGAGGTTATTCTGGATTGGTTAGGAGTTCCCATGTCTCCCCCCTCCCGAGGTGGTATGCTTGGGAGTTAAAATTCCCACACTAGTTGAGTTCTTGTGGTGGGGAGAACCCTCTCATGTTCTCCCATTCTCTTATGTTGTGGTTTTTTCTAGTCTTATTTGGGAATGAATTATGGTTTGGTCCATTATTCGACTGGGTGACTTTCTGGAGGCATAAAGTGTCTGTGGTGGGGAGAATTGTCACACCCATACTTCTTAAATTATTTATATTTTATTATTTCGTGGCTCTGGGTCATCGCACCTAGGTCCAGGATGGGTCTTGACTTAAAATTTTAATCGTTTAATATTTTTCGTGGGTTTCAGACCCGTGTGCGGTCACTGCACAACAGGCGGTGGTCACATCGTTAGCTTGGTGTCTGTGCAAGTATCTAATGATTAAAATAAATAATGTTTATGTAAATAAAGTGGGTTAAATGGTTCAATTTCAATAATAATAAAGTTATCATGTAATTTATAATGTTAATATCAATAATGTGTTATTATTATTATTATTTTATTATTATTTTTTGTTATTATCATCTTTATTGTTGTAAATTTTATGGTTAATGAAATTTTTTTATTCTTTTATTATTATTCTTTATATTATGATTACTATTATTATTATTATTATTTTTATTATCATTATTATTCTTTACATTATTATTATTATTATTATTGTAATAATATTATTATTGTGTGAATGAAAAAAAATCCAAACCCTATTCTACCTGCACCCCCCGTTTCGTCATCCCCTATCCACCGTCCTCCTGAGCAGCAGGCCGCCTCTGGCCCTCTCCGCACCAGCCACCCTCCAGGCCTCTCATCCCCCCTTCACTGTCCAGTGCTGCGCGCCCCATGTTGCGGCCTCCTCCTATGCGAGGTGCAACCCAGCGCCCCCCCCACACTGCGCACCAGACCGATCCGTGCTCCGACCTCCACCTCACCGCTTCGACCACCTCCTCGCTGTTTCGTCCAACTGCGGCACCCCGCTCTACCTTCCCTCCTTGCCGCTCCACCCACTAGCAGCGACATCCCTCTCCATCACGATGCTCCATGCCCCCTTGATCCCTTCCCTTGCATTGATGAACCCGACCCTCGCAACTCTGGCTAGCACTCCCACTTCAGTGTCCCCGACCTCCTTCCGTACTACTCTAGCTGCGGCAGTTCCCTCCTGATCCCTCTCCCACTCCAGCCGGATGCAATATTTTTTTTGGGGAATCTTCCGTGTCCAACAACTCCTTCCCCTATATTTTCATCCATATTTTTAGGGGTTTTCCTTCAATTTAACCACACCCTACTGGCGAAAATTGTAATTCATGCATTTATCTCATTGTATTAGGTGTGTGATTGGTCCGTAGGGCGTTATTCCTCCTTCCATTGAGGCTCTATAGCATCTGCTCTTGGTTTGAGGTAGGCATTTACACCCCTTTCCATTCTGAAAAAATCAATTGGTGGTTATTTTACTTCAATTATTATTTTTACTTGATTCGTATTTTCATGGTATAGCTAATTAGTATTTTATGACGTTTATATATTTTTATAACTGTTTAAAAATATCTCTTGAAGTGTTCCTTGTTTATGTTTAAGCATGATTAGGCCCAATGTGTTTGATTAAGAGGTCAATCTTGTTTAATAATTTTTTTGCATATGGTTTTCACGCTAGTAATGCACTTAGTAGATTTATTGTGGTGTTTTCTCGATAGTATAATTTGTTAAAAATAGTTTTCGAAGTAAATCTTCAATTGTGCTTATGTCCATTGGTGTTGAATGTGCCTGGTTAAATGTAAATTGTGTTTTGATAGTGAAATTAGATGATTTTTGTGGTATTTCTCTTTTGAATTGTCCTTTTAAAATGGTTGGATTTTGATTTGGTCTTTTATGTGAAATATGGTGTTTTTGGGGCATGGATTGTAAGTAGTTTTGGGATGCTTCCCTTGTATTTAAAAAGGTTAATTTGCAACTTTTGAGATTATGTGAAATCGATGGGTTTGGTGAAAAGAAGTGTTGGTTTGAAAATGAAAATGGGTTTTTTGTCTTTGTGGATTTTATAGGGGTTTAATAAATAGTATTGACGGTGCGACTTGTGTGTTGAAAACATATCGAGGTGGTGTTTGCATTGTTTGTTTATTTGAATTGTTTTATGTCTGTGTTTATGTCTTTTATTTATCTTTGCGGTTGTAGTGCTTTGGCGGGGTAGCCCCACATTACCGCGAGCATCAGTTTGTGCGTGCTTGTGCGCCTATACGAGGCGTGTTGCGTTGTTGCGTTCGAGCTGCGAGTCACGGTCAGTTACCATTGTACTACTTTTTAAAATATATGTTACATTATTTCCTGCTATTTGCGCACTCTATTTGTTTAGATTAAAAATTTTGTTAATTTTAATAAATGTGAGATAATATAAGACAACTAATTTTCAAATGATTTTTTATTGTAAAAAGAGCCGTTTATTTTATACAGGACACTTGAAATATTTTCTTGATGAACAGAAACCCAGTAGTGAAAGAATACCAATTTTGATTTTAAACATAATTCATGGAATTTCAATTATAGTTCTGGTTTTAATGATAAATTATTTCTTCTGAAGCTTAAACAAGAGTTTTGGTTCTTTTAATGTGGTGATTGTAAAATGTATTTAATTCCTGTTTGGAACTTCATGGAAAACAATGAAAATGTTATGATAAAAACCCTCTGAGGATAAATCTCATGCCTTGTTTGTAATTGACTATTTGGGAGGATTCTCTTAGAGGCTCTCAGGTAGTTTAGTAGTTTAAAGGTAATAGGTTGTCCCATGGAGTGGCACAGGGTGATGCTTGTTGTGATTTATATATATATACATATATTTGGATGCTCGGTTTGCATCAGTTGGCTCACCCCTTTTCCAAACACTTGAGACATGAGAATATGGCATATTGATAGAATATTCTAAGAATGATTGCTACACTAGTTGGTTATGGTATAGACCAGTGGCCCATAGTAGGTGGATATATTGGGTTTATTACTATGGGATTTTCCCTTGGCCTGCCTGAGAAAGGATGGTCGAGCGTATTGGGAATTTTGATTTCATCGTGTGTGATATGTCAATGAGGATTATTTCTCATGTATTGGTGTCTTCAGGTTTGTTCTTTATCTCCTAGGTTTACCCATGTTTGTTGGATTTCAGTTACTTGCTGTGATGAATATGGTAATTGAATGTATTTTCCTTTCATTGCCCTTACTGTGTAACTACTGTAGCGTTTTCATGTGCAGTGTTTTTACTACAAAGTGTTGTATAGTTTTAAAGTGGTTTATGAAAACTATTTTCAATAATGGTGTTTTATAATTTTTGTGAAAATTGAAAATGTAAACATCACTTCCCCTTTGAAAAATGCTAATGTCTCACTAAAAGAATGACTTGTGTTGTTGAGAAATGAATAGGGTCAATGACTCGTACTTTGTTTTTGAGTAACATGTAGAAAACCATACTTTTATAAATTGTAGTTCAAATGTGAAATGGTGTTTATTTTATTTTAAAGGTAGTGCATTGGGAATAGATATTGGGCTAGCCTACTGATTTTTAAAACTCACACCTATAGTGTTTTCCTGTTTTTAGATTTTTTGCAGGTTTGACTTGAGCTTTCTCGCCATGGGAGAGAGTTGTTTGTGGACTGGTGAGCGACTCTCGAAGTCGCGAGGAGTTTTGGTCGTGGTAAGGTCAGTTTGTTATTGTTGGTTACTTCCCCTTTCTCGTGTCGTTTATTTTCCTTGTGTTATTATATTTTTTCCGTCGCTTTGATTGTCTTTCATTTATGGGCCAAATCATTCCCTCTTGTTTAGTTTTGATGCCCAGCACTAGTTGCCAGCCTGTGGGGATCAGGAACACCGCTCGGGCTATGATGTGGGCCGGATCAAGTGACCGGTTCAGGGTTGACCCGGGTTGGTTCGTGACATGTTCATTGGAAGTAATTTAACATTGAAATTGGACTTAAACATATGTCAAAATTTTGGTAGTTTTTACTTCTTTAAAACACGCTTTTTGGTTTTGACAATGAGAAATAATTTTAAAATAATTTTTGAAATTTATATGTTTTTAATTTTTAAATATGGATTAATATTTGGAATTAGGAGGTCCAAATTGTGTAAATAGGTACCTTTTTTTCTAGAAATTATGAAGATTAACTTTAGTAAATATTTTATTTACCATGGTTAAAGGGTAAATCTGGTAAATAAGGTTAAAAAATAGGATTATACTAATATTAAAATATCCTAACTCATGTAATAATAATATTTTATGAGATATTTCCTACCATGGGAATCCTTTGGTTTATTTTGGTATCTCACGGAGCCACTTTGATATGAAAACGACAATTCATAATAATTAATTTAAAGTAAAGAAAAATAAAACATAAACATGTCTTTTTTAATAATTTGGTTATATGTGGTTATATAAGTGATATATTCTACTATAAATATTAATTATAAAGCTAAAAATATTTCTTACATCAATTTATTTTATTAATAATTTTATACATCAAATAAATAAATATAATAATGACTTAATGATGATGTAGTGATTACCATATTAATGAATGATTTCAATAAATGAGATTATAAATAATAAAATATATTTATTTTAAAACTTTTTATGTCATCCAAGAATTTTACGGATGATTATGACTTGTTCTCTTGTAATTAATTATGTTTTTTTTGAAATAATCAAGTTGTTATGATTTTTTTAAAAGTCATGATATGAATAGTATAAAAAATTATGCAAATGAGATTTTAAAACAAATACTATTTTATTAAATGATATAATAGTCCTAACAAATCAAGATTCTGAAAAATTACCTTGATAATATTGAAAATGTAATTAAAGAACCACTTGAGGATCTATTGTCATTTTATAGTAACTATATTAACCATATAGTACAAATATATAAGAAGACATGGTAAGAGTTAAATTAGTTAACTAAGGGTTAAAGCTAAAAGATAAGGTTAAATATGTTACATAGAATTGTATAAAACCTATTAGTTGAGAGGGTTTAGACACAAAAGTATATTTTCTTTGAAATAAATGACTTTGGGACAATTTGAAACTGAAAATTATTTTACAAGAATATAATACATTCAAACTTTCATAAAGTGCCCCTCATCCCTCTTATAAAAGGGAATCACCTCTACTCATTTAATCACACCTCTCAAGTCCATTGGCTCAATAAAAATCTGCCCAAATGATATCCCAACATCCCTATATTCCTCCAAGAAGCCTTAATATAGGTATAATGAAATTCAAGAAATCCTTTTGGCTCAAATCAAAGGGAGTTACACATTTTAAAGGTAGCATCTTCTCTAAAGTTCCATTCCATTATTTTACTTATTCACAATCTATTATATTCATATTATTTGATTAAATAAAAACATTAGTATCCTCAATATACTAGTATCTTTTTATTAGAAGTATTATTACTACACTTACACACACCTCCATCTAATGGATATGAACATATTGTTTCTTTGGATGATGAACTGCTGACTCACGAAACGATGATTGTTAAATTTTCACCTACCACCTCTCATGGCGGCTATTATAATGGAAATATATTTATATATGATATATAATATATTTATATTGTCTCCAATATTCTGTTTTTTTATTTAAATCATACCTTTATTCTTTTCATAATGTGTAAATATGATAATTTCATTTCCGGAAATACGGACTACCGCACCCTTAATGTGATATGAATCATTCATTCCATACATGGAACGTATAAAGGGTGATGTTAATAAACTTATTTAACATACACAAAATATTATATTTTATTGGAATTATAATATAACTATCTATCATTTAGTTTTTATTCCATTAAATATGAAAAATAAATGAAAGTAGTGTTCATGCATACGCACGACTTATAGTCTCAATGAATGATGCATTTCATTTATTATCTAAAAATATTGTGGAATATTCAAAATTAATTTATTATGGATACAAATACATATATAATTGATATATATGAGACTTAAATCACAAATATCATTATGGAGATAATGGACTTTTGACCACATGGATAATTTATAATTATAAGACGGTCATTTTTGACTTAAGTACTGAATATCGAAAAAATGACCAATATTATCGTAAATAATTATGTAATGTTTTTAAAGAGGTAATAAGTCATATAAAATGAATAATAAACTCTAAAATGTTTCTGAATCATGTAGAAATTAACTTTAGTTTATTATTAGAGATGAACAAGGAACATATGTGACGAGTCCGACTTAAGGTAAGGGACTTCATCTCAATCTCCTTTCATTGTGGCATATTTTTATTTATACAAAGATTTATTTTATATGGTGTATAAACCACTTTAAATTTTAATTTCATTTAGAGGGAATATTTTTTCTACAAAGTGTTTTACTAAACGATAAAAATAATGTTTCTTTCTAACGTACGTAGTGACAATGACCTTTCCACCACCATGAGCATTATATGATATTTTCATTCCTTAACAAGACTTAATGTTTTTAAAAGGGAAATAAATATCATATACCCTTTTTATGTATTTTGGTATTGAAAATGGTTTTGATAAATCATTGGATATTTCAATATCTTGAAATTATATATTGTGATTGCAATTTATTTTATGCTTGTCTTATGTGTTAGGAGTATGTTATGGTTCTTGGGAATTGTTTATGTATACAGGTGGTTCCATGATAAACCTAGGGAGGGTGAGCTTGAGATATCTCTCCAATGCATTGAGTAACGTGACATAGGTAAATGTTAATATTTATCCTAAGAGATTTTAGGAATATAATGTGATGGGTATTCCAAACATAAATCCCTATGTTTCTATGAAAGCTAAAATGTAAGTATGTTATGGATTACACAAGTTACCTTTGTGATTTATGATTTTTATTTGTTATTAATAAATCTTCTAATTTCACAAGGTTTGTTTAAGATCTTTTGTTTATGATTGAAAAGTATGACTTCTTTTATTTGTATATATTCATAGAATAATGTTTTCAGTCCTTATTTTATATAACTTACTATGATTTTTATACTCATAACATGTTTTTGAAATGTTTTTCACAGGGTATAAGGAAGGGTAAGAGAAAATAATAATTCTGGAAGATTTATATCAAGAAAATAATACTTGTTTTTATGGAGTTTTATTTTAAAGAAGAAAATTGGATCGAGTAGAAGTGTCTCCATTGTAATATTTGAGATGTAATGTAATAGTTATGGATTAAATCTCAAAAACTATAAACCAGAAAAGATCCTTAATGTTGAATTTTTTTACTTATCTCAAGATTATATAATGTTTAATGATGGGGCCTTATAGTTGTACTACTCACCAGGAACTAAAAAATAACCAACTATTTGATGGATCATATGAAACTGATTTTTCCTACTACAGTTCATAATATAGACTTTCAATAATACTAAAAAATCTTGGAAAAATAAGAATACTGAAAATTGAAAAAAGAATAGATAAAAATTAATCAATAATATATTTTAACTTGAAAAAAATGTATTGGGTGTTAAAATTCTCTATATCAAATCACTTTATACCCCAATAAAGTTAACACAAAGCTTTCCCTAAGAATAAACAATCCCATTACTCCATCATGTAAGCTTTATATTCCCAATTCTTATGTGAATCCAAGATTTTTGCCCTAACACATAATTTTATTGGATACAATTCCCATGAAACACCATGTCCTATGAGATAATGAACAAAATTGGTTTTATAATAATTGAGATATCCATTCCCAATTAGATATCCTCTTAATTTATCACACGGGATGGGTAAATTGGATAACTATTTAGTTAAGAGAAAAATAAAAATTTATGAATTTTTATCAATAAGGGTTGAAAGTCTAACTAATAAGCATCACACTCATCCCACTCAACAATATCCAAGGGACCCACAGTTCTTAGGGTGAGCTTCCCATGATTCTCCAATATTTAGTAACCCAAATGGGTTGATACCCTTAAGAACACTCGATCACCCATTGGGAAATCCAAGGGAAATAAACTATGATCAACATATGATTTATGGAGGATCTTGGATATAATTAAGAATTTTTGAATGGTTTGGATCTTCCAAGAAATATTTAGGATAAGACCTTGTCCCCCTAGCGGGGTTTCATCCACCACCATCCCATATAAGAGAGGGTGAAAAGTATGACCTTATAAATCCTTAAACATATACATATAAATATAGTATAAGTAACTATTATAGGAAAATTATACCAATTATAAATGTATATCCCATAATTAACCAAGGTTAACAAATTTTCCCTGAGAATATATTCTAAGATATGGATCACCCACACCATCTGGAATTCTATTTGAGAATGGCAAGTTGTGATCAGCTTTATCTGGGAACCCATTGCCTCTTAGAGTCTCTTCTAATGATGATATGAAAATTATGTTTGTCAAATATAATGATATAGGGAATTGTAGGATCAATATTTGGGTGGCGGGACCCTCTATCAAAATATTATCCACTTTGGATCACTACCTCACTAGTTTGTTCTTCAGTTGGACTCACTTCCCACCAGGGTGGATCACTGTCACCCCCTCTAAAAATGACTTGTTATTAGGATATTATGGATATGGATTATATACCATGCCCAAAAGCCCTCAAATTATCTATGTGCAATGGGGAAATAGGTGTCATGACATGGTACCCGTGTAGCCAGTAACCATGACATGTAGGGGGCACACAGTCATTCATTCGGGACTCCAACAATATCCCCCTTAGTGCTTGAACTATGAATCCTAGGATACATACCCACTCTAATACAAATTTTAGGATCTAAATAATGTATTTAGGACTCTCTATCAAAATAATGTATAGTTGAGTTCACCACCTCACAAGTTTGTTCTTCAGTAGTGATCACTACTCACCAGGGTGGATCACTGTCATCCCCATCTAAAAAAGCATTATGATAGGGATAGGATGGATGAGGCTTATATACCATGCCCAACACCCCTCCATTCTCTATTGTGGGACATGGAAGCATGTGTCAAAGTGTGACACCCCTACACCCATCAACCATGTTCCATAGGGCACACATTGTAATTCATTTGGGACTCCAACAAGAACAATACAAAGCCTCACAATATCCGGCACATATAACATTACATGATCCTATACCTTTGTACCATATTTAATCAATAGTAAATGAGTATATTTAGTTTAAATGTCAATCTAATCCCAAATAGTGTTCTTTCCTTGTGGCGTAAAAGTCAACACAATAATGGAATCCACTGTCTCATCATCTAACTTCCTGATAGGAATAAAGAGGGGCTAGAAAACCCCAGGGGGAGACTGGTGTTCAGATTTAACCTAATGAAAACTATAACATAGAGACAAAAAATCCACCACATAATGTATCATTCAGAGCCAACAGTATTGGGTTTTAATATTATAATACATATTATTTACATGGTAATGAAAAACTCAATGAGATCTATTACTCTACTCCATTACCAATTCCCTCCCTGATAAAAGGACCACATACCTATTTTTGAAATAATTAGACCCTTTTGAATATAGAGACCACTCAATGGGGGTCTCCCTACCATATATAATATCACTGTAACATAGAAATTTACAGTCCTCTAATAGATCCCAAGTGATGATCTTGAGGAGAGAAAGAGGCAACTGAATATTAAAAAGAAAAATTCATTCCCCCTCACCTCAAGATACATCTAATCCCAAATTCATATGAGGTTACACTACTTGTATGACATGATTATAGATTAAGATGAAAAATTTCAGCTGAGGTTATTAGTGATAGAATTTCATTTATTGAGTGTATAGGTGATATCATAATTGGACATCTAAAAGTGTTCCACACATCACCTCTACTAGAGGATAAAATACTAAAAAATATTAAATTAGGATATAATGGTCATTGTATACTATAAATTATCATAAAATAGGTGATTCAACCAACATTTAAGATTTTTCATAATAGGTATAAGTTCTAGGTCAAGGGTGGGGTAATTTCTATCATGTTATTGTAATTTCAAAGAGCCATAATCCACTAAATGATCACCTTTTATTAGGAAAAAACCCAAACCCATAACTAAGGTTCCATAATAATCCATACTTCCAAGACCAATATTAGGTATAATCAGGATAGGGGTTGTAGTAATGTAACTCTTTATCTCATCAAATGAGTCTTGACATTTAGTGGTCCATAAAAACATCACTCCATTCCATGTGATCAATATAAATGGTTATTTTGATTTGAATACACCCCTAATGAACTACTGGCAGTACTTAATCAATATTATGAAGCTATGTATCTCAAAGACATTTTTAGTTTCTACCAAGATATAATTATTCTCACTATATCAAGATCAACTAGAATTCCATTTTTGAATAACACTTGCTTAAAAAATTACTTATTAGATAAAAAATTAGTTAATTTTTTATAATGTCCATGTTCTCATAGAGTTCACAAGAAGACCCCGGGACCATTATCATTCCCCTACTCTATCTTAGAATACACCATCTTGGGTGTTCAAAATTATGGGTGATCTGAGTTATTTCAAAGTTATATTGCATCTCTTACAGTAGTTAACTCTCTCTAGACATTGAGTAGAGTGGTAGAGCCAAAAATTCATGGTTATCACTATCATATGATGTAATCAAGACCCTAAATAGGTTATGGAATAACTTGAATACATTAAAGAGTTTTTAATGTCCCAAGGAACTTTTTAAACCTTGAGAGTCAGTGTTATCTTAGGACTTTTTGATGTACTTAGTCATGAGTGGTATATGTCCTTAATTCAATACTAGTTTTAATATGGAATGGTGTGAGATTTATTTAAGACTAAATCCTTCCAATGGTATTTAACAAAGGATATGAATATTGGAAAAGTGGTGGAGTTGATGATCTTTAAATGGGGATAATAAATAATGAAGGAGTATGTTAACCATTTTGTAGATATAATACCCATTTATTCTAAGATTATATTCAATAATGCCTTAAAGGATCATATATATGAAATTTATTTTACCAAAACTTAGATATATTATTCCTTCATTTGAACCATCCTTGTTTGAGGATTTGTTAGGCACATTGTGTCATAGAGGGATGCAGCTATGTTGTAGTGGAACAAGGCTCAGGACCCTTAGTTATTCCATATCTAGGTGAACCAAATAGTATTATATAGGCCGTACCATGAAGGTTTATTATATATAAGAACCACACCATGCTACTTTGGGAAATGTTGTGGTGCATCCTTATTGGGTTTATTTTTTTTTCATTTTCCTACTTCCCCCATTTGATTCAAAACCAATTTTGGGTTTCTCCTCCCCATATGAATTTTTTATCCTTCAAGGAGTGACCTAGGTTCATTCCCATCCTCTTCTTATATATTTGTATTATCTTACTTTTATTTTTAGTAATTTAATTTAGGTGTGCCTCTTTTTCATTATTTCTCTATCTTCTTTGGTTCTCTTCTATTCTTTGTCCCAATGATGTTCTCAATGACCTATAGTTTACAATACCTCAAAATTTACTGGGGGGTTATTTCCTTGTTATTGGTTTCCTTTTACCATTTTTATATTTCCTTTGGTATTGTTTGGGAGCATTACAATTTCAGAATTGAAAGAGATGAATTTAAGCAAGGAGTTTCCAAACATCTTCCTTTAAAAAAACCACGTGCACATAAAATTATAAAATTATATTTATATGATTTTTTTATTTTTTGATTAGACTACAGGGTTATAAATTATCATTTAAGATTATTAATTTTATTTATTTATTTAAAAATAGGTTATGTTACAATTGAGTTTGAAAAAAATTCAAATGGGTTCTCTCAAAAAACATAGTTATTTATAATATGCCTTGATTTTTCAAATGTTGTAAGGTAGTTTAAATTGTGGGGATAAATTATTTCTATATGAGCAATGATTATCTTTTGGATTTTGATGAGTTTATTTGATAAGTTATCATTTATTATTCTAATGTAGTGTATGTTTATGTTTTCCACACATGGTTTTAATAAATTTTCTAAGATTTTACATTATATAAAGGATGATTTAAAATTAGTGTTTGGATTCTTTTGATTTATAATGGGGGTTTTAAGTATGTATTTAAAATTTTGAATTAATGTGTTTTTTTTCTTTGAAAAGGGATTTACAAGAGACATAGATTTAAAAATGGTTTTTAAAAAATGTTTTTGATGCGATATTATTAGTTTTCGAAATCCAAGACCCGGTTGGAACTTTCAATGAATGGTTTTTATGGATATGTTTTACTATGTAAAATTACCCATGTGATTTAAACATAGTTATGTTTATGTATTGAATGAATTATTGATGCACTATGTGTGTCTATATAGCATTGTGCCTTTGGGGGTGTTAGGGTTTTGGATGTGTATATGTGATTATTATGGGATAAAATGTATCTTCACTACCTACTGATTTCATCGTTGGGGTCGTAGGAATATTTGGGGGATATTGAGAGATGTGTTTCATACTTTTCCATATGCGACATACTTGTATACTTAAAACATTATAGTACTGACTAGAGGTGTGCCATTAGTTAGGATAATTGAGGGTAATCCAAGAGGTTATTATCTAGGAATTCATCAATTAGGGAACTAGATGGTTTCACCACAATATTTTTAGGATCACCTCATAGAAAATCTATGAATTTGTAATGATTATCTAAACATTACTAAAAATTCTTTCACAAAATTCTTTTCCTATAATTTTTCATTTTTACTAATTTATTCTTTTATATATATATATATTTTTTATAAATCTAATTTTATATTATTTTTAGGAGGGTTTTTCTCTTGCATATGATTGGTAATACTGCTTAATATTATACATTTACTTGTTGGGGTTTTATTAAGTTAATGTTCTTTTATATAATTTTATACTCTTTATTTGGTTTAAAATAGTTTTAATAATTTGATTTCAATTTAAAGATCTAATGAATTATTTTGAGGAAGTTATAAATGTATCTCAAAATTATTCTTTATTTTAAAGAATGTTTAAGAATATTAATGAATTTTTTACTTAAAGTGATATGAAAATTATTTCCAAATAATATATTTGAAATTAGAATTCGTGATATTTTTATTTAAATAAAATTCATTTAATATCTGATGATATCATACTAGGATATTATGCTCACACATTACATACACTACTCAGTGTCTGCCGACCAAATGGTTTTTATTGGTTCATGTTTATTTCTTTTGGTCACTCATAAAGTATGAATATTTAAATAGTTATAAGGTGAATGTGTAATCACATGGATATCACATCATATATTTTGGTGTTCTTAAATTTATTTTGTATCTTGGTTGATTAATCCATTTTATCATTTCCTTTGTATTTTGGACCTCATTCTTTTTTGGTGTTTATTATGATATGGATATTTGTTTATTTGATATCACGCCTCTTATAGATTGTTAAAATATAAAATTGATCATTTGGTTTTTCATAGTTTTCCAATATACAGACAAATCATGCTTTAATTATAATAGAATTATATTTCATGTTTTAATGATATCTATTGGGAAATATTTGCCATACTCAAGTATGTTTGATTCCCTGTCAGTAGTTGCTAGCCTGTAGAGATCAGTAATGCCATTCATGCCTTGTGAAAGGCCAATTTAGGTGTGTAGTTTAGGGGTGGATTGGGTTGTTTCATGATAAAAGTTATAACTATTTTGATTTTATTCGGCTAATTTTATATTTTTATGGATATTTTTAGGTATTTAACATATATTAATGAGAATCATTAATTATGTCATTATATAAATTAGAATTATTATCATTGATTATTAAAAACCATTATATAAATTATTATCAAATTAATTTTGGATTTAATTGATATTAAAATGATGAAAAATAATTATTTATAATATTTACAAGGTTTTTATATAGTACAACTGATGCATTAAATGATATGTCATGTCATATATTTTAAATAATTAAAATAACCAATTTAAAAACAACATTTTAAAAAATACTTTAATATAGTGTATTTTCATAACTCATAGGAAAGATCCTTTACCATATTTATTAATATAATAACAAACATTATAAATTGATTCTCACGTTGGTTATTATAATAATAAATATGTAGTATTAATTTGATTTTAAAAAATTAGAACTTAACTCACAACATGACATTTATTTATAGAAATAACAATATCAGTGACTAATTAGCCTTAGGAAATTATACATTTCCCAGAAAACATAATCATATAGTTAATAAAGTATTCCAAAACACATAGTAATTCCATAATTGAAAAAAATTTAAAATAAAAAAATAATTACTTGAAGTTTTAGTAAAGAGTGCTATAATGATTTTCAATAATATCATTATAATAAAAAGTAAAAATTTAATTTAATTAATAATGAAAGAAAACTACATCATGTGAAATATAGAGATAAAATAATATAGATTCTTTTTGTATGTAAGGTCCTCTAAATAAATCATTATCTCATAATATTTTTTGTTATTTATAATTCCACCCAATCTAATGTATTACCATTTACCAGAAATATTTTATGGTTCTTGGGGAATCCTCTTATTTTTTAGAAGTATTTTCTCATGACTTGAAATAGTTTAGAATCTATAATATAAGAACTCTGAATTTTGAGGTTGAAAAATGAGGAGAACAATGGGGAAAAATCAAACGTTTTGATGGAAAAAGAAAAAATTGCACATTGTATAACAACTTTGTGGTAGAAAAATATATTAATTTTTTTTATAAAAAACAAAAAATAATATTGAAAAAATTACTTGGGGTAGTGTTTATAGGGGGATGAAAAAAATTTAATGATGTATGGATTTTTTTACCTTGGTCTTTTTAATAATTGATGTTGAAAAAAAATCAAGAGTGGTGAGGAAATTTATTTAACTGACTATTATTAAATCTATATTTTACACATTAGTTATTTAATAAATGATGTGAAACATTATGGAAACATTTTTATTGAATAAATGATGTTAATGATAATTTTTATATCTATTTTTTAATAAGTGTTGTGGAAAACATCTACATTGTTTTTTTACACTAACAATTGAATTAGCAATGTGGAAATTATATTTATTATCACATATTAAATAACCAACATTAAAAATACACTATTATGTTCATTTTTACTAGTATTTACTTTTATTTCTAACCAGTAAAGTGAAAATATCATATAAAAATTGTTTAAAAAAATTTGAATGTTTATTGGATTAATTATGTGAAAAATATATAAAAATCAAAAATAAAAATACAATATTCTTCTAAATGTTTTTTATATTTTTCTTTGATTAAGGAATCTAATAAAATTTATTACCTCTACACCACTCTCCAAATCATTATCATTTAAATTTTATAAGCTATTGTTTTTAAATTAATGAGAAAATATATTTTCATGATCCAAGTCTAGCATTAAATTTTTATGATCTTCTTGATCTTTATTATTAGAGCTTTGATAAAAATTCTGAAGTAGTATATTTTTACAAAACATATACATTATTTTATTTGAATTCATATGAATAAATATACAATGTGTTAGTATATAATCATGTTAGTTTGGGTAGAAAATGTATATCTTCACACAGTGATATTTTTAAATCAAGGTTGTTTGAATATGTTTGGTAAAACTTATTGAAAATTTATTAAAATGATTATCAGTTGACTGTTAAATGTTATAACTATTTTTTAAAAAAAATTCAATAAAATAGATCCATTGTTTTATTTACGATTTAATATTTTATTTTAGTGTATATATAAAATTGTGTTTTTTCATATTTCTGCCAACCATTTTCTCTAAGGTTACTAGGTTACTATAAAAATTTTAGTCAAACAATTTTTGACAGTATATTTTTAGTTACATCCAAGATAATTTTTTCCATGTAAATATGAAAAACCATGTGTTCTAATATATTTATAGGTGGGAAGGTTCAATGATAATCTACTGAAAACATCTTTCTAAAATATACAAACAAAATTGGGTCACTTTTGAATGGATAAGATAAATAATATATTCTTGGATTTCTAAAAAATATACGTCTTTATCTTCCTGCATGAGGTTCATAAAATATTTATGGTTTTGGTGATACAGGTTAATCCAAATAGGGTGTCTTCAAATTCAACATAGTGAAGATGTATGATTGAGTTGATGAAGCCAAAGGTTGTGGTGGTTGGGTGAATTTTTTTTTTGGTATGATATATTATGAACTAAAATTAAATGAATCAAGGCTATTCATAGAATACAAAATATGAGCATCTGGTGTTCAAGGAGTCCATCAAGGTATTGTTTATTTTTGGATATTGGAATTCTCATGTATTTCTTGAGTGAGTTTGAATAATTTAACATAAGATCCACTTAAAAATATATTTTTTCTATATTGATTTCAAATAACAATATATTGGCATGATTTGATCACTATTAAATTTATATAGTGTTTATTATTGAGTTAATATATTTTTATAATGTTTTTATAATGAGTTATATGATATAAATTTGATATGAATTATAAATATTTAAAATACAATTATAATATACTGAGATCAAAATTCTGTATGTATTATAAAAATAATTAATGAATGATTTTTGATGTTCCAAAGGATCAAATAACAACTGAGAAGTGTGGGGGGGGGGGGGTTAAATTAGTTGTTCACTTTTTAAAATTTCAATATAATTTAAAAAATTAACTCATTAATTCTATTAAAGTTTATATCCTTATTATCTTTTAGTAAATGATCACGCATTAAAAGTAGTAATAAAAGTAATTCACTTGATATTTAAAATATCCAGTCTCAGTGTGAGAACCTACATCCTTGCCATATCCACTCTCGTGGGTCTATGGAAATTCACTATATCAAAGAAGTGAATACAACTTGTTTCAAATACTATTAGATATATTCTATCACCCAATAGGTATTATTATAAAGACCACAATCTCTTTACAAATATTTCTTACAAAAAATTCAGTGAATATAATATTATAATGAATTTATTCAATCTTCTCCACAATGGTTCATGGGTCCGATAATCCTGAGTCCGATGAACTTTAGTCTGATAAACCATATATGATTTCATTATTTTGATCTACTCAATACAGTTATCCCTTTCTCAATAAATTCCTAAATTTTTTTCCACTAATATCTAGATAACTATCCCCAAGAATCTCATAAACTACTCAAGACTCAGTCCATACTTCCTTAGTCAGGTATTCCTCACTTCGATAAACAAAACATTCAGTAGTTCGATCTTCTAAAGAGATCTATATCTAGAAATAAACTCTGAATGAAATCTTATGTGCTCCATATTTTCCACACATGTGAAATTTTGAAAGGTACAAATGTTCTATACTTTTATTTATAGGAATCTCATAATGGAAAAGGTAAGGAACTTATAAACTTTTCTCACATACTCAAATTCCAAAACCACTGAAATCCACTAATATTTGAACTTCATGTCTGATGAATTCAACTCTTCTAGAACCTTCTTGAATAAAATTGAGTATTTTTAGTAGTCAAACTTATCTCATCTAAAAAAATTTATTTAGTACGATAGAAATTTCTCAGCTCATTACGTTTTGAATTTCCTCATCAGAGTTCTTATGATTGGATTTCCTCCTCATAGTTAGTCTAATTGACATTCCTTCCCTGATTTGGTAAGATTGAATTTCCTCCTCAAAGTTAATTTGATTGAATTTACTCCTTATATTCAGCTTGATTTGATTTAATCCTTAGAGCCAGTCTGATGTTATCTTCATAATGATGGAATTCTCATTACAATGGAAACTATACTCTATAAATTTGAAATTATTCAAACCTCATTTACTATAACTCATTCAGGCTTCTGAAATATTATGTGTCTGGTACTTCTAGATCAGAGGAAATTTTTTTCTTCATTCCTAGAACTGATATAATATTTATGATTCCTTGATTTCCTCAAAAGATATTAGCAGTAAACTTTTAATGATTTAAGATAACAACAATATTAGAAAGGCATCACCTGAATAAAGGTTCAAAATATGAAAACTTTCTAACTCCTGAGTTCAATATATTCCTTAAAATCTCCATCAAAATTATAAATACTTCAAGTTTATTTTGAATTTCTAAAAGAACCATGTTTGATGGATTTTAAAAATCATACTAATGGATCTGTTACCAACGGTGAATCCAATAAAAAACATCAGCTTTCAAACAACTTCTGCATGTAGATTTACTAAATCTGATATTCTTCATCCCGAAAAAAATTTATCATAAAACTTTTCTCCTAATATATTTTGGGTTTGAACATCCACTAAAATTAACATATCTTAAAATAAAATTCCTTTACAAAATATTAGTTAAAAAAAACATTGATAAAAACAAAGCACCATAAATGTTCATCAATCCCCCCTTAGGATTTTTTTACAACACTTATTAATAAATTCTTCAACTCATAAATTTCTTACAACTCATGTTTTTTAAAAAAATCAAGTTTTTTAATTTTATCAAGACACAAACTTTCTCAAAAGAGGATTTCCTGACACCACAGAACTATTTAAAGTAAATTTGTTAAGGAATTCCATCCCTTAGCGACAAGATATTTTTGCAGCCATGTTATGATAAACATTCCCCACATTTATCTTTAATCAGTTTTCTTTTCAAATTCACCTGGATAGTTATATATCCCATTATATGATATCCATATATATATATATATTAATAAAATAAATATAATAAAAACCACTTTATATTTGATCATTCCAATTTGTTAACATTTCTTTAGAAAACTTTTCTTGAGATAGGAAAATATATTTTACCTTTTATTGAACTTGTAAACTAAGGAATATTGTTAATTATTCCAACATTGACACTTAAAAGTTCTTTTACATTTATTCTATAAATGTTTTACAAACAAATTATCTTTCCTGAGAAAGAATTATTTCATCATCTTAAAAAATTACAATTAGAGTACCCGAGTCATCATTTTTCACATATATGTTTCTATCAACTTTTCCATTATAAAAATAACACATTTTCAAATAATTTTCATGTTTATATTACCAAACACTCTAAAATTATTTCATCTCATACAAGGAATTATTTGGATTAAAAAAATTATTTCATTCTCATCAAGTAGAAAACCACATGGTTGTTCAATGTATACTTCTTCTTCAATTTCTTCATTATGAAATGATAAATTTATATCCATATGATATAATCTGTAATTACAGTGATATTCCATTAATAGAATCATTAAAATAGTTTCTAACCATGCAATGGAGGAAATAGTTTCATAAAAATACACATATTACATCTATTTATATCTAGTAAAAACAAGTTTCTATTTGTTTCCTGAAATATTTACATGGTCATTCAACTTGTTTCTATCATCTCATTTTGTTCAGAATTTTTTTTTCCTTTTGAACATGGAACAAGATCATTGGTTTCATTTTAGTCAATTTTAAATAACTATTAATTCATATAATTCAACCATTATTTTTGGGGAATATCTTCTGAAATAGATTCTAGTTCAAATTTTTAGACGAGTGAAGTCTAATTTCATAATATCAACTTTCTTCTGGTCTAAATTGGAGCTTTCTGATACCTAATAATATTCACAATATCATAATGTTTTTGTAATGTAATAAATTTATATGTTCCTATTATTTCTTTACATTCATCATCAAAAAATTCATCTGAATCTTACTACACATGAATTTTAAAAACTTCATTCTCATTGGTGACATTATTTTTTTGTTTTTCAATATTTCAAGAAACCTTTATTAAAAAATATGTATTTTCAATAACTTTCAGATCATAAGAGTCCACTAACTTTTGTAAAAATTTGTTCTAATATATAATACCTCTTCTATTGGGTAAGTATCCAATGAAAGTTCCTTCTTCATATTTCTCACCAAACATTCCAAGATCTTGGGTTTTGATTTTAAAAATACATGGGAATCCAAAAAGACTAATGTACTTAGATGAGGGTTTTTTATTATACCACATTTCATAAGAAGTAATGTTGTATTTTGGTTACAAAAAACATCTGTTTTAAGCATGTATATATGTACTAATAACTTCTCTCTAATAAAACTTTGAGAGTTTGTATTCTTCTAATATCATTATTACCATTTCTAAAAAACTTATATTACTCCTTTCATTTACTAAATTTTGTTATGAGGTATATGGAGCACTATATTGATGTTTTGTCCAATGATTTTTTAAATATGTTTCAAAATTATTTCATGGGAATTCAATACTAGTATCTATTCTTAACTTCTTTCTATAAACCCTCAATTATTTCTCAACATCTCATATAATGACCCTAAACATTTCTATTGCATTTGAATTTTATTTCATAAACACTATATTAATAATCCATCTAAAATCATCAATAAAAGTGATACCCTACAAATCTTAATTAGTTGATTAATGTATTATAGGTCCACATAAATCAGAATGAATTAGTTTAAGAGGTCTTGTATAATGAATCTCAACATTCTTATACCTATTAATAGTCATCTTCCCATTTTAACATGTTACGCTAGCATCATCATTTATTACCATATGTTTTAGAAAAACGATTATTATGTTATCTTTAGAGAGTTAGTTAATGGTTTTCTAACCAAGGTGAGAAAGTCTTCAGTTCCAAAAATTATTTTCATCTTCATCACTTATGTAATAGGATTTTCTAAAATATCCTATTTGGAATAGATTTGCACTTCTTATTTCTCATTTTCTAATAACTTTTAAATCTTTCAAAATTTTGATATCATAATAAAATTTTCTAAAGATCACTTCTTTTCCTTCACCATAAAGTTTACTTACACTATGTTATGTTTTTGTTCATCAACAAACCAAACTTCCATATATTTCATCTTTTTAGCTTCAATATTAGCCGTTACGATTCCTCTGATTTTTAGAGAATGATCATTATCAAGGGTAAAAACAACTCCATAATGATTTAAAAAAAGTTTAAATATTTTTAAATTAACTATCATGTGTGAAGAACAACCACTACCAAGTATCCATGGTTTTTTCTTTTTTTACATTCATTCAAGGCAGTCTCAACAATAAAGGATATTTCTTAAACATTCTTATTTCAGGTTTCACTTTATTTTCTTTTATACATAACTTTTCCTAAAATATTAGTCATACAGTCTTCCAAAAAATCACTTGGTTGATCAAATATTCCATAAAAATATTTTAGATAATCAAATGGATATTTCATTGGAAATTTTCTAACATCATGAGATTTCACTTTTTCAACTTTTTATAAGTTAAGAATGCTACAGATTCTAATTTAACCATTTATTCCACTATATTTAAACCATATTAAAAGAAGTTAATAGTTATGAAAATATTTATAATCCATTTTCCAATAGATTCAACAATAATAGAAATAACAATCAAGTCTTTATTTTTTATTGATATAGGGTATTTCTCATCAGAAACATTGTTGAAGTTGATAAATATTTATGATTGAAAATACTCTAGGCATGGACCATTTTTCCTACATAGGGAGTTATTATATTTTGTTGATTTTATATTTTTATAACATCCTTTCTCAACCCAATATTTTTCAACAGTTTTCTTATCACATTAAATGTTATAAAAATCAGTCAAAACAATATTTTTGGTGTGTGAGGATACTTGATAATTTTTTGTGCTTTCTCAAAAATGTTATAATATATAGAATTTAATTCTAAGGATTTTTTTGATGTTTTAATTACTCTTCTATAGGGTACATTTGATCTAAATAAGTTTTGATTCAAACTTGTTAATTTATTCTTCATTATCTTTCAGCTTCTTACTGAGGTCTTTAACTATTTTTCCGTGTTAAAAAATTCTTTTTTTTGTAATTTAAGATGTCTTGGATGTGTTTTTCTTTTTTCATTATTACATATTTTCACCTTCATAAAATTTTCCACTATCTCTCTTTAACACTATTATTTGTTTCTTGATAGATTTTATTCTCTCAAGACATACATGATGTTATTTTAAGAGATGATACTTTATGTATGATTCTCTACCTCCTTCCTCTTTACTATTTGAGGAGTCTTATAATTTATCAAAATTTTCAATGAATGTTTTAACCTATTATGAACATTATTATTTTGAATAATATTTTTCAATGGAGTGTGATTTATATTTCTTACTCAACATAATTCTCTTATTCTGAATAATATTCTTCTTGTTTTTTGTACATATTTTCTTCTTTGTTATTTTTGTTCCACTTCATACATATAGGGGTTTCATCAGAATCTATTTTATATTATCTAATCTTATTCATGGGGAAATTCACAGTAAAGTGTCTGATTCAACCATAATCAAAACATTTGAGATGATGTTTACCTCCATACATTCCACTTAATATTTAATAGTTCTTAGATATAAGAAACTTGATTTTTTCATTCAACTCATCATCATGTTTATCATTAGAATCACAAGAATAAATATCTGCAACAACTTGAATTTTCATCTTTCTCATAGCTTCATAATTTATTTAATATTTTTTTATATTTTTTAACACTAGATATTTTATCATTTCATAAAAAATATTAATGTTACGAAATTCATCAAGAGATCAATAATCCTTATATTCTAAAGATAAAATTTTAGAATCATACCTACCCAGAAAGTTTCTCATGAATTTCTTCACAATTTTAGAGTCTTCCAAGAAAACCCCAAAACCAATGATGTTGAAAAAAATTTCATTTAATTTGTAGAAATATTCATCAATGGATTATTTAAATCTCATTATTATATCTTCATAATTACTACGCTTGATTTGTTATAACTTCTGCATTTGGATCTACTAAGTCTGATACACTGTGTCTGAAAATCAATTGTATTGAATCTTTTTTACTTATTTGTGTTTGAGTTCAAACATCCACCAAATTTCTCTTATTTTTCAAAAAGTTATTTCATAAAATATTTGTAGTCAAAAAATACAAAACTTTGTTAAACAAAAAACACAATAAAGGTTCTTCAATTTTATATTAATAATTTTATTGATAAATGACTTAATATTTCTTAATGTAATTTTTGTAATTTATTATGAAAAGGGTAAAATTATTTATGTGTTTAATAAAATTTGGAATAAAATAAAGAATAATAGTTTAATACACACCATTGTGTCAATGAAATGATGAAGTTGACCTTGAATAGAAGTGAAAATTATTAATATACAAGGAAAACACTTATAGTGGACTTCTCATAGTTGTTTTTGTTTAAAAATACCACTCTGTTATGGTGATTTTCAAGGCATATTTATAGTAAATAAACAAAAGGAAAGCCTTGAATAAAATGATGTATTGACAATGGTTGGAGTTGCATGTAATAACAAAAAGATTTATTTGTATGATTACATTATAGTGATAAAATAACAAGAATATAGATAATAAATATTTTGAGCCATTCCCATTTGGTTTCTTGGCATGAGGTACACTATTTATTTCAATGAAAAGGCAATGATTTGACCTTTATTGTGACAATAATTCTCTATAGAACATGTGGGAATGCTCTGGATTGGTTTCCATGGGGTGAATATCTTGATGCTTAATAGGGGTAGGATATTTTGGTACCATATTATACTATCTATTTTAGGAGTTTGAGGTAATCTAAAAAAACTATTTTTTCCTAGAGGCCATAAAATAACCACAAGATTTGGCATCACAGGCTCAGACCAATAAATTAAATGAAGGAAACTGTCTTTTAATTCTACCCTAATATTGTTTGTAGTGGATAATTTATCATTGGGGATATTTTCATGAACCAGGCTAGGTTGCTATTCGGCCTGACACCCGACCCGGTCCGTGGCATGGCTCAATGGGTTTTCCCAATCTGCATGGGCTGGCACCAGTGCCTGGGTATCAAAACTAACTCATGGGAATGATTTACCTAAAAAAATAAACACAAAAAAATGATAAGATAAATAAACTAAACTGAAAACAGACAACCAAATGAGACCTTGAACTAAAATAAAATTTAAAGGTTGAAAACATGGACCAACATACAAAAAGTAATGAAAAAAAAGAAACTAAATCTCCAACTCAAACCTCCATTAAACGAGAGAGGTGCGACATCCACGAGCTACAAACACCAACCTTCCTAAGAAGATCATCAACATAACGAACCACCGCCGCTGAGCATGATGCCCACACCTGGAAAACACAACGTAAAAGGTCTACATACACCCAAATGTGCATGTAGGGTGTGAGCCAAGATCCTAGTAGGAAATCACCCGATAAAATGTTTCCATGCCACAACATCAAAAAGATAATTTAATATGCTTATTTAAAACCATACTTTTAAAATGACTTTAAAGAAAAAAAATTAAAATATTAATGTAAAAAGAAAAGAGCAATGGAGTAAAAACCATTTCGCAAATACTACTTTAAAACAGAAGAGAAAAATTCATAAAGAAAATGCACATACTCAATTGGTCTTCTATATGCCATCGGAAGGCACCACGTCATGAATAATATATTACTGTGGTTAAAATCCCTTAAGGCAGCTAGTATGCTCGGTTTGCTAGAGACATAATACCTCAGTGTAAACATGGAATAGGAACCACAATAATCAACGCTCTCCTACAAGAGTCACTAGTATGGAAACAAATCCATAAACTCATAGTTTCCAATCATCACAAAAGTTTAGTTAGTGTTGTAACTTCAATCCTGCCAAATGAAACTGGGATAAACCACTTCAGTAACATCTAGCTTACTAGTTTGAATCTACCCACCTAGGTACCTGGGGTTTTCCCTTGTTCTCAATAAAGTTCCATATTCACAATGTATACCTCTCTCTCATATCCCAAAAAAAATAGTACATTACACACAAAAGATACAACTTACTTACCCAAACACTATTTTTATAACACACGCACACCAAACCCATTTCTCACCATAATTCAAATCACTTTCACAAATTGATAAATTATTTAAAAATTTTAATGAATATTTCTAAATTTCATAAAAATGTTTTACACATTAAATATGCCCAGTTTCACATAAAATATTTCCTTTTAAAAAAACTCAATGCACATTTAACTCTGTAAAAACACAACTCCCGTAATTCACATATAATTTAATAAATCTGGTTAAAAAATTCATGAAACACTTAAAATTAGAAAACAGAGGTTTACATAAGAAAAAAACATCTGATTTTCATTTTAGAAAAACCTCTTATAAGCCAAGAACATTATGAAACAATTTAAAAAAAGGGTTTTACACCACCCATACATTTTATGAAATTCTTTCAAGGTATAAAACACAATGACACGTGTGTGACACACAATAAATATAACCCATCTTCTCAAAGAGTTCATTTCTCAACGCTAAACCACATTAAATCTTTTTTGAACTCAAATCGTACCTTACAAACAAATGACACAACCCTTAAGAACACCACTTTAAAACACACACAACATAGACACCTTCCGCACCAAAACTGAATCAAACACATCACAACAAAAATCCTTAAAAAATATTTTACACCTTTCAAAATGGTTTAATAATCCGTTACAATAGTTTAAAAAAACTCTACTAAACACACACATGTTTTACATCAAAATTACACCCAAAAACCCATTTAAAAAAATTGACCTCACGTCCGACCACATAAAAATGTGTTTCTCACCATCAATGAAATTTAAATAAATCATTGTATGACACAAAGAATACCTTAAAACCATTGGCACAATCATGTAAACCAATTCATATCAAGACACCAATTTCAAACCAAATGCACATCACTTTTTCCTAAAACTATATTTGCAAATAAAAAAAAATTGATTTTACACCTTCACTAGTTTTTTTTCAAAACAAGCTCTATATAAAAAAATAACAATTCTCCTTGCAAAAATGTATTTTCGACACATGTTCATGTAAAAGAATTTACAAAGAAAGGTCACACCACCCAAATAAATCATATAGCATGAAAAATAATTTAAACAAACAAATTAAATTATCTAAAACTTTTTGGGACATGAAACCACCTAACCTGAGAGAAGAAATTCTCAAAAAATGTGAGAATATCCAATCACACAAAATGAGAACTACCTGCGGATTGAATTGGATTCTAAAATATATTTTCGAACAAAACCAAGAGTCAAAATGACCCCTAAAGGAACATATATATGATGAAACAACAAGAACACCAAAGAAGAATAAAAATAAAACAAGAAAGATATTCAACTAAGGGTTGCAGGGTAGAATTCGTGGGGCTGAGCAGGAGGGCAGTGGGTCTAAGCGGTCTGAAGAGGGATCAAAGCACCAAGGGGTGGCACGAGGTGGTTATACGGGAGCTGGTACAGCGTGAAGCTGACAGGAGGAGAGGCCAGGGCAGCGCCAACATGAAGATCACTGGGAGGTAGGGAATCAGAGTGATGGGCTTACCAGAAGAGGAGGATGGAGGTGGGTGGTCATGTGACTATTGTAGGTAGAATGACAAGGAGAAATAGGTGGCAGGGAGGTGGTAAACGGTGCAATGGGCTGGCCATGAGAGGGAGGGGGTGCAGCGTGACGGGGTACCTGGGAGAGGGGTGAGCCGCAATCTGCAAAAACGGTAAAAAAAATGATGGACCAGGGGTAAGTGGGGGGGGGGTAGCACAACCCTAAAGGAAAAAAACAATATAAAAAGAAAAGAAAAGGATAATAATAATAATAATATAAATAATAAACTAAAAAAAGTGTTAATTATTAATAAAATAACTCAATCATCATCAATAATATTTATAATAATAATAATACTCAATAATAATTATTAATATCCTCAAATAATAATAATAATAATATTATTATCATTAAATCAAACTTCATTAATTTTTTTTTATCACTTTTCATATTTTATATTACCTTTATTTTAACAATCATTTAAAAAATTCTGGCATCATTAATTCATTTAATTTTATTAATTGAACATTGTCCAGGTGTGTGGGGAACTGAGTGAGGCCGTGCGGCTTCGAAAGTGGTGCATCGAACACTGTCAAGTCCAAAATGTGCATTTTTGAATAAGTACTCAAAATTTTAAACAGTATCCAACCTAGACTTCCCGATTCCCAGAAAATTAATAAAAAAACATTATTTAAAGACAACGGGTGTAAAAATTCTCTCCACCATAAATCTTTCTATCCCCTAAAGGCCACAAATATGGCTGATACCCAAACTTTGAAATGAAACCCCCATAAGGTTTAAGAGGATTCCGTTGAAAACAAGCGGAGAGACGCAAACACATCGTGCACATAGAAGGAGACTAAAATGAAAAACTCAAGAAACTTGTAAAAAGAATTTTTTATATGTGTAGCCCACCCCAAAGAGATGGAAAACCTCTAGTTGACTGATTAATGAAAGGAAAATAACCAACAATCCATGATGGGGAAGCATGAAGGGATCCACGCCATTAAAAACCTCCCAAAACCCCAGACGAAACTGGAAAACTGGCACGAAGAGGTCCTGGCAGACTCCCCACCATTATGGAAAGTCCAAAAAAACATTTCATTCCAAAGAAATTTTTGTGAGACCCATAGTGGGTCTCCCCACCATTAGAATTGACATAAGATACAAAACTTTGAATGTTTTTTGACGGTGACCAAACACCCTACCACAATGGGAAAGGAGGGTTGGGCCCAACTACCGAGGCGTCAAAACCAGGACCACAGAAAGAAAAACATCTCTACATCCATGGATGATCACTATTAAACTTTGTGACCGATTTACCCAACATACCCCAAAAGGACAACTTAAAGAAATTATATTTGGTGAGACGCCAACCCCGTGACATTAAGGTAATAAGATGACCACAACTCCTCATAACCATGAGAAACCCCACGCACCCAAATGGGTCATTTGGAACAGAACTACAAGAAAAAATTTAAACCTCCTTCACCTTTAATAACGATGATAGAAATAATGTTGGTGGTCATATACACTCCCAGGGTTCTTGACCAAATGTCAGCTTCACTCCAAGGCCTATGGATGGAGCTCTGATGTTCGAATAATCTCCTACCTTAGTCAATAATTGAGGACTCTTGAACAGAGCTTCTCCATTTTGTGTCACACACAACCACACTGCAACTGAGATGACACCAGCAAAAACAACACATCATGACATACAACCAATCCCACATAGAATAGTTACCATCACTAGAGATAAAATGGTGCATGTACATCACCCTTTGTCATGATGAATTAGAACACGACACCGTAAATCATCACCAAACATGACCATTGCTATTGAGAGAAACATTATACAGAGAAGGACTTCAAACGGAGTAATAAACAACATGTGATTCCTACAATCGACCATAGAATTTTCATGTGACTGGGTCTGACACACTAGTGGCATAACAGAGATCCTTTCTTAAACGGATCCAAAAAAGGTCCACAAGTCATTTAGAATTGTATCTCGCACCAATAAATCCAGGCTAATTCCACCTTTCCCCTCTTGAATCTCCTACACCATTTCCAAAAAGGACTTTCAAATTAACTAGACCAAACATCACACTAAACTATTAAATGACTAAAGAAAACCCAAGTTTCATTCAACCCCCCTCACGTCCCCCACCCGATGTAGGAGAATCTGCTTGATTATAAAGAGAGGTGGGTTCAACCCTAGAATTCAAAAAGAGAGTCTTTCGATCAACTAGAAGTCCTCCCAATGATGAATTGCCTATGGACACACTTAAATATCATGTTAACACTCAATAGGTGGCGTGCACTAGTTGATAAAGAAAACCATGGACCCAAATCAAACTGGTCCAATGGCCAAGACATACCACAAGCGGCCACTAAATGTGTTGGGGGAACCAATGTAAGGGATTCCCAAATATTTTTTCAAAATAAACAAAAAACCACATGCTTTAACACAAAATAAACATTTAGAATTAAAAAAAAATACACAAATAATTAAAAAAGGATTCTCGGCTCAAAATGCCTCACATACAACATTTCCAAAATAGAAGGTCTGACCACACATTCACCAGTTACTAAAACACAATGTTTTCATTTAAAAAAACTTTTTGAAAATAAGAGAAGCTAGTGGGTTGCACAAACAACAATGGTTTCCCATGGGCCTCACACATGCATGTTCCCGTACCACACTGGCACCCACCTCATGTCCATCAAGCCTCTCATCTGCTCATGCCATTAACCATTTCCCCATCCATATACACTCATGCATGTGGTTTTCCATGAGAACACCCGGGATCAAAACTAGGCCATTTCCATTTCCCACCAAACCAAAACATTTAGCACACACTTTTCAAACCTTACACATCAAATTATTTTTAAAGCACTTCATTAAAAAAAAATTTCCAAAGAAAAATCATTTTTACTTAAAAACTAGATTTCCATGAATTCAAAACAAAGGGGCGAGGAACAATGCAAGAGGAGACTAGTGTCGGTGGGTGATTGATACATATGGTTTGTGACTGTATGCCAATCATGCCACTACCACAGAGGGTATTCTATGACAATGTCCCCGGCTCCACATGGCTTTCCTGGCCCTGCGAGATCACTGGGACCACTGAACCTACTCCCTTATCATTTACCCTAAACAAGGTTAACCACACATACCAAATTTTAGACAAACCTCAACTTACTTTGGTAACTCGAGTCCCCCCACAAGGTGTGATGGATATACACCTAGACCATAGCTAGAACATCGAGTCACGAAAACCTTAACTCCAGTCTACCATGACTCTATCTCAACAGAATGTGACCCAAGAGGACATGCCTCCTCTGATATCATTTTTTCACAAACCAAGCCGGGTCACCATCCGACTTGTCACCCGACCCAGTCCGCAGCATGACCTGAAGGGAATTCCCAATCCCCATGGGCTGGAACCAGTGGCCAGGTATCAAAACTAATGCATGGGAACGATTTACTCGAAAATGTAAACACCAAACAACTGACATGATAAATAAACTAAACTGAAAACAGACAAACAAAAAGGACCTTAAACTAAAATCAAATTTAAAGGATGAAAACTCGGACCAAAATCCAAAAAGTAACAACAAAAAAAGATACAAAAACTCTAACTCAAACCTCCAAGAAATGATAGATGTGTGATATTCATGAGCTACAAACACCAACCATCCTAAGAATACCATCAACAACCCAAACCACCGTCACTAAGCACCATACCCCAACCTAGAAAACACAAAGCATAAGGTCTAAATACACCCAAAGGTGCATGTATGATGTGATCCAAGATCCGATTAGGATGTCACCCAATAAAAAGGTTCCATTCCACACCATCAAAAAGATAATTTAATTGAAAACCATACATCTAAAACGCATTAAAAAAAAATTAAAAGTTGAAAGTAAAAATGAAAAGAGCAATGAAATAGAAACCACTTCACAAATACTACTTTAATATGGAAGGGAAAATCCATAAAGAACTTTCACATACTCAAGTAGTATTTCGTAATACAACAAAAGGCACCACATCATGAATAGTAGAGCAATGTGGGTAAAATCCATTAAGGTAGATAGTATGTGTGGTGTGCTAGAGACATCGTACCTCGATGTAAACATGGCATATGAACCATAATAATCAATGCTCCCATGCATGAGAAACTAGTAGGAAAACACATCCATAACCTAGTGGTCTCTAATCACCACAAAATTTTAGTTAGTGTTGTAATGTCAATTCTGCTAGATGAAACCGGGATGAACCACTTCCGTAACATCTATCGTACTAGTCCTAATCCACCCACCAAGGTACCTGAGGTTTTCCCTTGTACTCAATCAAGTTCCACATTCACATAGTATACTGCTCTCTCATATCTCAAACCGAACAAGAAATTACACACAAATGCTACCAATTGCAAACCCAAACATTATTTTAAAAACACACGCACACCAAAACCATTTCTCACCATAATTCGCATCACATTCAAAACTTGATAAATTATTTAAACAATTTAATGAATATTTCTAAATTTAAAAAAATTGTTTTAAACATGAAATATGCCCAGTTTCACATATAAGAGTTCCTTTAAAAAAGAATAACACACATTTAACTCTATAGAAAAAAACAACTCCCGCACTCCACATATAATTTAATAAATATGGTTAAACATTTAATGAAATAGTTAAAATTAGAAAAAATAGGTTTACACAAGAAAAACACATCTGATTTCCATTTTGGGAAAACCTCTTCTAAGCCATGAACATAATGAAACAATTTAAAAAAAGGGTTTTGCACCACACTCACATTTTATCAAATACATTCAAGGTATAAAACAAAATTACATGTGTGTGACACATAAAAAATATAACCCATCTTCTCAAAGAGTCCATTTCTTAATTATAAACCACTTTAAATATTTTCTGAACTCAAATCGCACCTTACAAAGAACTCACATGACCCATTTTTAAGAACACCACTTTAAAACACGCACAACATAGCCACCATCCACAAAAAATCTGAATCCAAAACACAAAAATACTAATCCATAAAAATATATTTTACACCTTTCACAGTGGTTTAATAATATGTTATAATAGTTTTAAAAAAATCTCCACTAAACACACACATGTTTTACATCGAAAGTACACCCAAAACTCCCTTTAAAAAAATCAACCTCATGTCCAACCATGTAGAAATGTGTTTCACACCATCAATGAAATTCAAATAAATCATTTCATGACTCAGAAAATACCTTGAAACCATTTTCAAAATTGTGCAAACCAATTCATATAAAGACACCAATTTCAAACAAAACTCACTTCACTTTTTCCTAAAACTACATTTTCAATGAAAAAACAACTGATTGCACACCTTCACTAGTTTATTTTCAAAATAATTTCTATATAAAGAAAATAAAAAATCACCTTGCATTTTGTTTTCAACCCATGTTCATGTAAAATCATTTAAAAAGTAAGTTCGCACTACCCAAATAAATTATAGAGCATGCAAAAGAAATTAAACAAAAAAATTAAATTATCTAAAACTAGTTGGGACATGGAACCACCTACCATGAGAGAATAAATCCTCAAAACTTGTGCGAATATCCAATCGCACTAAATGTGCACCACATGCGGATTTAATTAGATCCTAAAATAGGAATAAGAACAAAACCAAGAGTCAAAATGACCCCTAAATGAACCCATACCTGTTGAACCACCAAGAAAACAAAAGAAGAAGAAAAATAAAATAGAAAAGAGATTCAACTGAGGGTTGTGGTGTGGAAGTCATCAGGCCGAGCAGGAGGGCAGTGGGTCTGAGCAGGTTAGAGATGGAGTAGGGAACCATGGGGGCGGCGTGAGGTGGTCGACCGGAAGCCAGTGTGGAAAAATGCTAGAATGAGGAGAGGAAGGGGTGACACCAACATGAAGATCACTGGGAGGTAGGTCAGTGACGTGACATGGCTTTCTAGAAGAGGAGGATGGAGGTGGGTGGTCCAGTGACTATCATTGGTGGAATGATGAGGAGAAGTAGGTGGCAGGGAGGTGGCGAACAGTGCAATGGGATAGACATGAGAGGGAGTGGGTGAGGTGCGATGGGGTACCTTGGAGAGGGGTGAGTCACGATCTACAGAAGGGTAAAAATGTTACAGAACAGTGGTAGGTGGGGAGGGTACCGTAACCCTAAAATAAAAATATAAAAATGAAAACAAACAAAATAAAAATAAAATAAAAATAAAAATATAATAATAATAATAATATAAATAATAAACTAAAAAAAGTTTTAATAATAAATAAAATAACTTAATCATCATCAATAATATTTATAATAATAATAATAATACACAATAATAATTATCAATATCTTTAAATAATAATAATAATAAAAATAATATCACTAAAACAAACTTAATTAATTTTTTATCAGTTTTCTTATTTTATATTACATTTATTTTACCACTCATTTAATTTTTTTCCTTCACTGTTACTTAATTTCATTTTATTAATTGAACATTGGCCAAGCATGCGGGGAACCGGGCAAGGTCACACGGCTTCTACAATGGCATATCGAACACTGTCAAGGCCAAAATGTTCATTTTTGAATATGTACTCAAAATTTTAAACCGTCTCCAACCCAGAATTCCTAATTCCCAGAAAATTAATAAAAAAATTATTAAAAGATGAAAAGTGTGATTTAATTGATGGACTCAAACATATCAACTCAAGATTACTTTCCATCCCATTTTTAATATCTAATATCTAGATATTGGGCCTCAAAAGATTCAATGGTTGATGTATCACCCTGGAGTACCTCTACCCAACCATCAATGGAGTATTTGAGGCACTGGGGGTATTGAAAGGGTATTAATGCATGTTAATGAAGATATGGTATTCTAAGTATCACATTGTAGTTATTATCCATTGTGATACTATAAATTCAATTCTTTATACCAGACCACCAAATTAAGACTTCAACTGATTTTTTACACATATTTTCTTCTCACACTTAAAATACCTCTGAATTTTCAAGTTTGAGGGAGTCGTAACAACTTCAATAAGTCCCTTATTGTAGATAATCTGAGTATGGATGAGGTTAATCCTAGAGCCAGTATCCACTAGGTATTATGGTATTTCCATTCAATTAAACTATCCTATTATAAACACTAGGGAATGTTCCCCTGAGTTTTGATAACCTCATATACCATGGAAAAAGAGATAACATCTCAATATTCCTCTTTATTTGCCTCCAATGCATAGTAATACTTAGAGGTAACAACCATAATGTTTTACTAGAGTATCCTTATAAGAGATTCAGCAAGAGCCTCATATATTTCCTTTGAAAAGTTGGGATATTAATTTATCAAAATCCTTTAAGGTATACCAAAAATTTGCATTAACACATCATACTTTCATGTGAGTGGCGTATTATTAACTATAGTGGGTCTCTATTTGAAAGGGGAAAAAATATTTAGTTGGATGAACATCTAGTTTCTAGATATTACTAATGATATTCTGTTGTTGGATAAATATCCTTCTTTGAGAAACTCATGACTGAGTATCAGTGAGATGAGGTCAAGCCCTAGTTGGGTGTGGCTGATCATAACACTATTGCAACTAATATACATGGTCTAATAACATAGTTATCCATGAATTAATACCTGATGGCATGAATCAGGATGGTTTTTCTTGTTGATCTATGCACAAAACCTACTTCCTAGTCTCATTATCATTGATTTTTTTGATGTTCTAGCCCAGGTATTCTATTTATTGGCATATCTTCTAACTCCTCTTTGACTACATTAACTAGAGGTATATGAGGGTTTCACATAGTGTTTTCCACTTTCATGAATTGTGAAATGTTCCACTAATTCAATGACATTAACAAAGGTATACTCCTCCTCATCATTAGTGGAGTAGTCTAGGGTTGGGTGGACCTTGGGTGCATCTCCCACTATGGGAGGCATGAAGTCTCCAAGGGTGTGAGAATGTTTCAACATATATGGAAGAATATTATTTCAAATAAACTATATACTCCTATTCTTCTAATACATGAATGGATTTGGTGTAGATGTGTAGGTAGTGGTCAAAAGAGGTGTGACAATAACCAAAGGTTTTGGATTTCTCAAGTGGGAAGAGATAATACCACAAGTGAAACTGACTTCTTTGCAGGATAATCATTAATCATACCTCATTTTACTATTCCTAGGAATTGGTTTCCACTCACCATAGTCTTCATTATCAATATCAAGGTCAGTAGATACACATGTCACCTACATTGGAATGTCTCTTAACTTGAATAAGCCATGATCCACTTGGTCCTATATCTATTATTTAAATATAAATAATTCATTGATTCTATGTTTGAGGATCAGATGATATAGGTATTGATTGGAAGGACTAGTGAGTCTAACCTACTAAGATATCTTGAATTCCTAAAATTTAAAAATTTCTTTTTCTAGTGCATAGATGAAATACCCTAGGACCTATGAATCCTTGAAGGAATAATCCTTATTCTTTTTTTTCTATGAAAGGAACCCTGAGAGACAATCCTTGATAGTGGGTTAGGGACAAATTCTATTATTTATAAAGTAATATTTGTTGAGTTTGTTCTTGGAGGATCTATTCAAGGTGAGGATACACTTGGTGTAGCTTATCTAGAAGAGGGGAAAACCAGTTTACTGAATAGAGAACCTATGTGTACACAAGGGTGACTATCTACTTTTTTTATCCTTCTTATGGGAGCTAGAATAGGTAATGGATAAGACTAGTGTCTATTCCATTCCAAGTATTCTCCTAGATGTTGATAAATTTCAAAGAACAATTGAAATCTACAAGGATAGTTTAGGGATACGAGGGTAGAAACTAGCTCATTCCCGATATTCTCCACACACATCGCAAGAAACTGTTCCAAGGGAAACAATATGTCGAGTGAGTGTATGAGTGCATTACATCGTGTAAAAAATTAGGAAACATTCTAATCAAGAATATTCATGCATTTAAAGAGGTCTATGGTACATTTATTTTACAATATGGATTTAAACTGGTAGAGAAACTATCATCATATATCCTTCTAACCAGTAAACAACCATATGGGCTGCTGGTTGTACTAGAAGAACACATACCCATCTAAGGTCTTTAGGAAACATTAGATCTTGTATTCCCCTTCTATTTTGGAGTCCCCAACATTGTGACACACATTAAGTCAAAGTTCAAAATATGTTGTGGTGTTTCACCCATTCCATTAAATAGGGTGAAGCTAGGATTACCAAACTCTAGGGTAACTCGAACATGGTCCACCCAGCTATGTACGATTTTCCTTCAGGTGTGATTTCCACTAGTTGCATTTCTAAATCTATAAGACAATAAATGATAGATTCTTCCATATTATATTGGAAGGGGTTTTTCACCAATGCATTAATAGGATCATCGAATTAGGGAATATAAAAATCTATATCTCAAGGTGGATAATCATGTTGGTTAGGTAGGGTGGGAGACTCATATATCAGTCACTTTCCATATCCTTTGGCTTTTGACCAAGATGGGTAGGTGGGGAAACTAAGTTAGAACAAGAGAATTTGGTTGTGGGGGACTTGGTTCCTCCTTATAGGATAATTGGGGGAACTTATAGTGATTATCGGGGATGAGAGATGCTCAATAATGAGGATAGTTATGAGACTATTATTCTCACTAAGATCCTGGAGAAAAGTTTCTACCCTAGGGTCTGACTCTATTTTTAGAGTAACAATGGATGGGTTAGAGGGGTCACAATATCCATTTAATTTATCAATTTAAAAATATTTATGTAGTAACATATCATGAGAGGAATCCTAAATCCTATCACTTATCTCAACTAATGAGTGAGGAAAGTTATCAGGGGGCCTTCCTGATGTTACACCACCACTTGATGTGGGTTTTCTCTAACAATCCCCAAATTAGTTTACCTTTTACATTGATTTTTTTGTGGGCTAATAGTGAATAAATTCACTATGGTAGTAGTCAGAGAGAAAACTCTTATTGTTATTATGATATCTGGATCAATAGTTTTGTTGTTGCCCTAAGATAGGGATGCAGTCAATGGAAAAATACTATCCCCAGCCTATGATATTCACGTATGGAGACACCTCTTCCATGAATTGTAATAGTATAGTGAGTCACTTCACATAGGTCTACTAGAGAGTCTGGAAGTATCCATATGACTCAGGATGATGAGATAATGGGAGAAATGATATATCAACCTTTACGTACTGTTGGTTGATAGCGTTAAGGTGGTTGAAGCCCCCCCAAGGTAGGTTAACTATCAATGATAGAGGTGGTGAAACTTCACCTAGATAATATGGAATAAACACACTAATTGATCCTTGGTTAGTGACTTCAGGATGAAAAATTATGGAGCTACCAGTGGCCAGAACACAACTAATAGCCGGTAAGAGGTCAGAAGTTTTCAAATTCTCTCTTGATTAGGGGGAGGGTCCTTCTCTTAGTCTTCCAGAGACTCTATTGACACATGCAATGATAAGGGTGGAGGTATTGATGTAAAATTTCGTTGTGAAAACTCTACTAGATAGGGGGTGTCACGCAGGTCAAGTATATGACAAACAATGGGATATATCTTGGAGGTGGATTAAGCTTCATGATCATATCAGTGTTCGATGAAGGGTTTTTCCCTACCTCATGTACAATGGAAGAATCTTCCATTTGGGGCATAGTAGAATGATCAACATTATTTTAGGGTGGCAATCAAATCCTTAAAATCTCTCAATATTATTGTGTGGAGATAAAGATGGGGGAACTTGGTGGTGGAAAAGATTGTTGCACTACATGCCCTTGTATGGAGGCCAAAACCTCTTCTAGTTGATGGTACATGTGGAGGGATATTAGGATATTATGTACCTTGTATCCCAAGATCCTATGTATCAATTGTAGGCTTTTTCCCCCATACTCTATAAGATTAGTTGAATGTTCTCTCATCAAGTCATCTATTGCTTCAAAATATAATAGGTTGATGATGACTAAATGTATATTAGATTACTTTCTATAATGGTTAAATATTTTTCCATGATAATTTTTCTATGAGTCACTGAGATTTTCCACACATGGGTTGCGGCCTATGCCATATGAATGAACCCCATAGTGAGTGCCCACCCTCCTTTATAGGGATGGTTCTTCAGTGAAGGGAATATCTTCAACATAGGGATGACCCCCATTATACTTGATGGTATAATGGGGAGGACCCTCATATTGGTTGGTGGTACTATGGAGAGGACCTTTATGCTTGTTGATGGTATCATAGGGAGGACCTCTGGACTGGTTGATGATGGCATGGGGCGGACCTCCATGTTGGTGGATAAAGGTGTAGGGAGAACCTTTTCATCGATTTTCCTTATCACATGACTACTTGTAATGGATAATTTTTTTCTAGATACTATGACAGTTAACCCGACCCACCTAAGAGGTGGCTGGGATATCAATCCCAATTGGATGAAGGAATATCCCTATTCACCTATTATGAGGGTCTGATGTTATACATCATTGGCTATAGGGGCCACTAGAGTTTGCTGAAGATTACTTTTTTAGTCAATGTTCTAGATCCACCCTTAGTGTTGGCACCTGGTGTTTTGGATCTTGGTTGGTGGAGCAGGGCTTGTGGAACCATTCAGTGCTGGGACTGATGAGGCATGGTGTGATCTCTTCTAGGTAGATCTCGAGTGGTGGATGCACTGTCCATGGATCAAACAACCCATATATTCTTGATGTAGGGGATTGAGCTATTATATCACTATAGGGAGAGTCTCTCTAAGTGGTTCCCAGTTGGAATTGTCGGTAGTTTCCCCCCTGTGCATCCCTCAAGGGTGATAATGTAAGCATGGAACTGAGACATTGAGGTCCTTAAGGGCTATCTCCCCAGTGGGAATGACCACTTCTAATTTGTATTGTTGAATAATGGAATCAATAACCTTCCTCTTGATGATCTAGAAGGATGATATGGGCTGTGGGTTCCTAGTAGGTGACGGTTCAGTGGAAGTCACAATAGGGACATAATAATGCATGATTTTTGCTCTAGTGTTCCCCTTACCAATGCACTAGTTGGAACTAGGTAACCGATTCCTACAAGTTTGATTCCTATTTGGAATATGGATTTGGGAGTTAGTAAAAATATAGTAAATGAGATTCCTAGTTTCCCAACATTATACGTTCTTCTTGATGTTGATAATTATTCCATGCTGATAATGTCCCAGACCTGGGATGCCCAATGTTATCTACGCAAATTCACATTCAAGTCTCATGTTTGGCCAAGAATGTTTTTGGTGGGATGTGGTGTCGAATATATAAGATCAATGACATGAAAATATCTCACTACCCCAAATTCTACTAGTCTTCATTGTTGAGGAGGACAATTTCCTGTTGGGTTTACTATTTTTATTTCAATTACTTTCATCAGAGCGAACATTCCATGCTTGTGAGTTCATTTTCCCTACATTCCATCTTTCCATTAGAGAGTGCCTTAAATCACTTTTATTATAGATTTATTCTACTTGATAAAAATGTTATTATGGGATTTTATTTTCACCATCCATGGCTTCCTCCTTGGTTGTCAACACCTAGTTCGGGTCTCCCTTATAAATTTAATTCATGTTCATGAAATTTGTTCATAGAACCATCTCTAAGTGGATCTTAGTTAATCACACATCTTCTTTCCCGATAGGGAAACAACCATTAGTTATTATAGGTATTTATAATGGACACATTATGCATGTATATAATTTTGGTAGGTTTGGAACCTGTATAGTCTTCCAATTCAGAGGGAATCTCATGTGTGAGGAATCTTAGGTTCAAAGCCTAAGGAATCTCATGTCATTCATGAGGTAATTTACACCTGGTTCATAAGTATTCCAAGTATTTTTTTACTTTAGGTATACCATGTTTATAATATGGGGTATGTATTCTATATAAAGATATGATTTTAATGTCTTATAGATATGAGTGGTCTAAAGTTTAACGTCTTATAGAGATGGGAGATCAAATGTTTAACATCCTCTATAGATGGTTGGATGGTTAAGGGTGTTCATAGGTGCGGTGGGGGAGATTTCACACATAGTTTTTGGAGGGTTTTCCCCTAAGGGTGATTATTTCACACTAAAATGACGGAGTGTGACCCCCCAAAGTGGATTCATTTCACATTGGGATAATGAAGTGTTTCCACCAAGGGGGATTGATTTCACAATTAATTATGGTGGTATTGAACCATGTGAAGGCATGATATGTACATTTTTGTTAAATAGTGATCTAAACCCATGTATCTCGATGACGTAGATTAAATTTTCAAGATAGGACTAGTATATGTAGTTTAATTTCATGGGGTAAAGGTACTTGTTTCATGAAAGGTGGATCAATGTGGGATGGATTGGGTCTTTGACATAAGATCATCCAAGAATGGGATTCACATCCATTAGTGGGGAAATATGGGGTGTGAATTATCTGTATAAGCTAACTGTTATGGTTGTTACAACTGATGGTTGGGTGGAGGGTGGAATCCCATGATGACCATTCATAGAGAATCATGTGTTAATCCTAAATGGTAAGGCTATAGTTTTACATAACATACTGAGGATTTTGTCATGAATTTTAACATCGCATGACTAGGATGTGGATGGGGATACACCCTATGGGCGGACATGTCAATGTGAGAGGAATATTCAAAAAATGGAAAATCTACTAAGATATGTATTCTATTCCCCTGGGTGATTCTACCATTATGAAATTTGATTCCACTACTAATTCACCCATTCCTCTAGGCGGGGAATGGTGTAAACACTACCATGGAGGAGTGGAAATTAGGTGTAAAAATGTTTGGGTTCCCATGCATAGGAATAATGGTAATTACAGTACCGATTCTTAGGAGAAAAAGGTTGAGCTGGTGGTATATGTCACATGGATATTTGAGACATGGATGAACCACCTTTGGGTGATCATAGGGTACCTAGGAAAAAAATTTCATGAAAGGGTATTGGCCGAATGGAGACACCACATAAAGCTTTAGAGGATGGTTTTTGTGAAAGATAAGGTTTCCTGAAAATTTGGGGATTTATGAAAGGGAAGTATATTGTGAAGGTAAAAGGTCTCATGATAGGGTTTGTTTTGTGAAAAATGAGGACGCTACATTAGAGTAAATTATTGGTTACCAAGGGGTTGGTTTCGAAAAGGATAATCATCTCACAAAACCCCAAGAGCCACAAAGTGATTTATTCATACATGAAGGCCATGAACTTTCTTGAAAGGCAAAAATACCATGGTTTATGTTTATAAAAAACCCATGGGAGTCTTTTTTTTGAGATATGGATAGCTTTGGTAATTCAACATCTATAAGGAAATGAAATTAAACTTTATATAATTAATTGTAAAGTCAATAAGAATTCACTTTATCACGTTCCCAATGATCTTTTTTAGTTTAGAGTTTTAGAGAACTAGGACAAAATTAATACATTATTAACCAAAAAGAATTAAAAATGGATACTAATATATAAAATATTTATTTTTTCAAAAGTGAAACTTTAAAAAATCAAACATTCTTTCTTTCTTTAAAAAAATTCAGTACTCTAAACATCAATTGTTTTCCTTTCCTTTACCCTATGAAAAACAATTTAAAAACAGGGGAAGAGAAAAAATATCAGTAAGGGACAGAAAAAAGTGGAAAGAAACCATTAGTCCAGGAATAATAATAAACATATGAAATCATTTCCATAGAGATGAAATTATCACCCATAAGGTATTATATAATTACATTATAAAAACATTAGATTTCCATAAAACATAAAAAACATAAATATACTATTTAGGTAACCTGGGGAATTAAATACATAATAGTGTAATCATCATGGATACCATATGATTTATAAACCTAAAAGATACCTAATAATGTGACCCTCATGAATACCTTCTGATGTACCCATCACAGTTACACTTGGGGTAAACATTATGGTCAACCTATAACATAATCATACCCAATGAATTAGAGGGTGATACAGGTACCACCCTTAATCATTAAAAGTGCCCAAAAAACCGAAATATAGTAATAAAACATGAATAATTTCTTAAAAAAATTATTTGTTAATTTTTTTAAATAGAAATTCAATAGAGGCTTCGAAAGAAAAATCCATTACCTCGAGTTTGACTTCCTCTAAAAGTGTTCAAACCTTCTCTTGATTTTTTGTCCTTGAGAACCTCTTTAAGGCACTTGATTTTGGCCTTTTGATGATACTATAAGGTCTTTGAAGTGGGGGAAGATTATTAAGTGGGTAATTATGTTGATAATAAACAAGATATAATGCTTTGGTGGTGTAACAAGAAGAGGTGGTGAGGGGTGGTATTTATAAGGGAGGAGAGGGATGCGTTTTGATTATTTTATTAATTATATTTGTAGTTTGGCTCAATAAATGAAATATAGATGATTATAATGAATAAATATAGTAAATTAATAAATATAGTGAGAACCATTAGGTTCTTACATCATGAATTATGTTAGAATTTATATATTTAGATTAAAATGTTAAATAACATAAATTACTGTATTTCACTATTCATAAAAATTCAACTATTTTAGAAAATTCCCAAAAAAATCACCAAAATCATTTTTTAGATGTGTAAAATTCAAAAATGAACTCCAATTTTTGGAAATTTTTTTCTAAATCTAATAAATTTAATATTTAATTAAAATCATCATTTACTTGAGAAATAGAGATTTTAATATTATAACTGATTTTATGACCCATTGATAAATTAAATAAGGTATCATAAAATTATCTCAAATACATAAGACAAAAAATATTAATTTTTGAATATATTTTTGAATAATATATTTTATTTTGAATTTATTTATCAATTAAAAATTATAAATAAACATTTATGTTTTCACAGAAATAACAACACTTAATTTATTATTTTGTAAACATTTATTTACTTATTCCATGACAAAAATATATCACATTTTCCCTTATAAGATACATAGATTTTATTTATAATTTCATTATTGAGGTTACTATTTTATTAGTATAGATTTATTAAATTCTATAAATACCACTTATTTCATTTTACATTTATAATGAATTCAACTATTTAATTCTAGAATAGAAAAAATATTTTATAAGTACCTCGGTTGTTACATTCTCCCCACATTATATAAATTATTCCCTCACAATTTTTATTTAGTTATTAAAAGAGTGAGGATATTTTTACCTTATATAATTTTAATATTCCCATGTTTATTATTTAATCTTGAATTTTCTCTAAAAAACCATAACCTGGTGAATTACCTTATCTCGCAATATGTTCTCTTTGATATCATGAGTCTAGAAAAGTTTCTCTTTATAGGATAGGTTATCTACCTACTGAACTACTTCTAGGAAAAAAAACATGATATGAATCTAGAATATATTTTCTTAATACTAATATATGAAAAATATTGTGTGTTTGGGATAAACATGGAGGCAAAGATACTCAATATGCAACCGGTCCATCTTTATCTAAGATTTTATAAATTATAATGAACCATGGACTAAGCTTTCATTTCTTACCAAAACGCATAATACTTTTCCATGGAGATAATTTAAGGAAAACATGATCACATACCTTAAAATAATGGTCTTCCCTTCTGTTATATACATAAATTTTTATCCTGTAATGAGTTTTCCTCACATGTAGTGGTATCATCTTCACATTAACAACCACTCCATATAATAATTTTGGTCCCATCAACTTCCTTTCTCCGGATTCATCTTGAAATACAAGAGTTTGAAATCTCTTTCCATTTAATTCCTCAGAAGTTCCATCTATATACAAGAATGAAAAATTTTATTATATGAAAACAAAACTATATAAATATGGAGATCCTAACTTCCCTGGTGATCCATTGAAGAAGCATGTATCATTTTTTATATGGTCAGAACATTCTGACCTGTATGTCCATCATACTGGGGATTAAAGGCTGTGTTAAAATTTAATTCTATTACTAGTGACATTTGAAGGAATTTCCAAACGTTATAAGTGATCATGGGATCATGATCATAAACAATATATATAGAAACTACATGTAACCTGAAAATAACATTTTAGGTACAACCGGGAGAGCTTATCTAAATACATAATATCTCAAATATGATGAAAATTTTATGATTTACTCAGTCCATCAATAATAACCAAAATCACATTATTAACAAGTGATATATTTATGGTCATATGTTTACCATTAAACCTATATGATTTGATAGTGTTCCATTATTTATTATTTTTTACATATGGAAAATGTAGGAGCCCACAATTGTTTTAAAAAATACCAAGTGTCTCCTCTCCCCCACTTATAAAAGGCCACCCATATCATATCTTCTTAACACCTTAAAAACCATTTGGTTTGGACAAGTCATAACCAAAAAAAATAAAAATCAATATCACCTTTTTATAGAATCCTTATTTTGGGATTAAATACAACCTATTAATGCTTTAGTGGAAACCAATGTAGGATACGTGAATAAGAGTTAATGTTCTTCAATGGACAACTTTATTTTATTTTTTTATCCACCTCCCAAAAATATTATTAATCCATGATAATATAATATTATTAGTATCATACATATACTAGGTTGTTGTTATCATAAGTTCAATACCTACAACCATATCCACTTCCATAAAATGGGTTTTTAAATCATCATTCCTATGTACAGTGGACTACAACCTCATGAACTGATTTCGTTTATTCTTCCATTACCACCATTAACAGTTGGGTATGATGATGGATATAAAGAATGTGTATTATATTTATAACATATTTACACTTATGATGTTATTATGTCTTATATCTCTATTTTTTACTTTCAATTCCATTAGGGATACGATAATGTCACTTTTGTGTATGGCTGACTGCTGCCTCATGAAGTGATGTGATTCATGTTTCACTAATGTTTTACATGGAATATAATAAGGTTTATACTAATTATTATATGTGATATAAATGAAATAATTATTATATTTATGAAATATTTATTATTTTGTAAGGATAATATATAAAATTTTATGTCTTAGTTTTTCCGTCACCTAACTACGATAACATCTTTCATGTATGAGTGTATTACTACCTTCATGATGTGATGTGACTATATTTTCATCACCATGCCACATGGATGGTATAAATAAACAAATTTAAAGAAATAATATGATTTATATTATATTATTAAAACTATTGAAAGATAAAATATTACTTAACTACTTTCAATAATGCTCATTGAAATATGGAAACATTACTTATGCATATGTATAGACTACCATCTCAATGATCGTAACGTACATCATTTTTCATAACCATATTTCATGATTTATTTTAAAATTATATTTAATGTAAAAATATGATAATTTTAATGATTATTATTCTATATATTATATTACTATATAATATGTGCAAGAACCAGATCATTTTATGATGAACCATGCATGAGAAAACTAAGAAATTAACACCCAAAACAATGAAAATAATGAAATATTATTAATGAACAAGTTATAAGATGTTATAAAAGAATCATATATTAAATTATAACTAATAATATGGTTCTATTATAGGTTAATAAATTTTTTGAAACCACTATACATGAGTTTAAATAATGTTCAATAAAAGGAAGAATCAAGTAAGATATTTATTAACTCAATTTCAACTCATTGGGTTAAGCTTATACTTCATTTATTTTGACATGATAATATTATATGTGTAATGAATTTCTAATATCAAATGTTTTATTTCCACTTTTTAAGATTATTTATAGTTGATACACATAATCTATTCATTTAATAATTATCACTTCGCTATTATGATGATTTTAATTTTATTTCACAATGTCATTCTAATCAAATGTTTTATTATTGAACATTATTTGAAGGAAATTACATGATAATTTCCTAATGAAACCATTTAATTTTATTATTCCTTAGTTATAAATGATAGTTTAATGTAATTTTAAAATTTTCCTACTATTTTTTACTTATATTAATTGATTAAATGTTTTTAAGAAAATAAGACATTATTTCTCTCTTTGGCTGAAAATTTGTTTTCCAACAAAAACCATGTTTTTTAAAAAATTCTTTGATTTTTTGGACCTTCTTAAAATAATTTATTAAAGAAAAATTACTTATTTTTTTAATTTTTTCAAAAAAAAATCAAAGTAATATTTATTTAATTTTCAAAACAAGTTTCATTTGGATTTTATCAAAAATGTAAAAGGAATATTTTTTTAACATGTGAGACATGTATGGAATTTCCAATTTTCATTACCAAAAAATGTTTTAAATAATCATTTATATGTTTTCAAGTTTATTTTTAAAAGAAATTATTTATAATAAGTTTTTTATCTTGAAAATATATTTTCAAAATAAAAAAAAACATTTTCCTCATGAAGTAATTTGAATGATATTTTTTGGTATTTATATTCATTAATTAAAAAAACCTTTATTGAACTTATGATACACTGGGACTTGTTGTATGGATATCATCCTTATTATTTCATTGGATGGTTTATGATCAGTTTGACCATGGATGCTATATAGTTGATACAATTCTTCATTTTACTATATATCGTTTATGGTTATGTTTATTGATTGGGGAAAGTATTCAAATTTCATATTCATGATTTTTTATATGATTTTTTATTTTGTTTATATTTTTCCACTCCATATAAATAATTAAATATAAATTTTATGTGATGGGTGGGGCCTAGAATATAGAGATCCCCATGATGCATCAAAGGGCCTCTTAAGACAAATCTATTGAAAAAATAAGCAGGGTTTCTACCCACAGATCTAAAAATTCTTGGGCATAGATCTTGAAAATAACTATCTTGAAGATAGATAGTTATTGTTACTATCTTGATGATATACCATGATAGTTCATACATCTAATTTTTTTTATTCCACCATTATGAATTTAGTTATTGAAATCCCATGTGATTATTCGATTAGTTATAATATCCATGTCTTTGAGATCAAGTGATATTTTATATGATATTACATGAAAATAATTTATGCCTACCATATTATGCTTACACAATTGATTACATGGAAGGTTTTTCATTTACATACCTTTTCATTATGATTATGATTATTGATCGATCATATCTTCCATTTTACTTAACCCTTACTCATCATCTGAGATCACCATTATTTTATTTTCATTCCCTAATAAGGCATGAAGTGTTCTATGTTTTATGTGAAATGATATTCCAGAGGGAATAATTTTGTTATCAAAAAACATTATGTTGTAATTTTTATATTCAAATGTAATTCAAGACTCATGTGTGTATCTGGTTTAGCCATACTGTTAAATTATTCGATCATTCAGGATGTGATTCCTTGTACATTCTTTCAATGTAATAAAGTAGGCACTGACTTTTGCCTACCGGGGTCAAGGTACTTATATTAGGCTTATACAATGATGTATGACTCACCATGACACAAAAGAATAAACAACTATTTAATGTAGCCTATGGATATGGGTTTTCCTACTATAGGCCATAATATAGACCACCAATAATAATAAAAAATGTCGAAAAAATAAAAATACTAAAAATTGAAATTAAAATAGATAAAAATTAATTAATAATATTTTTACATGAAAATGATGCATTGGGTGTGAAAATTATCCACATCATATCAATTTTTCCCCTATAAAGTTAACCCAAATCATACTCTGAGAAGAAACGAGCCCATTACACCCCCATGCGAGCTTTGTATTCTAAATTATTTTGTGAATCCAAGCTGTGTTTCCAAAAAACCCAAAGTTAACATATAAAATTACCATAAAACACCTTATCTTGGGATATAATGTGAAATACTGGTTTCACAATCATTGATATATCTAGTTCCAATTAAATATCCTCTTAATTTATCTCATGGGATGGCTAAGGTGGATATCTATTTAGTTGAGAGACAAAGTAAAATTTATGAATTTATATCAATAAGGGTTGTATATACAACTAATAATAAACACACTCAACCAAGTCAACAATATCCAAGGCTCCCACATTTCCTTGGGCGAGCTTCCCATTCTTCTATGATATTTAGTAACCCAAATGGGTTGATACCATTAGGAACACTCAGTCACCCACTGGGAACTCTAATGGACATAAATGATGATCAAAATTTTATTTTTGGAGGTTCTTTTCTATCACTAATAATTTTTGAATGGTTTCAATCATCATAATCATCTTTAGGATAAGACATGGTCCCACTAGTGAGGTTTCACCCACCACCATCCCACATAAAAGAGAGTAAAATGGATGGACATATAAAACCTTAAATAGATCCATGTGAATATCGTACTATTTAATGGTATAAGAAAATTATACCATGTATAAATGGCCATCCAATAATAAACCAAGGTTTAAACAGAGTCCCTGAGAATATATTCAAATATATTGTTCACCAACTCCATCGAGAATTCTATTTGAGGATTGTAAGCTATGATATATTTTATGTGGTAACCCATTGCCTCCAAGAGTCTCTTATAAGTATTATATGTAAATGATTCATGTCAGATATGATGATAGAAGGAACTATAGGATATATATTGGGGCAGAAATACCCTCCATCAAAATATCTACTTTGGTTCACTACCTCATGGGTTTGTTCTTTAGCAAGGCCCACTATGCACCAGGGCATTTCACTATAATCCCCCTCTAAAAAGGCCTTGAGATTGGTAGAGTATGGATAAGAATTATATACCATGACCAACACCCCTCCAGTATCTGATGTGGGATAGGGAAATATGTTTCATGGCGTGACAACCCTATATCCAACAACCATGACATATAGAAAAAACACGGTAAGTTATTTGTTACTCCAAAAATATCCCCCTTAGTGCATTACCAATAAAAAACAGGATAACTACCTAATATAATACCGATTGTATGATCTAAATCAAGGATTCAGGACCCTCCATCACAATATTCTCCACTTTGAGTCACTACCTCACAAGTTCATTCTTCAGTGCAGCTCAGTTCCCACCAGGGTGGGTCACTGTCATCCTAGTCTAAAAAAGACATTTGATAGGGAGAGGATGGATGAAACTTATATACAGTTCCCAATATCTCTATAATCTCTGATGTGGGACCAGGAAATAGGTGTCATAGTGTGACACACCAACATCCAACATGCATGACCTGTAAGGAACACACTTTCATTAATTTGGGACTCTAACATGAACACTACATAGCACCACAATCTTCTACACATGTATATTTCCATGATACTCTACCACCATACAATCTTTAACCAATTTTAAATGAGTATATTTAGTTAAAATATCCATCTCATCCCAAATAGTGTTCCTTCATTGAGGGATAAAAGGTAACACAATAATGAAATCCACGTTCACCTCATCCCACTTCCTAATAGGAACTGGGAGGGATTGATCAACCTAGAGGACTGCTAGTGTATTGATTTAACATGATGAAAACTATAATAGACAGAAACAAAATCCACCTTATCATGTCTCATTTAGATCTACTGGTATTGGATTTTTATATAATAATACGTCTTCATTACAATGTAATGAACAACCTAGTGAGATATATTTCTATACTCTATTACTAACTACATCATTCATAAAGGAACCACATTCCCATTTTTGAAATAATGAGACCCGTTTTAAGATAGAAACCACTAAATGGGGGTCTACCTACCATATATAGATTCACTCAAACATGGAAATTTACAATCCTCTGTTAGCTGCCATGTAATTTTCTTGAGGAGAGTAAGAAACTGAATATTATCAAGAAAAGTTCCCCCCTCGCACCTCAAGATGCATCTGATCCAAAAAAATATGAGGAAACACTACTCATTTGACCTTTTAGAGATTGATATGACAAAATTCATCTGATGGTTTCCTTTATATAATTTCCTTTATTTGGTGTATAGGTGAAATAAAAATTAGACTTCTAAAGGTGTTCCACTGGTCAACTCTACCTAAGGAAAACATATATTTTTTTTAAAATATATATAAATTAAGATCTAATGGTCATTGTAAACTATAAAATTATCAATATATAGGCAATTATAAAAACATTTAGGCATGTGAATAATAGATATAAGTTCTAGTTCAAGGTTAGGGTATTTTATCTTAAGTGATTGTAATTTCAAAGATACATAATCTACTACATGATTTCCTTGCATTATTTCACAACCCAAACCCATAACCAAGGTGCCATAACAAGACACACTTTAAATACAAGCCTTAGGTTAAATAAAGATATGGTCTGATGTAAAGTGCAACTTTAACTCATAAAATGAGGGTTTACATTCAGCATTCCATAAAAACATCATTAAATTCCATGTGAGTATGATAAATGGTTATTCTGATTTGAAGACATCCCCAACGAACTACTAGTAGTTTCTTACCAATATTTGGAAGCTTTGAATTTCAAATACATTTTTTAACTTCTCTCAGTATATAATGATTTTAACGTTATCAAGATAAAATAGAATACCCTATTTTTATACCACTTGCCTTATGAAATTTAATTCCTAGATAAAAAACTACATTTAGGGGATTTTTTATAAAGTCTATGTTCTCGAAGAGTTACCCATAAGATCCCAGGACTCTTCACATTCAACTCTTCTATATTTGAATAGGTCATCCTGGGTGATAGAAAATAGGGTTGGCTTGAGTTAGATAAATGTTCTAGTGTGTCTCTTCCAATAGTTAACTCTACCTAGACTTTGTGTAGATTTTTGGAGATAGAATATTCATAGTTCTTTCCTAAATTATGAGGTAATCAAGTCCCTTAAGGGTTATTGGAATTGATAAAGAATATTGAAGATATTTTAATGTCCCAAGGAACTTATGAAACCTTGAGAGTGAGAGCTGTGTGGGGAATATTTTAAGGACTAAGTCATGAGTCATAGAGGTCCATCATTACATCCTATTTTTAATATGGAATGGTGTGAGAGTTATTTAATACTACCACCATGCACATGTATTTACCTAAGAATATAAACATGGGAAATGGTATGGAGTGGATGAACCATCATTAGGGATAATAACTAGTGAAGATGTCTATCAACCATTTTTTAGATATGATTCCCTTTTCTTCTAAGTATATATTCAAAAATTTCATAAAGGATCTGTTTTTGTGAAATGTATTTTACCAAAACCTAGTTATAGTATGCCTTCATTTGAAATATCTTTATTTATGGATTGGGTATGAACAATGTGTCATAGAGTTATGAAACTATGTTGTATTGAACTGAGGCTTGATGGCCTCATTTCTTCCATATCCAGGTGAACAACATTGTTGGCCATAGGCCAAGCCATATAGGGTACTTAGATATAAGCACCAAACCATGGTACTTTGGGAAACCATGTGGTGCATCCCAATTGGGATTTTTTTATTTTTTCATTCCCTACGGTGTCAAAACCCATTTTGGGTTTCTCCTCCCCTTCATACATTTTTGACCCATTAAAGAGAGACCTAGGTTGATTAGCATCATCTCTATCGATTTTTATATTACCTTATTTTTATTAATAGTAATTTCATTTAGGTGTTTCTAATTGTATTTATTTATCCTTTTTTATTTGGTTCTCTTCTATTCTATTTTTCTATGATGTTCTAGATGACCTAGAGTTCATAACTACTCAAAATTTAATGGGGTGTATTTCCTTGGTATAGATTTCCTATTATAATTTTAAGAGACCCTTGGGTCTTGGTAGTGTGGATTTGATTTTTAGTATTGAATGTGACGAGTTTAAGGTATATAGTTCCATACATTATTATCTTTTAAGAAAACCATGTGCACTTAAAATTCCCAAATTCAATTTTTATGATTTTTTTTTTATTTTTGTCTGTGTAGAATATGGTTTTATAAATTATTATTGAAGATTAATAATTTTATTAATTAATTTTATAAAATTTTATGTACCCCTTATGTTTGAAAAAAATTCAAAAGGGTTCTCTCAAAGAAAATAGTTATTTAAAATATGTATTGTTTTTTTAAATGTTTAAGGTAGATTAAATTAAGGGATTAGAGAATTTCAAAATGAGTAATAGTTATTTATATTTTTTGATGAGTTTATTTAATTTTTTTTATTTCTTATTCTCACGTGATCTATGTTTATGTTTTTTACAAATGGTTTTATGAAATTATTTTTGATTGTACATTATATGAAGGGTAATTTAAAATTAATATTTGGTTTCTAATGATTTTTAATTTACGTGTTAAATATGATTTTAAAATTGTGAATTAATGTGTTGTTTTTTACATTGAAAAGTTATTTACAAGATACATTTATTTCAAAATGGTATTTAAAAAATGTTTTTGAAATGATGTTATTAGTTTTCAAAATCGAAGGCATGGTTAGATGTTTCGATGAATGGTTTTTATGGATATAATTTACCATGTACCATTCCCCATGTGATTTAAATATAGGTATGTGTATGTATTGATTGAATTATCGATACACTGTATGTGTATATATGGTATTATGAATTAGGGGGTGTTAGGTGTTTGGCTTTATAGATGTGATTATTATGTTATAAAATTTATCTTCAGTGCCTACTACTTTCATCATAGGGACCCTAGGATTATAAATGGAGATTTAGAGATGGGTATTATAATTTTCCTAATGATATAGACTTGTATCCTTTGAAATATGACAATTACTGACTAGAGGAGTGACTATAGTTAGGCTAGTTTAGGGTAATCGACGAGGTTATTATCTAAGAATGCATCAATTAGGCCACCATATGTCTTCACCCTAGTACATATAGGATCTTCTCATGGAAATTCTATGAATTTCCCATGATTATCTAAATTTTACTAAAAACTATTTTTACCACATTGTTTCCCATACTTCTTCATTTATACTACATTATTCCATTATATTTTTCTATTCTCATTATAATTTTCAAATAAGGTCCTACAATACTTTTCTGTACAATTTGATTTGTTCTATTTTGTAATTTTATACATTTTCTGTTGGTTTTTATTAAGTTAATGTTCCTTTGTCCAATTTTATACTTCTTCTTATTTTTTAAAAAAAATAGATTCAAAAATAGGATTTAAAGGAATGTTGTAATGATTTATTTAAATGAAGTTATAAATGTATCTCACACTTATTATGAGTTTTAACAAATGTTATATAATATTTATGATTTTTTTACTTAAATTTATAAGAACCTTATTTTCAAATACCATATTTGAAATTAGAGTTAGTGATATTTTTATTTAAAGAAAATTCAAATAATCTTTTATGATATCTTACTAGGATCTTATGCTCACACATTTCATCCACTACTAAATGGACATTATAGTTTAATGTTATATCTTTGTTCCTTCATAGAGTTGGCATATTTCAATAGTTAGAATGTGAATGTGGAGTCACATGGAGATCACATCAGATATTTTGGTTTTTTATATTTATTTTATTTCTTTGGTGATTCATTCATTTCATAAATTCCTTTATATTGTTGGATATCATTCTTTTTTTTTGTTTATTTTGAGATGGATATTTTTTTATTTGACAACATTCCTCATCCATATTGATTAAATTAGAAACTGTTTATTTGGTTTTGCAAAATTTTCCAACATATTGACAAATAATTCTTGAATTATTATAAAATTTTATTGCATGTTTAATAAAATATATTGGAATAAATGGTTCCTAAAATTGTAAGTTTGATAACCTAAAACTAGTTTCTTTCCTATTGGGATCAATAATTCCCTTCAAGCCTTGTCACATACCAATTTAGTTGTCTAGTTTAGGGGTGTCCTGGGTTGGTTCATGATAAAAGATATATATATTTAGATTTTTTAGTGTAATTTTATATTTTTATGATTTTTAGTATTTCACATATATAAATGAGAAACATGAGTGATATAATTTTATAAATAATAATTATTAACATTTATTTTTTTAAACCATTCTATAAATTATTTATTATGTTAATTTTGGATTTAATTGAAGTCAAAATGATGAAAATTAATTATTTAAAATATTTACGATGGTTGTTATTTAGTAATACTTTTTCATTCAATGATCTTTCATGTTGGATATATTAAATAATTAACATAACCTATATAAAAACTACATTAAAAAATTATTTTATATTGGATATTATAATAACTTATATGAAAGTTTTTTTACTATATTTTTTAATTTAATAACCATCATTATAAGTTGTTTTTCACATTGGTTATTATAATAATAAATGTTTAGGATTAATTTCATTTTTAAAAAATAGAACTCAAATAACAAAATGAAATTTTTATTATAGAAATAATATTATAAAAGATTACCTATCCATAAAAAATAATAATTTTACCTCTCAATATAATCATATTGTTAATACATGATTCCAAAACACATAGTCTTTCCATAATTGAATTACAATTTGAAATAAAAAAATAATTACTTGATTTTTTAGTAAAGAGTGCAATATTTATTTTCAATAACATCAATATAAAAATAAATAGAAATATAATTATATTAATCATGAAAGAATAAAAAATCACATGAAAGGGGGAGATAAAATAATATAGATTATTTTTATATGTAAGGGCCTCTAATAAAATCATCATCTTATAATATATTTTTTCATTTCTAATGCCACATGATCCAATGTATTACCATTTACCCTATATCTCTTATGGTTCTTGGAGAATGCACATATTTTTCCAAATTAGTATCTCATAACATGACATAAATTGGAATATATATGTGAAGAAATCAAAATTTCCATGATTAAAAATATAGAGAATAGTGGGGTAAAATCAAAATTTTTGATGAAAAAGGAAAAAAATTGCTTATGGTACAATAACTTTGTAGGATATTTTTTTTAATGTTGTTTACAAAAAACTAACATTAATATTGAAAAACAACTTAGGGTAATTTTTTTATCAGGTTGAATGAAAAATAAATTATGCATGGGTGGAATTTTTTTTAACTCTGTTATTTCTAATAACTGATGTTTGAAAAAAAAATAGTTAAGAAATTTATTTAAATAACTGAAATTAAACATATATTTTCCATAATAGTTATTTAATAAATGATGTTAATCATTCTGGAATCATTTATTTATTTAATAAAGGATGTTAATGATAAATTTTTACTATATATTTTTAATAAGTGATTTAGAAAACATTGACATTGATGTTTTTTATACCGATTATCAAATAAATAATGTGTAAATTATTTTAAATTTCAATTATTAAATAACCAACATTTCAAATATAATGGTATGACCATATTTACTAGTATTTTCTTATATATTTAACTAGTAATGTGACAATATCATATATCATTTGTTTAAAAAAATAGTAAATTAATTGGATTAAATATGTGAAAAATATATAAAAAATTAAAAAAATACAATATTATCAGAAAACATTATTTTATTATTATTGGTAAGTGGAAGCTAACATAAGTTTTTTCCCCTACCCCACTCTCCAAATCATTCTCATTTAGATTTTATAAAACATTTTATCAAAATTGAACGAAAAAATATATCCATCAACCAAGTCAAGGTTTAAATTTCTAGGATCTTATTGATCTTCATTATTGGAAACTTGAAAATAATACTCATTTAGTATATTTTTACAGGATATATACATGGTTTCATTTGTATTCATATGAATAAATATACTATGTGTCAGTATATAATCATGTTTTTTATGATATATTATAGACTTATCTTATATGACATAAGATTATTTATAGAAGAAAAATTATGAGCATTAGGTTTTCTGGGAGTCCATCAAGCTAGTGTTTTATTTTTGAGATTGGAATGCTCATGTATTTTTTGAGTGAGTTTGAATAATTTAATAAAAAATCCACTTATAATTTTTTTTCTATTTTGGTCTCAAATAACACTATATTGAAATTATTTTATCACTATTATATAGAGATATAGTTTGTTATAGAGTTAATAAATATTTATAATGTTTCTGGAATGAGTTATACTATATCAATTTGATGTGACATATGAATATTTAATCTTCAATTATACTATATTGAGATCAAACTTTTTTATGTATTATAGAAAAAAATTCATGAATGATTTTGAAATTTCTAAAGGACCGAATACCAATTGAGAGGTGGGGGGTTGAATCAACTGTTCACTTTTAAAAGTTTAAATGAAATTTCACAAAATAACCCCATCAACTTGTTAAAGTTCATATCCTTATTATCTATTACTAAATAATCATTCATGATTTTTTTTAAAATAAAGTATTGCACATGAGATTCACATTGTTCAGCCTCAGTGTGAGACCCTATATCCTTTCCATAATCACATTAGTGGTTCTATAGAAATTCACTATATTGAATAAAGTGAATATAACATGTGTTAAATCTAGTTAGACATATTCTATATCTCAATACGTATTATTATACAGATTCCCATTTCTATAAAATGTTTTATTTCAAAAAATTGATAAAAAAAAATTATAAATACTTTGTTAAATCTACATCACAATGGTTCTTGGGTCCAACGACACTGAGTCCAATGACCTTTAGTCCAATGAACCAAGTCTAATTGGTTTTGTCCGATCGACTCAATACTATTCTCCCTTAACAATCTATGCATAAAGAACCATTCTATTCTATCTGGATGACTAAAACTATGACTCTTAAATACTACTCTTGTATCAGTAAACTTCCTTAGTCATGACTTCCTTACTCTGGTAAACAATATTTTTAGTAGTATGATCTTTTAATGATATCTCTATTTAGAAAGAATCATTGACACAAAATCTTTAGTGCTTCATATTTTCCAAACATGTGAAAGGTTGAAAGGTACTAATGTAAAATTATTCTACTTATAGGTATCTCATAATGGAAATGGTGAGGAATTAAAAAAAATTTCCCACTTACTCAAACTCAAAAACCCACCAAAATTCATTCGTATTTTAACTTCATGTTTGATGACTTCGAATCTTCTAGAACCTTGCTGAATCCTCATGATTATTCTTAGTAATCAACATGTTCAAACTTCCTATCATTTCTTTATTACAATGGAACTTCCTCTACACATTATTATTTAACTTTCCTCATCAGAGATAAAACTATTGACTCTCATTTTTAGACTTAGTCTCATTTAAATTTTTTCTTAGAGTCAGTTAGATTTAATTTCATCCTCAGTGTTAGTTCAATTGACTTTCTACCTTAGAGTCAGTTCGATTGACTTTTATCCATATATTAAGTTCGATGTAATCATCATTACTGTGTAATTCTCATTACTATGGAAACTACACTCTGCAAATTTTAAAATTTTCAAACCACATAAACTATAACTCATTCATACATCTAAAATCTGTTGTGTCTGGTGCATCACGATATGATGTTTTTTCCCTAATTCCTAGAACTGATAAAATCTTTATGATTCCTCCATTTTTGTAAAATATTTTTTATGAGGGTTTTCATGAATTATGAGAACATCAAAATTAGAAAATCTTCATCTAACTTAAGTTTTGAAATAATGAAAACTTTTTAACTCTTGAATTCATAGTATTCCTTCAAAAACTTTAACAACATTTAAATTTATTTACGTTGAAACTTTTGACATTATATCAAACAGCATTTATGATATATATTTATCTTCATAAAGATGGATAATGAAATAAGGGTGTATCCGATCAATAACTCCAACTTTCTAACAACTTCTATATCCAGTTATAGTCAGTATGATACTCTATATCCAGAAAACAATTTTCATAAAACTTTTCTTCCCCTTTGTGTTTAGTTACAAACATCCACCAACATTCACATATTTTTCAATAAAATTAATTTACAAAATATTATTTGTCAAAAAATTAAAAAATTATTAAATAAAAAACACCACAAAGGTTCCCCAATCTCCCCATTTGGATTTTTCGCCAACACTATGTAACAAATTGTTCAACTCATAAACTTCTCACAACTCAACTTTGGTAAAAAAATTAGGTTTTTAACTTTGATAAAGACACAACCTTTCTCATAATATAGTTTTCTAACACCACACAACTAGATAATGTGATTTTTTTTATTTAATTCCACCCCTCGATGAAAATAATTTTTTTTCCATGTTAAGACAAATAATACTCACTTATATATTTAATCACTTTTTTCGACTCCCCCTAGATAGTTATCCCCCTCCATTTTATTGTTACCGTGTATTCAAATTCATAATGTAAAGATAGGTAAAAACTTCTCAGAAAGTAAATAGTTGTTACATTCTCTATACCTTTATCAAAATAATCTAAATCATGGTGGGGGTATTCCTTACTAGATTTTGGAAGTCATTAGAGGAGGATGAACATGAACTTGTATACTCAAATAATAAAATATTCTTTTGGTATCACCTTTGTGAAAATGTCATAAATCTAATACTTTTTTGAGATATATTCTAGAAAAACATCTCAAGAAGAAAATTTATCCTTTATAAAGAGAAAGTTCATATCAATATGTTTTGATCAAGAATGTGGGATAGGATTTTTTGAAAGATAAATTTCACTCTAAACATCACAAAGTATATTCAATGGTTTATAAAGTCTCACATTTAAATCCTCTTGATGAAAATTTATCCAAAACATCTAAGTACAAGTCTGAGTACCTACCAAGTATTTTGAATCCTTTGTGCTCAAAGTTATGAAACATTGTTTCTTACTATTCTAAATTATACAATATTTACCACAGAAAATTTTTCCTCCTCAAATTTATTTTCTATCATTACAATCTCCATCATAATCAGCTTCAGTATAACCATGAAACATAATCTCACAATTTATTTTTTATAAAAACCCATCTAAAGTAGTTCCTTTTAAAAATATTATAATTTAATTTTCTACCAACAAAAGTGATTATTTTGTATTATTTTCATTCATGGAACATAAATATATATAATAAAAAATATCATACCTTGAAGGTGTATGGTAAATTAAACCTCTTACCATCTTCCAAAATTATTTCTAATTCACAATTTTTCTAGACTTATCATTACTAATCTTCATCCCCATTGAGATAGGAATACAAAAATCTAGAGATTCTATCATTATAATTTTTTTTAACAATTCTTAGGAATAATTTTCTTGAGATAGAAAAATGTATTTTTCATTTCTATGAAATTTTAAACCAAGGAAGAATATTAATTTATCCAATGTTGACATCTCAAAGTTCTAATTATTTATTTAGTTAATGTTTTAAAAACACCTTCGCTATTTTGAGAAAAAATAATATCATCAATATAAACAATTACAATTAGAGTTCTAGAGTCATCATATTCCACATAAAAGTTTCTATCAACTTTTACATTATAAAAATTCAATGTTATCAAACAAATTTTCTTTTTTTAAATACCAAGGACACTGAGCTTGTTTTAGCCCATACAAGGATTTCCTCAGTTTACAAACATTTTTTCATCCTCATCAAGTAGAAACCCACAAAGTTGTTCAATGTATACTTCTTCTTCAATTTCTCCATTGTGAAATGATGAATTTACATCCTTATTATATAATTTTTAATTCCAGTGAGCCACCAATAGTAGTAACATTCTAATAGTTTCTATCCTTCCAATGAAGAAAACTTGTTTCATCAAAATACACACCTTCCACCGGTTCATAGCCTTTAAAAACAATTCTCTCTTTGTTTCTTGAAACATCTCCATGTTCAATCAAATTTCTTCTTTGAAACCAATTTGTTCCAATATCAATTTTACCCTTAAGACATGGAAAATGTTCCATTGTTTCATTTTTTTCAATTTGATCCCACTGTACATTCATATAATTAACCCATTATTTTTTTTGAATATATTCTGAAAATTCTTGAGGTTCAAAATTTTATATGAGTGAAGTTTTTTTGACAATCTCCTATTTCTTCAAGTATGAAGTGGATTGTTATAATTCCCAAGAATATTATAAAACTCAAAAAGTTTTTAAAGAATGAAATTTCAAAGTTTATTTTTTGGATTCACATTCTTTATTACACAATTCATCTAAATCTTCATACACATTAATTTTCTCACCTTTAATCTCATTATAATTTTGATGTTCTTATTTCTCAATATTCTTGATAATTTTTTTAAGGATGATGTATTTTTAATAACTTTCACATCATAAAATTATAATAAATGTTCCAAAATTTTGTTCAAACACATAAAAGATCTTGAATTTGGTGTGTATGCAGTGAAAATTCTTTTTCAACTTTCTCATCAAACATTACAAGATCAATATTTTTTTTAAAAGACACAGACTTCCAAAATTTATTAAGTACGTCAATGAATGTATTTTTTATACCACATTTCATAAAAAGTCATGTTGTATTCTGGTCTCAACAATCATATTCTCTAATAATTTACAGTAGTACTAATAGATATTCTTTAGTTAAACATTGCATGTTCGTATTCTGCTAAAATGATTATTCCCATTTATAAAACACTTTTATTCATTTTTCATACTACCCCATTTTTTTGCGGAAATATGGAGCACTATGTTGATGTTTTATTCATTGTTTTCTTAGATATATTTCAAAAGTATTTCATTTGAATTAAATACCTTTATCAATTCTCAACTTCTTTCGGTAAACCCTCAGTTCTTTCTCAGCTTCTCTTATAAAGGCACTTAAAAATTTCTATATCCTATAACTTATGTTTCAAAAACATGATGTTAGTATTCCAAGTGAAATAATAAATAAACATGATATAGTACATAACTCCTTTTAATTATTGATGTCCCATCATCCCACATAAACCAAAATTAACGAGTTTAAGAGGTTTTATAGATTTAATCTCAACATTATTATGATTATTAATAGTTATATTCCCTGTCTAAAATGCTAAAAAAATATATTATTCACTTATCCTCAGTTCTAGAAGACTTCATACAATTTTTATTTAGAGGATTTGTTCATGTTTTTCTTCTAAAGGTGGACAAGTCTTTGGTGACATAACTTATTTTCGTCTTCATCACATATGTAATATGAGTTGTTGAAATCTTTTATTTGGAAGCGATTACCACTGTTTCTCTCTCCTTTAATAATAAATTTTATATATTTCCCAATTTTGATAGAACAAGACTATTTTATGAAGATCACTTATTTTACATCATCACAAATTTTACTTACATTAAGTTTTGTTTTAGTCCATCGACAAACCAAACTTCTATATATTTCCAATTTTCAGCTTCAATATCATCCTTTTCGATTCCTTTGATATTTAGAGAACTATCATTCACTAAGGTAACAATAACATCATCAATATTTTCAACATGTTTCATTATTTTTAAATCAAATATAATTTGTTAATAAAAACCGCTATTAAGTATCCATGGTTTTTTATTTTCCACATTCTTTAATGGCAGTGTCAACAATAAATGATATTTCTTCAAAATGCTTCATTCATACTTAATTTTCATTTCATCCATATAAAAGTATTCCTAGAAGAGTAGTTATATATTCATCAGAAAACCAACCCAATTGATGTATCCCCCCCATTTTGAGGTATGTAACCCTTATTTATTCCTTTTTATGTATTTAATGTTTTTGGGTGATTTTAGGGAGAGTTTGGGAAGGTTTTGAAATGATTTAGAAATTCTTGGAAGCTTTTCTGGGTCTACACAATTTGAGAACGATTAGAAGAAACCATGAATGAATTCCAAGTAACTATGCTATTTTTCATTTCTTAGATAGTAGAATCCACAGAGTAATCACATGATTTTTCAAACCGTGTGAGCTAACTATGCTTCCAATTAAAATTAGGTTTAAAAAAATAGGGTTAGTTAGGATTTTCCCTAAAACACCGATTTCTTATTCAACTCAAACCTTACTCAGGATTTATTCTCGTCAAGGGTTGTGGAACCCATACCACTTACATTGGAATAATGTTAAGTGATTCCTTGGTGTTTCGAAGATAATTCCTCTTGATTAAGTCTCCTCTCTTGGTTTCATTTTGGTTTCACTTAGATCTAGTTATTCACATCTCTTGGTTTCCAAGATCTACTTCTGTTTCATGTAGATCTAGGATTTTTGTTTCCTAAAATGATGATAGTGGGGCTTACTAATGTTAGTAAAAAATATCTAAGGTGGTTTTAGTGGGAATTTCACTTGGATTTGTGGTGCATTTTGTCATTTTTCGATCTCACCGAAACCCTAAGGTAGGAGTCTTCTCTTTCGACTCCAATTAGCTCGAAATTAAGGCATTGTTTGCAATTAATTTTTTTTGTTTGTAATTAATTGTGAATATCATGTGAGAATCCTATTGGAGACCCATTTGGTGATGATTTGAGGATTTTGGTTAAAATGGGATATTTTTGAAAAGGGACTTTGTCGCGTGATTTTAAAATGTAAATTTTAAAATGGATAATGGTTGAAGTTATAGAAATTATTTTATGAATGATGGATTTAAATAAAAATATTTTTTATTGAAATAATTTTTGTCATAGAAAATGGTTTAATGGATGCTTTCAATAAATTAGTAATTTATTGAAGTAGATGTGGCATGCATTGGAATTATTTATATGCTTAAGGTATTTTTCTGATAGAAAGTGTTATTTTCATCTTATTGTTGACATATGGGTGTTTTTTATTGTTAATTATCTTCGGAATTATTTCTTGTTTTGATTTTTATGTATAGTGGGTGGGGAGTACCACTATAAAAGATGGAATGGATAGTGGATGAAAGGGTCACCATCAAAGATAAGTGGTCAAGAAGTACCACTGGATTTGGAATGTAGTGTGACAACTTAGATGGGATGTTCCACCTTGATAAATTATCAATTTGCTCATGTGAACCAGTATAGTTATGAATTGTTGGGTGTTTCTATGCAAGGGGGAAATTTTTGTGCTAATATGTAATGTTAAAAATTTATTACGTAATGGTTGTTGGCTCTCCTTGTAATGTGGTTAGTTGGTTGAAATATGTCGTGGTAAGGGTGTGTTTGGATTTTTAGAAATGGTTTCACTATTTGTAGTTTTATATAAACTATTTTATATAATGGTGTTAATGATTTTATCCTAGTGGCTGATGTAGGGAAGTCATTAGGGGAAAACCTAATGATTATTATTACTCACCCCTTCATTGGAAATTGGGTGCTTTTTTAGATATTGTATTCTATGAAACATTTAAAAGAAAAACATCTCATTCCACTTGTGGTTCATCATGATTCTTTGGTGATTTCATGGTTCTTAGAGCATGGATCTTGGTGTGGAGAAGTGGAGTGTGTCTTGGTTTATGTTGGGCCTCTTTTTTAGTCTTCTTCATGGTACTCTGATATTGGGCTGGTATGGTTTGGTTGTATTGGTATTGGGAAATTGTTATGGAATAGTTTGGTTCCCTTTTGGTAATAAATGGTTCAGGTTGCTATGTTAGCATGCATCACATTATTTTTTTGGTAGTGTCTTATCTTCTTGGTTGGTTTATGTCAGGGGAAAATCATTCCTGAATTTATTCTTGAAGCCCTTGGCATTTATTTACCACCATTGGCGCCTTGGTAACGTCTCTTAAGGACTAGTTCCATACATCTTCCTTCTCAATCCAATGAATAAGGGGTAGGTCATTAGAAGTGGGGTTAGTTTGTTGGTTCCATGAATTTCAAGTGAAATCAGTTGTTTGGTCCTTTGGTGTTGATTGTTGGTCTTGGTGTTGACATTAGTTCATGGTATATCCTTTGAGTCTGGATTGTAGTATGGTGCATGATTTTTAGAACTTAAAATGTATAGCCTAAAAGGATGTATCTAACCCTTTTATGATGAACTTCATGTTACTTGGGATTTTGGAAAATAAGCGTTTTAGAGACACTTATAGGATTTGGAAATATTATTATCATGGGTGTAGCCAATGATAAGAACATGGCATGCATAATAGAAATGAATTCCCACTAGGATGATGATTTTATTGAGTATAATGATTTATGTTGTATTGTGATTATGTTGATTTGGGAAAAATCTATAAATTTATTTCAAATGTGATGATTTTAAATGTGGATGTTTTTGGTAGTTGTAAAATAGTTTTATTTTCAAAACATAGTGTATTTTTAAAAAATGGTGCAACATGGGAAATTTAAACTTGTGGAAAGCCTAATTGTTCTAGTTGCTATGTAATTGAATTCGAAATGGTAGATATTTTATTGTTAAGGGAGTGACATTTATGGGTATTTTTGTTTTGAAAAAATGGAATCGGGTAGGCGTTGTAGAGACCAAGAAGAGGAGCCTGCTGAAAATGTGGTTGCACCTGAGCCCGAGGTGAACCAGAAGCTACTTTAGAGTATAGTGCAGGCTTTCCAAGTTGTAGAAAGATAGAATAATGAAGATAAGTTGAATCATGTGGATCATGTGTGTCAGTTTTAAAAGTAGACACCCATCTTTATGTGTGATTCCAATCCTAAAAGGGTAGAAGTGTGGTTGAATAAAAATAATCATAATATTGGAATTATTGGGAATACCGGTGGAGTTTAAAGTGAAACTAGAAAAATACATTCTAGAATATATTGACACACAATTGAATTATTTAGCTTGAAGCAAGTTAACATGTCGATAATAGAATATGCATCTAAGTTCATGAAATAAATGGGCTTTTCACTAGAGGTGGGGGGTACTACTTCATTAAAGGCACAAATTTTTGAATATGGATTGAGGCAGGAAATTGGATCGAAAATAAGAAGTAATGTTTATTAGAAATTACACAGAAATGATTAATACAGAAATAGTAGATGAACATGATATATTTGGGGCTACAAGTGGGGGAATAATGTTGATAACCATGGGGAATAATGGGAAATCCAACACAGTCCTTTAGAAGAAGAGGGAAACTTAATCCCAAGGTGGGTGTATGAATCAGAATCTAATAGTAGGACATGTGAATCTTCTTTTCAAGTCTCAGAGAAATGCAAGATGTTTTCAATGTGCTCTATGTGACATATAAAGATGTATTGTATGGAAAAAACAAGAGCATGTGATAACTGTAATCATATGGTTAATCTTTAGTGGTATTAGCATAACTCTCTGAGGTCGGGTATTCTTCACACTCCCTAAGGGTCGTAGGCATCCAATGCCATGAAAGGGTAGGGGAATAAACACACCCCTCTTGTTTAGAACAATTTTAGTCATGGAAATTCAAGGAATACCTCAACTCTTTATTAGGGAAATAAAAATAATACTGTAGAAAGAAAGCAGTTGTGTGGAGATGAGCAGGTTGTGATGGATGATCAGTCCAGACCATCCATAGTGTAAGGTACGATTCTTTTAAATTCTATCCAGATGCTTGTCTTTTTTGATACTAGTTCTTCCCATTATTGTATGGATTTTTGTGTTGTTACTTTTTTGGGTTTTCATGTGGAAATTATTCCTTCAGTTTTTCAAATTCAAACTTCTTCTGGTCAAAGAGAGTGTCAATCCTTCATGTGTAAAGAATTTTATTTATTTATTGATATGGTTTATTTAATGTGGGATTTATTAGTATTTGCAATGTATAATTATGATGTAATTCTGGGAATGTATTAGATGACTATGTTTAAGGCCGACATTGACTATTATGCATGAAAGTTGAGTTTTACAATGGGGGATGGCGTCACACATCTCTTTTGAGGAGAGAAGAGTGAAAAAAGTGGGTACAATAGATTTTTGGGAACAATATTTTAGAAAAATCTCATATCAGTTAGCAGTGTTTTCATGGGCATAAATGGAAGTAATGTAGCAGATTGTCTTTCGGGTGGTGGTTGATTAGTTTCTAGATGTATTTCCCAAATAATTCTCAAGGTTTCCACCCTTGGGGGAAGTGGATTTTATGATTGATCTCTTTATGGGGACCAACCCAATCACACTTATATCTTACTATATGGAACTAACAGAATTGAGGGAGTTGAAGACTAGTTGGGAGAGTTAGAGAACAAAGGGTTCTTCTGGCCTACTACGTCTTTGTGGGTAATGTCAGTTTTGTTTGTTAAAAATGAAGGTGGAACCTGGCGATTGTGTGTTTATTATTGTTGGTTAATCATGCTATGATGAAGAACCGATATCCACTTCTACACATTGATGATTTGTTTGACTAGTTGAGGGGAGATCAGTGGTTCTATAAGATTCACCTGAGGTAAGGATATCATCAATTGCGTGTGAGGAAGGAGGATATTCCAAAAATAGCCTTCATAAGTAGATATGAGAATTATGAGTATGTGGTTATCCCTTTGGTATAGAAAATTCACTAGCGATGTTCATGTAATTAATGAATCGGATATTTCAAATATTTCAATATTATTTTGTGGTGGTATTTGTTGATGATATATTGGTGTATTCGAGGATAAGGATGGAGCATGAGCCACACTTGGCGATAGTGTTGGGGATCTTGAGAGATCATTTCTTTTATTCAAAATTTTCAAAGATTTATTTTTGGGTAAAAGATGTTCATTTCCTTGGCCATGTTATTTCTAAGAATGGTGTTTATGTTGATATTGAAAAGATAGAGTCTATAATTTTATGGAAACCCCCAAATAATGTTTTTGAGATATAGAGCTTCCTTGGACTAGTTGGTAATTATCAACACTTTTTTTGTGATTTCTCATGATTGGCCACACCCATGATAGATTTGACAAGGAAGAATGTCCCATTTCAATGGGATGATTAGTGTCAGAAATGTTTTTAAGAGCTTAAGGGTCGCTTAACATCATCACCAATCATGGTTTTCATAAACTAGGGAAAGGTTATGTGGTATATTGTGGCACATAAGGATCTAGGTTGGGGAATGTTCTCATACATGGGGATCATGTGATTTCATATGGCTTATGGAAGACAGGGTTTCATAAGAAGAACTACCCAACCCATGATTTAGAGTTGGTGGTAGTGGGTTATGCCTTGAAAATGTGGCGTCATTATCTATTTGGTGGGAAATTCACGATGTTTACCAATCATAAGATTTTAATGAATATTTTATCATAAATAGTTTTGAACTTGAGGAAAAATAGATTGATGGTGTATTTATAGATGCTTGATTTTGAATTTTTCTATACATCGGGTAAGGGAAATTTGATGGCTGATGTATTAAATAGGAATTTATATGCTCAGTTGGAAAAACATGTGTTAGATCAACGATAGTTGATGTCGGTCATAGATGACATGTAGCTAGAATGTGAGGACTAGAGAGATAGAATAGTTTTCTTTCTAGCATCATTAATTTTGGATTTTTCTAGTTTGGTTAAAGATTCACATGCATCTGATTCCAAATGTATGGTGATGAGGTAGATACACAATAATAGGGAGACCATTACGGGCTGGGAACTGAATGGGAATGATGTTTTGTGTTTTTGGAATCAAATGGCAGTACCAATGGATTTTCAAGAGAACATTCTTAGAGATTATCATCATTCCAGGTGGGATGTCCATCCTAGAATTCATAAAATGTATAAGATTATAAAAGCACAATGTTGGTGGGCTAGTATGAAAAGGAAAGTGGATGATTTTGTTTCAATATGTTTGTATTCTTAGAAAGTGATGGAAAAGAATAAGAAACCAGCAAAAATGTTGCAAACATTACCTATCCTAGAATGTTAATGGATTTAGATAGTGATGGATTATTTTAGAGGTCTCCCAAAAATGGTAAAAAAGAACAATTCTATATGGGTGATAGTGGATCGGCTCAGAAAGTCATCCCATTTCATCCATATCCATGAATCTCATTCAGTGGAGGATCTATCTAAAATTTATATCTTTGAGGTGGTAACGGGGAATGGTGTTCCAGTTTCAATTGTATTATATAGATATCTAAGGTTAACATCTCATTTCCGGAAATCCATGCAGAATACCCTTAGGAAATAATTGATAACGAGCATGACATATCATGATCAATCAAATATCCAATCCGAGAAGATGATACAAACATTAGAATATGTGCTAAGATTTTGTGTGACAGATTTTGGGGGTTCATGGGATGAGCACATTCCATTGGTAGAGTTCTCGTATAGTAACAGTTGTTAGGCCTCAATACATATGGCTCAATTTGAATCATTGTATGGGTGTCCATGTTATTCTCCACATTTTTTGGTGGAAATCAGTGAAATTTCATTGGTTGGACCGAGCCTTGTCAAAGAGATGATGTAGAAAATTAAGTAGATCCGGAAAATAATGATGATGAGTTAGAGTCATTAGAAATCATATGAGGACCATCATCGATGACCATTGTTATTCTAGGTAGACAATCATGTGTTCTTGATAATGTCTCATAGACTTGGACATCGTCATTTTTCAAAAAAAGGAATGTTATATACAATGTATATTAGGCCTTTTAAGATACTTGAGCTAGTTGGGTATGTGTCTTATCAGATGGATTTTCTACCACAGTTTAGTGCAGTGCAGAATATGTTTTATGTGTCTCAGTTGAAGAGGTATCAACCAGATCTTGTCCATGTCATTCGATTGGATCATATTGATTTTGAGTTGGATTATTCATTTTTCAACATGAAAATGCAGGTTGTTGATAGGAAATAGAAATTATTTCATGGTAAAATCATTTCTCTAGTTTGGGTTGTGTGGTAATATGGACAGATCCAAGAGGAGACTTGGGGGTAGGAGAAAGGGATAGTCGAGCAATGTCCTGAGGTCTTTTAGAAAAGTGGTGTTTCTCTACATTCAAAGGATGTAAAGTCCAATGGTGGGGAGAATGTAGAAATATCAGTTTGAGGTATATAACCCCTATTTATACCGTTCTATGTGTTTAATGTTTTTGGGTAATGTTTAGGGGAGTTTCAGAAGGTTTTGGAATGATTTGAAAATGTTTGAATTCTTTTTGGGGCTTCATAGTTTGAACATAATTATAAGAAACAGTGCAATAATCACAAGTAACAATGTGATTTTTCACTATATGGATAGTAGCATCCACATAGTTAGTACACAGTTCATAAAACCGTGTGAGCCAACCATGAATCCCATTAAAATTAGGTTTTTTTTAAAATGGGGTTAGTTGGGATTTTCCCTAAAACACCCATTTCGTCCCCAACTTGAACCTCACCCATGATTTCTTCTCTTCAAGGGTCAGTTAACCTCTCCCACTAACTTTTGATGAATTTTAATGGATTATTTAGTGGTTTTATGGTGATTCCTCTCAAGTAAGTCTCTTCTCATGGTTTCTTTTTTGGGTTTCCTTAGATCTAGTTTTTTACATCTCTTGGTTTCCAAGATATACTTTCATTTGATGTAGATCTAGGGGTTTTTTTCGAAAATTATGATAGTGGGGCTTGTTGATTTTCAAAAAAGATATATAAGGTGGTTTTAATGGGGATTTCACTTGGATTTTTGGTTTTGTTGGGTGTTGGTCGATTTCACTGAAACCTTAAGCTATATGGCTTCTTTCTCGACTCCACTTTCCTAGAATTTGAAGACTTGTTTTAAATTAATTTGTTTTTCTTGATATTAATTGTGAATATGTAGTGTGAATCTTGGTGGAAACCCATTGGGGTATGATTTGAAGATTTTGGGGAAAATTGGATATTGTCGAAAAAGGGGCTTTGTTGTTTGATTTTAAAATGGAAATTTTAAAATTGATAGTGGGTTGAGTTATGAAAATTGTTTTATGAAAGATTAATTTCAATAAAATTGTTATTCTATTGTAATATCGTTCATCATCGAAAATAGTTTATGGGTGTTTTCGATAAATGGGTGATTTATTGATGTGGATATTGATTAAATTGGAATTGTTTATGTGATTAAGGTATTGTTTGGTTGGAAAGTGTTATTTTCATCTTGTTGTGGCCCTATAGGTGTATCTTACTGTTAATTAGATTGGGAATTTTAACATGTGTTGATTTGGATATGGAGTAGGAAGGGAGTAACACTATAAAAGAGGGGATGTATTGTAGATTGAAGGGAAACCATCAAAGATAAGGGGTTGGGAAGTACCACTAGATTGGGAATGTAGTGTGATTTCTTGGATGAGAAGTTCCACCGTGAAATTTTACCAGTTTCATCATGTGAACCTATATGGTTTGTCTTTGTTATGTGTTTTTATGCAAGGTGGATGTTTTTGTGCTAATATGAAATGGAAAAAATGGATTATGGAATGTTTGTTTGATTTCTTTGTATTGTAGTCAGTTGGTAAGAATATTTCTTGGTAAGGGTGTGTTTGGTTAGTTGGAAATGGTTGCACTATTTATTATTTTATATAAAATGTTTTATATATTTTTACAAATGGTTTTATCTTAGTTTCATGTGTAGGGAAGTCCTTGGGGAAAACCTATTGAGTATTTTTACTCATCACCTACTTGGTACTTGAGTTATTTTGTATATATTGTATTCTGGGGCACATGTAAAGAAAAAGCATCTCATTTTAGTAGTGATTCATCGTGATCCTTTGGTGATGTCATGCTTCTTGGATCATGGTACTAGGTTTAGAGCAGTGGAGCATGTCTTGGTTTATTTTGGGCCTCTTGTTTAGTATTCTTGTTAGTACTATAATATTGGGTTGGTATGGTTTGGTTTAATCAGTTTTTAAGAATTTTTATGAAATAGTTTGGTTTTATTTTGTTAATAGATACTTCATATTGCTATGTTAACTTGCAACATGTAGTTTTTTGGTAATGACATGTTTTGTTAGTTGGTTTATCTTAAGGGAAAACCATTCTCCAATTTATTCTTGAGGCCCTAAAATTTTTTTTCCAGCCATTGATGTCTTTGGGAAATCATATAAGGCCTAGTAGCAAATCTATACATCCTCAAGACAATGAGAAAGGGTGGTGAATTATATTTGATCACGTCTTCCACAAATATATTTCAGAAAATCTAACATATTATTCATTGGAATGATTCAAAAATCTTGAGATATCAGTTTTCCAACTTTTTTTTAAGTTTAGAGAGTTACTCTTTATACTTTCAAAATTTCATAAACATTATTTAAAACTTCATCTAAGAAGTGAAAATTTATGAATTCAATTTTGTTCCATGAGCCAATAGATTCCACAACACCAGCAATAACCATCAAATTTTTATTTTCTATTGATGTAGGATATTTCACTCTTGAAACATTGTTGATGTTGAAAAACTATTTATGATTTTATATACTCTAGGTGTGGACTAAATTTCCTACTAAGGGAGTCATCATCTTTTATAGATGTGATACACTTCTCACAACCCTTATCAACCCAATTATTCTCAACACTTTTCTTATTGCCTAAAATGTTATAAAAATCAGAAAAAAATTATTTTTTGTTTTTGGGGATTTCACATGATCCTTTATATAGCCTTTCTCAACAAATTTATAATTCTACACTTTTACTTCTAATGGGTTGTTGAAATTTTAAAACATATTCATAAAGGTACTTTTGAACTCAAGATGTTTTGATTGAAACCTGTTAATTTTATTCTTGCTTATCTTTTAGATTCTTATGGATATCTTTGACCATTTTTGCCTATTTAGAAATTCTAATTTTATAATTTAAGACCACTGAGATGTACTCGTCATCTTGTATCATAAAATCTTTTTAAGCTATAGAAAATTTTCCACTATCTTTATTTGTAATTTTGTTTTATTTAAGGGCATATTTGTTTCTCAAGACATGCAAGATGATATATTCTAAGAGGATAATCTCTATACGATTCTTCACCTTCGTCATATTCACTATTTTAGAAGATTTATATTTTATAAACTTTTCCAATTCATTTTATAACATTTTCTGAACTTTAATCTTCTGAATAATTGTTTTTAGTTGATTTTTATTTAGCTTTATTACTCAAAATACTTCTATTGTTCCCAATAAAATTCATCTTATTTTAGTTTTAGGGATTTTATTCTTTATCATTTTAATTCCAATTATTCCATATAGGGTTTTCATTAGTATAATCTTGATCTCCTATAACTTTCTTCTTGGGGTAATTAATTGAATAGATTTTTATTCCACCACACTCAAAAAAATTCATTGGAAGTTATCCTCCATGATTTCATCTTCATTCGATAGTTCTTAGATATAATAGACATGATTTTTTCATTCAACTCATAATCCTCATTATATTTGGAATCACGAGAATCATTATATTCAATATCTAGAATTTTTATCTCTTTTATAGCTTCAAAATCCATGTCATCTTTCATATTCTTTTTTAACACTAGAGATTTTATCATTTTATAAGCAACAATAAAGTTATGAAATTCATCCAAAGATAAATCATCCTTATCTAAAAGAGAGGAAATTTTAGAATCAAACCTACCCATAGATTTTCTCCTAACATTCTCCACAATTGTCGAATATTCCAAGACATATTCAAAACATATGATGTTTCAAAAAAATTTGATTAATCTATTGAGGTATTCATAAACAGATTCTTCATCTGTCATTATAATGTATTAATACTTACTATGCTAGATTTTTTTTTACTCATTTAATTTAGTACTCCCTTTTAATATAGTTTTCATCTTGTCCTACATACTTTTTGATGTTTTGAGATGCATCAGACTCATATAATAATTTTATAATAAGGACATAAGGATATCATTTCCTGTCTTTCCAACAACGTTTATATTCTCATATCAGCAAGCTTCATAAGAGAACCTCTATCAATATGTGGAAAACCAATTGTAGTAGCATAAAAACCTTCTAGGCCAAGATACAGAAGATAAAGATTCCTCAAATTTTCCATCCATAATTGTTTTTCAATCCAATGTAAGAATTACTCTACTGTTTACTGAATTGATATTATCCATGATAAGGATTCAATAAGGGAACCTTGGATTTAATACTAATTGAAGCTCCAACAGATCCAATTACAACTAAAAAGGGGAGGGGATTGAATAAGTTTCTTAATTCTAAAAACATTAATACAATTTTTAAAATTATCCCCTATAAACTATTAAAGTTCATATACTTAAAATATTTTAGTAAATACTAATACATAATAAAATAGTAAAGTAATTAAATCACATGAGATTTACAAGGTTTAGCCTATGTGTGAGAACCTTAATATTTTCTATGACTAGTCTTTTGGGTATATAGAAATTCACTATAATTAAGAATTGAATAAAACTTTTTTCATCTACCATTAGGCACATTCTATCTCCTGAAAGGTATGATTATAATGAAGCATATTTGTTAACACTGTTTTCTAAAAAACAAATTACCTGAGAAATATATAAATACTTTATATAATTTTATTCCAAAAAATTCCTTGGTCTGATTACCCTGAGTCCAATGGCCTTCAGTCTAACGAACCCAGGCTAATCACCTCAATCCGATTGAATCAATATAATGATCGCTTTCTCAATCTACACTGGAAGAATTTTTATTTTCTACATGTATAACAAACCCTGTACTTCTTAGAAACCACCCAAGACTCATTCCAATTTTTTTTTTCTAACCACACTCAATCTAGTAAACAAAACATTTAGTATTATGATCTTCTAATGAGATCTATGTCCTAAATGAAAATATGTACACACATTGTAGTGCTCCACCTTTTCTACACACATGAAAGGTTTAAATGTATGAATGTATCATGCAACTATTTATTGGCATCTCAGAACGGAAAACATGTGAAATTGAATTTTTTCCCTCTTACTCAATTTCAAAAACTTCTGAAATTCACTCATATTCTAAGTTCATGTTTTACCACTACAAATCTTTTCGAACCTTCTAGAGCCCTATTGAGTATTCTTAGTAATCATCCTTCTTAGATGCCAAATTTTTTTTCTTCAGTATAATGGTAATTACTTATATTATTATCATTTGAAATTCATCATAATAGTTTGACTTTTGGAATTTTCTCATCAGAGTCTGTTTGATTTACTTTCCTTCTCAGAGTCAGTCAAATTAAAATTCATCCATAGAGTTAGTCATATTGAATTTAATTCTTAGAGTATTCCCATTTGACTTTACATAAAATTTTAAGTCCGATACAATCCTTATAACGATGTAATTATTAGTATGATTGAAACTCCACTCTAAAACTATTAAATGATTCAAAACTCATCATCTATAAGTCATTCAGACTTATAAAAAAATTATTGGTACTTCTAAATCCAATAAAAACTTTTTATTGACTCCTGGAACTGATAAAATCCATACAATTCTTCTATTTCTTCAAAAGATTTTAATGTCAACATTTTCATGATTTATGATAACTAAAGGATTATTAAATAATTATTTGATATATGGTTAGAAAGGATGAAAACATTCTAACTACTAACTTCATAATATTCCTTCAAGATCTCCATAAACATTACAACTTATTTACTTAGAAATTTTTTACTTTCTAACCAACACCTTTTATGTTAAATATTGAATTTTATACCACTGGTTCGAAGACGTATGGTGAATATGATGAAGAATTTCAAATTTCTAATAACTTTTTCTTCCGGTTCTACTCACTCTGAAACACTATGTGTAATAAAAAATTGTATGAAATGATTTTTATTACTCTGTGTTTGGATTCAAATATCCACCAACTTTCACTTATTTTTCAAAAAAATTCGTTTACACAAGATTAGTTGTGAAAAAATAATTTTTTTTGTTAAACACAAAACACTAAAATGGTTCATCGATTTTTTATTAATAATTTTAGCGATAAATGACTTAATATTGATTAATGTAATATTTTTAATGTCTTAAGACAATGTTAAACTTACGTAGGTGTTTAATGAACATTGAAATAAAATAAGGAAAAATAGGGGAAAATAGACCACTTTTTTAACAAGAAGTTGAATTTGACTTTGAATAGAAGTGAAAACTAATAAGACACAAGGGAAAATCTCATAGTGGTATTTTTCATGGTGGTAGAGTTTTTAAAATAAAAAATGGACAACTATGTTATGTTTTATTTCATGTTATATTTAGAGTAAATAAACAAGGATATATCCTTGACCAGAATGAAGTATTTATCATGGTTTTAGTTGCATGTAGTAACCATAATAATGTTTTAGTATTATTTAAATATAGTGATAAAAAAATACATGAAACCATGAGTGAAAATATTGGAAACTTGTCATGTTTTCTAGAAATAAAATATTTCACTAGATAGATATAATCACTATGATATGGTGGATTTTAAAATTGTAATGGTTGTATAAAGATATAAAAGATATGGGAAGTTTCCACACTATGGTTCTTGATAGTAGGTCATTATTTTAATATTATAGTATATTAGGAATGTTCCCTAACTCCATATTAAATGAAAAAAATTAATATATTTTTTTATAAATACTTTTGGAATCCCACATGGTTTTTGAATGAAATTTATTTGTATTTTAATATAAAATAAAAGGAGAGAATATATTGAAGAGATAAGAAGATATATGGGTATATTTTTCATTATAAAAGGATGTTTTATCAAAAGAACTTAGATCAATCATTAATTAGAGCACTATAATAGAATCCTTAGAGGCTTGAAGTGTAACTGGTTTATTATAGATAATATTTTAGTAGCTTATTTTATATCTTACATGAATCAATGATTTAGTTCCCATGAATGTATGGGGGTAATAACTTTGTTCTATGATTTGTAGAAAATGGTGATTGAGTATTTTATACCACTTTAATGGTAATTTTTATTAGTTTTTTTAATTCAATCATCCTTTTATATCGTTAATTTTTTTAATGATAATGATCATTACCTTATTGATTTGGTAATTTATTCTTAATGCATGAACTTTTTTCTGAAATTCGTTATTGATTTTTTAATGAGTTTGAGTGACTATGTTTAAATATGGATTTTGATTACATGATTATTAAATGAATCAAAGTACTTGATTATAATAAAATTTTATATTGGTATCTAAATAAATAATTCCTTGACTAAGTATTTTTTTTATATTCAATTCCTATAAGAACATGACAATCCATTCAAAATTTTAGAAACTTATTTACTTCATGATCTAGGATATACAAATTATCTGTATGAATTTATAATTCATAGTTTATTTAGTTATGTTTAGTTCTATTAAAATAATTTGAGTTTTAAGTATGAAATTTTTAATCAAGAGTTTCATACTTGGAATGAGATGTTAATGTGGGATTGAACTTAAATGAGGGATGTATGATGGATTAATAGTTAATGATTATGGAGATTAAAAAATATAAATTAATAAAATAAATTATTATTTGTATTTAATGACTCTACATGAATGATAATTGAATTTTCTAAATTATGTTATTATATATTAACTTTATTTTACCTATTTTATGTTTTTTCTGAAGCATGATATATCTACTTTATTTGATTGATTATGTGGATAAATTAGTATTCTATGTTTTCAAGATTTGAATAGACTATTTTTCAATTATAATATAAAAGTCTTGATTTAATAAATTTTTATATGTAAATTATGGTCTAAAATGTTATAATATAAAATTAAATAATTGATAATTTTTTTTAATAATGGGAAATTTTTTAAATGGAAAATACGTTTTTATTTATTTTAGGTAATTTTTTAAATTAGATTACAATAATGGTTTTTATATTTATAATGAAAATTCAAAGGGGTTAAAATTAGAAAAATGTTTATAAACATAAAATTATCTAAATATATAATAATTTAATGGAAATAATAATATTATATATAATCAATTTATAATAATAATGAAGTATTCCACAAATTAGAATAAAATTTCATAATAAAATTTAATTTAACTATTTTTTAAAATAAATTCAACATATTTTGACAAAAAGAAAAGTAAAAATGGTTACTAAATTCGTATGGTGATTTTTTTCTTGATAAGTTTGGTTCTTAATCTTAATCATTTTATTAAATCATATTCTTATCGATATTTGAAAAAGTTAAATTTATGTATCATATTTTCAAATTAGGTTTTAATTAGCCTCTCATAATAGAGAAAAATTAATATCTATAGTTGAAATTTTATTCTCACTAAAAAAACTATAATTTGAGTTAGATTAAAAAATAAATATGTTTTTATGTAATTTCCATTATATAAAATTTTGAAAATATTATGTAATGATAAAATGTTTGGGAATATTATTTCAAAATAGTTAATTATTATTGAAAATATTTTATAAAATACCATGATCATTAAAAAGTGTAACTGTTGGGGATATCTTTATTATAAGCTGACATAATTTGTTACCTCAAAAATTTTCTAATAATTTCATTGATTTTACTAATAATTTAGATAAAGTGGATATAAGATTTATTTTATAGATATAAATGGATGTTTTTAAGGGTGTTTTTGATGATTTTGGATTCATTGATCTTAGGTTTCTAAGAGTTTCCTTTATATTGATGAATGAAAGAAATAATTATGCATAATTTTTGTCTTCAATAGATCCATCCATTTATATTAAACATTGTTATACAATGTTCACTTATTATAAAATTATGAATTAATTATGTTCCATATTAGAGAAGAAATGCTTTTTTATTAACATTTTTAGTCTTTACTTGATAAAAACTTAATATTTTTCCTGTTGATTTCATTGGGTTTTGTGTAAAGACTAAAAGAAATTGGTTAAAATGACATCGATAGGGATAATCATGAAAATTATCTTTAAAATTCATGTTGTCTCATTAAAATCACCATGTTTTAACTACTTTAGTGTAATAAAAAATGTCTATGTTTTTGAAAAAGCTAAATTTCTAAGAAGGGATTGGATTTTTATTCATTTAATTAGTTGAGTCTCAACTCTATTATAGCATTGAATAGGGGGAATTTTGATTTTGAAATTAATGAACTTTTAATATGTGATGAATAATTGCAGATTCCACATTATATGGTGTTATTATGTATTATAATATACAAATGTCTCTTATTTTTCAATACATAGTAAAAGAAAAACTATTTATTGGTTAAAGACACTGAATATGAATTCTATTACTACTAATGATTATATTAGAAACTTTTTTTCTAAAGACATTGAATATTTTTTTCCTTAGTAACCTATTTGATCTAGACCATATATTGATTTATATTATTATTATGATTGTAAATAATATAAAGTCATAAATAATATTGGTATTCCACCTTATAGAAATTTTTAATCCTTTTTTATAAATGAATACTTCTAAAATTATTAAACAAAATAACATGATTGGTATTTTATTTCAGTTTTACTAGAATATTATTAACATTAATTTTACTTCTAATAATTTCATAATTTCAAAATATGGGTGATATGATACATAAAATAAATTTCAATCATAATTTTTTATCTAAAAAATAAGAAATATCCGAATTATTTCAAAATTTTATCATGTTTATATGAATAGTGTGATATATACTTTTTTGAGAATGTAAATATAAATAATTTTCCAAATGTGCTATCTAATATTATCTCATCACAATAATGTAATTTATTACCTAACAATTATATATGTCATAATATTTTAAATTTTTTAATAGTTATGTTAATTTAAAAGTGTTAAGGATAAAAAGTATTATTTTATGAATATCAAACTATACAGATACATGGAATATAATATAGTGTGGTGACCTCTTATTTCAATTATGTTGAGATAATTAGGGTTTTATAATGAACTAATTAGATTTGTTATATTTAGTGTTTCCTTTGTTTCAAATTCTATTATTACTAATAAGAAGATGAAAAGGAAATATTTATCACTCTGGTGAGTTTTAATTTTAGGCTCCCTTAACCCCTTGTATTTTTATTTATTTATATAGATAGTTTTGGATAGTTGGTATATGATGTTTTTTTGAATATATATTTTTAAATAGTGTGCATTGTGAGGGTTACACCATTTATTTGTTAACAATTTTTAGTTATTTCCTTTTATTTTCTATGGAATATGAATTTTATTGTTATGAAATCACCAATATGTCATGTCATTATAGGAGGGACATAGAATTAAAAAAATACATATTTTATATTTTTACAAAATTAATACTTATAAAGATGATAAGTTTTTATTAATATCTTTTTTGTAAGGATAGTAATTTTAAAAGAAATTATCTAAAAATTTATTTTAGATCTATTTTGGTTGTTTTTTCAATACAATTATACAATAAAGTTAATGTTTTTATTTAAAGAGAAATTATCGTAATTTAGGGATTTCCCATATTTTTTCATGAATGACAGAATGATTTTAATTTTTAAGAAAAAATGATTAGTCATTGAAATTAAATATATTTGGAAATAATATGAGTGATGGAGTGGGATTAAAGAAAAGTTTATTATAATTATATTATATATTTCATGAAATATCAAGTAGAAGACTAAAAATACTTTAAAGTTGATATGGGTTTTCTAAGAAATAATTTCCAAGATTGTTTATGGGGAATCTTATTCATAAGAAATTATATGTTCATCCATATTCTATGATTCTTATAGGATCATTATTAGTATTGTTTTTGATATCATTTCCATGCTCTAACATGGGATGCGATTATTAAACACTCCCTATGGGCACAATATCTACGAACTAAATCGAAAGGAAATCCTTTACTAAAATTATATTTTTATATATTTTATCTATAAAATTTAAGAAGATATAACTCTATATATCTTGGATTATCCTCACAGGATAATTAGTTTAGGAGGTATCCTTTTTTGGAAGGAAAGCTTGTTGATAAGGACACCTTAATTCCTAGGTTACCTTGCACCCAATATTGATTTCCAAATGTAATATTGCATTTTTACACTAGGAATTTAATTCTATATAAAAAATATTAATATTAGATTGAATTATTTCTTCCCATAAAATAATTATTATATTTTGTTTACACCATTTTCATCACGTACCTTTTCTATTTATTCATTCTGTTTTTTGTGGTAGGAATTGAATGATATGGGTCAACAAGTAAAAACATTATTGAATGAATATATATTAGTGAATATTAATTTCTTATTATTAATAATTAGTTAATATTATTTTTCTATAGACTATACTCTCTAATAATTTAATATATTCATTCATTTCATATTCTATTATTTTTACTACCTAAATTTTGAGAAAACTTTATATATATTAATGAAAAGAACATGAGTATTATCCATTTAAAATATACTTTTAAATATAATGGATTTCTATTTTTTCTTAATTACCTTTTATATCCTCATATATTCAAGGTTAAAAAGTGTTAACATTTTGTTATTTTAATAGGGTGTGAAAAATTATAGATATTAGTTGTTAGATTTCATGGGTTGATCCCAACTACCAAAGGCATGATCGTGGGATGATACATCATTAAGCCTTAAGGTATTATATCTAATTTGGGAAATAGTATTAATATTGAGAATTCATAAAACCTTTTGTTAGGAAATTTTTATGACTCCTTTTGATCTATGTTTCTTGGGTCTTGAATGTGAGACAGTAAATCAAGTGTTTTAAACAATTATTGGTTATTAAAAGTTAGTTACTGATTGGATACAAGATAGTTTGGATAATATTTTATAGAAAGATGTTTTTAGGATGATATATATGGATGATAGTGTGGGGAATAATATACTATAAAGGATTTTCAATAAGGCCATTTTAGAGTAGCTAGTGGGTTTCAAAAGTAAATGTATATATGGTTTTAATAATTCACTATAAATTATGATTTGTGGAACTAATAACTTATGGAAAATAGAATTGCGAAACAAAAACTATGGTCCACTCATGAAGCTTAAAAATAAATTGAATTGGTTGACTAGTTTCCCCCTATAAATAGGTGGAGTGGGAACACTTGAATAGTGACTTGCGATAACATTTTTGATTTAATATTAGGTTTTCAAAAACATTTTATTGTAATATTTTTTTTCAGGAAATTAATGTATGTACACGTGTTCTCTCTTTAAAATATGAATAAATTCTAAATCATTTACATTTATTTTTATATTTTTACATGTTATATTTCACTTGCACATGAGTATGTACAAGGGGGATTATTCTGTGTAGTGACTTAGGTATAGTTTTTCAACTATGTTCTACGATATATGTTTCAAATAATTGTTCAAATAATATAATTAATATAGCTTTGTTTCATATTTTATGCATCCAATGGTTTTCTTCTAGTGGTCTATGGTTCATAAACATATGAAATAATATCAGAGAATGTGGTTAATAAAGACTCTAAAAACATGAAATTAGGCTCTTTAGATAACTAAACTACCTCTCAATGTTTTAAATTTAGTGGGAGTTAAATATTTAGAAAAAAAAGTTCAGGATTGTTTTTGAAGAGACAGAATTTAGCTTTTGGAAGATTTATGGGAGTATTATTTATTTTAGGACTCCAATGCCCCATGACAAGGTTTCAAACCAAAATAAATAGAAAAAAATAATATAAAATTCTTTATAAGAAGTAACTTAGATTAATACAAATCCCATTATCATGAATATTACTTATTAAATCTAATATGTGAAGACCAAAATAAATATTTTGATGCATATAGTAGGCATGTATGAGATGCTGATGACGATTAACAATGTGTTCATGATTAAATGATTATTAAACATTGAAGTATTATAAGGAAGACAAACATATAATCATGAAATTTATTTTAACATGATTTAAATACTACTCGATTCGGTAAAAGTAATGTTCATAGAAGATGTTTGGGAACTATTATAACTTTAATAACTTTTAAAATTATGGGACATGATACTGACTATCAAATGAATATCTCATGGAAAGACCAAACTTATGTTTCAGGACTTCATTAACTCAATTTTTATTATTATCTTAGATAGAAGTAACTATAGTTAACTTCTATTACTACAATCAATGTGGAAGGTAGAGGATTCTTTTTTTCAATAAAAATGTCCAAAGAAATTAGAATATATAATACACCTAAATAAATATTAGGTCCAAACCCATATATTTACTTTATAGGAATAAGTTAACCTAATGAAATATTTTTGAGATTTTATAGTGAATTATATAATGGGTGCTTCTGGAATATCCATTTACATAAACATCATAGTTGAATGTGATGAAAGGTTACTATTAAGTTTTAATATTCCACTAGAGACATGTATCATTAATTTTGGGGTACTTTTCTATTCTATTATAAGAGGTGATGAATAATAAATTATTTATTTGTAAGGTTCAAAAGGTTCTTTCTATCTGATGATATTTTTATAGTGATTGTAATTCAGGATTATATTAATGTTTTTATACCCAAATAAAGCCACAAGTAGTTATTAGGAGTGTTACACATACCATTTTAATGGATGAATATATTTTTTTGGTCAACTGATTGAGGTGGGGTTTTTTAAAATATTAACAAATGGAGTATGGAAGATTAATTAAAGTGATATATATATATATAAGTTTTAAAAATGATTAATTATTTCTAATGGGAATATTATATGGAGGAATAATTTTCTGAATGTAAACATTGGAATGTCTAGAGTTATGTCATTTCTGTCATGGGAACCTAAGTCAGAAGAACATTTATGTCATAGTTTTTAAGGTTATAGTTAATCTAGATCACATGTTTTTTAAGATCTAGTTATATTTTTATAATTAATATTTATATAAATGTTTAATTTATCAAAAATATAATTTCATTTAATTTTTGGAAGTTAAATCTTGTTCATATGGATGTTTGGGACCCTGTACCTAATTTTTCTCATGGTAGGTAATTAACTTCATTACATTCATCAACTATTAAAAATAATGAACATGTTCCTACTTACTCGTGAAAAATTATGAGGTGTTTAATGTGTTTGATTAATGATGTATACAATTGTAAATGTGAACAAAAATAAGATTATGTTTTAAAGACTGATAGTTAGTTGAAATAGAATCATATAATTTCATTGGTTTTTTCAATGAAATAGAATATGGTTTTATAAGATTGTTCCTGGAACACCAATGAATGTATAAAAAATTAGATGAACTGAACACTTTCTGAGAAGGATTAGAGCATGAGACTATATTTCAAAATGCACGTGTAATTTTTGGTAGATATAGTCAATTGCACAAGTTATCTTGTGAAAAAATCCATTCCACACCATTTTAATTTTATATTCCAAAACATGTTTGGTCTGGAAAATTAATGGAATTTTCTGACTTGAATAATATTAAAAGTCTCAAATATTTTCATGTTGACTATCGATATTAAAATATGTACAATAAAATATCCCAAAAATGATTCTTTATTGGTCATAAAGATTAAAACATTGAATTTTATTATTGGGATAATGGAAATTGGAAAATAATTTAAATCTAGAATGTTCTATTCAATAATAAGTTCTCATTTAATGATTAAAACTAGTTTCAAAATTAATTGTACAAAAATAATCAATTACACATATCTATGTTGATCTAAAAAGAAACCCAAGAAGATCATAAGTATTAAAAAGTTTTGGGATTACATAAATTTTAAAGGAATCATATAGAATAGAATATGTGCAAAAAATAATGGGAACTGTGGAAGCTTGGGGTAGAGATCTAGATTTATAAATTTGGGATGCATGTTCTATAAATAGTTGAATCATATACTGACTTATGGAGACCTTATAAGATCAGATGAATAGTTTATAAATTTTTAATTGATCTAAATCACTTCTTATAGATAAAATAGATTCAGAGAGACCAGAAGAAGTTATATGTTTCATTAATTATAAAATGTGATAGTTGGGAATGATTGATGAGATAAATTCACTGCATATAAAAATAGCCTGTGATTTAATGTAATTACCATATAGGATGAAAGATATAGATTAAAAATGAGTTTTATTTTTTATGTAATAATGAAATGATAGAAATAGGTACTAATCCATGTTGGTTTTAAAAAGGTTTTAGTATAATTAATGATTGTATTTATTTAAAAATTTATCACCCATTATCTAAAAAATAACCATCCAAATAGTGTTGAGACTGATTTCTTTTGAAGTTATAAAATTAAAATAAATAGATTTAAATATGGAATTAATTCATGTTGATTTGGATGAAGAAATCTATATGATGAACCTTGAGGGTTTCAAGGAAAAAGAGTGGAATAGGTGTGTAAGCTAAACAGAATCATTTATTTTTTGAAACAAGAACTACATAATGTGAATTAGATGTTTCTTTCCCTCTATAGACAAGAATGGATTTTTACAAAGAAACTCAGACCATTTTTTATATTAAAACATATTCAAGGATGAGATTTACATTACAATTCTCTTGTAAATGGATGATATATTCATGGTGGGACCACACATAAATATTAATTAAGATTTGATAAATGATTTATTTGAAAGGTTTGATATGAAGGATATCAAGGAAGAAAAAATGATTTTAGGGATATGAATCCAAAGATATAAGAAAAGTAGAACAGTGATATCTCTTAAAAAGGAATACATTTTCATGTTCATTAAAGATTTCATAATGGTAATAAAAATTGGTGTCAAACCCATTATCCAGACACTTCACGTTGTTAAAAGAGAAAGAACTGGAAATTGAAGGTGAGACTAAGTACATGGTGAACATTATTTTTTCATTAGTGGTTTGAATTTGGATTTATGATAAGGTTTATACATGGTACAGAATTACACATGAAGTCATATTTATCAGTCAGTTTATAGATAATCTAGGAAATGAGAAATGATAATATATAGAATCTATTCCTTGATATCTCAAAGGTTCATAATATATATCTATATGTATTGGAATAGATCTACAATAGAGGTTTATGTTGAGGAAACATTAAATATGGAATTAATTCATGTAAGTATTGTAACCCACACCCATTATATATTTTATTTAATGGGTTTTAACATAATTATATTTTAATAACAATTTAATGATCATGAAACCAAGTGTATTTGGATAACTATGTTCAAAATAAATAAAAGTGATAATAAATAAAAAATCATTATCTTATTCTTTATAATGAGATCCTAAATTCTTTTGAGCTCAAAAAACTACAAGGGATAGCCTTTTTAATAGATTGAAAAAATCAGTGATCTAAAATGCCGAGTAAGTGAATAAACATGATAAGAAAACATAACATTTGAGTCTAAGCTATAACAAGATATCATAAAAAAGAAGGCTAATGAGTAATCACATAGAAGAATAAAATAGATAACATGGTATCATAAGATCATTCTAACATAGTTAATGTGTTATTATTATAAAAAAATGCATAAAAATAAGTCAATTCTAACCACCGAGACAACATCAAATGGAAGATAAAGACACATAATGGATTAGGTTCACTTCTTAACCACAAACATGAAGTTACATGAGACTAAAACATTACATATTGCTTTAGAGGAATATATAATTCCAATACCACCCATCACATTCATATAATTTAAATTAATATGTGCTTTACATAAGAAATAAATATAATAATTACCCATGGAAAGAAACTGGGTTGTACAATTTTGCCTCATATTATAATCAAAAGAGGTTTCTTAAAGAATAAATTTGAGAAATGAGCATAAATAATGTATTACCCCATAAATGGAAGGTATAATGGGATAGGTATATATAAGTAAGAGACATATATATAAAAATTTTATGTAATAAATAACATCAAAGGATTCCATTGTTGATAAAAATTTATTTAAAAGGTTATAAAGAATATTTCTTGAGGAAAAATACACATTTGACTGTGATATAACTTCATCAATATTTTAAAATTTCATAAATATTTTTTTTAAATACCATTGGAAAAATATAATGTAAAATTCAATTAATTTAGTCATCATTATAGTAAGTAATTCTATACATTCCACATAAGTTACAAAATATTTCTTTCACAAGGTCATAAAACATCATTTTGAAAAATAAAAGAATATTAATTAAGTTTTTTAAATTAAAATTAAAATACGAGTATAAATTAATTCAATAAATATTTTTTATAATGTTTTAATTATTTAACACAATAATTTTAGAAAACATGGATTTAAAAGAAAATGATTTTTGACTGAAGATGGAAATGAAGTCTTCTATTCTTAAAAATAATGAATTAACCATTTTACATAAAGAAGAGTAGAAAATGGTACTATTACTTAAACATTTCAAGAATATACATAGGATAATAAAATAAAAGTTTTATATTATAATATTATTAGATAATATCCAATAATATAAATTCAAGAATAAATAGTCACGACTAAAATGATATTGAAACATAAACCTTACAACTTGTGTAACTTTTTAATCACAAAATTAATGAATAAAGTAAATGAATTATTACAAAAATTATCATGAATTATGAATTATTCATGATATAATATGTTATGTTTTATTATAGAAAAAATTTAAATGAAATTAGGTGAATAATATAACATGTGTATCAAGGAAGGATATTTTGAGAGAAAACCCTTTCATCAAGTACAATATTTGTTGTGTATTCCTATTATATCTTATATAATAAACTCATATCAATTATTTATTTTAGAAATAAAATATTACAGGTTTAATACCTTATTCAAAAAAATTTTATTTCATTTATTTTATTGATGTGTTTAATTTGATTGTTAGTTATGTACATGTTAGGTGTTTTGAGGACATTTAGTTTTGAAATTAAAAACTACATTGTTGTGTTGAATGTGGTCAAAAGGATCATTATTCCATCAAATAAAGAATAATAATAATGAAATAATTAATTTTTTTATACACAAAAAAGTTGTCATTATTTTTCAATTTATGGTATAGTAAGAATGTATATGATTGGTTAATTTTCTAGAATGATAAATATAAAATAAATTTCATATATAAAACATTACATATATAATCATGAATATACATAATAGGTGATGAAGTAAAATGAATCACTTTAGTTCGCGAGGTGACAATCCTCAATAGACACTAATAATGGTTTTGTTTCTAATTTGATAGAAGAAGAGATGGATAAATATTTTGAAATAAACATAATAACTCCTAATTATATAATTGATATTGGTTTTATTATATTTTAATTTTTTGAATAATTGATGGTGTAAATAAAATAAGTAAAAATAAATAGCTCAGTGAAGATGATTACCTTCGCTTAGAAGAACCTCTGTTGTTGTTTGGATTAAGGACCATATGGTTGGTCTTTTGGGAAGACCAGAATCTATTGAGTTTTTCTAAGGATTTTGGTGATATATTTTGGTGGGGTTTTTTCAATACCAATGTATTTATAGATGTTAATAAGTAAAGGGAGGGTGTTCACTTTAATAACTGAATAGGATTGGAAATTTTTAAATACAAAACAAAAACAATAAAGAGAAGTCAATCTCAAGCCAATTGCCTCAAAAACTGAAAAATAAATGAGTGTAATAGCTATGAACCCAATCCAAACTTATAAAACTAAAAATAAACATGTTATCATCTTTATCACAAAGGTTAGTCAATTTTACCATTTTAATTTTTTTTACTGTGGTAACATTTTTTTACAATTTCTACTATTCATTATGACAAAAAATTAAGTTGAAGTTTTTATATAATATAAATTATTATTATTATTATAAACATTAAATCCAATTTAAAAAATTTTATTTCATATAATTTAATGGATTTAATTTAATATAAAACCCACAGTATTGATGAAATGTGTTTTTCCAAAAAATACATTTTTTAATGAAAGGATGATCATATATTAACAACATGAATAGAAATAATCATTATATGAATTTAAATTAAAAAATATAGATTTAAAATTTATAAATTTGATTTAAATAATTCCTCATTAAGAGTTATATTAATTAATTATAATGGAGGAACATTATGCACTTTAATTTTTTTAGAGAAAATAGTTTCAAATCCAAAAACTAAACTTATAATAAAATATAATATAATGATAATTTAAATGTAATTAATTAGATTTTGTATAACTAAATTATACTTATTTTTAAATTTAATTTAATTTAAACAATAATTTGACATTTGAATTTATTAATTTATTAAAATAAATGATATCTTTAAGAAAAAGCATTACTTTCACTATTTAATTAGAATTCAATATTTTATGAAAAATACTAATTTTTTACACTATGTTAATGTAGTTAATATGATTTCAAATATTATATTCTTTTTATAAAATAAAATTTCATAAACTTCTATAAATTCAATATAAAATATCCTTGAAAAAGAAAAAATTATTTTTTAAGGAAACATAGTTTTTATTGAATAAAATATATTTATTAAATTTGAGTGATTTTTTATTAATAATTTATATTGTGTAGGAAATTTATATATATATATATATATTTCATAAATTAATTAATACTATTCATATCCATAAATTTAATGGCTAGGTTATAATGCAAATGTTTAAGTAAAAACATTTTAATGTTTTATTGTGGTTTATTTATTCTCTATGGGTAATTTTGAATACTCTATCAGGTATAGTGTTTTTCAAAATCATGTGGAGCAAAATTATACCTCATTAAATAAATAACATCCTCAAAATTTGACAATGCTATCAATAATCAAGGGTTTGACATTAAAAAATTATTTTATGGAAAACCCACATAAAAAAGGGTTAATACAACATCCTCATAAATAGAATGAAATGGAAAAAAGGAAATAACATAACTAGGTTACCACATAGAATAGAATTTATGGTAAATAAAACCATAGATTTGAAAAAAGTTTCATTTAGGATATAATATTATTACAATATATTCATCTTGAGTTTATAAATTAACTAGAACCAGAAATGGTTAGTACATGTTAAGATAATTCCAAAAATAAACACACCTTCATATTATCCTCCAAATATAATGTCCAACTTAAATCATTCCATAACTAAATAATCCAAAATCCCAAATAACCTCAACATTCAAGGAATTAATTTTTTTCTATCAAAAAATCATTCATGTTAAATCACATGTTATAAATAAAGCTTAAATATACCTACAACTAATGAAACATTTCACAAGATATCATTAATCACCACAAGATCCAAAAAATTGAAAAATATTTGATCCTAAAATGTCTCTACAAAAATAAAATTAATATTTTCAATTGAATAATTTAAGTAAAAACAATGTCACACTTACTATTAAATTGCATATTCGAGTGGTAAGAACTTCACCCATGTCACCCATTAGTTTCTTGTTCAAGCCCCACAACCTTTCCATATACAACGAGTTGTCCCATGGATTTTGGGTTTTCCTTTTTCTATAACAAGGGAAAAAGTGATAATCATATAAATATTTCCTGATAATAACATTAAATTATCCATTATATAATGAAAATATTGAATAATAAAAAATTTTCATTATACAATCACTATGGTTTTCTATCCAACCCATTTTTTTCCACATAATCAAATAATTTTAATTGAATATAATTAAATTAATAGCAGGTACACATCAAATAATATCATTTTCTAAATCATAATTTTTTACACAAAACAACCCCTTACTATTAAATCAACATTCTAGTACATTATTTCCATTCAACACAATCTTGAAGATATTTTATGATAAATTACTATTTAATGATCCTTATATCTTTCATGATACCATTAATAAAAACACTTCAACATAAATATTATTCATTTTAAAAATCTATTCCATTTTAATAATTAAGCTTTAGGGATTATCATAACAAATTACCTTAGTAATTAATAATAGGATTATGGATTTGACTTGGATAATGACCACGATCCACACATCTATCACATTGAACTCTTGTGGTTCCTTAGTTTGGAATTTATTTCCCTATATGATTTTAACCAGACACCTCATTTTCTTTAGAAATAAGATTCTTTATGCCATCCTTTTCTAAAAAAAGCAACTTTCAGTTCCTTTAAGGAATTTTTCATGGTGACTCTCCCCACATTTTTGACATGTAGAAAATTGAATCTCTATTAATTTATCATCATTAATACTTGAAGTCCCACAAGACTTCATCCTTATATTCTATGATGTGTTTGCAAATTCAACTAGGTTTGAGTTGTAAATAATAATTTGAGATATCTAATTTTGATTGATAATAATATGTCTAAATATTATTTACATTTGGTTAGGAATATTATTAGAAAAATCATTAAATTTCCCATTACATTGGTTTTTGAATGATTTATCATATTTTCCTTAGTTAACTAAAAAAAATATTATCATACATTAAAATATAAAAGGGAATCTTGAAAACATAGAACTAATTAATTATAAACTATATATATATATCCTGACATATATATCTCATGGTTTCAATATATGTTATCCATGGTAACATTTCCTATTAGGTTTCTTAACCTAATAATTTTACCATGTCCTTAATAATTGTTTAAAAAGAGTTTGTGAATTTTAAAATCTTATCCACAAGTTGTGTCAAACTAGGTTTCCAACAAGACTTATTTTTATTTACAATGTGATAATCTATTCACGATCAATGCACCATTTTCAGTATTTTTAACCCTAGGTACAATAATACCAAAGCCACATCCACTTGTGGCACCCAATATGGGATGTAATTTCAAGGAACCCACTCAATTTATACTTCTCCAAAATAATATGATATTTTCATATACATAAATGTATCCTTAAACATGTTCGTAAAGTTCCCACAAATGTTTTCTTATCTTAATCCCCAAAAATTAGTAGACTTGGAATTAACACCGACTATAGTTACCCAGCCATTTTATAGATATTATTACATGTCTTTTCACATAAAAATATATTAATTACAACCAAAAGGCCTTGAGTACTAGTGTATTTGGAATGATAGGTTCACAATAAATCCATGTGAGGATAAAATAAAACTTATTTATTTTATTTTCTCTAATGAGGTCCTAAATTAAAACACTTTTAGATTTTATATAAAAATATTAAATCAATATAGATGAAAATTAATTATATAATATTTATATCCAGTATATAATCACATAATTCTAATGACTTTGGAGACTTAGATATATAAAAAATGGTTAACAAATGATCTATATCATCTCCTACAAAGTTTTTAATAACTATAACCCTTCATAGACACAAAATTTAAAAAACAATTATTCATATCATGAGGAAAGAAAACCCAACAAAAGGTGAGATCATATTCTCTACAAGGTAAAATAAGAGAGATATCAATAATCATATAAGCATAACATACGAAAAATGGTGTGATAACATGAACATAAACTTTGGAATCTACATCCTACTTATCAGAAATCATAATATTAAGTCATGAAATAAATATTGATAGTTCAAAATATATGAATCATAAAAGAATAAAAGAATAGAATTTATTAGAGAATAACATTAACAAAACACATGGTCTTGTGCTATAAACAAAATCTTATAACTTTATAAACATGTATAAATTAAAACAGGTTCACTGATTATGTTGGGGATATGAAATCAGGAACTCACACTAAATTATGTACATGAAAACAAGTCCACACTTAATCTTATGGACATAAAATATAGGTCCACACCTAAACTTATGGACATTGAACTAGGTCCGCACATACTCTTATAGACATCAAAACCAGGTCAACATATAAAATTGTGAACATAAAAACGGTCTGAAACATAACATATTTTCCACATCCTTTATCAATCATTACCCAATACATAAGTTGGAGATATAGTTCAGAACTATCAAATAAATAAAATAATACATATGAGTGACAACATATCTTAAAATATTCATCATTTCAAAACTCATAAAATGAAATGAATTTCAGAAAAATATTTCTCCTGGAAAAGGGAAGAAGTTTTATCAATATATTGTCATTATAAATAAAAAAATACAAAAAATGAATAAGGATGGAGTACTTGGTTGGAATCCCTTGTAAAGATTATGTATCCTAAATATATTACATCTTATATGGAAAAATTATTTTTAAATATCACAGGGAATAATTGTTGTGTAAAATAAACATTCCATTTTGAAATCAATTTCTTAAAAAAATCCATGCAATAATATAGGACACATTTTTTTTGATAAGACACATGTAAACATATAAATGATGGTTAAAATTATTAAGAGTCATAATGGTGGTAAAATTTGATATTTTTTTATAAGATAAAAAATCAACTCCTTTCATATTTTTTTAGAAAAGTTACAAAGCACCTCATTTGGAAAATGAAATATATTCCTTCAAAATTATTTTTGAAAATTTTAAAACTGGGTAAAATGAATTTAAAAATTTTAAGGGAAATTGTAAAAAAAATCTAGATTTTTTTTAAATCATGGACATGGAAGGGAAATATACTCTGGAGGAAATGTAAACATAAATAATATCAAATTATAATGAGATTATGAAATAAACACTTACATCTATTTTAACATTTCCTCATTCATATTAAAACCTCATATATAATAAATATGGATTTATTAATAATTTATTTCAGAACCATAAATCTATCATACCATCTATAAATTATTTATAATATCTTATCAAGTGTCTATTAATAATTTCTTATTAAATTCATTGTTTTGGGTGATAATTGCTTTATTTTTAAAGCATTTTTTGTCTAGTAGTCTTGATCCTTATACATTGATCATGGTTCCATCATTTAAAAAACGCTAATAGCAGAATTAAAATAATATAAATTAATTATATACATATTTATAATCCTTTATAAAATTTATAGATATAAATGTTAATTAAACCATTCATGGATATAGTTGGTCGTACGTATGCATGACTATTATTTCCATTTTTCGACTGATGGAATGAAATTAAAGTAAATAATAATTCATGTTTATTTTTTATTTTATCATATATATTTTATATATTAATTAAATTCATCTTTATTACCATACATGTTAAATATAAATGAAAAAAAATCACATCGCATCATGAGATGTTACTCTATACAAACACACAAGAAACATTATCATTTCCCAAAGGATTTGACGAAAAGAAGGTATACATGATAATATCTTTTTAAAAGAATAATTATTTCAAAAATATAAAATATAATAATTATATCTATATTAATTACCATCCATAAATTATGGTGATAGAAAATTAATTTTATCGCTACTTAGAGATGATAAGCCATATTTACGTATGAGAAACACTTTCACTTCTTAATTGATGGAAAAGTGGGTGAATAATGGTTTTTAAATAACTATAAATTTTTTTAATATTTAGGATAAATAAGTTAGTATTTAATGATAAATATAATATATTTATATGGGTTAAATATCAATAGAAAAATAAAGTGATCAGTTAAAGCGATTACCACTTCTTTGAAATGGCCCTTTATATATTCTCTAAAGAGAACTAGGGTTGGTACTTTGGGAATAAAAAAACTATAGAATGTTGATACGTAAGTTTAGAAGATAATTTAGTAGATTAGGGTCATGATATAAATCTAAAAATGGTGTAATGAAGTGGGGGATTATGTGTCCTTTTATAATTAAGGTGAGGGGCAATTTTGTAATTTGATAATAAGATAAAATATAATAAGACTATTCAATAGAACAATTCCTCTGAATGATAATGAATTTTATGATATGGTATTTGATTGAAAAAATATTTTAAATTAATTTACATTCAATATCATTGTTTCAAATCCCACCAAAGTGTTACTTTATGATAAATTACTGCATTTTATGATATTGGTGATATTTTGAGCTTAATAGTAAAAATGGCTCATTTCGTATTTTTAACTATTTTAAATTATTTCTTTATTTTGGCCATAAAATTTTATAAATAATCCAAATTAAAATATTATTTCTTTTCAAGATTCTAAACAACCATATATTCATTTCCTCATTCTTCTCCAAAATCTGAATCGGCTATATGGAAGCTCAAAAGAAGCTCACAATTTGGACCATGAAAACTATTTACACATCTATCATTTTTTTGGTGAGGGGTCTATAACTCATTAATAGTGGGCCCAATTACTATGAAGTTTAGTGTAGGGACTACCTAGATGTCTTGGAACATCTTTTATTAAGGTGGGTATGTGTGAATTGGATGTTTTAGTGGTCATTAATGCATTCTAATCTAGAGGTCTGAGATTTGGAGAGTCTGATTGGACAGAATAAATGGTCATAATAAAAGAGGCATACCGCTCAGAATAGATGTCCCAATATGATGAAATTTTGAGGTGAGATAGATGAGATAATTATAAACAACATTACATAATGGTGAAACATCTGAAGAAGTCATTTAATTGGGATAAAACACATCAAATTTTAGGGTACATATTCTGGCTATAAATGGAGGGGAGCTCCTCCCATCAAAAGCATCTCATTCTATCCCATTACTTCATGGACACTATGGGGGAGAATATTCCAACATTCTCTATTTTATTTATTTTCTTTTAAATATATATTTAATGACTTCTTATTTCCCATTCATCTCTTTTAACCTTACCGTGGTGGGGTAAATATTTTAAGTGATTGGGGAAGGTTTGGTTTTCTTTTTTGTAATTCTTGAGTTCTAAGAAATAATTAAATAAACTTTGATTATTTTTCAATGTTGATTTCAATTTCATATAGAGTATTGTATTATAATTTGTGATCGTTCTTGAATTATAATTCTGTTGTTGATTTTAAACTTGGTAAAATAATCATTTTCTCCCTCAACTTATTTCTGGTTTATATAAAATGGAATAAACCATGGATTATTGGTGAAGTACTCAATGATTTTCAATACATGTAAAAGGGGTAGTGGATGTTTTTGATTGTTTTGGATAAAAAATACCCGATGAACTATTGACCAAGTCAATTGTGAATATTCAATAAAAATCTTTTCACATGGAAGGAGAGTTGACCAAAATGATATCTTGGTAAGGTTTTCTATCACCACCATAATTTCACCAAGGAATTGATAGGAAACAATTATGGAAACTCACTTAAATCAAATTATAAGAAGATGTATTAATTAAATTGAACAAGGATAGCATTAAAATTAGGAAATTGACCCCTACAGAATCACCTTTTTAATATCATATTTTTTCAATCATTTGAATATAAAATTTATTTTAAATCATTTTCTCATTGATGTATTCTAAAAACACACCATTTTTACCCTCATATAAAAGTGGTAAACTATTTTGTGTGCACTTTTATTCGGGAGAATTCCAAGGGTTAATCACTATACTATACTAGAAAATATAAAAAATAAATTTTCCACACCCTACTACAGGTGTGCATAAAACATGGCATTATTTACAGGGAGGCAGCACCACAATATAATTATATATTTTAAACTCATTTAAAAAAAATAAATAATAAAAAAAATATTCTTCCATGATGTATCCATACTATTATTAATCTTTATGGAATGAATACTCATTGTTTCATCAAGAATAAGATAATTTTTTAAAAGTATAACAAATCTCAAGTGAAGAAACATAAAGAGGACATGAATAGACTGAAGGGTCAAATATAAAGTCTAATGGAAAATGTCCTTTCTATGGAGGTGAAATCAGAGCCTGATCTACATGGTAGGGATCAACAAGATTTAAATGAATTATTGAATGAGTGTGAAGAATAACATAGCCTCATAAAATAATAAGATACGAGACCATTAAAGGGAGACATCACTAATGTGAAAGAATTTGAATAAAAAATATAGGATCCTAAATACCTCCCTATATCTTCTACAACTCAAATACAATAGGTGATTTCAAATGAATAAGAGATTAATGTCTAACAATTAGGGAGATGATATTTTCTTTAACTCATTATCTTATAATTTTATTAAAATTGAATTGTGTATCACCTCCCCTTGCATAAAATTTTAAGATTAATCAAACTAAGTGTTTCCCTAAAAGATGATTATAAAAAAGAAGATGCACTTAAAGTGGAATAGTTGGATATACCTAATCTTGCTGAATAGTTATTGGAGGGAGTACATGAGAATATAAAAGTGAATTTTCTTGAGGAAAATGAGAAAAAATATTCTTACATTGAAAGTGTTGAATTTGATATTGATTCTTCTTATTTAGTTTTTTTAAATAATATTACACTTATAAATTCCCTTTGATGAATCCATTAATGCTGTATACCTTGAGAAATCAATATAGAATGAAGAATAAGTTGAAAAAATGGAAAACAAGGAAGAAGAATCATTCATTATCCTACCCCCACATTTCAAGAATTATGAAATTCTCTTGAGGATGAATTTGTTGAGATATATAATTGGAGTCCTCAAAAAATGAGGATGTGCATTCTAGAAAGAAGAATATTTATTTATTCACGAGAAAGAAACTAAATCCACCATCAGATTGGGGATAACTGATTAGGACTGCTCATCTGGAGGCAGTAAAAACCTAGGGCCCACATGGGGGATTAAACCAAGATATATCCTTATATTATAATACTATTTGAATACATTGAGTAAAATGCATAATTTAAGTGTGGAGGAGGGGAACATTTATAGTTTATGTTTTTTATTTTTAGTTTTTTCAATGTTTTTTTAAAAAAAATATACATTTGTAATGTGTTTTTAGAATTTATGTTGGTTTGTTATTTAGTTTTTGTGTGTTTTTGAAACTTTTTAACTAAAATGATTATCATTTATATTCTGAAACCCATTCTAATGAATGAAAAAATATATTTCATGTAACTAAGCTTAAATAAATTCTGAATTGACTTTGATTTAAGTTCAAATCTTTTGGAATTTTAAGAAACGAACTCTGATTTTTAAATACCATACTAAATCTCACTATATTTATTTTTTAGATAAATTTTTCATGAGGATTATTTACCATTTATTATAAAATTATTTATATTCACCTCATTTCATGAGAGAACCAAACCATGATTTATTTAACTAGAATTTGATTTATTCATATCAAAGCCTGAGGGTTTGAGGTACTTATATTTTAAATGATTGAGGCGTTTATTTGGTTTTAAGCCCACTTTTCAAAATAATCCTTTTTATTATAGCCTAACTTATAAATTAATCATTCTATCCCTTTGAATCCATGAACATTCTATCAGGTTATCCACATTACAAGACAATTTTCCCTATCCTACCTGTTCTTGATGTGAAATTGAATGATTTAGTGGATCTTAAGTGCGTGGGAAGATGTATTGTGGTGTACTACATCATTTTTTGATACATTGGGTGGAAAATAAAATGTTGAAAAGATTATTTTTCTATCTAATATTTCATTTTGTTAAATGATGTACCATTTTTGGAGATTTCAGGACAGAAGAAGCTGTGCCTTTCTGGAGCTTCCAATGTAAAAAAAGCTCTACCTATTTGGAGCTTTCATGAATTTTTTTTAGAATAAAATTTTTCTTGTAAAATGCTAAATGAAGTGAAAATTCCTTGAGTTATCATGATGATGGACCTGATTTTCTACAAAGGGGAAGATATGGAGACCATACTTGAGTGAAAATTATAATCTTGCAATTTTGTATCAAAAAGAGCTATGTCCTCCTTTTTTGGATATAGAATTTTTTAACATCTAATTACAACTAACCAGAAGACAAGGAACTACTTTGAAAAGTCCTCTTAAGAAAAAAATTCTTTTTAAACACATCATATGGAGATGTAGGAGTTTATCAAGCCTATGGTGACTCTTGTGTGAGTTTGGATAAGAAAATACTTGTTGAACATTTACAATTGTGAGACGAGAGAAAATTTATATGAGGTAGGCGTTTTTTGTCCAAATAATAAGTGATAAATTGGAAATATATTAAATAATAATAAATTAAGAAATTTAAATAATTTTTTTTGATGAGGGATGATATCATCTTGTTTCTTGGTATGGATTTGGCATAACCTAGGGGTATATGTTTTGGATTTGATTTTGATGTTTAGTTGTCCCGGTGTCCAAGTTCTAAGGATGGTGGAATTGATAGAGAAAATATTTTCAATTAATTTATATTGAATATAATTTTTTTAAATCCCACCAAAGTGTTAAGTTATGATAAATAATCATATTTTATGATATTAGTGATATTTTGAGATTAATAGTAAAAATGGCCCATCTCAAATTTTTAATAGTTTTAAATTATTTATGTATTTTGGCTATAACATTTTCTAAAAGAATCTAAATTGAAAAATTATTTTTACTTTCATATTATACACATCCATGGATTTATGTCATCATTTTTGACCAAAATTTGAATCGACCATATAGAAGATGAAAAAAATCTCACAATTTTGACCATCAAAACTGTTTATAGATCTGTCAATTTTTTGGCGTGGGGTCTATAACATATTCATGGTAGGCCCAATTTATGTGAAATTAGGTAGGTATTTGTGAAATACATTATCTAACACCTTTAATGAATGCAATGAAGTGTGAATTATCCATTTTAGTTGTGATTAAAGAACTCTAATCCAGAGGTTTTTGATTTGGAGAGTCTGACTGGACAGAATAAATTGTAAGATTAAAATGAGAATAACTCTCTGAATACTTGTCCAAATATACTGATTTTTTTTGGAATGATGGAAAAGATAATTATGAAAAAACATTTATGAAGGGTGAAATCCATGAACATGTCATATAATGGGGATTAAACACATAAACTTTCTGGGAATATATTCTAGATATAAAATGAGGGGATCTCCTCCCTCTCAATACATCTCATTCCATCCCATTCATTCGAGGACACTAAGGAGGATAACATTTCAGCTTTCACTCTTTTATTTCTTTTCTTTTAAATAGATTGGTAATTTTTTCTTCTTCCCCATTCTTCTCGATTACCCTTACCATGGTGGGTTAAACATTTTGAGTGATTAGAGAAGGGTTGGTTTTCTATTTTGTAATGCTTGAGTTCTTGGACATAATTTAATGAAATTTCATTCTTCTTAAAAGTTATTTCCAATTTCATATATCATATTTTATAATCATGTGTGATCACTTATGAATTTCAATTCCCTTATTTATTTTTTCCTTGGTAAAATATTCATTATCTTTCTCCATGGATTTATGGTTTATATACGATGGAATAGACTAGGGATTAGTTATGATGTATTCGACGATCATCAGTACGTGTATAAGGGGTAGTGAATGTTCTTGACTACTTGGGATAAACAAGACCTGATCGGGTATTGCACCAAGTCAATTGAGGATATTAAATACAAATATTTACACATAGAAGAAGAGTTGAACAAACTGAGATCTTTTTAAGGTTTTTTTGACACCATCATAATTTCAACATGGAAGTGAGAGGAAACAATTGAGGAAACTCACTTTAATCAACTTAGAAGAAAGGGGTTGAATTAAATTTAAGAAGACTAGTTATATAATTGGGAAACTGAACCTAATATAATAAACATTTTAATATCATAGTTCGCAATCATTTTAATTTCAAAATTCCAATAAATCATTTTCTCATTGATTTATTCAAAAGGCACACCTTTTTTACCCTTGATTAAAAGTGAAAAACTGTTTTATGTACACTCTTCTTTGGAAGACTTCATTGGGTTAATCACAAGACTACACTAGGGAATATAAAAAATTGTTTTTCCACACCCTAAAACAAGCGTTCGTCAGTAGTATATGGGTTAAATATCATCAAAATATAAAATCTGAAAAGGTTTAAGTGTTATTTTAAACCATATCATTTGGTTTAACCCCTTAATTAATCAATTTTAATATTAACTATGGTAACATGTTGTTCACTCTAAAAAGGTTATAATTTTTTGTATAGGTTAAATATTAACTTATAAAATTTTAAGGGATAAAATTATCAACCATATATTATCCTATTTGATCTTATATATGTTTTTAGGATTCTTAAATAATTTAATAATATAATATTTTCATAAAATATAATTATTAATATTTTTTGACACTATTTATTACTTTCACTTTATTAAAATCAAGAAAACACTTCTATATTGGACCAATTAATTTAAAAAATCCCCAAAATTTCATGCTAGACAATAAAATTCTTTATAAACTTAATTATATCAAATTATAATATTATTAGTATTTTTAATATCATTGAATTGATTATTCTATTAATTGAAAACTTAATACGTCATCATTGGGTAAGTATTTATAGTAATTATTTAATTAAAAATTTATAAATAAATTACCATAAGGAATATACATTAATTAGTTACAAAATTGCTATTAATATTCATTCATAAATAAATTTTATCACTATGTGAAAAAAATGATATTTAAAACTAAGAGAGTGAAATATTTTCACTTCATTTGGATTAAATAATATATAAGAAATTTTCATGGAAACATATCTATCAAATATCTAAATTTAGAGACTATGGTGTGAAGGGTATAATTTTATTCATCCAATAAGAATTAAAATGAAGAACTGCGGTCTTTTCCCTTAGTTTTACCATATATTTACCTAATTTACCTTTACCATGGTGATAAATTCTACAATTGTTACTATTCATTATAACTAAAAATAAAAAGGGAATATTTATCAAATATTATCCTCCTAATTATAAATATGAATTCAATTTATCAATATTCAATTTACATAAGTGGATGAAATTAAGTTTAATATAAATATGTAAAACGTAATGAAAAAGAGTTTTAAAAAAATGTGTTTTGATGAATAAATATGTTCTTATAAAAAAATTATGTATAAGGATGATTCAAATGAATATATTTAGATTATATATAATTAAATATACTTTACATTGAGATAAAATTCCAATCACAGTTATACTTTATATGAAAATAAAAATGAATGTTTTATAAAAATCGGTATTTTTTACTATTCAATGAAAAATCATCCTTTTCAAAAAATACTAAAATGTCACCCAATGAATTTATAGATATGTTGATTTATAAAATTATTTTTATTCTAAAAAATTTATTTTCTAAAATTTGGATAAATTATTTATAATATTTTCCAAAAAATTTAATAAAATTAAATTTTTGAAGAAAACATTATTATGATGAATAAAATAAAATTATTAAAATTGAAGTATTGATTAAAAATTATTTATATTAGTTTGGGAATTTTTATATAATTAATAATGTATATAATTATATCTATACTCTCCAATTTAGCAGCTGAGAAATAACAATAAGTTATAATGTTTTAAATTATATATCATAGTTTTCTTAAACTCACAGTTGCGTGTAACACATGAAATCAAAGATGTTACATATATTTGAATAAAAAATTTAATAAAATCAGTACATGATATATTATCTACCAATTTAATAAAATTTTACCTGCCATTTTTTTCTCTATAATAAAAGGTTTTTCATTTGAAAATTTCTTTTTAGAAACCCACTTCGTAATAAGGGTTAATAAAAAATTCTCTTGAAAAGAGAGAAAGGGATGTAAAAAAGGTTATCTGGAAACACATATAAGTGTGTTTTCAAATATTATAACATAGGTGGTAAGTGAAAATGGATATTGAAGAAAAACCAAACACCTAAAAACTGTTAGTGAGTGATATAGGTCATGGTTAAGAGAAAGATAACTATCACAAAAATATAAATCATTGATGGGTTAAATAACCATTGATTTATTAGAAGAATAATTTAAAAAACAAAAAATTTATTTTAAGAATTTTTTACTAAATTCAAGGGATTATTTTAAAATAAAGATAAATCACTTGAGAAAATAAAATTACATTTTTTCTATCTATGTTGTAAAACCAGTGTCATCCTTCGATTGTGTTTTAATCTAATTCCACCAGATATATTACTCTAGGAAAAGGATATTCATGATGGATTTTTCATCCATGATGAACTTATAATCAAATCATAAGACTCATAAGTTAATCTTATAGCCTTAAAGTATTTACCAAAACCAAAATGGATAATAAAGTATATGATAAATCATACTTTATCCTCGGGAAAAAATATCCAAAATTTTAACATAGTTCATTACACAAGTATCTAACATTTTAAATCATGAAAAATATTACCCACTATATTCCAAAGCTAAAAATAATTTGATCTCACATCCTTCTATGATTAACATAATAATTATTGTAATTACTCATAATGTCTCATACCAAAAATTACATGCCTTGATTTTATATTCCCCAAAGTGTACTAATCATTTACTAAAATGTCACAATAATATTTGTTACTAAAAGATAAATTTACCCTTTATTATTTAATTAGTCTCTTTTATTAGTCAAAAATATTTCCATTAGAGGTTTGGGTTCATCCTTTCATTTATAGATAATCATAGGTTAATTCATAATAAAATACTATCTCATTATTCGAAATATATATATGTAATATATGTAGGGAGAGATAACCAATGATCATAATCACATCAAGAATCACTAATGGAAAATATTTTTATTGTAATTATTCATTAAAACATAAACATGAAATCCCTTATTCTATATTAGAGGATATGTGCACCCAAAATATCATGATTCACTTTAATAATTTTAATTGAATAAGATTTACCTTTATCCATTGACATCAAAGATTATTATGGTTTACTATCTTCAATATCCCTTGGATTGAGGCATTGATTCACACTATGCCCAATCATGTTGTATTTATATAACTGAAGTGTGAGGGGTGCCTTTTTTAGATCTCTCTCTATTTATCTCATTGGATAGCCTCTTTACATAACATTGAACTTCTTTTGGACGATGTTCTAGCTTCCCACACTCGAAACATTTTCTTATTATTTTCATTCATTCACATGAGTGCTACTTCTCTCATTTTTAGCAAGTAGGAGGTTGAAACTTTTTTCCCTCTATGTGTAAAACCACTGGAGTTTCCATAAATATCATGTATTTGTTTCTTATCACTATAACCTTGATGGTTTTCATTTTCTATTTCCAATTTTGGTTGACATCAAAAAATTTATTCCTAGATTTTAAATTTCCATATGGGTAATGATTTTTATGAATTAGTTACAATCCACTAAATAATCAATAAATATTTCATTCAGGGCTTATTATTAAACCTGAAGCATAACTTCCATGTCTTGTAAACATTTCCTCATAGTAACCAAAGGTTTCATCATACTTTGTCTTAAGATCAAAAAAATTTCTCTCCATTTTTTACATAGAATACCAGGTAAGAACTTTTGGAAAATTATTCTCCTAAACTCATCCCATCCAATGGATCTAATTTCAGCCTCTTTCCTCATATTTTGAATATATCAGTCCCATTGATATTATTTTCTATCAAAATGATAAACAATCATTGCAAATTTTTCATGGTTTGGGAATTTAAGAATGGAAAAAGTATTTCTCATAACATTGATACATTGATCATCAAATAGGGTATATAATACCTATAGTATAATGGTGTTGTCACATAAAAGAATCAATAACATTTTTGATACCTCCATGGTGCGTTCAGAAGTTCAACATTATCTGTCTTTCCATTAATAGATTGTGAGAGTCGACTGATCAATGTCACAAGATACTACATCCAATCTATTAATCCATTTGATTACTCATATTTATAGTCATTTCATGGGTGACTACATTTTTCATTCACATTATTCTTTCTAGTATCATACATTTATTAAAACCAAAAATCATAGTGTGAGAAATTATAATCATAGTAAAAAATCACATAATCATGAAACATTATTCATTGGATGGTTATATCAGGACACCTACGACTTATCCAAGTCCATCCATTATCAAATAAATAATGATTAAATAATATTCTAAGACCTATCATTAGGGTTTTTGATAATGTTTTCCTATACTAGTTTCCAGAGGTTAACTAAACCCTACTATAGTACCAACTATAACGACCCCAAATTTTATACACACATATTACGTCAATTTATATAAATATTTATTAAATAATATTTTAATCTAAATCAAAATTTTATATATCTAGTTCCTTTGGAAACATGGACACAAAAAAGTGGTTCATAAATGATTTATATTATCTCATACTAAGTTCGTTATAACTAGAACCCTTATTAGACACATCATTGTTAAAACCTTTCATCAAATATTGGGAAAAGGAAACATTATAAAGGGATATCTCAGTAGTATAGTATGAGTAAACACACGATATATCAATAATCACATAATAATAACATGGTCATATGGGTATTATAACATGAACTTAACATTTTAAATATACATCATGAATATTATAGATCATAATCTTGGGTCATGGAATAATGATTGAAAGTTCATAACACATGAATATTAAAATCATCAAAGAAAAAATCCATGATAGCATAAAATTGAAATAAGTAATGTAATTGTGGCATAAAAATAAACTTCTAACTTTATAGACATATAAAAGTATAAATAGGTTCACTTATTAAGATAAGGACATGAAATTAGGACCTTGTATACACTTATGGTCATAAAACTAGGTCCATACATAATCTTATAGACATGAAATATTGGTCTATGAATAAACTTATAGACACAAAACCATGTCCATGAATGATATTATTGATTTCAAAACCATGACCACAAATAAAATTATGAACATGAAATTAGGTCAATGTATAACATATTTACCTCACAATTTATCCATATTTACCCAATGAATTAGAGGGATATATATGAACCACCCTTCATATAAATAAAATCATAAATATGTGGGCCAAAAGAGATTACAACATTAATCATTTCAAAAAACTTGGAAAGAAATTAATTTCATAAAATATAACCCAAGGAAAATGGAACATGTTTCTTTAATATATTGTCATTGTAAATATAAAACATTTACAAAATTAACAATGATGGTAATCTTAGATCATATCCCCAATAAATTTAAATTGTCATCAATGGATGCCAACTTATATAGAAAAAATTATTTTGAAATACCACTTTGAATAATTCACGAGGAAAATAACATTTTAATTCAGAAATGGTTTCATTTTTTTAAAAGATAAAAAATTATAAAGGAATTTTTTTTGAAAATAATCCAATAAAATTATAAATGAATCATAAAAGTATTAATTATTCATGATGTTAAGAAAATATTCTTATTCGATACAAGTTTAATAATTATTACTTACATATTTTTGTTGGAATAGTCATAAAGTACCTCATTTGGAAAATGAAATCAAATTACATTCCATCTATTTTTTGAAATATTAGACAAGGATAATATTATTTTAATAAATTCTAGGAAAATAGAAAAAAATTGAAAACATTTTTAGAAAACATTTAAATTGAAGATAAATAGTCCCACGGAAGACTTAAACATAAAACAAATCCCAAATAATGATGTAATTATGAAAGAAACCCTTTCCAAAAGTGTCTCCTTTACTTTTTCATGTAAAAAACTCTTGTATAATGAATATGAACTTATAAAACATATATTAATTAAACAAACATAGACACACACAGACACACACACACAAATATATATCACAATGTCTATGATTTATTTAAAACATCTTATGACCCTTTATTAATAATTGGTTATAAAAGTTACTATTCTAAGTGGCAACTACTTCATTTTCCAAGAAGATTTCTATTAGTTAGTGTAATTCCCTAACCCTAGTAACCTAGATTCAGTGCATTATTACATATCATTGGAATGATCACAAGAGATCAAGTCAAGAAACACCTATTAGTTTAGTAGCCTTGAAAGCACTAGATACATAAATATGTTTTACATTACATCATGAAATAAAACAACAACAACATTGGGTACCCTTTTAACACACTCATATCCCTTACCCTATCCCTATAGGTTAGTCATAATATACTTGTTCACATCTCAGTAAAAAAATAAATCATAGAAAGTGGTGATCTTAGTTTCTTAGTAAGGATAAAAATATACCCAAAGCTTTCATTAAAAATCATAAACATTTAAGACAATGTATAAGACTAAAACACAATCCTTTTAAACTTAAACATATGCATAATATGAAGAATATAAATTAAAATAATTCCATTTCATTATTCACATGGATATACTACTAGTCTAATAATTACATGTAATATCAACATCTAATTTCTTAATGATGGAATAAATAATGATGGACATCATAAACATATAGTCAGGGCCTTGTTCCATGATTAAAAATAAGATTTTTTCAAGGCATTGTTCCAAGACACTAGTTTGTCTCATGAGACTTTCCGATTCATTAAGGAGATATAGCGGGCTCTGCCTATCACTTACTAAGTCCAAATAATTCCTCATATGAAAAGGCTGAAACATAATATAAAAATTCGTATTAAAATAATCATACTAAATGTAAATACATTAACCATAAACGATGAATGGTATAAAAAATATAATATCTACAGTCAGACATATCAAAAAACATTCAATACAATATGGAAGATTTTATCATAATAAATAATCTTCAAACAAACATAAAATCTGATGAAGGATGTTGACATAGATGAAATCAATCAAAAAACTATTTGAGTGAAATAAAACTTTCTACTTTGTATTCATTTAAATGTCACATATTTATTAAATAAAACATTTATTTTGAAAATATTCTTAAAATATTCTAAGGGAAGCTTCGAAGGTGTTATAATGGTGGAAAATAGTCGCACCTTCCACATAAGTTAAAAAACATTCTTACCTTGATTTTTTAAAAAGATCATAAATTACCTTATTTGGAAAACAATGGAGCGATTACATTAATTTTTTTAATAAAAAGTAAAAAAGGGTATTAATGAAATTAAAACATAGTATAGTAAATAGTAAAAATGTTTTGAAATATAACTTTATAAAACATGAATGTGGATGATAAAGAGGACCCAATAGATACTCACATATAAACAACCTTGGATAATAAAGAGATTGTAAAATTAAACCTTACCTTGTATTCTTCCTTAGTCGAGGGTACATTAACCTATTGTATAATAGTTAAATCATTGTTATTAAATTATACAAGAACCATATACATAAATATCTTATCATATATGATCTTTTAATATTTATTTTTTCATAATATTTTAGTAGTATCGTTGTTTCTGATGTTAACTGATTCGTTTTCCTTTATATGTTTTGTTACATAAGTCATGTTTGTTATAGATAGGATGTATTTGATTCATATATAGAATGATATTATGTTCTTAAAGATTATTTTAAATCATAAAATTAAAATTATACTTGATTAGTTATGATGGGGAATGAATCTAATTGCGTTCAAGGAGACGGTAATCCGTACGTATGCACGAGCTACAATATCAATCTATTGACGGTGAAATCATATGTAATTTGATGGTATATTACATATAAAGAACAAATATCATGTTTTATTTATTATTTACATCAATTATACTAATTATTAAACCCATCAAAATAAATAATTATTGAATAACAAAATGCTTCATGACATAGAGACGGTAAGCAGTACATATGCATATATGTTGACTTTTTCATTCATAGGATGAATAGAATAATGAATATGGTTATACCATTTTATAAGAAAATAAAAGTGTGTATAAGCTATTGAAGCTATTATTTTGGTATGAAAACAAGAAATAAAGATGAAATGGAAGAAGAAAAGAACTTTGAAAGAGGTGATGAAATTATTAGCTCTTCTTTGGGTAATTCATTTTTATTTGATAAAAAAGTCTATTTAGGTTGGTTTTCTGAAAAATGTATGGACTCTATGTTGAATTGAGGGTAGTTGGTAGGATATTGGAGAAGTTTTTGGTCTATGTAAATGGATTTTGAGGTGTTAAATTAAGAGAAGGTGAAGTACCATTTTATAAAAGAAGTGAGGGCCCCTTTAGGAAAAGCTTGAAATATTATTTTATTATAAAATCATTTTCGGTGTATAATGTCTCCAAATGAATTTATTTCGAGGATAAGGTGGTTATGGGTCAATAATATCTCAACCAATAGGTTTTATACAAGTTTAAGTCACCATATTAACCTCATCTTTTAGATTTAACTCTTAGTAAAATCATTTAACTTTTACCATGTCTTCTTGAATTTTTATATTATATGGTTAATAAACATATTATAAAATGCTTAGAGAAGCTCAAGCGGTTTATTAATGACATATATATCTTTATATAATTCATTTTTCCGAACCTTATATTTTTAGGACTCTTATATAATTTAATAAAATAGTATTTGTTTTAAAAACTCATTTATTTCAATTTTGACTCTATTTTGTAATTGATTTTTTTAGTCAAAACAATCAGATTTATGAAAAAGGGATAAATTTAACAAACCCTAAAATGTCATATTAACCTAAAAATTTCTTTTAATGCATCAAAAGTATCAATTTAAATTTATTTTAATATTTATAACATCAATTATTTTAGTCTTTCATTAATACGACAATGACTGCATCATCATTATGTCATAAATATATTTAATTATTTAATGTCTAAAATTTATAAATAAAATACCATGATATAGGATTTATTTTTATATTTCTAGTTAATATTTATATTCAAATTTATCTTATGTATAAACCTATATGGAAAATGGTATAGTTATTAAAATTAAAATTTAACACTATTAACTATTCTTTAAATAAAATATAATAATTATCATAATATAATCCATATGGATAAAAAAGGATCATATTTTATTCCTAAGGTTTATTTTCGTCAAAATAAACTTATCCAATAGAATTTGGACATGTGTTAGGGTAATTATAATATCATTTTTACCTTTAATTAACCTATTTACTTTTAATAGTGGTAAATAAAATTCAAAAGTTACTATGCTCCAAAAATTATTTTCATTTTATTGATGAAAATATTAATTAAGGATGTAAACTATGGCTTTTTGATTTTTGAAATTCAATTAACAGAAGTGGTAACATTATGTTTTATTAAAATTTTCAAATGTTCCTACAAGGTGGGTAAAATGCATTAAATAGTTCAATAAAATTTTATATATCTAATCTTATTATAAAATAACTCCAATGAATTAAATTGGACTAATATAGGTGTTATGTATATATTTTGACTTTAAAATAAATTTTAAAAATAATAATAATTATTTAAATAAAATTCGGCTTTAAACAATAATGTAGTGTTTTTCAGTAATCATAAAAATTGAATGTTCTCAAAAAAATACAAAAGATCACCCTAAGATAATTTTGATATTATAAATCAAAAAATTAAGTCCATTTTGAAAAATTGAATTTATAAAAATTCAAAAATTAGGTATTAATATTCATAACTACTTTTAAAATGACAAGTTTGATTTGTCATGGTGTGCTAGAACTCAATGTTTCATACATCACAAACTATTGTATTATTCAAAAGGGAACTTACCATGGAAGCTTGGGGTGTTACATTCTCCCATACTTCATATAATTTAGTCCTCTAAATTTATTGAATATTATTGCATAAAAAGATTTTAGTGGCTCTTTATCATAAATTCCTCAGGTTCCCACATTGCCTCTTCCATTTTATGGTTTCTCTAATGAACTTTCACCAGGTGATTCATATAGTTTCTAAACAATTTTTCTCTAGTATCAAGAATCTTGATAGTCTATTCACAATAAGAAATATCATGTTCTAGTTCTAATTCTTCATAGGTGAGTACACGTGTTGGGTCAGGCATATATTTCCTCAATAGTGATTCGTGGAACACATCATGAACTGTGGAGAGACTTGGAGGAATTTCCAAATGGTAAGCAACAAATCTAATTTTTTCTAGAATTTTGAATGGTCCGATGCACCTAGGACTCAATTTATCCTTATTTCAAAATCGTATAACACCCTTCCATGGAGATACCTTTATGAAAACATGATCTTCTACTTGAAATTCCAAATCCTTCCTTCAATAATCACCATATCTTCTTTGCCTATATTGAGATAATTTTATGTGGGTTTGGATAATCTTCATCTTTTACATTGTTTCTTTAATAAGTTCTTGGCCTATTGGTTTTCTTTCACATACATCATCCCATCAAGATGGTGTGAGACATCTCTTTCCATATAATTCATCATATGGTGCGATCTAAATACTTAAATGGAAGCTATTATTATAAGAAAATTATACCAGAGGTAAATTATGATCCCACATACCTTGAATGTAAATTGAGAAATATCTCTACATGTCTTTTAATGTTTGAATAGTCTGTTCTAATTTTCCATCAGTTTGAGGGTGGTAGGTAGTTTTCAAACAATGTTCAGTATCTAGGTATTTCTAATGACTTTTCTAGAATTTTGATATAAAATGGGGATCATGATCAGAAACAATTGATAGGGGTAAACCATGAAGTTTTACAACTTCATTAATATATAGTCTTTCTAAACGTTCAATTGGTAAATATTATTTCATAGCAACAAAATGTGCTGACTTGGTATGATGATCAATGATAACCCATATTGCATCATTCCTTCTAAGAGTCTTTGGTAGCCCAATGACAAAGTCCATTGTAATTTCATCCCATTTCCACTCCGGTATGGGAAGAGGTTTCATGAATTCTCTTGGATGTTGTCCTCTCTCCTTCACCTATTGACAAAAAATACATTTTTACACACAAGAAACAATATCCATCTTCATTTTGTCCCCCCAAAAAATGTTTCTTTCAAATCTCTGTACATATCAGTGCTACCTGGGTGTATATAGAAATTGGAGCTATGAGCATCATCCAATAGTTCCCTTTCTAGATCAGGTATATGGGAAACACAAAGCCTTCTCCAAAATTGGAAAATTTAGTATTCACATATGAATTCGATCAATATACCATCATTCACAACCTTAATTTTCATTTGAAACTCCTCATCATCAGTCTAGAAATTTTTTATCCTTTATCGTAAAGATAGTTTAGAAACCATTTGAAAAATTATTTATGTTTCTCCTTCCATGATTATTACCAAATCTATCTTTACTAGATCCATGAACATAGAATCCCTTTCAACACTCATACTGTTCAGAACTCCATTATCCTTTCTTCTCAAATCATTTCCACCTAATTTTCCTTCCCCAGGTGGTAGTGTATACTGTAATCATAATCCTTTAGTAGTTTGAGTCATCTCCATTTCCTCATGTTGAGTTCTCTCTATGAGAAAATATACATCAAACTCTTATGATCAGTATATATCTCTCATTTTGACCATTAAGATAATGTCTCTGTATCTTCATAGAAACTATTTCAGCTACTAAATCAAGATCATTAGTGGGATAGTTTTGTTCATGAATTTTTATCTATCGTGATATATAGGAAACAACCCTACCATTCTGCATAAGGAAACAACCAAGTCCTTTCTTTGAAGCATCACTATAAATAACAAACCCATCATTCCCTAATGGTAGAGTTAAGATAGGAGCATTGACTAATCCTCTCTTAAGATCTTAAAAACATTATTCACACTCATTTTTTCAAACAAATTTAACCCCATTATGTGTGATCTTGGTGAATGGGTTAGCCAATCAGGAAATATTCAAGAGGAAACGCTAATAGTAACCTGCTAAACCAATAAAACTGTGTACCTAATTTATAATCATTGCTGTTGGATATTATTGGATTTCCTTCACCATTGAAGGATCAACAAATATTCCATCCTTAGAGACAATATGGAAAAGAAAATTAATCTCCTAAAGCCAGAATTCACACTTACTAAACTTCTAATATAATTCATTTCTTCTAAGAGTATTTATAATAATTAGGAAGTGATTTTTATGATATTAGAATCTTTTGGAGTATGCCAAGATATCATCAATAAAAACCACTAAAAATTCATCAAGATATTCCTTGAAAACACTATTCATTAGATCCGTGAAAATAGAGCGTTCATTAGTTAGTCCAAAAGGTATTACTGTGAACTCATAATCAACATATCTGGTTCTAAATGCTATATTTGGAATGTATTCCTTGTTCACACGCAACTGATGATATCTAGATTGAGGGTCAATCTTTGAAAAATATTGAGGTCCTTGAAGTTGATCGAATAAATCATCAATGTGAGGTATGGGATAATTGTTCTTTATTGTTATTGCATTGATCTCCTTGTAGTCAATGCACAACCTCATAGATCCATCTTTCATCTTAACAAAAAGAATAGGGGATCCACATAGAGATACACTATGGAGAATAAATCCTTTATTACTAAAATTCTCATGTTGTTTCTTTAGTTCCACTAATTCTATAGTGGTCATTTTATAAGGGGTCTTTTATATGGGCATTGGACCATGAATTAAATCAATGGAAAACTCAATTTCTCATTCTGGAGGATGTCTAGAAAAATCCCTTGGAACTACATCAACATATTCTTGCACAATAGTTACATCCTCTATTTGAACATTCTTTTCCTCACCCATAGTTTTTTCATTCCCTTACTCCCCAATAATTTAATTTAGTAAATCTACATGGGGTGGAATTACATAAGAATCAGATGGTGAAGTTTCTTCTCTAATGATAAGGTATTCATTATCATCATAAAAAATTGTAACCTCATTCTTCTTAAAATTAATTTTTGCATCATGGTCCGAAAGCCAATCCATACCGAAGATTATATAAAATTCAATCATGTGTATGACAATAATATCAGCAAATAAAGCACTTTTATAGGTCATAATGGTAATTGAATGAAAACACATTGTTACAATGATACTTCCCTTATAATTTTTGACTTGAAATTCCCTTGTTAATTAAAATTGAAAATATCTAATTTTCTTGGAAAAATGAGAAGTTATGAAAGAATGTGATGATCCAGAATCAAATAAAGAATTTACTAATTTTGAGGAAATGATTAAAGTACCTGCTATCATGGTATTCAGAGATTCAACCTTAGTAGTAGTAATCAAATAATCTTGGCCTTGATCCCTTGTTTTTTGAGGTAATTTTCCTTGGTGCTTAGGAAATTCATATTCATAATGCCTAATTTCCCTAAAATTTTAGCATTCAACGTTGACATCCTCTTTCTTTCCCTTTCAATAATGAGCTTGGTGGCTTTTTCCCTACACTTAAAATAAACTCCCATTCCCTACAAGCAAGTACCGAGGTGTTTCATCCCACATTTACTATTGGATGGAAATTCAACTTTTCATTTCTTCACCTTATTTCAATTTCTAGAGTGTTCAACAGATCTCTTCTTCTCTTTCTTTTCTTTAAAGTAATAAGACTTAGAGAATTCATTTTTATTCTTGATAACACATGAGACTATATATTCGTATGATGAGAAGGATTGTGAGACTAATGATCCACGTAGAAATGGTTTAACCCATCAAATACCTGATCAATATTACAACTTGGGTTACATATATAATCTCCATCATGCCTTCCTAACCTCATAATGTTAGCCTCATACTTTGTGACATTCTCATCCTCCTTTTTCCTCAAACTCAGAAATTGGCTTTCCATATCAGCTCGATGTTCATGAAGAAATTATTTTTCTAAAAAAATCTATTTAAACTACCTCTATTCCATATTTGATACTTCATAATATTCCTTTGTGTTTGGAATTAATGACCACCATTGATATGCATCTCTAATGACGTGATAAACTACCATTACCACTTTTTCCCTTTCGCTACTCCCCAAAACATGAAATATTTTCTCTAATAAACTTATACATTTCCCGGATACAAAATGATTTACAGTCGCATTGAATGTTGGTGTTTTTTTCTCATGAATTAGTGTAAAATTGATACTCCACATTGTGGATCAGGCTTCTCCATACAGGTGAGGTTATTATTCATAACCATAATGAGTTGTCCTAGTATGGTTATAAGTTTTTTTAGAACCATTTGCATCACTAGATCCACTATAATTATCTCAAGTAGGAGGAAAATACCTACATGGATTATGTGCATTGATACGGTTCCCATTTCTTCCACTGGGCACCTTTTATAAATAATGGAATTCAATATATTAGTTTATGAATCACAATACATAATTCCAAAATAGTAAAATACCAATTATAAATTGAACCGTTTATGCATATAATCCGTAATCATAAAAAATGTTTTTTTGAAGAAGTATTTACTCATAAATTCTTCATAATGGTTTGTAAAGAAGATGTAAATTATCCTAACCATATCCCATAGGATTGTCGTAATAGATGGTGAAGTAAGGCCCATTGTTGTGTATCAGGATAACTCGGGTCAAGCCCAAAACTCCTTGTCAGAGCTTTCACTTCTATGTACATCTGTTCCAGAGCCACCTCTATCTTCTCGTAACCAGACATGGATTTATTTCTTGTAAAATTCACAAATATCTACATTACCAAAATTATAGGAAGTTCTTCTATACTAATCCTCAAATTTTATCTTAGGGTAATGTTATATTATCAATGTTTTTTTTCTAAATATAGTTTCCAAGGTTTTTACTAAACTTCTTCTCATACAAACTATAATTCCCCAACCCTAGTTACCCAAAGTTGGTGCATTATTACATTCATTGGCATGATCAAAAGAGATCAAGTCTCGAAAGACCGATTAGTTTAGTAGCTTTGGAAGTACTAGATACATACATAAGATTTCCATTACATCATGAAATAAAAACAACAAAAAACATGGTTTCCCATTTGAACACAGTTATATTCATTAGCCTATCCCTCTAGGCCAGTCATAATATACTTCTTCACATAATGGAAAAAAATAAAACATAGATATGGGTGAGCTCAGATGCTCAGTAAGGATAAAAATATAGTGGAAACTTTCCTAAATAAGTATAATCATTTAAGTCAATGTATAATACTAATACAAAAGCCTTTTAAACATACACATTAGCATAATATGGAAAATATAAATCAAAATAATGCCATTTACTTATTCATAGGGATATTCTAGTAGTCGAATAATCACATGTAATATTAATATCTAATTTCATAATGATGTAATGCATAATGTCTGACATCATAACCACATAGCCAATGCCTCATGCCAAGAATAAAATAATATTTTTTAAGGCCTTGTTCCAAGACACTAATTTGTCACATGATACATACCTATGCATCGAGGAACTATAGTGGGCTCCACTTGTCACATACTAAGTCCAATGCATTCCTCATATGAAAAGTTTGAAACATAGTATAAACATTCGTAATAAAACTAGCATAAAAATGTCAATAATTTAACCATAAAACATGAATGGTATAAAAATATCACATCCACAGTCAAACATATCAAAAAACCTTCAATAAAATAAGGAAAACTGAATCATATTAAATCAAATTCAAACAATCATAAAATCCAATGAAGGATGGTGACATAGATGAAATCAATCCAAAAACTATTTGTGTTAAATAACTTTTTCAACTTTGTATTCATTTAAAAGTTATGTAATTATAAAATAAAATAGTTATTTTGAAAATATTCTTATAATATTGTAAGGGAAGTATCAAAGGTGTTATAACATTGGAAAATAGACGCACCCACCGTATAAGTTTAAAAAACATTCTTACCTAAATTTTTCAAAAAGTTCTAAAAGTACCTTGTTTGGAAAACAACGGAGAGATTAATTTAAATAATAATTTATAAAAAGTCAAAAAATGGTATAAATAAAATTAACCCATAGTATAGTAAATAGTAAAAATGTTTTTAAATACATCTTTATGAAACAAGGATGTGGATGATAAAGTGGTCTCAGTAGATACTCACGTATAAACAACCTCAGATAACAAAGAGATTGTAAAATTAACCCTTTCATGGTATTCATCCTTATAAGAGGGTAGGTTAACCTCATGTATAATAGTTAAATAATTTTTATTAAATTATACAATAACCACATACATAAATTTGATATCACATATGATCTTCTAATATTGCTTTGTAAATAATATTTCAGTAGTATCGTCGTTTCAGGTGTTAACTGATTTGTTTTCCGTTATATGTTTTATTACATAAGTCATGTTTGTTATGGATATGATGTATTTGATTCATATAAAGAATAATATTATGTTCTTAAAAATTATTTTAAATCATAAAATAAAAATTATTTTTGAATGGTTATGATGGGGAATGAATCTTATCGCATTCATGGAGATGGTAATCTGTACGTATGCATGAGCGACAATATCATTCTATTGATGAGGAAATAGTAGGTAATTGGATGATATATTATATATACAGAGTCATTGAAATGTTATATTAATTATTTTAATCAGTTATAATCATTATTACACCCATCCAAATAATGAAGTTTTGAATAACAAACTACACCATGATGTGGAGATGGTAAGCTGTACGTATGCATGTATGATGATTTTGTCATTCATAGGATGGATGTAATAATGAATATGGTTGTAAAATTTTTATAATAAAATCATAGTATATATATGGTATTAGAGTTATTATTTTGGTATGGAAACAACAAAGAAAGAGGAAGTGGAAGAAGAAAATAACTTTGAAAGAGGTGATGAAATTATTACCTCTTTTTTGGGTGCTTCCTTTTGATTTGATAAAATGAGATCCTTAGGTTGGATTTCTGATCAATGTAAGGCCTATAGGTCTAATTGAGGGTAGTTTTGAGGATATTTTATTAGTTTTTGGCCAAGAAAAATGTCTTTGGATGTGTGAAATTAAGATAAGGGGATGTAACATTTTATAAGAGATGTGAGGGTTACTTTAAGAAAAGCTTGAAATAATATTTAATTATAAAATCATTTTCAGTTTATAATGGCTACAAATGGATTTATTTCGATTATAAGGTGGGTATGGGTTGAGAATATATCAACCAATAGGTTTTATACATGTTTAGGTCACTATATTAACCTTATCTTTTATATTTACCTCATGGTTAAAAAGTTTAAATTTTACCATGTCTTCTTTTATTTTTATATTACATGGTTAATAACTTGCTATAAAATGATAAGAAAACCTCAAGTGGTTAATTAATGACATATATATCATTATATAAGTCTTTTGGATTAACCTTATATTTTTAAGACTATTATATAATTTAATAAAATTGTATTTGTTTTAAAAACTCATTTATTTCAATTTTGACACTATTTAGTAATTAGTTTCTGTTAAAGTCATAAAAATCTGATTTCTTTGAAAATTTTTTAATCAACCCTAACATGTCATATGATCCTAGAAAATTATTTTAATGCATCAAAAGTCCTAATTTATATTTATTTTAATATTTATAACATCAATTATTTTAGACTTTCATTAATAAGGTAATTACTGCATCATCATTATGTCCTAAATATATTTAATTATTTGATGTATAAAAATTATAAATAAAATTCCATGACATAGAAAAGGTTATTATACTACTGTTTAATATTTATAGTAGAATTTATCTTATTTATAACCCTATATTAAAAATGATTTAGTTATTAAAATTTGAGTTTAACACTTTTAACTCTTCTCTAAATAATATATAATAAATGTCCTAATCTAATCCATGTGGATAAAAAAGGATCAAATTTTATTCCTAAGGTTTATTTTGGTCGAAATAAACTTATCCAATAGAATTAGAACACATGTTAGGATAGTTATAATATCATTTTTACCTTTAATTACCCTATTATCTTTTAAAAGTGGTAAATAAAATTTAAAAGTTACAATTCACCAAAAAATATTCTTATCTTGTGGAACCAAATTTTACTTACTGATGTCAACCGTGTCTCTAAGATTTTTTAAATTAAATTCAATGAAGTGGTAAAATTAGGTTTTATTAAAATTTTCAAATGTTCCTAGAAGGTGGGTAAAATGTGTTAAATAGTTCAATAAATTTATATATATAATCTTATTATAAAATGACTCTAATGAATTAAATTGGAATAATTTAGATATTATGTATCTAATTTTACCTTAAAATTTATTTAAATAAAAATAATTATTATTTAAATAACGGTCGGTTTTAAACAATAACACAATGTTTTTCTATATTTATTAAAAATTGAAAGTTCTTAGAAAAATTCCAAAAAATCATCCTAAGATAATTTTGATATTATAAATCCAAAAATGAAGTCCATTTTGAAAAATAGAATTTATTGAATTTAAAAAAGTGGATATTACTATTCATAACTGCTTTTAAAAAATCTATTTTGATTTGTCGTGGTGTGCTAGAACTCGAAGTTGCGTACAACGCAAGCTATTGTATCATTTAAAAGGAAACAAACCATGAAATATTGGATTGTTACAGGTAGTCCCAATACTTAAACATTGTTCATGGTACCATACTTTCAAGAATTATATTTATTCTATAATAATAATATATATTAGTTATATACATATTTATTTTGATTCATAAAAATTAGAGATAAAAAATTAATTACACTATTCATGTAGACGATATGCCGTAAGTACGCATGGACGATGTTTCCATTTTTTGACTCATGGAATGAATGAAATTTAAATTATATTACACCTTTACAGAATTATTATCATATAATATATACTATATATATTCATTAAATTTATCCATATTATAATCCATGTGAGGAATAAAGGAAAACTAATTACATCATATCATAGAGATAATAGTTCATATGTACGCAAGAGAGATGTTATCATTTCCAAAAATATTAGATGATAAAATAATAGACATGATATTACCCTTAAATAATTGTAATTATGTCTTAAATACCACATATAAACATTAACAAATATTATAACTCTCATCCATATTATATGGTGATGGAATTTGGATTGAATCACTATGTGGAGACGGTAAGCTTTACCCACCAACGACCGATATTTTCACCTTTTATATTATTGGAATGATGCAATATATTATGTTTTTCATAATGATAATGAAAATTTTGAATATTTAGGTTAATTAATTTATTATTATATTATATATATCTTAGATTTATAAGAGGTAATGAAAAATTGGGAAAGAATGTGATTGGTTTAAGAGATTGCCTCTTCATCAAAATTCCCCTTTAGATCTCCAATAATGGGATCTTGGGTTGATCATATGGAAAAGAAAGTACCTCTATAACATGTTTAGAGAATCAAATAATATAAATTTTAATATTATGTTATATATTAGGTCCTAAAATGGTGTAATTAATATATGGAGTTTGTGTCCTTTTATAATTGAGGTGAGGGAAACTTTTGGAATTTATTAAAAACAATTAATAATACTATTCTAGATAAAGACACTTACAAATGGTCATGAATGATAACCTACTATAGTATTTGATTTAAATATCATAAAAATTGAAATTTTTTCGGGTTTAATCCCAATTTTACACATTATAATTTGGTTTAATCTTATAATTAACCCATTTAAACATTAACCATCGTAACTTATTTTCCACTCAAAAAATATTATAATTTAACATATAAGGTAAATATTAAATCATAAATGGATATGGTGTGATATTTTAGACCATATATTATCCCATTGGTCCTTATTTTATATTTTTAATTTATTAAATAATGTAATAAAATATTATTTTTAAAAAATATCATTATTGTATATTTTGGAAGTATTCATTACATTAACTTTAATAACATGATTAAAAAGTAGTAATTTTAAAAAGTTATTTTAAAACATAAATAAATTTTATATTCAATTATAATAAACTTAAATAACCATTATTATCTCAAATTATAATACTTTTATAATTTTTAATATCCTTTATTTTATTTTTCCATTAATTGAATAATTACTACATCAACATGGTGTAAGTATTTATGGTAATTATATAATTTCTAAAGATTATACATAAATTAATATACTGAATATAATTTTATAAGGTATAAAATTAATAATTTTGATTTTTAAATAATTTCAATCCCCTTATGAACACAAAAATGATATTTAAATCTAATAGAGTGTTATTTTTCCAAATTTTCTCATTTAAAATATATATATTCCATTTTAATGGACAATTCTATATTGAAACCTTAAATTAGATCCTAAGTTGATAATTTTATAATTTAATTCATCCATTTATAATTAATATAAATAATTATTTCTATATCACTTATTTTTAACCACGGTTTACCTGATTTACCCTTTACCAAGTTGATAAATTTTACCACGAATACTATTAATTTTACCCAAACATAAAAGAGGCCTATGTAAATTTTTTGAAACACATGAATATTAAAAGATATTCCATTTTTCAATATTCTTTTTATAGAATTGCTGGAAATTACTTTTAAAATAAATGCATAAAAAACAATGAAAATGGCTTTATAAAAACATATTTTTATGTACAAAAATGAACTTATACCATAATCATGTATAATGATAATTCAAATGAGTCTAATTAGATTATAAACAATTAAATAATACTTATTTTACTTTGATATGAAATTATAATCATAATTATAAATTTATGAAATGATAAATGAAATTTTTATATAAATCTATTTTTTTACTAATCACTGAAAAAAATATTTTCATAAAAATAACAATAATTCACAAAAAATAATTTTGATAGACTAATTTAAAAAATAAAGTTCATATTATAAAATATATTTTATAAATGTTCGAAATATTATTTCTAATATCTTCTCACAAAAAGCAATAAAAATACATTTTTAATAATAAAATGACATTATTAAAAATTGAGTTATTATTACCAAGTATTTATATTTACCATGGAATTTTTAGATGAAATATGAATTAGTTAATCATATTTATAACCTCAAATTTAAATCTAGGTTAAAACATTAAATAATAATATTTTAAATAGTATATCACAGTTCTCTTAAACTCACAGTCACTTGTAATGTAAGCTATCAGAGAGGTTAGATATATTTGAAATTTAGTTACCTTAATTATTTCGACCACTTGAAACTATAATGATTATATTGGGTAATACATTGACAAAATATTAGGGATAAAAATATTATTATGGGAAGAAAATATTGGAGTTGGAGTCTTAGGTCTAACTATTTTAACTTTGATAATATGTATATTAAACGTATTAAATATTAATAAAACTTATTATTACATATTTTTATTTATTATTCATTAATATATTGTCATAAACTTTTATAGTATACATTATTTTAATAAATTCATTACAGTTCCCCGCTATGATGGGAATCTAGATGTTCTATGATGATATTCTAAAATATAGTTTTAAAGTTGGATAATTTACTATGATGTGAGACATAGCATATAGAATATGAGGAGAAAGTACTCGAAAATGGATGAGACTTATTCTTATGAAGTTCACACTTGGTAATATTTAGAATGAGAGATTATGATAATAGACCCACCAGAAAAAATTCTACATGTTTAGATGTCACCATATATTCCAATATGCAATCATGTGTAATGGAACTTAGAATTGATAATTATAATTAATTCATTTCAAGACATGCACACATGTATTTGTTGATGAATTCCATGATGACATATATTTATTAAGGGGTAGGGTATGTTAGGCACATCATTATTTTCATGTTATTAATCGATATTTTAGGAAAGATTTTTCCGTTCCATATCTATGGAAGTTGATATCTCTGCCCATTGATTCGAATATAACAACCACATAAAATTAAATAACCATAGTGAAATGATTCATTTATTATAAATTTTTAAATAAAGACATATCAATAATATAGGTTGGTGAAAAATATGTGCATCATAATTGATGAGATATTGTGAAAAAGGTAATTTATTACACAGTGATCATTTTTATACCGTTTCTATCATTGAAAAATTAAGTTCATTTTGCTGGGATAGTTAACAGAGTACTATAAACTATTCATGGTATTTATGTTATTCCACCTAATTTAAATATTAATTAATGATAGTTGGTAAAACTATATGTGTTTCTGATGATATCAATTACATTCTACTTGAGTTTAATTAATTGAATAAATATTATTCTCAAGGTTGAGGAATAATTTTGTTCACATTTTATCAATCAAAAATGTTTATTGATGACTGAAATATTTAAATTAAATATTTATTCTAGAGATTCATATATTATAGGGGAGTTTTTATGGACCAAGATAATGTCTGGTGAGAAAAATTAATTACAAATCCAGTTAAAGAATATTTATTTGTGCACAAGTTGGAATGTGCAACATAATAATAATAGTTATTATATATTGTTTCATTGAGATTATTAAGGTTTATTATATTATATAAGGTCCGGTATGAAATTAAATAATTATTTTAACCAAAACCAAGATGGATAAATAGACCATTATTTCTATTGTGTATTTCATCCAAATTTTTTGACAAATAGATAATTATTTCACCCAAAACACACTCTCTCAACTCATCATTCTCTCTCCATATCAATAATGAGAAATAAAAGAGTGTTTTCATCAAAACCAAAGGTTGGTTCATAAAAAAACAAAACAATAAAATATATTCACCATGCTAGCACTCAGAGATCATTTTTTGTTTCATAGAGATTGAAGGAACACATGAGGATCATCTATCCAGGGACTCTACCCTTGGATATTCATGAATACAATGAAGGAATTATAAAACGGTTCAATGATTATCATCCACAAAAAAGAAAGATCTGAAACCCAATAATTTTCTTTATTATGATATTAAATTAATTAATTATAAATTTTATGTGAATGATCCTCAATAGAGGTTTTTTGGAAACTCAATATTAAATGAGATTTTAATATATCTCCCTCTACAACATGAATATACTATGCTAAGAACCTATATGTTTTAGAAGAGAAATCACATTTAAATTTATAATTATTTATTGGATTACTCATGCATACACATTTGTGGTTGAATTTTTATTTCATATTATTAATTATTTAATAAATTCTAAAATTTATTGTTATTGATATATTAATAATGTTTGTTTAGTTCTTAAATTTTTAAAGGTATAAGAATAAAGTATGTAATATAGGAAATTCCATTGCGATATGAAAAATTCATGGCTGGTAAGACATGGTTACATGAAATGTGTTCGGAGTACACAATGTGTACCCTAGTACACTACACCTGGACATATGACATGATACACATCATGACTAGTATTTATTAAATGTATTGTACACCAAATTTTAACAATAAAACCTATGACACAATATGTCAGATTACCCAAAGTGTATATGGAGTTCATGATATGTAGTCTTCAAGGGTTAGAGACATTTATCACATAATATGTGTGGTCATTATACACAGTCAAAATGCACGAGACTAACAACATAGAGGATTTATGATATACATAATGGGTTTATGGAGTATATGACATGTCGTTCATAAATTCTCACATCCAAGATACATGTTGAGTTATCAGTCTTGTTAGGTGGACACATGACATTAGAGATACATGATATGTAGTGAGAATTCACATTTTATATAGTCTCTCGTATGAGAACACACAGAGTATTTAAGAAGGTTTCATGGACACACAACATTTTAACAACATGGTATGCTGAAGGCCTCTAAATGCCATGTGATCCTACTAAGATATGTGTTGAATACCCAGATGAGCATCTCAGGAACATGTAAAACTGATATATGGTGTGTAGTTTTCTTGTACACACCTTGTATTCTAATTGATTCAGTATACCGAAACCACATATTTATGACCTAAATACATAGATGAAATGGTATAAAACATGTAGTAATATAGTATACTCCATACAGTCTCCCAATTACTAGTGAAATTAAATTACTTTAAATAATAAAATATAGCATTAAAAATTATTTCATTGATTGGTATATTAAGCGTTTGAATATTTAATATGTGTTTTACATAATTTTAAATGATAAAATAATTTGTTCTAATAAAAATGAAATGTTTTTTCTACTATTTATTTTTCACTAATTCCTTCATGATCATTATATTCAATAAGACTTTTATGGTCCTTAAAATTGAAGGGAAAAAATTAATTAAATAACTCATTCCTTAATTGAATCATATTTATCATAACAATAAAGAGAATATATATAATTGAATGTTATCCATTTACTTGTGTGTGTATGTTGTATATAAGATAGTTCACGAGCTTATCCAATACCGGTGTATGTGATTACTATTTTCATTTAATTTATTCCATAGGTTTGGAATTATTTGTTATTAAAATAAATTGCATTACCTACAATTCATGCCTCCCATTAATATTCATTAGGACTTTTGTGTCCAAGGATATTAATTTAATCCCTCTTTAAACACTAATTTGGTTCCCCTAACATATGTGTGAGTTATATATACTTGTAATTAATGGGGTTATCAGTGGTGTGTGGAGGCGGTTCAAGATAAAACCATAATAATTCCAACCCAAATGTTATATATGTAGAAATTTAGAATGATGTAACTCATTCCAATACTGAAAATATGATTTATTTCTCATAGTTCAAAGGTTGATTTGATTTATGCTCATTAAATAATATATCAAATATGTTCACGATCGAGTCATTAAATTTATTTTTTATTTTTTTCATTTTATTATTTAAATTTTATGGATACAAGACCATGATCACATAAATGAATGAATTAATGAGAAAATATTGAATTAAAATTAATAGATTATGTGTAAATGTTTTTATCCGGAAAGGTTAATTAATTAAGTAACAACCACTTGATATTAACAAAAATTTATAGGTTGATAGAAGATAAAATTTATTCAAAACAAATTAAAATCCCCAAATTAAATATTATATTAGACTTGTTCTTCCTTTACATGATTATTAAAGAAATATATATATATAAGTGTTTTAATAACCCTAGTTAGGATAGTTAATTTTAAAAATAAGTTGTAATGAATTGTATGGGTGGATTTAATCATCTCGAATCAAGGGAAATAACCCTCGCTAGACTTTGGGTAACTTAGAGGAAATGGTTGTGGAAATAAAAGTCAGGATTTCTAGATATGGGAGTCTAATAAGCAGATCAAGGAGCTGTAAACCCATAGTTGGCAAAGAACTACCTACCTAAATACCATAAAGTAGCATGAACAACCCTCGTTGGGGTTATGCGAAGGGGAATACAGATTCTTTCCACTAGAATTTCATAGTAACTAGACATTATAAGTCCATGGGTAAGGGATCTTGGGACTTGATTGAAAAGTGGGAGACTTAATAAATATCAATTAATTTATAATTTCTAAAAAAAAGTTTAATTATGAAAATTAATAACAATATGCGCTAAAATTATAGATTAAAATGGAAATATCATCATCCACATTATCCCTACTATCAATATTAGTAAAATTAATCATCCCCAATAGTCATAACATCTAATATGTTTTTAGAAACCATTAGGTTTTTCTACACCATGAAATGGAATATTATATGGTAGAATACTCAATGCCTCATCTACCTGTAATACCTTAGATTTCCGTAATTTTTTTTAAAATTAAATGGGATTATTTTGTGCCCAAGAACTCACACGACACGTGATTCCAAGGCCCGGATTGGCTGAAATTCTTTTTCAAACTATTTTAAAGATTATTTAAATAAACTTTTGAGCGGGATTATAAAATTTAAAAATAGTTCTCAGATAAAAAAAATAAGAAGACACCATTGAACTCAGAGTGTCGAGATTTTTCTATAATGGGCCTAACATTGATTGGTGCGGGATAATAATGGAGGTTAGTTTTCGAATGTAAATAAAATAACTAATTAACAATTATTTTGGTTTCAAATATTTATAACTCATAAAAATATATAGAAATGGAAATCTAAGAGTACCATTGAGCTTCCGAGGGAATGTTTTCCTTTGGTAGAGCTTAACCTCGACTAGCATGGGTCGAGGGTGAAAGATAGTTTTTGAAGAAAATTTAAGCGTATTAAAATGGAGGGCATGCACGATTTTGGAATCTTCTAAATGGGTTCCCTGATTGAAAATGTAATGGAACCATTGTGTCTAGAACGATGAAATTACATAATAATTGACATAACATCGAAAAAATATGGTCGAGCAAAAAAAGTTATTTTTTAGAAGTTATATGAAATAAGAAAATAAACATAAAATGTTTATTTTATTTAAAACAATTTTTTTCTGTAATGCAGTGATGAGATAACTATTTCATTCCATAAATGAAAAAATGTAAAAACTATTTAATTGAAGTGTAATAGAAACACTATTTCATGAATGAATCAATGTAATGACGCGATGACTAAGCATAATAGAAACGCTATTACACATTTCGCTTCTAATGAGGTTATGGGGCTAGAGAGACATATTTAGATTCTATAACTTTTTTTACAAACAATGGGAGAATTATCTCCAATAACCAATGTTGAAGATTCAGAAAAGTGACAATGACACCTTGGAAGAAGGATCTGGGACCAACGAACAACGAACTCCAATGGATTTGAACGGATCGTGAATCCCCGCAGATGGATCACCATCATGGATGAGCCTTCCCTATGATCAAATCTTCTCTATGTAGGGGTTATTATTTGAATTATATATTCCCCCATTCTTGATTTTTAAATGAAAACCACAGATCAACCCAAGAACAAGTTGAACTGATGTTTGATCATTCATTCAGGATGATTTTGCTTTCCGTTCTTATTATTTTTAATGAGACTGGATTAACTTCATGAAGAACGATGGAAGGGGATCATTCCTCTATTTATTTTCTCATTTTTATTATCATAATTTAGTTGGTGTTCATCACGTTCTTCATGTGTTGATGAATGGTTGGTCGTTGTACAACTATTTTTGGAGAAATGATCTGGCATCATGTATCCGGAATGGATACAATACGATGGATGTGCGATGACGATGACGATAGATGAATAAAGGCGGTGTAGGAGATACTTCCAATAGAAGGCTTTCTAGTAAATGGATCAAAATGAATATTTGAACCCCAATCGATGAAGAAAGCCACCCAAGGACTCTAGAACACCCTCCAGATTGAGGAACAAACCACCAAAGTGAATTTTGTAGTCTATAGAGGAATCTGTCGGTGTGCCGGCCAGTGGTAGTGGAACGCTGTATAGTGGAGCATCATGTCGCCACGATCCTCTATAGTGGAAGCATTGACATCATCCATGCTATGCAGCTCCCCAAGTGGAGTAGCTATAGATCCAGCTGTAGATTACGCCAAAAAACCCAGTCCGTGTGAGCGGACCACTTGAACAGGGAGGTGGATCCAGCTACTGCCATGTGGTGCGAGATGGACACGACTGAGCCACATCCAACATAGAGAAACTGGTCCTTCTTAGTAGGTTGGGCTAGTGCTGGATGGTCATGCCTAGCCAGGTGGGCTAGGCCTGTAGTGGGATGAGTCGAGGCCTGCCAGTCCGGTCCAGGCCCAATGGGCTAGGTCAGACACGGGTCATGTCGGAATTGGGTCAGTTCAGCCTCAGGTCGGGTTTGACTCAGGTCGGACCGACCCCAGACCTAACTGGCACCTATTTCGCTAAAATGACTGTTACTTAAAGGATAATTAGTTCGACGATACGTTTATAGAATTGGGACCCTTGTAATGAGGTGGTACTTTTGAGATACTCTATGTGTGTTTTTGAGGAAGTTGGAGGATGGACTATTGATTTGAGGAGTAGGCCCTCCAGATACAGGAAGACTTTGAGAAGATTCAGGGTTGTTCTCGTAAAGAGATTATAGGATAGTTACTCCCTTGATGACTCAAGGTGTGGGTATTCTTATCCCTATGCTTAGGTAAATATAGGACTCCCCATTTCATGGGTATGAATTTCTTTCTTTCTTGTAGTTTCCTCCGAGGGTGTTACTCCCCTAATGGAATAGAGCCCAGGTTATGGGACATGTTCATGAAATAAGAGTAGATACTCCTATGTGGGACTAGGGAGCAGGTTCTCTAACATTGGAGGCATTACTCCCCAACCGTTATAGGGTGTGGGTCCTACTTACGCATTGTTCTGAGAGAGTTGGTACTCCCCTATCATTATAGGGAGAGGTTCCTCTAGGCTGGGGTTAGTACTATACTAACTTACTTGGGTTCAGGTCCCCCACAGTGAATAAACTGACAGAGTCAGTACTCCTCTAATACCCGGTTTTGGGTCCTCTTGTCAATGAGTAGTACTCCCCTACATGGTAGGGTGTGTTCCATTGATATAAGAAGTAGTACTCACCTATCCTAATAGGGCACATGTACTTTATGAGTAGTACTCTCCTATTGGAACTAGGGTGCAAGTCCTCAAGTATGAAGTAGTACTCCCCATCTTCGAGGAGTGATAGGGAGAAAATACTCTATATGAGATGGAGATCCCTCTACTGTATGACACATATAAGAGGTGAGGGCCCCTCCACTTTAAGATATTGATACCTATGTAGAAGAATGTGCTCCCTCGATAATACTATGGTGCGATCCACGCTTTACAGGAGTGAATGGGGTATCATAGGACATTCTGGAGTAGTGTTCCCTCAACTAAGCATAGTGGAGAGGAGTGTGCCTCTTCACTTGGGTTTCTTTAGTCTTTTATTGGTCACAAGATGGTGATGACTGGATATCCAGTGCTTGGCACTACAGTTGAACCAAGTAGAATGTTCCAGAGGGATCTTGTTATCTCAGAAGTTCTATTAGGAATGGTAGAGTTGTACCCGATGGAGTGTATCTCTCAGAAAATTCCATCAGGGATGGATAAGTTCGTGGATTGTGTTCTACTGATTTATGATTTACCTTTCAAATCCATAGTGAGAATCCTGATGCTGGTTATAAGTATGTGGACTTATGTTTCTTAGTGGCTGAGATGAGTATATCTGGAAGACCATGGTATATGTTTGAGCATATACATGGGTAGATATGACTGTGCATTTCCTTAAGGGTTTTCTCTTGTGACTTACCTATGTGGTTTCGATGTCCCTTACTATGTGTTGATTTACTCACCCACACACGGGATTTTCCTACACATGTCGTGTCTTGTGAAGATGAATGACACTTTAAAGGAGTCTAGGGAGGAGCAGGACCATGTGGTGTTTAGTGAGAGAAGACAGACAAGGAGTACTCCCAGGGATTTAAGAAATTATCCAACACTACCCTTCAGGTAGGGTTCTTGGTTTAGTGAGTTTCAAAAACATTGGGTTGTACTTTAGTTCTATCATTTCTTTAGTGGGCTTGTATACTGGCTCAATTTTCCACCTTGTACTTTACTTTCTACTGTAATCTAGTTGTGGTTTGCATAATAATTGCGTATAGTGTTTCATATTTCAGATTTTGGGTCAGGGGTTCTGATTGTGCGTGTGTATATGTACTAATAAAATGCCTCCCACTTTTAGGATAATTCCTTTAGTGTTTGTTTCTATCCCCTGGCCTATGTGAGGTGGGCCTGGTGTAGTCACGACGTAGGCCTAGGGGGACGGATCATGAAAAATTGGTATCAGAGGAGGTTTGGTTCCACCTTTGGACCGAGAGTTATGAGTTTGTGGTTAGGTTTCCTATCTATAGTGTTAAGATTTTTTGAGTTCAAATTTTTGGCTAGAGGTTCTAGTGTTGGTGTAGCGGTTGATGTATCAATTCACCTAGAATATGATAACATTCTTTTTTTGGGCTCGGTACATTAAGACACTAGTCACTGATAAATGAATGGTACATGAATAATACATGAATGGTTTGTGCTTTCCATGTCCTTCTTTATTCATCTCTCTAGATATACTCATTTATATGTGGTTTATCTCGATCCATTTCATAATTCCTGCACACAGATTGCAAGTAACGATTCCAGGGCCAGACCACGAGGATGGTCAGTCGAGTGATGGGGTTTTGGTGTGAGGACCAGTACCAGAGATAACACTATTGGGTGGCACACCAGTGATACGACCACCAATCAATCATCAGTTTCTACTAATGCTACTAGTAGAGGATGCACATAGGCTTATCTAGCTATATCTGTTCCAGAGGTATATAAATCCAGGTTCAAGGGTGAGACTGACCTCTAGGTGGACAAGGATTGGCTTGAGATGATTACAGGAGTCTTACTCCTAGTGAGGATTCCTCTCTACCAGATGGATATCTTGACTGCTATTCTTATTCAGGACTTAGTGGGGAGATGGTAGAGGTTGACTATTCAGATGCATGATGAGGTGACCCTCACTTAGATATAATTTGAGCACCTCTTCCAGGAGGAGTTATTTCTGGTGACGTTACACTCAGTGTGTATACATGAGCTATTTCACCCATGATAGGGAAACATGATGATATCAGAGTACTTGGTATGAGTCACTGATCTTTTTTGCTATTCTAAGGATATGATATAGGACCCTTACTCTAGGACCCAGACATTCGAGCAGGGACTAATTCACGATATTAGGGAATCAGTGATACCCCTTAGCATTACATCATATGATGGGGTGCCAGAAATATCCCTGGTGGTTGAGAGTTTCCTTGTGGAGGAGCAGATGGATGTGACCTATATCAAAGGTCACCAGGTAGAAGCATCTGATGGATCCAGTAGATGATAACTAACATGATCGTGGCATAGGAGGCATAACTATACCCTAACACATACACATGGGTCTGTGGCGCAGGAGGGTCACCAAAGAGAATATTAGTAATAGGAGAGGTGGTTTTATGCATTCAATGGCTGGGGTATATAAATAGAGATTGTATGACCTACAATTCCGCTTAGAGGGAGCCAACCGATAAGCCACCATGACAGAGAAAACACTTAGAGCAATGAGTTCTAGAAGATTGCGAGTGAGGTAGAGGAGTTGGACGAGTAGAATGTGGTGAAAGATAGTTTGCAGCATTGCCACCACCACTCCTTGGTGGTTCTCACCGGGCTTAGGGAGCTGGGGGATGTAGGAGAGGATAGCTTCATTCGATCATGGATTATGACCAAGAATCTCCAGAAGAGATTCGAGGTATGATCTGTGTGTTTTCATTTTAATTCCATTTTTGTAGATATAAGTGCTAGTCATAATCCTCTTTTTATGAGTTATGTTTGAGACATTGAGGTTCCGATAGGACTAGGGACATGAACCTCATGATTAGAGACTTCTATGGGGGGAGACCCATAGATCACACACTACTTCTGATAGTGTGACCTAACTCTTAGAGGTGAGAGTTGTGGCTGGGATCTCTTAGTAATTGCATCAAGGTCTTACCACGTCATTATTGGTATGGACTACTACCATTCATACCCCGATTAGGTGTATTAGAAAAATGATGTGATGTGTCCATGTTGGTGAAATGTGTTTTTTATGGTGAAAGGGAATCCCAGGTGGCACGAAGTATACTATCACAAAGGGTCATGCTTGGGTTCATTATGTGGTGGTATTATTCATGTTTTGAAAAGTTGTGTGTCCGTTAGAGGTTATAAACAGAGGGCCTAGTAAGACCCAATATTCGATCATGGGAATCCATGTATCGTTCCTAAATACCCCTACGTGTTTAGTGTCAACCTTGATTGCGTAACACTTGTGGAGGTTTTAGCACAGTTTGTCCAAGGGTGGATGTGAACTGTGGGGTTCTGTCTATATCTGCACCAGGTTAGTGTGGAAGTTACCCGCAAGACCCTGTGACTATAGATGGACATTATAGTTTAGTTCCTTCCCACTTATTATTTCTAAAGAAACATGTTATTGTTGTTTCATGATGCTTTCCTAGAAGAATATGGACATGAGAGTGGTCGATCTTAGGGGTTTTTCTAGGTGTGTGCCTGTAAGAAGTATAAGGACCCTTAGTGGACTCTGTTTTCTTCCCATGAGTGTATGCTTTTTTACGAGGACGTAAATAACTAAAATGGGAAATAATCTAATACACTATAATTTCAATGATTTTTTAAAATTAAATGAGATTATTTCAATACTTTTCTCTATGATAACAAGTGATTCCAAGGACTGGAGTGGCCAAAAAGTTTTTCAGAAATTTTTTGAACTTCATTTAAATAAACATACTAGTTAGTTTTTATAAAATTTAAATGATTTCCTAGATAAAAAACTTGGGTACATAGTTGAACTAAGATCATTGAGAGTTACTTATAAGGGTCCAAACATTGGCCGGTGCAAGACAATAGTGGAAGTTAGTTTTTAGCCGTTAAAAAATAACAATTATTTTATTTTCAAATACTTATAACTCTTAAAGGGTAACTGGGATTAGAAATCTGAGAGTACCATTGATATCTTGAGGGAGTGTTTCCCTCAGGTGGAGATTAACCACAACCAGTGTGGGTCGAGGGTGAAATATTATTTTTGAACATCTTTATGTGAATTAAAATGGTGCACATGCACAATTTTTGAAACTTTTAAACAGGTTCCGGGATTGAAAATCCATGGGCACCATTTCATTTTGAATGATGATATTACCTATGATGGGATCTAACCATGAATTGCATATATTGAGGGAAAAAGTAAATTTTTATACGTTTTATGAGAAAATAAAAAAAACTTAAAAAATTATTTTATTCAAAAAAATTGTTTCACTAAAATGTATCAATGAGATGACTATTTCATTACATAAATAAAACAATGTAATGACTCTTCAATTAAATCATAACATAAATGTTGTTTCATAAATTAAATCAAGTAATGAAGTAACAACTAAGCATAACAGAAACAATGTGGTACATTTCAATTTTAATGAGGTGATGGTGTTAGAGAAATAGACTTAGATTCTCTAATTATTCTAATAAATGATGAGATAATTCTATCCAATGATGAACTCCGTTGAATTAAGAAAGTGGTGATGACAACTTTGAGAATGGATCTAGGGCCGACAAATGATGAACAAAAAGGGATTTGAATTGATCGTGAATCCCCATGGACGGATCACCATCAGGGAAGAGCCTTACCACCGGTCAAATAATCTCTAGGTAGGGGTTTCTATTTTAATTATATCATCCACCATTATGGATTTTTAAATGAGATCTACAGATCAACCCACAAAAATTTTGACCTGGGTTTTGATTGTTCTTGCTGGATGATTTTGGTTTCCAATCTTGATGTTTCTAACTAGAGCAGATTAACACCTTGAGAAACGATGGTGGGGGTTTGTTCCTCAATTTATTGTTTTATTTTTCTTCTCCTTTTTTACGCAGTGTTCCTAATGTTCCTCGTGAGATGATTAACTGTTTGTCATTTCACAACCATTATTGGCACAAAAATCTAACATCTTGGATCCAGAATGGATACGACATGACTGAGGTGTGACGAAAATGATTAAAGAGGAATTGAGGTGATGTGGTAGATACCACTGATTAAATGTTTTCCCACAGAAGTAATCACAATTGAGATTAAAACACCATGCGATGAATAACATGGCCCGAGGACTCCAGAACACCCTCCAGATTAAAGAACAGACCACTAGATTGCATATGGTGGTCCACAAATGAATCTTTCATTTTGCCGTTGCGTGACATAGACCCTCCAAAAGTCTCGGGTCATTCCAAAAAATTCGGTCCATGTGAGTGGATTAGTTGACCAAGGAGAAGGTGTTAACCAATGCCATAGGGTGCTAGATGGACGCATTGATTACATGTGGTGTGAAATATAAATTTGGAGTTACTGTAATAGGAACAACTATTTATAATTTGATTACATGTATATTTGATGTATTAAATATTAATAAAACATATTATTACATATTAATCACTATTCCATATGACTCTAGTGTGATGATTTCCAAGATTATACAATTCATTGATAATGTCATGGAAGGTTGTCTCTGTGATGAGTACCTTGAGTGCTATAATTATATTCATAAATATAGTTATGTGGTTGGATAACATACTATGACAATAAACAAAGTATATATTCTATCAGGTATGAGTACTCATAAGTGGATGATTATTATTCTCATTATGGTTGCTCTTTGTAATATCCAAATAGGATATTATGCGAATAGACCCACAAGTTGGAATTTTAAATGTTTTGGTGTCCTTGGATATTCATATGTATGAGCATGTGTAATGGTCTATAGAAAATAAGATTATCAATAATGTTTTTGAGGACTTTAAAAATTTTATTTTCTAATGAATACTATGATGAAATATTATTGTAGGGAGGCAGGTCTTGTTGGCTGCATCACAATTAACATGTCATTAATGTATAAGTTGAGGATGATCTTTTCCCTTCCATCATTATGGAAGTTTATATCCAGGACCTTTGATTAGAATAGAGTCGGTGCATTAAATTCCATTCCCATGGTTAAAAAATGTGTTTATTTCATATATTAAAAGAAATACATATCAAGCATATAGGTTGGTGACATGGATGTGAAACATAGTTGATGATATATTTCAAAAAATGGATTATATCACACAGTGAGCATGCATATGTTGTCATCATCATTGAGAAATTGATTTCTTTATCTTGGGTGCCATGACCCATTCCAAGATAGTAATATTGGACATTAGGCAATAATTCCTAATGTTAATGAAAAATAATCATATATGGTCACAAAATAAGTTTTTTTATGATCTTGATTAAATTATATCTTAATTTAATTAAATGAATAAATATTATTATAAAGGTAGAGAGATTAATTTTTGTCTTAATTTTATGGATCAAAAATTTTTATTGATGAATTAAATTATATATATATATACATGGAAGTAATATAAATTCTAGAAGAGTTTTAATGGACTAATACCATGTTCATTAAAAAATATTAATTAACATTCCTGTTAAATAATATTTATTTTTTTTGAAAGTTGGCGTGCACCACAAAATAATAATTATTACAATATTTGTATGTGGCATGGGGATTATTAATATTTATTATATTATTGAAGGGACAATATGAATTTATATAATTATTTTAACCTAAACCCTAGATCTATAAATAAACTACTATGTCTATTGTGTATTACATCCAATAAATAGAAAATAGACAATTTTCCACCCAATGGATTCTCTCTCAAATCAAAATTTTATCTACCTCTCATAAATGTGTAATGCAAGAGATATTATTGCAATACTGAAGGATAAGTGATAAAAACAATTCCAGACAATCAAATCACTTTTCTAGTACATGGATATTGATTGAAGTTTTTTAGAGAACAAAGGACCATGTATGGATCATCAGTATATATATTCTATCATTGGATACTCAAAGCGCAATGAAGGAAGTCTAGAATGGTATTTTTCAATGATCGACATCCACATCACATGAAGATCCTAATCTAGGCTATTAGATTATTTTAACATTAAATAAACAAATTATAAATTTAATATAGAAGATCTTTGCTCATGGTTTGGGGAAAATCAATATTAAATGAAATTTTAAAACATCACCGATCTCTACACACTCTTGCTATGACTGGAAGATATATTGACATGATAACGAAATATAATGTGTGAGTTAAAGGTATAAAAAGATATAATTAAATAAAAGGCTCGTGAATAATCACATAAAACCATAACAGAAAAAACATGATATCATAAGATAATGGTAAAATATTAAATGAGGAAGAAATATAAAAAACAATATAATAATAAGTCAAGGATAACTATGGAGGCAGCTTCACATGGTGGATAGAGTTCCATAACATATTGGGTTCACTCTTTAATCCCATACATGATATCTCACTAGACTAAAAGAATACCCAATGAATTAGATGACTATATAATTCGGGTCTCACCCATAACATTAATATCATGTACATGCATATATGTTCCACATAAGGAAATAAATCATAAGGTATAAATATTAAAATTTTCAATGGAAATAAAATTGATTGCACAATCTTTCCTTGTATCATAATCAATAGTGGATTCTTAAAGAAGGAATTTCTGAAATGAGAATAAGGCATGTATTAAACTATTAATGGATAGGATAATAACAAAGTTATATATATTTAAGAGACATATATAACAAACATATAGGAAATCCATAACATCAATGATTGACAATGTTGATGAAAATGTATTTAAATGATTACATATAATATTTATTGCAAAAACATTTCCTATTAATTATGAAATCCATTATTCAAATTTTGAAAATTTTAAAATATTATTGAAAGTATTTGATTGTAAAATAACCATGGAATCTTATAAAGTAATATTCAAGGAATTGAGTAGTGATGATGGCGAGTAATTCTGTACATGTTGTATGAGTTAAAAAATATTCCTTATACACTATTGTAAAAAGGCTAAAAAGTACCTCATTCAGAAAATGAAAAGAAGATTCCTTAAAAATAATTTTACAAAAAAATTGGAAAAAATTATTTAATAAATAATATAATTAATTTAAAAAATATTCATTAATATATATTTATAGAACATAAATATTGATGAAAAATATATTTGATAGAAAAAAGAAATGAATTTTTCTTTTCTTAAAAACATTTTCCAAAAACATTAGTAAAAAATGAAGAAAAATGGTAGTTATAATTAAAAATTACATTAATTTAAAGATGATATTAATATTAATATTTTTTATTATAAAATTATTAAATAGTATCCTACGGCATAAATTCAAGCACAAACAATCCCCATTTAAATGAGATTAAAACTTAAACCCTAACAGCTCTGGTAACTTTTCAATAATAAATCCCATTATTGAATTTAATTAATTGTAAATTAAAATATAAATAACTATTAATAATTCATGATATAATATTTAAAGGGAAAATATATACACCATTTAAATTAAATTTGGCTCATAAAAGAATATGTGTCTCAAAGAAGGACGTTTTGAGATGAATCCCTTACATTAAGACCAGTATTTTCCATGTATTTATTTCATCTCCAGTATAATAAACTTATATATATTTTAAATCTTATTAATAATATATTATAGGTTTAATCACTTATACTTTAAACATTTACTTCATTTATTTTAATGACACATTTAATTGCATAATCAGTTATGTTAATGTCAGATGTTTTGAGGATGTTCAGTTCAAAAATTGAAAACGACATCAGTGTGTTGACCATTTAAAAAAGTATAATTCTTATTTAAAATATTTAATAATAATAATTACATAATAATATTTATACATTATTTATACTTTTAAAACTAACCATGAAATATGGTTATGAAAAATAAACTATATTACAGTCATAGAGATGGTAAACAGTAATTACCCTTAAGTAACATTTCTATTTTTCAATGATAATAATGGAAATAAGTTAAGAGTTATTTTAAATTTATATAATGATACCTATATAATAAATATGATATTTTTTATTTAAATACATTTACTTATACAATTCATGTGATGTGTAAAAAAATAATCACATCGTATCGCGAGGTAGTAGTCCTCCATACACATTAAAAAATATTATAATTTCTAAATGGATGGTAACATTAGATGTTATATGATATTTTCTATTTATATAATGATATATATTTCAATAATATCATATATATATATTAAATATATCTTAAATAACAAATGCTAGAGGCTATGATGGAGAACATATTATATTTATTCGTGATGTTGTAGTTTGTCGTACTCACAAATGATGGTTTCATTTCCCATTTGATGGAAGAGAAGAAGGATACATATTATGAAATCAGGATTATAATATCTCAATATATATTAGATGATATTATTATTATACTTTAATTTTTAACACATAATTTAATTTTTGGAAAGAAGTAAAAAGAAGGTGCTCAGTGAAGATGATTACCTTCATTAGAAGAACTTCCTTTGGATCCATTATTATGGACACTATGGTTTATATTTTGGGAAGACCGTAAGATATATAATGTCAATAAAGATATTTTGGAGATATTTATTTAAATTTTGGTTTATATAAAGGTCTTTATAGGTGTGAATAAGTGAATTGATGGGGATGTAATTTATAATGGAGTAAGAGTGAAATTTTTGTAAATACCCAAAACTATTCAATAATGAGAAGTCACTACCACGAAAAGTTCCTCAAAAATTGAAAAATAAATCACTAAAGGATTTAAAATCTTTATAAATACATATTACAATAAAAATCACTTGTTTTAATCATGTTATCATCTTTACCTCTAAGGTGACTCCCATTTACTATTATAAATGATTTTATGTAGTTTTTTTTACATTTTTTATTATTCATTATAGACAAAAATTAAATTAAAACTATTATATATTATAAAATGATCTGGTAAAAAATTTGGATTCCATTTTATGAAATTCTTTTAATTTAAGTGGGATAATTCAATTTAAAATAAAACCCTCAAGCGTGGCGAAATGCCTCTTCCGTAAAATGAAATTTTAAAGGAAATGATGATATTATATTAACTGTATGAATATAAATCATCATTATATTAATTTTAATTAAAAAATATAGATATATAATCTATAAATTTAATTATAATAATTTCTAATTAACGGTCAGTTAAAATAATTACAATGGATGAAAATTATGCACTTTGAAACACTTTTTATAAAAAAATTTTTTTTATGCCTAAAAATAAAATTATACTAAAATATTGTATAAATGTGATTTAATTTAAATTAGTAGGATTAGATATAACTGAATATAACTTATTTTAATTTTAAATAAAATTATAATAATAAATGGCCTTTTGAATTACATAATTTATTAAAATAAATGACTGTTTTTACAAAAAATCTGTATTTTTCACTCTTTACTGAGAAATTAATATTTTCCAGGAAAATCCAAAACTTTCAGAATAAGTTAATATCAATATTCTAATTTCCATTTTTTTTTCAATTTATAAATTATCATTTCCTAAATTTCTACAAATTAATTACAATTTTCACCCTTAAAATAAATAAAAAACATTTTTTAAAGAAACTTATTTTTTATAGAATAAAATATCTTATTTAAGGTTGAGTGATAATTTATTATGTATTTGTAAATAGATTTATATTGGTTAGATAATTTATATATATTTCATAATTAAGTTAATACTATTCATACCCATCAATTTCATGGCTAGGTTATAACTGACTCGTTTAAATAATAATATTTTCATATAATATCTTAGTTCATTTAAACTCAATGTTATATATTGAATATGCTATTAGGAATAGTATTATTTTAAAATCTCATGATATTCTAATAATAATACCATATGATCTGATTTTTAATTTAATGGATGAAATATTAGTTTATATCAAGGTTTTATCTAGTTATTACACTACCTATAATAGAATTTTACTATGTGTACGTAATATAAGCAGTAAATAAATTGATTTAGATGACTTTTATATTGCAAGGTATTAGTAGTAATCAAGAATGTGGTTTATTATAAAATTATAATAATAGAATAATTAATTTGTTAAAAATATAGTCTTTCAATCATGACTGATGAAAATTTAACTGAAGTATCATTTCATTTGAAATATGTTAGAAGACCCAGTCCTAAAGCTATGGATGATTGGAATAAATCAGAACCTGGATAATAGGTTTAAGAAGGATTTATTTTTGGAAAGAAATATGTATTATTGTACCTAGGTAAGACATGGGTTACCAAAAGGTGGGGTTAAGTCACTGACTATTGTTTCATAATTTTACATTATATGATTTTTCATAAGTGTTAGAGGAAACATAAATCAGTGAAAAATAATCTTTAAGTAAGAGATTCATAGGATAGTGCGAAGTCACCTTTCAATTTATATTTCTTGTAACTATACAAAGTGATTTTGGGATGTATATTGGTCTAGATGACAAATATCTAGATAAAGTTGTTCAATTTTTTATCTTCTAATGATGGTGGGTCAAAGTAGATTCTATATAGTTCTTGATTGGGAGTCTATTGAAAGTAAACTAGTAATTTTCTAAAGGATTTGTATAATGACATAAACCATTCATTGGATGTTATATATTATGGTAGTAAAGTCAATAAGAAATCAAAGGTGTCCAATACCAATGGTGTATCTCCCAAAAAAATTAGAACAAAGTGTAACCTATTGACCGACTATACCTCACTATAAATTAGTGGGCTACGTCAACTTGATGAGTGAATTAGAAAAAACATATCATACCCTGTTTGAGTTATTTTTTATTGTTATTTTTATTTCTAGATGTTATGTTTTTTTGAGTGTTTTAGTGTGTTAATTTGGTATAGTGACATATATATAGTTTATATTCTATGGTTTGGTACATCAATTTCAAGGTATTTTTCTAATTATATTTTTTTCAGAGATTTTTAGAAATCATAAATCTTATGGTGGTTTATTTTGGTAGTTTTTCATTTAAAATACATATACCTTATCTTGTTCGAGTAAGCTATGGATATAATCTCATTATGTTCTTCCTATAATGTAATATTTTCCAAGAGGAAACCGGGGTCATTGGTATCCCCTAAAGGCTAGTTATAAAGAGAATAGTTTATGGGTCATGTATGGGTGGATCCTTGGGTGATTGTGGTATTATTCATTATTAATGTGAGTTAGTTATAATGGATTTAAATGTGTTCCTTAGTACAGACACATCCTATGTAATAGAGGATAAGGGCATAATTTATGTTTTTTTTAATATACTAAAAGAATTTCTCTATAATATATTGAATTGGACTCAACTTTTATTTTCATGTTCCTTGATAACATCTATTATATACATTGATTAATATTCTATAATCTAAAATGGTTAAGTTTTCTTATTGACAAAAATAAAATTATTAAACACAAATGGTTGGACGAGAATGTGGGGTTAGAATCTTTAACGTTGTTGAGAAATCCTAATGATGGTGTAAATGAGTTCACCAGATGAGGTTCACATCCATCTTTTTGAGAATGTGTGTTAAGAATAGATTTATTAAGGATCCAAAATTTTAGACATCCATCATTATACTTTATACCATTGGTTTTTAAAACATTTTTTAAAAATAATTTATTTTATATTTATAGAGAGAGTATAATATTTTGGACTTAAAATGGATTGATGGAGGTAAAAATTTATATAGAAAAGGAAAAGAAGTGATATGTTTTTAGAGTTATCATTTTATAGAAAAAAATTCAAAAACCATTGTAGAGAATGAATCAATGTCTGGTTATCTAGATAGTGGCTCTACCATAGTCTGATTCAACTGAAAATCTAATGAATTTCTATAGGGTATTTTATAAATAATAAAAATTAAAATGATCTAACAAAAAAATGAATGAAACAATCAATGATGGATCATCACATTACCTCAAGTGTGCCATTCTATATGAAAGTGTATTCTAAATAGTAGTAAGGGAATTAACCGATCATTATTAGGATTATTCTCTCAATGATGAAAATTCTATCAATAAATATAATAAAATAGGGTTCCCATACATAGTCCCCCTAAGAGGTCTATCACCTAGTATTAACCCACAACGTAATAATAAAAGAACATAAAAAATAAAAAAATAATGTAGTGTTGATGCTATATTTAATGAGTGACAAAATTAGGGGTTTGATATCATATTAAATGATAAAATAACATAATGGGACTTCAGTAACCCTATTGACCACCCATGTAATATTATTCTCATTGACATTACTCTGGTCTCATAGTCCCTCTATATCTCCAGGCTCCTTTTTATAATATCCATTTGATACCTATAGTTAAAAAATATGTTATACATGGAAACTAATGTGAGAATTCATGGTGTGAGTTTAATGAATCAATCATATCCCAGAAAAAACCCTAAAACATATTTTTATGAGCATGCGTATATATATACTTCTTCAATGAGAACACATTATGTGAAAAGCCCAAATTAATTCCATATAAAACTGAATCAAATAACATTAAATTAAATAATACTAAAACTAATTTATATCAACCTATATTAATAAAAAATTTGGTCTAGGGATTCTTGAAATAAAAATTTATTTAATAAAAAACTTCAAAAAAAATATTCCAATTGTATTTCTGAAATTAGATATGTAAACCAATAAAATAAGCCACCATTATTTTAAGATCTATAATGTTCTCTAAATTTATTTTGAGCTCTTAACACCGCATGGGATAATTTGAGGATAAAAATAAAAAATGGGAGAGCTATAAATCCCAGTTAGGGAATAGTCAAATCATAACATAATGAATATTAAGACTTGCATTTCAAGTGGCATATCGTGATGACATAAAAAGGTAAGAATCATATACACAAACATGGAAAAATAACATGAGATGATATCATAAGATCAATGGATCATATGTCTATGTCTCAATAATATAAAATGTGACATCATAAGAATAATTCAATGATATAATCCAACGAATCATAACATAGTGTTCTTAGGCTAACCACCAGCCCACCATACATGGTATCTAATGAGACGAAATCATTACCCAATGTATTAGAGAAATATCTATGCATACCCTTCAAATTTTATAAATTTATGTGTTCTATATTGATCATATAACATAATAAAAAACATCATCATTTTAATCCATTAATTAAGGACTGTGGGTTTCATACAGGGAATTACAAAATAAATTATGTATAGTTAAATCTAAGTGAATACCAATGAATCAGAATGACGATAAGTATTTATTACAAAAAAAAATTTGTAGGGAAATTCACATGATGATTTTCACAGCAGAAAGGATGTAGATAAAACTGCATGGAAGGGACCAATTATAGATAAAGGTGGAATCTAATTAGTTGGGAATAACTTAGATAGTAATGTACTATTCATAAACACAAGACAACATAATCAATTGATAATCCAAATGCCTATTACAAAGGAAGGGTTTTAATGTGAAATAGGAGAGAAAAAAACCCTTACTTTGCTGAGGATTCTTCTAAAAGAAATCAAAGTCCCCCATAGGATCTTAGAAACTCATTTTGAGGTCTTTAGAGAGGTTGATGGAGAAGAAAGGGAGAATGAGTGGGTATTTATAGAAAATAAGATGGGCTTTTTTACTAATATCCAAAAACAGGTTTTGAACTATATGTTCTAAAATATATAAATCTATTGGATCTAATATAGTTTAAACCCATGGTGTTTTCTAAATGTAAGTGGTTTTATGTATTTTATTAGGTCTTGTTCTGAAAATCATTATATAATACATTGATTATGTAGATGTGATTCATCTTCATAGATAATTATTTTTATAATCCTAAAATACCCTATAGGGCTGGGAAGGTTCTCCATCGGTTTGGAAAAATAATATAATGACGTTAAAGTAATTTATTTTAATGAAAAAATTATTTTTGGTAGGGTTATCCTTTTGTAAAATTAATTACATTAATTTTAGGTTATTATGATGTCATAATAATTATCGTATTCAAACTCTTTGTAATTTTTACATGAAAATTAATTGCAAAAAATTATTACAAATCCAATATTGTCTAATTTGGACATGTTGAAACCAGAAGTGATATTTATTTAAAATAAATAATTTTTTAAATATGATAATTTAATTTTTTGAAATAAAATTCATTTTTATTCCAAATTAAATTATTTATTACATGATAGAATTTTTTTCTTTAGAAATACCACTTATAATTTCATAAAATCAATTCCATATTTTTAAATGAGTGAAATCTAATTTTTTATAAATGTATATGAAAATAAAAATTTATTTAAAATTCTTGAATTTATATTAAAAATATATTTTTTAAAAAAACCAATTTTTCTATTTTTCAAAGAATATAATTTTTGCTTCAATGTATGAGAAATCATTTATATCTTTTACATACTCTATTAGGGAGTGATATATAAGGTTAATGAGAATGAAAAAAGATTGGGGAAACTGTTGTAACCTTTAAGAGTACATTAATAAAATATTGTGTTCTTGATACAAAAAACTTTATTACTGCATCATACACCCTAAGGGTAAGGTACACAATAATAGTAATTTCTTGGTGTGGTTCGATGAGAATAGTGTGCAAGGTGATTTCGATTAGATTGAAATTCTCCAATAAACGATTATACGTGAGTTTAAGTTGTTGAATCTTGTCTTGGTATTAGTCAAAGGTGGATACCTATGATTCCATATAACTTAAAATATCTAATAAATGAGCCTCATAAGGTGATATCATATTGGTTGAGGTTATCATAATTTCCTTCCACATTAATTAGATTTTATTTAAACAATTAAAATATAATAATCTTAATTATCAATGTATAATTGTTATATTACTAATTTTATGGTGCTTAATGGTATTTATATCCTAGAATAATATTATAAAAATAATTTATAATACAAAAAAATGATAATGAAATATAGTGCATGAGTTTTATATAACTACATTACTTAATAATGAATATATTTATTTAGAAGAAAATTTATTTTATAAATACTAGATTATTAAACCCCCTTAAAAAACTATACCCCCCAAAATTTCATTTTGTAACCTAACATATATTAGTGTACTTCGGTTTCATCACTTATTATGGTTCCCATATTTCCTCCATAAACTTGTGGTTTGGACACAATATTTTGACTAGGAGAGATATATTATTTTGTAGAAACTTTTCTTTATGATCTTAGATCTTCTCCAGCTACTCCTCATTTAGAAATATCATTCTCCATTGGTGCTACCTGTATATTTAGTACATGTTAATGGTCTGGTAAGAATTTACTTAATGAAGAAACATGGAACACATCATGTACATGAGATTAGTTTAGTGAGAGCGGTAATCAATATATCACAACTCTGATGTGATCATGAATATCAAATGAGATGTTGTATCTCACAATAAGATTTCCCTTCTTCACAAGCCTCATGAATTTATTCCATAGTGATAGTCAAGGGAACATATTATCTTTACCCCTAAAGTCTAGGTCTTTTGATGATTTTCTTTGTTTCTTTTCTACTAAATTTTCATGGATTTCATGTAATGTAGAATGATTTGAAAATTTTATATCGTTTATTGGATATGATAAAGTAAAATAAACTTTATTTCCCCATGTTTATAAAATCATGACAGAGTCTTACATATCTTCTCATACAGAGCCTCATCAAGTTCCATTTTAATTCTAAAATGGAAAACTGTTTTTATTTTCATACTCTACTAGGGGAGGGTGCTGGTCCCAATATCATTGGATGTACAATGATCAGTATAATATAATATCCTCCAATGTTTTAATGGTTTTGTTAGGCTACCTATCTATTTGAAGATGATAAACTATATTACAAATTTTCTATGTATCCAATTATTATAGAGGGATTCTCCAGAACATTGAGGTGACCTTAGATCTTGATTAGATATATTAGAGATATGTACTTCATGAGGTCATACCAATTTAATTATTTGTATCTAATTAAATTAATTGAAATTATGAGGTAATAAATTATAACCCAAATGGTTTTATACACATTTGAGGTCTTAGGGAGTAATATGTTAAAATACATGGTTTTATTTTCCCATTTCATTAATGCTATGGGAAATTCTTGCATTATACCCTTAGAATTATTTTATTCAACCATGAATTGTAGGAATTCCATGCATGGAGATACAAACTTGGAAATCCACCATTTCATGTTATCCAACCATAAGTTTTTCATCTTATCTATATACATCTTACTGATTACTAGATGAATAGATAATGATGATCTATATACATAATCTGAAAACATCTTCTTCAGTTTTGGTTTTGATGGGACATATATCTATGTTGCAAAAATTATAACTCCATATTTAAAAAGTTAATCTCTAGAATATTCACTATATTTCTCTGTAGCTCCACATTTCCTTTCTATACCTCTCTGATCTTGTTATGAATGGATGGTTGAGCAGTTATTTAATATCATAAGGATGAAATTCATTTTACAATTCTAATTTCCATACTTTTCATGTCCAAGAAGTTTGGTTCCCTCACAATCCTTATCATATTAGGGATACATGATCCATTAAACTTATCCAATTTTCCATTTTATTTTCCCTCCCTAGGTGTTAATGGACTAAACAATCATAATAAATGATTAGATCAAACCACCTTCATTTTTTTCATATTGATACCCTTTTATATGAATATATATTTTAGTACTTTATGATCTGTGTATGTGCCGTAATTCACAATTCACCCTAAATAGATAATATTTCCAAAATCATTAATAAACATATCACTACATTAAACTACATATCAGGAATAACATAATTTTTCTCAAAGACCATTAACTTCTATGAGGTATAGAATATCACATTATTATTTTTCATGCGTACACAACAAAAGCATTTTCTGGATATTCCATTGTATATAACAAATACTCACCCAATGGTAGCCAGTGTGACTATATGGGTAGTTATTAGCCTCTTCATTTACTATTTGATACTTAATTTATATTTATTAGTCTATAAGAACACCACTCCCTTATGAGTTATTATGGTCAGCGAACATGAAAATTATGATAAGACTCTCACAAATCGATGATATTACCCAGTTAATTCAAGAAACCTATAGATATTTATAATAGATGTTGGTCTAGGCCATTCCTAAATCACCACTTTTTTAATGGATCCATAGATATACCTTTGTTATTATAACATACCCCATAAATGTTAATTTATTTATCCAAAACTCACCTTTAATTTACTATTCATGTTACTTATCCTTCTTCAATGTATTCACTATAGTATTCAAATTATCCTCATGTTCCTTATTGATTTTGGAGTATATTAGAATATCTTTTATAATGGCAACAACAAACTTATTATTGTAATATATGAATACATTATTCATAAAATCCAACATGATTTTTTGATAATTGGTTATTAAAATGTCATTACTATTTACTCACTATGTTAGTATCTTGTATGTTAATCATTCTTGTGAGTACCCTCTTTTTTTCCTTTACTTGATATTTTCTATACCAACGATCAACCTTAGAGAAGTAATGGTATTAACATAGCTGATAAAACAAATCAATATGTGTGAGGAATAACTTTTCTTTATTGTGATCTCATAGTGTTTTTTATAATCAATTAAGAGATTAATTGACCCATCGTTTTTTATAATAATAAGGGCCATCACACACCATGGTGAAGAACGTTGTTTTATAAACCCTTTATATAAATTATATTGTATCTACTTCAATATATCTAGAAGTTTAATACTGGTCAATCTATATAGAGTTTGGGATATTCGTAGGGATCTATGTTTAGGTTCAATTGACAATATAACATATCATTTATTACAAAGATAAATAAATTATTTGGGAAACACATTAGCATACTCTCTTTTAATGGAATTTCATCAATGATGATCTTTTCCATAGTCCGAATCATTTGATCAGGGCATACTTGCTCATAGGGGAATAATATCCACAATTGATATGGTATTTTCAAAGAATCAAAATCCTCCTATTTATAATTGTATAGGATTAATTGTTTATATTAGATATGAAAAGTTATTTTATTCTCCCAAAAATCAATATTCTCTCTATATAAGGATAAATAGTCCATGCATAGAATAACATTTATTTTTATTAAAGGGAGAATCCAAGGGTTTTTTGGTAAATTCACCTCACAAATATTGTTTTGGGATGAGTTATATGATTTGTATACAATAATTTACTAATTTTATGTTATAAACAATTAATCAACTTCCTTGTATTGAGATGGTGTTTTAATAGATCTAAAAAACTTTTGTTCTGTGAAAAAATTCATAGATCTAGAATTAAGTAGAATGATCACTATTATTGAATGAATAACTGGAATGCCTATCACCACTTCATTATCAATATCCACCTATGTAGTTGTGATATCATTTGATAAACCTTGATCTGTAGACATTAAAGGTTATTTTCATTGATTATCTTCAATAAAACTTGGATTAGGGCATTAGTTTTCATATTTTATAGGTTCATTGTATTTGAAACAATGAAACGTGGGACAAGGATTGGCTTGGAACCACTTTCCTTCTATCACTGTAGTGTGATTATTCTTCTCTATTTATTAATTACTACCATGGTTCCCCTCCATTCCAAACATGAATCATTTATTTGTCCCCTCCAATATATTTTTTGGATTAATCTTTACTCATTTTTTTCACACAGTTAGTAATGCTATTATTCCATCATGGATTTTTCCATTTATCCCCTTAATTTAACATCATTAGTTATTTCATATCTCTAGTCTCATTAGATCACTATGAATTGACGAAATCCATCTCAACATTAAGGGAAAATCGGAAAATATATTCATAATTTTTGAAGTATTGAATCATTATATATTTATGAGGAATAAGGTTTAACCTAGAAAAGAAGTCACCAACTATAATTTTAGCATTGATAACAAATTCAGAGGCATATCATGCAAGCCTTGTGACATTTTACTAATATTCCCCATGGGATTCATCCTCTTTTATGGTAATTCAGTGGAATTTCCTTTCCATTTTGAGATATAGAGTACAAGAATATTATTTACTGAAAAATATTTTCATGAATTCATCCCAATCCATAACTTTTAATTTTTCCATGATAATTAATACTTGATCATCATATACCATGGATAAACATCTCACTCTATGTAATAAATGGGCAGTGTGACCTCATCTTGAGTGAAACATTGGAGGAAATATAATATAATTTCAATGGATTTAATACATTCTTCCTCAATTAAGGTGTTATAATATTCACTAAAATTCAGAGGCCTTTTTTGTATAAATGTATTGAACAGAAATTTCTCTTTACTATGGGGAAGTGGGTGTTCCACCTTATTCATGTTATTCTTCAAACACGTGAGTTGATTAAGAAAGAACAACCATGAATTTTTTGACTCGTGATTCCATTAACGTAGGCATATAATTTCAGATATCGTAACAATACCTATCACATTGTTGGTTGAAACATTTCCTTGTATTTTACCTATTGAAAAATTAGAAAAGTTGTGATGATAATTTTAAATTTATTAAGATGATAAAAGGGAAGATTTAACTGTATAAGGGAAAAAAATAAATAAAATATGCGCTATATCTTATTAATTTATATGCATCATTCAACATTATGTATAGTCTATATCCTACTATAATATTTCATAATAATTTCAACAATTTACAACTATAATGGTTCATAAAATTTATGTGATTAACAAAATCATATCCCCTGAGAATTCATGGCTAGGTGTTTAATCTTATGAATCTTTTTAGGCACTAGGTATTTGTCAAGTTATTACCCAATAATCCATTTAAATTTTATTAACCCAGGTAACATCTATTACATCCCAACAACCACATGGAATAATCCATATAAGTATATAATTTCAAAAAAAAAATTAGAAACTATATAAACTATAAATATTTATGGATACTCTAAATATTTATACTTATCCTTAAGGATTCCAATATAATTTTCTAGTCATAATCTCCAAAAATAACTACATATTTGTCTTTTACCAATTATAACATCCTATATTTATAATACAATTTATTTATTGGTTGTTAACATAATAATGTATATAATACAATCCCAAAAATTTGGGAGGTCTAGTTTCTTTGGGAAATATAATACATAAACAATTAAAATATACAACAATATTTAAAATCACTTAAGGGGATCCAAGTATACATTATAAACTCAATACTATAATGAATATATTATGAATACAAATGAGAAATGGTTAAGATATAAAGCCTAATAATGTAATAATCAACGAATAACCAGATGAAAATTAATGCATGTGATTCAATAGGCATATCATGATAACATAAAAACATGAAACTTATATAGATAAATATTAACAAATTAATTGAGATGATATTATAATACAAATGAATCATAGTTGTGTATGGAAACCATATAAAATATGACATCATAATCATAAGTAATTACTATCCTCCAAGACACCATAACATAGTGTGATTTCGCTAACCAATCATGAAAAAAACATGGTATTTGATGATATGAAAACATTACCAAATACATTATAGATTCATGAAGTAAAACCCTTCATATTTTCTAACTTTACGTTTTCCACATAGAATATATAACTTAATAACACATTCCATCATTTTAATCCCATGATTAATTAATTTTATTTTTATAAATTAAAGTACCCAATCAATGAAGGATATTCACATCTAGTTTAACACCTTTGAATGAAAATGGGTATGGGTATTCATAATAAAAAATTGAATCATGGAAAATAATGGGATGATTTCAATAGAAAATGGGCGTATATAAAGTTTCATGGAAGGGATTAATGAGTGAGAAATGTGGTTTCACATTATTTAGAAAACATTCATAAAATAAAGTATTGTTTATAAATATGAGAGAACATAATAAACTATGAATGGAAAGGCTTATTACAGAAGAAAATCTCAAATAGAAAAGAGGAGATATAAAACCCTTACGCTTAGATAATGCAGCATAAATCTTTGTAAGGGATCACTTGGGCCTTATAAAATCCTTAAGAGGGATATATAGGTAATTGGATAAGAAATAGAGAATTTTTGTGTACTTATAGAAAATAGAAGTGATTTTTATGAATGTATTAAAATATGTTTTGGAATTTGAGTTATAAAATATTAAAAACCATTCTCTCTCCCATGGTTTTAACCTGTGGTGTTTTTAAGAGGAAGTGGTTTTTTTCTTTTAATAAGTCACGACTTGAACATATTTACGTAATATAAATAAATATCTTTAAGTGATAAATGTTCATAAAGATTTTATTTTAAATCATAAAATATTATTTTGGTTCATGAGGGTTCTCTATTGGTTTGTAGAAATAACATCATCACATAAAAATATCTTATTTCAATGAAAACACTATTTTTGGTTGATGCAACCCTTTATTGAATTGATTAGATTACTTTTGAGTTATTATGATTTCATAATACTTAGTGTATATTCATACTATATATAATTTTTACCCAAAAAGTTGACCGTCTCTGAAAATTATTAAAAATCAATTATTGGCTAATATTGATGTGCTGAATTAATAAATAAAATTTATTATAAATATTTTTTATGAATATGAGATTTATTTTTTTAAATAAATATATTATTTATAAAACATTAATTTTCTTATTACATAATTGAATTTATAGTCTTTATAAAACTCAATATAATGGAATAAAATAAATATATTTATTATAAATGAGTAAATATTAATTTTTTTAACATTTATATGAAAATAATTATTAATTTTGAATTAATAAATTTATTATAAATTTAAATTTAAATAAAAATTAAACACATATATTTTTCTAGAAAAAAAATTTCTGTTTTTATGTATCAAAAATTTGTTCCATCATTTTGTTTCCACAATTTACAAGTAATATATAATGTTTTTTAGAAGAAACCAAGATTTTTGAAAACACCATTTCATTTAATGTGTATATTTACATATTTTTAACGTCTAGATACATAACCTCTTATTAATACTGCATATTCCATAAGGGTATGGTTTATGATGATAGTTATTTATTAGGGTGGTTCGGTGAATATAGTTTTTGGTAGTGATCGCTATAATAATGAACTTCTCTAATAAATGAATTATCATGGGTTCGAGTTATTGAATTTCATCTTTGTATTGATTAAGGATGAATCCTTATTATGACATATACCTAAGCTCAAATAAATGGGCCTCATAAGTAATGATTCTACTAATTGAGGTCATAACTTATTCCTTTTTTTATCAATTATATTTTTTATAAGGCATAATATATTCTTATCTAAATGAAAACTCTAGAATGACTATTTTATCAATGATCACGATATTTAATGGTATTTATTCCCTATAGTAATATTGTGGAAATATATTATAGTGGTCTAACATAATATTGAAATATAGTGCGTGAGTTTTATATAACTATATCACATAATAAGGAAAATATATTCATTTAGACATAAATTTCATTTATAAAAGTTTTATTCATTATAAATTTTTTTCCATGGGTTTACCAAGACACCATTCCCACTTACAACAACTACTATTCCTAATTATAAATCAAATCTTATTATTTTAAAGGATATCATATTTAATCTTTTATGGAATCTCATCCCAGAGTTAAGAATTAAAAAATCCTCTCATATCCCAATCATGAGTGATACACTTTTAAAATTTCCTTTATAATCTCCACACATACAATAATATAATTAGTTGACTTCTCTATAATTTCCTACATACAATGAAGTTTTATTATTGTATACAAGAAGAATATATTTCCAATAGTTAAATAGTAATAATGAATTACTTTAGAGTATTTCACTCATAATAAAATGAGAATAGTGTATTCCTCTATAATTTTCTAACTAGAGTGAAATAATAATAATGAATTATTCTATAATATTCTTCGTAAAATGTAATATTGAAAAATTTAATTCACATATGACCTTATAACCTTATATAATAAGTAATTCATTTCTAGAATATATTACTCATTTACTTTGATGTCATAAATAACCAAATACTCATGTTTTGAAGGAATCCCTCATCAACCTCAACTAACTAGAATCAATTCCCATCCAGCAACAAAATACACTTATCATTATCGGTAGAGTATAATATCATAGATTCTAACCACCACATGTGAATTTTATAACCACATCACCATCATAAAAAATTAAATTAATATCAATTTAGTGTCTCTCTAATTAATAAATATAAATAATAAAAATTGAATAGGAACCAATATATAAATTGTCCAAATCATGGGAAATTAAATGTATTGTTAAAGAAGGACCAATCAAATTATTAACAAAATCCATATTGAATTGTAACATAGTCAGTTACACCTCGTATGTTATTTTTCCACTTAATACCTCTTATATATATATATATATACATTTAATAATATCTTATTTGTCTCAATATAAATATAATACATGTTATGAAATAAATAATCACATCAATATTTTATCAATTTCGTGTAATTATATTTGTATAGAAAAACAATAACCATAACGTGGAATACTAAATATAATCAGATATTATTATTAATTAAATAAATAATATAATACATCATATTTTTTTTCATTGAGTAAATTTTTACTTAAGAACCACAATGCAACTATTCCACCTAGTGATCTAAAGATATTTTTGTCTGTGGATGAATAAAAAGACACTAAGAGATCTAATAATTGAGGGATCTTGCTGTCTAGATTAAAACTTCCTAAAAAGTATTTTAGTATAACTATATAAAGGATCATTTAGTGTATAATGATGTTTTATCCAAATTTATTTAATAAATACATTTTCATGTATATTGATAATCCTATAGTTTTAATAATAACATAAAAATAAATATTATAAATCCCCTAAGTAGTTTATGGAAGACAGTTCAATGCTAATCATATTTTAATTTAAGGGGATATCTATAATCAATTTTCATAAAAACATTATTTATAGTCATTGGTATAAATTTACCAGTGTTCATTACTCATCAAGAAAAACACTAGGCGATAGTCCGATGTATCATTTACATTGAATGAAAATGAAACTATGAGAAATCACACATCAACTAGTTCAATAAGTTTTATTCAAGGGAAACATGAACATAATTTTATCACTAAAAATATATAGTAAATGTACTAGGAAATATTTTCATTCAAATTATCACTTCCATGAATTGATCCATAAGCATTAACATTTTTTTGAATTTTATCAATAATAAATTTCATTTTCAACACTATTAGCTCAATGAAAATTGATATCCCTATTATATTCCCCAAAATCAATCTGGAAGTTCAATAAGACAACATGTTAAACCAGTTTAATTCATGAATTATTTACTAAATAACAATTGAAACCATTGGATAACCATCATCTACTATAAAACCACACTCTAAACAAACTACCCTTGTTTAGTAAAAGAATATGTGTAACATTAGTTTGATATAATATAATTATCATGTTGATCTATATTGATGATATTATATATTCAAAATGTTCATATTTTTTCTATAAAACTCACTTAATACTTAAAATTAATAAAACATACTAATTTTTTTCGCTATATATCTTTAACATGAACATCACTAATCATTACATTATGTAGAGTAATGAATCCTGATTAGTTGTAATTATCTTATTATAGATTGTTAGTCACACATGGAGATTATAGTTAATCACCATCACTTCAAATATATCTACACTACCTTCTTACATGTCCACATCTGAAGTTTTATTTAATTAAAATAGTATTATTTAATATCAAAATCGTATAATGTGTAAAATCTCGACCCGTCTCACTCAATAGTAATTGGACCAGAATGCCACACAACCCTAGGTGCACAGTTCTATACACCAAACCGTATAAATTATATGTGAGGGTAAATATGTTTCTATGTATATACTATAATATTCGTAACATATAACCATAAAAAATATAAAAAAATTATATAACCAGTAATCATAATATTTAACAACATAAAATGAAACATTATAGAAAACATAAAATGTAATAGTATAGAAAAATAAAACAAAAGTTAAACGACACACTAAATAATATAACATAATAATCAATCAGAAATTTCATTTGAGTTAAAGAATGAATAATAATATCTCCCATATATAAATATTATATAATAATTTCCAAGGTAAAATAATTATAAATATTCACCTCTTGGTCTAGAGTACCTACCTAGTCCCTTCTCCTAAATCTGGCCTAGATATCAATCTCAACCTGTAACTTCACTACACTACCCTTACTATACCTATAATAATGAGATATGATTGGGTACTAAAGTTATATGGATAAATAATTAGGGATTGAGTAAATATTAGTGGGTAACTACAAATAACATTCCTAAAATACCCAACATATATAGTGAATAGAAACTTTTATATCCTCTAAATAAATATATAACCATTATGGTCAGAGTACTTTTCATGACCATGAGTGCTTCCCAAGCCACATGAATGTGACGATACCTAATATGGAAAATTATGGAGTGTATTTTAACAAGACAGGTGCTAATATAATGGGTTAATATTATTCTTACCCATATAACCAACCAAAGTAATCAATATTATAGGATGGAGTGGAACTCCCAACAATTCCATGTCATACCATCATACTACACCATGGGTCAGTGTAGTTACTACCATAGATATGATAAAATAACATTAATACCATCAATACCTTGGGATATAATGGTTACCACCCACCAATATTTTATTCACTATTAATTCTCAAAGTTAAAATGATACTGACCCTGATTCCATCACACACCATTAAGGTACCAGGGCTCACAATAAAAGACAGTGGGCTGGTGAAGTAAAAATTTTCATCGGTAGAGTGATGTATGTTCATCGTCTCTAAATATCCAAGACATGGTATAGTTATGAGGATCTTATGTGAATTAAATAAGCACAAAAAATAAACATATACCTTGTTTAATTCGATGGAATAATCAACTGCAGCTTGTCATTGACGATTGATTCTTAAAAGATCCAAATCCAAACCCATATACATCGTCCAGATATGATTTATGAAAAAAATTATTATTATTTAATTCCTAGTAATTTAATGAATCTCTAAAGATTCATTCAACTTTATGACGATCACCTTGACTATGTTCCTATGATCTATGATCACATCCATAGATCGATTTCTGGGATGACATCTTTCTCTCTCAAGGATATAGGAAGAGAGATGATCTCTCAATCAATTAGAATAAGTTTCTTACCTTGAACACCAGAAAATGAGCACCTAACTACGTCATTTATATTATTTACATTCTATCACATAGTTATAATATATATTATGTATATTACATAATAAAACAATGTCATTAAATATACCCATAATTCCCACTAATATTATGAGAATATTCATTCATTTATAATTATTCCTTTTATTTACTTAAAGACATGTATATAATTTTATTAAATTAATTCAACTCAATTATTTTATACTAGAATAATGAAGAATGTATTTATTTATCAATGATCGATAAATACTGTAAAATTATCAGAAACAACATTAGATCCCACCATATCCTATATATATATTCAGTATAGGGAAGAAGTTTTAATACACTATTTTAGGTGACCCTCTAGGCCCATATCTCAATTACAATTGATAATATTCATAGCCTAATAGAAGAATCTAGAAACCCATTGTGGCTCCTAAAGAGATAAAGAGTGGTCATAAAAATTAAAACCAACCTATTAGGATGATCTATATAGAGAATGAGGCTTAACATACATGGATGTTACATAATTTTATAAGAATATTCATTGCATTAAAAAAATACATGCATGAGGACCATAACAGTTTAGTGACTTTGGAAACAAGGAACAAAATCTTCTAGGTGGTGAAATATCATCAATGTTTCTAAAAATGATCTTAACATTTAGTGATACAAGATAAAACTATTCTTCATAACATGGGTAAGGAAAAAATAATAATGGGGTGAGATCAAATGTTTATTACGGTTAAATAAGTATTACTTGAAAATAAGTGTATAAGAACACGATCATATCATTTTGATATCATATTTTTCAAATAAAAGATCATAATCATAGAACCTGGTATAAATATTGGTTGTACAAAATACATTAATAATATAATAATAAATTTCATGAAAAATGTGATAATATAATAGGAATAAGATATAGACTTGTGGAAGACACATAAAAATATAAAAACATTCTGTATAAGTCAATGATCACTCCCAAAATTTACCAGATCACATCATTGGTGATGCACCGACTGGGAGGGACACACCACCATCCTCAATCATAACACTTTCTTTATAATGTAATTATTTCACTTCCTAAAACTAATTATTAGTCTAGGTTTACTCCTAAGACCATCATGGTGGACAATTTCCTTTATTGAATCAGGTTCACTCCCCATTGAAGCCCTGTATTACTGAACTAAGTTTACTTCCCATTATAGATCTATATTACTAAATCAAGTTCACTCCTCATTCGTGACATGTTTTTATCATGAGATAAAAACATTTACGTAATGAATTATATGGAGATATAAGTCCCACCCATCATATAATAAAATCATATATACAAGTGACACAAGATAAGAATGCATAACCCATAAAAGATATGGGTTTTATAAACATATTATCATAACCCATGAAATGAAATGGGAATCATAAATTTTTTTTCATATCATAACCCATGAAAAATATATAATTTTCATAATAATTTAAACAATCTATAACATATGAAAAGATGTGGGTTTCCAAGGCATTTAACCCATGGATGAGAAATAAGTGTCAAAAAATCATTCCATTAAAATAGAAACCATTAAAATATATAATATGAATGGTATCCTTGAATTTTATACCAAGTAAAGTATAAACTATAATCATGGATGTCATATTATATGGGTATGGATTTTTAAATATCCCCAGGAACAAAACATTTTTTCAAAAATAACTATAAAAAAATATAATATCTTCAAAACCCTTTTATTTGAAATCACTTTAAAAAATATAAATTAATCATGTAAAATTATTTAATAAATATCTTGAGTAAAATATCCTTTCTACTTTGAAAATTTATTTTTTAAACATAAAGCCTTTTTATAACTATTTTCATAAAAAATTGACATCAAAACATATAAAGGATTATATGAAAATTTTTGAATACATTTATCCAGGAACAATTTAAAAATAAGCTTAAAAATATTTGTAGAACTATTTTTATTGAAAACATATAAAGGAAGATTGAAAACATTATAAAAACCATTTTCCTTGTAAACTAATAAAATAATATTGATTTTTTTTTAAAATCAATTTTTTTAAAACATATAGATAATTCTTGAAAACATTCGGAAATTAATTTTCCTCAAAATCTTATAAAAGAAGGATAAGAAAAATTAAAACCATTTTCCATATAAACATTTAAAATTACATAGGACTCATAGATATAAAATTGAGATGAGAAATCCAAAACTACATGAGAATGTTTTGAATCACGAACCCCATGAAAAAATTACATAAATTAATTTGAATATAATTAAATAATGTAAATTAATTATATAAAATTCAATAGGTCAGTATATTCATTGCAGAAGATATGAGAGTTGTGAATCTGGAATGTATCTCATGAAAATAAAAAGTGAGACGAAATTTCCTTACCTTATGTATTGACACTAATCAAACTCATTAGTTCCTCATGTATAATAATTATATGTTTATTATACATATAAAACAGAACTCCATTCACACACATATATATAATACCATATAAATTTTAATTAAGAATTTATATTACCTTTTTATTAAAAACTCTATGTAAAAATTACTTTTTAGGTGGTACTTGCATTTGTATACATGTTTTGACTCATTATTCATGGTAATCTTAATTAGATGATGATTTCCTTAATTAAAAATTTAAAAAAATGATATAAATATAATATATATTCATTATATAATTATTTATAACAATATATAAATTATATAAATATAAATTAAACACACCGTTCAGGGAGATGTTAGGTCATTTGTACACATGAATGTTGTTTCCATTTTATTATCGTATTGAAAGATAGAAACACATTGATGTGTATGTATATATGTATATGATATTATTAAATTATAATTATTATTTTATATAAATAATATATTTTCACTAAACCCAGCCTTAATACATTCCATGTAAATTGTAAAGAAATCACATCGATTTGAGGCGACAATAGTCCACACTTAAATAAAAAAAGCAATATTAATTAAAAAAATTTAAAATCATAAAGGAATTTGTTATATAATAATTCAAAAATAAAAAATAAATCATAAATATAACATATAATATATTAAAATGTAGTTTTCGTCATAATTCCCAACCATGAGAGGTGGTAAATGAATAAAAAAACAACATTTTGTGAGGCGGTAGTTTTCCATACACAAGAAGAGTGTGTTTATTAACTATTTGATAGAAGTATATGTTGGTGTAATTAAAACCCATAAAATAACAAAATATAATTATATTTAGGATACTTGGGATTCTATTTAATTATGAAATAATAAGATTTTAATTGGTGGATAAACAAAATAAAATAACTGATCTTGAGGAAAGATATTACCTCTTCTTTGAGTAATTTCTTTTGGTTGCACCCAAGGGCTTCCTTAGAAGGATTTATGTTAAAAGAAAGGATTCAATGAGTAAAATATGAATATTTAGAGGATTTTCGAGTAGTTTTTTTTTATAAAAAGATCTTCAAAATTGCGTGGAAGTGGGAGGGATGAGTGCCTTTTTATAGTCAAAGAGGGGACATTCATATTGAAAAGGGTATTCCACCCACATTTTTTCCATGTAAAGTATCCCCAATAATGAAATAAAATCAATAGAAATGGGTATAGGGTTGGAATATTTCGAAAAAATAATTTTGATATGATTATCGTTTATTTTTCCCATTACGATTAATGATTAGTCACTTGTTAAGCATAATTTTACCCTACTCATTGTAATTAACTTTAACTGCATTTACTAATACATTTATTAAAAATCCATGTTGATGTTATTACACATTATAAATTATAAGGATTCCAAATATGGAATCCATTTTTATAGATTATAATTATATAATTGACATTAATAAATATAAATTTAATCCTGTAGATGGGACGACATAATAGGGTTTTAAATTAAAATGGTCCAACAAATTGGAATAAATTTATTGACCAATTTTAGTGAGAAATTGGTTATAATGAAATAAATTGGATTATTTTATTAATATTTCATATAATTTAACATTAAATCAAAGTTAAAATATAATTTTCCTATATAAATAAATTTGCTGAAAATTATGTTTTGAATTAAAATTTTGGGACTTTCACTATTCATTTAAAAATGAAACATCTCTGAAAAATACTAACATTTTTCCAAAAGTAAATTTTGATATCCAAATTTCAAAAATTATGTTTAGTTTTTCAAAAAATTATAAATGTGTAAAAATTCATATTTAAAATATGGTTTCTATTAAAATGCAGTAAAATTATTTTTCAGAAAAAATAAATTTTTTATGCATTTAATTGGATTTATTTCTATTTTATACCTATAAAATATATTGGATAAGTGTAAAATAATTGATTGAATATATAATATATAAATTTTATTAAAAAATTATCATATGTGGATTTTTAAATTTACTGAGATGAAACAAGTCTATACAAAGAAAAATAGTTTTTAGGTAATGAATTTCTATATTTCAATAAGTTATTTATTTAATTTAAATGTAATTGATAACCAAAGGATACATCTATAATACATGTGTAAACCATAATTGCACAATTTATTTATTATTATTCATAAAATACATTAAAAAAAGATTGGTGGTAACTATAATAATATTTTAATGAAAATAATAATATTACATTGTAGTTTGGTAAAACTCATCCATGTGTGCAACACAATCCATTGAGGGAACTTGAGATAGTGTATAACAAAATCCAAACATAGTGTTTCTTATACCAAAATCTAATATAAGTGTTTCATGTAGTACATTATTAAATTGTTTTTTGTTAAACATAAGTAAAAATTAGTGATCTTATATAACATAAGAAATATTTGGTGTTGCAAGTAATGAAAAATCTAAAAAATATTGAATTTATTCGAAAGAAAAATATTTGAAAAAATATCAGGTTGTCACATTTTACCCCTAAAAATTAATTTTTAGAGGATAATTCATCTTTTTTTTCAATGGTTTAACACAATAATGTTCCATTAATAGAATACAACATAGTAAAAATAAATATTAAAACATTCCTTTAAAATGGATGTTGGAAAAGTAATGGTTTCCCAAATTAACTCACAACATGTTTTATGCATAAGAGAGCATAGGTGGAAAGTGAAAACATGGACATGGAGGAGAAATATAACCATAAAATTTTGATAGAGAGTGATATAAAACATGTTTTGGACAGAGTTTACAATCATAAGGCCATAAACCGAAGAGGCTTAAAAAAGGTCATTGATGCCATCAAAATTGATGTTAATGGGATGGAATTTTATTCAAAGACCATTTTCCTAAAATTGTATATTTTTTATGAGAATAAATTCATATATGATTAGTAAAATCTCACCTTATATTGTTCCTTGAAAAATTTCGACTTTATAACTTATTCCAAAAAAATAATGTGAATTTTTCATTCTTAAAGCATGAGTAGATAATGAGATCCATTAATATTATGGTAGGTCATTTAATCTGCCTTTATCACAAAAAAGAATATTTTCTCAATTTATCCAATATAAATAATTCCTCAAATGGAGAGATAATACTTTAATCTCTAAAACCTCATCATAATTTTAATATAAACCATTCCATAAATGGTTAAAATTATAACCCTTTTGAATTATGGACATCCAAATAATTATTAATAATGTCACTAAATCTCACAAAATTATTTTAACATTGATCTCTATTACATAATTAAGTAGATATTATTATTCATATACCAAACAGATGAATACCTTCATCATGTACTCTCTTGAAATGTGTTAATAACAGGAGTTACCATAAATCAGTACTTAAAACATGAATGTTTTCTTCTTCCAAATATTACTCGATATATTCCGTAAATTCAAGAAGTTATAAAAATCATCCATGATGACATATAACACTTTTTCTAGAAATCATTTATCAGTTCTAAAATCATCCATACTGTCCTATTTACTTTATCCCAAACAATCATCTCTTCATCCAAGCTAAAGACAATTTTCACAAAATCCTAACCACATTAAGGGTTAATTTATCTTAATCAAAAGAATAACTTTCCATTAAATCACATTTCTAAGTATTTATCTCCAATAAATATATCCATTTCAATACTTAATAAAAAACTTATACTAAAAATACTAATATTTTTCATGATTCATACAACATGATATTTTACGTTCAAATCATAATTACTTCCTTCATCCAAAATTATTCATAAACAATTACTTAGGCTTTATCATCTTATCCCTTAATACACATTTCCTATAATGTGAAATATGAATCATATTGTAAGGTTACACAACCACAATCTAATCATTCCTCTTATGATTAATGAAAACAATACTATTAGAATAACTCATACCTTTAACATGCCATTCATGATATATTTATCATCAATAATTTTACCAATACTATTCCACATTTCTATTTCTCTTTATAGGATTTCCACTTAAGAAATAGATTTTCATAATGCCCATAAATTCCATATCATAAACATTTAATTTTAATGACGTTCCTTCTAGTCCCAACAATTGACTAAAATTAAAGATCATAGTGTGAGAATCATTTATCATAATTTAAAACCATATAATAAAAACAATTCTATATAGGATGCCTAAATATGGTATCCTACTTATTTAATATATGTAACCTTAAGTTTATCCTAGGTTATTCGTAGTCATCATCTACTGAAATCCTTAATGATGGTTTGTAACTATTTCTGAACTCCCAATTCATATCCCCAGGGAGTGTAGAATTAGGTGTGTAACAAAGCATATTGTCTTCTACCAGGTTATACTTGAGTCAGGCTCGACAAACTTTTGTAGAGTTGTTACCCATAGGTACATCTTTTCTAGATCAAAATCTATGTGATATATCCAGACATGGATGTATTTCTAGGAAACCAATCACTTTATCCTTTACAAAAATTCTATGATATTTCCCCATAAATTTCTTTATCCATGGACTTAACCTATAACATTTCATTAGGGTTCTTACTATGTCTTTCTCATTTTTGTTTCCAAATGCTGACTAAAGCATTCCATTGATACTGGCTATATTTAGAAAGGGTTAAATTAAATAGATATCAATTTTCAGTGAACATTCATCACATTTAAAAAATACATTCTTAAAGACTATAATAGTTTCTTTTATTTAGATACCTGGAAAAAAATATTCTAGCTTTGTGAAAAACCTTCATTGTTTCCAACAAAATTCTTCCCCTTTGGTACTTCTACTTGAATATTTACTTCATAACCTGGAGAATGGAAAACATATGAATGTGGTGAGATCGAATTATTAACAATGGTAAATAAGTATAACATGAACATATGGGTTTGAGAAAATGAGCATATCATATAAATATCATACCCTAATTATCAAAGTTTATAATCATGAGATGTGTAATAAATGTATAAAATTCATAATACATGAATAATAAGATAATCATGATCATGAACCATGTGATAAAATCATTGGAATAAGAGATATAATTGTGGTATACACATAATAATATAAAAATAGTCATTATACTCAAGTTTAATTAAAAAAACATATTAGATCACATCACCAGGGATGCACCAAATGGGTGGGACATACCACCATCCCAATTCATATCCTTTTACTTACAGTGGATTAAGATCACTTCCTGAACCTTATTAATTTTCATGGTTCACTCACAATTCCATTTAGTGGACAATGCCTCTTAATGAACCGAGTTCACTAACTGTTCCAGCCTTGTATTACTGAACATAGTCTGTTTTACAATATAACCCTATATTGCTCAACCATGTTTACACCTCATTCTAACCATGCATATCTCATGACTTCAAAATATTTACCCAATGCATTGGAGGGATTTATAGGTCCCACCCATCACATAATTAAATCAAACATACATGTGCCATAAGATAAAAAGACATTCATAATATCATGGAAGTGAAAAAGATATAGTTTTTATAACCATCGTATCATAACCCATGAAAAAATGTTTGTTTCACAAAAATTTTAAAATATCATAAACAATGTTAAATATATAGGTTTCATAATAAATTCATCAAAGCAAAACCTATTTAAAAAGTGGTTGTCAAAAGATTATATAAAATGGAAGAGAAAAGGGTGTCATAAACATCATGCCATTAAAACAAAAACCATTCAGAGAAATAATATGAATGGAATCCTTGGATTATATCCTCAGTAAAACAAAAAATATAACAAAGAATGTCATCTTGGATAGGTAAAAAATCTGAAAGATCAATAAAAACATAACATTTCTTTGAAAATCACTTTTTAAAACATATAATATTTTCAAAAAACTTTTCTTTTAAATGACTTTGAAAACATATACTGGAATCATGAAAAATCATTTAAAATATTTCTTGAGGAAAATATCCTTTCCTCTTTGAAATTTTATTTTGAAACACAAAACATTATGAAGACCATTTTCATTAAAAATAAACCTGAAAACATATAAAGGAATCTTTTAAATATATTGAAAATTTATTTCCTTGAAAACTTATAAAAGAATACTGAAAAAAGGTTGAAAACTATTTTCCTTGAAAACATATAAATTAAGCTTTAGAAAATTTTGAAAAACTTTTTCCTTTAAAATTTATTAAAGAATCTTCAGAACATTTTGAAAAAAAAATTTCCATGAAAAAATATAAAAGAAGATTGAGTTTTTTTTTTGAAAACCTTTTTCCATGAAAATATATTAATGAAGCTTGAAGACATAGAAAACATAGTTTTTTTTGAAAAAATATAAAATAATATTAAAAACATTTTGAAAACCATTTTCCTTGAAGAAATATAAAAGAAACATGAAAAAATATTGAAATTGTTTTCCATGAAACCTTATAAAATAATATTAAGAAGATTATGAAACCATTTTCCTTAAAAATATAAAAAACAAGACTGAAAAAATTTTGATAACCATTTTCCTAGAAAAAATAAAAAAAATAAAAAAAATATTTTGAAAACCATTTTATAAAAAAGTATATAAAAAAAGCGTGAAAACATTTTGTAAAAACATTTCCTTAAAAATAGCATTGAAAACAAATAATTTATGTTTTTAAATACACATTTAAACAAAAAAAATCATTAAAATCCATTTCCTTGAAAATGATATTATGAGAACTTTTAAAATAATTTCTTTGGAAAGATAATCTTGAATCATATCACTATGTCCCATATAAATATAAAAAATTTGAATCATAATACCCCTGAAATAATAACATTACATGAAGCATAAAAAATCATTAAAATTGGGATACTAATGAAATAAAATATAAAAGGTATGTATATACTTCCCACAATAAAATATAGATGAAAAACATGTTATGTAACTCAAATATTGAAAATTGAGAAAAAATTACATTACTGATTAGTTAAATTTTGAACTGTAAAACCCATGAAATGAAGATCATAAAATGGATATGTATATAGCCATAAAATTTAAGTATAAAAATCATTGAATAAATTAATGGGAAATATATACACCATACAAAAGAAATGAGTGGCGAATAAGGTATAAATCTGAAAAAAATAAATAGGAGATGGTAAATCACTTACTACATGGGTAACATTTGAATCATGATCCCGATGAAATAATAACACCAATTAACAATTTTAATATAAATAAATAAAATAAATTAATGATATAACTTGGCATAGGGAAGTATATATAACACACAAAAGAAGAGTGTGTTGAATTGACATGTTTCTCATAGAAATAATAAGTTAGATGAAATTCTCTTACTTTATTCCTTGAATCTTATTGTAGTCTTTCAAAACTCTTATATAAAAAGTTAAAGTATATTAATCATATTTTAAAGAACCATATTAAAATATATTATATCATATATGATTTACTTAGGAATTTATATTACTCATTTATTAATAAATCTATGTTAATTTTCTGTTTCGAGTGATAACCGCATTGTTTTCCATTCTCGTTTTGTGTTATTATACATTATCCTCTTACAATGAAAGAGAAATGCTATATTTCCACACATATATTTCCACATTTTATTAAAATCATGGACGTTTATTCTCTACTACCACAGTTTTTATAAACCATGGAAACACATATCCTCCTAATTGAGTTCCTACCCTAGCCATACCTTCCCAGATCATACTGTCACATATCCCCCCACGATTGAACCCACATCGTATGATGATTACCCTCCTACAATCCAATTCATATATTCCAAACTATATATTATCGTCTTCTGTTCTCTCGAAGAACCTCCTTATCTGCCATAGCTATCCTAACACCCCATTAGTAAGGCTTCAATGCAGCATTCACACCTCCTAGTTAATGTAGTTTTGAATCAACATGTTCATTTCCCCATGATCTACCACCTCCGATGCAACATCAATATAGCTTCAATGCAACCAAACCATATTCCCCGAACATCTGACTCTGCTTAATAACAATTATGATCACCCCTTTTGTCTAGGGTTTTTTAGGTGGTGAGCTCCATCAAAAAATGGTTTGACTTCCATGAAAAACTAATCTTCAATACCCACATGATATATCACCCATTAACATTTACATATAAGAATAGATATTCATTAATAATCAATCATATATGTAGAATATACATCATATTCTTATGGCTGTGAATTTTCTTCTTTTAATTTTACAGATCTATCATCAACAACAATATCCTCGCTAAAAGAATTCCTAATAACTTGTTCATTTAAAAAAAATATTATCACAGTAAAAAATTATATCTGAATCTCTTTTTTAACATATTTAAGAATTTTTTTTGTATGAATAATAAATATTCATGTATGAAATTTCTAATTATTGTTGTATTGTGATAGGGTAAATTTATTAAAATCATTTAAAATATTCTCATCCTTATCACATCATCCATAATTGTTTTCTAGCCATTCAAAACCAATTTTCATCTTAATATTCCATTCTTTAAGAAGATTCATAAAACAATTATTCACTTATTTAAATTAATGTCACCACTTACAATATTATCTTTCCATATACTATGAAGAGAAATATTATACCAAATATTGTATGCTTTAAGGACACGTACACCACAAAACAAATAGTTACCTTAAAACCTTTCCCTTTGGTAATTGTTTTTCCTTTACAAAATTATTTATCTACTCATTCTTAGGTTGGTGTTAATATGAATCTTAAAAACCATATTTTTTTATTTTATATATATATATATCTTATATCGATATATAAATGATCACAAAAATTTTATCCTTTTATATGTGATAAGATTATAAATTATCAAATATTTTTTTGGTTAAAACAAAGTCACATTTTCCTATGAAATCATGAGAGATCAAGAAATATATATTTATATATCACTTGTAACATTAATTTAAAATTCACAAATATAAACATAAAAATTTATAGATTTATTTTTATTTGAAAATTCATTTATACCTCCAATATCCTATGTGATTCTATAACATCATTTCTCTTTTACCTTTTTTATGATAAAAAATCACTATATTAAGAAATTAGACACATTATATCCAATGTAATGAACACATATTTTGAAAAAACTATCTCATCCATGATAATAATTTTTTTTTCTCAACAATAGACTAAACACATCTTAGTTGACTGAAATGTGACGTACTAATCCACCTAGATTAATGACATGTGTCTTGTTTACTCAAAATGGTCAGTCTATTTTAGATAATTGAGAACATTTTTTATATTATGTAATACTTAAAATTTAATACTTCTATTTTTTACTCAATTAATTAAGAAAAATATTATAAAATTATTCAAATGATGCATATAGATTTATCCAATTGTGGAAACACTCATTTAAAGATATGAATTTGATTGTGAACATTATAAAACCATTTATAGCTTGAGTACAAATAATTTTTTTTCTATTGGATACAATTTTAATAAAATTATTTATTGGGGAATTATAATTTTTCAAAATTTACCAATTCATATATTGTTATACACCATGAAATTGAATTTTGATAAATTTTGGTATAATGTTTTGTCCCATTATTTGAGGATGTTTTTATGAAAATAATATCCAAAAGAGTTGGAATACTTTCTCAATGATATTGAATAATTTGAATAAAACCCATGATTCATATGTTAAAGTTGTAGATTATTCCCAATATTAACAAACCTATAAGTAAATATGTAATCGTATTGTGCTTTGTGTTATCACGTGATTCATGATACCACTCTGTGGTGTTTGTATTAATTGAAATTGGATATCATTTGAAAAAAAGTCCTTATTAAAGACATTGTTATTTAGTATTGGGATGTACATATCAATCTGAATATTAATTTTTCACTGTTGGATATGGATTCATATATCATTTATGATTTATAGTTGACACATTGATCACATATATAGAAGAAGTCATTATATCTCACTTCTTTTCACATTAATTACTTACAAGTGGTTTCTTATGACGTGGACGATTTTATCTATCACCATCGAAGATAGTGAAATTGACATAACATTTGGGTATGGTTTCTTTTCTTTTTATACTTTGAACCAATTTTAATTATGGATTTTGTGATTTTTGGGTACCTTATATTTTTGAAGTTTGTTTTGGGACTCATTGAGGTGGATTCGACCCACTGTTGTCAATGGTGACTTCCTTGTGTATGCATAGGTAAGTATATACATATATAATCTCCCCTTTATATATATTCACTCATGGTAGTATGAATATTTATATTGTGTATATGTTTTCTTATATAAATATATAAAAAAACATATTTACATAAGTGAAAAGAGGTATATGAAAGTGTAAACAAATATTTAATGAACCCATTGTGCATATTTGGCCATGAAAATATATACATAGGGGCAAAGAGTACTTATATATATATTAAGGTTCATATGCATGCAACAATAAAAAATAATGATTCAATTTTTTATCATCAAAAGTAGTGTGCCTTGAGGTTGTGGTAGGTTACCTATGCCTAAACCTTTAATTTGAATTCAATAATTGGTTGACTTTTTGGATACCATGTTTTAATTATGATATAATTTTTCTATTCTATACAACATGGTTTTGGTTCTTTGAAATGGCATTTTAACCTATTTTACATGATTTTTATAATCCTTCATCGTGGAATAGTTTATAGCTTGGTATCAGAATTATTCATTGGTATCTGTATTACATTCGTTTCTATTAATAGAAGGTGAATCTTCTTCACGTTTATCAACAACAAGAGATGTTATATTTTCTCCCCTAACAACATTATTTCTTCTTATTAATGGAATCTCATCAATCAAAACCAAAAAATACTTAGTATCTTCCCTTAAATTTATACAAGATAAATAATTGGACTATTTATATAAAAAACTCATTCTACTTGAACCACAACATCATTATTTCATAAATCCTATATATACTCATTCATAATCTCTTGATGAGACTGTATATCTATTCTTCCTCTATATGTATCCTATAAACATAATCAACTACAACTATGTGAGCCCAAATATTAGCATTTGTTGTATATTTCTCATAATGAGAAGAATCATTGACCTCATCATTTATGACATCATCAACTGGTGAGACGAGTCTCCCTACCTCAGATACTATAGGCAATTAAAGTACATGATATTCTTTTTAATGATGGTTCCCCTGAGAATCTATAGATATTTAATCATCATTTTCATCATCTTATAATTTGTTTCTAACAAACAATATATATTTAAATTAGTGATTTAATAAGAATATAAATCTTCTATGTTTATCGGATAATAAAATGAAACTATGATGAAAATTTATTAGATGATTTTAATCATTATCAAACTTATCAAATAGAATTATTAGCATCTGAACATAAGGATAGAATTTATTACTACTGATTTATGTTATAAATGACAAATCTATCTAAACATATATCTATTTAGGTTTACTTTCTCTTATTTTGTTATAATAAAATGAAAATACATTTTTCTAGAAAGTAGAAATTTCAAAATACCATTCCATTTTAGAAATCCTTAGAAAAATTAACATAAAAAGGACCTTATATTTTAGGTCTATGTCTTTTATAATAATCTGTATGATTTCATGGGATTTAAATGGATTGAATATAACCTCATCTAGATTAAAATACTCATTATTCTATATCTTCGGGATAAACATGAATATACATTCATGTGGTTAGTAGAAAATTTCATCCAACTCAGAAGTATAAAATGAAAATTCTTTCATGTTAGAGGTGAAATTATCCACATTTTGAGAAAACATGAACTAATAATTATCATAAAAATATAAAATTTAAATAAAATATATATATTTTCCCCTCAAACAAAAACAACCATCCGTGAAAACTATACATTATCTTCAATAACATCACAATGAACGTGAACTAAATAAAATCAACTACCTTACCAGGAATAATTTACCGCTTAATACCTATTCATTTGATTTTATTTCAAATTATTGAAGCACATTTATCTATTATCTTTTATTTCCCCATACTCATTTGAAGGATTCACGGTCCAATGATTAAGGAATTAGGTTCAAATGGTTCAGAATTGAGTGAGAAATCGAATGAACTATGATGTTTAGTCATAGTCTATCCTAAGAAATCATTAAATTGAATCTCATTCTAGAATAAATAATATCATCTTGAAATAAGTATACTTCTAATATATGATCTCTCAACATGTAAAGATTCAATGACGTACTAATGTATGAATAGTGGGTGGAATCATTCAGGGTTACAGTGGGAATGGTTTTTTAATTATTCTAAGGGTGGGATAAGGGGTTAGTTTATTGATGGGATCACTAATAATCATAGGTGAATGATCCTGTTTTGGGAATATACCTTGAGGTTGTAACCACTATATAATCAGTACTGGATTGATGATATTAAGAGTAGGACATAAGTAGTTATCATGAGATGAAAAGGGGTATATTATATAGTTTATATAATAACCACGTATCTAAAAGAAATGAGTCCATTTTAATGGGTATAGATTTTAAATAGAACTTATATAACAAAGTGTGATATATTACCATGTATGACATGGGATATGTAAATCATAAAATTTAATATCGACTATATATTAGATCATGGTATCTAAGGGTTATACTAAATTTATTACTGTGTGGTATGTTATATTATTATTGTTATTATATTCCATGATTTGATGACATTTACTAGATATATGTTAGTGAGGATACAAGCATGCTTGATATTCCAGATACTATTAAAGTATTAAAAATGGGTTCTATATTCCATATGTTATTTTGATTATTTTCTTAATAATGTTGTAGTAAACATTATTTTGATATTGTAAATATCTAATAATTAAGATTCACATTATTGTATCCCAATTGAAAACTAATGGGACACAATATATTTTATTTTTGGGATTTTTCATGATCTTTTTCCTATATATTTCTCAATAAAAAATGATTTGATAGAATAATATTTTGTTAGGTCTCATTTTTAGTTTATAGCTTTGATAAAAGGATTACAAAACCTATACTCCATGCTAGTCCATAAATTATATAGACCTATTTTTTATAATGAATCATTTCTACTAAAAGGATTCAGAAAGAAAATATTTTAATAAAAAATATTTTATCTTATATGGATTAGATAGACTAGTTACAATAAGGTTTTTTTTGGAGGAACCTTTTTTGTAGCCTACTATTATTTACTCTTACATGTTGCATGAGTAAATTAATCGATATGTGGACCATATATTATAATTTAAAGTGAATATAATTAGAGGAGTACCAAGAAATAAATAGATTTCATCTGATCAATATATATAGAGACCTCAGAACCTCAACCACTAGTAGTGAATAATGGATAATGGTGAATCAATCACAACCACACCAATTTTATTTTACCCAAAAGTCCATGATCCAGTCAAATGTAGCCCTAGAAAATATCATAGAAATTTTCAAGAATATCCAAGCATTATTATAAGGCCCCAGCCTTAAACCTTACTTAATATTGAATTAAATGAGTAATTCACATTGAGGATCTTTTCAGGTTTAGAGTTTTAGAGAATTAGGACATAACTATTACATCTCAAAAGATTACAAAGTAGTCGCTTCTACTAAATTTCCATAAAATAAAAATTCTTAAAAAGAAACATGTGTAGTTTCATGTTTTTGGTAGCATGACTTTCCCTTGATCCCATCCTTGACCCAATTCCACGCTAAGTCCTGTGAAAATCATTTCAAAAACTTTGGATGAGCATAAAAACTCAGTAAGGGATACACAAAGAATGAAAACTGTAAGTTTTTCAAAACAATAAGTAAACCATGAATACTTTATCAATGTAATACATATCACCTTCATGAAGTAGTAAAAACTCTTCACTGAAAAAAAGTATCATTACTTACCTTTTTGTAACCAAAGGATTACCATAAAACCCATATAAAGAACACATAACATATATAAAGGTAACTTGGGACATAAACATACTTAAGTGGAATAACCATACGGTCGACTTCCACACATATCACTTAATGGAATAGCCATACGGCCAATTTCCATACATACTTAATGGAATAGCCATACGGCCGACTTCCATACCCAATGCATTGGAGGTTATAACGTAACCACCCGTCCTGGTATTCACGGAACCACCCGTCATATGGTTTATAACGTAACCACCTGTTAAAATGTACAAGTACCAATATAAAATCATAAAACATAAAACCAATATAAATGAATGATAACATTTCCACATCACAATATATCATAATAGAATCCTTTATCAAAACCATTTTCAAAACCATTTAAAACATTTAATAAAGATATTTTTGAATCAAAGTGTCCCATACCACCTTGAAGCTTAAAATTAAAAACCATTAATATCCATATAAATAAATCCTTAAAACCATTTTGAAAACATGGATATTAATAAGAACAAATAATTAAAACATTTAAAACGACATTTTGGTTAAAGGGGTTTTACCAAAATTAGAGACACTTGAATACATTAATTGAGGAATACCATTTAGTCAGAACTTTATAATATCATGAGAAAAAATGGATTCATGATATAATACTCCAAAGGACAGTATATACACCATATAAGAGTGAATTGGTGCATAACAGCAATGAACCCTCAATAGAAATGTCAAATGTGATGAAATCCCTTATAAAGAAGGTATCCTTAAATTAAGGACAAATCAATCTAAAAAATATGTGTGAAAAATATAAATACAACCAATATAAGTTGATATTAAGTGTAAAACAATAAAAGGTCATTCACACATATTCAATGGATGACATATTCAATGACTACATGTTGAACCCAAAGAAATCGAAATTGAGTTAAAAAGTTCCCTTAACAGCCTAACGGCATCACATCAAAATGAGTTGATGAGAGATAAAAAGTGTATCTCATCACTTGGACATAAAATTTACATCAATAAGGATATATGAGAACATATCCCAACATAACAATATGTAAATTAAAAGACCCAACAAAAGAAGTCTTTTTAAAAAAAGAGGAGCGCGAAAGGATCCCTTACCGACTTGGGTATCTTTCAAAACATACACCCCATGAGAGAAGGACAATAGATCATTGATGTAAATACTCATAAACTAAAGTATATTACACAAAGAGTAGGATAATGGGCAGTACATACACCACTCAATGGAATTTGTGGCAAATGTAGCATAAATCTCACGAGAATAAAAGTGAGATGAAAAATCCCTTACGAAAACTCGGCAGCCTAACGGCGCCACATAAAACTTCCGAATATGGATTGATGAGATCAAAGAGGGTATCTCATCCCATTAAAATAAAATTTAAAGCAAGAGGAATATAAAATAACATCCCCCAACATTACAAAGAGGAGCTTAAAAGAAGTGACATAAAGGAGAGTACTTAAAAAGAAAGAGAGAGGTTAGATCTCTTACGAATGTTCGGCAGCCTAACGGCGCCACTCAAAACTTCCAAAATGGATTTATGAGAGAGAATATGGTCTCTCATCATATGAACATAAAAATTACAGTAATTGTAATATAAAAGATCATCCCTATAACAAGAAAGATGAGATTTAAAAGGAATGACATAAAAGTGTGTACTTAAAAAGAAAGAGAGGAGTAGGATCCCTTACCTCGGGTCCGACTTGACTCGATCATTCTTTAACGTCCTGAATAATAAACTTGAGTTAATTTCTAATTCCTTAAGAACCTTTTTCAAGTTCATTATTCCTTTTATATCACTTATTACCATGTCATAAACATTATGTAATAATTTAAGTTAATAATATTTGTTTTGCAGATATTTGGTTCTTAAGTCGAAAGTGGACTTCTTACAATTACATGTTGTTCATGTGGACAAATTTTTATTATATCCAGAATTTTATTCATCATTTAGATATCATATATGTCATATATATCAAGTAAATTCATGCATTTATAACATTACATAATCATTTAGAGGTAAGAAATGAAATGCACCGTTCATGGAGACGGTAAGCCGTACGTACGCATGAACGCTACTTTCATTTCTATTTTTTATTTTATAGAATGGAATAATAATTATATAAAGGTATATTATAATTCCAGTATAATATCATATATAATATCATATTTCCATCATTTATACATCCCACATATGGTATTTAACGAATCAAATCACTTTGAGGGGGCGGTAGTCCGCACTTCCTTAAATGAAGATATCACGTATACCCATAATGGAAGCCATAAAGGTAAGACAAAAATGAAAAATAAAGAAGCATAAGTAAAACATAAACATATTATATATCATATATAAAAATAGTGACATCATAATGGCCACCTTTGAAGGTGTTAAATTAGTATTGAACAATCATCGTTTCGGGAGGCAGAATTTCACCATCCACGGAAACCGTATGTTCTTTAACCATTTGATGTAGTTGTGTGAGAGTGTAGCTCGAATAAATCTTATAACAACATCCTAGTATATTGAAGATACTGGTGTTGTTACAAAAGAAGTAAATAAAAAGAGTTTAGGGGGTTGGAGAAGAAAAATAAAACAAATGAACATGAGAGAATGAATTACCTTTAAAAGTGTAACTCCTTTTGATTTGAGCCTAAAGGCTTCCTTTGAAAGGATTATGCCCAAAGGGAATACTCTAGGATGAGGAGAGGGATGTGAAGAGAGTAAATGGGCAGGGGTTGGCCGAGCCAAAGGCTTGAGGAGTGTGGGAAAAGAGGTAGAGGTGGGGTCCTTTTATAAGAGGAGAGGAGGGGCACTTTTGGAATGTAAGAAATATTACTTTATTTGAAAATGGTTTTCAGTTTTAGAAGGTCCCACATTGATATAATTCGTGGATAAGGTGATAAGGCTTCGAAATACACTCATCCAATAAGTTTTGGACATGTTTAGTTCATAGATTTTACATTATCTTTCCATTTTATTTAAATCGTCAAATAATGATGTCATCACTGCATCATTATTATGTCATAAATAATTTAATTTATTTAATGTCTCAAAATTATAAAAAAATACTATGATGTAGAAAATCTTTTTAGATTTCCAATGAATATTTATAATCAAAAATATGACTTGTATAACCCCACTTAAAAATTGTCTTAGTAAAAAATATCATGTTTGTGTCATTTTTACTTTTACATTAAATAAAAAGTTATTTATGTCATTTCTCAACCAAAGTGGCTCCATGAGGTCCCCAAGTTGACCCATGGCTTGTCTTGGTCGGCCATTACACATCCAATGAGGTTAGGACATGTGTCAAGTTCATTTCATATTATTAAAACATTATTTTTACCTTAAACTACACTAATTACCTCTAATCGCGATTAATGAAAAAAAGTTACTATTCTCCAAAAAATTATTTTTATCCCATTGAACCACATTTTACATACTAATGACAACCATGTATGTCGGATTTTCAAAATTCAATACACATTAGTGGTAAACTATCATTTAACTGAAAAATCAGTTTGCTTGATTACCACTTAGTGGTTTCACTATTCATCAAAAATTGGAGTTTTTCAGAAAAATACCAAAACTTCACCCTAAGCTTTATTTGATATTCCAAATTCAAAAATGAAGTCCGTTTTACAAAATTCAAAACATATTAGTCACATTAATTAATTTAATAATTAATTCCCGCTGTCAGAGCAAATAGCGTGTTTTTATAAAACAATAAGTATCAAAAGATTGACACTAGTTTAAGTCTGATTTCAAAGTGAAATTAATTCCAACGACCACTACTGGATTTAATGGTAAAAATATATTCTAATTACACTTTAAAACCAATTCAAAATATAATCTAATCATATAAATAAATTAGATTAAAAAGAGGTTTTGAATTAAATACAACATTTTACACTATTCATTAAAAAAATGAACATTATCGGAAAGATACCAAAAATTTACACAAAGTAAATTTTGATGTCCCGATTCTTAAGAAGAGTTTTATTTGGTCCAATAGAATGTATAAGAGTGAACAAAACTATATTTAATGACGGTTCTCCATCAAAAGGTGATAAGTGAACCTTTAGTGAAAACTAGGGCATATACACCTAAAATTGAATTCTTTCCGTATTTTAAGCCTTTAACTTTTATTGGATAAATGTAAAAACATTAAAAAACATATATAATCATATTTTAGTTATTTCTATCCATTCCCGCCAATAAAACGGCTACATGTTAACTACCATTTGAAATAATATTATTTTATTATTAGAGTGCAACGTAAGATTCGCAAGAAACTCGTTGTTGTGTGTTGGGTACGCCATCGAGCATAGCATCCCCTTTAAAGTCATATTAATATTTTATTCACAAATATGGATAAATATGAAAATGTCATATTCATTATTTACCTGGGGTGTTACATCCTTCCCCCCTTTTGGTAATTGCGTCCTCGCAATTTTAAAATTGCGCTTGGAAACATCCTTGAAAGTCCCACATCGGAACAAGAGTCGGTAAAACAATCACTTTAAAATAAAGAAAGATAAGTACAGAGGTCACCCGAGTTAACCCATACTAGGATTCCAAGTAGAAAAACATGGACATGGAAGAAAAAGCAAAGGGTCATGTTCTTGAGGGAGAGTGATAGTAGACATGTCTAGGAGAAAGTTAACAATGAGAAAATCACAAACATGTGATGTGTTAAATGTTATTCGATTCCCCAGTAGGAAAAGCTAATAGACAATGTTTTTGTTTTAAGATACTTTTTATTGAGGAATTTATTCATAAGGAAACATAATCACTTATCATGTTGACTTTCAACTTTTACTAGATTCCTTAATCAAACTCATATTTTCTCCAGAAGGCGAGTATTTAGGAAGACTTGTTCACATTAAGAGTACTATAATCAACTTTTATAAAATCACCTAAACCACAAAAGAGAACTATATACCTCCCATGTCATTAGACTTTAACCAAAACCAAAACCAAAAAGGCTAGTACAAGATCAGATAATCCAGAAAAGGATAACCCTTTATAAAAAAGAAAATCTATTCTTAACCTCCAAAATTTGTCCAACAAAACCCAAAGTTCAACGAGGACCATTAGATAAAAAATTTGTCCATAAAATCCTTCAAAGTAATCCAAACTAAGATTGAAACCCAAATATTTGAAGGATTTAGTCACATAGTCTTCCAAGTTAAATCGTAACATTTATCTCCAAACAACATCAATCGCTCCTAAAGTCTCGCATTGAAAAATAATTATCCTAATCACATATCCTCCATGATAGGTTAATCATTTTCATAAATAACCCAAAATCAACTTACTCTTAATTCATAAAATCATATAACTTAAAAATAATCAGTCAAACTAACCAGGGACTTCACGTAGTCCAGTGGTAGGCGATAAATACCAGTCGCACTTTGGTTGTGGGTTCGATTCCCGCAGCTTTGTCTGACGCGATAGGATGTCACACGGTCTACGTGTTGTCCTTTTTCCAAAACTATATAATTCTTAAAACATTCCTCAAAATTAGATAAAATCTTCAAAAATAATCATAACATATTTCAACCTCAAGTTTATCTCATGCCTTTCATTTTCCAGCATATCATATAATAACCCATAATTACCTCAAAAGTAAGGATCATATAACCCTAATGGTTACCTTTATAATTATTACCTGAACTTCCACATCGATTGTCGTACATGATGCATTATATAACATACTAAGGTTCAAGGGGTTGATCATGACTCCTTGATAGTTGGTTTAGAACAACCACGAGTTTTCTCATTGAATACCCCATTTCATCCAGTCTCTTAATCAGAGAACCACCATAGTTTCCTTCAAACCCATTTTCACTTTGGTGCCTGCTAGATCCAGCCATTTACTAAAACCAAAAAAGTCAGTGTGAGTATATCAACATAACCATAATGTACTAATGAGGAAGATAAACACTAAGATATACTTACTCATTCACTTTATCTAAAACTAGTACTCTTTCCGAAATCCTAACCATTATGGTAATGTCACTTATGCTTAGAGAATCCCCTAACCTCTAAAGTTATCTAAACCGACCTTTGATACCAAATATAAGGCCCCAGCCTTAAACCTTACTTAATCTTGAATTAAATGAGTAATTCACATTGAGAATCTTTTCAGGATTAGAGTTTTAGAGAATTAGGACATAACTATTACATCTCAAAAGATTACAAAGTAGTCGCTTCTACTAAATTTCCATAAAATAAAAATTCTTAAAAAGAAACATGTCTAGGTTCATGTTTTTGGTAGCATGACTTTCCCTTGATCCCATCCTTGACCCTATTCCACGCTAAGTCCTGTGAAAATCATTTCAAAAACTTGGGATGAGCATAAAAACTCAGTAAGGGATACACAAAGAATAAAAACTGTTAGTTTTTCAAAACAACAAGTAAACCATGAATACTTTATCAATGTAATACTTTTCACCTTCATGAAGTAGTAAAAACTCTTCACTGAAAAAAAGTATCATTACATACCTTTTTTGTAACCAAAGGATTACCATAAAACCCATATAAAGAACACATAACATATATAAAGGTAACTTGGGACATAAACATACTTAAGTGGAATAACCATACGGTCGACTTCCACACATATCACTTAATGGAATAGCCATACAGCCAATTTCCATACATACTTAATGGAATAGCCATACGGCCGACTTCCATACACAATGCATTGGAGGTTATAACGTAACCACCCGTCCTGGTATTCACGGCACCACCCGTCATATGGTTTATAACGTAACCACCTGTTAAAATGTCCAAGTACCAATATAAAATCATAAAACATAAAACCAATATAAATGAATGATAACATTTCCACATCACAATATATCATAATAGAATCCTCTATCAAAACCATTTTCAAAACCATTTAAAACATTTAAAAAAGAGATTTTTGAATCAAAGTGTCCCATACCACCTTGAAGCTTAAAATTTTATACCATTAATATCAATATAAATAAATCCTTAAAACCATTTTGAAAACATGGATATTAATAAGAACAAATAATTAAAACATTTAAAACGACATTTTCGTTAAAGGGGTTTTACCAAAATTAGAGACACTTGAATACAATAATTGAGGAATAACATTTAGTCAGAACTTTATAATATCATGAGAATAAATGGATTCATGATATAATACTCCAAAGGACAGTATATACACCATATAAGAGTGAATTGGTGCATAACAGCAATGAACCCTCAATAGAAATGTCAAATGTGATGAAATCCCTTATAAAGAAGGTATCCTTAAATTAAGGACAAATCAATCTAAAAAATATGTGTGACAAATATAAATACACCCAATATAAGTTGATATTAAGTGTAAAATAATAAAAGGTCATTCACACATATTCAATGGATGACATATTCAATGACTACATGTTGAACCCAAAGAAATCGAAATTGGGTTAAAAAGTTCCCTTAACAGCCTAACGGCATCACATCAAAATGAGTTGATGAGAGATAAAAAGTGTATCTCATCACTTGGACATAAAATTTACATCAATAATGATATATGAGAACATATACCAACATATCAATATGTAAATTAAAATACCCAACAAAAGAAGTCTTTTTAAAAAAAGAGGAGGGTGAAAGGATCCCTTACCGACTTGGGTATCTTTCAAAACATACACCCCATGAAAGAAGGACAATAGATCATTGATGTAAATAATCATAAACGAAAGTATATTACACAAAGAGTAGGGTAATGGGCAGTACATACACCACTCAATGGAATTTGTGGCAAATGTAGCATAAATCTCACGAGAATAAAAGTGAGATGAAAAATCCCTCACGAAAACTCGGCAGCCTAACAGCGCCACATAAAACTTCCGAATATGGATTGATGAGATCAAATAGGGTATCTCATCACATTAAAATAAAATTTACAGCAAGAGGAATATAAAATAACATCCCCCAACATTACAAAGAGGAGCTTAAAAGAAGTGACATAAAGGTGAGTACTTAAAAAGAAAGAGAGAGGTTAGATCTCTTACGAAAGTTCGGCAGCCTAACGGCGCCACTCAAAACTTCCAAAATGGATTGATGAGAGAGAATAGGGTCTCTCATCATATGAACATAAAAATTACAGTAAGTTTAATATAAAAGATCATCCCTATATCAAGAAAGATGAGATTTAAAAGGAATGACATAAAAGTGTGTACTTAAAAAAAAGAGAGGAGTAGGATCCCTTACCTCGGGTCCGACTTGACTCGATCGTTCTTTAACGTCCTGAATAATAAACTTGAGTTAATTTCTACTTCCTTAAGAAACTTTTTCAAGTTAATTATTCCTTTTATATCACTTATTACCATGTCATAAACATTATGTAATAATTTAAATTAATAATATTTGTTTTGCAGATATTTGGTTCTTAAGTCGAAAGTGGACTTCTTACAACTACATGTTGTTCATGTGGCCAAATGTTTATTATATCCAGAATTGTATTCATCATTTAGATATCATATATTTAATATATATCAAGTACATTCATGCATTTATAACATTACATAATCATTTAGAGGTAAGAAATGAAATGCACCGTTCATGGAGACGGTAAGCCGTACGTACGCATGAACGCTACTTTCATTTCTATTTCGTATTTTATAGAATGGAATAATAATGATAAAAGGTATATTATAATTCCAGTATAATATCATATATAATATCATATTTCCATCCTTTATACGTCCCACATATGGTATTTAACGAATCAAATCACTTTGAGGGGGCGGTAGTCCGCACTTCCTTAAATGAAGATATCGCGTATACCCATAATGGAAGCCATAAAGGTAAGACAAAAATGAAAAATACAGAAGCATAAATAAAACATAAACATATTATATATCATATATAAAAATAGTTACATCATAATGGCCACCTTTGAAGGTGTTAAATGAGTATTGAACAATCATCGTTTCGGAAGGCAGAATTTCACCATCCACGAAAACCGTATGTTCTTTAACCATTTGATGTAGTTGTGTGAGAGTTTAGCTCTAATAAATCTTATAACAACATCCTAGTATATTTAAGATACTGGTGTTGTTACAAAAGAAGTAAATAAAAAGAGTTTAGGGGGTTGGAGAAGAAAAATAAAACAAATGAACATGAGAGAATGAATTACCTTTAAAAGTGTAACTCCTTTTGATTTGAGCCTAAAGGCTTCCTTTGAAAGGATTATGCCCAAAGGGAATCCTCTAGGATTAGGAGAGGGATGTGGAGAGAGTAAATGGGCAGGGGTTGGCAGAGCCAAAGGCTTGAGGAGTGTGGGAAAAGAGGTAGAGGTGGGGGCCTTTTATAAGAGGAGAGGAGGGGCACTTTTGGAAAGTAAGAAATATTACATTATTTGAAAATGTGTTTCGGTTTTAGAAGGTCCCACATTGATATAATTCGTGGATACGGTGATAAGGCTTCGAAATCCACTAATCCAATAAGTTTTGGACATGTGTAGTTCATAGATTTTACATTATCTTTCCATTTTATTTAAATCGTCAAATAATGATGTCATCACTGCATCATTATTATGTCATAAATAATTTAATTTATTTAATGTCTAAAAATTATAAAAAAATACTATGATGTATAAAATCTTTTTATCTTCCCAATTACTATTTATAATCAAAAATATGACTTGTATAACCCCACTTAAAAATTGTTTTAGTAAAACATATCATGTTTGTGTCATTTTTACTTTTACATTAAATAAAAAGTTATTTATGTCATTTCTCAACCAATGTGGCTCCATGGGGTCTCCAAGTTGACCCATGGCTTGTCTTGGTCGGTCATTACACATCCAATGAGGTTAGGACATGTGTCAAGTTCATTTCATATTATTAAAACATTATATTTAACTTAAACTACACTAATTACCTCTAATCGCGATTAATGAAAAAAAGTTACTATTCACCAAAATATTATTTTCATCCCATTGAACCACATTTTACATACTAATGACAACCATGTATGTCGGATTTTAAAAATTAAATACACATTAGTGGTAAACTATCATTTAACTGAAAAATCCGTTTGCTTGATTACCACTTAGTGGTTTCACTATTCATCAAAAATTGGAGTTTTTCAGAAAAATACCAAAACTTCACCCTAAGCTTTATTTCATATTCCGAATTCAAAAATGAAGTCCTTTTTAAAAAATTCAAAACATATTAGTCACATTAATTAATTTAATAATTAATTCCCGTTGTCAGAGCAAATAGCGTGTTTTTATAAAACAATAAGTATCAAAAGATTGACACTAGTTTAAGTCTGATTTCAAAGTGAAATTAATTCCAACGACCACTACTAGATTTAATGGTAAAAATATTTTCTAATTTCACTTTAAAACCAATTCAAAATATAATCTAATCATATAAATAAATTAGATTAAAAAGAGGTTTTGAATTAAATACAACATTTTACACTATTCATTAAAAAATGAACATTATCGGAAAGATACCAAAAATTTACACAAAGTAAATTTTGATGTCCCGATTCTTAAGAAGAGTTTTATTTGGTCCAATAGAATGTATAAGAGTGAACAAAACTATATTTAATGACGGTTCGCCATCAAAAGGTGATAAGTGAACCTTTAGTGAAAACTAGGGCATATACACCTAAAATTGAATTCTTTCCGTATTTTAAGCCTTTAGCTTTTATTGGATAAATGTAAAAAAATTAAAAAACATATATAATAATATTATTTTATTATTAGAGTGCAACGTAAGATTCCCAAGAAACTCGTTGTTGCGTGTTGGGTACGCCATCGAGCATAACATCCCCTTTAAAGTCATATTAATATTTTATTCACAAATATGGATAAATATGAAAATGTCATATTCATTATTTACCAGGGGTGTTACAATTATAATGGATTATTACAAATATTAGGATACATTAAACCACACATATCTGCCTCCACCCTTGAATCAAAATATTATAGAGTCCAAAATAACCACATCATATTCATTTCCCTGACCGCTTTCTTTGATAAAATATATTCCACTTTTTTTCTTCCCTATAGGCATGTGGGATTACCAAATTGAGTAATGTGACATTGTAAAGACACTAAATAAAAAGAAATAGGATACACTAAGGCACATTTATTGTTTTAATTTTCAGGGCTTCTACAACAATTTTAGAGTAATATTCAATCAATAATGAGGTCCACTTATATGGGATAACATACCCAACTGAATACACCATTGTACACAATTAAGCTCCATAAGCCACTAAAACTATAGTATAATGGTAAATTAATCCATTGATTAAGCCATGATGTGTTCTAAATACACCTCTGCAACCTGAGGGCCTTTGCGTTCTAGTGGCTACCCCATAAACATTATCTTCGAGCAATGGGTTGATTGGAGGTATCCAACGAATAAACTATAACATTTCAGGCTTTTTAAAATATCATGATACCCCAAAGACTATAAGAATATTTATCTGATTAATTATATAGGTATTTATAAAAATATTTAAATGAAACAAATATGATATGGGGTACAACATTCATGGAGACGATAGGTTATACGTATACATGAACATTGTTTCCGTTTTCTTAATATTTTGAAAGAAAGTAAATAAATGGTATATATATATAATATAACTATAATATAATTATTATATTATTCATATAATATATTTTCACTAAACCCATCATTAATATATTTATTGTAATGTGTGAATAAATCACATCTCTATGAGGAGGCGGTAGTGCACACGTCCACAAATGAAGTTATCATATTTACACAAAATGGAAAGCATGAAGGTATGTGTTATATAATAATTATATAAGAATAAATAAATTATAAATATCACATATAACATATAGAAATATAATTTCAATCATAATTACCAACCATTAAAGGTGGTAAAGGAAAAATTAACAACACTATTTTGTGTGATGGTAGTTCATTGAATATAAGAACAATATGTTCATTACAAATTTTCTAGATTTGTGCATAGGTGTAGGTTGAAAACATAATATAACAACATATAAGTATATTTTGGATACATAGTTTTTATGTAATCATGAAATATTAATATTTTAGGTGATGTAGAAATAAAATAAAATAAAAGGTATTGAGGAAGGATGTTACCTCGTCTTTGGGTAACTTCTTTTGGTTTTCACCAAATGGATTCATTGGTTTGATTTATGTAAAAATAGAGGTATAAAAGATTAAGGTAGGAATTGTTAGAGGATATTTGAGTATATTATGGATAATAAAATTATTTTAATAGGTATGTGGATGTTATATAGGTGAGTTCCTTTTTAAGTGGAGGAGGAGTGACTTTTTTATACAATTTTGGAAATAGAATTCCACAAAAGTTTTACCCACTCAAATTGGATATAATAATGAACAAAAATATACAAAAGGGAGTATAGGTTCAAAATATGTCCATACAATGGATTTTGGATAAGGTTCTAGGATATTTTGGACCTTATGTTTTAGGTTTATCCCCTTGCTAAACTTAATTTTACCTTAATTGTGGTAACTAATTTTAACCACATTACCAAATAATTTTAGTAAAAAACTAAGCTGAACATATTATAAATTATAAATTAGTCTTATTATAAGAATTTAATCCATTTTTCCAAATTCTAATAACATAATTGGGGAAAATTAATATAAATTTAATACCATATAAGGGATGACAAAGTATGTTTTTTAATGTAAAATGATATCAAAGAATGTATTATTTTTATGACCAATTTTAATGTGAAATTGGTTTTAATGACCTTAATTGAATTGAATTATGCATACTTGATCTAATTAAACATTAAAAAAATTAAAATATAATTTATATATAAAAATAAATTAGACAAAAATATATTTGAATTAAAATTTATTATTGTTCAGTATTCCTCTAGAAATAAAACTTCTTAGAAAAATACCAAAATTATAAACAAAGTATATTTTGATATCATAATTTAAAAAAGATGATTAATTTTTTAATTTTTTGAATATTCCAAAATTATATTTAAAATTTTTTCACTATTAAAAGGTAGTAAAAATGCCTTTTAGAAAAAATACTTATTTTTATTCACATAATTGGATCTATTCTTGTCTTATTCATATAAATTCTATTTGATATGTGTCAAAAAAATATATTGAATATATAATATATAAATTTTACTAAAAAAATCATAAAATTTGGGTATTTTAATTTATATAGATAAATAATGTTTTTATATTGAAAAAAGTTTTCTTTGAAAAGGAATATCAATATATTTAAAATGTTCATTCTTTCATTTCTATCTAATTAATAACCAATGGATTTATTTTTTATACATGTTTAAAAACTTTTTTCAAAATTTATCTCATCTTATTTATAACTTCTATTCTAATGGATATGAGTTAACTATAATAAAATTTTAATAATAATATTTATATTACATGGTATCATGGTAAAACATGGCCTTGCGTGCAATGAAGTACACTAAGAGAACTTGGTATTGTGTGTAACACAATCGAGACATAGTGTTTTGTATACCATAAGCTAATCTTTATGTTGTTTATAGTGTGAGCAAAACATTTTTGTGTGTGTGAAATGTACGTCAAACCTATTTATTTCTTATAACATAATATATATTCAATGTGTGTGAAATGATAAATAACAAAAGGATTAAATTAATAGAAAAATGATTTGAAAAAATATCGTTGTGTTACTCTCTATGTAATGTAATATCTTTATCTAACAATATCCAATATACTAGGACACATGAAACTCCAATTGTCCACTCTTTATATAATATTTGTTGATATAACTTGAAATAATTACCATAAACAACCATGGAAATGGATTTAATGAATTTCATGCCTTCCTAATCAAACATTTCTAATATATCACTTTTTTAAATCAGAAGTGAAAAATCATATCTTGATAATTCAACCAATGTCATACCACCAATTGAAAACCGAATAAAAACTACCTCACCATGAATTTATTATCATGTTTTTCTCCTAGAATCAATGTATATGACCAAATAGAGAACATTGATAATGATCTCTAGTCAAAGTATCAATACAAATGTCTGTATATAGGAACAACTAATGACTCCCAAAACATGTGGTGTTCCTATTTCCTTGTCTATTCTCATAATATCACTACTAGAAATCACAAATAATGAAATTCATGAGAATAAAACTCAATTATCATGAGCCCCCAACACTTGATACTTGGATATCATCTTCTTCTAGTCATTTAGATGTATCTAGACCATAAGTCAGATATTTATGATTATTGTCATAATATCTTAAGGTTCTCAATACTGTATGAGATTTACTATAACCTTTTGATATTAAAACTATTCTATAGAGATTACTATATAAATAGTAGATAGAAAAATTTATACACTATAATGTTAATTATAAATTATAAAAATCTCAATGTACACATTGTATGGAAATTGAAAAGTATTTATAAAGTTGGATATACGAAACCAATTTGTACAAAACTTCTAGTTGCAATAGAGGAAAGTTTCCAAATATCCCTATTAGATCTCACATGATTAATATCATGTTTATAGTGAGTCAAGGAAATAGTTTCTGGGTCTGCCACATATCCTCTCTGTTGCTATTCTATAATATGTGACATTGTCTCCCCGAGTAAGAATTTTCAAGAGATGATATCCTCAAGTATTTTACTTTTCTCCAATGTCAAAACATGACAACATGGCTAGTACTAATAGATGAATAATGATAATATTTTATTTAATAGGCACAAACCTAAGAATCGTAACAATTAATTTTATATTATATACTTATTATTTAAGTGATATTTAAGCATCAACACACTCGTTATTTGTAAATATGGCTACCATTTTCCTACATGAGATTTTATTTCCCATTAACTTATCCTAATTATGATATTATACCATGTAGATCCAATTAAGACTAGTTTTATCACCTTAAAACTAGTATCCCTCCCACTCAACTTTCCATGTATATAATTTTTTATTTTATATTGTACAATTAGAAATTTATAACTACATAATATGAATCTCTCATAGATGTAACTAATATTTCTCTTCCATAAAGTTTATGTCTACAATATAATTTCTCATGCATAGCATGGTAGAAGTGAGTGATCCCTCATAAAGTATATTTATTTCAACTGAACACATTAATCTATTATTATATACGGTATATGTCTTATTGGTGAGATTTACACCATGTGACACTGGTGAAAATTCTCTCCCAAATTATCCCAACTTGTACCTTCAATACATTGTCAGTATATGTATAATTAAATAGTTCCAAGAAGCCATTGAATCTACCATATTAGATATCATTCCCTAGAACTCATTTTTCTCCATTTATTAAATCAATGGAGTATTTATTTTATTATAATATTAACTAACTATATGTCTAATAGTTTTATTCCCATATGTTACCAAACATATTTTACATGGAAAATAATTACCCTCCAATTAACCTATAATATACACATGACAATGATTCATTCCAAATAAATATTCTATGATATAGTTTCTTACATTAATCCTAAATTTTATTTTAGTAATGTTCACCCCCTTTCGACATTGCATGATGTAACCAACCTTTTCTGGTTTCATTATATTGATTCCATCCATGTACAGTTTCACTTGAATACCCACTCTAATATTCAAAACAATAATTTCATGTACATTGATACATAGAATCCATTATTTAATTTAAATTGATAGTTTCTATTCTAGCTAATTTACATATACTAATTACTTGAAGGATTCATTATTCTCAAGAATAAAAGTATCACCAACCTTGATAAATATAAAACTATCATAATGGTTTTATCCTACATATTCTGTATGTGTATCTGGAACATTCCTATTCCACTCTCTCTTGTTTAACTTGTTATTATGTCAACTATTTTGGCATCAACAAAATTGAATAGATACAATTCAATCATTATACCACCATCTAAATTTGAGATGTTAACCAGTTTTTAGAAATTTAGTTTAGAAATTTACTATACCTATCCAATGATAGGTATTTATATAATATCCAATATAACAATTAAGATATTAACTAAGATGAACATTTTGTTTTTCTTGATGAATGTTTATTTATTTTTATAACATACTCTTTACATAAAAATACAATGTTATGATGATATATGGAATTTATATCATACTATAACTCATATGATATGCATTTTTCATCATAGTTGTCATATTGTTAGGGGATGTCACTGTTATTTGTGATGCATGTCTTGAAAAATGGTGGTATCTAAAATGTATGATTATTTAAAATTGATGATCCTTTTACTTACATAATTACTCCGATGTGTATATAGAAATATGCATTTAGGAATTGGTTCATTCTATATCTTATTGATAAATGTTAACATGTCAAAGTCGATATCGATCATTATTGTTCGCATAATTTTTTTGATGTGTTTAAGTTAATGTGTGTTTGGGAATTAATCAATGATAATTTTATTGATAGATGTTTACATGTAAGACTCGTCATCAATCCTCTAATTTTTCATCAATTTAATGATGATGATAAGGAAATTTTTGATTTATTATTACTCCGTACTACATTATATTGATAGATATTAACATATAAGAATCATCATCGATCCATTCTATTTTCATAAATACATTGATGTGGATAAGGTAATTTCATTTAATAATTAGTCCATGATACAGTATATTGATCGATGTTAACATGTTTGAATCATCATCTATCCTTCATATTTGTATCATTCTATCGAGGTGGATATGATAATGTGCATTTAGAAATTACTCCATGATGCATTATACTGATCGAATAGTTTTTGGTAAAGATATTCTTCAAAATGTTTTACCAAATATACTTATAAATTATTTCCAAGATTATATCATAATTCACTTTTTAGTTCCACAATTAAAAATAAAAAGAATATAATTAAGTATATTTATGACTTTTTTACTCAGAGAATAGTTCATGATCTCTAGGTTATCTAGTTCTGAATGCTTTTTGGATTACATTTATTTATAAAGGTTATTTATCCAAAACTATGTACATAATTATATGGATAATACCTATGGATATTAACTAAAAAGTGTATATAAACATACTAGGTGTATACATTAAAAATACTTAGTTTTTTCTTGAAAAAGTATTATCTTTCATCAAATGAAAATATAAGTCTGACATTTTTATATTCATCAGGTATTGCATATGATTCAAGAATTACTAAGGAATTTATTGTGTATTAAACACCAAAAACAACATTAATTTAAAAACATGGAATAATTCCTTCTTATGTCTAAAAGATATGAGAGATATTTTTTTGACAACAAAAAACAATAATTTATCTAGATTAATTAATTTTGGTGATTTAGAAGTTGTTTTCTTTTCATCTCCGACTTATGAACCACTCTTCCTCAGCTTCTTAGAGAACACACCATAATTCTTATAACATTTCTATTACTTAATTGGTTACTATATTTTAATAAACTTGTGTGATGGACATATTGTTTTTAGTAATAAAAAAATATAATAGAAACATTATTTAAAACTGATGAATATACCTGAATAATAATCAACTACGTTATTCTTTAATTCAGTTAATTTTATTTATACATCCATGTATTTATTTCATGATATGTTGAGCACATAACCTCATTCTTAGTAAAAAACCACTATTTATTGAAGAACACTGTGAAGGTGCCTTTGGCATTTCACAACCCATTGGAATTTTCTCATTTTCATTTATCTTGTTCTCCATAAGAATAAAAAACTGAATCTTTCTTTATGTTAATATTTCATAAAGAAACTTATAATTAAAGGTAAAGAAAATTTTCCTCCAAATTGATCATTTTTGTATTCATAAATAAAATGGATAAAGTGGTTGAAAATAATATTAAAATAGGATGTATTGAGAGTTCATGATCCGAATTTAATATTTATACATAACTGGTATAATTATTGCATATTCATATCTATCTTCACATTCTCCTCTCAAGCTTCTCAAACACGAGACAACATGTGAAATCATCCATGTTTAGATGTAGTATCCAAAACACACATGGAACGTTAATGATATCAATAGAAAATAACCATATTATGTGTCACAAATGATTCTTTGTAAGAATTTTTATCACCGACACATCCAGATGCGTCTTAACTAGAATTGAGGACACTAACATCTTGAATTTTTAATATCATAGTACTTGTGAAAGTACCTGTACGAGTCCTGAAATTTAATTCTCATTTGAATTTTTTTTTCCAAAATTAATCACATTATTTATATGTGGTATTAAATTCCATTTTCAATAAAAATGATATTTGGAATATTAGTACCTTCAACATGATTACCGATTAAACATTAATAATTAATTTAATTATCAAATGTCTCTAACTATCTTACATAACCCTAGAAACCTTCTGTACAAGAATTTTAAAACACTATTTCTTGAATATTATAGTGGAAAATATCCTTGAAACTCCCTTTATAGTCTACAAGCTATGGATATTCCACTACTTGAAGTGTATAATGTATCAATTTGACTGGATGACCACATTTACATGCTACACAATCTATTGAGTGATGACCCAAATAATAACATCATAACTATGATTTACTTGATTCTTATATATAAATATGCTAAAAGATATATTTGGATACTTAAATTCTTCCCACTTTAGTTAAGTTGACCATTAATTCTCATAATAAGGCCCTAGTAGTGGGAGACACCCCCACATTTGGCTGAAGAGCACCCGTACACCCTGTTTTTATCAAATCTAATTGAAGGATGTATTTTGAGACTTAATATTTCTATGAAGGTTTTATATTTATTCATGACTTTAATACATTTATATTAACATATTAATTCTATATTATCATACACTAAACTAAGCATTAATAGAAAAAAATAATTCATCACATCTTTATGTGTTTTATTCTTTATTATACTATGTTTTTTTGTAGAAAAAATGAACATGCATAAAATAATAAATAAAACATAAAGGAAATATTTACCTAAATTGTATTGAGAATATATTATTGTTTGATCCATTGAAAATTAATGGATCAACCATGACCTAGGGAAGTTATACTTGAGTCGTGTTGTCACTCCTGATGTAGCTCACCCCTAGTCCAGTGTGTCCAGATCACATGTTAGGTAGTGCCTCATCTTGCTGTGGTCCAAGTATCATATGGATATCATGTCAACTTGCTGGGGTCTGTACCTTAAATCATCATCCACAAAATTACATGAATACTCACACATAATTGATGGGTTATCAGGAGTAAAAAATAAAGAAAACATTCTTTTATTTGGGTTTGTAGACCCTTATACATATTATTAGAAAAAAATGATGATGCACATACCATCTTAAATTAACTAATTATTATAAAAAACATATCCAATAATTTATAATAAAATTAAATTAACCAGATAAACATAAGGATAGTAAATTTTTGAAGAAAAGTTGTTATAAAAATTAAATATGTGATAAATCTGAATTGAAATAATTTTAATGTTGAGATATTAGAAACAAAATAAAGAAATCAACCAATTATTATAATTTATCTTCTTCGGTATAAACATTAATTTAATTTTAAACTCAAAAATGAAAATAATTAATTAATTTAATTTAATATCCAAATTAGATTAATTATTTTAAATAATTAAAGTATTACTATTCAGAATGAATATATTAAATTTTAATTAATTTAATTTAATTACATAATTAAATTAATGAACTCGATTTACGTTGACTAAATAAAAAATATTTGGGCCCAAAATTCGACCCTGACCCATTATAGGTCTGGCCAAACCCATGCAGGCCCATTCCAATCTGGGAACATCTCACATAAGGACTTAGCGGGTCAGGAAAGCCACACTTAGGGATTTTATGGGGCAATAAGTCAAGTACATAACCATTCATAGTCGAGGCGACTGACCCCAACACACTAAATTAGTATATTAGATCAAAAATGAGTCAATATAGGTGGAATGGTGACTGGTAAGTGGATAGCAAGAGGGGGTCACACATGGGTATATCATTTTTGGGTAGGGTGTCACGCTGCGAAGCAGGTTGGTCGGTATGGATCCACTCTTCTGGGTGGTATCGCCAGAAGACATGGGGGTGATGAGATATGCGGTCACATCCCAAATCTAGGAGGCCCACAAGTTGGGAACTCGGGTCGGTGGAAACCTACTTTAGTAGGGAATAAGGAGTGGCAGTGGGGTTTTGAATAGACAAAGCCAACGACAACTATGGGGTCCTCTGTTGCACATGCTACTGACAGAGTGAGGTTTGGTGGCTGGTCTAGGTGGGAAACGGAGGAGGCCAACAGCGGAGCCTGGCTGGGATGGAGGGAGTGGAATTGGGGGGAATATCAATGGTACTCCATGAATAAGTGTGGCTGGGGGGAGTAGCCAGAGTGGAGTCTTGGCTAGGAGAAGCATGGGCTAGAGAACATGATCGGGAGGTGACATCGGGTGGAGATGGTGGACGACATTGGTTGGTTTTCATTGGAATCTAATCAAATAAACCCTTCTTTTTTATTTTTTTCTTCAATTGGAAGTATTTGGAGGCAATAACTAATTTTTCTTTTGTCTATTTATGACATTTCATATGCCTATACATAGGCTTTTCAATTTCCCCATTTTTTAATTTTTTTGTAAATTTTTTACTTCCATAAGAATTAATCAAAATAAAATTCATTTTTTTGTTCAGTCATCCATGGGAAGGAATCCCTCACTAGGGATAAATGTTTTGATCACTGTGGTACCATTCATCAGACTACGACAAGAACTTGGTTAGAAATTAAACATTCATCCAAACTTTCCACAAAATTATAACATGCGAAAATATAAAAAATATTGTTATTTAATATTAAACAACAATATCTAATTTTTTATCAATACAAAAAAATCAGATGAACATATATTGGTCATCTGATATCAGATTGATGTGTGGTCTATTATATTGAGACCGATTTAATTCTCTCTACTTAATTTAATGATAATAATTTTTTCTTTAGATTAGATCGATTGATGGTAAATGTATTTCACTCTCAAGGATGTGATAAGAGAGAAGATCTCTTAGTCCTTTGGAATGAGTTTCTTACCTTGCACACTAGAAAATGATCTATTCATTTTCTTATATATTGGATGTGCATAATACATGGTTAGGGTTCCCGACCCCCGTATATATGTCATCCACTTAAGTAAGTAATGAAATAATAATAATAATGAACAAAGTGAATCATAAATATTATTTATATTATATCACATACTTGAAATGTATATTAAATATATTTCATTATAATCCTAAATCATTAACTCGACTTGTAATTCCCAATCATATCAAATGAACCTTGAATATAAAAAATATATTCATTTGATTAATATTATTATATCTATTTACTTAAACAATTTTAAATAGTTTTATAAAATAAATTCAACTCTATTATTATGTACTTGAATAATAAATAATTTATTTTTTTATCATATATAAATAAATATTGGACAACTATTTGACCCCAGGATGGGGCCCACCATGTCCTATATTCATATTCAGTAGAACATGCTAGAATCATAAATGTGATAATGTATGTCACCCTATTGTCCCTTATCTTAATAAATATTAATAATATTCATAGAAAATTATTAGAATCTAGCAATATATTATGGCCCCTAAAAAGATAACGAGTAGTCATAACAATGATAACCAACCAATGAGAATGCTCTATGTAATATAACCTCTTTATAATATGATATCTCATAAATTAGGCTACATACTTGTGTAATTTTCCATTCTTGCTTTAATATCTTTGATTTAACTGGTCAATCATACCTTCAAATACCATCGCCACAAATTTAATGATGTTACTACCCTCCTGATCAACTATGCCCACGATATCCCTTCCCCAAATTAAAACCAATAAATCCTATCTTGATCATTCTACCAATGTCATACCACCAATAATGTAGCTGATAAAAACTAACTCACCATGAATTCATTGTCATGGTTTTAACACTTCATTAAAGTACATGATCAAATGGAACACATTGATAATTATCTCAATCCAATTGACCAATACACATGTCCATAGATAGGAACAACCAGTGACACCGAAAACATGCGGTGTTCATATTAGCGTGTTTATCCTCAAGATATCACTACTAGAGATCACAAAGTGAAATATTCATGACAATATTCCCTAATTATTATGATCCCCCAACACCTAATAGTCTAACATCAACTGTGTCAAGTCAGTATGATATATAGAGACCATATGACATATATTTATGATTAATGTTGTAGTATCTTAAGGTTATTATCACATCCTGCATTCAACAATAAAATTTTCTTATGACAACTAATCTATGGAAATTAAAATTTAAATAGTGGATTCTTAAATGCCAACACTATAATGGTATGTATAAATCATGCATATATCACTGTACAGATGGTATATTAATTAAAAAGTACTGATAATGTTGGTTCTATGGACCCATCTTTACAGTACACCATTACCACATTAGGTCAAAATGATCCATTTCCTTGAATATATCACATATGATCATCATATCAAGTTATAATTGAGATATCCTCATATTTATTCATGTAGAACCAATACCGTATAATGAAATACTGTTTTTGTAAGTTTTTTTAAATTCAGTCAACACAATAGTTTGTTTTTAAACAGTTCCTTTGTTCTTTTATATTACATTATATAGTGGGATGGAATGGACCCAACCCATGATTATATCACATATAACCAACATAAAAGTTTAGAATATTACTCTCCCCTATTTCTATCATGTACTATCAATAACCTAGGTTAGAATGTCACCCCACCCACTTTATCATTACGTTAATTCACATAATATAGACTATTATTTAAATTAAATACACGAGAAGTGGAATATATCACTAGAACACATACATCATGATAGTCACATGAGTTGTAGACTCACATGATCTTGATATAAATTTATAAGGATATACTATCTAGTGAAAAACCAATCCCCAAATCTATTCCATTAAAGGTTTCTACCATGTCAGTTTAATTTACTATTCAATTTTTTAGTAACAAGGCCCCAGTACTTTCATGGTCGAATAATTCATATCATAACTGGGATACTTTTCAGGTATTCCATTAGTCCATTTCCAAACACTATTATGATTTGACATTTATAAATTGGTGTAGGATCCCTCAACATAGAAACAATCAAATCATGACCTAAATAGATATACATGAAATAAAATATATGAAAATAAAAGAAGGGATACGAAGAAGGCTATCTCATATATATGATCATGATAAGATTCTTCTCTCACACCCAACTTATACAGAAATAATTTCCATACTATAGTCACCTATATGTATACATACATGTGGATGCAGAATAAACATTCCATACAGTAATGAAATGTCGTAGTGAGTATAAGGATACTCATGATTTTATATGTACCATAAGCCAACCATTCCAAATAAATTACACTCTATTACTCAAATGGGTGTAAAAGAACCCATAAAAAGGTCCAAAATTATTTAAATAATAAAATTACAACCAATTATATATTGAACCTAAGAATTTCATAAATGGATATTATATCTTTCGATATGAATATATATTGCATTCAAAAAACACATGAGTGAGGAAAAAACAGTTTAGTTACTTTGGAAACATGGAAGAAATTATTCTAATTTGGTTAATGATCTTGAAAATATCCCATAATGATCTACCCCTTTTATAATGCTACATAAAACTTTTCTTAAGGACCCATATAAAGGAGAAATAAAAAAGTGTGAGCTCAGATGCTTAGTAAGGGTAAACATAGAAGATATGTAAGCATAACGTGAGGATAAATGCATGATAATATGAGAATAACATTTGAAAATCATACCCTATATTTCAATGATCATAATATTGAATCATTTAATTAATGGTTGGTAGTTCATAAGACTTGAATCAAAAAATTATCAAAGCACCAGAGCCATGATATTATAAAAATTACATAAGAGTTGGAATTTGTGACATACATGTAATAATAGAATATCATATGGAAATATTACCTACCAATACATTCATAAAATCTTTTTATTGGTCTCATTATGAGCTCTTGTGTACCTTATAGTCTCATTGTTAGGATGACCTCCCATGTACCCTCTTGTTTTCAGCTTAGGATGACATATTGTGTACCATCTTGTTGTAGGATTAGGATGACCTCCCATGTTCCATTTGATCTCATAGAACATTTTTTGTTACACCATTCATTTGATAGAGATAAAGGTCCCACCGATCACTTAATGAAAACCATATATATGCATTACATAAGAACATAAATCATTAATCACATCAAACCCCATGGGATGAAATAGGTTTCGTAAATATCATTCAATAAGCCAATGAGGGGAAATGGGTTTCTTAAATATCATTACATCATAAAAATAAAAAATCCATAGGAAGTATAGGGATAATATCCTTGAAAGGTATAAAATAATGCTATCATAGATGAACAATAATTTTAAGAGATCACTTGAAAAACAAATATTAAGTAAAATGTCATTTCTTAATTGAAAATGGTTCCTTTTATTAAAATGACAAAAAATTCCTTTAAAAAAAAGTTTACTAAAAATCCAAACATGGGTAAAAAGTACTTTAAAAATTGTAGAATAATTTTAAAAATACTTCAACACATTTTATTGAAACATGGACCTAGAATAAATATATTACCCAACAAATACTTACGTATAAAAAATCAGGAATAATAATAATATTATGAAATTAAACCTTATCACTTAATAATTAGTCAAATAGTATAAATCATGAAGTAAATAAAATTATATGTATACGTAGAAACCTTAATATTTAAAATAACAATCATAAACAAATGCATGGTCATTATATATACCACACAAAATAAATGCGTGGTGTATAAGGCATGTACCCAAAAAAATCAGAGTGAGAAAAAAATAAATTATCTAATGTCTTGACTCTCATCATTCTTATAAAAAATTCTTATATAATATATATATGTTTATTATACATATATAATAGATCCATATGTTATATTTAATACAATATATTATTTTACTGTAACTTTATATAACCCATTTATTAACACTTCTATGTAAATGTTTTGCTTTGGGTGACATCCGCTTTCATTATCACATGTGATATGAATTGTTATATTATTGATCATATAATATAAAAATGATTTAATTATCTAAATAATTATAAACATTATATAAATATTATTACATTCAGTATATATGTATTTATAGTAATCTATAAAATATATAAATAGAAAATTAAATACACTGTTCATGGAGACGGTATGGCGTACATATGCATGAACGTTGTTTCCATTTTATTATTATATTGAAGGAAATAAGGCAACTGAAAAATATATAATTTCATTATAATAGTATTATTATTTCATATATGTCATATACATTAACTAAACCCATTACTAATAAAATTCATTTAAAGTGTGAAAGAATCTAACCAGTTTGTGGTGGCTATAGTCCACATGGCCACAAACAATGTTACTATATACAAAAATATGTCAAAAATATAATATATATAATACAAACACAAATATTCGATCATTATTTACAACCTTAAAAGGTGGAAATGGAAAAAGAATGACATCGGTTCGTGAGGCGGTAGTTCTCTGTACACACAAATGATGATTGTGTATCCCATTTGATAAAAGTGTGTGTGAGTGTAAGTTGAACCATTAATATAAAAAACCTAATTATATTTAGGATACTTATTTTATTTTATAAACTTGAAATAAAAATAAATTGAGGGGTTTAAGGAAGAAATAATATAAAAATGTTCATTGATGAACATTACCTATTCTTTGGGTATCCCATTTTGATCATCAAAAAAAGGATTAATTGGATGAATTTGTAACCAATTTAAGGATTATAGTATGAATGTAATGATTTTAGAAGGATATATTTTTTGATTATTTTGAACCAAATTTTTCATGATGTGTGATGAAAAGAGAAGAAGGGGTTCTCTTTTATAAGTGAGGGAATAATCAATTTTGTAATTTCTAAATAGACTAATTAATAATAAATAAAATATCTATATAAATACAATGAAATGCAAAATGATTAATATATAAGGTATTATAGGGTGTTAATACCTTCCAAAAATATATTTTATATACTATTTGGAATATTATTAATTGTTATCTTTTTATTAACTTTTAGTTACACTATTTTTATTTTAACTTTTATAACTAATATTTCGATTTTAAAAGATTGAGATTTTTACATTTAAAGAATAAATTAAAATATAAATGGTCAATTAATGATATTTTATAACATAATATATCTAATTTTTCCTTATTTATTATTTTTATAAATTTTAAATATTTTAATAATGTATTTATTTTATACAATATCATTAGTGTCAATTTTGATACTACTCATAACATTTACTTCAAGAAAATAATTAGAGGTAGATAAAATTAAAAATATTCATATTATACACCTCTAACATGTCATATTAACCTATAAATGTGTTTTATCTCCATAATTAATTCAAATGATATTTCATTTAAAACCTCTAATATCATTTAATTGATTGTTTAATGAATTCAAAAATTTTATCATCATCATTCTGTAATCATTTATTAAAATTATTTCTTTATGAAAATTTAAAACTATAATACCATGATGTAGATAAACATTTTAAATTTCATAATAAAATATATAGTCAATCATATAATCTATTTATCATCATATTAATAATAATAATGTTATTAAAAGTTATAATGTGATATTTTGACACTCTATTTGATTTTAATAATACTTAAGTCATTTTCATGAATATATATCCATTAAATAATTAAAATTATAATATTATGATTTAAGAGTAAGATTAAATTCAAAAAATATCATTTTTTCAAGTGTTAGGTTAGTTTTTGGATATTAATAATAATATTTTTACTTGTAATTACCTAATTTACCCTTAAACATTATTAAAAAAATCACTAAAGATACAATTAATATTAAAAAAATAAAATAAAAGAGAACTATTTAGTAAAATTGGAATGTATAATTTAAAATATATAATCCATTATTCATAACTCAAAATATACTATTTTATAAATTAATTTAAAATTTATCATGTTGATGGAATGTGAAAACATGTTTTAACGTTAAAACATTCACAAGATTGAAATGTTTTTATATCCAAATTCAATGTGAAATTGTTTAAAATGAAATAAGGCGTATTAAATGATAATAATGTTATCTAATTATAATTTTGAACCAATAAACAATATATTCTAACACTTATTTTAATGAAAATTAGTTTTCAACTAAAATTCAGTATTTTTTACTATTAATCAAAACAGTACACTTATCAAAAAATAAAAAAAAATTGTACCAATTTTTTGATATCATGATTCCAAATAAGAAGTTTATTCTTTAAATTATAATTTATAAAAGTTTCAAAAACTATATTTAAAGCAATTCCACCATCAAAAGGTGGAAAAATAACTTTTTAGAAAAATAAAACATTTAAGCATAATACTGGATTTGTTTTTTTATCATATATAGAGAACACATAATATAAATTTTATAAATTATACTTAATATTAAATATATATAATTAATTAATATAATACAACAATGTTTTATTATTATTATTATAAAACACACTTTTTCTCATTGAAATAATTTTTCAGAAAGTAGATTTCTTTTTCATATCCAAAGAGGTTTACATTTGAAAATCATACTTTCATATTTTTTGTAACCATATTCATACAATAAATTAAAATATATAGGTTATAATTGTTTTATAAAATAATTTTAATAATAAAATGATATTTCATAGAAACTTAGTGTTGTGTGTAACAAAACCCAAGCCGATGCTGCGTGTAATGAAAAATATAAATGATATTTAAATTATTTGAAAAAAGGTTCATAAAAAAATATTATGCTACATTATACCCCCATTAAAATGAATTTATCCCTAAAAATTCATTACTCTAATAAAAAAAATGAAGATAATTTTTCCTTATCATATCCTCAAGTTCCCATGTAGCTTCTTCAAGTGGGTGGTTTCACTAAAAAACGTTAACAAGCTGAGTGGTCTTATTTTTTATAACATTATATTTGTGTTCAAGAATTTTTACTAGTTTATCTTCATAAAAAATATATTGATCCATTGGTATGACCTCTATGTTTAGTACATTTGATGAATTGGGTATGTAATTCTATAGAATAGATACAATGAACCAAACATATTATTGAGAGACATTTTGTGGAAGAACCAATTTATAAGATACCATTAGATACAATAAAGAATTGTAAAAGGAAACCACATCCTTGAAATCGTTAAATTGAACTATGAAAATAAAAGACGGATATTTGAGAATTTATTTTTGGGAAAACCACATAATAAAAAGGGTTAATAAAAGTTCCTTTTAATAATAGATAAATAAAAAGAAGAAGATCACCACATAACTATGATTTTGATTAGCATAATATTAGCATAAAGTGAAAACATGGACATGGAAGTAAAAACTAACCATCATGTTATGATGGAGAGTAAGAGAGAACATGTTCATTATATAGTTAACCATCATATAACAATACATCATGGATGATCTATGAGAAAATTTGATTAATTACAAATGAATGTACTAGTATAAATTTTTTGTTTCAAGATACATTTCTGAAAGTTAAAGTGTTTTCAAAAGAAGATATACTTACCTGATTTTATTCCATTGTGTATACATAATCTCACCAATATATTGTACCTTGATGAATGTATTCTTTATCTCTTTACTCAAAGAAATTATTTTGAAATGTTAATGTATGATGAACTCATATATCATAAGATCTATAATGGGATGATAAGTAATTATTTATATCCTTATATATTATCATAAAAAAATAGTTTTATATGTTTTCCCATATTCATAAATCATGACATGGTTATGTAAAACATTAATATCTAAAACCTTATCTAAAATTATACAGAAATAAATTAATAAATGTTTACCTATATAATCATCCCAAACTATTGAGATTCAAAATATCCAAAAGAAGCATACTAAATTTCCAAAACCAAATTATAATTAATCCACTAAATATCATAAAGTAGCTATTGATTTCCACATACTAATCATGTGAATACCTTTATAATCTATTATATACAATAATATTGAATACACACATGTTTCTTAATTCCTTATATAAGATATTTTTCTTAAGAAATCAATTAATGATTAGGATTATCCTTGTATCAATAGAATATGTGATTTCATTATTCAAGATTCTAAGTAGATAATCACATGAAATTTCACTAATAGATGATCAATAATAACCTTATGGGGTTTATTATTATAATTTAAAACATGAAATGAAAAAATAATGAGAGGAGGTTATGTATTCAGTAATTATCATGGTTCATTTCATCCATTATTATAGAATAATATTTCCCTTTTTTCCACTCAGAATGTTTTGTGGATTATAATCCACAGAAATCCTTGTGTTTGTTCACTAGTTAGAATAACATCCAAAATCCTTAAAATTGAAACATTGATTAGTGGGAGGGATATTTAATAGATATTTTTCATTATTAACATAATTTTCTAACTTCTTCCCACCACTTCAGTATCCTACCACTCGATAAGCTTTCTTTCCACACCTATAACACCTTCTTGTCCCATTCATGCATTCACCTGAGTGATTCTTCCAACATTTTAGGCTTATAGATACTTGAAATTTTCTTCCACCATTTATGTTTTTATGAGAATTGATCTCCCTTTTCGTATCAAAACCCCTGGAATAATGGGAATACCGAATTCCAATTTCCACATTTGATGAAAATAAAATGATTTCTTTATAGCTTATAAAGTCTCTTATAGAAAAGGACTTTTAGTCACTTGTATTTAAGACACCATATAATTGATTGATTTCTATTTTAGGGATAATGATTAACCCATAACAATACCTTGAATTTCTTGCAAAATAATCTTCATAAGTACCAATAAATTAATCATATTTTCTATAATGATAAAGGAATTATTTCTCTATCTTTTTTCGTAGAATACATGGGAAGTAATTACTAAAAAATATCCACTTAAACTCTTACTATTCCGACGATTCTATTTCTTATAGTTCCCTCATGTTCTATAAAAGATTAAACAATTTAGAAAGTTTATATTACAAATAAAAAACAAAAAAAATGACTTTTTCTGGTTCCTAACACAAAAAGAAATAAAATATATTTTTAGTGGTACTGATCTATTGTTAATAAAAAAGTGGATCAGAAGACCCACTAAAATAAGGTAGGAATTTCTTGAATGAAGGAATCAATAGAATTTTTCTCCCACTTTACTCATTTTTAAGTCCAAAATGCTTCATATATTGTGCGAGTAAAACACTATTATTTTTCATTCCAACTCCCCTAACATTTGGTTTCTCCGGAGAAAACTCATATCATTTCCCATTGAATTCATCATTTTCATGGGTATTTTGGGTTCCAACGATTAAATAATACTAGAACGAATAGTCTGAGGAGTAATAATTATATTGGTATACCCACATTCCCAAGATAAATTACTTATAATATTTCAATCTATGGAAGATTAAGATTAATAATTAGTTATTCATGATTGTTATTACAACTCTTAGATTGTATCATATACCTAGAATTATCCTTAGAGACATCCTTAGGAATATCCATAGAAATATCTCTATGTATCTCACTAAATATATCACATCCTAGTTTCAAAAGGTTATCTAAAACAAAATTTTGATACCAACTATAATGACCCAGACATTTCACACATGTATATTACATCATTTAATATGAATATTCATTACATTACACAAACAATTTCCAGATAACCATAATAGTTTCATGCCTTTGAAAACATAGAAAACGTTATTCTAATTTTGGGAAGTATCTTTAACATATCCCATAAAGATATTCCAATATATTAATCCTACATAAAACCATTCTTTATAACCTATGGAAATGAAGCATAAGAAAGGGTGAGCTTAGATTCTTAGTAAGGGTAAACATGGAAGAAAAGTTAGCATAACATGAGGTTAATGGTATAAAAATTGGATCACAACATTTTGAAATAATACCCTATATATTAATTATTATAATCTTGAATCATGGAATTTATGGTTGGGAGTTCATAAGACACGAATCATAAGATAATCATAACACTTGAGACATGAGAATATAACAATTCATATGACAAGAAATTTTTCACGAACACATAATATTAGAATGTACTATGTCAATAATACCAACCAATAAATTCATACTATGTTAGGGTCATGATTAGGATGACCACCCGTCCATATTTTAGTTTTGGGAATACGATTACCTCCTATGTACCCTCTTGTTTGGGACATAGGATAAACTCCCATGTAACTGATTATTGAAGTCTTAGGATGACTAACCATGTAACCTTTGATCTCTTTGAACAGTTATAATTACTCAATGCATTAGAGAGATATATAGGTCCCACCTATCACATAATGGAAAACATACATAAGTTGTTCATAAGAACTACTACAAAACAAGGTTTATCATATGCTAGGATTTTAACAGTTCTTTAAAAAATCAATGTTAAAACCCCCCTTTGTCAGCACTATAAAAATTGATGTTAAAGGGGTATTTAACATATCTTTTAGGGATATTAAAGGGGAAAGTTTTCAGTATTTGTAAAAAATTCTAATAAATACCCCTTTTATCGATGCTTCTTAAAAAGTAATCATAAAGGGTATATTTAAAAATAATTATATTTAATTAAAAATAATATATTATTTTATAAATATATTTATATTGATATAAATATAATATATATATTTTAAATATGTTTTAGATAAGGCCAAGTAGGAATTTACAATATATATATATATATGATATTTAGGGAATATGGATTATAATGTAATTTAAAAAGTATTTTTAATTAATAATTCTCTAATTATTATTGGGTAATAGTCATTTAATAAAATATTGAAGATAAAAAATAATAAATTTAACAAAAGATCCAAATTAGTGTGGAAATTAGCTCAAACATAAAATGATCATAAATTTTGATTTTGGTGTTTTTGTGGGCTCTACCACATACCAAATTGAACAATGCAATGATTTCTATGCCCTTGGTGAAACTAGTAAACATATGTCACAGTTTTCAATGTAAAACAGGGTCTTGAAGGCCTATAAAACTGAGTTCTTAGTTGGGGTTCCCAAATTTATTTTAACATTTGATGGATTTTAATCCTCATTTGAGTTGACATTTTTTCCCTTTTTCAGTGGGGGCTAAATTTATTCCCATGTATTACATTAATGTTGATATTATTGATTCTAAATTTTATCTTTTTTTAAAAAGTTATATTATTTATAATCAAATATGTAACTATATATACATATTTTTATATATTCATACATAAAATTTTATTTTTATAAATAAATAATTAAACATATTTTCATATAAAATATATTTCTCAATATATAAACCACATCCAAATATAAACTATTATGAATTTAAAAAAAAAATATAAATATATATATAAATAAATAAATATATATTTTAAATATATATATATATTAAATATATATATATATATAAACATATATATATAAATATATGGGAAACAATTTAGTAAATATATATAAATATATAGATATTTCAGAAAATGTAAAACAAAACAATATAGGGGAGTGGGAAAGGCATTGGTGTATAAGTTGGACATCTCATGTTAGAAACTCACTAAAGGTAGGGGTGGACAAGGGAGGGTGGAATTATTTAAATCACTGATAAAGGGATTGGAAAAGTGTTGATAGGGGTGATGAGGTATGAAAAAGGGTATAACCTTTATCAATGGGGTCTTTATTAGTGCTTTTTAGTGTTTTTAAATGGGGCATTTTTCAGAACATCTTACTAATTCCATTAAAGATAACCCTTTAACATCGCTAACATTATCAGGGATAATATAGTTCCAATAAAACCCTTTTACTACCACTGTTAAAGTCCTGATATGTTTAATTGAAGAACATAAATCATTCATCCTATCAACCCCATGGAATGAAATGGGTTTCATAAACTTAATTTAGTAACCCATAGAAAGAAAATGGGATTGATAAATATAATTCCAACAAAGAAAATAAATGAAAACAATGTAAAATAGTGATATTATAGTTGAACAATATCAAAAAATATTATCATATATGGAAACTAATTTTGATAGATCACTTGAAAATAATTCTTAATGAAAATATACTTTTTTCTTTAATTTTTTTTCTTTTCATTAAATTTAATGTAATTCTAAAATAAAACATTTTATTATAAAATAATATTGTAATAATATAAATAAATTTTCAAGGTATAAAGAACCATTACTTTTTAAGAATCCTTTCATGTAGTATAGGTTAAATAAATATTCATTTTGTTCTTCTATCGACAAAGGCACACTGTACTTCTTTAAGAAAATTAAAAAAAAGTTACCATTCAAACTGTTTTGTAAAAATACACACTTGGGTAAAAATAACTTTAAAAAGTTTTGAATAATGGTAAAAATATTTCATAATATCTTTAAGAAACATGAAAATGGATGATAAATATTTCCCAATAGATATATACATATAAACAATTCTGAATAATAATGAGATTGAGACATTAGCCCTTACCACTTTATAATCAGTAAAATAATATTACTCATGGAATGAATAAAATAATATGAATAAGTAAAAACTATAATATTCAAAATAATACTCATAACATAATTAATGGGAGGTATATATACCACAAAAAAGAAATTGGTAGTGTGCAAGGCATATGTCCCATAGGAATAAAAGTGAGAAATAAATCCCTTACCATATTTCTTGACTCTGATCGTACTTATAAAATATTATTATATAATAAAAATAAGTTTATTATAAATATCATATAGAACAATGTTATTATATATAATACTGTATCTTATTTAATTATGACATTATATTACCCATTAATTAGCAATTCTAGGATAATATAACACTTCATGTAATATCCGCTTTGTTTTTTCGCATGTGTTTTGATTTGTTATATTTTTTTATTATTACATATATAATTATTTTATTATCTCATTAATGATAAAAATGATATGAATAATATATATATTCATTATATATGTATTTATATTAATCTATAAATTATTGAATGAGAAAATGAAATACGCCGTTCATGGAGACATTAGTCAGTTCATAGGCATTAACGTTGTTTCTATTTTATTTTCATTTTGAAAGAAAGAAAGTAAATTAAATATATATAATATAATTAAATTATAATTATTATTTAATATATATCATATAAAAAATCTAATCCCATCCTTAATACATTATATGTAAATTGTGAACGAATCACATCGCTTTGAGGAGATCTTAGTACACACATCTATAAACAATGTTATTGTATTTGAAAAAAATGGAAAGTAATCAAGGTATGTGTTATATAATAATTAAATAAGTAATAATATATCATAAATATCATATAAATCATTCATAAATAGAAATTATTTCAATATTTCCAACTTTTAATGATGGAAATGTAAGAATGATCAACATTGGTTCGGTAGGCGGCAATCCGCCGCACACACGAATGATGATCGTGTATCCCATTTGATAGAAGTTTTTGTAAGTAAAACCATAAATATATAATAATATATGTATATTTAGGATATTTATATTTATAAAAAAACATGAAATAGAAATATTTTAAGGGTTTTAGGGAAGAAATAAAACAAAAACATTCGTTGATGAACATTGCCTATTCCTTTGGTATCTCATTTTGATTTGCACAAAATAACTTCATTGGATGGATTTATGTCAAACATAAGTCTTATATAATAATTTTAGGGATGTTTATAGTATATTTGGACATATTTATTGTGAAACTAATAGGTTATTATGTGTAAGGAAAATTAAATAATAGGCGCCCTTCTATAAAATTGGGATGGGGAAATTTTGAAATTTCTCAAAAGACTAACTTATAATAACTTAAATATCAATAAATGTCACTAAAAGTGGAAATTTATTTGAGTAAAATGTGGGATATGGTGATAATACCACTAAAAAATAAATTTTAGACTAGTTCTGGAGTAATTGAAAACCTTATCTTTCTTATTAACCCTATGATAAAAAATTTCAAAATTAAATATAGTAATAATGTTTTTCTTATTAAAATGTTTGGAGTTTTAATTATAAGGGATAAATCGACCATAAATGGTAAATTTAGGATATTTTATAACCTTATTTATCCCATTTGTCATTATTTATTATTTTTATGACTTTTAACAATTTAATAAAATAAAAATTTCCTAAAATATTACTTTTCTCAATTTTGAAACTATTCAGAACATTAATATTAAAAAATAAATAAAATAATAAAATATTTAAACACAAATGGTTGAGGGTGTTAATTTGGTATAGTTACATACATGTGGTTTATATTATTTGTTTTGGTACATCAATTTCAATGAATTTTTCGGTTTATAAATTTTTCAGAGGTTTTTAAAAATTAAAAATCTTCTGCTGGTTTCTTTTGGTAGTTTTTCATTTGAAATAACTATTCCTTATATTGTTTGAGTAAGCTATGTATATAATCTTATGATTTTCTTTCTAAAATGTGATATTTTCTCATAGGAAATTGGGGTCATTGGTATCCCCTAAAGGATAGTTATAAATTGAATTCTTGATGGGGCATGTATGGGTGGATGATTGAGTGACTGTGTTATTATTCATAATTAATGTGAGTCAGTTATAATAGATTTCAATGTGTTACTTAGTGCAGACACATCCTATTTAATGAAGGATAAGGCCCTAATGTATTTATTTTTTTATTATACTAAAATAATTTCTCTATAACATATTGACTTGGACTCAAATTTTATTTTCATGTTCCTTGATAACATCTATTATATACATTGATTAAATTTCTATAATCTAAATTGGTTATGTTTTCTTATTGACTTCAATAAAATAATTAAACACAAATGATTAGACAAGAATGTGGGGGTAGAATATTTAACGTCATTGAGAAATCCAAATTATGGTGTAAATGAGTTCACCTGATGAGGATCACTTCCAACTCTTTGAGAATGTGTGTTAATAAGAGATTTATTAAGGATCCACTAATTTAGGCAGTCATCATGATACTTTCTACCATTGGTTTTTAAAACACTTTTTTAATAATAATAATTTTTATATATATATAGTAGAATATTTTGGACTTAAAATGGATTTATGGCGGTAAAAATTGATATGAAAAATTAATAGAAGTGATATGTTTTTGGAGTTATCATATTAAAAAAAATAAAAAACCATAGTAAAGAATGAATCAATGCCTAGTTATCCAGATAGTGGCTCTACCATCACATGATTCAACTGAAAATCTAATGAATTTCTATAAGTTATTTTATAAATACTAAAAATTGAAACAACCTAACAAAAAAATGAATGAAAAAATCCATGATGGATCGTCACATTACCCCAAGTGTGCCTTTCTATATGAAAGTGGATTCTAAATAGTAGTAAGAGAATAAACCAATCATTGATGGGATTATTCCCTCAATTATGAAAATAATATGAATAAGTAAAAGAAAAAATGTTTCTCATATATAGTCCCCCTAAGAGGTCTATCACTTACTATTAACCCCCAACGTAATAATAATAGAACATAAAAAATAAAAAAATAATGTAGTGTGGATTCTATATATAATGAGTGACAAAATTACGGTTTTCATATCATATTAAATGATAAAATAATATAATGGGACTTCAATGATCCTATTTTCCACCCATGTAATATTATTATCATTAACATTACTTTGTTCCCATGGACCCTCTATATCTCCATGATCCTTTTTATAATATCCATTTGATACATATAGTTAAAAAATATGATATACATGGACACTAAGGTGAGAATGCATGTTGTGAGTATAAAAAATCAATCATAGCTGTAGAGACCCGAAGCTTGACGTACATGGACATTACATTACTTTTGCGGAATACTTAGTACATAACAAAAACACACACACAAGGATCGTAATAGTTTAGTGTCTTTGGAAACTCGGAATATAATCTTCTAATCCTGGTGAAAGATCTTCAACATCTCCCATAAAGATCTTCTTTTTTTTATACCTAAAACCTTTCTTTATATCCTGGGAAAAGAAAACATAAATGGGTGAGCTCAAATGCTCAGTAAGGGTAAACAAAGGAAATATCAATCACATAATTTTCATAAGAACATAACATTTTTGGAAATCTTAACCTGCAAAAGAGAGCATAATTTCATAACATGGGATAAATCATAGTAGTGAAATGAAATCATAACTTTAAACATTACTCATTGTGGCATACACACATAATCATAGAGAATCATTTCTTGTTAGTCAAGACTCATTGCCAAGACTATCTTAGTGGACAAAGTCCCTTTCTGAATCGAGTAATCCTCGTTTCAGTCCTGTTTCACTGAACCGGTATAACCTACCATTCCAGCCATGTCTATCTCATGAGATATGAAATCTTTACCCAATGCATTGGAGGGAGATATAGGTCCCACCCATCTCATAATGATACCATTCTTATGTGTGCCACAAAATCATAAATCATACATCATTGCATAACCCATGTAATAAAAAATGGGATTCTTAAACAACATGACATCATAAAACCATTCATATAAGATAAAGGAATTCATAAACATAATTCCATCACAACATAGTCAAATCAATGTAAAAATATGGATAGAAACAGAACCCTTTATTAACTTAGATGGAAAATAATTTTGATAAAACACTTGAATTGAATTCCTGAGGAAAATATCCTTTCTTCTTCAAAATCAATTTCTTTTTACAAAACATCATGCAATTTTAAAAGAAAGAGATTTTATTGAAAATAGTCATGAATTCTTTTAGAGGAAGCTTCATGAAAATAAGGCTTTATAAAACAGTAGAAATCCGTTTGTGCCGTATAAGTTAAAAAAAACATTCTTCGTACTTTTGTCGAAAAAGTCAAAATATACCTCGTATAAAAAAACGACAAAAGATTCCTTTCATATCTTTTACTAAAAACTCACCGAAGGGTAAAATTGGATTTAAACAATTGTAGGTGGATGGAAATAAAATTACATATTGAAGAAACATGGATTTGGATGATAAGATACACCCCAGTAAATACTTACGAATAAACAATCTCGGATAAAAATGAGATTGTGATATTCCCCTTACCTTAGGTCCGACTTGCTTTGTAAGTGTCCGAACCTCCTGTATAATGATTTAAATCATGTTATTGACTTATTACAGAATCATATTCATTGTTATGATATCATATATGGTTCACTTATGACATTATATAACCCGTTCTTTTGTAAATTCCATGTTAAAGAAGCGTTTTGGGTAAAATCGTTTCATTTATCGTAGGTGTTTTGACTTGTTGTTCTTGACATCATTATTACTTATATCATGATTTACTTACTTCCAGAATATAAAATATGATTTATATATCATATATATTCAGTATATATATATATATAATAGGTAGATAAATAAAATGAAAAACACCGTTCATGGAGACGGTAGTCCGTACGTACGCATGAACGCTGTTTTTCTTTCCTTATTGTCTTGAAATGGAAGTAAGTAGATGACATACATATGTATATATATAAATAAATCCAGTAGCTTTATAATGTCATATATTTCATTATTATTTCTTATATATACATTATAATCATTCTTAAATGGTTAACATGGAGAATGAATCTCATCGCGTCGTGGAGACGGTAGTCCGTACGTACGCACGAGCGATGATATCATTTCTATAAATATTGAATTGAATTGGAGTGGATTATACAATATATCAGAATCAATATGATGTTGTAATAACTATGTATAGATATTCTTTACACCATTATACCCATCCATGTAAGGTGGTGGTGGAAAATAGATTACACCACGGCGTGGAGACGGTATTCCGTACGTACGCACGCGCGATGATTTCTTTTTCCGTAGGATGGATAGATGGTGAAATAGGGTTGTTTCATACTTATAATAACATATCAGTATATGAGTGATACTGATGTTATTACTTCATAATGAAACAACCTAAGAAGAAGAAGTGGAAGAAGAAATAAAGATGAAAGAATTGGTAACGGTAATTACCTCTTCTTTGAAGCGCCTCTTTGAGACCTCCTCTTAGGGCACTAGAATTGGTCTTTGAGGAAGACCAGAACCTCTAGGATGTTTCTAGGGAAGTGGAGAAGAGATTTTGGCAGGGGTTGGCCGAGCTTTATTGCTCAAATTTGTGTGAGGAGGAAGGGGGAGGAGGTGTCCTTTTATAGGGGAGGAGAGGGGCACCTTAGGAATTCTTAAAAATATTAATTTATAATAAATCTAACCCCTCTTAAAAACCTCCAAAAATGACTCATATTCGAAGCTTAGATGAGATAGGGTTGTAATCTCATCAACAAATCAAATTTAGACATGTTTGGATCTTATTTTAAACCTTATCAATAAGATTTAACTCTAAGTTAAATAATTTAACTTTTACCGTGTCTCTTTTTTTTTCTTTCACTATATGGTTAATAAACTTACTATAACATGCCAAACGAACCCCAAATTGTTTATTATTAATATATATATCCTTATCTAAGTCATTTGGCCGAACCTTAGATTTTTAGGAATAAAATAACAATTAATAATAAAATATTTGATTTAAAAACTATTTTGTGTCAATTTTGACACTATTTGATATATGATTTTTGTGAAAGTCATAACAGAATTAAATGTTCGAACCAAGATGATTAAATCAACATTAATATATCATAGTAACCTAGAAAATTAGTGGAATTCATAAAAATTTTCAAATTACATTTATTTTGGTGTTTATAACATCAATTATGTCAATATTTCATTAATAAGATAATTACTGCATCATCGTTGTGTCATAAATAAATTAAATTATTTGATGTCTAAAAATTACAAATAAAATACCATCATGTAGGAAATCTTTTTAGCTTTCTAATGAATATTTATAGTCGAATTTATCTTATGTATAAACCCATATTAAAAATTATTTACTTATTAAACTTTGATTTTAACTATTTTAACCCTTCTTTAAATAAATTAATAATAAATGTCCTAATCTAATCCAAGTGGGCCTAAATGGTCATATTTTATTCCTAAGTTTGTTTTTGGTCGAATTAAACTTGTCCAATAGAATTAGGACATGTGTTAGGGTAATAGTAATATCATATTTACCCTTAGTTACCCTATTTACTATTAACCGCGGTAAAAAAAGTAAAAAGTTACTATTCACCAAAAAATTATTTTCATCTCATTGAACCACATTTTAGTCCTTGATATTAACCGTGTCTCTCGGATTTTTGAAATTCCATTCACAGAAGCGGTAAAATTAAGTTTTATGCAAAATTCAGTTTTCAACCTACCACTTAGTAGTTTCACTATTCATCAAAAATTGATGTTTTTCATAACAATGCCAAAATTTCATCCCAAGCTATATTTCATATTCCGAATTCAAAAATGAAGTCTATTTTACCAAATTCATAACATAAAAGTTGCATTAATTAATTTTATAATTAAATCCCGCTGTTAAAACAAATAGCATGTTTTTAAGAAACAATATCTATCAAAAGCTTGACACTTGTTTATGTCTAGTTTAAATGTGAAATTACATCCAATGACCAACATTGTATTAAATTGTAAAAATATATTCTAAATATACTTTAAAACCACTCAAATTAATAATTTATCACTATTAATTATTTCGATTAAAATAGTTGTTTTTAGTTATAATTTAGTAATTTTTTACTATTCATCAAAATATGAAAGTTATCTGAAAAGTACCAAAATTTCACCTTAGGCTAAATTCGATACTCCGAATCCAAAAATGAAGTCCATTTTGAGAGTTAAAATTTCTAAAATTTAAAAAGTGGTTATTACTATTCATAACGGCTAGTTTTTATAATATTTTAATAGCATATCATTGTTTCGTGAAACTCAGGATTACGTACCACACACGCTATCGAGGAAGGTTGCGATTGCGTGTAATGCAAGGCAAGTCAAGGATGCGTGTTGTGCAAGCTCCTTTTGGTGTAGCGTACAACACAAGACATTAGTGAAATAAAAAAAAGAATATTTTTCATAAAATCTCGGGCTGTTACATTCTACCCCCCTTAAAATGAATTTCGCCCTCGAAATTCGTCGGGGTTATAAATGGTTTACTATTCGAAAGTTTCTTTAATAGAAACCCACATCGTAAAAGGGAATACCAAAACTTGGCTTTAAAAACTAAAGTATGAAATGTAACGATTACCCAAATAAACTAATCACTGGGTTTCCACATAGGTGAAAATATGGATATGGAAGAGAAATCTAACCATCATGTTCTGATGGAGAGTGGTAGAGAACATGACTATGGAAAAGCCAGTAATCACAAATCCATAAATTTGTGACGATCTAAGGTACCATCTGATTCATCAGGTATAAGAGAACTAGGACAACATTTTTGGTTTTCAAGATCATTTCCCTAAAGTTAAAGAATTTGAATTAGAATAAATACTTACTTTATTTCGGTACAATCTCACTGTTGTTCGTGCCTTTAACAATTTCCACTTCATCTCTTAAATAAATGAAGTTGAATTTGTTATTCGTGAAGTGCTAGCAGATCATGTGATAGAATGACGGGTCATTCCATCTGTTTCAAACAAAAGGTTAGCAAAATTATATACATAAGTCGATCTATAGTGAGATTAATCACATATGGTTTCTAAAATGGACTTATACTTCATATATCATACTTCTTAATATAATAAAACTAGTTTCTACTAAACAGGGACTTCCTGTAGGTCAGTGGTAGGCGATAAAGGCCAGTCGCACTTCGGTTGTGGGTTCGATTCCTACAGCCTTGTCCGAAGCGATGGGCTGTCGCCCGTCCTGCAGGTTGTCCTTTTTCTAAAACTATGTTACTATAACATCCCATCTTCTATCCTTAAACAATACTAACTTATGTCCAACATAATCCAGTCTAATCTTTAGGCTTATACATAATACTGCAGTCCACTCTCATAATATAGTGATATCGATTACCAGAGATTTAATACTGTCGTTGATCCCCACATATCATAAGATATGTCTTGTTGGTCACATTCCAAACATTCAAAGTCCTTAATCGTGTATTCTCTTGAATACCTTAGTGAAAACATGAGTGCAGTTAAAAGTTAACACTTTCCACATACCAAAATCCTCAAAATTCTATATACTCAAACCATGATATCACTTAGTCCTTATATCAATCATGAGCTCATGAATACTATCAAACATTTAATTTTCTCCTTATCCCTTCATTATGCGCATATCATCTACATTCCAAAAATATCTGAATAACCTTTCACGGATTACTGGTAACATTAATCATACACTTTCAAAACACAAGGAAAGACAATAGTGTAACAATCCATAGATGTCTCTTTATTCCAAAATTACACATGATAAACATGTAATCATTCCACTACATTCTCAAACCATTGACCGAGCTTCAAAAATTCTTTCATCTCACATATCATTTGTAGTCTCTTCATCATCATCCACATAAATACTACCCATATGACCATACTGATTCTCTTCATGAGTCTTTCCCTTAGGGCATTTGTTTGCATAATGCCCATACATTCCACATTTAAAACACTTAACCATTTTTGATGTCGTAGCAATACCATTATCCTCATCCATGGTGTTAACCGACCCTTTTCCTTTGCACTTACTTGCTTTGTGTCCTTCTTTTCCACACCCAAAGCATCTTCCAGTTCCCTTGAAACATTCTCCTTGATGCCTCTTCCCACATGATTTACATAGGGGAAATTGAACTTTCTTTCCTCTATGATCATCATGGAACTCCATCTTTCTCTTATTAGTCGAGTCAGGAAACTTACCAAATTTTACTTTATTGATCATGTTGTGAGATTGCTGATTCGGCATAATAATGATGTTTGGGCATCCAAATCCCATTTCATTTGGTTGCTCATTCCATTGTCCATCATATCCTCCATTATCGTGAATCATCTTGTTTCCAGCCATATTCTAAAACCCAAACATAATAGTGTTAGATGCAAAAATCATGCTAAGGAAAACAACATAATAAAGGGGGAGTACCTTCAATATCCAACATCTTAGGTTTAATTCTATGATCGTTAGCGTAATTCTATTACTATAACCTATACGTATACTTAACCTTAGGGACATACCTAGACATACCTTAGAAATATCTCTAGGAATCTCACTAACGTTTTCGCATCCTAGTTTCCAAAGGTTGACTAAACCTTTCCTCTGATACCAACTGTAGAGACCCGAAGCTTGACGTACATGGACATTACATTACTTTTGCGGAATACTTAGTACATAACAAAAACACACACACAAGGATCGTAATAGTTTAGTGTCTTTGGAAACTCGGAATATAATCTTCTAATCCTGGTGAAAGATCTTCAACATCTCCCATAAAGATCTTCTTTTTTTTTACCTAAAACCTTTCTTTATATCCTGGGAAAAGAAAACATAAATGGGTGAGCTCAAATGCTCAGTAAGGGTAAACAAAGGAAATATCAATCACATAATTTTCATAAGAACATAACATTTTTGGAAATCTTAACCTGCAAAAGAGAGCATAATTTCATAACATGGGATAAATCATAGTAGTGAAATGAAATCATAACTTTAAACATTACTCATTGTGGCATACACACATAATCATAGAGAATCATTTCTTGTTAGTCAAGACTCATTGCCAAGACTATCTTAGTGGACAAAGTCCCTTTCTGAATCGAGTAATCCTCGTTTCAGTCCTGTTTCACTGAACCGGTATAACCTACCATTCCAGCCATGTCTATCTCATGAGATATGAAATCTTTACCCAATGCATTGGAGGGAGATATAGGTCCCACCCATCTCATAATGATACCATTCTTATGTGTGCCACAAAATCATACATCATACATCATTGCATAACCCATGTAATAAAAAATGGGATTCTTAAACAACATGACATCATAAAACCATTCATATAAGATAAAGGAATTCATAAACATAATTCCATCACAACATAGTCAAATCAATGTAAAAATATGGATAGAAACAGAACCCTTTATTAACTTAGATGGAAAATAATTTTGATAAAACACTTGAATTGAATTCTTGAGGAAAATATCCTTTCTTCTTCAAAATCAATTTCTTTTTACAAAACATCATGCAATTTTAAAAGAAAGAGATTTTATTGAAAATAGTCATGAATTCTTTTAGAGGAAGCTTCATGAAAATAAGGCTTTATAAAACAGTAGAAATCTGTTTGTGCCGTATAAGTTAAAAAAAACATTCTTCGTACTTTCGTCGAAAAAGTCAAAATATACCTCGTATAAAAAAACGACAAAAGATTCCTTTCATATCTTTTACTAAAAACTCACCGAAGGGTAAAATTGGATTTAAACAATTGTAGGTGGATGGAAATAAAATTACATATTGAAGAAACATGGATGTGGATGATAAGATACACCCCAGTAAATACTTACGAATAAACAATCTCGGATAAAAATGAGATTGTGATATTCCCCTTACCTTAGGTCCGACTTGCTTTGTAAGTGTCCGAACCTCCTGTATAATGATTTAAATCATGTTATTGACTTATTACAGAATCATATTCATTGTTATGATATCATATATGGTTCACTTATGACATTATATAACCCGTTCTTTTGTAAATTCCATGTTAAAGAAGCGTTTTGGGTAAAATCGTTTCATTTATCGTAGGTGTTTTGACTTGTTGTTCTTGACATCATTATTACTTATATCATGATTTACTTACTTCCAGAATATAAAATATGATTTATATATCATATATATTCAGTATATATATATATATATAATAGGTAGATAAATAAAATGAAAAACACCGTTCATGGAGACGGTAGTCCGTACGTACGCATGAACGCTGTTTTTCTTTCCTTATTGTCTTGAAATGGAAGTAAGTAGATGACATACATATGTATATATATATACATAAATCCAGTAGCTTTATAATGTCATATATTTCATTATTATTTCTTATATATACATTATAATCATTCTTAAATGGTTAACATGGAGAATGAATCTCATCGCGTCGTGGAGACGGTAGTCCGTACGTACGCACGAGCGATGATATCATTTCTATAAATATTGAATTGAATTGGAGTGGATTATACAATATATCAGAATCAATATGATGTTGTAATAACTATGTATAGATATTCTTTACACCATTATACCCATCTATGTAAGGTGGTGGTGGAAAATAGATTACACCACGGCGTGGAGACGGTATTCCGTACGTACGCACGCGCGGTGATTTCTTTTTCCGTAGGATGGATAGATGGTGAAATAGGGTTGTTTCATACTTATAATAACATATCAGTATATGAGTGATACTGATGTTATTACTTCATAATGAAACAACCTAAGAAGAAGAAGTGGAAGAAGAAATAAAGATGAAAGAATTGGTAACGGTAATTACCTCTTCTTTGAAGCGCCTCTTTGAGACCTCCTCTTAGGGCACTAGAATTGGTCTTTGAGGAAGACCAGAACCTCTAGGATGTTTCTAGGGAAGTGGAGAAGAGATTTTGGCAGGGGTTGGCCGAGCTTTATTGCTCAAATTGGTGTGAGGAGGAAGGGGGAGGAGGTGTCCTTTTATAGGGGAGGAGAGGGGCACCTTAGGAATTCTTAAAAATATTAATTTATAATAAATCTAACCCCTCTTAAAAACCTTTAAAAATGACTCATATTCGAAGATTAGATGAGATAGGGTTGTAATCTCATCAACCAATCAAATTTAGACATGTTTGGATCTTATTTTAAACCTTATCAATAAGATTTAACTCTAAGTTAAATAATTTAACTTTTACCGTGTCTCTTTTTTTTTTCTTTCACTATATGGTTAATAAACTTACTATAACATGCCAAACGAACCCCAAATTGTTTATTATTAATATATATATCCTTAGCTAAGTCATTTGGCCGAACCTTAGATTTTTAGGAATAAAATAACAATTAATAATATAATATTTGATTTAAAAACTATTTTGTGTCAATTTTGACACTATTTGATATATGATTTTTGTGAAAGTCATAACAGAATTAAATGTTCGAACCAAGATGATTAAATCAACATTAATATATCATAGTAACCTAGAAAATTAGTGGAATTCATAAAAATTTCAAATTACATTTATTTTGGTGTTTATAACATCAATTATGTCAATATTTCATTAATAAGATAATTACTGCATCATCGTTGTGTCATAAATAAATTAAATTATTTGATGTCTAAAAATTACAAATAAAATACCATCATGTAGGAAATCTTTTTAGCTTTCTAATGAATATTTATAGTCGAATTTATCTTATGTATAACCCCATATTAAAAATGATTTACTTATTAAACTTTGATTTTAACTATTTTAACCCTTCTTTAAATAAATTAATAATAAATGTCCTAATCTAATCCATGTGGGCCTAAATGGTCATATTTTATTCCTAAGTTTGTTTTTGGTCGAATTACACTTGTCCAATAGAATTAGGACATGTGTTAGGGTAATAGTAATATCATATTTACCCTTAGTTACCCTATTTACTATTAACCGCGGTAAAAAAAGTAAAAAGTTACTATTCACCAAAAAATTATTTTCATCTCATTGAACCACATTTTAGTCCTTGATATTAACCGTGTCTCTCGGATTTTTGAAATTCCATTCACAGAAGCGGTAAAATTAAGTTTTATGCAAAATTCAGTTTTCAACCTACCACTTAGTAGTTTCACTATTCATCAAAAATTGATGTTTTTCATAACAATGCCAAAATTTCATCCCAAGCTATATTTCATATTCCGAATTAAAAAATGAAGTCTATTTTACCAAATTCATAACATAAAAGTTGCATTAATTAATTTTATAATTAAATCCCGCTGTTAAAACAAATAGCATGTTTTTAAGAAACAATATCTATCAAAAGATTGACACTTGTTTATGTCTAGTTTAAATGTGAAATTACATCCAATGACCAACATTGTATTAAATTGTAAAAATATATTCTAAATATACTTTAAAACCACTCAAATTAATAATTTATCACTATTAATTATTTCGATTAAAAAAGTTGTTTTTAGTTATAATTTAGTAATTTTTTACTATTCATCAAAATATGAAAGTTATCCGAAAAGTACCAAAATTTCACCTTAGGCTAAATTCGATACTCCGAATCCAAAAATGAAGTCCATTTTGAGAGTTAAAATTTCTAAAATTTAAAAAGTGGTTATTACTATTCATAACGGCTAGTTTTAATAATATTTTAATAGCATATCATTGTTTCGTGAAACTCAGGATTACGTACCACACACGCTATCGAGGAAGGTTGCGATTGCGTGTAATGCAAGGCAAGTCAAGGATGCGTGTTGTGCAAGCTCCTTTTGGTGTAGCGTACAACACAAGACATTAGTGAAATAAAAAAAAGAATATTTTTCATAAAATCTCGGGCTGTTACAATAGCCCTGAAAGAAACCTAAAACATATTTTTATAAGCATGTGTATATATATACTTCTTCAATGAAAACACATTATGTGAAAATCCCAAATTAAATCCATATACAACTCAATCAGATAACGTTAAAATCAATAAAAGCAAACCTAATTTATATCAACATATATTAATAAAAGATTTTATCTAGTGATTGTTGAAATAAAAATTTATATAATAAAAACCTAGAAAACCAATATTCCCAGTGTATTTGGGAAATTAGATATGTAAACCATTAAAATAAGCCACCATCATTTAAAAATATACAATGTTCTCAAAATTTCCATTCAGCTCGTAACACCGCATGGGATAATTTAAGGATAAAAATAAGAAAGGGGTGAGTTAAAAATCCCAGTGAGGGAATAGTAAAATCATAACCTAGTGATTATTAATACTTGTGTTTCAAGAGTCATATCATGATGACAAAAAAGGTGAGAATCATATACACAAACATTGAAAAATAACTTGAGATGATATCTTAATATCAATAGATCATATGTCTATGTCTCAATAATATAAAATGTGACATCATAAGAATAATTCAATGATAAAATCCAAGTAATCATAACATAGTGTTATTAGGCTAACCACAAGTCTTTCATACATGGTATCTAATGACACAAAATTATTACCTAGTGTATTAGATAAATATATTGGAATACCCTTTAAATTTTATAAATTTACGTGTTCTATATTGATCATATAACATAATAAAAAACATCATCATTTTAGTCCCTAAATTATGGAATATGGGTTTCATACATGTAATTCTAAAATAAATTAAGCATAGTTAAATCTATGTGAATACCATTGAATCAGAATAGGGATGAGTATTTATTACACAAATGTTTTGTAGGGAAATTCACATGATAATTTTCACAGTAAAAAGGGTGTAGATAAAATTTCATGGAAGGGATCAATGATAGATAAAGGTAGAATCTAATTGGTTGGGAATAACTAAGATAATAATGTAATTTTCATAAACACAAGACAAAATAATAAATTGATAATCAAAATGCCTATTACAAAAGAAGGGGTTTATGTGAAATAGGAGAGAGAAAACCCTTACCTTGCTGAGAATGCTTCTAAAAGATATCGAAGACCCCCTTAGGATCTTAGAAACTCGTTTGGACGTATTTAGAGAGGTGGGTGGAGAAGAATGGGAGAATGAGTGGGTATTTATAGAAAAGGAGAAGGGATTGTTCACTAATATCCAAAAATATGTTTTGAACTCTATGTTTTAAAATATTCAAAACAATTGGATCTAATATAGTTTAAACCCATGGTGTTTTCTAAACAGAAGTGGTTTTAATTATTTTATTAGGTCTTGATCTGAAAATCTTTATGTAATATATTGATGATGTAGATGTAATTCATGTTCATAGATAATTCTTTTCAGAATCCTAAAATACCCTATAGGGTTTGGATGGTTCTCTACGGGTTTGTAAAAATAATACAATCACGTTAAAATATATTATTTTAATGAAAAAAAGTATTTTTGGTAGGGTCATCCATTTGAAAATTTTTTTACATCACTTTTATGTTATTATGATGTCATAATAATTATCGTATTTAAACTCTATGTAATTTTTACCTGAAAATTTATTATAAAAAATTATTACAAATACAATATTGTCTAATTTCGACATGTTGAAACCAAAAGTGATATTTATTTAAAATAAATACTTTTTTAAATATGATAATTTAATTTTTTAAAATAAAATACATTTTTATTCCAATTTATTTAATTTATTACATGATAGAATTTATTTTCTTTAGAAATACAACATATAATTTCATAGAATCATTTCTATATTTTTAAATGAGTGAAATCTAGTTTTTTATAAATGTATCTAAAAATAAAAATTTATTTAAAATTCTTGAATTTATATTACAAATATATTTTAATAAAAAATAAAATTTTATATTTTACAAATAATATAATATTTGTTTCTATGTATGAGAAATCATTTCAATCATTGAAATCCTCTATTAGGGAGTAATATATAAGGTTGATGAGAACAAAAAAAGATTTAGGAAAATGTTATAACCTTTAAGAGTAAATTAATAAAATATTATATTCTTGATACAAAAAACTTTATTACTGTATCATACGCCCTAAGGGTAAGGTGCATGATGGTAGTACTTTTTGGGTGTGGTTTGATAAGAATAGTTTAGCAGGTGATCTTGATAAGATTGAAATTATCTGATAAATGATTATATGTGTGTTTTAGTTGTTCAATCTCGGATTGGGATTGGTCAAGGGTGGATACTTGGGATTCCATATATCTCAAAATATCTAATAAATTAGCCTCATAAGGTGATATCATATTAGTTGAGGTTATCACCGTTTCCTTCGATATTAATTAGATTTTATTTGAACAATTAAAATATACTAATCTTAATTATCAATGTATAATTGTTATATTACTAATGGTTATGGTTCTTAATGGTATTTATATCCTACAATAATATTATAACTATAATTTATAATGCACCAAAATAATAATGAAATATAGTGAATGAGTTTTATATAAGTACATTACCTAATAAGGAATTTATTTATTCAGAAGAAAATCTATTTTATAAATACTAGGTTATTAAATCCCCCTTTAGAAACTTAACCCCCCTCCAAATTTCATTTTGCAACCTAAACTATATTAGTTTACTTTTTTTCATCACTTTTTAGGGTTCCCATGTTTCCTCCATAAAATTTTGGTTGGGCCACAATATTTTGACTAGGAGAGATGTATTATTTTGTAGAAACTTATCTCTATGATCTAAGATCATCTCCAGCTGCTCCTCATAAGGGATATCAATCTACATTGGTGATACCTCTATATTTAGTACATGTGAGGGGTTTGGTATGAATTTACTTAATGGGGAAACATGGAACACATCTTGTACATGAGATTGGTTTAGTGAGATCACAAATCAATATATCACATCTCTGATGCGATCATGAATATAAAATGGGATGTTGTATCTCATACTAAGATTTCCCTTCATCAAAATCCTCATGAATTTATTCCATAGTGATAATTGAGGGAACATATTATGTCAACCCCTGATGTCTAGGTCTTTTTTTGGATTTTCCATGTTTCTTTTCTTCTAAATTTTCATGGATTTCATGTAATGTGGAATGATTCGAACATTTTCAATAATTTATTGGATATGATCAAGTACAATAAACTTTATTTCCCCATGTTTATATAATCATGGAAGAGTCTTTCAAATATTCTTATATAGAGCTTCATCAAGTTCCATTTTAATTCTAGAATGGAAAACTGTTGTTATTTTCAAACTCTACTAGGGAAGGGTGCAGGTCTCAATATCCATGGAAGTCCAATGATCAGTATCATAGACTATCCTCCAATGTTTTAATGGTTCTCTCCGACTTCCTATCTATTTGAGGATGGTAAATAGTATTACAACTTGTCTATGTATCAAGTGATTATAAAGGGCTTCGCCAAAACCTTGAGGTGACCTTAGATCTTGATTAGATATATTAGAGATAGGTACTCCATGAAGTCGTATCAATTCAATTATTTATATCTAATGAAATTAATTGATATTATAAAGTAATAAATTATAACCCAAATTGTATTATATACTTTTGAGTCTTGGGGAGTACTATATGAAAATCCATGGTTTTTTCCCATATCATTAATGGTATGGGAAATTATTGCATTACACCCTTAGAATTATTTTATTAAACCTTGAATTATTGGAATTCCATGTATGGAGATACAAAATTTGCAATATTCCATTTCATGTTATCCAACCATAATTTTTTCATCATATCTCTATAAATCATAGTGATCACTATATGAATAGAGAATGATGATATATATACATAATCTGAAAACTTTTTCTTTAGTTTTGGTTTTGATGGGAAATATATACATGTTCCAAAAATTATAACTCCATTTTTAGAAAGTTAAACTCTATAATATTCACTATCTTTCTTTGTAGCTCCACATTGTCTTTCTATACCTCATTGAACTTCTTATGAATGTATGGTTGAGATGTTATTTAATAACGGAATTCCGGAATTTATTTTACGATTCTAATTTTTATACTTTTCATGTCCAAGAATATTAGTTCCCTCTCAATCCTTATCATAGTAGGGCTTCAAGATCCATTATACTTATCGAATTATCCATTTTATTTCCCCACCCTAGATGTTAATGGACTAAGAAATCATAATAAATAATTAGATCAAACCACCTTCATTTTTTGATATTGATACCATTTTATATGAATATATATTTTAGGACTCTATTATCAGTGTATGTGCCACACTTCACCCTAAATGGATAATATTTCCAAAATCATTAATAAACAAATCACTACATTAAACTCCATATCAAGAATAACATAATATTTCTCAATAACCATTATCTTCTATGAGGTATAAATATCACATTATCATTTTTCATGAGTAGAAAAACCCAAGAATTTCCTGGATGTGACTGTAGATAAGAAATACTCACCCACTGGTAGCCAGTGTGACTATATGGGTAGTTATTAGCCTCCTCATTAACTATTTAATGCTAAATTTATTTTCATTAGTATAGAAGAACACCACTTCCTTTTGAGTTATTTTGTTTAGAAAACTTTAAAATTATGATAAGATTCTCACAAATTGATGATATTACCCAGTTAATTCAAGAAACCTATAGATATTTATAATATATGTTGGTCTAGGCCATTCCTAAATCACCACTGTTTTTAATGTATCCACAGATATCCCCCTTTTTGTTATAACATACCCCATAAATTTTAATTTTTTTATCCAAAACACACCTTTATTTTACTATTCATGTTACTTATCCTTCTTCGATGTATTCGGCAAAATATTCAAATTATCCTCATATTCATCATTGATTTTGGAGTATATTAGAATTTATTCTATAAAAACAACCACAAATTTATTATCTTAATCTATGAATAAATTATTCATAAAATCCAAAATTATTTTTGGAGAATTGGTTATTCAAATGTCATTACTATTTACTCACTATATTAGTATCTTTTATGGTAATCATTATTGGGAGTACCCTCTTTTGATTCCTTTACTTGAAATTTTCTAGACCAAATATCAACCTTAGGGAAGTATTGGGATTGACATAGCTGATAATAAAAATCCATATGTGTCGGGAATAATTTTTCATTATTATGATCTAATAGATTTTTTTATAGTCAATAAAGAGGTTAATTGACCCATCCTTTTTCTTAATAAGAAGGGTAATCACACACCATGGTGAATAACATGGGTTTATAAACCATTTATCTAAATTATCTTATAGCTACTTCAATATATCTAAATGTTTAATATCTATAATTCTAAATAGAGTTTGGGATATTGGTAGGGCTCTAGGTTTAGGTTAAATTGACATAATAACATACCAATTTGTAGGAATATAAATAAATTATCTGGGAAACACATTATCATACTCTATTATAATGTAATTTCATCAATGATGATCTTTTCCATAGTCCCAATCATTTGATCAGGGCATACTTTCTCATAGAGAAGTAATATCAACAATTGATATGGTGTTTTCAAAGAATAAAAATCCTCTTATTTATAATTGTATAAGATCAATGGTTTATATTAGATATTAAAAGTGGTTTTATTCTAAAAAAAACTAAATTTTCCTTATATAAGGATAACTAGTCCATTCCTAGAAAAACATTGATTTTTATTAAAGGGAGTATCAAAGGGTTTTCTGGTAATGTCATGTCAGAAATATTGTTTTGGGATGAGTTATATGATTTGAATTCAATAATTTACCAATTTTATGTTATAAAAAATTATGTAACTTCCTTGTTTTGAGATGGTGTTTTAATATTTCTAAAAAAATTGTTCTATTAAAGAATTCATAGAACTAGAATTGAGTAGAAAGTTCAATATTATTGAATGAATAACTGGCATCCCTATCACCACTTCATTATCAATATCCACCAATGTAGTTGTGATAGCATATGATAATCCTTGATATATAGAATTAGAGGTTATTTTCAATGATTATATTCAATAATACTTGGATTAGGGCATTGGTTTTCATATTTTCTGGCTTCATTGTATTTGAAACAATAAACCAGGGGACACATATTGACTTGGAACCTCTATTCTTCCATCACATTAGTGGGATTATTCCTATACATTTATTATTTTCTATCATGATTCCCCTCCATTCCACACATGAATAATTTATTTGTCCCCTACAATTGATTTTTAGGAGGAATATTTAATCCTTTTTTACACAGGTAGTAATAATATCATAACATCATGTAATTTTTACATTTATCCCTTGAATTGAACTACATTACTTATTTACTATATCTAGTCATATTGGATCACAATTAATTGATGAACTCTATATCAACGTTAAGGGAAAATCAGAAAATATCTTCATATTTTTTGAAGTATTGAATCATTATATATTTATGAGGAATAAGGTTTAACCTAGTAAAGAAGTCACAAACTATAATTTTAGCATTGATTACAAATTCGGAGACATATCATGAAATCCTTGTGACATTTTCTTCATATTCCCAAGGGGATTCATCCTCTTTTTTGGTAATTCAAAGGAATTGCCTCTCCGTTTTGAGATATAGAGTTCAATAATATTATTTATTGAAAAATATTTTCTTGAATTTATCCCAATATATAACTTAGAATTCTTTCATGATAATTAATACTTGATCATAATATACCATGGATAAACCCTTCCCTCTACGTAATAAATGGACAGTGTGACCTCATCTTGAGTGGAACATTGGAGGAAATATAATATAATTTCAAAGGATTTAATCCATTATTCATCAATTAAGGGGTTATAATATTCACTAAAATTCAGAGGCCTTTATTTATAAATGTCTCAAACAAAACATTCTATTTACTATGGGGAATTCGGTGTTCCACCTTATTCGTGTTATTCTTCAAACACTTAAGTTGATTAAGTAAGCACAACAATGAATTTTTTGACTCATGATTATATTAATTTAGGCATATTATTCAGGATATCTTCATAATAACTATCACATTGTTTGTTGAAACAATTCCTCCTTTTTTACCTACTGAAAAAAATAAAAGTAATGACGAGAATTTTAAAACTATTAGGATGATAAAAGGAAATCTTTAACTATATAAGGGGAAAAATAAATAAAAAATACACCATATCTAATTAATTTATATGACTCATTCCTCATTATGTATAGTTTATATCCTACTGTAATATTTCATAATAATTTCAACAATTTTCCTCTATAATGGTTCATAAAATGTGCGTGATTACCAAAATCATATCCCCCGAGAATTCATGGCTAGGTGTTTAATCTTATGAATCTTTTTTAGGCACTAGGTACATGTGATGTTATCACCCAATAATCCATTTCAGGGTTATTAACACATGTGACATCTACTCCGTCACCACAACCACATGGAATAATCCATATATGGATATAATTTCTATAAATAATTTATAAACTATATACACTATAAATATTTAGGGGGTACTCTATATATTTGTACTTATCCTTAAAGATTAAACTATCATTTTCTAGCTTTAATCTCCAAAAATAACTAGATATTTGTCTTATACCAATAATAACATCCTATATTTATAATACATTTTATTTATTTGTTATTAACACAATTAAGAGTATAATACAATCTAAAAAAATTTGAGAGGTCCAGTTTCTTTTGGAAATATAATACATAAACAATTAAAACATACAACATATAGTTATAATCACTTAAGGGGGTCCAAGTTTACATTATAAACTCAATACTATAAGGAATATATAGTGAATACAAATAAGAAATGGTTAAGATATAAAGCACAATAATGTAATAATAAACAAATAACCAGATGAAAATTAATACATGTGATTTAATAAGAGTATCATGATAACATAAAAATATAAAAATTACATGCATAAATATTAAAAAATTACTTGAGATAATATTATAATACAAATGAATAATAGGTGTGTGTGGAAACCATATAAAATATGACATCATAATCATAAGTTATTACTAACCTCTTAGAAACCATAATATAGTGTGATTTGGATAACCACTCATGATGAAAACATGGTATTTGCTGATATGAAAAAATTACCAAATACATTAGAGATTGATGAGGTAGAACAGTTCATATTTTCTAACATTATGTTTTCCACATAGAATATATAACCTAATAACAGATTCCATCATTTTAATCCCATTATTAATTAATGTGATTTTCAAAAATGGAAGTACCCAATCAATGAAGGATATTCACATTTAGTTTAATACCTTTGAATGAAAATGGGTATTGGTATTCACAATAAAAAATTATATCATGGAAAATAATGGGATGATTTCAATATAAAATGGGTGTACATAATATATCATGGAAGGGATTAATGAGTGTGAAATTTAGTTTCACATTATTTGGAAAACATTCATAAAATACAGTATTGTTTATAAATATGAGAAAACATAATAAACAATGAATGGAAAGGCTTATTACAAAAGAACAGCTCAAATATAAATGAGGAGAGATAAAACCCTTACACTTAGATAATGCTGCATAAATATTTATAAGGGATCACTAGGGCCTTATAAAATCTTTATGAGAGATACATAGTGAACGAGAGAAGAAATAGAGAATTAGTGTGTGCTTATAAAAAAACATTATTGATTTTTATGAATGTCTAAAAATAGGTTTTGGAATTTGAGTTACAAAATATTAAAAACCATTGGCTCTCCCATGGTTTTAACCCATAGTGTTTCTTAATAGGAAGTGGTTATTTTCTTTTAATAAGTCATGAATTGAAATTATTTATGTAATATAAGAAAATATCTTTATGTGATATATGTTTATAAATAAATGTTTTTAAAATCATAAAATATTCTTTATGTTTATGAGGGTTCTCTATTGGTTTGTAAAAATAACATAATCACATAAAAATATCTTATTTCATTGTAAAAACTATTTTTGGTTGATGAAACCATATATTTAATTGATTACATCACTTTTGAGTTATTATTATTTCATAATACTTAGTTCATATTCATACTGTATCTAATTTTTACCCAAAAAGTTGACTGTCTCTCAAAATTATGAAAAATAAATTATTGGATAATTTTGATGTGCAGAATTAAAAAATAAAATTTATTGTAAATATTTTTTATGAATATAAGAATTATATTATTTAAAATAAATTTCTTATTTATTAAAATTTAATTATTTTATAACATAATTGAATTTATAGTCTTTAAAAAACCCCAAATAATAGAATAAAATCATTATATTTATTATAAATGTGTAAATATTAATTTTTTAACATTTATATAAAAAAAATTAATATTGAATTCATAAATTTATTATAAATGTAAATTTAAATAAAAATTAAACATATAGATATTTATAATAAAAACATTTCTGTTTTTATGTATAAAAAAATTGTTCCATAATTTTCCTTCCTCAATTTAAGAGTAATATATAATGTTGTTTAGAAGAAACCAAGATTTTTAAAAACACTATTTCATTTAAAGATTAAATTTACATATTTTTATGGTCTAGATACATAACCTGTTATTAATACTGAATATTCTTTAAGGGTATAGTTTATGATGGTAGTTCTTTATTGGGGTTGTTCGGTGAATATAGTTTGTGTAGTGATCCCTATAATCGTGAACTTCTCTAACTAATGGATTATCATGGGTTCGAGTTATTGAATTTCATATTTTCCTTGATTAAGTATCACTCTATATCATGACATATCCTTAAGATCAAATAAATGGGTCTCATAAGGAATCATCTTACTAATTATGGTCATAACTTATTCATTTTTTGTCAATTACATTTTTTATAAGGCATAGTATATTCTTATCTAAATGAAAACTCTAGAATGACTATATAATAAATGATCATGATGATTATTGGTATTTATTCCCAATAGTTATATTCTAAAAATATATTATAGTGGTCTAAAATAATATTGAAAAATAGTGCATGAGTTTTATATAACTATATTACATAATAATAAAAATATATTCATTTAGGCAGAAACTTCATTTATAAAAGTTTTATTCATTATAATTTTTTTCCCATGGGTTTACCAAGATAGCATACCCACATCCAATAACGACTATTACATACTCTAAATCATAACTAATGAAATTAAAGGAAATCATATTCAACATTCTATGTAATTTCATCCCAGAGTTAAGAATTTAAAAATACTCTCATATCCCAATCATGAGTGATATACTAATGAAATTTCCTTTATAATCTCCACCCAGACCATAATAAAATTAGTTGACTTCTCCATAATTTCCTACTTATAAGGATGTTGTTTTATTGAATAATAGAAGTATATATTTCCAATAGTGAAATAGTACCATTGAATTCCTTTAGATTATTTCACTTATAATGAAATTAGAAAAATGTATTCCTTAGAATCTTCTAACTAGAGTGAAATAGTAATAATTAATACCTCTAGAATATACTTCGTAATGAGAAATATTAAAAAATATAATTCCCATAGGCCCTTATAGCCTTATAGAATAAGTAATTCATGTCTAGAATATATTAATTATTTACTTTGATTTCATAAATAACCAAATACTTGAGTCTATAAGGAATCCCTCATCAACCTCAAATAACTAAAATACATTCCCATCCATCAACAAAATACAGTTATCATTCTTGGTAGAGCGATATATCATAGATTCTGACCACCGCATGTGAATTTTATAACCACATAACCATCATAAAAAATTAAATTAATATTAATTTAGTGTCACTCTAATTAATAAATATAAATAATGAAAATCGAATAGGAACCAATAGATAAATTGTCCAAATCATGGGAAATTAAATGTGTTTTTAAAGAGGGACCAATCAAATTAATAACAAAATCCATATTGTATTGTAATATAGTCAGTTACAACTAGTATGTTATTTTTCCACTTATTACCTCTTATGTATATATATACATTTAATAATATCTTATTTGTCTCAATATACATATAAAATATGTTATGAAATCAATCATCACATCAACATTTCATTAATTCAGTGTAATTATATTTGTATAGAAAAACAATAACGATAATGTAGAATATTAAATATATTCATATATTATTATTAAATAAATAAATAATATAGTACATCATAAAATATTTTATTTCATTGGGTAAATTATTACTTAAGAACCACTATGAAACTATTTCACCAATTGATCTAAAGATATTTTTGTCTATGGATGAATAACAAGACACCAATGGCTCTTATAATTGAGGGATCTTACGGTCTAGATTCAAAATCCATAAAAAGTATTTTGGTATAACTATATAAAAGATCATTTAGTATATAATGAAATTTTATCCAAATTTATGTAATAAATACATCTGTAAGTATATTGATAATCCTATAATTTTGATAATAACATAAAAAAAATTATAAATCCCCAAAATAGTTTATGGATGACTATTCAATGCTCATCATAATTCAATGTAAGGGGATATCTACAATCAATTTTCATAAAAACATTATTTATAGTAATTGGTATAAATTTCCCTGTGTTTAGTACTCATCATGAAAAACACTAAGTGATAGTCCAATGTAGCATTTCCATTGAAATAAAACGAAACTATCAAGAATCACACATCAACTAATTCAATAAATTTTATTCAAGGAAACCAAGAACATAATTTTTTCAATAAATATATATTGTAAATTTACTAGGAAATATTTTCATTCAAATGATCACCTCCAGGTATAGATCAATAAGTATTAACATTTTTTAAATTTTATCAATAATACATTACATTTTCAACAATATTAGCTCAAGGAAATTGGTATCACTATTATATTTCCCAAAATAAATCTAGAAGTTAAATAGGACAGCATGTTAAACAAGTTTAATTCATGAATTGGTTACTAAATAACAATTGAAACCATTGGATAACCATCATGTACTATGAAACCACACTATAAACAAACTACCCATGTTTATTAAAAGAATATGTGTAACATTAGTTTCCTATACTAGAATTATCATGTTGATCTATATTGATGATCTCATATAGTCACAATTTTCATTTGTTTCTATGCAACTCACTTAATACTTACAACTAATAAAACATACTAAAATTTTGTCACTATATATCTTTAACATGAACATCACTAATCATTACATCATCTAGAGTAATGAATCCCAATTAGTTAAAATTATCTTATTATATATTATTGATTCAACATAGAGATTCTAGTTAATCACCATCACTTCAACTATATCTAGACTACCCTCTTACATGTCCACATAAAAAAATTTAGTTAATAAAAATAATATTATATAATATCAAAATGGTATAATGTGTAAAATCCCAACACGACTCACTAAATAGTAATTGGACCAGAATTCCGCACAACCCTAGGTGCATGGTTCTATACACCAAATCATATATATTATAAGTGAGGGTAAATATGTTTCTATGTAGATACAATAATACTTGGATCATATAACCATAAAAAATAGAAAAAAATTATATAACCAACAATCATAATATATAACGAAATAAAATGAAACAATATAGAAAAATAAAATAAAAGTTAAACAACACACTAAATACTATAACATAATAATCTATCAAAAATTTCATTTGAGTCAAACAATCACTAATAATATCTCCCATGGATAAATCTTATATAAAAATTACCATGGTAAAAAAACTATAAATATTCACCACATGGTCTCGAGTACCTACCTAGTCCCTTCTCCTAACTCTGGCCAAGATATCCATCTCAACAAGTAACTTCACTACACTACCCTTCCTATACCTATAATAATGATATATGATTGGGTACTAATGTTACATGGATAAATAATTTGGGATTGAGTAAATATTCTTGGGTAACTTCCAATAACATTCCTAACATACCCAATATGTATAGTGAATAGAAATTTTTATATCCTCTAAATAAATATGTAACCATTATGGTCATAGTAGTTTTCATGACCATGAGTGCTTCCCAAGCTACCTGAATGTGACCATAGCTAATATGGAAAAATATGGAGTGTATTTTAACAAGACACGTGTTAATACAATGGGTTAAATTTATCATTTCACAAATAACCAATTGAAGTCATCAATATTGTAGGACGAAGTGGCACCCACCAACAATTCCATGTCATATCATCATTCAACATCATGGTTCAGAGTAGTTACGACCATGGATATGATAAAATATCATTAATACCATTAATACCTTGGGATATAATGGTTCTGACCAACCACTATTTCATTCACTATTAATTCTCAATGTCGAAATGATACTGACCCTGATTCCATTACACACCATTAAGGTACCAGGGCACACAATAGAAGATGGTGGGTGGGGGAATTTAAAATTTTCATCAGTAGAGTGATGTATATTCATCATATCTAGAGATCTAATCCATGGTATAGTTATGAGGATCTCATGTGAATTAAATAAACACAAAAAATAAACATGTACCTGTTTTAATTCGATGGAACATTCAATGACAGCTTGTCATCGATGATTGATTCTTAAAGGATTAAAATCCAAACCCATATACATCACGTATATATGATTTATGAATAAAAAATTATTATTTTCTAATTCCTAGTTATAAAATGAATCTCTAATGATTCATTCAACTTCATGAAGATCACCTTGACTCTGTTTCTATGATATATGATGACATCTATAAATATATTTCTTGGACAACATCTTTCTCTCTCAAGGATATAGGAAGAGAGATGATCTCTCAATCCATTGGAATAAGTTTCTTACCTTGAACACCAGGAAATGAACACCTAACTATGTCATTTATATTATTTACATTTTATCACATAGTTATAATATCTATTATGTATATTACATAATAAAACAATGTCATTAAATATACCTATAATTCCCACTAATATTATGACAATATTCATTCATTTAATATTTTTCCTTGTATTTACTTAAACACATGTAAATAATTTTATTAAATATATTCAACTCAATTATTTTATACTCGAATAATAAAAAATTTATTTATTTATCAACGATCGATAAATATTGGACAATTATTGGACCCCACATTGGGGCCCACCATATCCTATGTACATATTAATTAGAATAGGGAAGAAGTTTTAATACACTATTTTATGTGACCCTCTAGGCCCTTATCTCAATTAAAATTAATAATTTTCATAACCAAAGAGAAGAATCTAGAATCCCATTATGTCTTCTAAAGAGATAAGGAGTGGTCATAAAAAATAAAACCAACCTATTAGGATGCTATATAAAGAGAATGAGGCTTAACATACATGTTTGTTACATAATTTTATAATAATATTCATCGCATTAAAAACTGTATGCTCAAAGACCATAACAGTTTAGTGACATTGGAAATATGGAATAAAATCCTCTAGGTTGGTGAAATATATTCCATGTTTCTTAAAGAGATCTTCCCCTTTAGTTCTACAAGATAATACTATTCTTCATAACATGGGTAAAGGAAAAATAATAATGGGGTGAGCTCAAATTTTTATTAAGGGTAAATAAGTATAACTTGAAAATAAGGGAATGAGAACATGATCATATCATTTGAATATCATATTTTTCATATCAAAGATCATAATCATTGAACCTGGTATAAAAATTACTAGTTCATATGACATTAATAATATAATAATAAATATATTGAACAATGTTATAATATCATAGGAATAAGATATATACTTTTGGAAGACACATAAATATATAAAAACATTTTTTATAAGTTAATGATCACTGCCAATATTTATCATAACACATCATTGGTGATGCACGAACTGGGCGGGACACACCACCATCCCCAATCATAACCCTCTACTAATAATTGAATTATTTCACTCACAAAAACCAATTATTAGTCTAGTTTTACTACCCAGACCATCTTGGTGGATAATGTCCTTTATTGAATCAGGTTCACTCCCCATTCAAGACCTATATTACTGAACTATGTTTACTCCCCATTATATCCCTATATTACTAAAACAAGTTCAATCCTCATTCAAGCCTTGTATGTATCATGAGATTAAAATATTTACACAATGAATTGGAGGGAGATATAGGTCCCACCAATCATATAATAAAATCATACATACAAGTGACACAAGATAAGAAAGCATAATCCATACAAAGATATGGGTTTTATAAGCATCTTATCATAACCCATGAAATAAAATCGGAATCATAAAAATATCATTATTTCATAACCCTTGAAAAATATATAAGTTTCATAATAATTTAATCAAACCATAACCTGTGAAATTATTTGGGTTTCAAAGGCATATAACCTGTGGATTAGAAATAAGTGTCATAAACATCATGCCATTAAAACAAAACCCATTCAAATATATAATATGAACAGTATCCTTGGATTATATCCCAATTAAATTATAAACTACAACCAAGTATGTCATATTATATGGGTATGGATTTTTAAATATCTCTAGGAACAAAACAATTTTTCAAAAATAACTTTTAAAAAATATAATATCTTCAAAACCCTTTTATTTGAAATCACTTTAAAAAATATAAAATAATCATGAAAAATAATTTAATAAATCCCATGAGTAAAATATCCATTTTTATATGAAAATTTATTTTTCAAACATGAAACATTTTTATAACAATTTTTATTAAATATTAACATGAAAACTTATAAATAATTCTATGAAACATTTTGAAAACATTTTTCCATGAAAACATTAAAAATAAGTTTAAAAATATTTTTAGATTTATTTTTATTGAAAACATATAAATGACGATTGAAAACATAATACAAACCATTTTCCTTGTAAACTAATAAATTAATATTGAATACATTTTTAAAAATAATTTCCTTTAAAACATATAGATAATTTTTGAAAACATTTAGAAATTAATTTTCCTCAAAAATCTATAAAATAATGTTGAAAAAAATTAAAACCATTTTCTATAAAAAAAATTAAAATAATGTTGAAAACATGTTTAAAACAATTTCCATTGAAATCATATAAAATAATTTGGAAAAAAATTTTAAAACCATTTTCCTTGAAAACTTATGAAATTAGTTTTTATTGAAAACCATCCCTTGAAAACATAAAAATAAGCTTGAAATAATTTTAAAATCCATTTTCTTTTAAAACATATGAAAAAAGATTGAAATTTTTTTAGAAATAAGTTTTTTTAAATTATCATTGAAAACTTATGTGGGAATATTTTACATAATCTTTAGAACAAAAAAATTTGAAATCATTTTCTTTGAGATTGAGCTTAAGATATCTTTTAAAAACATGTATCGGGGAAAATAATCTATAAACATTTCAGAGTGTCCCCTAACACTTTGAAACATTTGAATCAGAATCCCCAATAAATAATAACACTAAATGAAGTCTTAAATATCATTAAAATAAGTATATTTATGATATAACATGTAAAATGGGAGTACATACTCTGTATAAAAAGACATTGGTTCATAGAGTGGCATGTATCTCATAGAAGTCAAACTGAGACAATTTTTTTTTGATTTGGTATCATTTGAACCATAAAACCAATGAAAGTAAGATAATAAAATGGTTATTTGGATAAAGATAACAAATAACTATAATAATTGTATAATACATTCATTTCTATTGGATACATAAAAAAAGAGTTTTGAATAATGCATAGGACTCATAGAAATAAAAGTGAGACAAGAAATACAAAACTATATGAGAAACTTTTGAATCATGAAACCCATGTAAAAATTACATCAATTAATTTTAATATAATTAAATAATATAAATTAATTATATAAATTTAAATAGGTCAGTATATTTACCACACAAGATAAGAGAGTTGTGAATCTGGAATGTATCTCCGGAAAATAAAAAGTGAGATGAAATTTCCTTACTTTATGTATTGACACTCATCAGACTCTTTAGAACCTCATGTTTAATAATTATATGTTTATTATACATATAAAACAGGTCTCTATTAATATATATAATACCACATATATTTTAATTAAAAATTTATATTACCCTTTTATAAAAAACATTATGTTAAAATTATGTTTTAGGTGGTACTTGAATTTTTTATACATGTTTTGACTTATTATTCACGGTCATATTACATAGATGATGATTTCCTTAATTAAAAATTTCAAAAAATGATATAAATATAATATATATTCATTATATAATTATTTATAACAATATATAAATCATATAAATATAAATTAAACACACTGTTCATGGAGACATTAGGTTGTATGTATGCATGAACATTGTTTCTGTTTTATTATCGTATTGAAAGAAAGGAATTCATTATCGTGTAAATATATATGTATATAATATTATTAAATTAATATTATTATTTCATATAAATAATATATGTTCACTAAACCCAACCTTAATACATTACATGTAATGTGTGAAAAAAATCATATCGATTTGAGGCCATAGTAGTCCACACATCCATAAACAAGGTTATCTTATTTACAAAAATTGAAAATCATGAAAGAATTTGTTATATAATAATTCATGAATAAACAATACATCAAAAATATAACATATAATATATTAAAATAGAGTTTACATCCTAATTCCTACCCATGAGAGGTGGTAAAGTAATAAAAACAACAACATTTTGTGAGGAGGTAGTTTTCTGTGCACAAGAAGAGTAAGTTTATTACCTATTTTATGGAAGTTTGTGTGGGTGTAATTAAAAACTATAATATAACAACATAAAATAATATTTTGGATACTTAGGACTTTATTTAATTATAAAATAGTAATATTTTAAGTGGTGGATAAAGAAAATAAAATAAAAGATCTTGAGGAAAGTTGTTACATCTTTTTTGGGTAATTTCTTTTGGTTTTCACCCAATATCTTCCTTAAAAGGATTTATGTAAAAAGGGAGGAATCAAGGACTAAAATATGTATATTTAGATGAGTTTTGAGAAGTTTTTTTGAGAAAAAGATATCCAAAATTATGTGGAAGTGGGAGGGGTGAGTGCCTTTTTATAGCCGAGAAGGAAGACAATCATATTGAAAAGGGTATTCCACCCATATTTTCCCATGTAATGTAGCCCCGATAATGAATGAAAATAAATAAAAAATGGGTATAGGGTTAAAATTGATCCTAAAAATAATTTTTGAGATGTTTCTCGTTTATTTTGTCCATTACTATTAAGGTTTAGTCACTTGTTAAGGTTAATTTAAACCAAATTGCTGTAATAAATTTTAACTGCATTTACTAATACTTTTAGTAAAAAGCCATGTTGATGTTATTAGACATTATAAATTATAATGATTCAAAATATGGAATCCATTTTTACAAATTATAATTATATAATTGGCATAATTAAATTTAAATTTAATCCTGTAGATGGGATGACATAATGGGTTTTAAAGTAAAAATGTCCAACAAATTGGAATGAATTTATTGCCCAATTTTAGTGAGAAATTGGTTATAATGAAATAAATTTTATTAATTTATTAATATTTCATATAATTTTACGTTAAAACAATGTTAAAATATAATTTCTCTATATAAATAATGTAACTAAAAAAGATGTTTTGAATTGAAATTTAGGAATTTTCACAATTTATTTAAAAATGAAACTTCTATAAAAAATACTATCAATTTTCCCAAAGTAAATTTTGATATATAGATTTTAGAAATTATGTTTATTTTTTCAAAAAAATTATAAAAGTGTAAAAAATAATTTTTAAAATGTGGTTTCTATTAAAATTTAGTAAAATTATTTTTTAGAAAAAATACCTATTTTTGCGCATCTAATTGGATTTATTTCTATCTTATTCCAATAAAATATATTGGGTAAGTGTAAAAAATTTATTGACTAAATAATTTACAAATTTAATTTAAAAAGTTATCAAAAGGGTATTTTTAAATTTTTTGAGATTAAACGTGTCTATACATAGAAAAATAGTTTTCTTATGAAATAAATTTCTATATTTCGATAAGTTCTTAATTTAATTTATAAGTAATTGATAACTAAAGGATAAATTTTTAATACATGTGTAAACCATATTTTCAAAATTTATTTATTCTTATTCATAAACTACATTCAAAAGGATTGGTGGCAACTATAATAATATTTTAATTAAAATAATAATATTACATTGTAGTTTGGGAAAACTCAGCCATGTGTGCAATTCAAGACTTTGAGGGAACTTATAATAGTGTATAAAAAAAATAGAAACATAGTATTGCTTGTACCAAAAATATAATATAAGTGTTTCATTTAGTAAAATTTTAAATTTTTATAGTTTGAATCAAAATTAAAAAATTAGTTGTCTCATATAACATAAGAAATATTCGGTGTTTCATGAAATGAAAAATCTAAAAAAGATTGAATTTATTCGAAAGAAAAATATTTGAAAAAATATCATAGTGTCACATTTTACCCACTTAAAATTTATTTTTCCCTCATAATTCATCTTTTTTTTTCAGTGGTTTAATACAATAATGTTCTATTAATAGAAACCCACATAATAAAAATAAACATTAAAACATTCCTTAAAAAGGATGATAGAAACGTTATGGATTCCCAAATTAACTCACAAATTGTCTTCTACATTGGGGAGCATTAGTGGAAAGTGAAAACATGGACATGGAGGAGAAATCTGACAATAAAATTTTGATGGAGAGTGATATAAAATAAGTTTAGGATAAAGTTAACAATCATAAGGCCATAAACTGATGAGGCTTGAAAAAGGTAATTGATGCCATTAAATGTTTTGATAATGGGACACAATTTTATTTCAAGACCATTTTCATAAAATTGTATATTTTTGATGAGAATAAATACATAAATGATTTGTAAAATCACAACCTCTATTGTGCCTTGAAAAATTTCCACTTCATTACTTATTCCATGAAATGAAGGTGAATTTTTAATTTTTGAAGCATGAGTAGATCATGTGATTCATTAATATAATTGTAGTACATTTCATCTGTCTTTATTAAAAAAATATTTTTTCAATTTATCTAATATAAATAAATCCTCAAATGGTGAGAGAATACTTTAATCTCTAAAACCTCATCATAATTTTAACAAAAACCATTCCATAAATGGTTAAAATTATAACCCTTTTGAAATATGGACGTCCAAAAAATTTGTAATAATGTCACTAAATCTCTCAAAAATTAGCTTAACATTGATCCCCCTTACATAATAAAGTAGATACTATTTTTCATATACCAAACAGATGAATAGCTTCATCATTTACTCACTTGAAATGTGGTAATAATAGGAGTTACCATAAATTAGTACTTAAAACATGCATGTTTTTATATTCTATATATTACTAGATATATTCCATAAATTCAAGAAGTTTTAAAAATCATCCATGATAACATAGAACACTTTTTTGACAAATCCTTTATTAGTTCTAAAATCATCGATACTATCCTATTTAATTTATCCAAAACAATCATCTCTTCATACAAGCTAAAGACAATTTTCACAAAATCCTGATCCCATTAAGGGTTACCTTATCTTAATCAAAATAAAACCTTTCCATTAAATCACATTTTAATGTAATTATCTCCATTAAACATATCCATTTCAATCCTTAATGAAAAAATTATACTAAAAATACTTGTATTTTTCATGATATATATAACATAATCTTTTAAGTTCAAATAATAATTACTTACTTCATCCAAAATTATTCATAAACAATTACTTAGGCTTTATCATCTTATCCCTTAATACCCCTTTCTTATAATGAGAAATATGAATCATATCATAAGGTTACTCAACCTAAATCTAATCATGCTTCTTATGATTAATGAAAGCAATACTATTAGAGTAACTCATCCCTTTGACATGCCATTTGTGATATATTTATCATGAATATTATTACCAATATTATACCGCCTTTCTATTTCTCTTCATGGGATTTCCACTTAAGAAATACATTTTCATAATGCACATACTTTCCACATATAAAACATTTAATTTTAATGATGTTCCTTCTAATACCATCAATTGACTAAAACTAGAAATCATAGTGTGAGAATAATTTATCATAATGTAAAACCATATAATAATAGAAAATTCTATATTAGATGCCTAAATTAGGTATCATAATTATTTAATATATGGAACATTAATTTTATACTAGGTTATTCATAGTCATTTTCTCCTGAAATCTTTCATGATGGTTTGTAATGTTTTTTTGAACTCCCAATTCATATACCCAGGGAGTGAAGAATTATGTGTATAATAAAGCATGTTGTCTTGTTCCAGGTTATGCTTGAGTTAGTCCTGACAAACCTTTTTAGAGTTGTTACCCATCGGTACATCTGTTCTAGATCCAAATCTATTTGATATATCTAGACATGGATATATTTATAGGAAACCACTCCCTTCATCCTTTACCAAATTCTAGGATAATTTCCCATAATTTATTTTATCCTTGGACTCAGCCTCTAACATGTCATTAGGGTTCTTACTATATCTTTCTCATTTTTGTTTCCAAATACTTACTAAACCTTTCCTTTGATACTAACTAGATTTGACCTAGGGTTAAAAATAAATGGATAATAATTTTTAAAGAACATTCATCACATTAAAAAAATACATTCTTTAGGACCATAATAGTTTCTTGTATTTAGAAACATGGAACAAAATATTCTAGCTCTGTGAATGATCTTCAATGTTTCCAACAAAATTCTTCCCCTTTGGTAATTCTACTTAAATCATTACATCATAAAATAGCGAATGGAAATATAATAATGTGGTGAGATCGAAGGATTAATCAGGGTTAATAAGTATAACCTGAACATAAGGGTATGAGAAAATGAGCCTATCATGTGAGGATCATCCCATGCATATCAAATATTATAATCATGCGATGTGTAATAAATATATGAAATTTAGAAGACATTAATCATAAGACAATCTTGATCATGAACCACGTGAAAAAATCAATGGAATAAGAGATATAACTATGGTATACATATAATAATTTAAAAATAGTCATTATACTCATGGTTAATTGGAAAAACAAATCAGATCAAATCATCGGGGATGCACCAAATGGGTTGGACACACCACCATCCCCAGTCATATCCTTTTTCTTATAGTAGAATAAGATCACTTCCCAAACCTTCTTAACTGTCATGGTTCACTCACAATACCATTTAGTAGACAATGTCTCTTAATGAACCGAGTTCACTCACTATTCCATCATTGTATTACTGAACATAGTCAGTTCTACAATATCATCATATATTGATGAACCAAGTTTACACCTCATCGAAACATGCCTATATCATGAGTTAGAAATATTTACCCAATTCATTAATGGGATATATATGTCCCACCCATCAAATAATTAAATCAAATATACATGTTCCACAAATTAACAAAACTCTCATAATATCATGGAAGATAAAAATATATAGTTTTCCTAAAAATCATATTATAACCCATGAAATGATGTTGGTTTCATAAAAATTTCAAAATATCATAAAATATGTTAAATATATAGGTTTCATAATAATTTCATCAAAGCATAACCTATTTAAAAATTGTTCATCAAAATATTATATCACATTGAAGAGAAAAGGGTTTCATAAACATCATTCCATCAAAACAAAAAACATTCAGATAAATAATATGATTGGAATCCTTGGATTATATCACGAGTAAAGAATAAAATATAACAAATAATTTCTTCTTGGATGGATAAAATATCTTAAAGATCAATATAAACATAACATTTCCTCGAAAATCACTTTTTAAAACATATAATATTCTCAACATTTTTTTGAAACTACATTAAAAACTTATAAGGGAATCCTAAAAAATCATTTAAAATATTTATTGAGGAAAATATCCTCTCCTCTTTGAAAAATGATTTTCGAAACCAAAAAAATTTTGATGAATATTTTCATTAGAAATAATCCTGAAAACATGTAAAGGAATCTTTAAAATATATTAAAATTTTTTACTTGTAAAATTATAAAAGAAGATTGAAAAAAGTATGAAAAAAAATTTCCTTGAAAATATATAAATTAAACTTTATAGAATTTTGAAAAACATTATCCTTGAAAAATTATTAAATAATCTTCAAAATATTTAAAAAAAAATTCCATGAAAAAATATAAAAGAATCTTGAAAACATATAAACCATATTTTTTTTGAAAACATACAAAAAATATTAGAAACATTTTGAAAAAAATTTTCCTTAAAAAAATATAAAATAAAATTGAAAACATTTGAAATTTTTTCCTACAAAACTTTATAAAAGAATATTAAGAAAATTATGAAACCATTTTCCTTGAAAAAGTAAAAAATAATACTAAAAATATTTTGATAACCATTTTACAAGAAAGTATAAATAAAATCTTGAAAACATTTTGTAAACAATTTTCATTAAAAATAACATTTAAAACATATAATTTATGTTTTAAAATTCACATTTAAACACAAAAAATTATTTAAAATCCTTTTCCTTGAAAATGAGCTTATGAGAAATTTTAAAATCATTTCTTGATGAAAATAATCTTGAAACATATCAATATGTCCTATATCAATTTGAAACATTTGAATCATTATAACCCTGAACTAATAACATTACATGAAGCATAAAAAATCATGAAAATTGGTTTTTATGATATAAAATGTAAAAGGGAAGTATATACTCTGTAGAGAAAAATATAGATGAAAAACATGTCATCTATCTCAAATAATAAAAATTATAAAAAAAATTACTTTACTGATTAAATATATTTTGAACTGTAAAACCCATGAAACGATGATCATAAAATATATATTTATATATCCATAAAATTTAAGTATAATAATCATTGAATAAATTAATGGGAAATATATAGACCACGCAAAAGAAATGAGTTTTGAATAAGGCATAAATCTCAAAGAATAAATAAATATGATATGTTATATCACATACTATATGGGTAACATTTGAATCATGATCCCCATGAAATAATAACATCAATTAATAATTTTAATTTAATTAAAAAAATTAAATTTATGATATAAATTGGCATAGAGAAGTATGTATACCACATAAAAGAAGAGTGTGTTGAATTGACATGTATCTCACAGAAATAAAAAGTCATATAAAATTCCCATACCTTATGCCTTGACACTCATTGTAGTCTTTCAATACTCTTTTATTAAAATTTAATTATATTAAATATATTAAAAATAACCATATTAAAATATATAATATCATATATGATTTAATTAGTAATTTATATTACTCGTTTATTAATATATTTATGTTAATATTATGTTTCGAGTGATAACCACCTTATTTTTCATTCACATTTTGAGTTATTATAAATTATCCTCTTATAATGAAAGAAAAATGATCTATTTCCACAAAAATATTTCCACATTTTATTAAAATTATGGAAGTATATTCTCTACTACCACGGTTTTTATAGACCATGGCAACACATATCCTCCTAATTGATTTCCTCCCCTTGCCATACCTCCCCCGATCATACCCTCACATATCCCCCCACAATCGAACCCACCTCAAATGATGATTACCCTCCTACAAGACCATTCATCGATTCTACCCTATATATTATCCTCTTATGTTCTCTTGAAGATCCTCCTTATCTGTCTTATCTAGCCTAACACCCCATTGGTGAGGCTCCGATGCAGCCTTTACAGCTCATAGCTAACACAGTTCTGAAGCACCCTGTCAATCTCCCCATCATCTACCACCTCCGACACAACTTTAACGTAGATGAAATGCAGCCACACCATATTCCTTGAACCTATGACTCTCCTTAATAACGATTCTGATATCCCCTTTCATCTAGGGTTTTTGAAGTGGCGAGTTCCATCAGAAGAAGGTTTGGCTTCCATGGACAACTAATTATCAATACCCACTTGATTTATCTTCCTTTAAAATCTACATTTAAGAATATATTTTCATTAATAATCACTAATATATATATAATGTACATCATATTATTAGAGCTATGAATTTTCATCTTTTAATTTTACATATCTATCATCAACAATAATATCCTCACTATCTATGATAACAGAATTACTAATAACTTCTTTATTTTAAAAAAATATTATCACACTAAAAAATCATATCTGAATGTTTTTTTAATTTATTTAAGAATTTATTTTTTGTGTATGAATAATTAATATTCATGTACATAATTTTTTAATATTATTTTATTGTGATAGGGTAAATTCAGTAAAATATTTTGAAATATTTTCATCCTACCACATCATCCACAATTTCCTTATAGTCATTCCAAACCATTTTTATCTTAATATTCCTTTATTGAAGAAGATTCCTAAAATAATTAATCACTTATTGAAATTAATGTCACCCCATACACTATTATATTTCCCTATACTAAGAAGATAAATATTATACCAAAAATTGTATTATTTATAGACATGTACACCACAAAACAAAAACTTACCCTAAAACCTTGCCATTGGTAATTGTTTTTCCTTCACAGAATTATTTATCTACCCATTCATAGGTTGGTGTTAATATGAATCTTCAAAATCTTCTTTTTTTTATTATATATAAATATCAGTTTGATATATAAATTTTCCCAAAAATTTTATCCTTCTATATGTGATAAGATTATAAATTATCAAATGTTTTTTTGGTTAAAAAAATTCAGATATTCCCTTACAATCAAGAGATATCAAGAAATCTATGTTGAGATATAACTAGTAACACTAATTTCAAATTCAAAAACACGATCATCAGAATTTATAGATTTATTTTTATTTGAACCTTCATTTATACCTCTAATATCCTATGTGATTCTATAATTTCATTTCTCTACTACCTTTTTTCTTATAAAAATTGCTACATTAAGAAATTGGACACATTATTTCCAATAGAATGAACACATATTTTGAAAATACTATCTCATTCATGAGAATGAAATTTTTTCTCACCAATGGACTGAACACATCTTAGTTGAGTGACATGTGACGTACTAATCCACTTAGAATAATGACATGTGTCTTCTTTATTCAAACTGGTCTGTCTATTTTGGATAATTGAGAACATATTATATGTTATATAATACTTTAAAATTAAATATTTCTATTTTTTACTCAATTAATTAAGAAAAATATTATAAAATAATTCAACTGATTGATATTGATTTATCCCATTGTGGAAACACTCATTTAAAGATATGAATTTGATTGCGAACATTATAAACCCATTTATAGCTTGATCAGATATGCTTTTTTCTATTGGACACCCATTTAATTCAATGATTTATTTGGGAATTATAATTTTTCTAAATTTACAAAGGTGTTTAGTGTTATACACCATGACAAAGAATTTGGATATCTTTTGGTATAAAGTTTTGTTCCATTGTCTGAAGGTGTTTCTATGAAAATAATATCTAAAAGAGTTGGAATAATTTCTCAATGATATTGACTAATTTGAATAAAATCCATGATTCATATGTTAATGTTTAAATTATTCAAAATAATAACCAACCTATAAGTAAATATGTAATCATATTGTGCTTTGTGTTATCTCGTGATTCATGATACCACTCTGTGGTGTTTGTATTGAATAAAATTGGATATATTTTGAAAAAAGTATTAATTAAAGACACTGTTATTTAGTATTGGGATGTATATATAAATATGAATTTTAATTTTTCACTGTTGTATATGGATTCATGTATCATTTATCATTTATAGTTGACATAATTATCACAACTATATAAGAATTCATTATATTTCACTTCTTTTCCCATTAATTCCTTACAGGTGGTTTCTTATGATGAGGACAGTTCTATCTATCACCATCGAAGATAGTGAAACTGACATAATATTTGGGTAAGGTTTATTTTATTTTTATTCTTTGGACCAATTTTAATTTTTAATTTTTTGATTTTTTGGTTCCCTATATTTTTTAAGTGCGTTTTGGGTCTCATTGAAGTGGATTCAACCCGCCGTTTTCAATAGTAACTTTCATGTGTATTCATAGGTTAGAATATAAATATATAAGTCCCCCCTTTATATATATTCACTCATTGTAGTATGAATATTTATATTGGGTATATGTTTATTTATATACATATATAAAGAATCACACTTACATAATTGAAAAGAGGTATATGCAAGTGTAAACAAATATTTAATTAACCTATTTTTCATATTTGGCCATGAAAATATATATATAGGGGCTAAGAGTACTTATATATATATAAAGGTTTATATTTATTAAATAATAAAAGTGTAAAATTCATGTTTTCATCATCGAAAGTAGTGTGACTTAAGGTTAAGGTAGGTTAACTATGCGTAAACCTTTAATTTGAATTCAATAATTGGTTGACTTTTTGGAAACCATGTTTTAATTATGATATAATTTTTATATTATATAAAACTTGGTTTTGGTTCTTTGAAAAGGTATTTTAACCTATTTTACATGATTTTTATAATCCTTCATCGTGGAATAGTTTATAGCTCGGTATGGGAACTATTCATTGGTATCTGAATTACATTCATTTCTATTAATAGAAGGTGAATCTTCTTCACTTTTATCAACAACAAGAGATGGTATATTTTCTCCCCTAACAACATTATTCCTTATTATTAATGAAATCCCATAAAAAAAACCTAAAAATCCTTAGCATCTTCCCTTAAATTTTATACAAGATAAATAATTGTAATATGTATATAAAAAACTAATTCTACTTGAACCTCAACATATTTATTTCATTCATCCAAAATAGACTCATTCAAAATCTCTTGACGAGACTAGATATATATCATTCCTCTATATTTATCCTCTAAACATTATCAACTACAACTATGGGAGCCCAAATATAAGCATTTGTTGTATATTTCTCATAACAAGAAGAACCATTAACCCCATCATTTATTACTTCATCAATAGCTGAGGCTAGTCTCTCTACCTCAGCTACTATAGGCAATGAAAGTACTGGATATTCTTTTCTATGATGGTTCCCCTAAGAATCTGTAGGGATTTCATCATCATTTTCATCCTCCTATTATTTGTTTCTAATAAACAATAGATATTTAAAGAAGCGATTTAAAAAGAATATAAATATTCATGTTTATCATATAATAAAATGAAACTATGATGAAACATTATTAGATGATTTTAATAAATATCAACTATATCAAATAGATTGAATAACATCTAACCATAAGGATTGAATTGATCACTACTAATTTAGGTGATAAATGATTAATCTATCTAAACATATATCTATTTAAGTTTACTTTATCTTATTTTATTTGAAAAAAATACATTTTTTTAGAAAGTAGAAATTTCAAAATACCATTCCCTTTTAGAAATCCATACCAAAATTAACATAAAAATGACATTATATTCTAGGTCTAAGTCTTTTATAACAATATATATGATTGCATTGGATCTAAATGGATTGAATATAACATCATCTAGATTAAAATACTCATTATTCTTTATCTTAGGGATAAAAATGAATCTCCATTCATGTGGTCAGTAGAAAATTTCAACCAACTCAAAAGTATAAAAATAAATTTCTTTCAAATTATAGGTGAAAGTATCCACATTTTGAGAAAACATAAACTAAGAATTTTCATAAAAATCTAAAATTTAAATAAAATATCTATTTTGTTTTCATCAAACACAAACAACCATCCTTGGAAACAAAACACTATCTTTATTAACATCACTATGAAATTGAACTAGATAAAATCAACTACCTTAGAAGGAATAATTTACCACATAGTACCTATGAAATTTATTTTATTTGAAATTATTAAATCACATTTCTCAATTATCTTTTATTTATCCATACACATTTTAAGGTTGGGTGGTCAAGTGATTAAGGAATAAGGATCCAATGGTTCAGAATTAAGTGAGAAATTGAATGAACTATGATGTTTATTCATTGTCTATCATCAAAAATCATTAAAATTGAATCTCAATTTAGAATAAATAATATCATTTGAAATAAGGATACTTCTAATATATGATCTCCCAAATTTGAAAAGATTCAATGACGTACTATTGTATGAATTCCGAGTTGAATCTTTCCAGGTTACAGTGGGAATGGTTTAGTAATTATCTTATGGGTGGGCTAAGGGGTTACTTTATTTATGGTATCACTAACAATGATAGGTGAATGAACCTGCTTTGGAAATATTACTTCAGGTTGTAACCACTATAGAATCTGTACTGGATTGATGATATTAAGAGTAAGAAATAACTAGTTATCTTGAGATGAAATGGGGTATGTTATATAGTTTATATAATAACCATGTATCTAAAGAAAATGAGTCCATTTTAAAATGTATATATTTTAAATAGATCTTATATAACAAAGTGTGATATATTCCCATGAATGAAGTGGGATATCGAAAGCACTAAATTTAATATCAACAATATAGTAGATCAGGGTATATAAGGGTTATACTAAATTTATTAGTGTGTGATATATTATATTATTATTTTTATTTTATTCCATGATTGGATGAAATTTACTAGATATATTCTTGTCAGGATACAAGCATGCTTGATATTCTATATATTATTAAATTATTAATAATGGGTGTGATATTCCATATGTTTTTTTGATTATTTTCTTAATAATGTTGTCGCAAACATTATTTTGATATGGTTAAGATCTAATAATGAAGATTCACATTACTGGATCCCAATTGAAAATTAATGGGACATAATATATTTGATTTGGGGGATTTTACATGATCCATAGACTATAAATTTCTCAATAAAATAGGATTGGATATAATAATATTATGTTAGGTCTCATTTTTATTTTATAGCTTAGATAAAAGAATTATTTAACCTGTACTCCATGCTAGTCCATAAATTATATAGACCTATTTTCTAAAATGAATCATTTCTACTAAAAGAATTCAGTAATAAAATATTTTAATTAAATATATTTTCCTTTATATGGATTTTATAGTCTAATAATAATAAAGTTTATTTTAGGGGAATCTATTTTGTAGCCTACTATGATCTACTCTCACATGTAGCATGAGTTAATTAATCGATATATGGACCATATATTATAATTTAAAGTGAAGATAATTAGATGTGTACCACGAAATAAATATATTTCATCTGATCTATTTATAATGAGACCCCAGAACCTCAACCATGGGTAGTGAATAATGGATAATGGTGCATCATTCACAACCACACAAAATATAATTTCCCTAAAATTCCAGGACCCAGTCAAATATAATTCTAGAAGAACTCATAGAAATTTTAAAGAATATCCAAGCATTATAAGGGATTATTACAAATATTAGAATATATTACACCACACATATCTACGTACACCCTTGAATCAAAATATTATAGAGTCTAAAATAACCACATCATATTCATTTCCATGACCACTTTCTTCGATAAAATATATTCCACTTTGATTTCCTCCCTATGGGAATGTGAGATTACAAAATTGAGTTGAGTGACATTATAAAGAAACTAAATCCAAAGAGATAGGATACACTAAGGCACATTTCTTTTTTTCATTTTCAAGGCTTCTATAACAATTTTAGAGTCATATTCAATCAATAACGAGCTCTACTTATATGGGATAACATAACAAAATGCATACACTATTATACATAATTAAGCTCCATAAGCCACTAAAACTATATTATAATGGTAAATGAATCCATTGATGAAGTCATGATGTGTTCCAAATACACCTCTGCGACGTGAGGGCCTTTTCATGGCAGAGGCTACCCCATTAACATTAATGTTTAACAATGGGTTGATTGGAGGTAGCCAAAGAATAAACTATAACGTTCCAGGATTCGTAAAATATCATGATACCCCAGAAACTATAAAAATATTCATGTAATTAATTATATAATTATTTATAATTATGAATAAATGAATCAAAGATGATATGGGGTACATCATTCCTGGAGACGATAGGTCATACGTACACATGCATGTTGTTTCCATTTTCTTGCCATATTGAAAGAAAGTAATTAAATGGAATAAATATATACATATAATATCATTATAATATAATTATTATATTATTTATATCATATATTTTTACTAAACCCATCATTAATAAATTCCATGTTATTTCTGAATAAATCACATATCATTGAGGAGGCGGTAGTCCACACATCCCCAAAGAAAGTTATTATATTTAAACAAAATGGAAATAAAGAAGGTATGTGTTATATAATAATTATAGAATAATAATTAAATTATAAATATCACATATAACATATGGAAATATAATTTCATCCATAATTTCCAACCATGATAGTTTTTAATGAAAAATTAACAACACTGTTTCGTGAGACGGTAGTTTGTTGAATAGAAGAATAGTATGTTCATTACCCATTTTTTGGAAGTGTGTACAGATATAGGTTGAAAAATTAATATAAAAACATATAAGTATATTTTGGGTACATAGGTTTTTATGTAAGAATGAAATATTATTATTTTAGGTGATGTAGAAATAAAATAAAATAAAAGGGATTGAGGAAGGATGTTACATCGACTTTGGAAAACTCCTTTTGGTTTGCACCAAAGGGATTCCTTGGTTAAATTTATGTACAAATATAGGCATAAATGATTAATGTAGAAATTTTTAAAGGATATTTGAAAATTTTATGGATAATCAAAATGTTTTAATAGATGTGTGGAAGTGATATAGGTGAGTGCCTTTTTAAGTGGAGGAGCTGTGAGTTTTTTACAATTTTGGAAAGGGAATTCCCCCAACGTTTTACCCAATAAAATTGGATCTAATAATGAACCAAAATCAAAAAAAGGGAGTATAGGTTTGAAATATGTCTATACAATGGATTTTGGATATGTTTCTAGGTTATTTTTCCTTTTATGTTTTAGGTTTAGTCCCTCGTTAAACATAATTTTACCTTAATTGTGGTAACTAATTTTAACTGCATTCACAAATAATTTTGGTAAACAACTAATTTGAACATATTATAAAATATAAATTACTCTTATTATAAATATTTAATCCATTTTTCCAGACTCAAATTACATAATTGGTAAAAATTAATATAAATTTAATCCTATAGAAGGGACGACAAAGTAGGTTTTTAGTGTAAAAAGGATTCAAAGAATATATTATTTTTATGTCCAATTTCAATGTGAAATTGGTTTTAATGGCATAAATTTTATTTAATTATTCAAATTTTATTTAATAAACATTAAAAAAATTAAAATATAATTTATATATTAAAATAAAATAGACAAAAATATCTTTGAATTAAAATTTAGTATTGTTCAGAATTCCTATAAAAATAAAACATCTTAGAAAAATACCAAACATATAACCAAAGAATATTTTGATATCATAATTTTAAAAATATGATTAATTTTTTAATTTTTTTAAAAAATTCAAAAATTATATTTAAAATTGGTTCACCATTAAAAGCAGTAAAAATAACTTTTAGAAAAATTACCTATTTTTATTCATATAATTGGATATATTCTTGTCTTATTCATATAAAGTCTATTTGATATGTGTCAAAAAATGTATTGAATATATAATATATAAATTTTACTAAAAAAATCATCAAATTTGGTTATATTAATTTATATAGATAAATAATGTTTGTATATAGAAAAAAACTGTTCCTCCAAAAGGAATATCAATATATTCAAAAAGTTCTCTCTTTCATTTCTATCTAATTAATAACCAAAGGATTTATTTTGTATACATGTGTAAACTCTTTCATCAAAATTTATTTAATGTTATTTATAAATTCTATTATAATGGATATGAGTTAACTATAATAAAATATTAATAATAATATTTATATTACATGGTATCATGGTAAAACATGGCCTTGTGTGCACTGAAAGACACTAAGAGAACTCCGTATTGTGTGCAACAAAATTGAGACATAGTGTTTTATGTACCATAAGAAAATATATGTGTTTTTTATAGTGTGATCATAACTTTTTGTGTGTGTGTGAAATGTATTTCAAACCTAGTGATTTCTTATAACATAATCTATATTCAATGTGTGTGAAATGATAAATAAAAAAAAGATTAAATTAATTCAAAAAATATTTGAAAAAATATTGGTGTGTTACTCTCTGTGTAATATAATCTCTTGATCTAATAATATCCCATAAACTAGGACACATACAAGTCTTATTGTCCACTTTTTATATAATATTTGTTGACATAACATGAAATAATTACCATCAACTACTTTGTCCATGGATTAAATGAAGGTGATGATTTCCTAATCAAACATTTATGATATATCACTTCATTAACCCAGAAGTGACAAATCCTATCTTGATAATTCAACCAATGTCATACCACTAATGACACACTGAATAAAAACTACCTCACCATGAATTCATTGTCATTTTTTTCTCCTAGAATCAATGTATATGACCAAATAGAGCACATTGATAATGATCTCTAAACAAAATACCAATACACATGTCTGTAGATAGTAACAACCAACGACTCCCAAAACATGTTGTGTTCATATTTTCATGTTTTTCCTCATGATATCACTAATAGAAATCACAAATAATGAAATTCAAGAGAATAATTCTCAATTCTTATGATCCCCCAACACTTGATACTTTGATATCAACTTATTCTAGTTAGTTTGATGTGTCTACACCATTGGTCATATATTTATGATTAATGTTATAATATCTTAATGTTTTTATTACTGCATGGGATATACTATAATCATTTGATATGAAAACTATTCTATGGATATTACTAATTAAATAGTGGATAGAAAAATTTCTACAATATAATTTTAATTATACATCATAAAAATCTCACTCTACACACTGTATGGCAATCAAAAAGTAGTTTTGAAGTTGGATCTAGGAAACCCATTTGTACAACACTCATAACTGCACTATAAGAAAGATTCCAGCAGTCCTTGTTAGCACTCACATGATTAAGATCATTTTTATAGTGAGTCAACGCTACAGTTGCTTAGTTTGACACATAACTGTTCTATTTCTATTCTATAATAAGTTACATTGTCTCCTTGAGTAAGAATTTTCAAGAGATGATATCCTCAAGTATTTTACTTTTCTCCAAAGTCAAATCATGACAACTTGGCTAGTACTAGTAGTAGAATAATGATAATATTTAATTTAATATATGAAATTCTATGAATCGTAACAATTTATTTTATATTATATACTCTTTCCTTATGTGATATTGAAGCATCAACACACTCAGTATTTCTATATATGGCTACCATTAGCCTATATGAGATTTTCATTCCCATTTGCATATCCTAATTGTGATGTTATACCATATTGATCCAATGAAGACTATTATTATCCACTTAAAACCAGTATCCTTTCCACTCAACATTCCAAGTATATCATTTTTTATTTTATCTTGTACAATTATATATTTATAACAACATCACATGAAACTATCATAGATATAACTAATATTTCCATTCCATAATGTTTTTGCCTACAATATATTTTCTTGTGCATAGCACAATAGAAGTGATTAATACCTTATAGAAGAATAAGGAATTAAACTGACCACATTAATCTATTCATATATATAGAACATGTCTTATTGGTGAGAATTAGACGATGTGAGACTGGTAACAATTCTCTCCCAAATTTTCCCAACTAGTACCTTCAATACATTGTCAGTATATGTATAATTAATTTGTTCCAAAAAACCACTTGATCTACCATAGTAGATATCATTCCCTAGACCTCATTTTTCAACATTAATTAAATCAATGTAGTATTTATTTTATTCTAATATTAACTAACTATAAGGCTAATAGTTTTTCCCATATGTTACGAAACATATTTAATATGGAAAATAATTACCCTCCTATTAACTTATATTAGACACATGATAATGATTTATTCCAAATAAATATTCTATGATCTAGTTTCTTATATTTAACCTAAGTTGGATTTTATTAATGTTCAACCCCTGTCGACATTCCATGATGTCACCAACCTTTTCTGTATCTATCATATTGATACCTTCCACAAAAGTTTTTCTCAAAATACAATGCACAACAAAATGATCATAGAAATCAGCTGTGATAAATAAATATATAATTTATTTTGGCAGAGTGACTTTGTATATCCAATCAAGACTTATTGGTACAACTCTCATACCATCAATGTATAGTTTCACTTGAATACCCACTCCAATATTCAAAACAATAAGGTCATATACATTGATACATGGAATCCATTATTTAATTTAAAATGATATTTTCAATTCTAGATGATTTACATATACTAATTAAATGAAGGATTTATTATTCTCACATAGTAAAGTATCACCAACCTTGATAAATATAAAACTATCACAATGGTTTTATCCTTCATATTCTATATGTGTATCTGGAACATTCCCATTCCACTAAATTTTGTGTAACTTGTTATTATGTCAAATATTTTGGCATCAAAAAAATTGACGAGATACAAGTCAATCATTCTACCACTATCTAAATTAGAGAATTTAACCCTTTTTAGAAATGCAGTTTATAAATTTACTATATCTATTCTATGTTAGGGATTTAGATATTATCCAATATAAAAATTAAGATATTAACTAAGATGAAATTTTTGTTTTTCTTGATGCATGTTTATTTATTTTCATAACATACTCTTTACAAAAAAAGTCTATGTTCTTATGATATATAGAACTTATATCATACTATAACTCATATGATATGCATTTTTCATCATAGTTGTCATGTTGTTAAGGTATGTCACCATTCTTTCTAATGCATGTATTGAAAAATAGTGGTCTATACAGTGTATGAGTATTTTAAATTGATGATCCTTTTACATAAATAATTACTCTGATGTGTATATGTAAAGATTCATTGATGAATTAGTTCATTCTATATCTTATTGATCAAAATTATCATGTCAGAGTCAATATCAATCCTCCTTGTTCGCATAAATTTTGTGATGTGTATAAGTTAATGCCTGTTTTAAAATTAGTCAATGTTACATTGTATTGATAGATGTTAACATGTAAGACTCGCCCTCAATCCTCCAATTTTTCATCAATTTCATGATAAAGATCAGGAAGTTTTTGTTTTACAATTACTCCACACTACATTATATTAATCGATATTAACATATAAGAATCATCATTGATCCCCTGTATTTTCATAAATTCCTTGATGTGGATATCGTAATGTGAATTTAATAATTACTCCATGATACATTATATTGATCGATGTTAAAATGTAAGAATCATCATCAATCCTTCATATTTTCCTCATTTTATTGAGGTGGATAAGATAATGTGTATTTAGAAATTACTCCACACTGCATTATACTAATTGATGAGTGTTTGGTAAGGATATTCATCAAAATGTTTTCCCAAATATACTTATATATTCTTTTAATGAATATATCATAATTCAATTTTAAGTTCCTTAATTAAAACGTAAAGGAATATAATGACGTATATTTATGTCTAGTTTACTCATGGAATAGTTCATGATCTCTAGGTTATCTAGTTCTGAAAGCATTATGGATTACATTTATTTATAAATATTTTTTCTCCAAAACTATGTACATAATTATGTTGATAATTTATATAGACTTTAACTTCAAAGAGTATATAACCATACGATGTATATATATTTAAAATACACAGTTTTTTCTTGAAAAATTATTATCTTTCATCAAATGTGAATATAAGTATGGAATTTTTATATTCACCAGGTATTGCATATGATTCAAGAAATACTAAAGATTTTATTGAGTATTAAGCACCAAAAAACAACATTAATTTCAAAACATGGAATAATGCCTCCTTATTTCCAAAGGATGTGTGAGATAATTTTTTGGTAATACATAAAAATAATTTATCAAGATTTATTAATTTTGGTGATTTAGAAGTTGTTATCTTTTCATCCCTAACATATGAACCACTCATCCTCAACTTCTTGGAGAACACACCAGAATTCTTATAACATTTCTATTACTTAATTGGTTACTATATTTTAATACACATATGTGATGGACATTTTGTGTTTAGTAATCAAAAAATATAATAGAAAAATTATTTAAAACTGATGAATATACCGGAATAATAATCAATTACTTTATTATTTAATTCATTTCATTTAATTTAAACATCCCTAGATTTATTTCCTTATATGTGGACAACATAACGTCATTCTTAGTAACTAACCACTATTCATTAAAGAACATTGTGACGGTGCCTTTGGCGTCGCACAATCCATTGGATTTTTCTCATTTTCTTTCAGCTTGTTCTCCATAAGAATAAAAAATGAATCTTTAGTTATGTTCATATTTCATAAAAAAATTTTAATTAAAGGTAAGGAAGAGTTTCCATTAAATTGTTCATATTTTTAATCTCAAACGAAATGGATAAAGTGGTTGAAAATGATATTGGAATATGATGTATTGAGAGATCATGATCTGAATTTCATATTTATACATAACTAGTATAATTATTTACTATTCACATCTAGCTTAATATTCTCCTCTCAAGCTTCTTAGATGTGAGACAACATGTGAAACCATCCAAGTTTATATATAGTATCCACAAGTCACACCAAACGTTAATGATATCATTACAAAATAATCATATTATTTGTCACAAATGAGTCTTTGTAAGAATTTTTATCACCCCCACTTCCTATGGTGTCTTAACTGGAATCGAGGACACTAACATCTTGAATTTCTAATATCATAGTACATGTGAAAGTACTTGTACTAGTCCTAGAATTTAATTCTCATTTGGACATTTAATTTTTCCAAAATTAATCACATTATTTATATGTGGTATTACATTCCATTTTTCATAAAAATGAAATCTGTAAAATTAGTACATTTATCATGATTACCGATTAGACATTACTAATTAATTAATTTATCAAATGTCTCCAACTATCTTATCGAACCCTAGAAACCATCGGTACTAGAATTTTATTACTCTGTTTCCTGAGTATTCTAGTGGAAAATATCCTTGAACCACCTGTTATAGTCTACAAGATATGGATATTCCACCACTTGATGTGATAAGGTAGGAATTTGACTGGCCGACCACATTAACATGTTACCCAATCTATTGAGTGAAGACATAAATTTTAAAATCATAAATATTATTTACTCGATGCTTAACTATAAAGCCACTTCAAGATATATTTGGATACTTATATTCTTCCCACTTTAGTTATTTTGACCAATCATTCTCATAAGAATTCCCTAGTAGTTGGAGACACCCTCACATTTGGCTAAAGAGCACCCGTACTCCCGGTTTTGATCAAATTCAATTGATGGAAGGATTGTGTGACTTAATATTTATATGATGTTTTTAAATTTTTTCATGAATATAATCCATTTATATTAACCTATTAATACTATATTATCATTCTCACAACTATTCATTATCAAAAAAAATAATTCATCACATATTAATGTGTTTTAGTCATTATTATTCTATGATTTTTGTAGAAAAAATGAACATGCAGAAAATAATAAATAAAACATAAAGGAAATACTTACCTAACTGGTCATGAGATTATAATATTGGTCGATACATTAATAATTAATCGATCCACCCTGACCTAGGGAAGTAATACTTTAGTCGTGTTGTCACTCCAGATGAAGCTCACCCCTGGTCCTGTGTATCCACATCACAAGTTAGGTAGTACTTTGTCTTGCTGTGGTCTATGTCTCGTCTGGATATCACGTAAACATGATGGGGTCCCTACCTTACATCATCATCATCATCAAAATTACACGAATACTCACACATAATTGATGGGTTATCAGGCGTGAAAAATAAAGAAAACATTCATTTATTTGGGTCTATAGACCCTTATACATATTAGTAGAGAAAAAATGATGATGAACATACCGTCTAAAATTAACTACATATTATAAAAATAATATCCAATAATAAATAATAAATTGAAATTAACCAGACAAACAAAGGATAGTCGATTTTTGAATAAAAGTCATTATAAAAATTAAATATGTGATAAATTTGAATTGAAATAATTTTAATGTTGAGATCTTAGAAATAAAATAAATAAATCAACCAATTCTTATAATTTAGCTTCTTCAGTATAGACATTAATTTAATTTTAAACTCAAAAATAAAATTAATCAATTAATTTAATTTAATATCAAAATTAAATTAATTATTTAAAATAATTAAAATATTATTATTCTGAATGAATATATTATATTTTAATAAATTTAATTTAATTATAGAATTAAATTAATAAAATTGATTAACATCAATTAAATAACAACTATTTGGGCCCAAAATTCTACCCTGACCATTTACAGTTCGGCCCAAACCTAAGCTGGCCAATTCCAATCAGGGAAAATCTCGCATAAGGACTTAGTGGGTTAGGAAAACCCCATTTAGGGATTTTATGGGCCAACAAGGAAAGTCCATAACCATTCCTAGTTGAGGCGACCGACCCCTACCCACTAATGTAGTATGTTAGATCATACATGAGCCAATCTAGGTGGAATGGAGACTGGGAAGTGGATAGCTGGAGAGGGTCACACATGGGTATATAATTTTTGGGTAGGGTGTCATGCTGTGAAGTAGGTTGGTCGGTATGGATCAACTCTTCTGGGTGGTGTCACCGTAAGACATGAGGGAGGTGCGATATGCGGTCACGTCTCAGATCTTGGAGGTCCATAAGGTGGGAACTCAGGTCGGTGGAAACCAACTTCATTATGGAATAAGGAGCGATAATTGGGTTTCAAACAGACAAATACAATGACAAATATGGGTTCCTCTGTCGCACAGGATGCCGACAGAGTGAGCTTTGGTGTCTGGTCTAGATGGAAAGCGGAGGAGGCCGATGGAGGATCCTAGCTGGGATAGAGGGAGTGGAACTAGGGGGAATATAAATGGTCCTCCTTGAATAAGGGTGGCTGAGGGGAGTTGCCGTAGTGAAGTATTGGCTGGGGGGAGAATGGGATATAGACCATGGCCGGGAGGTGACACCAGATAGAGATGGTGGCCGACATGGGTTGGATTTCTTTGGAATCTAATCGAATAAACCCTTATTTTTTTCAATTGAAAGAAATTGGAGATCCAATACCTAATTTTTCTTTTGTATATTTATTAATTTTCATATGCCTATACATAAGCTTTTCAATTTCACCATTTTTTAATTTATTTTATATTTTTACTTCTATAAAAAGTAATCAAAATAAAATTCAGTTTTTTGTTCAATCATCTAAGGGAAGGAATCCCTCACCGGGTAGGAATGTTTTGACCAGTGTGGCAACATTCATCAAACTATGACTAGAACATGGTCGTAAATTATACATTCATTTATAATTTCCTCAAAATTATTTCATGCGAAAAATTTATAAAATATTTTTCTTTAATATTAAACAGCAACATCTAATTTTTTATCCATAAAAAAACTTCATATGAACTTAGATTGGTCATCTGATATTAGATCGATGTGTGGTCTATTCTGTTGAGACTGATTTAATGCTCTATACTTTATTTAATGATAATAATTTTTCTTTAGGTTAGATCGATTGATGGTAAATGTTTTCCACTCTCAAGGACGTGATAAGAGAGAATATCTCTCAGTCCTTTGGAATGAGTTTCTAACCTTGCACACTAGAAAATGATCTCATCATTTTCTTATATATTGGACGTGAAAAATACCCAGTTAGGGTTCCCGACCCCCATATATATGTCATCCACATAAATAAGTAATAAAATAATAATAATAATGAAAAAAGTGCATCATTTATATTATTTATATTATATCACATACATGAAATGTATATTAAATATATTACATGATAATCCCAGATCATTAACTCGACTTGTAATTCCAAATCATATCAAATGAACCTTGAAAATAAAAACAATATTCATTTGATTAATATTATTCTATGTATTTACTTAAACACTTTTAAATAGTTTTATAAAATAAATTCAACTATTTTATTATGTACTTGAATAATAATTAATTTATTTTTTTATCAGATATAAATAAATCTTGGACATCTATTTGACCCCATGATGGGACCCACCATGTCCTATATACATATTTAGTAGAACATGCTAGAATCATAATTGTGAAAATGTGTGTGACCATGTTGGCCCTCATCTCAATAACAATGAATAATATTCATAGAACAAGAGTAGAATCTAGCAACCCATTATGACCCCTAAAGAGATAAGGAGTTGTCATAGCAATGATAACCAACCAACAAGAACGCTCTATATAATATAATCCCTTAATCATAAAATATCTCATAAAATAAGATGCATACTTGTGTCATTTTCTATTCTTGATTTAATATTTTTTATTTAACTGGACAAACATACCTTCAAATACTATGGCCATAAATTTAATGATGTTACTACCCTCCTGATCAACCATGCCCATGATATCCCTTCCCAAAATTAAAAGCAATAAATCCTATCTTGATTATTCAACCAATGTCATACAACCAATAACTCAGTGGATAAAACCAACTCACCATGAATTCATTGTCATGGTTCCCACCTTGCATTAATGTACATGATCAAATGGAACACATTAATAATTATCTCAATCCAATTGACCAATAAACATGTCTGTAGATAGGAACAACCGGTGACACCCAAAACATGCAGTTTTCATATTAGCATGTCTATCCTCAAGATATCACTACTAGAGATCACCAAGTGAAAAATTCATGGAAATATTCCCTAATTATTATGATCCCCAACACCTAATAGTCTAACACAACTGTGTCAAGTCAGTATGATATATACAAACCATATGACATATATTTATGATTTATGTTATATTATCTTAACGTTATTATCACATCCTGCATTCAACAATTAAATTTTGATATGAAAACAAATCTATGGACATTAAAATTTAAATAGTGGATTCTTATAGTCCAACACTATAATGGTAAGTATAAATCATGAATATATCACTCTACAGAAGTTATATTGATAAAAAAAGTACTAATAATGTTGTTTCTAGGGAACCCATATTTACATAACACCATTACCACATTAGTTCAAAATAATCCCTTCCCCTGGATATATCACATATGATCATCATATCAAGTTGGAATGGAAATCACCTCATATTTATTCATGTACAACCAATACCCTATATTAGAATGTTGTTTTTTCTAGTTTTTTAAATATAGTTAACATAATAGTTTGTATTAAAACCATTCTTTTGTTAATTTATATGACATTATATAGTGGGCTGGAATTGACCCAACCCAGGATTATATCACATATAACCAACATTAAAGTTTAGAATGTTACCCGCCCCTATTTCTATCATGTACTATCAATACTATTGGTTATAATTTCACCCCACCAACTTTATCATTATAAGAATTCACATAATATAGACTATTATTTAAATTAAATACATGAGAAGTGGAATATATCACCGGAACACATATATCATGATAGTCACATGAGTTATAGACTCACGTGAACATGATATACATTTCTAAGGCTATCCTATCAGGTGAAAAACCAATCCCAACATCTATTCCTTTAAAGGTTTCTACCATGTCAGTTTAACTTACTATTCTATTTTTAGTAACAAGGCCCCAGTACTTGCATGGTCCAATAATTCATATCATCACTGGGATACTATTATTGTATTCCATTAGTCTATTTCCAAACACTACTGTAATTTGACATTTATAAATGTGTGTAGAATCCCTCAACATAGCAACAATCAAATCATGACCTAAATAGACATACATGAAATAAAATATATGAAAATAAAAGAAGGGTTTCCATGAAGGCCATCTCTTAAACATGATCATGATAATTTTCTTCTCTCACACCCAACCTACACAAAAATAATTTCCATTGTATAATCACCTATGTATATACATACATGTGGATACAGAATACTCACGAGATATAGCAATGAAATAATTTAGTGGGTATAAGGATACTCATGATTCTATATGTACCATAACCCAATTATTCAAAATAAATTACACTCAATTACTCAAATGGGTTTAAATGAACCTATAATAAGGTCCACAATTCATTAAATAATAAAATTACATCCAATTATATATTTACCCAAGAATTTCATACATAGATATTATATCATTCTATATGAATATACATTGCATTCCAAAAACACATGCCTGAGGAAAAAAAATAGTTTAGTTTCTTTGGAAACATGGAACAATTTATTATAATTTGGTTAGTGATCTTTAACATATCCTATAACAATCTTCCACTTTATTTATCCTAACTAAAAATTTTCTTAAGGACCCATAGAAAGAAAAAATAAGAAAGGGTGAGCTCAGATGCGCAGTAAGGGTAAACATGGAAGATATATAAGCATAACATGATAACAAATGTATAGTGATATGAGCATAACATTTGAAAATCATGCCCTATATTTCAATGATCATAATCTTGAATCATGTAATTAATGGTTGGGAGTTCATAAGACATGAATCATAATATAATCAAAGCACTTGAGCCATGAGATTATAGGAATTGCATATGAGATGGAATTTGTGACATACATATAATAATAAAAAATCATATGGAAATATTACATACCAATGCATTCATAAAATCCAAGTCTTGGTCTTGGGATGACCTCCTATGTACCTTCTAGTCTCAATGTTAGGATGACCTCCCATGTACCCTCTTGTTTTGGGCTTAGGATGACCTATTGTGTACCATCTTGTTGTAGGATTAGAATGATATCGCATGTACCCTTTGATCTCATAGAACATTTATCATTACCAAATTCATTTGATAGAGATATAGGTCCCACCAATCACTTAATGAAAATCATACATATGTGTTCCACAAGAACATAAATCATTCATCACATAAAACCCCATTGGATGAAATAGGTTTCCTAAACATCATTCAATAACCCAAGGAGAGGAAATGGGTTTTATAAATATTATTACATAATAAAAATAAAAAATCCATTGGAAGTATAAGGATACTATCCTTGAGCGGTATCAAATCATGCTATCATGGATGAAAAATAATTTTGAGAGATCACTTGAATAAAAAATATTATGTAAAATTTCATTTCTTAATTGAAAATAGTTCCTTTTATTAAAATGCCAAACAATTTTAAAAGAAAACATATAGAATTTAAAAATAACCTTGCCTGATTGTATGGGAAGATTCATTGTATTAATGAACCATGAAATCAGAAAAATTCATCTATTCCATATATGGTAATAAAACATTCCATTTATACATTTATAGGACAAGTTATAAAGTACCTTGTGAGGAAAATAACAAAAATATTCATTTAAATTTTTTAGTAAAAATCCAAACATGGGTAAAAATTACTTAAAAATTTTAGAATAAATTTAAAAATATTTCTAAACACATTTTTAAAAAACATGGACGTAGAATAAAAATATTACCCATCAAATACTTATATATAAACAATCATGAATAAAAATAATATTTTGAAATTAAACCATATCACTTTATAATTAGTCAAATAGTATACATCATAAAGTAAAAAATATATATGGATATGTAAAAATTATAATATTTATAATAATATTCAGAAACAAATTCATGGGAATTATATAGTCCACACAAAATAGACGCGTAGTGTATATGGCATGTACCCCCAAAATAAGAGTGAGAAAAAAAATAACTTATCTTATGTCTTGACTCTCATCATACTCATAAAAAATTCTTATATAACATATATATGTTTATTATATGTATAATATAGAAACATATTTTTATATTTAATACAATATATTATTTTACTGTAACCTTATATAACCCATTTATTAACAATTCTATGTTAATGTTAGGCTTTGGGTTACATCTGCTTTCTTTATCACATGTGCTATGAATTGTTATATTTTCGGTCCTATAACATAAATAATGATTTAATTATATAAATAATGATAAAAGTTATATAAATTTTATTACATTTAGTATATATGTATTTATAATAATCTATAAAATATATAATTAGAAAATGAAATACACCGTTCACGGAGACGGTATGACATACATATGTATGAACATTGTTTTTATTTTATTGTTATATTGAATGAAATAAGGAAATTGAAAAATATATAATATCATTACAGTAATATTATTAATTCATATATGTTATATACATTAACTAAACCCATTACAAATATAATCTATGTAATGTGTGAACAAATCGGATCACTCTGAGGAGGCTGAAGTCCACATGGATACAAACAAAGTTATCGTATACAAAAATTGAAATAACAAAGGTATGTGTTATATTATTATTATCAAATCATAAAAAAGTAATAAATATAATATATATAATAAAAAAACATAAATTCAATCATTATTTCCAACCTTGAAATGTGGCAATGGAAAACGAATGACATCAGTTCGTGAGGCGGTAGTTCACTGTAAACACAAATGATGATTGTGTGTCCCATTTGATGAAAATGTGTGCTCGTGTAAGTTGAACCACTAATATAAGAAATGTTATTATATTTAGGATACTTATTTTATTTTATAATGTTTAAATAAAAATAAATTATGGGTTTTAAGGATGAAATAATATAAAAATGTTCATTGATGAACGTTACCTCTTCTTTGGGTATCCCATTATGATTTTCACAAAAAGGATTCATTGGATGGATTTGTAACCAATTTAAGAACTATAGTATGAAAGGAAAGATTTTAGGAGGATATTTTTTTATTGAACTTAATAAGTCATGATGTGTGATGAAAAGAGAAGAAGGGGTTCCCTTTTATAAGTGAGGGAAGGGGAAATTTTGGAATTTTTGATCAGACTAATTAATAACAAATTAAATAACAATATAAATACCATGAAATGTAAAATGATTAAAATATATTTTATTATAGGGTGTTAATACCATCCAAAAATATATTTTATATAATATTTCATATAATATTATGTTTTATCCTTTTTATTAACTATTAGTTAACCTATTTTTATTTTAACTTTGATATCAAATTTTTTGAAATTAAAAGATTGAGAGTTTTAATTTTAAGTAACAAATTAAACAATAAATGGTAAATTGATGATATTTTATATCATAATATATCTAATTTTTCCTTATTTATTATTTTTATGAATTTTAAATAATATAATAATATTTTTATTTTGTAAAACATCATTAGTGTCAATTTTGACACAATTCATGACATTGAATTCAAGAAAATCAATAGAGGTAGATAAAATCAAAAATATTCATATTATACACCTCTAACATGTCATATTAACCTATAAATGTTTCTTATCACCTTAATTAATTCAAATTATATTTCTTTTAATACCTATAATATCATTTAATTGATTGTTTCATGAATTGAATAATTTCATCATCATCATTATGTAATCATTTATTAAAATTATATCTTCAAGAAAATTTAAAAATATGATACCACGATTTAGAAAACATTTTAAATTTCATAATAATATATATAGTCGATCATATTATCAATTTAACACCATATTAATAATATTATTATTATTAAAAGTTAGAATGTGATATTTTTCCACTCAATTTGATTTTAATAATATATAAGTCTTTTTTATGAAATTATTCCCATTAAATAATTAAATTTATAATATTATGGTTTAAGAGTAATGTTAAATTAAACCAATATGATTTTTTCAAGTGTTAGGTTAGTTTTTGGACATTCATAATAATATTTTTACTCATAATTACCTGATTTACCATTAACCATGATTATAAAAATCACTAAAGTTACTATTAATATTTTCCAAAAAATAAAAGAGAACTATTTAATAAATTTGTAACTTATTATTTATAATATATAATACATTATTCATAAGTCAAAATATATTATTTTATATAATTAATTTAAAATTGATCCTATTTATGGAACGAGAAAACGATTTTTTAATGTTAAAATGTTCAAAAAATTGAAATGTTTTTATATCCAAATTCAATGTGAAATTGTTTAAAAAGAAATAATTTATATTAAATGATAATAATTTTATCTTATTATAATTATAAACCAATCAAAAATTTATTTTAAAACTTATTTTGTGGAAAAATAGTTTTTAATTAAACTCTAGTATTTTTTACTATTAATCAAAACATGAAACTTTAAAAAAAATAAAAAAAAATTGAACCAATTTTTTTGATATCATGATTCCAAAGAATAAGTTTGTTATTTAAAGTATAATTTATAAAAGTTCCAAAAAAATTATTTAAAACACGTCCGCCGTCGAAAGGAGGAAAAATAACATTTTAGAAAAATAATCATTTTAAGCATAATACATGATTTGTTTTTTATGATAAATAGTGAACACATAATATAAATGTTACATATTATATTTAATGTTATAAATATATAATTAATTATTATAATACAACAATTTTTTATAATTTTTATTTTGGTATTATAAAACACACTATTTATCAATGAAATAATTTTTTAGAAAATAGATTTATTTTTTATTTCCAAAGGGGTTTACATTTGTAAATCATAATTTAATATTTTTTGTAACCATATTCATACTATAAATTATAATATATAGGTTATAATTTTTTTTTAAAATAATGTTAATAATAAAATGATATTTCATAGAAACTCAGTGTTGTGTGTAATAAAATCCAAGCTGATGGTTCATGTAATGCAAAATATAAATGATATTTAATTTATTTGAAAAAACGTTCATAAACAATTATTATGCTACATTATACCCCCATTAAAATGAATTTATACCTCAAAATTAATCAATATAATACAAACAAAATGGGGATTATTGTTCCTTATCACATCCTCAAGTTCCCACATAGCATCTTCAAGTGGGTGGTTTAACTAAAAACATTAACAAGGTGAGTGGTATTATTTTTTATAACTTTATATCTATGTTCATGAATTTATACTAGTTTCTCTTTGTAAGAAATATATTGATCCAGTGGTATGACCTCTATATTTAGTACATTTTAAGAATCAGGTATGTACTTCCATATAAGAGATACAATAAACCAAACCTATTATTGAGATACATTTTATGGAAGCGCCAATCGATAAGATACCATGAGATATGATAAATAATTTGAAAAGGAAATCACATACTTGAAATTTTGAAATTGAACTATGAAAATAAAAGGTGGATATTTGAGAATTTATTTTTGGGAATCACACATCATAAAAAGAGTTAATAAAGTTTCCTTTTAAAAATATAGAATGAAAAAGAAGAAGATCACCACATAACTCTGATTTTGATTAGCATAATATTAGTGGAAAGTGAAAACATAAACAAGGAAGTAAAAAGTAACCATCATGTTATGATGGAGTGTAAGAGTGAACATGGTCATTATATAGTTAACCATCATAGAAAAATACATCATGGATGATCTAAGGGACAATTTGATTAATTATAAATCAAGGTACTAGTATAATTTTTTTTCAAGATACTTTGCCTAATTTTGAGGTGTTTTCACAAGAAGATATACTTACTTGATTTCATTCCATTGTGTATGCGTAATCTCATCCATCTATTGTACCTTCATCAGTGTATTCTTTATCTCTTTACTCCAAGAAATGAGTTTCAAATAGTAATGTATGATGAAATAATATATAAAACTATCTATAATGGGATGATAAGTAATTATTTATATCCTTATTTATTATCACAACAAAATGGTTAGTACATGTTATCCAATATTGATAAATCATGTCATTGTTACGTAAAAAATTAATATCTAAAATTCAACATAAATAATTCCATTAACGGTTACCTTTATAATCATTCTATAATATTGAGATTCAAAAAAACCAAAATAAGGGTACTAAATTTCCAAAACCAAATTATAATTAATCCACTAAATATCATAAAGTTACTATTGATTTCCACATACAAATCATGTGAATACCTTTATCATCTATTCTATATAATCATATTGAATACACACATGTTTATTCATTCCTTATATAAGATATTTTTCTTAAAAAATCATTTTATGATTGGGATGGTCATTATATCAACAAAATATGCGATTTCATTATTCTAGAATCTTAATAGATAATAACATGAAATTTCACTGATGGATGAACAATAATATCTCCATGGGGTTCATTCTTATAATGTAAAACATGAAATGAAAAAAATAAGGAGATGAAGTTATGTATTCCATAATTATCATGGTTAATTTAATCTATTATTATAGAATATTATTTCACTTTTTTCTTTTTTTACTCAGAATGTTTTGTGGATTATAATCCACATATTTCCTTGGATTTGTTCACTTGTTAGTGTAACATCCAAAATTCTTACAATTGAAACACTGATTAGTGGGAGGTATATTTAATGGATATTTTTCATTATTCACATTATTCTATAACTTCTTCCCACCACATCAGTATCTGACCAATTGATAAGCTTCATTTTCACACCTACAACACATTTATGTCTCATTCAGTCATTCACCTAAGTGAATCTTCCAACATTTCAGGCTTATAGATACCAGAAATTTTATTCTACCATTTATGTTTTTATGAGACTTGATCTCACATTTCTTATCAAAACCCGTGGAATGATGGGAATTCCCAATTCCAATTTCCATATTTAATGAAAAAAACAACTTATTTATAGCTAATAAAGTCTTTTATAGAAAAGGGCTTTTAGTGACTTGGATTTAGGCCACCATATAATTGATCGATTTATATTTTAGGGCTGATGATTAAAACATAAAAATACCTTTCATGTCTTGGAAAATGAGATTCATAAGTACCAATAAATTTATTATCCTTTTTATAAGGATAAAGGAATTCCTTCTCTATCTTTTTTCGTAGAATACAAGGGAAGTACTTAGTAAAAAATATCCTCTTAAACTCTTACAATTCCATAGATTCTATTTCTTCTAGTTCCCTCTCGTTATAAATAAGATTCAACTATTTATCCAGTTTATATTACAAATAAAAAACATCCAAAATGACATTTTCATGTTCTTAACACAAAAATAAATAAAATATATTTTTAGTGGTACTGATCCATTGTTAATCAAAAAGTGGATCAGAAGACCCACTGAAATAAGGTGGGAATTTTTGAATGAAGTACTTAACAGAATATTTCTCCCCATCTACTCTTTTAAAAGTCCAAAATTTTTCATATAATATGTGAGTACAATAATATTATTTTTCATTCCAACTCCCCTAAGATTTGGATTATCATGAAGAAAAATCATTTCATTTCCCATTGAATTCATCATTTACATGGGTCCTTTTGGGTCCAACCATTAAATAATACCAGAATGAATAGGGTGAGAAATAATAATTATAGTGGTAGAACCAAATACTCAAGATATATTACTTATAATATTTCAATCGATGACACATTAGGATTAATCATTGGTTATTTATGATTGTTATTATAATTCTAATATTATATCATATACCAAGAATTATCTTTAGAGGCATCCCTAGTAATATCCATAGAAATAACTATATGTATCTCACTAAATTTATCACATCATAGTTTCAAAAGGTTATCTAAAAAATTCTTTTGATAGCAACTATAATGACCCAAGCATTTCACACATGTATATTACATCATTTAAGATTAATATTCATTACATTACACAAACACTTTCCAGAGGACCATAATAGTTTAGTGTCTTTGAAAACATAGAAAACATTATTATAATTTTGGGAAGTATCTTTAACATATCCCATAAATATAATCCCATATAGTACTCCTACATAAAACCATTCTTTATAACTTATTGAATGGAAACATAATAAAGGGTGGGTTTATATGCTTAGTAAGGGTAAACGTGGAAGACACGTAAGTATAACATGTGGTTAATGGTATAAAAATTGGATCATAAAATTTGAAATTCATACCCTATATATCGATAATTATAATCTTGAATCATGGAATTTAATGTTGGGAGTTCATAAGACATGAATCATAAGATAATCACAACACTTGATCCATGAGAATATAACAATTCATATGACAAGGAATTTTTAACATACACAAAATATTAGAATTTATTATGTCAATAATACCTACCAAAAAATTCATACTATATAAATATCATGCTTGGGATGACCTCCCATTGTAACACCCCAGGTAAATAAAGAATATGACATTTTCATATTTATCCCTATTTGTGAATAAAATATTAATATTACTTTAAAGGGGACGCTATGCTCGATGGCGTACCCAACACGCAACAATGAGTTTCTTGGGAATCTTACGTTGCACTCTAATAATAAAATAATATTATTTTAAATGGTAGTTAACATGTAGCCGTTGTAATGGCGGGAATGGATATAAATAACTGAAATATGATTATATATGTTCTTAATTATTTTTACATTTATACAATAAAAGATAAAGGCTTAAAATACGGAAAGAATTCAATTTTAGGCGTATATGCCCCAGTTTTCACTAAAGGTTCACTTATCAGATTTTGATGGAGAACCATCATTAAATATAGTTTTGTTCACTCTTAAACATTATTTTGGACCAAATAAAACTCTTACTAAGAATCGGGACATCAAATTTTACTTTGTGTAATTTTTTGGTATTTTAACGATAGAGTTCATTTTTTTAATGAATAGTGTAAAATGTTGTGTTTTGATTCAAAATCTCTTTTTAATCTAATTTATTTATGTGATTAGATAATATTTTGAATTGGTTTTAAAGTTAAATTAGAAAATATTTTTACCATTAAATCCAATAGTGGTCGTTGGAATTAATTTCACTTTGAAATCAGACTTAAACAAGTGTCAATCTTTTGATACTTATTGTTTTATAAAAACACGCTATTTGCTCTGACAATGGGAATTAATTATTAAATTAATTAATGTGACTAATATGTTTTGAATTTCGTAAAACGGACTTCATTTTTGAATTCGGTATATCAAATATATCTTAGGGTGAAGTTTTGGTATTTTTCTGAAAAACTCCAATTTTTGATGAATAGTGAAACCACTAAGTGGTAATCAAGCAAACTGATATTTCAGTTAAATGAAAGATTACCACTAATGTGTATTGAATTTTGAAAATCCGACATACATGGTTGTCATTAAGAATTAAAATGTGGTTCAATGGGATAAAAATAATTTTTTGGTGAATAGTAACTTATTAAGTTTTTAATCGCGATTAGTGGTAATTAGTGTAGTTTAAGGTAAAAATGATATTATAAGAATGAGAAAACACCATGACACTTGTCCTAAACCTATTGGGTGAGTAATGGAAGACCAAGACAAGCCATGGGCCAACTTGGGGACCCCATGGAGCCACTTTAGTTGGAAAATGACAATAATATATTTTTATTTAATGGAAAAGTAAAATTGACACAAACATGATATGTTATACTAAAACAATTTATAAGTAGGGTTATACAAGTCCTATTTTTGATTATAAATAGTCATTGGAAAGGTAAAAAGATTTCCTACATCATAGTATTTGTTTTATAATTTTTAGACATTAAATAAATTAAATTATTTATGACATAATAATGATGCAGTGATGACATCATTATTTGACGATTTAAATAAAATGGAAAGATAATGTAAAATATATGAACTAAACATGTCCAAAACTTATTGGATGAGTGGATTTAGAAGCCTTATAACCTTATCCACGAATTATAACAATGTGGGACCTTTTGAAACCGAAAAACATTTTCAAATAAATTAATATTTCTTTACTTTCCAAAAGTGCCCCTCCTCTCCTCTTATAAAAGGCCCCCACCTCTACCTCATTTAACACACTCCTAAAGCCTTTGGCTCAGCCAACCCATGCCCATTTACTCTCTCCACATCCCTCTCCTCATCCTAGAGGATTACCTTTGGGAAGAATCCTTTCAAAGGAAGCCTTTAGGCTCAAATCAAAAGGAGTTACACTTTTAAAGGTAATTCATTCTCTCATGTTCATTTGTTTTATTTTGCTTCTCCAACCCCCTAAACTCTTTTTATTTACATCTTTTGTAACAACACCAGTATCTTCAATATACTAGGATGTTGTTATAAGATTTATTCGAGCTACACTCTCACAAAACTACATCAAATGGTTAAAGAACATACGGTTTCCGTGGATGGTGAAATTCTGCCTCCCGAAACGATGATTGTTCAATACTCATTTAACACCTTCAAAGGTGACCATTATGATGTCACTATTTTCATATATGATATATAATATGTTTATGTTTTATTTATGCTTCTGTATTTTTCATTTTTGTCTTTCCTTTATGGCTTCTATTATGGGTATACGCGATATCTTCATTTAAGGAAGTGCGGACTACCGCCTCCTCAAAGTGATTTGATTCGTTAAATACCATATGTGGGATTTATAAAGGATGGAAATATGATATTATATATGATATTATACTGGAATTATAATATACCTTTATATCATTATTATTCCATTCTATAAAAAACGAAATAGAAATGAAAGTAGCGTTCATGCATACGTACGGCTTACCGTCTCCATGAACGGTGCATTTCATTTCTTACCTCTAAATTATTATGTAATGTTATAAATGCATGAATATACTGGATATATATGACATATATTATATCTACATAATTAATACAATTATGGATATAATAAACATTTGGCCACACGAACAACGTGTAATTGTAATAAGTCCACTTTCGACTTAAGAACCAAATATCGGCAAAACAAATATTATTAACTTAAATGATTACATAATGTTTATGACATGGTAATAAGTGGTATAAAAGTAATAATGAACTTGAAAAAGGTTCTTAAGGAATTAGAAATAAACTCATGTTTATTATTCAGGAGATTAAAGAACGATCGAGTCAAGTCGGACCCGAGGTAAGGGATCCTACTCCTCTCTTTCTTTTTAAGTACACACTTTTATGTCATTCCTTTTAAAGATCATATTTCTTGTTATTGGGATGATATTTTATATTAAAATTACTGTAATTTTTATGTTCATGTGATGATAGACCCTATTCTCTCTCATCAAACCATTTTGGATGTTTTGAGTGGCGCTGTTAGGCTGCCGAACTTTCGTAAGAGATCTAACCCCTCTCTTTCTTTTTAAGTACTCTCCTTTACGTCACTTATTTTAAGCTCCTCTTTGTAATGTTGGGGGATGTTCTTTTATATTACTCTTTATTTAAATTTTATTTTAATGTGATGAGATACCCTCTTTGACCTAATCAATCCATATTCGGAAGTTTTATGTGGCGCCGTTAGGATGCCGAGTTTTCGTAAGGGATTTTTCATCTCACTTTTATTCACGTGAGATTTATGCTACATTTGCCACAAATTCCATTGAGTGGTGTATGTACTGCCCATTATTCTACTATTTGTGTAATATAATTTCGTTTATGAGTATTTACATCAATGATATATTGTCCTTCTTTCATGGGGTGTATGTTTTGAAAGATACCCAAGTCAGTAAGGGAACCTTTCACCCTCCTCTTTTTTAAAAGACTTCTTTTATTGGGTCTTTTAATTTAAATATTGTTATGTTGGGATATGTTCTCATATATCCTTATTAATGTAAATTTTATGTCCAAGTGATGAGATACACTTTTTATCTCTCATCAACTCATTTTGATGTGATGCCGTTAGGCTGTCAAGGGAACTTTTTAACCCAATTTCGATTTCTTTGGGTTCAACTTGTAGTCATTGAATATGTCATCCATTGAATATGTGTGAATGAACTTTTATTTTTTTACACTTAATATCCACTTATATTGGGTGTATATATATTTGTCACACATATTTTTGAGATTGATTTGTCCTTAATTTAAGGATACCTTCTTTATAAGGGATTTCATCACATTTGACATTTCTATTGAGGGTTCATTGTTGTTATGCACCAATTCACTCTTATATGGTGTATATACTGTCCTTTGGAGTATTATATCATGAATCCATTTATTATCATGATATTATAATGTTCTGACTATATGTTATTCCTCAATTGTTGTATTCAAGCGTCTCTAATTTTGGTAAAACCACTTTAACCAAAATATCGTTTTAAATGTTTTAATTATTTGTTCTTATTAATATCCATGTTTTAAAAATGGTTTTAAGGATTTATTTATATGGATATTAATGGTTTAAAGTTTTAAGCTTCAAGGTGGTATGGGACACTTTGATTCAAAAATCTCTTTATTAAATGTTTTAAATGGTTTTGGAAATGGTTTCTTTTTGAATGGATTTATTATTTCAATATACTAAAATGTTATATTGTGATTGAAATGTGGAAATGATATGTTTCCTTTATGCATATTTTATGTGATACGATTATGTTATGGTCCTTGGGCATTGTTATGAAGAACGGGTGGTTCCGTGATAAACTAAGGGCGGGTGAGCCCGTTATAGCTCTCCAATGCATTGGGTAACGTGAAGGAGTGAAACATTAAGGTTTCTCCGAAGAGATTTAGGGAATATACTGTGATGGGTATTCCAAACGTAACCAAGAGGGTTACTCCCTACGTAAGAATGTTATGAATGCCTCAAGTTACCTTTATGTCTTATGTTTTCTATGATTTATTCATGATTTGATATGCCTATGTTTTATGGGTAAAGTATGATTTCATTCTTATGTATATATGAACTCATGTTTCCTTTCCATATTTTTATAACCCTTACTAAGCTTCTTATGCTCATCCCAAGTCTTTGAAATGTTTTTCACAGGACTTAGCATGGAATAGGGTCAAGGATGGGATCAAGGGAAAGTCATGCTACCTAAAACATGGAACTATACATGTTTCTTTTTAAGAGTTTTTATTTTATGGAAATTTAGTAGAAGTGACTACTTTGTAATATTTTGAGATGTAATAGTTATGTCCTAATTCTCTAAAACTATAAACCTGAAAAGATCCTCAATGTGAATTACTCATTTAATTCAATATTAAGTAAGGTTTAAGGCTGGGGCCTTATAGTTGGTATCAAAGGTCGGTTTAGATAACTTTAGAGGTTAGGGTATTATTTAAGCATAAGTGACATTACCATAATGGTTAGGATTTCAGAAAGAGTCCTAGTTTTAGATAAAGTGAATGATTAAGTGTATCTTAGTGTTTACCTTCTTCATTAGTACATGATGGTTTTGTTGATATACTCACACTGACCTTTTTGGTTTTAGTAAATGGCTGGATCTAGCAGGCACCAATGTGACAATGGGTTTCAAGGAAACTGTGGTGGTTCTCTGTTTAAGATACTGGATGAGATGGGGGATTCAATGAGGAATCTCATAGTTGTTCTAAACAAACTATCAAGGATTCATGATCAACCACTTCAACCTTGGTGAGTTCTCTAATGCATCATGTACGAGATGGCCAACTCGATGTGGAAATTCAGGTAATAATTATTAAGGTAACCATTAGGGTTTATATGATCCTTACTTTTTAGGTAATTGTGGGTTACTCTATGATATGCTGGAAAATGAAAGGAATGAGATAAACTTTATATTAAAATATGTTATGATTATTCTTGAAGATTTTATCTCATTTTGGGGAATGTTTTAAGAATTATATAGTTTTGGAAAAAGGACAACACGCAGACCGTGTGACATCCCGTCGCATCGGACAAAGCTGCGGGAATCGAACCCACAACCAAAGTGCGACTGGTATTTATCGCCTACCACTGGACTACGTGAATTCCCTGGTTAGTTTGAATGATTCTTTCTGGTTATATTTTTTTATGAATTAGGAGTAAGATGATTTTGGGTTATTTATGAAAATGATTAACCTATCATGGAGGATATGTGATTAGGTTAATTACTTTTCAATACGGGACTTTAGGAGAAACTGATGTTGTTTGGAGATAAATGTTGCGATTTAACTTGGAAGACTATGCGACTAAATACTTAAAATGTTTGGGTTTCAATCTTATATTGGTTTACTTTGAGGAATTTTTATGGACAAATTTGTTTATCGGATGGTCCTCGTTGAACTTTGGATTTTGTTGGACAAATTTTGGAGATTAAGAATAGATTTTCTTTTTATAAAGTGTTATCCTTTTCTGGATTATCTGACCTTGTACTAACCTTTTGGGTTTTGGTTATGGTTAAGGTCTAATGATATGGGAAGTATATAGTTCTCTTTTGTGGATTAGGTGATTCTCTAGAAGTTGATTATAGTACTCTTAATGTGAACAAGTCTTCCTAAATACTCGTCTTTTGGAGAAAATATGAGTTTGTGTAAGGAATCTAATAAAAGTTGAAAGTCAATATGATAAGTGATTATTTTTCCTTATGAATAAATTCCTCAATAAAAAGTAACTTAAAACAAAAATGTTGTCTATTAACTTTTCCTACTGGGGAATCGAATACCGTTTAACCCATCACAAGTTTGTAATTTTCTCATGGTTAAATTTCTCCTAAACATGTTTTCTATCACTCTGCATCAGAACATGACCCTTTGTTTTTTCCTCCATGTCCATATTTTCATACTTGGAATCCTAGTATGGGTTAACTCGGGTGACCTTTATACTTATCTCTCTTTATTTTAAAGTGTTTGTTTTACCAACTTTTGTTCCGATGTGGGACTTTCAAGGATGTTTCCAAGCGCAATTTTAAAATTGCGAGGACGCAATTACCAAAAGGGGGGAAGGATGTAACACCCCAGGTAAATAAAGAATATGACATTTTCATATTTATCCCTATTTGTGAATAAAATATTAATATTACTTTAAAGGGGACTCTTTGCTCGATGGCGTACCCAACACGCAACAACGAGTTTCTTGGGAATCTTACGTTGCACTCTAATAATAAAATAATATTATTTTAAATGGTAGTTAACATGTAGCCGTTGTAATGGCGGGAATGGATAGAAATAACTAAAATATGATTATATATGTTCTTAAATATTTTTACATTTATACAATAAAAGATAAAGGCTTAAAATACGGAAAGAATTAAATTTTAGGCGTATATGCCCTAGTTTTCACTAAAGGTTCACTTATCACCTTTTGATGGAGAACCATCATTAAATATATTTTTTTTCACTCTTAAACATTCTTTTGGACCAAATAAAACTCTTACTAAGAATCGGGACATCAAATTTTACTTTGTGTAATTTTTTGGTATTTTTCCGATAGAGTTCATTTTTTTAATGAATAGTGTAAAATGTTGTGTTTTGATTCAAAATATCTTTTTAATCTAATTTATTTATGTGATTAGATAATATTTTGAATTGGTTTTAAATTGAAATTAGAAAATATTTTTACCATTAAATCCAATAGTGGTCGTTGGAATTAATTTCACTTTGAAATCAGACTTAAACTAGTGTCAATCTTTTGATACTTATTGTTTTATAAAAACACGCTATTTTCTCTGACAATGGGAATTAATTATTAAATTAATTAATGTGACTAATATGTTTTGAATTTTTTAAAACGGACTTCATTTTTGAATTCGGAATATCAAATATAGCTTGGGGTGAAGTTTTGGTATTTTTCTGAAAAACTCCAATTTTTGATGAATAGTGAAACCACTAAGTGGTAATCAAGAAAACTGATTTTTCAGTTAAATGAAAGTTTACCACTAATGTGTATTGAATTTTGAAAATCAGACATACATGGTTGTAATTAAGAAGTAAAATGTGGTTCAATGGGATAAAAATAATTTTTTGGTGAATAGTAACTTATTAAGTTTTTAATCGCGATTAGTGGTAATTAGTGTAGTTTAAGGTAAAAATGATATTATAAGAATGAGAAAACACCATGACACTTGTCCTAAACCTATTGGGTGAGTAATGGCCGACCAAGACAAGCCATGGGCCAACTTGGGGACCCCATGGAGCCACTTTAGTTGGAAAATGACAATAATATATTTTTATTTAATGGAAAAGTAAAATTGACACAAACATGATATGTTTTACTAAAACAATTTTTAAGTAGGGTTATAAAAGCCATATATTTGATTATAAATAGTCATTGGAAAGCTGAAAAGATTTCCTACATCATAGTAAGTTGTTTATAATTTTTAGACATTAAATAAATTAAATTATTTATGACATAATAATGAAGCAGCGATGACATCATTATTTGACGATTTAAATAAAATGGAAAGATAATGTAAAATCTATGAACTAAACATGTCCAAAACTTATTGGATGAGTTTATTTCGAAGAGTTATCACCTTATCCACGAATTATATAAATGTGGGACCTTTTGAAACCGAAACACATTTTCAAATAAAGTAATAATTCTTTACCTTCCAAAAGTGCCCCTCCTCTCCTCTTATAAAAGGCCCCCACATCTACCTCATTTAACACACTCCTCAAGCCTTTGGCTCGGCCAAACCCTGCCCATTTAATCTCTCCACATCCCTCTCTTAATCCTAGAGGATTCCCTTTGGGCAGAATCCTTTCAAAGGAAGCCTTTAGGCTCAAATCAAAAGGAGTTACACTTTTAAAGGTAATTCATTCTCTCATGTTCATTTGTTTTATTTTGCTTCTCCAACCCCATAAACTCTTTTTATTTACATCTTTTGTAACAACACAAGTATATTCAATATAATAGGATGTTTTTATAAGATTTATTCGAGCTACACTCTCACACAACTACATCAAATGGTTAAAGAACATACGGTTTCCGTGGATGGTGAAATTCTGCCTCCCGAAACGATGATTGTTCAATACTCATTTAACACCTTCAAAGGTGGCCATTATGATGTCACTATTTTTATATATGATATATAATATGTTTATGTTTTATTTATGCTTATGTATTTTTCATTTTTGTCTTACCTTTATGGCTTCCATTATGGGTATACTCGATATCTTCATTTAAGGAAGTGCAGACTACCGCTCCCTCAAAGTGATTTGATTCGTTAAATACCATATGTGGGATGTATAAAGGATGGAAATATGATATTATATATGATATTATACTGGAATTATAATATACCTTTATATCATTATTATTCCATTCTATAAAATACGAAATAGAAATGAAAGTAGCGTTCATGCGTACGTACGGCTTACCGTCTCCATGAACAGTGCATTTCATTTCTTACCTCTAAATGATTATGTAATGTTATAAATGCATGCATATACTGGATATATATGACATATATGATATCTACATAATGAATACAATTCTGGATATAATAAACATTTGGCCACACGAACAACGTGTAATTGTATGAAGTCAACTTTCGACTTAAGAACCAAATATCGGCAAAACAAATATTAATAACTTAAATGATTTCATAATGTTTATGACATGGTAATAAGTGGTATAAAAGTAATAAAGAACTTGAAAAAGGTTCTTAAGGAATTAGAAATTAACTCAAGTTTATTATTCAGGAGATTAAAGAACGATCGAGTCAAGTCGGACCCGAGGTAAGGGATCCTACTCCTCTCTTTCTTTTTAAGTACACACTTTTATGTCATTCCTTTTAAAGCTCATATTTCTTGTTATTGGGATGATCTTTTATATTACAATTACTGTAATTTTTATGTTCATGTGATGAGAGACCCTATTCTCTCTCATAAATCAATTTTGGAAGTTTTGAGTGGCGCCGTTAGGCTGCCGAACTTTCGTAAGAGATCTAACCCCTCTCTTTCTTTTTAAGTACTCTCCTTTACGTCAATTATTTTAAGCTCCTCTTTGTAATGTTGGGGGATGTTATTTTATATTACTCTTTCTGTAAATTTTATTGTAATGTGATGAGATACCCTGTTTGACCTAATCAATCCATATTCGGAAGTTTTATGTGGCGCCGTTAGGATGCCGAGTTTTCGTAAGGGATTTTTCATCTCACTTTTATTCACGTGAGATTTATGCTACATTTGCCACAAATTCCATTGAGTGGTGTATGTACTGCCCATTATTCTACTCTTTGGGTAATATACTTTCGTTTATGAGTATTTACATCAATGATCTATTGTCCTTCTTTCATGGGGTGTATGTTTTGAAAGATACCCAAGTCGGTAAGGGAACCTTTCACCCTCCTCTTTTTTAAAAGACTTCTTTTATTGGGTATTATAATTTAAATTTTGTTATGTTGGGATATGTTCTCATATATCCTTATTGATGTATATTTTATGTCCAAGTGATGAGATACACTTTTTATCTCTCATCAACTCATTTTGATGTGATGCCGTTAGGCTGTCAAGGGAACTTTTTAACCCAATTTCGATTTCTTTGGGTTCAACTTGTAGTCATTGAATATGTCATCCATTGAATATGTGTGAATGACCTTTTATTTTTTTTACACTTAATATCCAATTATATTGGGTGTATATATATTTTTCACACATATTTTTGAGATTGATTTGTCCTTAATTTAAGGATACCTTCTTTATAAGGGATTTCATCACATTTGACATTTCTATTGAGGGTTCATTGTTGTTATGCACCAATTCACTCTTATATGGTGTATATACTGTCCTTTGGAGTATTATATCATGAATCCATTTATTCTCATGATATTATAAAGTTCTGACTAAATGTTATTCCTCAATTTTTGTATTCATGCGTCTCTAATTTTGGTAAAACCACTTTAACCAAAATATCGTTTTAAATGTTTTAATTATTTGTTATTATTAATATCCATGTTTTCAAAATGGTTTTAAGGATTTATTTATATGGATATTAATGGTTTAATGTTTTAAGCTTCAAGGTGGTATGGGACACTTTGATTCAAAAATATCTTTATTAAATGTTTTAAATGGTTTTAGAAATGGTTTCTTTTTGAATGGATTAATTATTTCAATATACTAAAATGTTATATTGTGATTGAAATGTGGAAATGATATGTTTCCTTTATGCATGATTTATGTGATACGATTATGTTATGGTCCTTGGGCATTGTTATGAAGAAAGGGTGGTTCCGTGATAAACTAAGGGCGGGTGAGCCCGTTATAGCTCTCCAATGCATTGGGTAACGTGAAGGAGTGAAACGTTAAGGTTTCTCTGAAGAGATTTAGGGAATATACTGTGATGGGTATTCCAAACGTAACCAAGAGGGTTACTCCCTACGTAAGAATGTTATGAATGCCTCAAGTTACCTTTATGTCTTATGTTTTCTATGATTTATTCATGATTTGATATGCCTATGTTTTATGGGTAAAGTATGATTTCATTCTTATGTATATATGAACTCATGTTTCCTTTCCATATTTTTATAACCCTTACTGAGCTTCTTATGCTCATCCCAAGTCTTTGAAATGTTTTTCACAGGACTTAGCATGGAATAGGGTCAAGGATGGGATAAAGGGAAAGTCATGCTACCTAAAACATGGAACTATACATGTTTCTTTTTAAGAGTTTTTATTTTATGGAAATTTAGTAGAAGCGACTACTTTGTAATCTTTTGAGATGTAATAGTTATGTCCTAATTCTCTAAAACTCTAAACCTGAAAATATCCTCAATGTGAATTACTCATTTAATTCAATATTAAGTAAGGTTTAATGCTGGGGCCTTATACCCATGCACATTTTAGTTTTAGGCATAGGATGACCTCCAATGTACCCTCTTGTTTCAGACACAGGATAACCTCCCATGTAACCAACTATTAAAGGATTAGGATGACTAACCATGTAACCTTTGATCTCTTAGAATAATTATCATTACTCAATTCATTAAGGATATATATAGGTCCCACCTATTACATAATGGAAGCCATACATAAGGTTTTTGTAAGAACTACTACAAAAATAGGTTTATCCTACGCTAGGCTTTTAACAGTTCCTGAAAAAATAATTTTTAAAGCCCCCCTTTGTCAGCACTATAAAAATTGATGTTAAAAGGGTATTTAACTTCCCTTTTTAGGGATATTAAAGGGTAAATGTTTTAGTATTTGTAAAAATATTCTAATAAATACCCCTTTTATCAATGATTCTTAATAAGTACTCTTAAAGGGTATATTTAACAATAATTATATTTCATTAAAAATAATATATTATTTTATAAATATATACATTGATATAAATATAATATATATTTTTAAATATGTATTAGATATGTCCAATTACTAATTTACAATATATATATATATATGATATTTAGGGAAAATGGCTTATAAAGTAATTAAAAAAATATTTTTAATTAAAAAGTTTCTAATTATTGGTGGGTAATAGTAATTTTATAAAAATTTGAAGATAAAAAATAATAAATTTAATAAAAGATATAAATTATGGTGGAAACATATCTCGAACATCAAATGGCCATAAATTTTGATCTTCATATTTGTTTAGGCTATACCACATATCAAATTGAAGAATTCAATGAGTTCTATACCTTTGATGAAACTAATAAACATCTATCACAATTTTTAATGTAAAATAAGGTTCGGAAGGCCTTTAAAACTGAGTTCATAGTTGGGGTTCCCCAATTTCTTTTTACATTTCATGGATTTTAATCCTCATTTGAGTTGGTATTGTTGCCCTTTTTTAGTGGGTGATAAATTTATTCCCATTTATTACATTAATATTGATATTATTGATTCTAAATTTTATCATTTTTTATAATGTGATATTATTTATAATCAAATATATAACTACATATACATATTTTAATATATTCACACATAACAATTTAATTTTCTAAATAAATAAGTAAACATATTTTCATATAAAATATATTTCTCAATATATAAACCACATCTAAATATAAACTATTATGAATTTTTTAAATATATAAAAATATATATATATATATTAAATATATATATATATATTAAATATATACGTATACATAAACATATATATATAAATATATGGAAAAATTAAGTAAATATATTTAAATATATAAATATATATATCATAAAATGTAAAACAAAACAATATATGGGAGTGGGAATGGAAATGGTGTTTAAGATGGACATCTCATGTTAGAAACTCACTGAAGGTAGGGGTGCACAAGGGGGGATGGAATTATCTAAATCATTGATAAAGGGGTTTGGGAAGTGTTGATACGGGGGACGAGGCATGAAAAAAGTTATAACATTTATCAATGGGGTCTTTATTAGTGATTTTTAGTGTTGTTAAATGGGGCCTTTATCAGAACTTCTTACAAATTACATTAAAGATAACACTTTAACATCACTTACATTACTAGGGATTCTATAGTGCCAATAAATCCCTTTTCCTAGCACTGTTGAAGACTGATATGTTGAAGTGAAGAACATAAATCATTCATCCTATCAACCCCATGGAATGAAATGGGTTTCATAAAAATCATTTAGTAACCCATAGAAAAGTAATAGGATTCATAAATATAATTCCAATAAAAAATTAAACCAAACATAGGAAAAATAGTGATATTATACTTGAAAACTATTCAAAAATGTTATCATAGATGGAAACTAATTTTGATAGATCACTTGAAAATAATTCTTAAGGATAATATACTTTTTTCATTAAAATCATTTTCTTTTCATTAAATTTAATATTATTTTAAAATAAAACATTTTATTCTAAAATAATATTGTAATAAAATAAAGAAATATTCGAGTTATAAAGAACCATTAATGTGTAATAATCCTTTCATACCATATAGGTTAAAGAAATATTCATTTTGTACTTTTATCGGGAATGGAACAGAGTACTTCGTTAGGAAAATGAAAAAAATATTCCATTCAAACTATTTTGTAAAAATAAACACATGGGTAAAAATGAATTTAAAAAGAGTTGAATAATCGTAAAAATATTTCATAATTTTTTTAAGAAACATGGACAAGGAAGATAAATATTCTCTAAAAGATACATACATAAAAACAATCATGAATAACAATGAGATTAAGAAATTAACCCTTACCACTTTATAAACAGTCAAATCGTATTCCTCATAGAATAAATAAAATAATATGAATAATTAAAAACCATATTACTCAGAATAATACTCATAAAATAATTAATGGGAGGAATATACACCACACAAAAGAAATTGGTAGTGTGTAAGGCATATGTCCCATAGAAATGAAAGTGAGAAATAAATCCCTTACCTTATTTATTGACTCTCATAGTACTCATAAAAAATTCTTATATAATAAATATAAGTTTATTATAAAATTGGGACTGGGTACTTTTGAAATTTCTCAAAAGACTAATTTATAATAAGTTAAATATTAATAAAAATTACTCCAAATTGAATGGTATTTGAATAAAATGAGGGATATAGCGATAATAACACTAACCAATCAATTTTTGACTAGTTCTGGAGTAATTTTAAACCTTATCTTTTTTATTAACCCTATGTTAACAAATTTTAATATTAACTATGGTAATAATGTTTTTGATATTAAAAGGTTGGGAGTTTTAATTATAAGGGGTAAATTGAACCATAAATGGTAAATTTAGGATATTTTATAACCTAATTTATCCCATTTATCCTTATTTATTATATTTATGACTTATAATAATTTAATAAAATAATAATTTCTTAAAATAATATTTGTGTCAATTTTGACACTATTCATAACATTAATATTAAAAAAATAAATAAAGTATGAAAAAATATAACCAATTATTTTAATACATGCCAAAAATATTATATTCAGAGGTAAAATTATTTTATCACCTTAAATAATTCAAATAATGTTTATTTTAATACTTTTAATACCATTTAATTGATTATTTCATTAATTAAATAATTAATGCATCATCATTGTGAAATTATTTATGAAAATTAATTATATAATAAAATTTTAAATAAAATACCATGACTTATATATATATATATTATATTTAATAATAACATATATATTCAAGCCTATATGATAATTATTTTTATATTAAAAATATTATACTTGTTAAAATTAAGTGGGTAGGATTTTTTCACTCAATTTATTTTTAATAATATATATGTTGTTTTCATGGATAAACATCCATTAAATTATTCAATTTATAACCTTATGTTTTAATAATTGAATTAAAATCCATATATAGAACATGTATAAGTTTTCTAATAGATTTCTAATATTTAAAAATTTATTTTTACTCTCGATTATCCGATTTACCCTGAACTGCGATAATAAAAATTACTATAGTTACTATTAAAAGTACCGCAATCAATAATAAATTTATATTAAAAGTAACCCAATCAATAATAAAATTTGTTAACTTAGGGTTAACTTATTATAAATAACTACTTCATCATCATTGTGAAATTATTTATGAAAATTATTTATATAATAAAATTTTAAATAAAATACCATGAATTATATATATATATATATTATATTTAAAAATAACATATATATTCAAGAATATATTAAAATTATTTTTATATTAAAAATATTATACTTCTTAAAATTAAGTGGGTGGGATTTTTTCACTCTATTTATTATTTATACTATATATGTTGTTTTTATAGATAAACATCCATTAAATTATTCAATTTATAAACTTATGTTTTGATAATTGAATTAAAATCCATATATAGAACATGTATAATTTTTCTGATAGATTTCTAATATTTAAAAATTTATTTTTACTCTCGATTATCCGATTTACCCTGAACTGTGATAATAAAAATTACTATAGTTACTATTAAAAGTACCCCAATCAATAATAAACTTATATTTCAAAAGTACCCCATCCCAATTGAATGGTATTTGAATAAAATGTGGGATATGGCGATAATACCACTAACCAATCAATTTTTGACTAGCTCTGGAGTAATTTTAAACCTTATCTTTTTTATTAACCCTAAGTTAACAACTTTTAATATTAACTATGGTAATAATGTTTTTGATATTAAAAGGATGGGAGTTTTAATTATAAGGGGTAAATAGAACCATAAATGGTAAATTTAGGATATTTTATAACCTAATTTATCCCATTTATCCTTATATATTATATTTATGACTTTTAACAATTTAATAAAATAATAATTTCTTAAAATATTATTTGTGTCAATTTTGACACTATTCACAACATTAATATTAAAATATTTACTTAAGTAAGAAAAAATCTAACCAATTATTTAAATACATGCCAAAAATATTATATTACGAAATAAAATTATTTTATCACCTTAAATAATTCAAATAATGTTTATTTTAATACTTTTAATACCATTTAATTGATTATTTCATTAATTAAATAATTACTGCATCATCATTGTGAAATTATTTATGAAAATTATTTATATAATAAAATTTTAAATAAAATATCATAACTTATATATATATATATTATATTTAATAACAACATATATTTTAAATCCTATATTATAATTATTTTTATATTAAAAATATTATACTTGTTAAAATTAAGTGGGTGGGATTTTGTCACTCCATTTATTTTTAATAATATATATGTTGTTTTCATGGATAAAAATCCATAAATTATTCAATTTATAAACTTATGTTTTAATAATTGAATTAAAATCCATATATAGACTATTTTTAAGTTTTGTGATAGATTTCTAATATTTAAAATTTTATTTTTACTCTCGATTATCCGATTTACCCTGAACTATGATAATAAAAATTACTATAGTTACTGTTAAAATTTTCCAAAAATATTAATAAGACATATTTAATAAATATAGAGAATATTATTAAAAATATTTAATTATTTTCTCATAAATAAAATCATATTATTTGATATAATTACTTTAAAATTAATCCCATCGTGGGAACGAAAAAATGTGTTTTAACGAGAAAGCTTTAAGAAGATTGAAATGTTTTTTAAATCTTAATTAAGTGTGAAATTTATTCCAATAATATAATAAAAATTAAATGATAAAAACCTTATCTAATTATAATTTAAAATAAATATAAAATACAATTTTACAAAATAAAATAGTTTGTTGAAAAATCAGTTTTCAATTATAATTCAGTATTTTCACTATTTATTAAAACATGAAACCTTTGAAAAAAATAAAAAAATCAACCAAAGTAAATTTTGATATAACTATTAAAATTATGAACCTTTTTTTAAATATTATTTATAAATGTGTCCTAAACTATATGTAAAATAAGTTCTCTATCAAAATATTGAAAAAATATTTTCTAGAAAAATAATGTTTTAATGCATAAAACATGATTTATTTTTATATGATGGATATATAAAACATAAGAAAAATGTTAAAAATTATATTGAATATTTTTTATATAAATTTCATTAATATAATCAAAAAATGCGGTTTTTTATTTTATTAGTATAAAATAGACCTGTGAACATTTAAATAATTTTTTAGAAAAAAGATTTCATTTTTATTTAAAAAGAGTTTTATATTTGAAAATTATAATTATATAATTTAGTTAATATTGCTCATAAATGTAATTGTAATAAAAAGGTTATATGTTTTTTTAAAATAATTAAAATAATAAAATGTTTTTTCTTATAAACTCAGTGTTGCGTGTAATACAAGCTAAGGCAATGTAGTTTGTAACACAAGACATAAATGAAATTAAATTTATTCAAAAAAGGTTCAAAAACATAATGGTGTTACACCCCAGTATCCAATTATCTTGTTCAATGATACATAATATTACCCCAATGATTCTTTTTATCCATTATATCAAGTCTCACCACATATAAATTTATATATGGCCTTACTAAAGTACATCCATTCAATATTGGAAAACAAAAAAGAATTATTTCAATTAAGATCATGTATATATAGTAGGTGTGACCACATATTACATAAATAGTGAAAAAAATGTATAAACCATTGGTAAATAATTAGGGACCGCCTAACTTGATCCACTATAATCTATCTTACTGAATGTATTAAGAATTTTTAACTACTATTGATATATTTCAAAAAAATAGAAAAATATATAATTTCAATCACAAATTAAAAAACATGATTAATGATAAAATAATCAAGGAAAAGGATGTAATTTGAGGGATATATTACAAACTAACTACCACCTCGAATGAATTAAGAAGAATCTATGGAAAATAATGGAGGTCTCTGCTTTAGAAGAGATAAATATTGGGTAGGATGAGATATAACACTACTACTAAATGAATGGTAGAGGCCTCATATACTATGATTCTATTTTATTATAATAAACTTAATTAATTAGAAAAAAAATATTAATTATAAATTATAACATGACCACAATGGTGTAGTTCCCAAAATTTCTTTCACCATTGTGCATCCCTCCTTTAATATAGCACGTTCAAAGACCCTATGATATATACAATATTGTGAATCCCTTAAAATAATTTAGTGCCTTAAATTATGGTTTTTTCACTTTATAAATTTGAAATATTTAATTGAACATTGACCAATCATATGGAAAACCCACCATTGATATGGTTTTTTTCACCAGACTCTATAAATTCAATACCATATAAAGGAATTATGACATGGTCCCCATAATTTAAACATGAAACTCCCCCTTTCATAAAATTTTAATCTCACAAAATACATCCCACTCTACAAACCCTGGTTGTGGCATGATTTTTCACCTATGAGAATTCTCCAGTAGTGTCAACCCAAATTTACTATAACAGTCACCCAATAACAAATAAAACATCATGTGAATCTACATATTTTGAAAACCACCTCATACCTCCAATGGCCCGAAGGCATTCATTTTTTTATTGATTTCGATAATCCACCTTTCAAGGGATGAGGTGGAACCCTATAATGCCCGTAGGAAAAATATTAGATGTCCATAGGCCTGATAGGAATTCATTGCCCGTAGGCACAAACATTACATACAGCCCAGACTAACTACTTGGAACTGATCCTCCCCAGCATCTTCATCATGAAATCAACTCTCCTCCTTTGCATGGCTGTTCGTCTAGGCATTCCCGTGCATGCACAGCCTTGTCCTGATGGTATGTTCCATACCCTATAATTATTGCAATCCGTTTAGCATTTGCTGTGGTGAAAGCTCCTTGCTCATCCTCCTCGTAGAGCTTGTTCCTTGTAGGTTTTGTTTCTGGTTTGTATCTACACAAATGTGGACCGAAAGCCTTTATGTGGCCCAAAGGCCCAACTGACCCGAAGGACTAGGTGCTCGAAGGCATATGAAGGACCCGAGGACCAAATCCGAGGCTCAAAGGCCCAAACAGGGGCATATTCACGATCTAAGTCCTAATTCCAAGATAAATCTATGGGGACAAAGTTCAAGGTAAATATTTACAATATTCTGAAAAAGATTTTCTTCTGAACATAATACCAAAAAGGCTAAAAATGAAAACAGACCTTTATCTGGTGGAAAAAAATCTTTATATCACCTAATGATTAGTCTATAGTAAGTGTAAAAAATGAACATCACACATATAATGATATTGTTTATACTAAATAAATTTTTATTCATCATTCATTATTAAATTAAAAATATGTATAAGCATGGATAAATAATAATATAGGGTATTCCATGAATTTATCTAAGGGGAAAGTGTATCAAAATGTTCTCCCATAAATAATACTATTAGGTGCATGAAGAAACACACAGATATTAAGAAATACAATCTTTAAAGAATACTATATAATAGAAAGGATCAATTTTTTTAGTCTATGTTGATATTGTAAAAGGTTTGGTATCATATACAATTATTGTTGGCATAAAAATCTATCATATGGAAGAAAATGTGATATTATATAAATGGGGTAAAGTATGAGTCAAAAACATTTCAAATAATTATGGAAGATATTTATTTCTCAAACAGATTTAAAATCATTGAAGATATTTATGAATACTACAATAATTTTTGTCATAGTGATGGTACATGCCTTTCTAATAGAAATAATCATGAATACAATGGTATTAAATATATTAGTAAATAAAACTAAAATAAAGAAGATGAGATATCCTTAAAAAATAAATATAATTAAAATATGGTTCAAAGCTGACTCAAGAGGTCAAAGAGGTGTGGTACACAAAAAATGGTAAGATGAATCTTTTATAGAAGAGGAGGGAACACCATGGATATTTTCTACTAATCCATGATTGTTAATATTAATGAAAAAAGATATAAACAATAATAAAATTAGTTTAGTAAAAGAACTAATGAATTTGTTCAGTAAATATCACTCTTACAATACCATGTAGAAGAACCAAGAAGTCCAAGTAAATCATAGACAATTTTTCATCATTAGGATAACCGAATTGGAAAATAAATAAAAGTATAAGAATAATATATTATAAAAATTTGTAATGTTATAGTTAATATTTAATATAAATAATATGTTAAATTCCATGTGGGATTATCAAAATATGACAACCTTAGATCCCATGATGTACTATATGGGAGATGTAGACATGTTATAAACAACTGAAATGAATTCTTAATAACCATAGGATCCAAATAATTAGTCCTAATAATTATTAAAATTTTAAATAGTGATGTATATGAATTGACGTCCTATAATAAGAAGAGTTTCCCATAAGAAGAGATAACAAATAAAAAATATCCCCGACACTAAAGAGTAAAACCTCAAAGTATAGGAGACCTAACATAATGATTGCATCCATACATGGAGTATAAAATGAAAGAGAAAACTAGTTGAGAATAAATTCCTCGCCCAAATACAACCATTGAGGAGAAATATGTTCTGTATTATTGCCTTAGTAATTGTGCTATATTTCATTTCTTTCATTATAGGGAATTTTAAGTGAATGTAGTAATTTAGAGGATAACTAATGAAGATTAGTTTAAAATAATAACTACATTATATTTAATTAAACCCACCATCTCAGTATGATTTATCCTTTCATATTTTAAAAAACATTAGAATAATAAACCTATATTGATGTAGTTAAGATATATATCATCCCTTAAAGGGGAATTTACTTTGATAATCCTCTAGAACCATATCGTTTATATAAATCCTAATTTTGGAAGGTTCCTGATAAACAATCATTAAAAAGGTACTAATGCTTATTATCTTATCCATGGGTTTTATGGATTAATTTTGATAGTATGGAGAAGAAACAGATATATTTAATGACATGGAAGTAGATATTTATACAATATTTATGGATATTTCTAAAAAATAATATAAGTTGTTGAAAGCTTTTAACCACTATTGGATATGATTATATGATCTGAAGAATTAATAATTATATTGATCTCAATTAAAATCAATTGGTTTCAACCTAAGTACGTTAGAGTAGTCATTGAATAATATATGGTAATTTGTATCATTTAGTGTCATATTTTATAAAGAAAACCTTAATGTATAAACAAAAACCACTTGTTTCTTACAATAATCATAGATCATGTAGATTTAGTGTTGAATGATTTATGAAACTTTTCTTGAGAATGAATTGATATCGTCCTCTCCCACAAACATTTCATTTAATTTTAATATGGTGGAGAGAAAAAAAATTAAATAATTCATAGATTAATGTGAAGATAAAAAAATGATGAATTCAATGGAGGATATGTAATATCCCGGTTTTTGGAAATGTATGTTTTCATTAGGTTTTGGTTGAATCCCTTGTTTTGGGATTCAAGGGAAGTTTCTTGAATGTGTGAGAGGCCTTGGGGATGTTCCGGGGGCTCAGGGCACGAAAGAAAGGAAATCTGGGCAAGAAAGGCCCGAGCGCACAACCTGCACACGGCCAGGCAAACCGTGCAGCCTTCCCAAGATAAACCATGCGACCCATCCTCCTATGAATAGAAGCATGTGCATGGTTTGCACACGGTTTTCCAAACTGTGTGACTAAATTGTTTGACCCCTCCTCCACCAGACAGTGTCATGTTCATGGTTTTCACAGGGTTTTCCAAACCATGCTGACAAACCCTGTGACCACTTTATGTTGGGAAGAATTACAAGTTTTCCACTCCAAGCTTTAAAAACCCACTCAGGATTTCCTCTCTTTTCCTCCCTCTCCAGCCTAGGAAAAAACCAACACACCCAAAGGCTCCAAGAGACTGATCTCCTTCCATTATAAGGTGTTTTTAGTGCCGTTGGTTGCAGATCGAAGCTCCGGTAAGGCTAATCCCATCCTTGCTTATCTTTTTGGTTTAGGGTTTGTATCTTCTCTCCCTCTCATTCCGAAGCACTAAAACCCTACCTTTTGGTTGAATTTTAGGTTGAAGCTCCAAAGATTGGTCGGATCAAGGTCTAAGGACTCGATTGAGAGTGCTTTCAACGACAGTTTCATGGTAGGTGGTCAACAAGTGATATCCTATAGTTATTTAGGTATTTTTGCATGTTTAGTTGTGTTCTTTCTTTCCTTTGGTTATGTTTTGGATAACCTTGGAATTTTAGGAAATAATGGTGCTTAAAATGGAAAATGGGGACCCTCACGATCCCCGAGGGATGTGTTGGGATAGACTTGACCAAATTGGGGCCATCCATGGGATGTCCTGACATTTCCCAGATTTAAGGATTGATATTATACAAGTTACCTTGTTGTAATAAATTGTAGATCCCATGATAAATGTGTTGGAATAATTGGTTGAACATAGAATAGAAGTTAGGTGATGCACCTAGACTTGGTAATAACCTATGGGATAAACTGGAATGGGTTAAATGATTGATTCATGGGAATGATGAATGGGTTAAATGGGTTAATGTGTAAAAGGATTAAAGAAAATAATGGGATAGATAATGGGATTAATGTTGAATGCTTAGTGAGATAGGCATAACACATGGGAATTGGGTGAATGGTTAAATGATGTGAAATGGTAATGTGTTAATGGGTTAAGGCATGTTGTGGTTTCCCATGTGGGTTGTGGTGAATAGTGGTTGCCGAAGGGAAATGGTTTGGATGGTTGATGGTTACTTATATATAAGCATGTGCACATGGATTTGTAGAGTGGGTTATAACTTGAGGATCTACGCCCATGGGTTGTGTGAAGACTGGGGTTCTAAAGTCCACCCTAAATGCACGGGTTAGGAAAGGGGACTGAGGGTCTATTTTCCTAACGATTGCATCCACCTGGAATGAGGCTTCGGGGCGAGGTTATGGTTTCTACAAGGGGTTAGTTCTAGTGAGATAGGATAACAATTTTTTTACCCTCTTGCATGTGATTGTTGGCATTAGACCCATGTAACAAAGTGTATGTGATTTACCCATGGATATGTAATGAAATAGTAAATGGTGGTAAAGGGTTTGTAATGAATGTTAATGGAAGTGGAATTGTCTTGGATTTAAACAAGATAATGGTACCTCAGATAATTACTTAGAAATTATCATTCATATTCTCTTGTATGCACTATCTGTTTATATTGGATATTTTGTAGACACCGTTGGTGGTGGCCTACTGAGTTGTACTCACACCCTGCTCAGGCCGCTGTTGGGTACCCGAGTAGACTTCATGTTTGCAAGTCAGGAGAAGGGAAAAGGTCCTTTCTAGATAGTGAGTGGACCTGGGTAACACTTGGTGGAGGATCCAGACTTGGAGTCAGGACCATTTTGGGATTTTGGCCGCTGTCTTTATTTTGGGGTTTTTTCTACTTTTTCACTTGTAGTATGACATGGCATATTTATTATTTGGAATTGGTTGTTATATAGGTTTCTTATTTATTGATTATTGTTTTCGCTATTGGTATATTTCTGTTTTGACATACTCTAACAAAAAGGGGGTATAGTCTCCCCACATGACTACATAGACGCCCACTGCTAGTCGGCAACCTTTGGCGTACGAGGAGGCATGATTAAAGTCATGTAACCACCCAGATCAGAGCACCGGTTTAGTGGCTTCTAGTTCAGGGACATTACAAAGTGGTATTAGAGGAGTTCTTTCTTATCCTTCTATGAGGTCTTTGTTATTTGAGATTGGTAGCCAAGGGTTAAGATGCGTCGAGACTTGGTAATGTGTTTTTGCTTGGGAGTAGCTAAAGCAGGTACGGGGGAAACCCAAGTCACCCTGGGTTGGAAATGATGTTCATGGTTGTGTAATGTTATAGTTGATGATATTTCACCATTGGGTGATGCACATGTGGTTTGATGTGATTGTTTTATGATGTTTGACTCGTGGCCTTAACAACCCAAGGATTTGCATTCATGCATCATTGTAGGAAGCTAGGGAGATAGGTGACATGCATTGTGTTATGCACATGCACGGGGTGGGTGTGTGAGGTTGGAAAGTAGGGTGCATCATGCATTTCATAAAACCATGAAATAATGAGAGGAATAAAATAAAACAGCTGGGTAAATTATGTTTAATGGAGTAATAGGGTTTGAAACAAGTTGGAAAATGTTGTTGAGTTAGCATATGAAAAGTGGGTTGTAGTAGCTAGTAAAGAGCTTTTCGTGGAGTCATGAAAGTTTATGGTATGCATGCAAAATCTCGTGCTTAGCATTGTAGAGAAATGCCACCACGACGTCGGTTACCAGTTGGGAAACGAGAGGGTGTTGCAGAGAACACTCCTCTAGTAGAGGAGAAAGAAAATGTGGTGATCAATGAAGGTAGAGAAGACCAGTTCCGAGAGAACATGACTTTCCTTATGCTGATGATGGATCGGGATCCAGGGAGTGTTGCACCGAGTTTGTTTGAGCTAACCAGGGAGTTTCAACTGCAGCACCCTTCGACTTTCACCAGAGAGGGTGGGATAGAGGTAGAGAAGTTCTGGTTAGAGTTCATCTAGATGATAATGGATCATTTAAAGACCCCCATTGAAAACCAAGTAAGGCTGGCTGCTTATATGCTGCGGGGCTAGGCTAGGCATTGGTGGGACATTCATGCTCAAATTGAGCAGGATGAGGGAATGTCGTGGAATGTTTTTCAGGAAACGTTTCTGGAGCAGTTCTACCCATATACCTTGAGACAGGAGCAGGCTGCAGAGTTTATGATCCTCACTCAGGGATCACTATAGGTGATGGACTATGCTAGTCGGTTCACTGATTTGAGACACTTTATCCGAATGTTACCAGGGGATAAGGTAGCAGAAGAAAGGAATTTACAGGATGGTCTGAGACATGAGATCATGTCTCAAGTAAGTATCTTCATCTTGAAGAGGTTCGCAGAGGTAGTAGATCATGCACTGATCTCTGAAGAAAACCTGATGGGATCTTCGGGTAGTGGGCTTGTGGTGCTAGTGAGGCAGACGAGCTGTGCAGCTACCGAAGGTCGGAAGTGATTCCATGAGAGCTCACAACATGGAAGAAGTTTGTAAAGTGGCTGGAAGATACGTTTAACCTCTCAATGTGGAAGTCAGGTGTTCTGCTATCAGTGTGGTAGGCTAGGTAATATGTGTGGTCAGTGTCCTCAACCTCCAGTCGAGTGCTGTTTGTGCGGCCAGATGGGACATGTGTAGAAGTTATGCAGGAAACCTTAGTAGGTGGGAAAGTATGATGGTGGAAGGCAGGTACCCGATATGGGAAGGGGATCGGTTTCCCCATATCAGGTAGGAAGTTGGATCTCCATGGGCCGTACTGGCAAAGGCAGTGGATGTGGAACTCTAGGGAAAGATCGCAATTGCCAATAGGGCAGTGTAGCGTAGGGAGTTCAGTTTGGAGCCCATGGTAGAGGGGAAATTCAGCTTCAGGAAGTTCAGTATGTGCCTGGTGATGGCAAGGCTAGACCGTCGATTGTTCGAGGTACGATCCTTGTAGCTTCTACGTTTTCTAGTTCATTATTTGACACAAGATCTAGAAACTCTTTTATCTCTTCTCAACTTGTGGTATCACTGGTTTTACCTATGGAGAAGGTGTGTGGAGTGATGTCAATTGACACTCTCTTGGGGGTGTGGGTTGAGGATATCAAGTAGTGCAAGGGATGTTCCTTGGAAGTTGGTGGGTATCGTTTTCTGTGGGACTTGTTCATTCTCAAGATGTAAGGGTTTGACCTAATCCTGGGAATGGATTGGTTGGTATTTTATCAGGCTCACATAGACTTTTATCATCGTAGAGTATTGTTCAGGTCACATGAGGGTGATTCTTATGCCCACCGTGGCGAATGGGATATTCGAGCTGGGATTGCGGGGCTGTTTTGTCAACAGATGAGTGGACTCATGGATAAAGTGGCATGTCTCATTCTTGATGATGCTGAGGGAGGTGAAAAAACTAATTTCCATCCTCTGGTGGATCGGTTTTAGGACGTGTTTCCTGAGGATTTCTCAGGGTTACCCCCTAAGAGGGATGTTGAGTCCACAATCGAGTTGCTGCCGAGAGCGGAGCCAGTTTCTATTCCGCCATACTGAATGGAACCGACAGAACTCCAGGAACTAAATGTTCAGCTTGAGGAGTTGGAGTGTAAGGGGTTTATCAGTACTAGTACATCTTCTTGGGGATCGCCCGTTCTTTTTGAAAAGAATGTCGATGGGTCGTTAAGGCTGTTTGTTGACTATCGAAATTTGAAGCAGATGATGGTGAAAAATAGGTACCCTATTCCCAGAATTTATGACATGTTTGATCAGTTGAGGGGTGCATCGGGGTTTTCTATGATTGATTTGAGGTCAGGTTTTCACCAGTTGGGGGTGAGGTATTCCGACATACCGCAGACAGCTTTCCGGAGTCGGTACGGGTTGTTTGAGTTTGTGGAAATGCCTTTCAGCTTAACCAATACACCAAAAGTCTTTATGGTTTGATGAACCAGATCTTTCATCCCTATTTAGATTTTTTTGTGATTGTCCTTGTAGACGATATCTTAGTGTACATGAAAACTCATGACGATCATGCCCAACATCATGACATCGTCTTGGGTACACTAAGAGAGAACCGACTATATGCCAAGCTATCCAAGTGTCAATTCTGGATAGGTGAGGTGCATTTTTGGGTCACATAATCTCAGAGGAAGGTGTGTCAGTGGATTAGAGAAAGTGCAGGCAGTTGTATCTTGGGAGAAGCCGAAGAGCGTTTCTGATGTTCAGGGTTTTCTGGGTTTGGCCGGGTATTACCGAAGGTTCATTCAAGATTTATCTCACTTTGCAGCACCACTTTCGGGCTGGACCAATAAGGGAATCATGTTCGAATGGTCCGAGTCTTGTGATAATGCCTTCCAAGAGTTGATGAAGTGGTAGATGAAAAAACCTATCTCGATCTTACCTAAGCTGGGTAAGAAGTACATCGTGTTCTGTGATGTGTCCAGAATCGGACTTGGGGCTGTATTAATGCAAGATGAGTGGGTGGTGGCTTACAAGTCAAGGCAGTTGAGACCCCATGAGGAGAATTATCCAACTCATGACCTTGAGTTGGCTACAGTAGTGTATACCTTGAAGTGATGGAGGCACTATCTTTTTAGATAACGGTTTACCGTGTTTACCGACCATAAGATTTTAAAGTACATCTTCTCACAATAGGATCTGAATATTCTATAGTGAAGATGGGTTGAATACCTCTATTCTTTTGACTTTGAGTTTTTGTACATGTCGGGAAAGGGAAACAATGTTGCTGATGCTCTGAGCAAGAAGGTTTACAATTAGGTTGTTTAGGAATCCAGTACTGAGTGGAAGGTGATGGATTTGTTTGCATAGATGCACCTAGAGGTGTAGGGGAAGAACGGTCAGGTCAGTCTTTCTTCCTTAATGATGGATTCAACACATTTAAGTTGAGTTAAGGAAGGCCAGAAAGAGATCATAAGTATTTGACCATGAAGGAAATGCATGAAGGTGTGGAGCTACCTTCTGGTTGGGCCGTCAGAGTGGATAGAGATGTTTGTGTTCGTGATCTTGTGGTTGTGCTAGAGTGTATGCGAGAAGAATTTATGCGTGAGTTACATGCATCAAATTGGGCGATGCATCTTGGTTTTCCCAAGATGCACTGTGATCTCCGATGGCAGTTTTGGTGGCCTGGGATGAAGAAGGAAGTTGCAGGATTTGTGGCACGGTGCCTTACCTATCAGCAGGTGAAAGCCGAGCATCAACGCCCAGGTGGTTTTTTGCATCCATTTCCCATTCCAGAATAGAAGTGGGATGATGTGAAAATGGATTTTGTCGTGGGTCTTCTATGGATGCCACGAAAGAATGATGCAATATGGGTGGTTGTGGATCAGTTAACGAAAGTGGTTCATTCAATATAGATTCAAGAGACCCTTATAGTCGACTAGTTGGGTGAGATGTATCTTCGAGAAATAGTGTGGTTTCATGGTGTGCCCCGGACCATCGTTTCGGACTGAGATCTGCATTTCAAATCACGTTTCTGGAAAGGATTGTAGAAGGCACTTGGTACGCAGGTTTTTTTAGTACGGCTTTCCACCCGCAGACGGACGGGGAGTCGGAGCGTACGATCCAAGTGATGGAAGACATATTAAGAGTTTGTGTCTTGGACTTTGGTGATTCTTGGGAGAAACACCTATCGTTAGTTTATTTTTCCTACAACAACAGTTTTTAGGTTACGATTAAGATGGCGTTTTTTGCGGTGCTTTATGGGAGACCATGTAGAGCTCCGTTGTGTTGGCTAGATGCTGGTGAATCCGATTTATTGCGGCCAAGTATCGTGCTGGAGACTTCAGAGAGAGTTAAGTTGATTATGAAGCAGATAGATATGGCTCAGAGTAGGCACTAGTCATATGCAGATCGAAGGTGTATACCTCTTAAGTTTGAGGTTGGTGATAAAGTGTTCCTTCGGGTGTCGCCGAGGTTGGGTCACCAACGAATTCGAAAGAAGGGTAAGTTGGTGCCCAGGTATGTGGGACCTTTTGAGATAGTGGAGAGGATCAGACCAGTGGTATACCGATTGGCTCTTCTACAGCAGTATGGTGGGATTCATGACGTGTTTCATGTGTTTCAGCTTCGACAGTATCACCCTGACCCATCTCATGTGGTTGATATTGAGGATGTAGAGCTTGAGGCTGATGCATCCTTTGAGGAGCATCCGGTTCGTGTGGTGGTTCGTAGTGAAATGGTCTTGCGAGGCAGGGTTGTTCCATTAGTGCGAGTACTATGGAAGCATGGTAAAGTACAAGAATAAAATTTGGAGTGGGAATCAGATATGTGGGCTCAGTGGCCTGAACTCTTCTCTTTGGTGGATCAATGAGGCTTGGAATCTTAACTCGAGGACGAGCTGTTATAAGGTCGGGAGGTTGTAAGATCTACGTTTTTGGAAATGCATGTTTTCATTATGTTTTGATTGAATCTATTTTTTCAGGCTTCAAGGGATGTTTCCTGAATGTGTGAGAGGCCTTGGAGATGTTCATGGGGCTCAGGGCACGGAAGAAAGAAAATATGGGCAATACAAGCCAGGGCGCACAGCCAGGAAAACCGTGCGGCTTGCCCAGGATAAACTGTGTGACCCTTCCTCCAACGGACAGAAGCATTCACATGGTTTGCGCATGGTTTTCCAAACCATGTGGCTAAATCATGAGACCCATCCTCCTCCAGATAGTGGCATGCCCACAGCTTGTGACCAAATTTCCAAACCGTGCGGAGAAACCATGCGGCCACTTAATGTTGGGAAAAATTACATGTTTGCCACTCTGGGCTTTAAACCCCCACTCGGGATTTCCTCTCTTTTCCTCCCTCTCCACCCTAGGCACAAACCAAAACGCCCAAAGGCTCCAAGAGTCCGATCTCCTTTGATTCTAAGGCGTTTTTGTTGTCGTTGGTTGCAGATCGAGGCTCCAGGTAAGGTTAATCCCATCTTTTCTTCTCTTTTTTTTAGGGTTTGTATCTTCTCTCACTCTCATTCAAAATCTCTAAAACCATAATTTTTGGTTGAGTTTTAGGTTGAATCTCCAAAGGTTTGTCGGATCGAGGTCTAATGACTCGATTGAGAGTGATTTCAACCACGATTTTGAGGTAGGTGGTCTATATGTGATATCCCATATTTATTTGGGTATTTGTGTATGTTTAGTTGTGTTCTTGCTTTCCTTTGGTTATGTAACGCCCCGACCCCAGCTACCTAGAGTCGGTGCATTATTACATAACATTGGCATGATCACAAGAAAGATCAAATCCCGAAAGACCGATTGGTTTAGTATCCTTGGAAACACTAGATATAATCATAAAGTTTTACATTACATTTCAAAGTGAAAAACTACTACAATAACAAAGTCTTCATATCCACACTATTAACCCCTCATAATATCCCTGCAAGTCATTCATAATTTACTTCTTCACTACCTGGGAAAAATAAAACATAGAAAAGGGGTGAGCTCAAATGCCCAGTAAGGATAACAATATAGCGGAACATTCAAAATAATCATAAACATTTAAGGCAATGAATTACTAAAACAAAATCCTTTTAAAATTGAACTTCAACATAGTATGGCCAAAGTAAAATGAAATAATTCCATTTACTTATTCACATGGATATTCTACTAATCGAATAATCACATGCAATATCAATAACCACTTTCATAATGTTGGAATGCATAAGGCCAGACTATCATAACCACATAGCCAAGGCCTCGTGCCAAGACTACAAATAAGATTTTGTCAAGGCCTTGTGCCAAGACACTAGTTTGTCTCATGAGACCTACCGATGCATCGAGGAGCTATAGCGGGCTCCACCCGTCACTTATTAAGTCCAATGCATTCCCATATGAAAAGGTTTAAACATAACATAAACATTCATATTAAAACTAGCATACGAAATGTCAATAATTTCACCATAAACTATGAATGGTATAAAAATAGCACATCCATAGTCAAACATATCACAAATCCTTCAATACAATATAGAAATTTGTATCATAATAAATCAACTTCAAATAATCTTAAAATCCATCAAAGGATGTTGACATAGATGAAATCAAAATTCTTTTTAAAGAAATATCTCCTTTTATTTTGAAATCATTTAAGATCCATATAAAATAAAACATTTTCTTTGAAAATATTCTTATAAGCTTGTAAGGAAAGCTTTGAAGATTTTATAACGGCGTAAAATAACCGCACCCGCCGTATAAGTTAAAAAAAACATTCTTACCTCAATTTTGTCGAAAAGGTTAAAAAGGACCTTGTTTTGAAAATGACGGAAAGATTCCTTTATAAACCACTTATAAAAGTCAAAAAGGGTATAAATGACTTTAACTCATATTTTAGTAAATAGTAAAAATGTTTTGAAATACATTTTTAAGAAACATGGATATGGATGATAAAGAGATCCCAGTAGATTATTACGTATAAACAACCTCGGATAATGAAGAGATTGTGAAATAACCCTTACCTTGTACTATTCCTTGGTTGGGGTCGGTTAACCTCCTGTATAATGGTGAAATAATTGTTATTAAATTATAAAATAATCATATACATTAATATGATATCATATATGATCTTTTAATATTGATTTGATAATAATATCTTAGTATTATCGCCGTTTCGTGTGTTAACTTACTCATTTTCTTTTATATGTTTTGTTACATAAGTCATGTTTGTTGTATCTTATTCATATCCAGAATGATATCAAGTCCTTAAACATCATTAAATGATAATTATACTTGAATGGATACGATGGAGAATGAATCTCATCGCGTTCGTGGAGACGGTAGTCCGTACGTACGCACGAACGCTACTTCCATTTAATTTTTATTTTAAAAGAATCGAATCCAAATGATACATAGGTATATTACTATTCCAGTATAATATAATATTTTATATATGTTACTTAAGTTCATTAACACCATCCTTTATACGTTCCATGTGTGGTATGAACGAGTCATATCATTTTAAGGGGGCGGTAGTCCGCACTTCCTCAAATGAAATTATCGTATGTATATACAACATGAAACGAATAATGGTATGAAATAAAATGGAATTACAGAAGCTTATATATAAAATATATATCATTTATATCATATTTAATTATAGTTCCATCATAATGGCCACCATGAGAGGCGGTAAGATGTATTTGAATAATCATCGTTTCGTGAGGCGTTAGTTTTCCATCCACAGAAACATTATGTTCATCATCCATTAGATGGAGTTGTGTGTATGTGTAGTTTGAATCCTTCTTATAACAACATCCTACTATATTGAGGACACTGGTGTTGTTACAAAAGAAAAGAAATAAAAAGATTTTGGGGGTTGGAGAAGCAAAATAAATGAAAATAATTTAAGAGAAAACGTTACCTTTAATTTAGGTAACTCAATTTGGTTGGAACCAAAGGACTTTTTGAAATGCTTTCTGCCTAAGGGGAAACTTCAAGGAGGAGGAGAGGGATGTGGGGAGATTAGTTGGGCAGAGTTTGGACGAGCCAAGTGGCTTGAGAGGTGTGAGGAATGAGTAGAAGTGGTCTCCTTTTATAAGGGAGAGGAGGGGCTCTTTAGGAAAGAGTGAAAGTATTACTTTATAATATAATTATATTCGGTTTATAATGGACCAAAAATCATTGATGTCGAAGATAAGATGACTAATATTCTACATAACATCAACCAATAAGAATTGGACAGGTTTTAGATAATATTTTAATCATTATAATATTATTTATTTCAATGATTTATTAATGAGGTAAACATTGCATCATTATTGTGTCATTAATAATTTAACTTATTTGATGTCTAAAAATTATAAATAAAATATCATCATGTAGGAAATATTTTTAGCTTTCTAATGAATATTTATAATCGAAAATCCAACATGTATAACCCTATGTAAAAATTGTTCTTCTAAAAGATGTAAGCTTATGCCATTTTTATTTTTATTTTAACTTTATTAATATAATGTGTCCCTACCACATACAAGTGGCTCCAAGGGGTCCCCAAATTTACCCAAGGATGCCCATGGTCGGGTATGTGTCCACCAATAAGGTTAGGACACGTTTTAGGGTAATTTTGTATTATTATAATATTATTTTTTTAACCCTTATTTACCGGATTTACCCTTTAACCATGGTAAATAAAATATTTACCACAATAACTATTAAAAATGTCTAAAAATAAAAGTTACCTATTTACACAATTTGAACATCCTGATTCCAAATATGGAATTTATTTTCCTAAATTCAAAACACAGAAGTGGCAGAAATTAATTTAAAATTAATTCCCGCTGTCAAAACAAAAAGCGTGTTTTTAAGAGATAATAACTATAAAAAGATTGACACTTGTTTATGTTCGGTTTAATTGTAAAATTATGTCCAATGACCAACATTATATTAAATGGTAAAAATATATTCTAAATATACTTTAAAACCACTCAAATTCACAATTTATCACTATTAATTATTTTGATTAAAAAAGTTGTTTTTATTTAAAATTTAGTAATTTTCACTATTCATCAAAATATAAAAGTTATCCGAAAAGTACCAAAATTTCACCCTAGGCTAATTTCAATATTCCGAATCCAAAAATGAAGTCCATTTTGAAGTATAAAATATATATGATTTCAAAAAGTAGGTATTACTATTCACAACGGCTAGTTTAATTAGTTGTGGTGTGTGTTAGAACTCGAGGTTGCGTACAACACACGCTATCGCATTATTCGAAGGGAAACGTACCGTGGAATCTTGGGGTGTTACATTCTCCCCTCCTTCAAATAATTGCGTCCTCGCAATTTCTAGGGTATTACTGCATAAAAAGAATCGGGTGGTTCTTCATCATAAGTTCCTCGGGTTCCCACGTTGCCTCTTCCATCTTATGGTTTCTCCACAAAACTTTTACCAGACGCGTCGTCCGGTTTCTCAGCACTTGTTCTCTCGTATCAAGAATCTTGACATGCTCTTCGCAATAAGACAGATCGGGTTCCAGTTCTAATTCCTCATAGGTGAGTACATGCGTCGGATCAGGCATGTATTTCCTCAATAGAGATACGTGGAACACATCGTGAACTTTGGAGAGACTTGGCGGCATTGCCAATCGATAAGCTACAACCCCAATTCGTTCTAGAATTTCGAAAGGTCCGATGTACCTGGGACTCAATTTACCTTTCTTACCAAAACGTATGACTCCCTTCCACGGAGATACCTTCAGAAAAACTTGATCACCGACTTGAAATTCCAAATCCTTCCTTCGATTATCGGCATAGCTCTTCTGCCTACTTTGAGCTGCTTTGATGTGATTTTGGATTACCTTCACCTTTTCCACTGTTTCCTCCACCAGTTCTGGGCCTACAAGTTTTCTTTCACCAACGTCATCCCAACAGGTTGGTGTACGACATCTCTTTCCGTATAACGCTTCATATGGTGCCATCTGAATACTCGAATGGAAGCTATTGTTATAGGAAAATTCTACCAAAGGTAAATATTGATCCCACATACCCTGAAAATCAAGTGAGCAAGATCTCAACATGTCTTCTAAGGTCTGAATAGTCCGTTCTGATTGTCCGTCTGTCCGAGGGTGGTAAGCAGTGCTCAAATGAAGTTCAGTATCCAGGGATTTCTGAAGACTTTTCCAAAATCTTGAAGTAAAATGGGGATCACGATCAGAAACAATCGATAGGGGTACTCCATGAAGTCTCACAACTTCATTAATGTATAGTCTTGCTAGACGTTCCAGGGGTAGATCTTCTCTTATAGCAAGAAAATGTGCTGACTTGGTAAGACGATCAACAATAACCCATATTGCATCGTTCCTTCTAGGATTCTTTGGTAGCCCCATGACAAAGTCCATCGTAATATTGTCCCATTTCCACTCCGGTATGGGAATAGGTTGCATGACTCCTCCAGGCTATTGCCTTCCAGCTTTCACTTGTTGACGAACCATACATCTTGACACAAAATCAGCAATCTCCCTCTTCATGTTGTTCCACCAAAAATGTTCCTTCAAATCTCTATACATTTTGGTGCTCCCAGGGTGTATAGAGAAATTGGAACTATGAGCGTCATCCAGCAATTCCCTTTTTAGACCAGGTATATTGGGAACACAAAGTCTCTTCCCGAATTTCAAAATTCCATCTTCATACACAAAGTCTCTCAATCTCCCATCATTCACAGCTTTAATCTTCTTCTAAAATTCTTCATCATTGGTCTGGGAACTCTTAATCCTTTCTAGTAAAGATGGTTTGGCAACCATTTGAAAAAGCATTGATGTTTCACCTTCCCTGGTTATTCCCATGTCCATCTTCTCTAGATCCATGAAAATTGGATCCCTTTCAATTCTCATCATGTTCAGAACTCCATGGTCTTTTCTGCTCAAAGCATCTGCTACTTTGTTTGCTTTCCCCGGGTGGTAGTGTATCGTGCAATCATAATCCTTGAGTAATTCAAGCCATCTCCTTTGCCTCATGTTGAGTTCTTTTTGTGAGAAAATATACTTCAAACTCTTGTGATCAGTATAAATCTCACATTTTTCACCATAGAGGTAGTGCCTCCATATCTTCAAAGCAAAGATCACAGCTGCTAACTCAAGATCATGAGTAGGATAGTTTTGTTCATGAATTTTCAACTGTCGTGATGCATAGGCAATAACTCTATCATTCTGCATAAGGACACAACCAAGTCCTTTCTTTGATGCATCACTATAAATAACGAACCCATCATTCCCCGATGGTAGAGTCAATATAGGAGCATTGACTAATATTCTCTTCAGTTCTTCAAAACATTCTTCACACTCTTTTGTCCAAACAAATTTAACCCCTTTACGTGTGAGCTTCGTTAATGGGTTAGCCAATCGGGAAAAATTCTGGACGAAACGTCGATAATAACCTGCCAAGCCAATAAAACTACGTACGTCAGTTATACTCGTAGGTGCTGGCCATTCTTGGATTGCCTTGGTCTTAGAAGGATCAACAGAGATTCCATCTTTAGAGACAATATGGCCAAGAAAAAAATTTCCTGAAGCCAGAATTCACACTTGCTAAACTTCCCATATAATTCATGCCTCTTCAGAGTCTTCAAGATAATGCGCAAGTGATTTTCATGATCTTCGTAGGTTTTGGAGTATACCAAGATATCATCAATAAATACCACCAAAAATTCATCGAGATACTCCTTGAAAACTCTATTCATCAGATCCATGAATACAGAGGGTGCATTAGTCAATCCAAACGGCATTACAGTAAACTCTTAATGCCCGTACCTGGTTCGAAATGCTGTCTTCGGAATGTCTTCCTTCTTCACACACAACTGATGGTATCCAGATCGAAGGTCAATCTTTGAAAAGTATTGAGCTCCATGCAGTTGGTCAAATAAATCATCAATACGAGGTAGGGGATACTTGTTCTTTATCGTTATAGCATTGATATCCCTGTAGTCGATACATAACCTTATAGATCCATCTTTCTTTTTAACAAAAAGAACATGGGCTCCCCATGGAGAAACACTAGGGCAAATAAATCCCTTATTACTCAATTCCTCTAGTTGTTTCTTTAGTTCGACTAACTCTACAGTGGCCATTCTATAAGGGGTCTTCGATATAGGCCTTGATCCAGGAATCAAATCAATGGAAAACTCAACTTCTCGTTCTGGAGGATGTCCAGGTAAATCTTCTGGAAATACATCTACAAATTCTTTCACAACAGGTACATCCTCTATTTGAACATTCCTTTCCTCACCCGCAGTTATTTCATTCTCTTCCTCCCCAATAATTGAATTTAGTTGAGCTATTGAGGGTGGATCTAAATAAGAATTAGGTGGTGACGATTCTGCTCTAAAAATAAGGTGCTCCTTATCATTATCATCAAGAATCGCAACCTCTTTCTTCTTACAATAAATCTTCACATCATAGTCCGAAAGCCAGTCCATACCGAGGATTATATCAAACTCAATCATAGGTATGACGATGAAATCAGCAGATAAAGAAAATTTATGTGCTCTAATGGGGACTGATTCACAAAACTTTGTTGCAACGATACTTCCCTTAGGAGTTTTAACTGACAACTCCCTTATTAAATCAAACTGGAAATATCTAATTTTCTTAGAAAACTGGAAGATATGAAACAATGCGATGATCCAGAATCAAATAATGCATTTTCTAAACTTGATGAAACCATTAAATTACCTGCCACCACGTCTTTCGGAGCTTCTACCTCAGCAGTAGTGATAGCATAAGCCTGGCCTTGATCCCTTGGCCTTTTCTGAGGTACGTTCTCCTGATGCTTAGGGCATGCATTTGCATAATGCCCCATCTCCCTGCAATTGTAGCACTGAACGTTGGTAGCTTCCTTCTTACTTTGCAATCATGAGCTTGGTGGCCTTTTTCACCACACTTGTAACAGACTCCCATTCCCTTCAAGCAAGTACCAGGATGTTTCTTCCCGCATTTACCACAAGATGGATATTCAACCTTTCCCTTCTTCCCCTTATTTCCATTCCCAGATTGATCAGCAGGTCTCTTCTTCTCTTGCTTTTCTTTAAAGTCATAAGACTTAGAGAATTCCTTTTCGGTCTTGATAGCACATGAGACAATGTCTTCGTACGATGAAAAGGATTGTGAGACTAATGCTCGACGGAGAAATGGTTTTAACCCATAAAAGAAACGATCAATCTTACTTCTTGGGTTGCGAATATAATCTCCAGCATACCTCGCTAACCTTGTAAAGTTAGCCTCATACTTTGTGACATTCTCATCCTCCTTTTGTCTCAGACTCAGAAATTGTCTTTCCATATCTGCTCGATGGTCGCGAGGAAAGTATTTTTCTAAAAACAGATCTTTGAACTCCCTCCATTCCATATTTGATACTTCATCATCTTCCTTCATATTTTGAATCAATGACCACCATTGATCAACATCTCCAGTGAGGCGGTAAACTGCCATGATAACTTTTTCCCTTTCACTGCTCCCCAAAGCCTGAAATATTTTCTCTAGGGAAAATATCCATTGCTCAGCTACTAAGGGATTTTTATTCCCATTGAACGTTGGTGGTTTTTGCCTCATGAATCGATCTAACATTGATCCTCCACGCTGCGGATCAGGGTGCTCCATACGGGTAAGGTTATTATTCATAACCTGAGTAAGTTGTCCCAGTATGGTGATTAGCTGATCAGCACCAGTTGCATCACCAGCCCCACTATAATTATCTTGAGCAGGAGGGAAATCCCTACATGGAGTGCGTGCATTGATACGATTTCCATTTCTTCCACTAGGCGCCATTTCTAAATAATGGCATAAACTAGATCAGTTTATGAATCAAAATACATAATCCCATACTTATAAAACAGTTAACATAAATTGAACTATTTATGGATATAATCCATAATCATAAAAATGTTTTCGTTGAGGAAGTATATACTCATAAACCCTTCATAATTATTTGTAAAGAAAATGAGAGTTATCCTAAGCATATCCCCCGGGAGTGTCGTAACCAAGAGTGCAGCAAGGCCCGTTGTCGTGCACCAGTTCCCGTTCGAGTCTAGCTCAAAGCGGTGTTTTCGGGTTTTACCCCTAGGTACATCTGTGCCAGAGCCGCCTCTACCTGCTCGTATCCAGACAGGGATGTATTGCTCGGAAAACTCACAAAATCTCTATAATACCAAAATTCTAGGAAGTTCTTCTATACTAATCCTCAAAGTTCATCTTTGGTCTACGTGCTCTAATCAGAGTTTATCTAAATCTAGCTTCCAAGGTTTGTACTAAACTTCCTCTGATACCAACTGTAACGCCCCGACCCCAGCTACCTAGAGTCGGTGCATTATTACATAACATTGGAATGATCACAAGAAAGATCAAATCCCGAAAGACCGATTGGTTTAGTAGCCTTGGAAACACTAGATATAATCATAAAGTTTTACATTACATTTCAAAGTGAAAAACTACTACAACAACAAAGTCTTCATATCCACACTATTAACCCCTCATAATATCCCTGCAAGTCATTCATAATTTACTTCTTCACTACCTGGGAAAAATAAAACATAGAAAAGGGGTGAGCTCAAATGCCCAGTAAGGATAACAATATAGCGGAACATTCAAAATAATCATAAACATTTAAGGCAATGAATTACTAAAACAAAAGCCTTTTAAAATTGAACTTCAACATAGTATGGAAAAAGTAAAATGAAATAATGCCATTTACTTATTCACATGGATATTCTACTAATCGAATAATCACATGCAATATCAATAACCACTTTCATAATGATGGAATGCATAATGCCAGACTATCATAACCACATAGCCAAGGCCTCGTGCCAAGACTACAAATAAGATTTTGTCAAGGCATTGTGCCAAGACACTAGTTTGTCTCATGAGACCTACCGATGCATCGAGGAGCTATAGCGGGCTTCACCCGTCACTTATTAAGTCCAATGCATTCCCATATGAAAAGGTTTAAACATAACATAAACATTCGTATTAAAACTAGCATACGAAATGTCTATAATTTCACCATAAACTATGAATGGTATAAAAATAGCACATCCATAGTCAAACATATCACAAAACCTTCAATACAATATAGAAATTTGTATCATAATAAATCAACTTCAAATAATCTTAAAATCCATCAAAGGATGTTGACATAGATGAAATCAAAATTCTTTTTAAAGAAATATCTCCTTTTATTTTGAAATCATTTAAGATCCATATAAAATAAAACATTTTCTTTGAAAATATTATTATAAGATTGTAAGGAAAGCTTTGAAGATTTTATAACGGCGTAAAATAACCACACCCGCCGTATAAGTTAAAAAAACATTCTTACCTCAATTTTGTCGAAAAGGTTAAAAAGGACCTTGTTTTGAAAATGACGGAAAGATTCCTTTATAAACCACTTATAAAAGTCAAAAAGGGTATAAATGACTTTAACTCATATTTTAGTAAATAGTAAAAATGTTTTGAAATACATTTTTAAGAAACATGGATATGGATGATAAAGAGATCCCAGTAGATTATTACGTATAAACAACCTCGGATAATGAAGATATTGTGAAATAACCCTTACCTTGTACTTTTTCTTGGTTGGGGTAGGTTAACCTCCTGTATAATGGTGAAATAATTGTTATTAAATTATAAAAGAATCATATACATTAATATGATATCATATATGATCTTTTAATATTGATTTGATAATAATATCTTAGTATTATCGCCGTTTCGTGTGTTAACTTACTCATTTTCTTTTATATGTTTTGTTACATAAGTCATGTTTGTTGTATCTTATTCATATCCAGAATGATATCAAGTCCTTAAACATCATTAAATTATAATTATACTTGAATGGATACGATGGAGAATGAATCTCATCGCGTTCATGGAGACGGTAGTCCGTACGTACGCACGAACGCTACTTCCATTTAATTTTTATTTTAAAAGAATCGAATCCAAATGGTACATATGTATATTACTATTCCATTATAATATAATATTTTATATATGTTACTTCAGTTCATTAACACCATCCTTTATACGTTCCATGTGTGGTATGAATGAGTCATATCATTTTAAGGGGGCGGTAGTCCGCACTTCCTCAAATGAAATTATCGTATGTATATACAACATGAAACGAATAATGGTATGAAATAAAATGGAATTACAGAAGCTTATATATAAAATATATATCATTTATATCATATTTAATTATAGTTCCATCATAATGGCCACCATGAGAGGCGGTAAGATGTATTTGAATAATCATCGTTTCGTGAGGCGTTAGTTTGCCATCCACAGAAACATTATGTTCATCATCCATTAGATGGAGTTGTGTGTATGTGTAGTTTGAATCCTTCTTATAACAACATCCTAGTATATTTAGGATACTGGTGTTGTTACAAAAGAAAAGAAATAAAAAGAGTTTGGGGGTTGGAGAAGCAAAATAAATGAAAATAATTTAAGAGAAAACATTACCTTTAATTTAGGTAACTCACTTTGGTTGGAACCAAAGGACTTGTTGAAATGCTTTCTGCCTAAGGGGAAACTTCAAGGAGGAGGAGAGGGATGTGCGGAGCTTAGTTGGGCAGAGTTTGGATGAGCCAAGTGGCTTGAGAGGTGTGAGGAATGAGTAGAAGTGGTCTCCTTTTATAAGGGAGAGGAGGGGCTCTTTAGGAATGAGTGAAAGTATTACTTTATAATATAATTATATTAGGTTTATAATGGTCCAAAAATCATTGAGGTCGAAGATAAGATGACCAATATTCTAAATAACATCAACCAATAAGAATTGGACAGGTTTTAGATAATATTTTAATCATTATAATATTATTTATTTCAATGATTTATTAATGAGGTAAACATTGCATCATTATTGTGTCATTAATAATTTAACTTATTTGATGTCTAAAAATTATAAATAAAATATCATCATGTAGGAAATCGTTTTAGATTTCTAATGAATAATTATAATTGAAAATCCAACATGTATAACCCTATGTAAAAATTGTTCTTCTAAAAGATGTAAGCTTATGCCATTTTTATTTTTATTTTAACTTTATTAATATAATGTGTCCCTACCACATACAAGTGGCTCCAAGGGGTCCCCAAATTGACCCAAGGATGCCCATGGTCGGGTATGTGTCCACCAATAAGGTTAGGACACGTTTTAGGGTAATTTTGTATTATTATAATATTATTTTTTTAACTCTTATTTACCGGATTTACCCTTTAACCATGGTAAATAAAATATTTACCACAGTAACTATTCAAAATGTCTAAAAATAAAAGTTACCTATTTACACAATTTGAACATCCTGATTCCAAATATGGAATCCATTTTCCTAAATTCAAAACACAGAAGTGGAAGAAATTAATTTAAAATTAATTCCCGCTGTCAAAACAAAAAGCGTGTTTTTAAGAGATAATAACTATAAAAAGATTGACACTTGTTTATGTTCGGTTTAATTGTAAAATTATGTCCAATGACCAAAATTATATTAAATGGTAAAAATATATTCTAAATATACTTTAAAACCACTCAAATTCACAATTTATCACTATTAATTATTTTGATTAAAAAAGTTGTTTTAAATTAAAATTTAGTAATTTTCACTATTCATCAAAATATAAAAGTTATCCGAAAAGTACCAAAATTTCACCCTAGGCTAATTTCAATATTCCGAATCCAAAAATGAAGTCCATTTTGAAGTATAAAATATATATGATTTCAAAAAGTAGGTATTACTATTCACAACGGCTAGTTTAATTAGTTGTGGTGTGTGTTAGAACTCGAGGTTGCGTACAACACACGCTATCGCATTATTCGAAGGGAAACGTACCGTGGAAGCTTGGGGTGTTACAGGTTATGTTTTAGATAACCTTGTCATGTTTGGTAATAATAGTGTTTAAAATGGAAAATGGGAACCCTCATGATCCCCATGGGTTGTGTTGGGATAGACATGACCTAATTGGGTTCATCCATGGGATGTGCCGACATTTCCCGAATTTAGGGATTGTTATTAAAAAAGTAACCTTGTTGTAATGAATTGTAGAGCCATTGATGAATGTGTTGGAATGATTTTTTGGTCTTGGAATAGAAGTTAGGTGATAGACCTAGACTTGGTAATAACCTATGGGTTAAAGTGGAAAGGGTTAAATGAGTGATTCATGGGAATGATGAACAAGTTAAATGGGTTAATGCGTAAGCGGATTAAAGACCAAAAATGGGATAAATTATGGGTTTAATGTTGAATGCTCAGTGCGATAGGAATAACACATGGGAATTGGGTGAATGGTTAAATGATGTGAAATGTTAATGTGGTAATGGGTTAAGGCATGATGTGGTTTCCCATGTGGGTTGTGGTGAATAGTGGTTGGAAAAGGGAAATGGTTTGGATGGTTGATGGTTACTTATATATAAGCATATGAAAATGGCTTCGTAGAGTGGGGTATGACTTGAGGATATACACCCATGGTTCGAGTGAGGACTGAGGTTCTAAACTCCACCCTAAATTCATGGGTTAGGAAAGGGGATTGAGGGTCTATTCTTTTAATGGTTGTATCCACCCGGACTGAGGCTTCGAGGTGAGGTTATGGTTTCTATGAGGGGTTAGTCCTAGTAAGACAGGAAAATGATGTGTTTACCCTCTTGCATGTGATTGTTGGCCTTAGACCAATGTAACATAGTGTATGTGATTAACCGATGGAAATGTGATGAAATAGTAAATGGTGATAATGGGTGTGTAAGAATTGGTAATGGAAGTAGAATTGCCTTGGCTCTAAACCGGATAATGGTACCTCAGAAAATTACATGGAAATTATAATTTATATTCCCTTTTATGCACTATCTGTTTAGGTTGGATATGTTTTAGACACCGTTGGTGGTGGCCTACTAAGTTGTACTCACACCCTATTTGGGCCGCCATTGGGTACCCGAGCAGACTTCATGTTTTTAGGTCAAGAGAAGGGAAAATGTCATTTCTAGGTAGTGAGTGGACATGGGTAGCACTTGGTGGAGGATCCAGACATGGAGTCAGGACCATTTTGGGGATTTTGGACGTTGTCTTTATTTTGAGGTTTTGTCCACTTTTTCACTTGTAGTATGACATGGCATATTTATTGTTCTGAATTGATTTTAATAAAAATTCCTTGTTTATTGATTATTCTTTCCTCTATTGGTATATTTCTGTTGTGGCATACTCTGTTAAAAAGGGGTATAGTCTCCCCACTTGACTACATAGACCACCACTTCTAGTCGGAAACCTTTGGCGTATGGGGAGGTGTGCTTAAGGTCATGTAACCACCTGGCTCGGAGCACCGGTTTAGTGGCTTCCAGGTCGGCTACGTTCCATGATATAGTTGACATACTTATATACCATTTTAGAAAATTAATGTAAATTGGGTTTTTTAATATGGGACCCTTTACTCCTAGATCATGTGTTCTATCTCCCTTAGTTATTTATGGTTTTTTGATCTTCACATATTTCTTCATTATCCTTTACAACATCAAATTTTCTTCCTCATCCTTTTTCACCGATAACTCTTCCATTGGTCATTATTTCTCTTCCCTTTGCAATCTTGACTCTTTTTTTGGTTTTCATTATCTTCCATTCTTAGAATATGGTTGTGGGTTGGTTGTTTTTGGTCATTTCTTAAGGTACAAATATATCCCTAGCTTATCTTTCATCCCATTCCATGATATTTCACTCCATACCTAGTCTAGTTCATAGATTCTTTAAGCGATTTGGGTTTTTATGGTGGGGTTTTTCAATGTTAGATCATTTTAGAAATTCAAATTTCTTATTTTCCACTCTCTATATACCTTTGTTGGGTTCTTATTTCCAGTGATCACTATCCTTTGATGCTCTTACCCTTATTCTCTTTCCTCCTATCATGTCATGGTTGACCCCATATTATTTAACTATGACTTAGTCAGTAGTGCGTTGTTATTGGGATAGAAGAAGTAGTTATAGATGGAAAATAAGGCCGTAGTACTGATTTTTATTTGATTTCCAAGTCTATTTCAATGTTGGGGTATTACTGGATCTCTTACTAAAATATAATGATGTGGTTTTAGAAGAAGTTTAAATTGAATTGCTGATATTTAGAATACATGCTACATGGGTCCTTAAAGGAATGAAATAAGTTGTTATGAAGCCGTGTACCACTTATGAGGTTTTCGTTTACTCAAATATTCTCTGATTTATTGGTTCAAGGTTCCCTTACCTGTCAATCTAATATGGTAGTCTCTAAGGAGGTTTTGAAACGTACTATTTCTGTATCCAATGAGTTCTAGGTGGAATGAAAAATGTAGGTTTTTACTCCATTGGGTCTCTATTGAAAAATCTTCTAACAATATGATTGATAGGACTGGTTTGTTAAGAAATATTACAGAAAGGATGGGCTCGATTGTTGTATAATCAGTAAAGGTGTTTTTTTTTTCAATTTTTATGGATTCCAAGGAGTGTGTTTTGCATTTATCTAGTGGTGTCAGTGGTCTCCCTAGTGAGGTGGATATGTATATGGTCTTCATGGAGTCTAAGGATATGACTCGATGTGGATATGATAAGATCTAATGAAATAAAGAGGCCAATTTTTAGTTCAAATCACATTATAGTTTCATTTTAAAAATTTGAATTTTTAGCAAGTTATTGGCTTGGGTACAGTGTTGATATAGGGAATGATATATAGATGAATTTAGTGGTTTTTTATTGTTTTATAGTTTCATTTTTAGTGGGTTTTCTATTGTGTTTAATCAGATCTGGTTTTTTTTGTAGGGTTCACACATGAACTAAAAAAATATTTTTATAAAATAAAACAATATGGATTTTTATTGATGTATGGGGATGTATTATTTTTTAATGAACGTCTTGGAGTATCAACTTACATTATTTTATCATACGATGCATTGGATCTTATAAGGGATTTGGATTTCCCAATTATAATAAAGGATCCACTATATATTATGTTAATGATTGTGAGAGATACACATTGGGTGTGGGTTTGTGAAATTTTTATTAGTTATTAAATATCAAAGTAAAAACATTCGACTTTTATTTTTAGAGATTCAATCACATTGATGAAAATTTTTATCTGATATGCTTCCAAGATTTAATTTACATAGTGATTACCTTTATGGGAAAGGAAACTTGAATAAGATTTGATAAGCTGAAGTTTAGTTCCATGTAAAGTAGTTATAATGAAAAATCATATATCACTGTGATGGATTTCATCTATTTCATATTAACTAGACTAAGGTGTATAAAATATACATGGGTTAAGTTTATAAGAATTAAAATTGAATTTGTGAAGGTTGGAGGTTGAGTATTGTGGTAGTTATATAAAAATAAATTAATCTTGAATTTTAAAAATACTTATGAGGATTTGAAAAAAAATACAAGGCCAACTTATTTAAAAAACATCAGTTAAGAAGTTAGGATATCATAATGACAAAAAACTAAACTCATAGGTGGAATCCTGCTAAAAGTAACAATGGAGAAACAAAAGGGAGATTAAGTGGGTGGAACTAGTCTGAGGTACACATGGTAGTTCATGTGAGATAAATACCATTTAGGGAAAAAATTTTGTATGGTCCATGGTATAGGGTTGATACCATTGGAGTTATTCAATGGGATAATGAGTTATCTGAGAAATTGTAATAAATCAGTTTTTGGTTTGATCCTTTGAATATTTATTTAGGTATCTATTTAATTTTCCTCAGAGTTTGAACTATGTTTTATGTTCCAATGGTCCCCAAAAATTATAATATTAATATATATATACATATTAGCATATACATGTACCATATGTTATATGGAAGGCAACCATTGGTGAGTGAATTAAATATATTAAAAATTTATTTATTTATTTTGTTTGATTTCCAAATACAAGGCTTCCCAATAGAAGTATGAATTTACGTAAAACCTACATGATTAGTTTAAAAAACTAGATGATTATATAATATTAAGTGATATCCACAATTGACTTTAAAAAACTATGCATCATGGATTGACAATGAATAAATTTTGGAGATTCATGGGATGAATGATGAGCACTTAGAAATCATTAATGACATCACTAGGGAAAATTATCTACACAAACAATCAATATGTTCTTGAGGTATGGATCATTATTTCATGGAATCTTTACTTGTTATTTATTTCTAGATAAGTGTTGATTTATATGCTATGTATTTATTTTCTTGTCACCTCAAATCATAATGCCCTGAATTTTATTCTCTATCACACTAATTTTATTTTATCATTTCTAATGTACATGATTATGATCATTGGATCAGTTTTAAATGAATAACAAAAATAGCATTTTTTTTATTGTGCCTCTCCAACCTCTATTCTTTATATTATTCATCATTAGCCGATGGGGTCAACAATTCTACAATCTTGGATTTTTTCTCGCATGATCAAACCCCCAGAATCCTAAAAAATGTGTGGATGTCTTTTGGATCAATGGTTTTTGGAAGGATTCAGGCATACTAATGAATTAATGATAATGTTTCCATGATTTGAGACCTATTTTAACAATTATAGGAGCGATATGGATTGATCAGGTGATTATAAATCCAATTTCTTGCCACAAGAGGTGGGGTTTCCATGGTGGAAGGAATTTCTATTGATTTTGATGGTTTGAATGACTATAGGGTATAATTTTTGGGGATATTGGTGGATGTAGTGAAGCATCAAGAAAAAGATAGAGATTCTGTGAAAATCCTGACAACACGTCATGTATTCTATAGGAACCCAAACCACATTTCTCAATCTAATTTAGTGTTTAGGGCTTAATCCAGAGTTATGTATCACATGTCATGTGGCTGAATGCACACATTGTTTGATATAACATAAGTGGTAGAGCCCTTCATGGGGAGTAAATAAATGGGAACTATGGATATTGGTCATTCTGTTTCTACCAAGATACATGTTGTATGATGGTATATGGATATATGGGCTATACCTAAGAAATAACATGCCTAGGCCCTTGAGCAGTTCCACATGTGTTGTGCCCCTATTATCATGTCATGTACTTTTCCTATAACCTTATACATTTAATATCTCTAATTTTAGGATATAGATTAGGGCTCATGAGTATCATAATCTAAGTATAATTCTATGTAAGATGTGATAGTGACCTCTCTTTGTATTAGTGATATGACATGAGGTTATATGAGTGATATTTTTCTTCAATCCATGCTTATATGATTGAAGTTATCTGTTATTATCATCAGAGTGATGTTAGTGTTTATACACCCCTAACTCAATAAGGAGTGGGCCTACTATATCCTATATATAGGTATAGTTGGTACTCCCCCACAATATAGAGGGTGGAGGTCCTCTGTCTATGGAGTAGTACTCCCATGTCATCAATCTCTGGTGGGGACCATGTCATCCATATGAGTTAGTACTCCCCTAGATATGGTACATAGTGGTATGGAGAATTACCTCTACTCTAGTTATTTTCAGGTTTCATATGGTAAAAGATAATGGAGATTAGAGAATTCAAGATCTAGGAAGACTCATATTTTTAGATGGCTATGGAGATTGAGATTCCTCTCATTTTTACAGGGGTTTTAGAATGAACATTCATGAAGTTGGGTTTTATTTCCCATTTTTCCTTATCGGTTGAGTTTATTCTTTTATTCTATTATTTACCTATTAGTTTTTAGTTAATCAAATAGAGTATCTTCATACTCACCCCTACATAGGCTTTTTAAACTTGTATCATGTCTTCCAAAGAAGAATTTTGGATAGGTGGTGAATTGGGCACAACATGTATCGATAGAGCATAACAGTACATGGAGGCAATGACCATGTTCTTTGAGAAGTATCAAAAATATTAAGTAGAGAACTCTCTAGTATTTCCCATTTTTAGTTCTTGTTAGGTTAGAAACTCTTTTATCTCTTGTTGTATTTATATTTTCCATTTATAAATTTATATTACCATACTACACTAAAAAATATTTCCAAGAGGTTTTTGCATTCATTGTCTACTCTCTAGAGGTTTTAGTTTTCTTATATTTATAAACAACTATATGGAGTTGGGTGTTTTCATGTAGATATTTTAGTTCAAGGCCTCCCAGTTTTTTGATAATCCTATTAACAACCCATATCCTATTGGAGGTAGGATTGGATTGTCACCCTTTTAATACTGTCAACCCAAGAAGGAAACATCCGCTTTGGGTCATGATAGTGAGGTATCAGAGGAGGGTTTATCAAGGGTTTGTGTTTAGAGTTAAAAATGTCATAAGGATTCTTTTGGGAACTTATGGAAATGATGTTAAAGTGTTTAATGTTTGAAAAATTGGACAAGGATCCTAGTTATGGTGTGGTGGACAATGCATCCATACACTAGGACTCTGACTACTAATATGTCAGCTCACTATACCGAGGCTCCAATTGTAAGGAATCTAATTATAAATGCATTATATAGGATTTGTTATTTTTAATTCCATGTCCACTTTGAGTCAACTCCCTAAATTTTCCCATCTAACCATGGTGTGTCATGTTAATTTTCGGGATACTTATACGATATATCTACTAATTATTCTATGATAAGGGCATGATGATATCCATTTTAGTGATTAAGACACAATACATGGAACTTCTTCTTGAGGTGTTCCATCCAGAAGATCATTGAGGACTGATTCTACTTGATGGGTAGCATGACGACCCACATCAATTGGTTTAGGAATATTGTCTTCTATATTTTGGGTATCTAACAAATACATCTTTATAGGATGATGATGTACACATGCTTAGTGGATTGGGAAATTTCCAATGATAGAGACCTCTCATGTTTTACAGAAAGGAAGATACTCATACAAAATGTACTTGCGCGATTTAGTGGTATAATTTTTCCAGATTTATGGGACCCCAAGAAATCATATGTTTGATCTTTTTACCAATATTATTCATTAAGAAGTAGGGTTATACTCAGGTTTGGTTACATAGACTCAAGATTCTATGATGCTCTCATGGAAAGTCTTTCAGTGCTTGTTCCATGATGAGTATTATCCATTTATCTTATTCTATATATAGATATAAGAGATTATTGAGATATAATAGTGTGATATTTTAGTTTTTGAGTATGCATCCAGGTTTTCCAACATCACATGATACTCTCTCGGTATATTGTGAGATGGATACTTTTGAGAATAGAAGTTTGAGTAGGGACACCATAGGGATATATGGGAAAACATAACCTCTTTATGAATTCATACGTATGTTATAGTTTTGGAGTGGTCTTCAGTGATATATTTTTTTCTACCTAAGGGGTGGATGTTTTCTAGATCATATAGAAGAAATCATGGAGCCAATTCATATGAAAAAACTCAAAGGTTTCAACCAGTAGGGTCTGGGTGTAGTATGTATACTCATTCCTGGACACAGACACAAGGATCTATAAAAAAATGATTACAAAGAAGGTCTAGTCATCCTGGTGATGGATGATGTTATGTTTATGATTGTTTTGGTCACATGATTCATGCATTCCCAACCTCGTTCACAATATATGATGGGTAGTCATTGGAAAGACCATTACACTGAGATAGCTTCATGATCAAGGATATCCCAGGTTTGGTCAAGGTTGTGCCTGGGGAGGTGGTGTTTAAAGTGGGATAGGAGGATCCCCTAAACTAGGAGATTCAACTGGAGGATGATACTTCAACCTAATCCCACTACTACTACCACTAGGTATCCAACACTAGGCTTATAAGGATGGTTGTATGAGACATAATCAGTTATAATCTATAGAGGGATATTTACTGGCTATGAATGATATTATTCAAGGTACGATTTGAGTCTTCTATAATTTATCTATTGTACTTGTAGAAATTAGGGTGAGTTATTATTTCATCTATATATCCCTTGTGAAAGGGTTTTTATAGAGTATTTAGTCCAAAAACTATAGATAAATGTTTTTAATGGATGTGAATCTTATATAATATATACATGATGACATTTTGAGTTGGCTATAATTGTATTGAGTTTATCTTGAGACGTCTTTGTCGTGGGGATGAAACCTTATGATATAATCTTGGGCATAGACTAGTCTTTCCAAGTGCATGTATGGATAGACTATCTCTATACGATAGTTATACACATATGAGATAATGGGATGATATTCTCCTTTATTGGTTAGAAGAAACAATAGAAGAATTAGTGGAGCTCATGTGAAAGAAGATACACCCTATAACCCATCAATTAGTGAGTTTGGCCCTTGGTGTAATATGTTATTTAGAAATTTGGATTGTAATAGAAGTGGAATATTATGAGTACATCATTACCAAAGATATACCTCGAAAACATAGGTGGGAGATAAAAATCTTTCTTGACTTTCATCCTGAGATCGAACCAATATCTTCAATGGTATATCATATGGCCCCTAAAATATTCTAGGAGATGACGGTAGAGTTGGAAGACCTTTTTTCAAGTGATTTTTATTAGGCATATTGTTTCCCCCTGGAAAGGTGTAGTGTTTTTAATAGAAAGGTGGACATGTTCTTGAGGATATGCATTGATTACCACCACCTAAATCAGGCGATGGCCAATAAAAAGTATACATTTTATAGGATTTATGACCTATTAAACCAGTAGAATTGAACAAAATGGTTTTAAATATTGATATCAAGTTGGGATACTATCAGTTGAGGGTTTACAAGGATGATAATTTAAGTATAGAATTAAGATGTTGCTATGATAATTATGAGTTTATGGTGTTATTTTTCACTGTGAAAATTTTATCTATATTGTTCATGGAACTTATAAACCAAACCTTTTATCCATTCATAGGCCATTTTAGGGTTGTATTTTTGAATTTATTTCTCATTTACTCTATATCAAAGAAGGTGAATACTGTGAATTTGAGGATATTCCTAGAAATAGTATGGGATAACCAAATATTTGATAAGATCTTAAAGTGTATGTTTTGGAATCAAGTGGTTTACATTATATAACATTTAATCTTTGTGCATGGTCTAATAGTGGACACAAAAAAGGATGATGTAGTGCTCATTGGGGAGCCACCTAAGAGAGTTTCATTGTTATGGAGAGTGACCTTGTTTTTGTAGTGTAAAATATAATGTTTTTATTATATTTTTCAATCATTATAGATCCATTTACATCTCTGATATAGAAGGATAAACTATTTTCATGGACTGAGAATTGTCATAAAAACGTTAATTAACAATGGAAGAGGATGACTAGTGATCATGTGTTGTGATATTTAGAGTTGGGAGTCAAGAACATAGTATTTTATGATGATTCTAGAGTTGGATAAAATTCATATTGATTATGAGGTAGGAAATGATTTCTTATGGGCTGAGGAATTTGATTCCCCCGACCAACAAAAAATAATCCCCTACTTGGGATTGGAAGCGATAATCTATACCTTGATGATGTGAAAACATTATCTTATGGGTGGTAGATTCATTTTATTAATATAAAACCAGAGTCATAGGTATATATATACATATATAGATATCAACATGTGATAATTTCATTGGTTCGAGTTACTGTAAGACTAAAAAATTGATATTTTCGATACTGCAGGGAAGGGAATTGCGGTGGTAGATTACCGTAGCCTAAAATACTTTTCCGACTTGGTTAAATATTTTCATAGCATTTTTCCTTGTTATAGTAGAGAACCATGGTACAAATTATATTCAGTATACATTAGTGACTCCCCCACTTTTTATCGAGTAAGAGTGGAAAAGTTGGGTGACGTCTAATTTGATGTTTTTATAGCTAGATAAGCCCTTGAAATTCTTTATTTGGATTTTTTATATGTGGGTTGGATGTCATCGTTTTCTAGGGATAGATGATGGTTCTGATCACACTTTGTGAATAGGTGTTTATGGGGTTTCATACTTCCACCTTGGCCGTACATTTGGGAGTAGAAAATATATACCAGTACCTTCAATGAATGTTTTTATGTGTTTCAATAAGGCAATGTGTTTTTTTGTATATTTATTGTTGCCTCACATTTCAATAGGGAGATATAGAACTTCAAGTTCTATCATATTTGACTCAACCTCTATTGATCCAAAAATTGATGTGGGATTTCATATCAAAGTTTTTATGATGAGAAATTCATAGTTTGTTAGTGGATAAAAAAACTATCTAGACTATTTCTATTCATATTGCAAATTTAACTCACATCTTATTTATCTTAGAGCTCAGTTCAGTTGAGAGTTTAAGGAATTTGTACATTTAGGAGATCATCTATATTTATAGGTTACCCATGACATTTTTATCCAGAAATTATAATTGGTTCATGACACGATTGAGGATAGTTTTTTAGGATTATTTCAAGACCCATTTGAAGATGATCATGACATTATACTGCTAGACAGATTGTCAAACTAAGAAAACCATCTAGGTTTCAATGATATGATGAGATTCTTTGTGTTGGATGTTTTCTGAATTTAGAAAGATAAGGTAAAATTAGTTTATTTCTCTTTTAATAACATTTACAAACCAACTAGTAGAATAGATCTATTTGAAGCATTGAATGAGAGACACTATAGGTCACACTTCTATTGCACTAAGATAGGTGAGATAAATTTTGTTGTGTTTTTTTGTAGGATAAGATAGAGAAGGTTTAGGTGATCAATGAATGTATGAGGAAAACCCATAGTCTATAGAAATATTATATATACCAATTTTGTAGTATTTTGGTGTTGTAACTACGAGACTATGTTTTCCTGAGAGTCTCCCCACAATGAGGATTTCAGTGATTTGGTCAGAGTGGCAAGCCATCCCAATGGTGCATTAGATGATTCCAGATTCTACATAGGGATGGTGAGGTATCATACCACTTGGATAGACCCTTTTTAATGAATTAGGTTAAATACCTCTTCCATTTTTCACAATTAAGAAGATATGTGGGAATGTTGATGCACATTGTTTATTGGTCCATGTTTTACATTGAAGATTAAACAATCATCTTTGAGTACATAGTGGTGCTCAAATATAGAATAGAGAGGATCCTAAATGAGTAGATAATTTAATTTTATTTAGTTTTTTGGATTTATTGGAACTTTGAGGAGTGATCTTGGGAGTGAGAGATCCAGATTCAGGCTCGATACCCTCACCTTTTCGGTATCTTGTTATTTTCAGTGAAACAATCCTTGATGGTGGGGAGAATTTAACATCTATGGCTCTCTTTCTTTAATAATTCGAATATATTTTTATATATCTCAAAAGTTTACCTCATATTTGTCTTATTATTTTGATAATTGTAGGATCCCTAATTAATATATTAAAAATAATATATATTTGTAAGAACACATGTGTATCTTTTTGAAATTAATGGTTTTTCCAATGATCATACACATTGATGGAAAGCATAATACCATGTTTATTTATAGAATATGTGGTTTAACCGATGAGATACATAATTTTGGTCGATGTTGGATGTTCTATGGAAGCTATTATTTGGAGACTGTAATAAATAAATTAAATTATTAGTTTATTTATTTTATTTAAGGATCAAAACCTAGTCCAACTTTGATAAGTGCGACTATAATATAAAACCCCCTGGGATAACAAAAAATTACTGGGATATTTGAGATGGTGAAGGGAGATCCACTATCGACATTGATGAACTTATGAACATGGATCGATGATGAATGAATCATGGTGAATCAGGAGAAAAATACTGTATGATGTAGAATCATCAAGGAAATATCCAATGAATTGGGTTTTCACTAACAATCAATCCATTATCAAGGTATGTATCATTATTTAATAGATTCAATTTGTTTTATTGATTTATTTAATGGATTTCATTTATCTAATATATATTTCTTGTTTTCTCACCCAGAATCATAAAGGTCTAAATTTTATTCTTTATTACACTAATTTTATTTATCATTTTCGGGTTTTTGAGGTTATGATTGATTATTGGGATTGAAATGAAAAATGATTTATAACATTGTTATTTTTATTCTATAATATATTTTATTAAAAATATATTCCCTTGTCTTAGGAGATCAAAGATTCAACATTTTCAGAATGGTTTGAGCTTGATTGAACCACCAAAATAATAACATATGCGTGAATGAACTTTGGATAAAATTTTTCTAGATGTTTGAAGTTGGAAATATGGGTCATGGATATTATTTCCATGGATTGTTACCCTGTTATGATATGGGATGTGTGACATGGATTTATTAGGTGATAGGAAATCCGATTCCCAGCAACCAAAGGTTGAAGATCTATGGTTAGAGAAATATACCTTATATTTTGGTGGTATGGTGAGGCAATAAAATGATTTTTAACAACATTAATGAATACGATGAATATTTTGGAGGAAGATAATAGTTTTTTGAAAATATCTATGGCACACAATTTGTTAAGGAGAAGAACATGTCTTGTTTCATGGTTTCACATAGTGCCTTGGTTATCTATCTAATTTAAATATCACACAGTTTGGGGTTGGGTGAACACATCATGTGATATGACTTTGGTGGCTGAGCCACATGAAAAGAGTACACAACCAATACCCTAGGTGATCATAAATGATCTATGCCCTTAGGGACAAACTGTGAGGGGGTACATGTTAAGCCAATCCTTGTTCAGGAAAGAACATTCCTAGGTCCTCATGACGTTCCGCATGTTGTGCGCACTTATAAGTGTACCATTTACATTTACCAAAACCTTATATCTATCATATCTATTTATTTAGAAATTATATGAGGGATCACAAGTATGTAATACAAGTAGGATTATTTGAAGAATGAAATAGTAGAATGTTTTTTGCATAAGTGATAAAATAACAGGTGATATGAATAGGATGCTTCATCTAGCAATTCTTATATGAAGATAATGATTATGGTTTAACATCATTATGTTTTTTGAGTCAATTTTCAACCAAATCACCATGGTATGGGTCCCCTATTTCCTATGTATAGGTAGAGTTAGTAATCCATCACACTACAAAGGGTATAGGTGCTCTATCTTTGGAGTTTTACTCCCGCATCATTAAGCTCTATTGGGGTGTAGCTCCTCAATAGGAGTTATTTTTCCCATTAATGCGGTACCTTATCTGAGGATTAGGAAATGCACATTATTTCTTTTGAGATTTCACATGGTCCATGGAATCAACGAGAGGGAATTTATAGCTATAAGTAGAATCATATTCCTTATATTTCTACATAGATTGAGATTTATCTCATTTTTGAACCGAGGTTTTAGTTTGATCATTTATAATGTTGGGGGTTCATTTCCCCATCTAACTTATGGGTTGAGATATCGATTTTATTATATTGTTTCCATATTGTTTTTTTGAATCATACTGGGTATTTTTATACTCACCCACCATATATGATTTGGGAACATGTGTCATGTATTATGTAGGTGACAACCATACTAGAAGTGAATTGGTGTCAATAGATCATAATAGTAACAAGAGGAATTTCCAATTTCATTGATTAGTGTCAAAGATTGCATGTTGGGATCTCTTCTATATTTCTCCTTATTTGTTTTTTCAGGTTTTTATTTCCTTTATCTATGGATGCACATGTATTTCCCCCTTATATATTTTTATTAACTTACTACACAATGATGTATTTCCTTGAAGCTTTCACTTGCATTGTTTACTCTCTATAGGTCGATGCACTATTTCATGAAGATGGGTCTGTGCATATGTGCGTGTACTTCAGGATAAGTTTTCCCATTTTAGTGATAATCCTACTTGGTTCTTATCTCTAACCCCTGGCCTATTGGAGGTGGTCTTGGGGTGTCACTCTTGGATCGCTACCCATCCAGGATGGCCCCCAATGGACCGGGTCATGAAAGTAATTAACAAGAACATATCAAAAGGAAAAACCAATGTGTGACTCACTCATGGACTAAACTACTAATGGTAGTATTTTTCTTTTGAATTGAATCTATAACATCTTAATTTTATATTTCCTTGAGCCTTCAAGTTGGGATGTCAAAACAAATGAGCTCACATCATATAACAAGAATGCATGTTGCACAATAATTTTCATTCTTAAATACCATTATATATTTAAAATGTCATACTATACTAATATGATTACTGAAATAAAATTAAAAAGTAATCATTATTAAATTGTATTGAGAATGTGTTGTTACATCATCCAATATTCATGTGTTCATGAGTTGAATTTTCAAAATAATATACATGCACCAAGAAATACCATCTTCGAGAAGAAGTCGACCCTCATTGACAGAAGAGTTCATATGATAGCCTCTATCTTTATATGATATATTTTTAGATTTTTAATAATATTTTATAGTTTTTAGGAAATAATAGAGAGTTCATATGATTGACCCAAACATTAGAAGATAAAATTTTTAACCACATTCAATAGATTTTTTATGATGTAGAAAAGGGACCTGTATGATATAGCTAATCATATGATATAGGATATGGATTAATAAATGTCACAGGGAATCAATTTGATAAAACTATTTTTTCATAAGGAAGTAACATGGATACACTTAATATAAATAATTTTTGAGTTCTTGTGATGACTGTGAGTATTGAAATAAAATCTTTCGAAAGAAGTATCATATTAGTCAATGTTAAGTCATTATTTATTGGTCGAAAATATAATGATTCATTTGTTTTTATTGATATCATGATCAAAGGATGAAGTTATGAAGATATTTTTACTATGAAAGATATATTTAAATCCATGACAATATTGTTTCATGAATCATATACAAACATATATCCTTGAATAAACAGATTTTATAGAATCATTAAATGAAGAAAATGTGATGAATCTAATATCAAAATGAAATTAAAATTTTGAGCCATTATATATATTAAAAATTGAATTTAAACAAATAGATGAAAACATTTTCTATGTTTTTATTGGATATATTTTAAGAGAATGTACAATGATATTTTTGGAAGCTCAAAATTAAAATATTGTGATGCTAATATTATTCATGAATATAAAAGAAGAAATGATGGAATAGGTGAGACAAATGACATTGACAATAATGTATATTATATAATCTAAAAAAATATTGATATATTTCTATCATTATATTCGAGTTGTATATTTATATTACCAAATAACTGAAGAATATATCATTGTTTAAAAGGTGAGTAGTACAATGCGTTGAATATGAATAAGAAGAATAAAAAGAAGAAAAAATATTGGACCTTTCTTACTTCTTATTATAACTAGGATGAAATATTGGGGAAAACTAGTTTATAAAATAACTATATAGTGTAGATTTTAAAGAAGATAAAAATAGTATTAATTGATACATTTGTAAGATCATATAATGATGCTATGTTTTTAAGGCCATGCTAAATTTTTCTAAACATTGTGGAAGTGGAATGAATTATTTCCTTTAGAGAAGACTGAACTTGATTTACTAATCACACATGATAGAGGATCAAGACAAATACATAATCCTTGACAAGAGAAGTAACATGTTGGTTCGTTCTATGAAATTAGTCCATTATAGTATTTTTATGGTTCCAAGTATAAAATCTTACTCGATATTATTTTGAAAATAATAATAAATATAGATATATTTGGGATAACAACTACTAGTATAAAAAAATAGATTTTATATTAGACTTTTAATGTTGGTTATTTAAAAATTGTTGTTAGAAAAATATGAACATCAGTTTCAAAAATTACAGACATTAACAAAAATAAAAACTCATTTTCCTCATTGATTTTAAAACAACAGATGTGATAAACTATTTTTTTGATATCAGTTTTTTTAAAACAAGGTGAAATCAATGTTTTTATATTAGTTAGTTGAAAACTACTGTAAAAAAATGAGGGTATTTACGTTAGTTTTAATATAAAAAATGTGAAATATGAAATTTTAGATCACGCCAAAGATTAATTCAATTTTTTAACAACATGTATTTGAAATTTTTTATTTATGCACAAAATTTATTATACCATGGTTTGATTTTCAAGTTCATTTATATGCATTCAAGCTCCACCTATACTCATTTCATGATAAAATCATTAAACCATTATCAATATACCATTGATTAGACTATTAAAATCTTCATAATCATTCCACCTATTCTTATTTAGTGAACTCTTCATGGTATTAATATTTTTTTGTTATATAATGGGTTTGTGCTTGGTTTTCTCAATTGAAACACCATTTAATTTTTACATTTTTTCTTATCATGAAGGATACCTATCCTGATGAAATTAAAATGAAAAAGGTTAATTAAAACTATAGAATTACATATAAGTAGTGATATATTCGTTTTTTTCTTGATATATTTCATTCAAAGAAAATAATATTGATGAAGAGTACACAATCTTTAAAATTATGTCAAAGATTTATGTTTCTTCATCTAGATTCTTTTATGTTTCTATGATATATTTTTCATTTAATGATCAGGTATTTTTATATAATGTAGTAATAATAGTTTAATATTTTTTAAAGAAATTATTTTGTGAAGTTTTTATAAAGTAACAGACTTAAACAACTGAAAAAAAAGATTTTTTACAGCAGATATTTTATAATTGATGTAAAAAGTAACATTCAATGTCTATTATAAAAAAACCAAAGTGGTATGTCAGTTTTCATATAATTAAAAAAATAAATAAAATAACAATCCTTAAAAATAATAATTTTAACATTGGAAATATTAACCTATGTAAAAAAATTATTTTTTTACATTTCCTACAATAACATCTCTAAATATCAATATTAAAAACCAAAAAAATTGACGTGAAAAATGATTTTTGTACTAGTCAACCATGTCACTCTATGCATACAGTCATCCATCTTAGAGGATAACCTAATTAATAAAATATAGAGTTTTTTTATTTTATTTAAAATTATTAATTGAGATAGTGAGAGGGATCCATTCATAGAGAAAGTGTAGAGTTATAAAATGATAGCGGTTTGAATCATAATAAAAAGTAACGAAACTAGTTCACCCCTATCAATGGGGGGCATATCGCATTATGGTCCTAATAAAATCATTTTTAAAATATATATTTTAAAATAGGTTTAACATTTATTTTTTTCAAATAAATCACTTAATGTTTATAAAGAAACCTAAAAATGATAATAAATATACATTTCAAAAAATACAAATTTAATAGATAAGTTAATGAATGATCACACAAACTATAATTTTATATTTCAATGTTTGTATTATGATGATGATCCATAATTACTTATTATACATTATCCTACCTTAAAAGATCATTATTCTCAATATGATCATTTAAAAACAAGTCAATGTCTTTCTACTAAAGGGATTGAATGCCATAAGTTAATTTTTCACTTCATCATCCATATCATACAATTATCTTGGTTTTATGTTTACAAGTACACATAAATATAATGAAATTGCATATACCATGTAATTTAACATTTTTACATATAATTTAATGATATATGAATCGTTTTTTGTGGTTGTTAATATATATCAAGTGACAGAAGCCCGAAAAATTAAATTGTATGTACTCTCTTTTATGACATCCACAAATATTAACCAACTTGTATTTAAATTAATAAAATTATAACTTACTTTTGTGGTCTAATTTGGCATTATTAGTCATATTTACATAATATATAAGTTTAGGGATGTTAACTATACAACAATTCTATGTTTTTAAGCATTCAATTCAATTAACTATATGGAATTTGAAACAAATCACTTTGTAAGTGTCGAATTTATGAGCTTGCTTTAGGAGGACCCCAGAGAAAAAGATCAAACCCTCTATTATTATAAATCAAATATAAATATTCATGATCTATAATAAATAATAAAAATTATTACTTCTATTGATCATATATTTCCACATTTTATAGACAAGAACAATTATTTATGAACTCACATGATATACAAACCATTTGACATGTTCTTTATTAATATATTTTGTTATATCAATCTCATTTTGTGTTTATATACTCAAACATAACTTCATTTGTATCCTCACTTATTCAATGAATATATATTAAATTTTACAATATATTATAAAATATCTATATTTATATAATAATTATTTTCAAGTCAATGTAATATTTGAGGTCCTTCCTACTAGTTGTCTGACAGTAGGAGATATTGTTAATTTTTTATATGGATGAGAATGAGTTGAAATATAATCAACATTATGAACTCATCGAAATGTGGTCTCAAAATTTTTAAAATTTCATAGAACAAAATCCATGATACTCCTTCTCTCAACAAACTTTAGAAATAGAGCATTCAAATTTGGCATAAATATTCTCATACAATTAAAAATGATAAGGATAGCTAATTTTTTTTGGAATAATGAAATATGTATGTGATTAATTGGGTAGAATGGTTTAACTTAGAGGAAAAATATATAAGTAACATATATTTTAATTTGATACATCCATCAATAATGGCTGAGACCATCTAATTAATTTCCTTAACCAGATAAAAATTCAAATATATTATGATAACAAAAAAGAATGGGGGGGAGATCATATACATATGAAAAGGTATTAACACAATTGTTTTACAAAGCATTTAAATCTCAATTGGTTATAGATATTTCCCCAAAACATGTTTAAATAATGTGAAAAAATTTATTAAAACAACATTGAAATTCTTTGGTAACAATTAATATAATTTAAAAGGTAGTAAATGATATATAAAAATAATTGAGTCAGGATTTTTAATTCCATATAAACCATGATTATTTGGGTCAAAAAATCGTAAAATGATAATTAAATACCCTAAGGTACTTTCATATGTTTTAATATTTTAAGAATCATTTATTTTTTTCTTTTTTTTTCATTATTAAAACCACTATAAAATACCTTTTATTCTCATTTTTCTATAGATCAGACATTATATTCATTTCCTTCAATTATTTTTAAGAATAAATATTGTCCTTTGATTTCCCATGTACATGATATAATGCGAAAATCATAGTTCCACAAACATTCTTCAAAATATACATGTCCTCAAGATCATGCCATAACATTTTAATTTATAATATAGATGTTTTAAAAATATACATTTTTCATTAATTCTCTTTGTTCCAAATTCAACTAATTATTCACATCAAACTCATTTCCCATTATCATTAAGTTCATGGACCTTCAAAAATAATTCATTTATATTTTCTTGTTATTTATTTATTATTAAAATAGTGAGTATCTTTGGAAGGGGTCTAAGGTTAATAAATCCATTTAATTTTGAATATTTTTAATCTAATTATTTTAGATGTAGCAAGAAATCTATGATGACCCATGATGTGACATCCTTTACTGTAAGGTAGTAAATCAAGACCGAAATCATAGTTATAAACTAGACAAGACAGATGGGTGTACATATCACACTCCCACACCTAGTTTGCCTCTTGGGATGGAAGTGAATAGGATTGACCTTTTGAATCCCACATATTGTAGGCACTGTGTTGGAAACTAATAGTGAGGGTATTAAATAATAAAATTGGAGACATTACATTCAATAGCCTTAGATCATAAAAAAACATTCAACTAGTCTTCCATACTATAAAATAGATAAACCAAAATCCCATACAATAAATATCTTATATGATGAATATAAAATGGGTACAAAAGTCTCCAAATATATAATAATACTAAAAGTAAATATTGTGGAAGCAACCACAAAAACCCAATTTATTAGATAGTACTGACCAATTAAATAACCAATGGCTTCATCAAACCCAAAAAAACAATTTAAAAATATATAGGTTAAACATAACAAGTATAATTAGTAGGATAATACATAAGGTCTGTTGTGAAAATAAGAAAAGAGTATAATAATACCCTAGTGAACAAATAATATAACTAAACACCACTAAGAAAGGATAACTAGCCCCACGACCACATCCATTACCACTCTCAAAATACGGTATCTAAGTATAATTAAATAATAATCAGAATAATATAATTATAGGTTCTATATGACTACTTCCCCCTTGATTTTCTACTCTCACCAAATGAGAAGATATCCTTGGCTCTAATCCCTTCCATATACAAAAAAAAATGTACCAGAAATATACCAAATCTCATCGCACTGATCACGTATCACATCTCAGGGAACCAAAAAATTAATATCATATTTGGTAACCAGTATAGTAGGGTATTTTGAAAAGATATAAAATGAAACTTGTTTCCTCATTCTATTATATATGACTCCCACTACATATCTCAGCGTCCACCACCAGTATCAGTAGAAGCTATTTATAAAAGAATAGCTAAGGATATGGGGTAGTTATTCATTTGTTTTCACCCCATCCACAATGTTATGGAACCCCCTATGGTGTGTGTATAAAAGTCATAAAAGTGTAAAAGTATATGGTATTCTCATACAAGCCCACACCTATGGATTCACATAAGAAAAAACACTACAACCACCATCCGAACATTATAAATCTTGTTTCACAATGTTTTGCCTCAAATTTAAAACAATTAACCAAAAGTATCACACAAAGGGACAAAACCCATGTTCCATTTACTAATTTTTAATTTTTATTTTCTCCAAAAATCATAATTCATATTTTTTTTAGTTTTAGTTTTCATCGAAAAATTATAAAAAAATAATAACATTTATATATATTAATATTATTTAATTTATATTGAACTAATATTAAGAAATAACCATGTCCAAATGCCATATCACAATCTAGGACACCAAACTAAAAACAACTAAGGCCACTGAGGTGAACACCAGTACAGAAATTAATCCATACATAACCAAATATACTGAACTACACACATTAAGTCAACCATAAAATAGGAATATAAATATGGTCCTTTTCATTTGAAATAGTTATGTATCATATCTATTTCTTGTAAATAACCATGTTGAACGAAAAAAAAATCCAATTAGATAACACACTATCTAGTCAATAGAAAAAAGAAATTAAAAAAAAACTGATCACAAAGTCCAAAGAAAAAATTTAATTCTAAATAACAAATATTAGTCATAATTAACATGTGATAATCCCAATTTCAATTTTGAAAATATAATTATAATTATAAAATAATCCCACAAAAAATCATTAATCAGTTTTAATATTGAAACATGCTAATATTTTGTTAGTAAAGAAAATTAATTATACACCAACATGTGATTATATATTTCTCTCTCTTGGATAATTTTGAATATAATCATAATTAATATCATACATACATTTATTAATTTTCTCCTCATTTTGATAATATCATATATAATCAAATTCTATTATCTATCACATGTGATAAATCATTAAATTACATTATTGAAATTATTATCAATAATATTATATATATATATCTCAACTTGTGATTTTCAGATTCTGTGATAATAAAAATTATCCATAGTATGCAATTTTATTTCTAATTCAATTAACAAAATAATAAAATTCAATGATCGTTCATAATTTATATACAATAAACTAATATTTAATTTCCCAACATTTTAATAACATATTAATAATATTTAACCACATACATAAGGAAAATCGATAACCACATGCATATCACACCATTCTGATTCAGTTTCATTAGTTCAATTTATTAACATTATTATTCCAATTCATACCATTCCCCAAATGGAAATTAAAATCATTATAATTCAACAAATACACAAAAAAGGGAGAATAATCTAATCCACCACCTGGAGAAGAAGGTTGTATCATACCACCCAAGATGCAACTTTACTATACCCCAATACGGTGGCCACAATACCTCAAGCACACCTTCTTGAATGCTAGAGGATTCCAACTAGAAACAAGTCCCTATGGGGTGTCCATGTGGAGACTATTCCCACATTTATCAGATTGGAGTGTATAAATTTATATATGAGGAATAATGAATAACAGAAGTATACACTATGATCAGACTAGAAACGTGCCACAATAGAAGTAGTAATAATGTATAGATAATTGTAGAAAAATAATATCAAATCATGTTATATAAACATAAAATAATGGGAATATAAATAATTAATAGGTAAAAGATAATGAAAATAGTAATATAACTATAAAAAGTATGAATGGTATGATTCAAGCATATAATTCTAGCTAACAAAATATGAAAATACCAAAAAATGCTACAAATAGCCTCTCAAGATTAGGCTTGATCCTCTACCCCAAACTCTATCCTAGGACTAAAAATCAATCATTGGAAGCTATCATATTAGCTTTATCAATAATTTTAATCCTCATGTCTACTCGGGTTCCAAGGGTGACCAGAGAATGGTGTGAGATAAAATCCCAATAGCCACCAAAAATGATGTCTAGATCTATCCAGCTCATGCTATATAAAATGAGAAGTGTTTCATTTATAATTTAATGAAGGATATAAATAGTAAATAAATAAATAAATAAGTTTTATTGTGTTATAATAGGACTCCCATCCAATACTACCTGCTTAGGCCTATGTTGGTGAGTCTGAGCTAAGTGATCCTATGAAGGTAAAGTGACCGAAAAATGGTGCATGTAAGTGGACTGTCCCTAAGCTTGTGATTGGTATTGGAGGAAACATCATATATTTTCAAATCCAAAGGATCATTTTTTAATTTAAAAACATTAATTTATCTTATTTATTCAATTGAAAATACCTTTAAAAAATATTTAGAGATTCCCTAGGCATTCTATAGAAATTTAGAAAGAATTTACAATTATTACTAAAGGGGCTTGGTATATTCCTAATGCCTGTGGATCCCATTAAAAGTGACCCAAGAATGACGTTTAAAGATTCACTCTATGCATGGTGCTGAAATGTCAAGAACTAACCTCTTATTTCATACATGGTATCACAAATACGGGAATATGTCTCTCTTGTGGCCTCACATAACCATCATACCATCTAGATTGTCAATGGGGACTCCCTACTAGAATAAGGTTCATTTATGTAGAGGTATAATAAATATAACACTCGAAAATTATATCCCATAAAAAGATAGTGTATCCCTTGGCAGGTTGATAGAGAATTAAAAATTCTAAAAAGAAGTCACATTGAGATCGCTCTATAGGTCCTTAATCCGTATCCCATTTTATTTCTGATGGTACTAGATAAGCATAAAACCTAGTTAGAAAATGCAGTGTATTTAAACTGATAGATATTTATAACATATTTAAACTGGGTGACTATGGTACTTAATCTTAAAAAATATTTATGGATCAAGGAATAAGGTCTATGACCTAACATTTTGACACATTAAATTAATTCAAAAATTAAATTTAAAGCATGATTGGTGGAGGATTAACTCATGGTGTGCCCTTCTGAACCATTTAACTATCAATTCAAGGTATTTATAATATGAAATACCCCTCAAGGGGTGTTATTAATTTTATAACCATGGGGTAATAGGGCCTATAAGGTATATAACACCAACTGGGGGTGGCATAGGTCAAGGTAATCAACCTAAGGAGTTGATTTGATGCTAGATCAGGTCATTGATGGCATGCTTTATCTTTCAATTTAATATAATAAATCATTTATAGGCATCACCAGAATAGTTTATCTCACAAAAAATGACACATATTATATAAAAAAACAAAAAAGGTGAAATAGCCTATACTACCTAACTTATTCTCATATGGATTCCCTCATACAATGTCGACCATTAATTTGATATGGAAAAGAATAAATCGATGGAACCATCAAATTCCTTGAAAATAGGGAAAATTATATTGTACATAAATAGAAAAATAGAGGATAGAAATAAGGAGAAATAGAAGGGAGAGGAATATGGAGCTTACCTATATCTTTCTGATGGATCTGATATTGAGAGAGATGGGTGAGAAATGGAGAATATATTTTGATCCCTAGGTTTTGTAAGAGGATATTCAACACAAGAGGGAGGGGATGGTCTACTAGAGAAAATGGGGGGAATAATAGAGTTTTAAAATTAAAAAACTTAAGGGAAAAATTAGGAAATTTATCCACATATAAAGCATCACATGGTTTGGACACATAGTTGTCCAAAGCATACGCCAATCATGTACGATGTCCTTCTCCATGGAGAACCTCGAACGAGCTAGGGGAACCATTTAGAAAACAATGTGTAGACCATGAAAAAATATTATTCAATTTTTCTTAGATAAATTTCATGGTTGTGTGGGATCCCATTTACAATTTCAGAGGAACCATGAAGATCCTTCCTCCCAACTATCTAAAGTTGCGTAGTTTGAGAAACCTTGTGGGCAAGGCTACACAGTTTCTACTGACCATGCTACCTAGTCTACATCTTCCATTGTTGGGGTGCATCCTCTGAATGACCCCCATACACCCGAAGACCTCATTGATACCACTATTCATCACTTCGAGGACCAAGGGAAAAAAATTAAACCATAACTAAATGGTCTATAGCTTTGCAAAAATTTGAGATGTTATAAACATCCCTCTTTAAGAAAAATCATATATGATTTTCCCAATTGAGGGTGATAAAACATCATCTAAGAAATGGTTTGGACACTATTAATGTATGTTTGCCTCCCACTCCCATGTGTCCTCCTAGACTCATCAGTGCATTCATAGCACCCAGACTAGGCGAACTAAATTCCCTCAGATAGAATTCATGCTTTGACAAACAATTAATATCAGATGCTCCTAGAAATAGTTTTACACCTATATCTCCATATCCTCAGGGTCCAATGAATGGTAAAGGTCGGTGTTATAATGACGATACTGTGATACATGGAAGAAATTATATCATCCCTAGCCTTTTTAACATAACATTTCATGATTTTAAACATAATTCATCATCATAGTACAAGCCAAGGATCGTTAAGTCTAGTTTCTTGGAAGACTAAGTACATATATCAGAAAATATGGGGCTAAAACACTTCTTTATTTAATCTTCATAATGATCTCCTAACATCCTTTGAGCCCTTACATCTGCATAGGGTACCCTGGGGAACACATGAATAAAGGGATGACCTAAAAATCCTAGTAAGGGAATGAACATAAGAATAAACTTTAAGTACATGAGTTAGGAGGCTTGATATAATGATATAAGAATCATGGAACATATAGAATCATAACATATAAACATGTGATCATAAAAACATGGAATAAAATAATCATGTGATCATATAAGAATGATATTATATAAGAATAGTTTCATAGAGAGTTGGCATCAACTTTAAACATGACTTTAGTATGAGTCAAGGAAAATCGCCAAACTCGTTTCCCATAGTAGCACAAGACAAGGATAACCACCCGGACCATTTTCCCATAATCCTCTCATGAGACATTAACTTTACCCATTGCATTGGAGTTCTATCTGGTCACACCCATATATTCTTATTCATGTATATTCTTGCCACAAAAATAATCTCACATAATCAATCATACATAAACATAAGTGTACCCAAGGAAAGAAATGGGCACACAATCACGTCATGATTCATAATAAAAAAAGACATAACATACAGGCATCCATGAAAGATAATAATTAAATCATAAATAGACATTAATAATGTATAAAGGAATAAATCATGAAAATATATAACAAACTGAAGTGATAAAATTTAAAAATAGTTTTTAGGAATCTTTGAGTCAAAACAATTTAGTGATGTATAAGAAAACATTGAATATCACTTAAAACGAAAAGTGGCATAATATTTTTTATAAAAACAGAAGTAAAACAGTAGGGTTTTCATAAAAATAAGACTTATTTTATAAGGACAAAGTTGACTTAAAATATAGGATAGAGTACACTTGATAATATGCAAGAATTTGGAAAGTTCGCTTAAAACGGGTTCACTTATCGGGAAGAAATGAGGAGAGAATCACTTAAACACTTGCATATCCTTGAAGAGAGTGATGAAAGAGTCTTGAAATATACACTTGGAACATGTAAACAACATTAGAGTATGTAATAGAAAAGATAAGATAACATCATTTTGGTAGAAAGGTAGATAAGACAACCCAAAGGAATAAAAGAGGTTCAGGTAGAATTCTTTACGGATTATCGGCATGGTATCGGGAGTACTTAAGGGGGCTTAGTGAGAGAGGAAAGGGAATTAGCATCACTTATATATAAATAGTGATGTATGTGGGAGGTGGGAAATCAAACCCCATAATTAATAACTACACACAACATGTCCTAACATAGTGAACAATCTTGAACAAGGGTGAAATTGAGAGGATCCCTTACCTTAGGTCTGTTGGTGTTCTCCACATGATATTAATGACCTGAATAGTCAAATTAGGTTTTTTAATCAATAGGTACAGAACCTTATCTAAAATTAACTGATTCATTATAACCTTCTTAAGTTCATTTATACCCATTTTGATTGATTAAAAGGTTTAATTTCATTGTTCAGGTTCGTTTGTTTCATTTGTTTTAATGATTGGTTCAGTTGTATTTAAGTTAAATAAAATTGTAATATGAAAGTGGTTTTACAGAAATGAAGTTATAATAAATTAGTGGACATCCAGTAGGTTACATGGTTACAAAATTTATTTGGTTAATTAGAGTGATATAGAACCTTTACATTAGACATTAATGATAAACACTTGAATTAATTTTAACTATTTTTCCCATAATTGACTTGTTTTGTATTATTGTTTTATATCATCAGTGTATGAGGATTAAAAAAACATAAATAGGACATATAAGATATATAATAATCTGGTTAAACCATAACATAAATGGTTTCATGACCATAAACAAAATTATTAAATAATTTGAAAACACATTATCCATGATGTTGGTAATTTGACACATCACGGGTGATGTTTTAATTCTAGAACTTGAGGGAGAGGAGGAGAAGAATGATGCTTGAAATTTTCCATAAACATGATTATCATCATGAATATATCAGATTCTGGGGATTTGATGCCTTTTGGATAAGGAAAGGGGAAGAGGGTATAAGAAAAGAAAGAAAAAAGAATACAAAACACTTGAAAACGAAAGAGAGTTCTTACCCTTTGATCTCCTCTCGTTGAGACTCCTCTTAGGGGCTTTGATTTTGGTCTTTTGTAAAGGCCATAAATCCTTGGACGTGGGTAAGGAGCTTGGGAGGGTTTTTGGGCAGAATTTAGAGAAGTATTGTTGCATGAGAGGAGTGGAGAAAAGAGGGAGTGAAGGGGTGTTTTTATATCGGAGGGGAGAGGGGTTTTCTTAATATAAAATTTATTAGTTTATTAATTCTTCCCAAGATAAGGAAAAATGAGTCTTACATGACCAAAAATAGTAATTTTATAATTTAATCCTGAACCAAGTGGGATTACATCAGCAGAACATCACACATGACTCAATTAATCCATTATTTAGCATTAATTGTAAACTATCGGTTTCTACTATTCATCAATAATTCAAGTATTTCTGAAAAATCCAAAAACATCACCCAAACCATTTTTCAACATTTATATTCCAAAAATGAAGTTTATTTTTCCAAAATAATTTTCTAAATATGATTATTTTAATATTTAATTAAAATAATAATTGATTTTCAAAATCATGTTTTAAAACCTTCATTAACTTATTCCAAAATATAGGTTTATCATACTTCCAACTTGAATATTATTTATATACCACCATAGGTGAGATTAATATTCATTAGGGTATATGACTATTCATAATGGTATGTTACTATTTATTAGGGTAGGTTATAATTCACCAAATTCATTTTTGTTTTATTAGACTCCAAATAACATCTTTAACACAACCATGTATGCTGGATTTTTGAAATTCCAAACATATAAGTGACAAAATTATGTTTAAAGGTTACATAACACTTATTAGTTCATTATTTTGTTCTTTCATGAGGTTTTATGACATCAATATAAGAAGGGAATTTTCACTAAAAAACTTTGGGTCGTTACATTCTTCCCCCTTATGAAAGTTCGCCCTAGAATTTTTGTTTCACAGACTAAAACAAAAATATGTGCAGGTACTTTTCCTTCATTGCTTCCTCTAATTCGCATGTTTGTTCCTCAATCTTATGGTTCTTCCATAACACTTTGAAAATATGGGTTGTCTTTTTGCGTAGAAACTTATCTCTCCGATCCATAGTCTTTACTGGCTGCTCCTCATAGGAGAGATCATCTTCCAACTGCACGACATCTGAGCTTAGTACATGTGAGGTATCAGGTATGTACTAACTCCAGATTGATATGTGGAAAACATTAGGAAATCGAGCCATATGCTGTGGAAGTGCAAGCCGATAGGCCACAGCTCCTATGCGGTCAAGGATCTCAAAGGGGCTAATATACCTTGGGATTAGCTTACCTTTTTCCCGAATCGCATGACTCTCTTCCATGGAGATATTTGAAGGAAGAATTTACCTCTAACGTCGAAATCCAAGTCCCTTCGACGGTTTTCAGCATATCTCTTTTTCTGACATTGAGCAGCTTTGATGTGTTTCTGGATGACTTGAACCTTCTCTATCATCTCTTGAATAAGATCAGGTCCATGTAGCTTTCTTTCTCTAACTTCATCCCAACAGGTTGGAGTTCTACATCGCTTTCCATACAGAGCTTCATACGGAGCCATTTGAATACTCGAGTGGAAGCTATTGTTTTATGAGAACTCAACCAATGGGAGATTCTGATCCCATCCACCTTTAAATTCTAGAGAGTAGGCTCTAAGCATATTTTCAAGTGTCTGAATAGTTCTTTCAGACTGGAAATCAGTTTGGGGGTGATAGGCCATACTAAAATTTAATTCAGTACTAAAAAAATGTTGAAGGCTCCTCCAGAATTTAGATGTGAACCTTGGATCACGGTCAGAGACAATTAAGAGTGGAACACCGTGAAATCTCACCTCTTCCTTCACATATAACTTTGTATGTTGTTCAAGAGAAAGATGTTCATGAATAGCGATGAAATGGGATTTCATGGTGAGTCGGTCAACCACAACCCATATCACATTATTTCCCTTCGACATATTCGAGAGACCCGTGACAAAGCCTATATTATGATTTTCCCACTTCCACATGGGTATAGGAAATGGATGCATCACACCTTTGTAATTTTTTCTCTCAACTTTAACTTGCTGACATACCAAGCACCTTGATATGTATTTTCCAATCTCTTTATTCATGTTATACCGCTATAAGTATTCTCGTAGATCATTATACATTTTGGTACTCCTAGTATGGATAGAGATGGTCGAGCTATACGAATCACTCAATAGATCCTTATTTATATCTGGATCAGATGGTACACTTAATCTTGTACCAAATCATACAACACCTTCCTTATAAATGTTGAAATCAGAGGATTTCCCATTTTTAACAGCTTCTACCCTTTTCTAAATTTCAACATCCTTTCTTTGTGCAACCTTTATTTTCTCCATGAGGGATGGATTAACAATAATTTCTTAAAGGATTGATGAGGTTCCTCCCTTAGTTATTCCCATGTCCATCCATTGAAAATCTAAGAAGATCAGATCCTTTTCAATTAACATCATTGATAAAGATGGAGGATCATTTCTACTTAGAGCATCCGCCACCTTATTTGCCTTACTAGGATGGTACTGGATTGAGCAGTCATAATCCTTGATGAGCCTTATCCATCTTCGCTGGTGCATATTAAGCTCTTTCTGTGTGAATATATATACTTGAGACTCTTATGGTCAGTATATATCTCACATTTCTCCCCATAGAGATAATGCCGCCAGATTTTCAAGGCAATGATCACAGCCGCTAAATCCAGATCATGTGTTGGATAGTTTTGCTCATGGATTTTCAGCTGCATTGAGGCATAGGCTATCAATTTATCATTTTGCATCAACACACAACCTAAGCCCTTATTTGAAGCATGACTATACACCACAATGATTTCCACGCTAGTAGGAAGTGTGAGTACTGGCGTAGTGATAAGCCTCTTTTTCAACTCCTTGAAACAGTCTTCACATTCCTATGTCCAGAAATACTTGACTCCCTTCTGCGTCAGCTTGTTTATTAGGTTTGATAGTCGTGAAAAGTTCTTCACGAATCTTCAATAATACCCAACTAGACCCAAAAAGTTAAGGATCTCTGTTACATAAGTTTGTTTGGGCCACTCTTCACTTGCCTTTGTATTGGAAAGTTCTACAGATATCCCTTTTCTGGTGATAACATGCCCCAAGAATGACACTTCATCCATCCAGAACTCACATTTACTATACTATTCATATAGCTTCTCCCTTCGCAAAGTATTTAACACCGTTTTCAAATGCTCCTCATGTTCCTCCTTGCTTTTAGAGTATATCATAATATCATGAATAAAGACTACCACAAATATGTCTAGGTAATATCTAAAGACTCTATTAATTAAATCCATGAAAATGTTTGGAGCATTAGTGTGTCCGAAGTTCATCACTATGAACTCATAGTATCCTTACCTCATTTGAAAGGCAGTCTTGGGAATATCTTCCTTCCTCACCTTTAGTTACTGATATCCTAACCGAAGGTCCACCTTAGAGAAATAACTGGCCCCACAGAGCTGATCGAACAAGTCATCTATCTGTGGAAGGGGATACTTGTTCTTTATAATGATTTTATTGAGCTCACGATAATCAATGCAGAGGTACATTTATCCATCCTTCTTATTGATGAAGAGGACTGGAGAACCCCACGATGAAGCACTCAAGCATATAAAACCCTTCTCTATATTCTCTTGTAATTGCTTCTTCAACTCTTCTAGCTCTACGGTGGCCATTCTGTACGGTTTCTTTGAGATTGGAAGAGATCCAGGGAAAAGTTCAATTGAGAACTCAACCTCTCGGTCAGGGGGAAGTCCAGACAACTCTTCAGGGAATACATCAGTGTAATCCCTCACGATGGGCATGTCTTCAAGCATGATTCTCTCCTTCGTCACAATCATTTGATATAGATATGCATTCTCATAAGGAATCCATATCCACACTTGAGATGATGATTTGAAAGGATATTCATCTTCCTCCTTGAACTTGTAAAGAATCAGAGGATTCTTCTGGATGTGAAGTGTAATTTCCCTTTCCCGGTAGTTGATGTTGGCCTTATACAATGATAGCCAACCCATGCCCAATATAGCGTCAAATTCCACTAAAGGAAGTATGAAAAGATTTACTGGGAGGCTCAATCCACAAACATTAACCGGGGAGGACTTATAAACCTTGGATGAAATAATTGCTCCATTCGATGTTCTCATATATATCTTTTCTTAAATATTTTGTGGTGGTGTTTGAATAGTTCTACTAAACTTTCAAGAAATGAAAGAATGCGTAGAACCTGAATCAAATAGTACGTTCACTATTATTGAATGAATAACAAGTGTACCTGTCACCACATCGTTTTCGGCTCCACCTCAGCAGTAGTGATAGCATAAGATATTCCTTGTTGCCTAGGAGGTTGTTGCTAATAGCCTCTGACAACCCTCGGCTTAGGACAATTGTTCGCATAATGCCCATGCTCCTTACAGTCATAACACTGCACTACAGGCTGAGTGTTGATATGAACCTTCTTTTATTCTTCAACATTAGTGGGATTTTCCATACCCCTTCAAAATTTGTTGGCCAGATGACCAACCTTTCCGTATTTGAAGCAATTCTTGGTCCCCTATAGACAGTTACCATGATGCCTCTTCCCACAATTTTTTCAAAGGGGAATGTTGGGATTCTTTCCATCATGGGATTTGTTTGATGAATCACCCATGTTGTTCTCCATTTTCCGCTTCTTTTCATTTGGCCCATGAGACCACTGGGAGTCTCCAATATCCATTTCAACCACGAGGACACAATGAACAATCTCTTCATAACTGTCTAATTCTCGAATCACCAACACTTTTCATAGACTCGACATTAGTCTGCTGAAGAAGCGATCCACATTGGTTTCAGTGTTCATGACAAAGCCAGAGGAGTACCTTGAAAGCCTTGTAAAGTTTTCTTCATACGCCCCAATGGAATCATCTTCCTTATTCTTGAGTCTGAGGAACTCTCTTTCCATCTCGAGATGGAGGGTTCAAGAAAAATATTTGTTGAAAAACATCCTCTTGAATTACTCCCAATCTATGGAATCGATTTCCTCTTGGGACTTTGTATTCTTGATCAGTGTCCACCACTGATCAGTTCCCCCATCAAAACGATGGACTGCTAGTACAACCTTCTATTCTTCCGAGCACTGGAGTACAGAGAAACTCTTTTCAATAGACTTAATCCATTGTTCTGTGAGGAGGGGATCATAAGACCCACTAAACATGGGAGACGTTGGCTGCATTATGGATTCTACGGCAACATGCTCTTTCCATGGTGGAGGAGGATGTTCCACTTGATTCAAGTTATTATTCATAACTTGAGCTAGCTGAGCAAGTACTACCATGAAGTTTCGAGCACCCGATTCCATCACCTCAGGCATATCATTAGGGAAAGCATCACATTGCCTATCGTGTTGGATGTTGGTATATGTTATTCTATTTCCCACTATTAACTAAGAGAAAGAACTTATAATTAGAGGTCTTTTATACGTATCTATTGAGAAAAAAACTTTGAACATAAAAGTAAAAACTTATAAAGAAGAATTATATCCTAACTTATGATTCCTCAGGTTAAATCTAGGTTATCCTCAATCTACTTCTTGACTTGTATTCTTATGGAATTTTTTCCTTAATAATGGTTTTTACTAAGCTCATGAATCTACCAAAGCATATCCCCTGGGAGTGTTTTATCCAAGAGTGAAACATGGCCCATTGCCATGCTCCAGTTCCCGTTCGAGTCTAGCTCAAAGCGGTGTTTTTGGGTTTTACCCCTAGGATACATCTGTGCCAAAGCCACCTCTACCTGCTCATATCCAGACATGGATGTATTTTCTTGATAAACCACTTACTCAATACTCACCAAAATATGTGTATGTTTTCTAATACTTAGTCGCATCCTTAAGGTTCTCACTAAGGTATTCTATTCCTAATCTCCAAAAATAAAAAGACCATCATCTGATACCAACTATAGAGACCCTAGCCTTTTACACATAACATTTCATGATTTTAAACATTATTCATCATCAGAGTAGATTCCAAGGATCATTAAGTCTAGTGTCTTGGAATACTAGGTACATATATCACAAAACATGGGGATAAAACACTTTTTTATTTAATCTTCATAATGAGCTCTTAACTTCCTTTGAGCCCTTACATATTCATAGGGTACCCTAGGGAACAAATGAACAAAGGGATGAGCTAAAAAGTCCAGTAAGGGAATGAACATAAGAATAAACTTTAAGCACATGAGTTAGGAGGCTTGACATAATGATATTGGAAGCATGGGAAATATGGAATCATAACATATAAACACGAGATCATAAAAACATGGAATAAAATAATCATGGGATCATATAAGAATGAGATTTTATAAGCATATTTTCATAGAGAGGAGGAAGAAACTTTAAACAAGACTTTATTATGAGTCAAGGCTAACTGCCAATCTCATTTCCAGTAGTAGCACAAGCCATGGCTAACCACCCAGAACGTTTTCCCATAATCTTCTCATGAGACATTAAATTTACCCAATTCATTGGAGCTCTATCTGGGCGGACCCATCTAAGATTATTCATGTATATTCTTTCCACATAAAGAATCTCACATAATCAATCATACATAATCCTAAGTGTACCTAAGGAAACAAATGGGCACACAATCACGTCTTGAAGTATAATAAAAAAGGGAAATAACATACAAGCATCCATGAAATAAAGAAATTAAATAATAAATATACATTAATAATGTATAAAGGAATAAATCATGATAAGAGATAACAAACTGAAGTGATAACATGTAAAAATAGTTTTTAGAAATCTTTGAGTCAAAACATTTTTGTGAGGTTTAAGCAAGCATCGAATATATCTTAAAACGAAAAGTGGCATAATATTTTTTATAAAACATGAAGTAAACCAGGAGGGTTTTCATAATAATAAGATTGATTTTATGAAGAAAAAGGTGACTTAAAATAGAGGATATAGTACACTAGATAATAGGAATGAATTCGGGAAGTTCCCTTAAAACAGGTTCACTTATCTAGAAGTAATAATGAGAGAATCACTTAAAAGCATGCATATCCCCGAAGAGAGTGATGAAGGAGTCATGAAAAATAAACTTGGAACATGTAAACACAAATTATAGTATTCACAAGAAAATATAAGATAACATCACTTTGGTAGAAAGGTAGATAAGACAACCCGAAGGAATAAAAGAGGTTTGGGTAGAATTCTTTACAGATTATCGGCTTGGTATCAGGAGTACATGAGGGGGATTAGTGAGAGAGGAATAGGAATTATAATCACTTATAAATAAAGGTTGAATTATGGGGGAGGTGCAAAATCATACCCCATAATTAATAATTACACACAACATGTCCTAACATAGTGAACATTCTTGAATAAGGGTGAAATTGAGAGGATCCTTTACCTTAGGTCTGTTGGTGTTCCCCACTTGATATTAATGACATGAATAGTAAAATTAGGTTTATTAATAAATATTTCCCGAACCTTATCTAAAATTAAAATATTTATTATAACCTTTTTAGGTTCATTTATAACCATTTTGATTGATTACAAGGTTCAATTTCATTGTTCGGGTCCGTTTGTTTCATTTGTTTTAATGATCGTTTCAATTATATTTAGGTTCAAATAAATTGTAAGGTGAAAGTGGTTTTCCAGAATTGAATTTATATAACATTATTGTACATCTAGTAGGTGACATTGTTACAAAATTCATTTGGTTAATTATAGTGAAAGAGAAACTTTACATTAAACATTAATGATAAACACATGAATTAATTTTAATGATTTTTCCCATAATTGACTTGTTTTGTATTATTGTTTTATATCATGAGTGTATGAGGATTACAGAACCATAAATAGGACATATAAAATTATAATAATCTTGTTGAACCATAACAAAAATGGTTTCATGACCATAAAAAAATGATAAAAGAATTGGAAAACACATTATCAATGATGATGGTAATTTGACACATCACGGGTGATGTTTTAATTCTAGAACGTGAGGAAGAGGAGGGGAAGTGTGATGATTGAAATTTTACATAAACGTGATTATCATCTAGAATATATGAGATTCAGGAGCTTTCATTCCTTTTGGACAAGGGAAGGGGAATAGGGTATAAGAAAAAAAAGAAAAAAGAATAAAAAACAATTGAAAACGAAAGAGTTTTCTTACCCTTTGATCTCCTCTCATTGAGACTCCTCTTAGGGGCTTTGATTTTGGTGTTTTAGAAAGATCAGAAAGACTTGGACGTGGGGAAAGAGCTTGGGAGGGTTTTTTGGAATAATTTAGGGAAGGATTCTAGCTTGAGAGGAGTGGAGAAAAGAGGATGTGAGGGGGGGTTTTTATAGGGCATGAGAGAGGGGTTTTCTTAATATAAAATTAATTAGTTTATTAATTCTTCCCAAGACAAAGAATAGTGAGTCTTAAATGACCAAAAATATTAATTTTATAATTTAATCCCAATCCAAGTGGGCTTACATCAGTAGAACATCACACATGACTCAATTAATCCATTATTTAGCATTTATTGTGCATTATCCGTTTTTACTATTCATAAAAAATTCATGTATTTCAGAAAAATCCCAAAACTTCACCCAAACCATTTTTCGACGTGTAGAATCCAAAAATGAAGTCTTTTTTTTAAAAATAATTTTCTTAATATGACTATTTTTATATTTAATTAAAATAAAAAATTATTATCAAAAACTAGTTTTAAAACCTTCATTAACGTATTCTAAAATAATGTTTTATCATACTTCCCACTTGAATATTATTTTTATACCACCATACATGAGATTAATATTCATTAGGGTATATAACTATTAATAAGGGTATGTTACTATATATTATGGTAGGATACTATTCACCAAAAAACTAATTTTTTATTAGACTCCAAAAAACATCTTGAACACAACCATGTATGCCGGATTTTCGAAATTCCAAACACATATGTGAAAAAATTATGTTTAAAGGTCACTTATCACTTAGTAGTTAATTATGTTATGCTTCATTGGTTTTATGACATAAATATAAGAGGGGAATTTTCACTGAAGAAATTTGGGTCGTTACAGAAATCATGCATGGAATGGTACTACTACGTTAATAGAAACATATAGGCTATCGGCCCAACTATCTGCACTATCTCAAATGTCTTGACATATCTAGGAGATAAAATTCTATGTATCATAATTCATCAATGAACCAATATAGGAAATACACATAGAGAGACATAATATCCTAACTCAATCTCTATAGGTCTACTATAATGATTTATATAATAATATTATTGAGATTGAGTGGTAGCCATAAACTTCTGAATCATCTGGACTCTTTCTATAGTTTCTTGAATTAGATAAGGACCCATTAGTGCTACCTCACCTTCTTTTATCTACCCCAAAGGTGAACATAATTCATTACCAAAAACTCCCTCAAACAAAGCCTTCTAAATCATTTCCTAAAAAATATTTTTATAGTAAAAATAAAAAAGTGGGAGATACTAGTCCCATGAACCGGAAATATCAAGGATGAGGTCCCGAATCATATCCTATAACACAGAAATTGTCTACTATGACTAGACTTTGGTCTGAGGGTGATATTTTGTACCTAATATCACCTAGGAACCCAGTGCCTTCTACAACCCTTGGTGGAACAATGAGGTAAACTGGGCATCTAAAGCCGAAATTATAAAACGGTGAACACCATGAAGGCGCACTGTCCTATGGATGTATACATCTCAATATTATTGATTGAGAAGGTCGTCCAGATTAGTAGAAACTGTGAGTCCTTGGTCAACCTACCAATGATCACTGACACCGTATCGCTTCTTAAAGGGAATCTCAACAATCCGATCATGAAATCAATGGTGACTTCGTTCCATTTCCATTGGGGAAATGATAAATCTTATAGAAGTATACCATATTTCTTGTGCTCTGCCTTCACCTATTGATATGTGGAGAACCAAGTGATTAAACTTAATATCTTCCTATTTATACCTGAACAACATTGTTGTCAATATAACTCACAGTACATATTTGTATGACCAGGGTGGACATCCCATACAGAGGAATGTTATTCCTTTATAACCTTTTATTATATATTATATGGTACCCAAAAATTCCAATATTAGAGTAAGGTATCATTTTCATCAACCACCCAACTATAAGGAGGGTTATCTGCTGTGATACTCTCCATTGAAATATGGTCCTTGGAATTAGATATCTACCTCATCCATGCCCCATCCATAAGGGAGGATGTCACTACTATAGATATAATATTGGTTTCCCATGCAATTCCGGAACCTCCAAGTGTTACTTAGTGAACCAAACCATCATATTTCACTAAATGTTGGAATCGTTGATGTCTTGTGTCTATGTTTTATGGCTTAAGTAATAATCCCCAAGATTAAAATTTTTGAGAGTGTAATCAATCTCTAAGTCAAATTATTAAAGGCATTCAACCAACCTATGCTACCTCAGATTCATGTATCGTAATGTGAATATTGATTTGAGGCTATTTTGATCCTTATAAACAATGAGTCACTCACCCAAGAGATTGTAACTATAAAAAATGAGATCATAAACCATGGCTGTTAGCTCTAGGTTGTGCGTAGGTTAACTCCACTCAGGGGGTCTTAAATTATTGGGACCATATTTCACGAATCGATGACCCTGCATCAAAACATCATATAGTTCAATCCCTAAATCTTCATATTAGACTGTGTAACATATTCATGGATCCGTAGAATTAGGATCAAATATGAAATGATTATTCCCTATAATTCCTAAAAAGATGTCTCATAAGATTCAGACTAGTTGAATTTAATGCCTTTATTAATCAGGATTATAATTGGCATTGATAAGTGGGAGAGGTCCATAATTAATTCCCTTTAAAATCAAACTATCCCTATGAAGTATCATATATTTAACACCATATTGGATAGATCCCAGGAAACCATGGTGATCACCTTATTTGGATCTACAGATACACTAGCCTCTAAAATGATATGACACAATAAGTAAAAATTTCTAATCTAAATGTTGAATTTGATGAGCTTTTCATGTACTTAGTGATCTTTTAATGTGTTGATCATGATATCATGAGTATTTTAATAGTTTTGTCTTGTGCATAAATACACTAATATTTCCTATATGAATACCACCATAAAGGAATCTATATGTGGGTGTAAAAACTAATTCATCAGAGAAATAAAGACTCCATAAACATTCTTTATAGCATCCCGCCTTTTTATCACATAAACTTTCATTACATTTTACAAAACTGAGTATCTTTAAGGTTTAGTTTCTTGGAAACCAGGAACTTAAAACATGAAAACATAAAAAATTCTTCTTAAACACTTGAAAGGATTCTCCTCATGTTCATCCTAGGTTCATTAGTACATCTCATAACCTAGGGACATACATCAAAAGAAAGGGCGAGCAGAAGGCGCAGTAAGGGAAACAAGGGGAGACATTTAACATGGGAAGTTGGGATACATCAACAATGCCATGAAAAAGAACTTTAAGGCGTGAGAAAGAAATCGCGAGGAATATCATAATAAAAATAAAATTTTTCATAACTTGAAGATCTGTCTACAACATTTAATATTGATAATCATTCCGTTTCACCGAGGTCCATCCCCAAGGTGTCATAAAAAATTACCAAGGTTATTCACAAAGGTATCAGTCTAAAAGGTCATCTCTAGAGATTAATTCTTTACCCAATGAATTGGAGCGCTATCAGGGCACACCCTTGAAATGTATTTATTATCATGTGATCCACATATATCATCATAAATCATTTAATAAACAACCCATATAGCATAAAATAAATGAGTTTCATTTCATAATCATAATTTTTTAAAACTTCTTTAAAGACATGATCTTTATGTCACTTTAAACCCACGGAAAGGGAAAGCGGGTCTCATGTTTGTAAATCACAGAATTTAAAATATAAAATTTTGTTATATATGTGAATACCCGTTTAGAATAAAAATCTTTGACTATTCACTTACTAAAATAAATGAATTTTAGAGTACGATAGAGACATTTTGAGACGGAAATTCTGCAGCATAACAGGTATGTTACAAGGTTTTAGAAAACATTGAAAAGAGAGGGGACATGGGTCACCCACTCATAAATGATCCATAAAATAGTAGAGATACATAATTTAAAGGATTTAAGAACATGGTAATGAAATTTGAATGATATACCATATGAAATGAAGAACATGAAAGGAAGATAAAAATAAAATTTCTCTTATGAAAATTTGGCAGCCTAATGGCGCCACTTAAACATCAACAAAAATGAATTGAAGAGATAAAATAGGGTATCTCATCATATGAAAATAAAAGTTCAGTATGATAGATATATAGATCATACCCCGACATAATAAAAAGTAACTTGAAAGACTTTACATGAAAGTATAACTTTCAAAAATGAGAAGGGTGAAAGAATCCCTTAAAAATTCGGCTGCCTAACGACGTCACTTAAATTTCAACAAAAAATGAATTGACGAGATAAAAAAGGGTCTCTCATTATATGAACATAAAATATCAGTATGATAAATATATATATCATACCACAACATAATAAAAAGTAACATTAACGACTTAACAAGAAAATAGAATTTGAAAATGAGAAGGGTGAATGAATCTGTTACAAAACATTCGACTACCTAACGGCGCCACTTAAACATTCATAAAATGAAATGATGAGAGTAAGAGGGGGTATCCCATAATATGAAAATAAAAAGGAATGTATAATGAATATAAAATAACATCCTCCAAAATAAGAACATGGAGCATAAAAGAAATGACATAAAAGAGATTACTGGAAAAGAAAGAGAGGGGTCAGATCCCTTACCTTAAAACGAAACTATTAAAACTCAATGGTTGGGACCTTGAGGGCTTGGGGGCACCTTGGGAGGAATCTTTGGGAGGTAATGAAACCAGGTCTTCGTTGGGGGAGAGTTTGGAGTCTAATGGATGAGAGGATGGCTTGGTATTTATAGAGAAAGTAAGGGGACAATGCATTAATGGCCAAGGGACACCTCATTGATGGTTTTTGAAAAACCATGGGCTTTTCCATGGTATATGCCCATGGTATTGGCCACTTGTGACACCTAATACCTTATATTACTATTAATAAGTCGAATATATTGATTACATACTTAATACATCATTTAATGATGCCATTAAACACCCATAACTTAAAAACTGTATTTTCACTATTCATTGAAAATTCAACTTTCTCAGAAAAATCTCAAAATTTCACCTTAACCAAATATAAATGATATGATTTCAAAAATTAACTCCATTTTATAAAAATAATTTTCTAAATATTTTTAATTTAATTTTTAAATAAATAGACTATTTACAGAAAATTCATTTTTTCAGAAAAATCCCCAAAAATTACCTTCACCTAATTTCAATGCTCTCAGTTCAAAAATGAAATCCATTTTATAAAAATAATTAAATAAAGAATTTTAATTTAATTTTTAATTAAAGAACACTTTTCACTCAAAAAAACTAATACTTGACTAATAATTTATGAAACCATTATTTAACAATTTTATTGAATCTCATTACTTAATCAAGGTGCCTAGATTATATTAATACTTTATTTAAGTAAGATTACTAATACATTTGGTCAAATTACTAATCCTAAGAATAAAATAACTATTCATAATTTACTATTCATCAAAAATAAAGTTTATTTTATTAGACTCTAAATTTCGTACTGAACATAATTGTAGAAGACCATTTTTTAAAAATCATTACACGTTTTTAATTAATTAAGGTTTATATAAAAAATTTTAAAATATCCTTTTTCTAAAATTTACAAAAATATGAATACTATATTTATCCTGTCATTTGAAAATTTATAAACTTAATCATAAGAATAAATCCCTATTTTTTATTTAAAATAAAGGATTATGCAAGGCATTTACAGTCTCCTTACATAACCCCTTATCACACCAGCATAAGACCTAAGTGTAAGGTGTGCTAAGTTGAGAGAATCTGAGGGAGGCTTGGCCAAGATCACACGAGTATTAATTTCTATCAGTTTGAACTTCTTGTGAAGGCGATTCCATTATAGCTTCACACGATGAAGCTCGGCTTGGGTTTGGTCTAGAGAAAATCCCAGTGGTGCTACCTCCTTCCCAAGTTCTGTTAGATGGGCTTCGATCGGTCCAAGACTACTGGGTGAGGCCATCAAATCTTCTTTTTATATTAACTAACCATGATTACTTGTATATAGAGACAATAATTGAAAAATATAGTTTCTAGTGGTCATATTGACCAATGGTCACATAATAGTCAAAACCCAATGGTCGCATTTTAATTATACTCATGTTATCAAATGAAACAGTTTTGTTGAGTATAAAAAATAAAATAACACACAAAATCTGGAAACAAGATTTATTCAAAATTTTGGGTCATTACAATCTTCCCTCCTTAAGAAATTGCATCCCCGCAATTTTTAAAATTGGGTTTTTAAATTTCATTGAAAGTCCCACATCGAAAAAGGAGTCAGTAAAACTATTACTTTAAAAGAAAGAAAGGGAAGTACAAAGGTCACCCAAGTTAACCCATATTAGTATTCCATGTAGGAGAACATGGATATGAAAGAAGAAACAAAGGGTCAAGTTCTGAGGGAGAGTGATAGAAAACACGATTAGGATAATGTTAACCACAAGAAAATCACAAACTTATGATGTGTGTAAGTGGTGTTTGATTACCTAGTAGGAAACGTAAACCAAATAAATTTTTCTTTTACGTTCCTTTTCATAATTTTGAGTAATTAAATTACTACATAGAATAAAAACATAAGGAAATATACCTACCTTCAAGAAGAGTTTCATCCTTTATTATGTTTCTACTGAAAATAATCTTTTCTCCAAACGATGAGAATTCAAAACTACTTGGTCTCATCAAAGGACAAGAATCATCTTTTTGACAGTCACATAATCCACAAATGATTAACTATATATTTCTTCTATCTTTTAAACATTATCCCAAAAACATAAATGGTATGATAAAACAACTCTTCAAAAAGAAAGAATCCCATAGGAAGGGAAACTACTTTTAAATCTTCAAAGTTCCATGGCACTACCCAAAGTTCATCATAGACCATTCCATAAATAACTGTCCTTAAAAATACTCAAAATAAACCAAACTAAGAGTGAAACCCAATTATAAGAACAATCTCATAACATAGTCTTCGAAGATAGACTTTATCATTCATCTTAAAAAAACATCAACCACTCTTATCATCTTATAACAAAAGTAACTAACCTAATCACATTTTCCCCAAGATTGGTTAATCATTTATATATGTAACCTAAATTACTATAATTTCACCTTAAATTATTCGATTCTTAAAAATATAAGTCAACCTTTACTCCTTAAAGAAAATACCATAGTAATCTATTTACCTCGATCAAATCGGGCTCCCAAAATAGTGAACATCTTCCAAAATAATAATCATCTTTTTATCCCCAAATCATCTCTGTCATATTAATATGGCAATCATCACATTTCCTATCACATTGGTTGTTGGGACATGTTATTCCATTTACCAACATTAACCAAGAAGAGAATGTATAATCAGGGGCTTAAATACATAGTGAATAATCATGAAAAGGAACTTAAAGCATAAAAGGATAAATTGTAGAAGAAAAGTTTACACTAACTTGTGATCCCCTAGGTTTCAAACTAGGTTATCCATGATCATATATTCTTATGTGAATCTTTATTTTATTTTATCTTTGTTCCTTTAACAATGGTTCATTCTAAGCTTATGAATTTACCAAAGCGTATCCCCTGGGAGTGTTGTAACCAAGAGTGAAGCAGGGCCTGTGGTTGTGTACCAGTTCCCGTTCGAGTCTAGCTCAAAGCGGTGTTTTCAGGTTTTACCCCTATGTACATCTATGCCAGATCCACCTCTACCTGCTCGTATCCAGACAAAGATGTATTTGCTTGGAAACCCCGTACTCAATACTCACCAAAATACCATGAATATTTCCTATATTTAATCTTTTCTATAGGGTTCTTCCTAATGTTTTGATATCCTAATTTCCACAAATAAAAAAAACCATCCTTTCATACCAACTATAGAATCCCTCCTTTTTATCACATAAAATTTCATTACATTTTACAAAACCATGGATCTTTAAGGTTTAGTGTCTTGGAAACTAGGAACTTAAAACATGAATACATAAAAAAAATTTTATTAAACACTTGAAAGGCTTCAGCTCATGTTCATCCTATGTTCATTAATGCATCTCATAACATGGGGACATTCATCAAAAGAAAGGGTGATCAGAAAGCCCAATAAGGGAAACAAGGGGAGACATTTAACTTGTGAACATGGGATACATCAACAATGTCATGAAAAAGAACTTTATGGCGTGAGAAAGAAATCGTGAGGCATATCATAATAAAAATAAAATTTTTCATAACTTGAAGATGTGGCTACAATATTAAATATTGAAAACCATTCCATTTCACCAAGGTCCATCCCCAATGTGTCATTAAAAATTACCAAGGTTATTCACCAAGGTATCAGTCTAAAAGGTCATCTCTAGAGATTAAGTCTTTACCCAATGCATTAGAGTGCTATCAGGGCACACCCTTGACATGTCTTTATTATAATGTGATACACATATATCATCATAAATCAGTTCATAAACAACCAATATAGAATAAAATAAATGGGTTTCATTTCATAATCAAAACTTTTTAAAACTGCTTTAAGGAAATGATCTTTATGTCACTTTAAACCCATGGAAAGGGAAAGTGGGTCTCATGTATGTAAATACCAGAATTTAAAATAGAACATTTTGTTATATATGTGAATACCCCTTTAGAATAAATATCTTTGAGTATTCACTTACTAAAATAAATGAATTTTAGAATAAGAGAGAGACATTTTGAGACGGAAATTCTGCAGCATAACGACTATGTTACAAGGTTTTAGAAAACATTTAAAAGAGAGGGGACATGGGTCACCCACTCATAAATGATCCATAAAACAGTAGGGATACATAATATAAGGGATTTAGGAACATGGTAATGAAATTTGAATGATATACCATAAGAAATGAAGAACATGAAGGGAAGAAACAAAATAAGATTTCTCTTATGAAAATTCGGCAGCCTAACAGTGTCACTTAAACTTCAACAAAAATGAATTGACAAGATCAAATAGGGTCTCTCATCATATGAAAATAAAAGATCAGTAAGATAGATATTGAGATCATACACAAAAATAACAAAAAGGAACTTGAAAAACTTGACATTAAAGTAGAACTTTGAAAAATGAGAAGGGTGAAAGAATCCCTTAAAAATTCGGCAGCCGAACGACGTCACTTAAATTTCAACAGAAAATGAATTGATGAGATAAAATAGGGTATCTCATTATATGAAAATAATATATCAGTATGATAGATATAGAGATCATACAACAACATAATAAAAAGAAACTTGGAAGACTTGACAAGAAAATAGAACTTGAAAATGAGAAGGGTGAAAGAATCCGTTAACAAAAATTTCGGCAGCCTAACGACGCCAATTAAACATTCATAAAACGAAATGATGAGAGTAAGAGGGGGTATATCATCATATGAACATAAAAAGGAAATTATAATGAATATAATGAACATCCTACAACATAAGAACATGGAGCATAAAAGAAATGACATAAAAGAGATTACTTGAAAAGAAAGAGAGGGGTCAGATCCCTTACCTTAAAACATAACTCTTAATGCTCAAAGGTTGGGACCTTGAGGGCTTGGGGGTGCCTTGAGAGGACTCCATGGGATGTAATGAGACCAGAGCTTCGTTGGGGGAGAGTTTGGAGTCTAATGGATGAGAGGATGGCTTGGTATTTATAGGGAAAGTGAGGGGACAAGGCATTAATGGCAAAGGGACACCTCATTGGTGGTTTTGGAAAAACCATGGGCTTGCCCATGGTATTTTCTCATGGTATTGACCAATTAGGACACCTCATACCTTATATTACTATTCATAAGTCGACCATATTGATTACATACTTAATACATCATACAATGATGTCATTAAACACTCATAACTTAAAAACTGTATTTTCACTTTTCATCGAAAATTCAACTTTCTCAAAAAAATCCCAAAAATTTCACCTTACCCAAATAGAGAAGCTGTTATTTCAAAAATTAACTCCATTTTATAAAAATAATTTTCTAAATATTTTTAATTTAATTTTTAAATAAATACACTATTCACCGAAAATTCGTTTTTTCTGAAAAATCCCCAAAAAATTACCTTAACATAATATCGATGCTCTGAATTCAAAAATGAAATCCACTTTATAAAAATAATTTTATAATTATTTTTGATTTAATTTCTAATTAAAAAACACTATTCACTCAAAAAAAATAATACCTGACTAATAATTTATGAAACTGTTATTTAGCCATTTTATTGAATCTCATTACTTAATCGAGGTGCCTAGATTATATTAATACTTTCTTTAAGTGAGATTACTAATCTATTTGGTCACATTACTGATCCTAAGCATAAAATCACTATTCATCAAAAATCATGTTGATCTTATTAGAGTCTAAATTTCACACTGAACATAATTGTAGAAGACTATTTTTCGAAAATCATTACAAATATTTAATTATTTAAGGTTTTAATTAACTTTTTTAAAATATCCTTTTTCTAAAATTCATCAAAAATATGCATATTATATTTATCTGGTCATTTTAAAATTCATAAACTTCATCATAAGAAGAAATCCCAATTTTTTATTTAAAACAATGGATTACGCAAGGCAGTTACAGTCTCCTTATATAGCCCCTTATCACACCAGCATAGGACCTAAGTGCAAGGTGTGCTAAGGTGAGAGAATTAGAGGGAGGCTCAGCCAACATCACACGAGTAGTAATTTCTATTAGTTTGAACTTCTCGTGAACGAGATTCCGTTCTAGCTTCACACGATGATGTTCAGATTGGGTTTGGTCCAGAGCAAAGCCCAATGGTGCTACCTTCTTCCCAAGTTCTGTTAGATGTGCTTCGATCGGTCCAAGACTACTGGGTGAGGCCATCGAATCTTCTTTATATATTAATTAACCAATATTAATTGTATCTAGAGACAATAATCAAAACGTTTAGTTTCCAGTGGTCATATTGACAAATGGTCACATAACAGTCAAAACCCAATGGCCTCATTTTAATTATACTCATTTTCTCAAATGAAATAGTTTTGTTGAGTATAAAAAATAAAACAACACGCAAAATTAGGTAACAAGAGTTATTCAAAATTTCGGGTCGTTACATTCTTTAAACCTAAAGACACAACCATATACTTTCATAGGTCATATATTCTTCAAAAATTTGTATGTGGTGTGTATGATGGACTAACATGAATCTGATGGTATCCCAACCTCAAATAGATCATAGATTAAACTATTTCTCCTTGGAGCTGGTCAATTAGGTTGTCTATACATAGAGAATGACACATGTTATTCACAATAAACATGTTCAACTGACGGTAAACCATACACAATCTAAGGGTATTTTCCTACTTTTTGGAAAAAAGGACCAGTGAACCCCATGTCGATATGTTAGGTTGAATGACACCCTTAGCATATAGATCTTCCACCTACTTCTTGAGTTCCAAAAGATTTTTAGGTGACATCCTATATGGTTGAATGGACACTAGTAAAACACCTCGAATAGGATATATAGTGAAATAAACCTCTCTCTTATCAGGTAACCTAGAGAAATCATTACGTAAAATTTACCTGAAGTGGTCTACTATATGAGTGCACTCCACAAGATGCATTAATTGATCTCTCATAAAGAGAGTTTCCAACTAGGCTATCACACAACCAATCCTAGTACCCTTGATTACATATCAGCATGATTGGATATCCCATTAACATTTATGGATATACATACTAATATCGGGGTGATGTGAACAACACCCAAAAGTGATATAATTCCACCTTGGATCGATAAGGCATAACCCAGTCGATATAGAAAATGATGTTGGAACTGGTAATATCATGGATGAAGAAATTCAACAAAAAATGGTAACCGCCTATTTAAATGGAGAAATCACTTCACTAGTGTATAACATATTCTTTAACACCTAATTACATTTCAAGAGTCAAAACATGACTGGAGTAATCTATCAGTAGGCCTAGACTTCCCATGGTTAATACAGGTAGAAAGGAATGTGGTTTATCTATATCAGAAAAGGTTGATACTATAGTATAGGCTAGCAGAATAGTACCTCAAATAATAAAAGACCATTGACTCTAATCTTATGGCCTTGGTTTTAAAACATAGATATGGATTTATGTATGTATCTGAGATCAAAACATATTATCCTAAGCTATCACACTCTGCTGACACTGAATCATTGAGCCATGACTTACTTGATCATGACCACCAACTTAGCCGAATATTCTGGTAGAAGACCAATTTCATACATGACGATTTTTTAATAATCCTACACCTGATGGTAGTGATATAATAGAACCACTCTCACATATAACTAGATTGAAAATTGAAAAAAATTATGGAGGTGAACCATCCTACCACAAGACCAATAGACGATCAGGTTCCTTGTACACTTGGGATTTTTATTGCATAGCGTGCCACACTAGTGAAAAAAACATTACTATACGTGCGTGCCACCTTGATAGTAATACCCCCATGTGTTCCCTCATAATATTGGTATTTTTCTTATGGGAAATCTTCTAGTTTTTTGGAAGATGAACATTACTATTTCACATCACCTCATTACCGTTGATTTTTCTTAGTGACAAGTCTCTAGTTTAGTACCTCTAAAATAACAGTCAACAGAAAGATGTTCAACTATGATCAGATGTCATATATAAGTCCAACACCAAATAAAATCATAGTATTCAACTCAAGAATAGATAAGGCTGGTGTGAAATGTTGTAATTCAGTGAAGCAAGCTAAGTATTCCATTAAGTACATGTCACCTTGCTGAAGCTGAATGATTTTCTAACAATGTTCTATTCTCAAGGTCTAAGGGAAGAATTAGTCAAAAAGGATATATATTAATATGACTAGACTATACCTTAATATCTACTAGCCTGGTTATAGACTTCCCTCTAACCTTTAGTGGAGTTTCGTAACATATAGGTGAGAATCATGACCATACATAATGGAAGAATATCAATATGATAAAAGATTGAATTCATGGCCTCGATCCATGAGTCAATAGCCCAAGGTCCTCCATCCCCTATGAAGGTGGTAGGATTCTACTTCTAGAACTCATGGGATAGTATTTCCATAAAAGGGACTGGCCGAGGAGCACCTTGAATAGTCTACATGAACTAAAAGAAACTATCCTTGAACTTGGAATCAACACCCAATAGAAGTCCTGTAAGAGGCTCCTTAGATGGAACTACATGAGGTATCATGAATGGATCAGGTCCCAGGACCTTTTATGTATTCTCTTTGTCAATCTCTTAGTGTAAAACATGAGGATGTTGAAATGAAATAAAACTACATTTTCCAAATGTACGCCTCAAATAGGAATTAAAATTTATAGGGTTAATTGTATGGTATCTATAGGTACTAATCTACCTACTAAAGAAACACACCCCTCTTCTTGTTATTAGAGTCAGGTCTGGGTGATTAGAAGGATTCACAAAAAAAATTATAGAAGACATAGACTACTACCCACTACTAGGCTGAGTCAATGTAATGGTCTCACATTCTCCGTATAAAGGGACCATTAAATTTTAAAGGTCGTGTTCATTTTAATTCATTTTTGTATTTAAATTCCACTTAAATGGTTGAATTTAATAGACCATTGTATCCAATTGTTAAGGTTCCATACACCTTATAAATTTATTTGTGGTTTCCACTTAATCTTAACCATTTCATGTTTCATCCCATGCGACCAATGGTCGAGGAAAGAATGTTCCAAAACCGACTACTTCTAGGGTCCACTTTAACCTATGAAGAAAAAAACTCATTGGTTAAGGAAGGAAAGTTAAGTGTAAGTAATGTTTTTAAATCCTTCAAGAATACTTGGAACACTGTAGAATAAAATAATCAAAGCACTACATAGCATTAAAATCAAGTAACATACAACAATCACATGAAAAATAGGTAATATATATTAAAATTAAATATGGCATTGTATAAGGCATTACACTTTTAATCCTATAGTTTCTAGTATGAGGCATGGTTTTTTAATCCTCCATCTCATCAATATATTGTAGAATAAATTCTTTATATTAATAATATTATTATTAATAATAACAAAAAAATAATGTGCATCACACAATGGTGAAATCCATTAAACCGTAATAGTGCAATAAATAACAACATTCACCCCACCTAGGAAGTTAGGGTATCCCCTATACATGGGTTATATTCTCATAGGAAGAGTTTCATTACCAGAATAAAAAATAATTTTACCATTTCTAATTATAAATAATAAGACAAAAAGAAAATAACCTTTAAAACCACCTTGTAGCATCCTGCCCTAAACACCTCATTATGGTGCCTCGATATGGTGGCCAAAAGACCTCACGAACACCTCCCTGAATTCTTGAGGTAGACTTTTAGAAGTGAGAGACTAGGGTGTGTCAGTTGGGAGACTATGACCTCATTGATCGGGGTGGAGAATAACAGTAAACATATGATGAATAAGTAACGATAAAAGTCAAGACTATGACCGGACCTAAAACATTCCATATCAAATTAGTAATGACAGATAGGTAGAGGTAGAACAATTATAATAAAACAATTTAGATAAACATGAAATAAAAGTAAGCTAAATTATTAACATAAAAAATATTATAATAAAAAAAATGTAACTACAAAAATTATGCACAGGGGGATGGGGGGCACGGGATATAAAGATATACCACATACTAACAAAATATCAAAAAACGTCAAAAACTGCTACAACTAGTTTCTCGAGCATAGGAAATTTTCTCATTTGAAATCATTAATTAATTTTATTTTATTTCAATTAAAAATATATTTTAAAAATATTCATTATCACCCAAGGTCTGGACATTGAAATTAATAATGAATTTCCATTTATATCTCAAGTGGCTCTGTATATGCCCAATTCATAGGGAGTCCATACAAGGTGACCCAAGAATGAAGTCCCAAGTGTCAATCTAGGAATGGTGTGTAAATGTTTATAACTAACCTATTGTCCCTACCTAGTATCACACTTAGGGTTCATGTCTCTCTAATGGCCTGGTATAACCATTGTGTTGTTCCACTAGATGAGGATATGACATAATTTTAAAAGACATTATGTTTAAGAGTAAAATCATTTATAATATAATTAAACAAGATCTTTATGGTATATTAAACAATGAAAAAAAAATTAAGGATCGAGGCATATGATATATGGCCTAACCAATTTACCAATCCAATTAATTCAGCAATTCAATTAAGAGTATAAGGGGTGGAAGTCAAAATAATGGTTCACCCTTATAAAAAATCCAACAATCAATTCAAGGTAATTATATAATAAAATAAACCTAAAGGGGTGTTGGGAATTTTATAACAATCGAAAAATAGGGCCTCTATAGTGGGGCACATCCCTTAGAGTGGAACAGGTCAAGGAAATCATCTCTAGGGGTTGATTTTCCACTAGATCACAACAAAAATGGAATAGTTTAACTTTCAATTTAATGTAATTAAACACTTATAGGTTTCACTAGAAGGGTATACTTATGGAATAATGAAACATATTATATAAAGATATTATAAAAGGGTAAAAAACCTAAACCAACCACCATAGCCTCATAAACATGTACTCATCCAAAATCAATCATTTATTTAAGCAATAATGGAATAATTCAAAGGAATCTTCAAATACCCAAAAATAGGTAAAACAATGTTGAACCGAAATAGCAAAAAATATGATGGAATTATGTAGAAATATAATAGATAGGATTGAGGATTTCACAAATATATTTCTTATATATCTAATAGCAATTGAAATGGGTTAGAAACAAATGAGATATTATAATACCTAGGTTGTGAGAGAGGAGAAATCACATTTTAAAAAGGGGGGAGTATGAAGGAGGAAAAGGTAGGAAGAGGAGGGATTTAATATTAAAACGATTTAAGTGAATTTTAGGAATTTCACCCAAATAGTAAGTGGCACACAATTTGGCTATGTAGTTATGAAAACCCTGTGCAGATCGTGCAAAAAAACTCTTACATTTGTCTATGAAATTTTTTTGGCTGTGTAGGCACCCCTACATGGTTTTATAAAAACCATAAAGAGTATTTATCCCCATTATCTGAAGCTTCAATATTAGAGAAACCATGCTGGTTAGGAACAATAGTTTCTACTAAACATGCAGCCGAGTCAGCATCTTATATTTTTAGGGCTCCAAGCAATAAATGATCCCTAGACACCCTCAAGACATTCTTGATACAACTCCTCATCACTATTAGATTGAAAAAAATAGATTTAAACAAAAAAAATGGTTTTTACCTTTTATAAAAGTTGGTAAGTTAGAAGGGCTTTATGTGTTACAATATTAAAATGAAGGATATATATAGAATTTGATGTTTCCAAGATGGAATTTATATACGATTCCTCAAATGTGATGTGAAGAATTCACAGGACACCCAAACTTGAGAATAGGATAATAGATTTTAATGGTAGATATTTCCATGGTATTAATAAGAAACAAATCAGTTTTACAAATTTTCCATAAATATATCCACATTTTTACATTTAATTCTCATTTAATTCATCATTAACTCAAAACATGATTGAAATCAAATTAAAACCATTAAAAAATTAGTTAAAATTATAAATGGTCAGGATGCATCTATATCCTTATTTTTTTAGTATTTAAAACATTTAAAATCATGAAAAATCTTTATAAATATAAAGAAGTGGGAAAAAATATATTTTCTAGATTTAAAATGACACCCTTAACTATAGTGTATGTGCAACTTAAGGGTTAAAATATTTTAAACATATAAATTTAGTTACCCTTCTATAGTAATTTAAAAACTATAAGGAACCTTATATAGGCTTATAAAAAATAAATTTAACATTACATGAGGTTAATAATTCATAATATACCCTTATGTAACAAAGGAAACTGTGATATTACCCTTTAAATGGTAGGGTATTAGATTTAAATTGGAATGTTTTACCTGTACACAACAAAAGGGGATAAAAGATTGTCCTTACATGACACAGTTACGACCCTAAAATAGCTTGCATAAAAGCTATGTTACCATTATGTATGAATAAGATACTCAAAATGAACATTACACATGCCATATTAAATTCAGAATACCCTTACATGTGGTAAGACATAACATTATACTGGTAATGAGAAAGGGGATTACCTATATGTATACCTAAGATGAACATATCATCCTTTATATAGTATAGGTAGGTAAGTTTACACAACATGTAATAGTTCATCTTACCTTTATAAAGGGTTTGAAATAAATTGATTACCCTTACACAACTTATATAAAAACCATTTTACCCTCAAACAAGAAGGGTGGGTCTTCATAATGTATGGATTTTAATTAAAAATAATTTGATCATAATAAAAAACTAAAAAATAATTAAGAATTGAGTATATTATTAAATTGAAAATTCCATCATAATTAAATCAATTTAAAAATCTATAAATTATTTTCACAATAAGATTTTAAAACATTTAAATTACTTTCATAATTTGAAAATTAATTTCAAATCAACTTCTTAAAATATGAAAAAAAAAAATTTAAACTACCAAAAATTATATAATGGTAAATGGAGTTTCAAGAAAATTATGAAAAATTATATCATATATCTCTCAAATGATTCTCATCATTAAGAATAAAAACCATGATGGGAAGAAGTTATGAAATAGGGTCTGATGAACCACACATGAGATACCTCTCAAAAAACACACCATGTATTAGAGAACATAACATAATACATGAAATAAAAATATACCTAAACACTCTCTAGGGGGAGATACCTCACAAATAAAACTAAAAAACTATAAAGATATAATACATAATATAAAACAGACAACTCAATGATTTCATATATATATATATATAATAATTTCAAATAAAAATAATACAAATCATGACAAGGCCACTCAAACAGCCATAAAAACCCAAAAATCAGTAAATATCAATCAATCACATTATTTATTACCACTTTAACATGAATTAATTCTTTATAGAAATAATAACCTCACCAAAATTTCATATTTGTAATAAACTATTTCCATTTATATCTGTAAATTGGTAGAATTTTTATAATGGGTAGTCTCAAATATTTAACCACAACAATAACACGTAGTTATAATTGATTGAAACATTTAGGAATGAAATAAATTCATATTGTTTCTATACCAAGGGAACAAAATTATAGGGAAATTATTTTTTAGGAAAACATTTTAGTATAGATAACCTCTATAGAATCACTTTTTGGTGGAGAAAAAAGCTTTTCAATAATACATATCTACATCTAAAGATAATTGTTAATCAAATAGAACATTAGGGCATATTCTGAATTTCATTAAATTTATTAAAAATAATCCTTCATATCCAACACATTAACAATTTTAAATAGGAATTTATTTAAACATAATATTCACAAGATTTATCCTCATGCATCATGCTTGATTTTATTTATTTAAATTCTCTTTTATCATTTTACAGTTATCATAAATATGCTTTCATAGCACATAAGGGGCGACATTATTTAACTCTATTTTTTTGCACAACATTATGAAGGTATATAACATGGATTATAGCATGATTACCTATTAACCCATGAAATAATTCCATAATGTTAAACATTCTCCCTTTGTAATGAAATTCAAATTTAATCTATTTGTCACATGATGATTCTTATAATTAATAACCTATTATTATGAATCAAAATATTTCCTTTAAAAAAGTACACATGAAATTGTATTTATTAAATTTTATATAGAACATTAATATTTTATAATTTTAATGAATTATAAATTCTTGGCACGTGTAAAGAGCATTATCCATGTAAAAGTTCTCAAATATTAATCATTTATGACTAGGAATTCATTCCATCTCGTAGAAATTTCATTATTATATAGAAATATCATACACTTGAAATAAATTCTTAACAAATGCGTATAACATATCATGGAATAAAATCTCATACAAAAAATCAATGCATCATGGATCGAAATTATTTAATTTCCGTTTATCAAATGTGGAATTTATTAGGGGAATCATGTTTTATGATGCCTAAAACTAGAAATTACGCATATTATGGATACCTTAATTCAACATTTCTAATGTGGAAGTAGTTAAAATAGTTGTGAATTTCATCTACAATAATAGAATTTAAAGTTAAAAGAAATAATTTTTGGGACGCATGGTATTGACAACTAAAAGACAACATTATAATTACAACCCTAGAATAACACTTCAGGAATGTTTGATATCTACTTCTTATATATTTATCGAATTATTATATAAATTATAATTGTTTATTAGTGTATTATATAAATATTAATTTATCACATAATTTATAAAAGGTCCCAATTAATTATTTATAATTATTCAAGCATAAAAAACAATGTAGTAGATTAAATTCAAAAAAATCATAAAATTACACACAAATCATAACAGAAAAAATATGTCTCATTTGTTATCATTATTTCATAAATATAACTCATTAGTACTAATTAATATTTTTTATTACAACATATTGAAATATAAATCATGTTTTAGTAATTAACTTTTAAATATAATGGGTATTATATATGTATTCAGTTCCCATTTCACACAATCTATTCAATAATAATTCACAACTCTTAAAAACTTTTTAATTAAAATTAATCACACATAAAAATTGAAATTGATTCTAATAAATTTATCTTAACCCAAGAAATGATATTTCACATCAAATAATGTAAAAATCTAAAGCATGTTGTATAACTAATTCCTTTAAAAATAAACGATTATCCATCAAAGGAATATTTAGATAACCTTAGATTTCAAAATAGTTTTTTTGGAAAATTAGAATCCTTTAAGTTATTTATTTATTTGTTAAAAAAATATTAAAATACCCCTAAAATAACAATTTGATAATATATTAAATTCATAACATGCTTATAATCCTTACAATTTTTAATAATCAAGAAATATTTTTAAAGAAAACTAGTCATATCTTCATATCAGTATACTTTAGAAAATTTAATCACGATAAACCCATTTATAAACAAATTTTTTGATCTAACTATGAAAATAATTAGTACACCCTTAAATAAATCATTAATTAACTTATAGAATTTTAATCACTCAACATTCTTGAAAATTCCATAAAACTAATTTTTTGAAACTAGGGAATTTATTTTTAAAACCCATGCACTGAATATTTGATAAAAAATAAAAAAAATAATGAGTAAAATTTAAATAAATTTTAAAAACAATTTTTAATAAAAAATATTTATTTTAATTTTAAATAATGTTGCTAATAAAAAATTTTACCCAAATATTCAAACTAGTTATGTGATCTCATTGAATTTAATTATCACAATTAATAGAAAAAATCTTACAACCAATTGAAAAATAAAACCATCCACTATTTAAAGTAAGTCAGAATGTCATTGTATAATATTTTAACCAACTGTATCATAAAAATAATTCACTGTTATTTTCTATTTTAATTTCAATGTCAATAACTTGAAAAATCGGTGTTTAGGATCAACATATAATAACAATAATAAAATATAAGGTTTAAATAATTGACTTTATTTAGTTTAAGGGTCTTCTATGTCATTAACATATATGCAATTAACAAGATGAAAACCAAGAAAACAGTACATGAATTTCAATGGTTCCATTTACCATTAAATTTTGTTGAGAATCATTACTTTTCTAGAGTTTTAATTCAACTGTACATTATATTCCTAAAAAATACAAGCACTTAAATCTGTGTAATAAGAGTTGTCATAAGAATATGATTTAATGGAACCCAAACATCGCACCCTGAAATTTTTTAGTTTGGGTGGACCTTACTCACCCACATAATTTAAAAAACAGTCATGAAAATAATTTTTCTTAGTGAGAAAAGTATCTTCTCTCATCATATTCTTTAAACCATATAATATTTTACCAGTAGAAAATAAGAACCAAATCCTGTAGTAAAAAATTTATACATATTCATATAATTAAATTCATTTATTTCTAAAACATCATACCATTTAATCATAGATGAATAAATAATGATTCATGTAACTCTCTTAGGCCTATAACCAGTAAGAATTACTATCTCAATTGTTAGTTAGGTAAAGAAAGATCCATTGCATTAGATCATAGGGGAACATAAAATCCCAGTTCCTAGACGGTATCCATAGCATATGTCATAGATCAGGATAAAATTACACAATATCCCTACCAGATGATGTTATTTTCATAGTGAATAACCCTAATCATCATCCAATATACTTACCTAATGTTTAATACCTCACTTTCATGAACCCCTATCCTCTAATACCCCTCCTAGGATAGTAGTGAAGAAAATGAGTAATCACTGATCCTTCCTCTTTTAGTCCCTGGGTAAGAGACTTGATACAAGGGAAAACACACAAAAATGGGAGGAATTACCATCAATATCCTTATATCATAACATAAATACTCTAACCAATACACCATATAATATAATAAGTAATCCAAAATCCCTTATAAGAAATATCCCATATTCATGAATATAAAACATATACAATAATCTCCAATGATAAAATAATTCCAAATGTAAATCTTATAGAAACAACTATAATAATCCAAGCATTGAGCTAATACCAAATAACATGATCACCAAATCACTATTGGAGACCTGGAAAGAAATTATTATATATATGAAAGGTTTTAATAATATGTATACTTATTAGGATCATACCCTTGGTATCTTATTAAAATATGAATAGATAATTTTGATTCCTCAGTGAAAAAATGTAGAACTAACCAACACCTACAATGGTCATATTTTCTTTGAAAATCTCTATTTCTCAGTCACCAAAAAACGCTTCCAAGTAAAAAATAATAATTATCTGAATTTTATAATCATTGGAAATCTTCAACAGCTTCCCCACTGATTTTATGATCTCCCATAATTGGAAAACATTAGTTTCTCACATACAATCTATACACACTAATAACAACACCATATATGTATTAAGTCCCACGACACTAACTACATATCATATCTTATGGGTCCAACCACAAATCAATTCTCACATAACCAACTGATAATACCATATGAAGTGACTATTGTATTATGGAATGATGAACACATAATACATTAACCTTATATCCTCATCCTCCTACGCATGACCCACCCCATATATCTCATCATCCACCATTTATGACACTAGAAGTTACTATTAATGGGATGAGGGGTTAGTCAACCATCCATATCCTCTAAATATCCGATTTTTGGGAAAACACCCAAGGATTATCTTTGTGATAGTTATATTATTAGACTCTGTTTGGGTGCATATAAAATTCATAAAACAATATAAGTATATATTAGTCTCACATATGCCCAAAATTTTAGTTTCACATAGGAAATAATGTAACAACCAATATGAAGACAATACTTATTTCACACCACCAAGTGTTATCTCTAATATAGAACAACCAACCATAAATATATCATAGAGTGCCACAACTGAGGATTCATTTCCCATTATATAATTTAATAAATTATATACTATCCTCCATTAATTTATTTGTTAGTTTAAATTCACCCCAATAATTAATTTATCCCTCAATGAAACTATATATGTCAATATTAGTCTATTACTAACAAAATGTTATTATGAAAGAACTATGTTAGACCACAACATCAGAACCAAGTCCCTCTAAGCTTTGAATAACCAAGCCAATCAATATGCACACCACCAAGGCCACCAAATCATAAAAAACCAATTTCACTGAGCTATACACATAATGTCATGCATAAAACAGTAATATCTACTTATTCCTTTTCATTTATTGGATTTATGATATTTATTAGTTTCAAGAAACTAATAATGGTAAACAATAACAAAAAACAACCAAGAATATAACACACTATATAGTAAATATTATAGGGAAATGTAAAACATATTTGACAAAAATTTATTGACCAATAATTTAATTACCAAAAATAAATATTAATCATTTTTAACATGCGGTATCCACCATTCCAGTTTAAAAAATGGAATTATAAAATAATTCTCACTAAAAATCATTTTTAATACCAAATTATGCTAATATTTTGTTATTAATAAATAATAATCATACAATGGAATGTGAATATCTATTTATCATTCTTAAAAATTTTATATAATAGTCATAATTATTATGAAATATTTAGATATTTTTTTAATTTCTTCTGATAGTCTTATTGACTACAAAATACAATTATCTATTTTATGTGAAAAATCATCACATTTAATTATTGAAAATAAACAAATAATTATAAATATATATTTGAAATTATTACTTCAAGATTTTAAGATATTAACAATTATCCGTAGAATAAAATATGAAATCTAATTTAATTGTAGAAATAACAATAATAACATGCTAATTTAAATATATATGCAATAAAATTCTATTTTATTTCATGAAATAGATATAAAACATTAATAAAATTCTAAACAAATATTAGTAAAATCGACGACTACATTCACATCAAACCATTACCTTTCAATTTCATTATTTTCATTAATTATATTCATTATTCCAATTCATAAGAGTCACCCAACAGATATAAAAATCCTTATAATTCCAAAAATTAATCTAAAAGGTAGAGAAATACAATCCCCTACATAGAGAAGAATTCTTAACACACTACAACACTAAAATGAAGGTGATAGAGAGAAAAGTTAATGCACCCATGTTGAAATGTATAGGAGAAGTATCATTAGATAAAATAAATACTCACACTATTCCAATTAAAGGATCTAAGATTACCCATATTTTAGAAAATTACAACAAATTTGATACTGATATAATTTACAAATATTTATAAGAGAGAAACAAGTTAAATAGATATTTCTCAATACTCAAAAGATTTTTCATTCATTTATTATATAATTAGGACATAACTCATATATTAGTTTTGATCCAATTAAAACCATTGACTGTAACAACCCAAGATTTTATAAAAAATATATATTTTTTATTTTACTAATGTCTTGTGTTATACGCTACACTAAAAGGAGCTTGCACAACACACATCCTTGACTTGCCTTGCATTACACGCAATCGCGACCTTCCTCGATAGCGTGTGTAGTACGCAATACCGAGTTTCACTAAACAACGATATGCTATAAAAATATTATTAAAACTAGCCGTTATGAATAGTAATAACCACTTTTTGAAATCCAGTAAATCTTATTTTTCAAAATGAACTTTATTTTTGGATTCGGAGTATCAAATTTAGCCTAAGGTGAAATTTTGGTACTTTTCGGATAACTTTCATATTCTGATGAATAGTGAAAATTACTAAATTATAATTAAAAACAACTTTTTTAATCGAAATAATTAATAGTGATAAATTATTAATTTGAGTGGTTTTAAAGTATATTTAGAATATATTTTTACAATTTAATACAATGTTGGTCATTGGATGTAATTTCACATTTAAACCAGACGTAATCAAATGTCAATCTTTTGATAGATATTGTTTCTTAAAAACACGCTATTTGTGTTAACAGCGGGATTTAATTATAAATTTAATTAATGCAATTTCTATGTTATGAATTTGGTAAAATAGACTTCATTTTTGAATTCGGAATATGAAATATAGCTTAGGATGATATTTTGGCATTATTCTGAAAAACATCAATTTTTGATGAATAGTGAAACTACTAAGTGGTAGGTTAAAAACTGAATTTTGTATAAAACTTAATTTTACCGCTTCTGTGAATGGAATTTCAAAAATCCGAGAGACACGGTTAATATCAAGGACTAAAATGTGATTCAATGAGATGAAAATAATTTTTTGGTGAATAGTAACTTTTTACCTTTTTTACCACGGTTAATAGTAAATAGGGTAACTAAGGGTAAATATGATATTAATATTACCCTAACACATGTCCTAATTCTATTGGACAAGTGTAATTCGACCAAAAACAAACTTAGGAATAAAATATGACCATTTAGGCCCACTTGGGTTAGATTAGGACATTTATTATTAATTTATTTAAAGAAGGGTTAAAATAGTTAAAATCAAAGTTTAATAAGTAAATCATTTTTAATATGGGGTTATACATAAGATATATTCGACTATAAATATTCATTAGAAAGCTAAAAAGATTTCCTACATGATGGTATTTTATTTGTAATTTTTAGACATCAAATAACTTAATTTATTTATGACACAACGATGATGCAGTAATTATCTTATTAATGAAATATTCACATAATTGATGTTATAAACACCACAATAAGTGTAATTTGAGATTTTTTATGAATTACACTAATTTTCTAGGTTACTATGATATATTAATGTTGATTTAATCAACTTGGTTCGAACATTTAATTCTGTTATGACTTTCACAAAAATCATATATCAAATAGTGTCAAAATTGACACAAAATAGTTTTTAAATCAAATATTATATTATTAATTGTTATTTTATTCCTAAAAATATAAGGTTCGGCCAAATGACTTAGATAAGGATATATGTATTAATAATAAACAATTTGGGGTTCGTTTGGCATGTTATAGTAAGTTTATTAACCATATAGTGAAAGAAAACAAAAAGACACGGTATAAGTTAAATTGATTAACTTAGAGTTAAATCTAATTGATAAGGTTAAAATAATACCCTAAACTTGTCTAAATCCTATTGGTTGATAGGATTTCGACCCATCCCCACTTTAGCTTCGAAATAAGACCCTTTGGAACCATTATAAACCGATTTTTACTTTAATATAAAATAATATTTTGAGATATTCCTAAGGTGCCCCTCTCCTCCCTTATAAAAGGAAACCTCCTCCCCCTCCTCCTCACACCAATTTGAGCACTCAAGCTCGTCCAACCCCTGCCAAAATCTCTTCTCCACTTCCCTAGCAACATCCTAGAGGTTCTGGTCTTCCTCAAAGACCAATTTTAGTTCCCTAATAGGAGGTCTCAAAGAGGCACTTCAAAGAAGAGGTAATTACCGTTACCAATTCTTTCATCTTTATTTCTTCTTCCACTTCTTCTTCTTAGGTTGTTTCATTATGAAGTAATAACATCAGTATCACTCATATACTGATATGTTATTATAAGTATGAAACAACCCTATTTCACCATCTATCCATCCTACGGAAAAAGAAATCACCGCGCGTGCGTACGTACGGAATACCGTCTCCACGCCGTGGTGTAATCTATTTTCGACCACCACCTTACATGGATGGGTATAATGGTGTAAAGAATAACTATACATAGTTATTACAACATCATATTGATTCTGATATATTGTATAATGCACTCCAATTCAATTCAATATTTATAGAAATGATATCATCGCTCGTGCGTACGTACGGAATACCGTCTCCACGACGCGATGAGATTCATTCTCCATGTTAACCATTTAAGAATGATTATAATGTATATATAAGAAATAATAATGAAATATATGACATTATAAAGCTACTGGATTTATGTATATATATACATATATATGTCATCTACTTACTTCCATTTCAAGACAATAAGGAAAGGAAAACAGCGTTCATGCGTACGTACGGACTACCGTCTCCATGAACGGTGTTTTTCGTTTTATTTATCTACCTATTATATACTGAATATATATGATATATAAATCATATTTTATATTCTGGAATTAAGTAAATCATGATATAAGTAATAATGATGTCAAGAACAACAAGTCAAAACACCTACGATAAATGAAACGATTTTACCCAAAACGCTTCTTTAACATGGAATTTACAAAAGAACGGGTAATGTAATGTCATAAGTGAACCATATATGATATCATAACAATGAATATGATTCTGTAATAAGTCAATAACATGATTTAAATCATTATACAGGAGGTTCGGACACTTACAAAGCAAGTCGGACCTAAGGTAAGGGAAATATCACAATCTCATTTTTATCCGAGATTGTTTATTCGTAAGTATTTACTGGGGTGTATTTTATCATCCACATACATGTTTCATAAATATGTAATATTATTTCCATCCAATTACAATAGTTTAAATCCAATTTTACCCTTCGGTGAGTTTTTAGTAAAAGATATGAAAGGAATCTTTTGTCGTTTTTTTTATACGAGGTACTTTTTGACTTTTCCGACAAAAGTACGAGAAGAATGTTTTTTTTAACTTAAACGGCATGAACGGATTTTTACGGTTTTATAAAGCCTTATTTTCATGAAGCTTCCTCCAAAAGATTTCATGACTATTTTTAATAAAATCTCTTTCTTTTAAAATTTCATGATGTTTTGTGAAAAGAAATTGATTTTAAAGAAGAAAGGATATTTTCCTCAAGAATTCATTTCAAGTGTTTTATCAAAATTATTTTCCATCTAAGATAATAAAGGGTTCTGTTTCTATCCATATTTTTACATTGATTTGACTATGTTGTGATGGAATTATGTTTATGAATTCTTTTATCTTATATGAATGGTTTTATGATGTCATGTTGTTTTAAGAATCCCATTTTTATTACATGGGTTATGAAATGATGTATGATTTATGATTTTGTGGCACACATAAGAATGGTATCATTATGAGATGGGTGGGACCTATATCTCCCTCCAATGCATTGGGTAAAGATTTTATATCTCATGAGATAGACATGTCTGGAATGGTAGGTTATACCGGTTCAGTGAAACAGGACTGAAACGAAGATTACTCGATTCAGAAAGGGACTTTGTCCACTAAGATAGTCTTGGCAATGAGTCTTGACTAACAAGAAATGATTCTCTATGATTATGTGTGTATGCCACAATGAGTAATTTTTTAAGTTATGATTTCATTTTCACTTCTATGATTTATCCCATGTTATGATATTATGAGCTCTTTTGCAGGTTAAGATTTCCAAAAGCTATGTTCTTATGTATATGATGTGATTGATATTTCTTTTGTTTACCCTTACTGAGCATTTGAGCTCACCCTTTTATGTTTTCTTTTCCCCAGGATATAAAGAAAGGTTTTTAGGTAAAAAAAAGGGAAGATCTTTATGGGAGATATTGAAGATCTTTCACCACGATTAGAAGAATACGTTCCGAGTTTCCAAAGACACTAAACTATTACGATCCTTGTTTGTGTATTTTTGTTATATACTAAGTATTCCGCAAAAGTAATGTAATGTCCATGTACGTCAAGCTTCGGGTCTCTACAGTTGGTATCAGAGGAAAGGTTTAGTCAACCTTTGGAAACTAGGATGTGAGAACGTTAGTGAGATCCCTAGAGAAATTTCTAAGGTATGTATAGGGATGTCCCTAAGGATAAGTATACGTATAGGATATATTCCTAGAACTACGGTAACGATATTAGAATTTAACCTAATATGTTAGATATTAAGGGTGCTCCCCCTTTACTATGTTGTCTTCCCTAGCATGATTTCGCCTCTCACAAAATTCTTTTTGTGTTTTAGTTAATGGAGGGAACCAGAAGGAATTCGGTTAACTTTGAATCCAATGGACAAATTTGTGACTATGAGCAGCAAAATTGTGTGATGCCTAGAGATAAAGATATTGTGATTATGCCGAATCAGTCATCACGATATATGATTAACAAGGTGAAATTTAGTGGTATGACTAATTCATCAAAGAAGAGGAAGATAAACTATTATGCATGTTCGCATGTTGAGGATCATAAAGAAAGGAAGATTGAGATTTCTAAAGAAGGGAAGAAGAACCTTGAGGAATACCTCAAATGGAGGGACCGATGTTATCTGTGTGGAGAAAAGGGTCATAGAGTGACAGATTGTTATGGAGTTCAATGTCTTATTTGTGGAGAACATGGGCATTACCCAACTCAATGCCCTGACCTAAAAAGATACTTCTAAATCAAGGAAGGACTTATTCCAAGACAGTCATTGAAGTGGATGGACTGAAGTGTTTATGTATTGGTATTCAAGAATAATGTTGTTGAGGTACTTTTATGGTGTATTGGAATATTTATGTATTGCTCTAATGTGGTATTCAAAGTGATTGAGATATTTTTTGGAAATAAGATGATATGCGCATAATGAAGACGAGAAAATGAAATGTTTAATAGTATTCATGAGCTCATGATTGATATAAGGACTAAGTGATATCATGGTTTGAGTATATAGAATTTTGAGGATTTTGGTATGTGGAAAGTGTTAACTTTTAACTGCACTCATGTTTTCACTAAGGTATTCAAGAGAATACACGATTAAGGACTTTGAATGTTTGGAATGTGACCAACAAGACATATCTTATGATATGTGGGGATCAACGACAGTATTAAATCTCTGGTAATAGTTGTCACTATATTATGAGAGTGGACTGCAGTATTATGTATAAGCCTAAAGATTAGACTGGATTATGTTGGACATAAGTTAGTATTGTTTAAGGATAGAAGATTTTCGATATTATTGATGGGATGTTATAGTAACGTAGTTTTAGAAAACAAAAAGACAACCTGCAGGACGGGCGACAGCCCATCGCTTCGGACAAGGCTGTGGGAATCGAACCCACAACCGAAGTGCGACTGGCCTTTATCGCCTACCACTGACCTACAGGAAGTCCCTGTTTAGTAGAAACTAGTTTTATTATATTAAGCAGTATGATATATGATGTATAAGTCCATTTAGGAACTATATATGATTAATCTTACTATAGAATGACTTATGTATATTTAATAACTTTTGGTTACCTTTTGTTTGAGACAGATGGAATGACACGTCATTCTATCACATGATCTGCTAACACTTCACGAATAACAAATTCAACTTCATTTATTTAAGAGATGAAGTGGAAATTGTTCAAGGCACGAACAACAGTGATATTGTATCAAAATAAAGTAAGTATTTATTCTAATACAAATTTTCAACTTTAGGGAAATGATCTTGAAAACCAAAAATGTTGTCCTAGTTCTCTTATACCTGATGAATCAGATGGTACCTTAGATCTTCACAAACTATGGATTTGTGATTAATGGATTTTCCATAGCCATGTTCTCTACCACTCTCCATCAGAACATGATGGTTAGATTTCTCTTCCATATCCATATTTTCACCTATGTGGAAACCCAGTGATTAGTTTATTTGGGTAATCGTTACATTTCATACTTTAGTTTTTTAAAGCCAAGTTTTGGTATTCCCTTTTACGATGTGGGTTTCTATTAAAGAAACTTTCAAATAGTAAACCATTTATAACCCCGACGAATTTCGAGGGCGAAATTCATTTTAAGGGGGGTAGAATGTAACAACCCAAGATTTTATAAAAAAAATATATTTTTTATTTTACTAATGTCTTGTGTTATACGCTACACTAAAAGGAGCTTGCACAACACACATCCTTGACTTGCCTTGCATTACACGCAATCGCGACCTTCCTCGATAGCGTGTGTAGTACGCAATACCGAGTTTCACTAAACAACGATATGCTATAAAAATATTATTAAAACTAGCCGTTATGAATAGTAATAACCACTTTTTGAAATCCAGTAAATCTTATTTTTCAAAATGAACTTTATTTTTGGATTCGGAGTATCGAATTTAGCCTAAGGTGAAATTTTGGTACTTTTCGGATAACTTTCATATTCTGATGAATAGTGAAAATTACTAAATTATAATTAAAAACAACTTTTTTAATCGAAATAATTAATAGTGATAAATTATTAATTTGAGTGGTTTTAAAGTATATTTAGAATATATTTTTACAATTTAATACAATGTTGGTCATTGGATGTAATTTCACATTTAAACCAGACGTAATCAAATGTCAATCTTTTGATAGATATTGTTTCTTAAAAACACGCTATTTGTGTTAACAGCGGGATTTAATTATAAATTTAATTAATGCAATTTCTATGTTATGAATTTGGTAAAATAGACTTCATTTTTGAATTCGGAATATGAAATATAGCTTAGGATGAAATTTTGGCATTATTCTGAAAACATCAATTTTTGATGAATAGTGAAACTACTAAGTGGTAGGTTAAAAACTGAATTTTGTATAAAACTTAATTTTACCGCTTCTGTGAATGGAATTTCGAAAATCCGAGAGACACGGTTAATATCAAGGACTAAAATGTGATTCAATGAGATGAAAATAATTTTTTGGTGAATAGTAACTTTTTACCTTTTTTACCACGGTTAATAGTAAATAGGGTAACTAAGGGTAAATATGATATTAATATTACCCTAACACATGTCCTAATTCTATTGGACAAGTGTAATTCGACCAAAAACAAACTTAGGAATAAAATATGACCATTTAGGCCCACTTGGGTTAGATTAGGACATTTATTATTAATTTATTTAAAGAAGGGTTAAAATAGTTAAAATCAAAGTTTAATAAGTAAATAATTTTTAATATGGGGTTATACATAAGATATATTCGACTATAAATATTCATTAGAAAGCTAAAAAGATTTCCTACATGATGGTATTTTATTTGTAATTTTTAGACATCAAATAATTTAATTTATTTATGACACAACGATGATGCAGTAATTATCTTATTAATGAAATATTCACATAATTGATGTTATAAACACCAAAATAAGTGTAATTTGAGATTTTTTATGAATTCCACTAATTTTCTAGGTTACTATGATATATTAATGTTGATTTAATCAACTTGGTTCGAACATTTAATTCTGTTATGACTTTCACAAAAATCATATATCAAATAGTGTCAAAATTGACACAAAATAGTTTTTAAATCAAATATTATATTATTAATTGTTATTTTATTCCTAAAAATATAAGGTTCGGCCAAATGACTTAGATAAGGATATATGTATTAATAATAAACAATTTGGGGTTCGTTTGGCATGTTATAGTAAGTTTATTAACCATATAGTGAAAGAAAACAAAAAGACACGGTAAAAGTTAAATTGATTAACTTAGAGTTAAATCTAATTGATAAGGTTAAAATAATACCCTAAACTTGTCTAAATCCTATTGGTTGATAGGATTTCGACCCATCCCCACTTTAGCTTCGAAATAAGACCCTTTGGAACCATTATAAACCGATTTTTACTTTAATATAAAATAATATTTTGAGATATTCCTAAGGTGCCCCTCTCCTCCCTTATAAAAGGAAACCTCCTCCCCCTCCTCCTCACACCAATTTGAGCACTCAAGCTCGGCCAACCCCTGCCAAAATCTCTTCTCCACTTCCCTAGCAACATCCTAGAGGTTCTGGTCTTCCTCAAAGACCAATTTTAGTTCCCTAATAGGAGGTCTCAAAGAGGCACTTCAAAGAAGAGGTAATTACCGTTACCAATTCTTTCATCTTTATTTCTTCTTCCACTTCTTCTTCTTAGGTTGTTTCATTATGAAGTAATAACATCAGTATCACTCATATACTGATATGTTATTATAAGTATGAAACAACCCTATTTCACCATCTATCCATCCTACGGAAAAAGAAATCACCGCGCGTGCGTACGTACGGAATACCGTCTCCACGCCGTGGTGTAATCTATTTTCGACCACCACCTTACATGGATGGGTATAATGGTGTAAAGAATAACTATACATAGTTATTACAACATCATATTGATTCTGATATATTGTATAATGCACTCCAATTCAATTCAATATTTATAGAAATGATATCATCGCTCGTGCGTACGTACGGAATACCGTCTCCACGACGCGATGAGATTCTTTCTCCATGTTAACCATTTAAGAATGATTATAATGTATATATAAGAATTAATAATGAAATATATGACATTATAAAGCTACTGGATTTATGTATATATATACATATATATGTCATCTACTTACTTCCATTTCAAGACAATAAGGAAAGGAAAACAGCGTTCATGCGTACGTACGGACTACCGTCTCCATGAACGGTGTTTTTCGTTTTATTTATCTACCTATTATATACTGAATATATATGATATATAAATCATATTTTATATTCTGGAATTAATTAAATCATGATATAAGTAATAATGATGTCAAGAACAACAAGTCAAAACACCTACGATAAATGAAACGATTTTACCCAAAACGCTTCTTTAACATGGAATTTACAAAAGAACGGGTAATGTAATGTCATAAGTGAACCATATATGATATCATAACAATGAATATGATTCTGTAATAAGTCAATAACATGATTTAAATCATTATACAGGAGGTTCGGACACTTACAAAGCAAGTCGGACCTAAGGTAAGGGAAATATCACAATCTCATTTTTATCCGAGATTGTTTATTCGTAAGTATTTACTGGGGTGTATTTTATCATCCACATACATGTTTCATAAATATGTAATATTATTTCCATCCAATTACAATAGTTTAAATCCAATTTTACCCTTCGGTGAGTTTTTAGTAAAATATATGAAAGGAATCTTTTGTCGTTTTTTTATACGAGGTACTTTTTGACTTTTCCGACAAAAGTACGAGAAGAATGTTTTTTTTAACTTAAACGGCATGAACGGATTTTTACGGTTTTATAAAGCCTTATTTTCATGAAGCTTCCTCCAAAAGATTTCATGACTATTTTTAATAAAATCTCTTTCTTTTAAAATTTCATGATGTTTTGTGAAAAGAAATTGATTTTAAAGAAGAAAGGATATTTTCCTCAAGAATTCATTTCAAGTGTTTTATCAAAATTATTTTCCATCTCAGATAATAAAGGGTTCTGTTTCTATCCATATTTTTACATTGATTTGACTATGTTGTGATGGAATTATGTTTATGAATTCTTTTATCTTATATGAATGGTTTTATGATGTCATGTTGTTTTAAGAATCCCATTTTTATTACATGGGTTATGAAATGATGTATGATTTATGATTTTGTGGCACACATAAGAATGGTATCATTATGAGATGGGTGGGACCTATATCTCCCTCCAATGCATTGGGTAAAGATTTTATATCTCATGAGATAGACATGGCTGGAATGGTAGGTTATACCGGTTCCGTGAAACAGGACTGAAACGAAGATTACTCGATTCAGAAAGGGACTTTGTCCACTAAGATAGTCTTGGCAATGAGTCTTGACTAACAAGAAATGATTCTCTATGATTATGTGTGTATGCCACAATGAGTAATGTTTTAAGTTATGATTTCATTTTCACTTCTATGATTTATCCCATGTTATGATATTATGAGCTCTTTTGCAGGTTAAGATTTCCAAAAGCTATGTTCTTATGTATATGATGTGATTAATATTTCTTTTGTTTACCCTTACTGAGCATTTGAGCTCACCCTTTTATGTTTTCTTTTCCCCAGGATATAAAGAAAGGTTTTTAGGTAAAAAAAAGGGAAGATCTTTATGGGAGATATTGAAGATCTTTCACCACGATTAGAAGAATACGTTCCGAGTTTCCAAAGACACTAAACTATTACGATCCTTGTGTGTGTATTTTTGTTATATACTAAGTATTCCGAAAAAGTAATGTAATGTCCATGTACGTCAAGCTTCGGGTCTCTACATTGACAACACTGGGTAAATTTTTAAATGATCAAGACTCATTTAAATTCTTGATTTTTTCTATTTAAAAATATTAAAATAATAAAATCAATTTTATATATTAAACAAAGGAATAAATCTATATTTATTATATTTAAAATAATAACCTTATATATAGAATATGCATCGCATTAGGGTAACATCGATTTAACCTTATATGGGTATTGAAAAACTTGAAGGACCCTTATGAAGGTATAATGAAACCTGATCTACCCTTACACGAGGCCAATAATTCACAGAGTACCCTTTTAAAAATGAGGAAATTATTGGTTGAACCATACATAGGTTGAGGATTCACTTTACATATAGAATAAATAACTTTACAACACTAAAGTAAATATAGGTTTACCCTTTCAAGACACCCTTATAGACCTTATATAGCCTTCTAAAGAGATTGGCTACCATAATATACTGAGAATAAATACCAGATGACCCTTATATAAGTTATATTAAATCTATATTAACATCAAGTGATGTATAAAAAACACTTACATAGGTAATGAAAAGTGTACATACCAATATGTATCCACAAGAAGAAAACATATTCCGTTACATGGGAAATGTAGTAACCTTTACACAATATAGGAGAATTGATCATACCTCTTCACATGGTTTAAAATCATTGGATTATACTTACAGAACATATAGAAACACAATATTAACTTCACACAAGATGGGAAGTCTATGTTAAAGAATAATAGTAATTAAAAATAATTACATTAAAAAAAATAACCTCAAATATAATAAATAATAGAATTTATTATTACATTTTAAATTCCAAAATAATTAAATAACATTAAAAATTCTAATTTTTTTCCTAATAAAAATTTTAAATATTGAAATTAATTTTATATTTTTCAAAACCATTTTAAAACTACTTATTAAAAATTTAAGAAATCCTCCAAACTACTAGACAACACATAATAATAAAGGGATACTCAAGAATATTTCAAACCGTTAATGTTGAAAAATTTGAGTTCCTAGACATAAATTGAATAGTTCTTTTTATTATCTTTTCATGCATACAGTGAGATATGTATGATATAAAATATATATAATAATGTTGATATTTGGTCATCAAATATTAACATGGAAATTTCTTTAGATTTTTTTCCAAATCAAAAGTTATAATAATTTAGATAGTATAATTAAACCATAGAGAAACAATGAAAATAATTAAAATTTATTCCTAATGGTTTTGGAACATCATGTTTATATGATAATAATGATGTGAGAACATTTGGTGTTGGGTGATGATATATATTGAGAATTCATCTAATGAATTTTTCACTTAGTGATCTCGGGTAGATGAGATCCTAAGGACTAACCCACAAATAGGAACACCACATGTTTCATGTGCCATTAGTAGTTCCAATATATAAAAAAGTGTAATGGTCTCATGAATAGTGATTATTATTAGTGTAAAATATCTAATCATGCACATTGATACAAGATAAAAACCATGACATCTATTTCAAGGAGATGCATCATATTTTTGGTATGCTATTGGTTGTATGAATTTAATTGAACAATAAAGACAAAATTGTATTCATCTAAAAGGAAGTGATATCTAAGACCTAGTTTTTCTTTATGGTAGTACCTTTACTATATCCAAGACCATAGTATAAAAAAGTATGTATTCATAGTTAGGTCAAAAAAATCAATAAAGGTTACTGAAATAGAGTGTGAATTGTTCTTCATGAGATATCATGGGACAAAGTGACAATATTAAATAGTGTGTGTTTATAAGAGGATGTAGTTTATTTTCCTATTAGATATCTCCAAGGTGGACTGGAAGCATTTTTTGATAGTAATAATGGTCTATGAGTAGTACTCACTACAATAAAGGTAAGGTCCTAGTGGGTCACACACATATCATATTCAAATGTCTGGATTATTCTACTGAATATGAGTATAGGACATGGTGGGAACCACCATGGGGTCTAGGAGATGTAAGATTTTTAACTATATCCATGTAATAAATATATTAATTATTATTTTTGTGTAGAATAATATTTTTTTATTTATTCATTTAATTTATTTACAAGTTTTTAAGTGAATACACAGGAAAATATTTAACAAATTAATATTATTTTAAAATTGAAGGTTCAATTAATATTTTCACGAATAATTAGTCATGTTAATGAAATAGTTTCATCACATAAAATAGTTATTATATTACATACTTGTGATAAAAAAATTATTGATTATTATGACATAATTATTTGGTTATGACTTTTCATTTACAAATTATTTAGTGGGTAATAAAATTTTAGAGGATGATGATCCATTTCTAGGTATTTTGTTACTCATTATATACCTGAGAAGAGGCTCTCATTTGGTGTAGTATTCATCAGATGAATTTGAGGACCTCTTCCTCATATCTCCCATATCCAAGGGAGAAATGTAGAGGATCCAAGCAACTAATCTTAGTTCTCCTTCATGGTTTGATGGATCATCATAGTTGTGATCATCAGGACATTTTAATGGTTCATTGAATCTATGTGCTAGCACTCAAATTTTAACAATCGACATTCCCCCACACTTTTTATGTTTTTGTGGATGATCTAGAGGGATGTGATGTTGTCACTCCATGTAATTATCATCACTGATGAGTGGTATTCAAAAATTTCTTCAAATAAAATAAGTTATATTTTGATTTTTTTATACTTATTTATTTCATGTGGGATCCTCATATTCTATATTGAGCTTCATATCATCGGAGATAAAGTATCTATGTTGATATGGTGATAAAATTTTGATATTATTAACCCATTAATATCCACACTGTACCATGTTACCAAAAATGATATTAGAGGGATCAAATGGCAGTTTAAGCCTTGAAAAATTAAATTTTCATTAAATTCTTATAGTCGGTGTCATTATGGCCCCTCGCACAAAACAAGGCTTTTATCTAATCATAAATGGCCATGTTACATCTATATGAAGATATAAAGATTTTTAAAAACAATTTTAATTATAGCCTTATGTTGGATAAAAGACACACACACACACACACTCACACACACACATGTGTGTGTGTGAGTGTTTTATGTTTTTTGGTAGAGTATTTATTTGAAACCAACTATTTCATCTAGATTATGGTGGTATAGATATTGTTTTCTAGCCAACCCAAATTTCCACATATGTGAAAAATATATAATTAAAGGGGTGGAAATCCTAAAGATATTATTTAAGAAAATCATTCAAAATAAAAATATTAAAAAAATGATAAATTTTGATTACTATTCATGTGAAATGTATGACATGTACTATTTACACGAATAGTAACATGAGGTTGGGAAGCTACTTGGAAGGCCAACCATATTTTTATATATATATATATATAATAACACACACACACAGATATATATATATATATATTAATATTTGTGAAAGGTGACATGATTACTACATAAATAGTACATGTGGGTCACTGTTCACATGAAGAGATCATGTGGGTTATGGTTCACCCACGAGAAAGAAAATAGATGGAACCCAAGCTTGTGTATCTTGAATAATGAAGAAGCCAATTTTTTTTGGACACATTCCAAAAATATCTAAATATTTTTTTTTAAAATCTTAACAAAATTTGATCGAGTGACAAAGAAATTATGATTTAAAATGGTTAAATTTATTTTGAATCATAATTTATTCTATATAGTTGAATTATCAGCAAAATTTATTTTATTATAAAGTTTTATTTTGTGATGAATGATCTTTTGTAGTGATCAAGAAGTGTATGTTAGGAGGATAATATATTTATTTAATTATTTCAATTCCACAAAATGATTATAATAGCAAATTAATAAATGAAGGTATGTGCATATTCTCTCACCTCAATATATGTATAACGAATTGTGTATCCACAGTTAAAGTTATTTGATTGTATTTCAGGTTCTAGAGTTCCCCTAATCTATTTTTTAGTTATACCTGTAAAAGGATGAATATAAAAGTATTTTCATACCATCTATTTATTTTCATAATTTCATGACATTCCATGAATACATTAGATAGGAGTTTGATATGTGATATGAGCTAGGAATTACTTAGATATTCAAACCATTGTGGTATGCTTGATCCTTTTATAATAAATTTATTAACCAATAATAAAATCTTAAGATTAGTCATGTTATTCATTTATTTTTGAAATATTTGTTTTTGAATGTTCATCTTTACACGATCATGTAAAATAATAAGAATGAATAAATATATAAATGAATAGAAGATATGAAGAATGATTTAAATTTAATTCATTTGTCAGTTGTGATCATGATCACATAGTATTATAATTTGAAAAGGAAACTTATTTCATTCATCATGTTACAAAAAACCCCCCTAAAAATATATTATTTTATAATTCCTTATATCACTTAAATTTGAATAAATCTGGGGTAGGAGGTGGTATTTAGCCTTTGTTAAGGGCCCCCCCTACTAAAAGGGAGTTCTTATAAGAGTAATGGTTTAAATTAACTAATTTTAGTAGTAAATAACTATCCATAGCTTTCTTTTTTCTAGTCTAAAGATGAATCATGTTGTGTGAATCAAGGTTACCATTACTAGAAATATAGTATTTACTTAGAAATTCAACGAGGTGAGTTATGGGGGTTGTCCAGTTTAAATCCTTTATTAAAATTCTTTTATTAGTGGAACATCTTTACATTCTCCTATAATGAGTGGTTTATTGGATCCATTTCTCTACAAGACACAATCATCAGGGTGTTATGAATCTAGTATTGATGGATACTAGGGTTTGATAAAATAGTTAGAGAAATATATATATTTATTTAATCTAAAATGTCTAATAGGATATAAAGATAATGTTATAATATTCTTCTGTTATCTTTTGTAGATGAATGTAATGAAATTACACAAGTTCACTAGTGTTGTTTCTAGAAAAATAAATTCTCAAAAAATCATGAATTTATTATAGTATTATAGGTTCTTGAGAAATGTTCCCTAATATATAGAATTATATGCGAAGGAGTCCCCACTAACTATTGAGCTACATAAGGAATAATGGGTGAGAAAAATTCATATAGACGAAATTTGTATAATTCAGTTGAAATTTACATGATAGTGTTATCATCAGTGAATAGTGTGTTGTGAAAACATCATCAATACATGGAAGATTTTACACATTGTCTCATCTCATATTAGCCTACATAGAGAAGGATTAGAGGGAAATAGAATGATATGATTATTATATTGAATATGTATAAGTTTAAATATTGTAACCAATCTTTCAATACATACCATTATAATAAATTTATCACCAAATTTTCTATTTTATTATATGATTAAAAATGGATATTAAATGGAAACAATTTTTCATTTACTTTTGTATAATTTTTACGAAGTTGATAAGAACTTAATGAAATATTAATTATTAGTTTTTATGGTGAAAATTTTGAAAAAATAGAAAAAGGGCCAAGGGAATGTGTGATTAAAAATATACCTTCACAACATCCTTATAATAAAAGAGATAGATCATCATATAGGAGGAATTTTTCTTCGCATGTAATGAGTTAATTATATAGAAAATAAAGTGAAATGAATTGAATTAGAGGCATGTAGAGGCTTTAATTGTATTATACCCATCATTTTATATAATGTTTCTATTGTAGTTCTTGGAAATTAAATACAATATTCTTATGAAATATGTGTATTTAAATGCAGTAAACAAGTAAGAATAGAAATTATATAAGATGTACGATGAATTATCAAAGAATCTGAATAAAGGTGATTCATAACTCAGTGGTGAGAAGTACAGTACTAATTACGAATATTGATGGTTCTATTTTTGTTTTTATTAATTATAACACAAAAATTTATCTCATGTGTCAATTATACACAAAGATATATTATTCTATTTTGGAATGAATTTTTTTTCGTGTCTAAAACTCAACTAATATTTATGTAAGGCTTGAATAATTAGGAATAATTGATGAATATAAAATATATGACTCAGTTATAACATGTTGTGGAAAGATAATTGTTTTTCTAGTAAAACAAAGAAGATTTCAACGATATAACTGGTAATATTTTTAGAATAATTGGAGATAATTTTCTTTTGTATTATCAACAAATTTATTTATCTATTTTTTTTTCCAAGAAACCATTTTAAATATTGGTATTCAACAAAATTTTTATAATTATTTTCACCTTGAGATCAGGAACTATTCCATGGTTAAGCTATATAAAAGTTTATATACTTTATAAGAATCTGTTAAGAATTTTATAGAATGTAAAAGTGAAGTACATGGATAAAAGATATGATTTTCATTGGGCATATTTGCTGGAGAATATCTTGACCAACCTCTCACCTTTTTTTAATGTTTCATAGAGAAATTCCTAAACACATATTTCTTTATAATTGTCATATCTATAATGTTTTTAAGGGGGACTAATGATGATTATTTCATGCATAAATTGGTCATTAAAATGTAATGTCTAATTGTTTTTAAATTTACATTCCCTTATACACATAAAATTCATGATGTTTGTAAAATTATTTTTATTATTGAGACTTATACACTTTATAGAATCTTCCATTATTTTTTGATAAATTATTCACAAATAGAGGCTTTATCCAATAAATATATTCCAACTATTAAAAAATGTATATTTAATATGAGTTATAATATGAAATAAATTCACATTGTTATAATAAAATATGCTTATATTCATACAATTTGTTTATAATAAGTCAATAAACAAACATAGATCAAGAAAAACAAAATTTTCATCTAAAGTAATTATACTAAAAAATCTTCAGGATATTACAAAAATCCATAATATAAAACAAATTAGTCATGTTATAGAATATATTTCATTAAAAATATTCAAATCTATTTATGAGATAATAAGAGAAATATTTACTTAGATTTTTCAATTTTTTAGATGCACAATTGGATGACATATGAATAGATTCCACAAGATATTATGAAAAGGAGTTGTCGTTAGGAAAATACTACATAAGATAGAAAACAATAGTGGTGGTTTTATAATCACAGAAAATGATGACACATTATACATTGGGATTAGTAGGCTCCACAAGGAAGCATGAAATTGAAATAATCTATAATTGAAAGTTTATATTAATACAGGAAACATATTCCATTTACCAAAAACGTATATATTTTTTTAGTTTATTCAATTTATGTAATTACATTGTTTGGTATTCAAGAGATATTATACATGGGTGGTACAAGTTTGGTTCTAATAAAGATCTACTAGTTATAGAAGTCATTATGCTTAAATTCATTATAATTTAACTTGTTATGACTACTTTCATTTTATTTGGATTTGAAAATCAAGGCCACCTTTCTATGAGAGTGTCTATTAGATACAACCAAAATGAATTGGTGAAACCCTATAATTCCAATAAGTGATGAATCATTCTAAAATAAATTTACTAATTGAATCAAAGAATAATATTATATAATATTTAGTATGAATTAATTTTATTCATGTTTATATAAGTGGTTAGATAGTGTTCTATAGTTTTTTCATGAAAATTTTGTTAATAACATATAGAAAAATGTTATTAATATTTTAGTTAGATAAGACTAGAATGAATGTAACTCTACAAATATTTGATTAATGTAGCAACCTATGTTCTTGTGAATGAGATCTACTAAGGTATATCTAATGGGTTTTTAAGAAAAAATAGAAGTGAAGATACTAAAATGATTTTTGATAAATAAAAATAGGAAAAAATTGAGAGCTATTTGTTAATAATGTAACATGGCATAAATATATCTTTGAAGACATGTATGAGATAGGGGAGGAGATTAAAGTTGTGATGATAAATCCATATGATCCAAAAATGGATAAATCAAATATTAAATGATATATAAAATATATAATATTTCAAACACATAGATTATGGTAGAAAAATAATAGATAAATGCAAGTGAACCATATGGGATGAAGTCATAACTATTCAATTGTACTTGAGAGATTAGAAGGGATATATTTCAGGTACTTAGAGATGAAGGGAAACTAGTTATAAGGGGATATAACTAGTATTCATTGGAATCAATATTATCGGATATATTAGTTTAGCAAAGGTAATGAGCAAGAGAAGCTATTTGAATCTTGTGATAATCATATATAGAAATTCAAAGTGAATTGTGGCTTTTGATGAAACTAAAGAAGATTTGTATAATATACAATTATTTTTTTTATAATTTTTGGAATCACACCTAGTTACTATAGTGATATCACATAATAAATTATGATAAAACTAATATTATGGTACTATCCATGAGGTGAATTTTACATAATATACAGAAAGAATATAATTGGGTATATCCTCTCTTAAGAAGTCTTAATGAAAGAGGTTAAATAAAAAGACATAATATCCATATAGTGGCGCCATCACAGGCCAAATGGGAAAATCTATAACTATGTATAAGGATGATCTTATCATGTGAGAGATAATAATGATAGTTAGGAAGTTGTTTATAGTAAAAGTGTGAGAGTTATAAAAGGGGGTTCCCTAGACCCAACATGAACATTACTTTTGGATTACTATACTAGGTATATAGTGTGTTGTGCATGATTCATATTAACCATAATAGTGCTTATAAATTTTCCCCTATTTATATGATAATTTACATATATTATTTATCATTTCATATAGTTTTAATAGTTCCCTGAATATAATGAGAATATATTGATACCATGATTATAATTTTAAACATATGTACTATAGATCAGATGCATTATGTTGAAAGGACACAAATGATGTGCAGCGATCTAATGCTGGTGGCTCATAAGAATTGAAATTTTTTTTTATAAAGTTTACAATTGGTGATATTTAGTGGATGAGATTATGGTAAATCACTCACCAATTAGAAAACCACATGTTTAAGGTGTCATTGGATTTTTCTATTTATGAGAACATATAATGGTCTTCTGAATTGATATTGTAATAAATTTACACTTTTTAATTACATACCTCAATACAAGAAAAAACCCATGATATTTAATTCATGGAGAGGTATCTTGTTTTGGGTGTGCCATTAGTGGTATGACATTCATTGAATAAAAAAGACAATATTTATCGATTCTGAAAGGTAGTGATATATTAGGCCTACATGATTAGGATGATAGTACCTCTATTGAATAAATGCCCTTGGTAGAAGAAGGTATTTCTTTCCTGTTAGGTCAACAAAAAATAATACAAGAAAGGATGATGAGATATGTTTTGGGAATTTGTTTATGAGATATAATGATTCATATGATGTATTCATTGTATTAATTGTTACTTATCTCTAAAAATAAACTAATAGTTATGTAATTCTTGAATATTTAGGATTAACTGATGAATATAAAATATAAGACTCAGTTATAAGATGTTGTGGAAAGATAATTATTTTTCCAATAAAATAAAGTATATTTCAATGATATAACTGGTAATATTTTTAGAATAATTGGAGATAATTTCCTTTTGTATTATCAACACATTTATTTATATATTTTTTTTTCAAAGAAACCATTTTAAATATTGGTAATCAAAAAAACTTTTAGAATTATTTTCACCTTGAGATCATGAACTATTCCATGGTTAAGCTATATGAAAGTTGATATAATTTATAAGAAACCATGAATAATTTTATAGAATGTAAAATTGATGTTCATAGTTAAAAGATATGTTTTACATTGGGCCTATTTTCTAAAGAATATCTTGACCAATCTCTCATCGATCATTATAATAATTCATAGAGAAATTCCTAAACACGCATTTCTTTATAATCATCAAATATATAATGTTGTTAAAGGGGAATAATGATGATTATTTCATGCATAAATTGATCATTAAAATGTATTTCCTAATAGTATTTAAATTCACATTCCTTTATAAACATCAAATTCATGATGTATGTAAAATGATTTTTAATGATGAGACTTATACACTTTATAAAAACTTCCATTATTTTTTGATAAATTATTCACAAATAGAGGTGTTATCATATAAATATATTCCAACTATTAAAAAATGTAGATTTAATATGAGTTATAAAGATAAATAAATTCATAATGTTATAATAAAATATTTTTACATTCATAAAAATTGATTATAATAAGTCAATATAGAATAATAGATCAAGAAAATCAAAACATGCATCGAAAGTAATTATCCAAAATAATTTTCATGATATTACAAAAATCCATAATATAAAAAAGATTTATTCAAGTTATATAATATATTTTAATAAAAAGATTCAAATCTATTTTTGAGATGGTAAGAGCAATATTTACTTAGATTTAGTCAATTTTTGAGATGCACAATTGGTTGACATATGAATAGATTCCACAAGATCTTATGAAAAAGAATAGTCCACAGGAAAATACTACATAAGATAGAAAACATTAGTGGTGGTTTTATAATCACAAAAAACGATGACACATTATACATTGGGATTAATAGGCTCTACAAGGAAGCATGAAATTATAATCAGCTATAATTGAGAAGTTTATATTAATACAAGAAATGTATTTCGTTTAACAATAATCGTATGCATTTTTTAGTTTATTCAAATTATGTAATTCCATTCTTTGGTATTCAAGAGATATTATACATGGGTTATACAAGTTTGGTTCCAATAAGGATCTATTGGTTATACAAGTAATCATGCTTAAATTCCTTATAATTTAACTTGTTATAACTACTTTTATTTTATTTGGTTTTCAAAATCAAGACCACCTTTCTATGAGAGTGTCTATTCGATATAACCATAATGAATTGGTGAAACCCTATAATTCCAATAAGTGATGAATCATTATAAAATAAAATTAATAATTGAATCAAAGAATAATATCATATAATATTTAGTAGGAATTAATTTTATGCATGTTTATATAAGAGGATAGATAGTAGTCTATAGTTTTTCCATGAAAATTTGGTTAATAACATATGGAAAATTGTTATTAATCATTTAGTTAGCTAAGACTAGAATGAATGTAACTTTATAAATATTGGATTAATGTATCTACCTATGTTCTTATGAATGAAATCTACTGAGGTATATCTAATGCGTTTCATAGAAAAAATTGAAGTACAGATACTGAAATGATTTCCGATAAATAAAAAAAGTTAAAAATTGAGAGCTATTTGTTAATAATGTAACATGGATTAAATCTTTCTTTGTAGACATGTATGAGAAAATGGAAGAGATTAATGTTGTGAGGATAAATCTATATGATCCAGAAATGGATATATCAAATATTTAATGACATATAAAATATATTATATTTCAAACACGTAGATTATGGTAGAAAAATAATATATAAATTTAAGATAACTATATGCGATGAAGTTAGAACTATTCAATTATACTTGAGAGAGTACAAGGGATATATTCCAGGTACATGGAGATGAAGGGAAACTAGTTAAAAGGGGATACGAGATAGTATTCCTTAGAATCAATATTATCTGATACATTATTTTAGCCAGGGTAATGAGCAAGAGAAGCTCATTGAATCTAGTGATAATCATATATACAAATTCAATGTGAATTGTGGCTTCTGATGAAACTAAAGAAGATTTATAAAATATACAATAATTGGTTATAATTTTTGGAATCACATCTAGTTACTATAATTATATCACATTATAAATAATGATAACACTACTATTGTGGTACTATCCATGAGGATAATTTTACATAATTTATAGAAGGAATATACTTGGGTATTTCCTCTCTTAAGAAGTATTAATGAACGAGGTTAAATAAAGACACATAATATCCATGTAGTGGTGCCATCACATGCATAATGGGAAAAATACATAACTATATATAAGGATGGTCTTATCATGTGAGAGATAACAAGGATAGTTAAGAAGTTGTTTATAGGGAAAGTGTGAGTGTTTTAAAAGGGGGTTCCCAAGACCCCACATGAACATTACTTTTCAATTACTATACTAGGCATATAGTGTGTTGTGCATGATTCATATTTACCATAATTCTTCTTATAATTTTTCAACTATTTATATGATAATTTACATATATTATTTATCATTTCAAACAGTTTTAATTGTTCTCTGGATATAATGTGAATATATTGATACCATGATTATAATATTAAACTTACGTACTACAGATCAGATACATTATGTTGATAGGAAAGAAATGATGTGTAGCGATCTGGGGCTGGTGGATCATAAGAATTGAGAATTCTTCTTCTGAAGTTTACAATTGGTGATCTTCAGTGGATGAGATTATGGGAAATCACTCACCAATTAGAAAACCACATGTTTCAGGTGTCATTGGTATTTAATATTTATGAGAACGTATAATGGTCTTCTGAATTGATATAGTTATCTATTTACACTGTTTAATTACATAAGTCAATACAAGAAAATACCCAAGATATTTAATTCATGGAGAGGTATCTTGTTTTTGGTGTTCCATTGGTGGTATGGAATTGATTTAATAACAATGACATGATTTATCGATTATGAAAGGTACTGATATATTAGGCCTACATGATTAGGATAGTATTACATATATTGAATCATTTCCCTTGGTATAAAAAGGTAAGTCTGTCCTGTTAGGTCAACAAAAAACAATACAAGAAAGGAAGATGAGATAAGTTATGGGACTTTCTTTGTGATTTATAATGATTCATAGGATGTGGTCGTTGTTCAGATTATTACATACCTCTAAAACTCAACTAATAGTTATGTAATTCTTGAATAATTATGAAAAACTGATGAATATAAAATATAAGACTCAGTTATAACATGTTGTGGAAAGATAATTATTTTTCTAGTAAAACAAATTAGATTTCAATGATATAACTGGTAATAATTTAAGGATAATTAGTGATAATTTTCTTTTTGTATTATCAACACAATTATTTTTCTATTTTTTATCAAAGAAACCATTTGAAATATTGGTAATCAACAAATATTTTAGAATTATTTTCACCTTGAGATCATGAACTATTCCATGGTTAAGCTATATGAATGTTGATATAATTTATAATAATCCATTAAGAATTTTATCGAATGTAAAAGTGAAGTATATGGTTAAAAGATATGATTTACATTGGGCCTATTTGATGAAGAATATCTTGACCAATCTCTCATCGATCAATTAAATGTTTCAAAGAGAAATTCCTAAACACACATTTCTTTATAATCATTAAATATATAATGTTGTTAAGGGGGACTAATGATGATTATTCCATGCATAAATTGATCATTAAAATGTAATGTCAAAAAGTATTTAAATTCAAATTCCCTTATATACATCAAATTCATGATGTAAGTAAAATTATTTTTAATGTTGAGACTTATACACTTTATAGAATCTTCCATTATTTTTTGATAAATTATTCAAAAATAGAGGCGTTATCCAATAAATATATTCCAACTATTAAAAAATGTGGATTTCATATGAGTTATAATATGAAACAAATTCACAATTTTATAAGAAAATATGTTTATATTCATATAATTTGTTTATAATATGTCAATAAACAAGCATAGATCAAGAAAAAAAATTTCATATAAAGTAACTATCCTAAATAATTTTAATGAGATTACCAAAATCCATAATATAAAACAATTTTAGTCAAGTTATATAATATATTTCAATAAAAAGATTAAAATCTATTTTTGAGATGATAAGAGCAATATTTACTTAGATTTAGTCAATTTTTGAGATGCACAATTGGTCTACATATGAATAGATTCCACAAGATCTTATGAAAAGGAATAGTCCATGGGAAAATACTACATAAGATAGAAAATAATAGTGGTGGTTTTATAATAAAAAAATGATGACACATTATACATTGGGATGAATAGGCTCTAATAGGAAGCATGAAATTGTAATCAGCTATAATTGAAAAGTTTTTATTAAAACATGAAATGTATTCCATTTAACAAAAAAAGTATGAATTTTTTTAGTTTATTCAATTTATGTAATTACATTGTTTGGTATTCAAGGGATATTATACATGGGTGGTACAAGTTTGGTTCCAATAAGGATCTACTGGTTATACAAGTCACCATGCTTAAATTCATTTATATTTAACTTGTTATAACTACTTTCATTTTATTTGGATTTTAAAATCATGATCACCTTTCTCTAAGAGTGTCTATTCGATACAACCCAAATTAATTAGTGAACCCCAATAATTACAATAATTGATGAATCATTCTAAAATAAAATTACTAATTGAATCAAATAATAATATCATATAATATTGAGTAGAAATTAATTTTATGCATGTTTATATAAGAGGATATATAGTGGTCTACAGTTTTTCCATGATACTTTTGTCAATAACATATAGAAAAATGTTATTAATCTTTTAGTTATCTATGACTAGAATGAATATAACTATGTAAATATTGCATTATTGTAGCTACCTATGTTCTTATGAATGAAATCTACCCAGGTATATCTAATCAGTTTCTTAGAAAAAATAGAAGTGTAGATAATGAAAGGATTTTTGATATATAAAAAAAGGAAAAAATTGAGAGCTATTTGTTAATAATGTAACATGGCATAAATCTCTCTTTGTAGGAATGTATGAGACATGGGAGGAAATTAAAGTTGTGAGGATAAATCCATATGATCCAGAAATGCATATATCAAATATTCAATGATATATAATAGATATTATATTTTAAACACATAGATTATGGTAGAAAAATAATAGATAAATTCAAGAGAACTATACGAGATGAAGTCAGAACTACTCAATTATACTTGAGAGAGTACATGGGATATATTCCAGGTACATGGAGATTAAGGGAACCTTTTTATAAGGGGATACAAGCTAGTATTCATTGGAATCAATATTATCTGATATATTAGTTTATACAGGTTAGTGAGTAAGAGAAGCTAATTGAATATAGTGACAATCATATATACAAATTCAAAATGAATTGTCACTTCTGATGAAACTAAAGAAGATTTGTAAAATATAAAACGATTTGTTATAATTTTTGGAATCTCACCTAATTACTATAGTGATATCACATTATAAATTATGATAACACTACTATTATGGTACTATCAATGAGGTTAATTTTATATAATATACAGAATGAATATACTTGGGTAAGTCCTCTCTCAAGAAGTCTTAATGAAAGAGGTTAAATAAAAAGACATAATATCCACGTAGTGGCACCATCACCGGAATAATGGGAATATCCATATTTATGTATAAGGATGATCTTATCATGTGACAAATAACAAAGATTGTTAGGAAGTTGTTTATAGTGAAAGTGTGAGAGTTGTAAAAGGAGGTTCCCTAGACCCAACTTGAACATTACTTTTATATTACTATAATAGGTATATTGTGTGTTGTACATGATTCATATTTACCATAATAGTGCTTATAAATTTTCCACTATTTATATGATAATTTACATATATTATTTATAATTTCAAACAGTTTTAATAGTTCTGGATAGAATGATAATATGTTTATATGATAATTACAATTTTAAACTTATGTACTATGGATCCGATACATTATGTTGATGGGACACAAATTATGTGAATCTATCCGGTGCTGGTGGCTCATAAGAATTGATAATTCTTATTGTGATGTTTACAATTGGTGATCTTTAGTGGATGAGATTATGGGAAATCGCTCACCAATTAGAAAACCATATGTTTCAGGTGTCATTGGTATTTCCTATTTATGAGAACATATAATAGACTTATGAATTGATATTGTTATCAATTTACACTGTTTAATTACATACATCAATACAAGAAAGAACACATGGTATTGAATTCATGGAGAGGTATCTTGTTTTGGGTGTGCCATTTGTGGTATGGCATTGATTGAATAATAAAGACATGATTTATCGATTCTGAAAGGTAGTGATATATTAACCCTACTTGATTAAGATAGTAATACCTCTATTGAATTAATACCCTTGGTAGAAGAAGTTAAGTCTGTCCTGTTAGGTCAACAAAAAACAATAAAAGAAACGAGGATGAGATAAGTTGTGGGACTTTCTTTATGAGATTTAATGATTCATAGGATGTGGTCATTGTTCTGATTATTAATTATCTCTATAATGGAATTGGTTGGTCATTAAAGACAACTCCTAGTCTATGTGTAGTACTCACAACTATCGAGATAAGGGCCTATAGGGTTACACACTAAGAGTATTCAAAATTATGGCCTATTCTAATGAATAAGAGTATAATACATGGCGGGACACCCTATGGGGTCTGGGAGATGTTTGAGTCTTATAAATCACCGAATAATAAATTAATTAATTAGTATTTGACTATAGGCTAACTGGAGTTGAATTTAATTAATTAAATAAGTTACTATTATTTAATTCAATACATGGGAAAATATTTAACGAATGAATATTATTTTAATATTTAAGTTTCATTTAATAATTTTGGTAATAAAAATTTTAATTAATGGAAGCTTTTATCACATGATATATTTATTTTATTACATGTGATGAATAATATTAATGACATTTGTAAAAATGTTAATTATTAATAACATGTCTTTTATGAATCATTTAGTGGATAATAAATTTTCGGGGGCTAGAGAACCAGTTCTTTTCATTTTTTACCTCCATATATTATTGATAAATGTCTCTCATTTTGTGTAAAATTCATCACATGAATTCGAGCATCTCTCTCTCATATCTTTCGTATCCTAGAGAGAGAAACTGTTGATCCTAGTAACCGATCTAAGTTCTGCTTTATGGGTAAAATGATCATCACATTGGGGATCATTGGGACACAAAAGGATTCATCAAATCCTTATTCCAAAACCCATATATAAATAATAGAGACTCCTCTATCCTTTTAACGTGCTTTTGGATAATCCATAAGGATCTAATACTAGATCATTGGAGAAATAGTTGTTGGGGATGATTAGTTGTTGAATGAATCATCAAATCAAATGACGTATATGTTTTATTTTGTTTATGCTTAATTCATTCGTGTGAGATCCTCAAATTTTACATCAGGCTTTGCATCATATGTGGTGACATAAAAATATTGAAATGGTGATAAAATTTTGAAATCCCATACCCATATACTTCCTTTACATACCCCAATACCAGTAATTGGTATGAAAGGGTTAAAATTATGTTTTAATCATAGAAAAATAAAATTTTAATTGAATTTGTGTTGGGGGCATCAACATGGACCGATTACACTAAACAAGGACTTGATTCGATTATATATAAGCAAGTTGCAACCATCTGAAGATATAAATCATGTCAAAACGGTTTTTATTGTAGGGTTAAATTTAATAACACACACACAAATATATATATATATATATATATCTAAGTGTGTTTGTTTGTGTTTTTATTTTTTTGTTAGAGTATTCTAGTGAACCCTACTATTTCTTCTAGATTTTGGTGGCCATGATAGTGTCTTATAGTTAATAAAAATTTCCACACATGTAAAAATTGTAAAAAGAATAATGGAGAAAAAAATAATAAATCTACTCTTGAAAAAAAAATTCAAATAAAATTATTAAAAAATTGATAAATTCGGATTATTATTCATGGGAATAGTGCCATAGGTATTAATCACATGAACAATAACCCCAGGGTGGGTAACATACTTCCTGAGTCAACCATGAGTTTTAATATATATATATATTAGAAAATTTATATAAATATGTATATTAATTCATGTGAATATAAACATACTTACTATTAACATGAATAATAACCTGGTTACTATTCACATAAATTGTAGATGTGTGTTACTGTTCTCATGGATAATACCCCATGAGTTACTATTCATGCATGAGTAAAAACACAAGGATCCCCTACCCATGCATCTTGATTACACGAAAATACCAACAAATTTTGAGGATAATTATAAGAATATGTAAATAATATTTGGAATTTAATAAAAAAATTTGGGACCGAATGATAAGTTATGTATTCTTTAAAATGAGTTAAAGTTATTTTAATTCATACTTTATTCTCTCATATTGAATTATCTATATAATTATTTTTATTCTAAAAATTTAATACAAACCCAATAATAATGAGTAGAGATCAGACAAATTTTGTCTAGAGAATAAATTATTTATTTAATTATTAAAATTATGTGCAATGATTATAATGATTAATTAATAAAAATCCTAATGTGCATTATCTCTCCCCAAATTGAAGGTATAAAGGCATATGATTCCATATTTAATGATTTTTTTGTATTTTTCATTGCTGAGTTTCAATCTCCTACATACAAGTATACAAACATGATGTTAAAGATGAATATAGATGAAGACTATGCCATTATCTAGTGAATTTTAAATCGATATGTGGATACATTCCATATGGGTGCTATCTATAAAATGAGTCAGACACAACATTAGTATTCAAATTCTATGGTGACAATTGATCTATTTTTGCTCAATGAATCAACCAATATAAATTATCAAGATCAGTTGTGTTATTTATTTTTTTATGCATGGTTTATTAATAGTTTATGAATATGAATGATTACACGACCATAGAAAATAATGAAAAATATTTCACTGATAAAAGATCTTAACATATGATTATTTTTTCTACATAATTTTTTTTTCATAAGTGATTGTAATCAAATAGTATGAGAATATAACATATAATCTAATTTCATTTTTCATGTAATAATAAAAAACATTCAAAATATATATTTATTTTAATTCTTTTTGTCACTAAGACTTGAACAAAACTAGGTGTACCAGGTTCTCTTAAACCCTATTTGAGGTTGCCTACCATTACCCATGAGTTCTTATAAATGTGATGGTTTTACTTAACTATATACTATAGTAAATAATTATCCATTGCTATCTTTTTTTTCACTTTAGAGGTGAAAATAGTAGTGTGAATCAGGTATATGATTCCTAGAAGATGAGTATTCACTAAATAGTTCAATGATACACGAGTTAATGTGGTTGTCCTATCCAAATCCCACCATAAAAAATTTATTATTTTCATAGCCATATCTTGGACTACTATGAGATGTGATTAGGGGTATTTACTACAAGAATACTCATGAAAATGGGTATTTTGAATCTCATAGTGAGGGATACAAGGGGTAAATAAAATTTTATGGGAAACCTTGTGATTTAATTGATTGATAATATTTAATTGGTCACTATGAAAATGTGATCATATTTTTTAGATTTTTTCTGTTATAAGAAGATCTATAAATACCATATTTTCTCGATGATCAATGTAACGCCTCAACCCTAGTTACCCAGAGTTGGTGCATTATTACATATCATTGACATGATGCCAAGAGATCAATTCTGAAAAGTCTGATTAGTTTAGTATACTTGGAAGTACTAGATATATAGATAAGATTTACATTACATCATGTAATAGAAAAACAACATTTTGTCATCATTAAAGACACTCATATCCCTTAGGCTCACCCAATAGGTCAGTCATAATATAATTCTCCATATCCGAGGATAAAATAAAACATAGAAATGGGTGAGATCAGATGATCAGTAAGGATAACAATTTAATGAAAACATTTATAAATAAGCCTAAACATTTAAGGAATTGTATAAGACTAAAACACAAGACTTTTAAACATAAACTTCTTCATAATATGGAAAATATAAATCAAAATAATTCCACATACTTAATGACATAGATATTCTACTAGTCGAATAATCCCATGTAATATCAATAACTAATTTCATAATGATAGAATGCATAATGTCGGACATCATAACAACATAGTCAAGGCCTCGTGCTAAGACTACAAATAAGATTTTTTCATAGACTTGTTCTAATAAACTAGTTTGTCTCAAGAGACCTTTTGATGCATCGAGGAGCTATAGTGGGCTCCACCCGTCACATACTATGTCCAATGCATTCCTCGAATTAAAATGTCGAAACCTAATATAAATATTCATTTTAAAACTAGCATACAAAATGTAAATAATTTTACTATAAACCATTAATGGTATAAAAATATAAAATCCATAGACAAACATATCAAAAAAAATCAATATAATATGGATTATTGTATCATAGTAAATCAACATCAAAAAAGAATAAAATCTGACGAAGGATGTTGACAAAGATGAAATTTATCCAAAAACAATATCAATGAAATATATTTTTCTACATTGTATTCATTTAAAAGAAAAATAATTATAAAACAAAATATTTATTTTAAAAATATTCATATAATTCTGTATGGGAAGCTTTGAATGTGTTATATTGGTGGAAAATATCCACACCCTCCGTATAAATTAAAAAAACATAATTTCATTAGTTTTTTTCCAAAAGGTCATAAAGTACCATTTTTGGAAAATGATGGAACAATTTATTTCAAATTTTATTAAAAATTTTAAAAAAATGAATAAATGAATTTTACCCAGATTCTATTAAATAGTAATTTTTTAGAAATACATTTTTAAGAATCATGGATGTGGATGATAAAGAAGTCCGAGTAGATACTTTTGTAAAAACAACCTCAAATAATAAAGAGATTGTAAAATTAACACTTACCTCGTATTCTTTCTTAGTAGAGGGTATGTTAACCTCCTGTATAAAAGCTAAATCACTGTTATTAAATTATACAGGAACCACATACATAAATATAATATCATATATGACGTTCTAATATTTCATTGTTAATAATATTTCCGAAGTATTATTGTTTTAGGTGTAAAATGATTCATTTTCCTTTATATGTTTTGTTACATATTTCATGTTTGTTATAGATAGTATGTATTTGATTCATATCTATATTGATATTGAGTTATTAAACATTATTTTAAATCATAAAAATAAAATTACTCTTGAATGGTTATGATGTGGAATGAATCTTGTCGCGTTCATGGAGATGGTAATCTGTACTTACGCATGAGTGACAATATCATACTATTTATATTGAATGTCTATTTAATTTGATGGTATATAACATATAAAGAATAAATAATAAGTAATATTATATATTTAGTATTTACATCAGTTATAATCATTATTATACCCATCCAATTAATGAAGTGTTGAATAACAAACTACACCAAGACGTGGAGACGGTAAGCCGTACATACGCACATATGGTGACTTTTTCATTCATAGGATGGATAGAATAATAAATCTAGTTGTTCAATTTTTATAATAACATAAATGTATATTCAAGGTACTGTAGTTATAATTTTTTTATGGAAACAACAAATATTGAGGAAGTGGAAGAGGAAAAGATCATTGAATGAGGCGATGAAATTATTACCTCTTCTTCAGATTCTTCCTTTTGTTTTGATCAAAAGGGTTCTTTAAGATGGCTTTATGATAAATTTAATGCCTCTATGATGAAGGGAGGGTAAATTAGAGGAAATTTGTGTAGGTTTTGGCTGAGAAAAATGGCTATGGAGGTGTGAAATTATGACAATGGGGAATACCCTTTATTAATATAGGTGAGGGTCACTTTAGGAAAACCTTGAAATATTATTTTATTATAAAATCATTTTTGGTTTCTAATGGATCCAAATGAATTTATTTAAATTCTATGGTAAGGATGAGTTTACAATATCTGACACAAAAGGATTTAGACCAGTTTAGGTCACCATTTTAAACATATCTTTTAGATTTAACTCTTGGTTAAATAGTTTATCTTTTACCATGTCTTCTTATATTTTTTTGTTATATGGTTAATAAACTTACTATAATAGACAAATTGAACCTCAAGTGGTTCATTAATGACATATATGTCATTATATAAGTTCTTTGGTTGAAAATTAGATTTTTAGGATCATTATATAATATAATAAAATAGTATTTGTTTTAAAACCTCATTAAGGTCAATTTTGACACTATTTAGTAAATGATTTTTTTAAAATCATAAAAATCTTATTTTATAGAAAAAATAAATTTTATCAACCTTAAGATGATATATTAACCTATAAAATTCATGGAATTTATCAAAATACTCAAATTACATTTAATTTTATATTTATAACATCTATTCTTTTAGTCATTCATTAATAAGGTAATTACTGCATCATCATTATTTCTTAAATAAATTTAATTATTTATCATCTAAAAATTATGAATACAATACCACGATGTAGGATATATTTTTTATTTTTCTAAATAATATTTTATTTTAATTTATCTTATGTATAACCGTATACTAAAAATGGTTTAGTAATTACAATTTGAATTTAACACTTTTAACTATTCTTTAAAAAAAATATAATAAATTTTCTAATCCAATCCATGTGGATAAAAAAAGATAATATTTTATTCCAAAGTTTTTTTTGAAATACAATTTTTCAATATAATTAGAATATGTTTTAGTGTAATTATAATATCATTTTACCCTTAATTACCATATATACTTTTAACCATGGTAAATAAAATTCAAAAGTAACTACTCACCAAAAATTATTTTCATCTTATTGACCATATATTACTTACTAATATCAACCATGTCTCTTGGATTTTTTAAATTCAATTCACATAAGTAAAAAAATTATGTTTTATGAAAATTTGAAAATTTTTATAGAAGGTGGGTAAAACGCGTTAAAAACTTAAATAAAATTTTATATATCTAATATTATTATAAAATCACTCCAATAAATTAAATTAAAAAAATATAGGTATTATTTATCTTTTTGGACTTTAAAATGAATTTAAATAAAAATAATTATTATTTAAATAGAATTTGGTTTTAAACAATAACTTAATGTTTTTCACTATTCATCAAAAATTGAATGTTCTCAAGAAAAATACCAAAATTCACTCTAAGCTAATTTTGATATTCCGAATCCAGAAATTAAGTCCATTTTGAAAAATATATTTTATAAAGCATCAAAATGTAGGTATTAATATTCATAATTTTTTTTAAAACGGCTAGTTGATTTGTTGTGGTGTGCTAGAATACGATGTTGTGTACAACACAATGTATTTTATTATTTAAAAGGAATCGTACGGTGGAAGACTGGGGAATTACATTTTTTTCTCTTTCAAATAATTCACCCTCAAAATTTATAGAATATTACTGCATAAAATGATTTGGGTGGTTCTTCATCATAAGTTCTTCAGGTTCCCACATTGCCTCTTCCATTTTATGGTTTCTCCAAATAACTTTTACTAGGCGAGTCATCCGGTTTCCCAACAGTTGTTTTCTGGTATCATGAATCTTTATAGTCTTTTCACAAGAATAAATATCAGGTTCCAGTTCTAATTCTTCATAGGTGAGTACATGCATTGGGTCAGGCATGTATTTTCTCAATAGTGATACATGGAACATGTCATGAACTTTGGAGATACTTGGTGAATTTACAAAAGATAATCTAACACTCCAATTAATTATAGAATTTTAAAAGGAATGATGTACGTGAGACTCAATTTAACCTTCTTACTGAATCATATTACACTTTTCCATAGAGATAGCTTCAAGAATACATTATCTCCAAATTGAAATTCAAAATCCTTCTTTCAGTTATCAACATAGCTGTTTTTTCTACTTTGAGTTTCTTTTAGGTGTGTTTGGATAATATTGACATTTTCCACTACTTCCTCATCATGTTCTGGGCCTAATAGTTTTGTTTCACCAACATCATCTCAAATGTTGGCGTGCAACATCTATCTCCATATAACACTTCTTATAGTGCCATCTGAATACTTGAATGGATGATATTGTTATAGGGAAATTATACCAGTGGTAAATACTAATCCCATGTAACCTAAAATTCAGGCGATAATGATCTCAACATGTATTCTAAGGTTTGAATAGTCCTTTCTGATTCTCCATCAGTTTGAGGGTGGTAGGCAGTGCTCAGACAATGTTTAGAATCATGGGATTTCTAAAGACTTTTCCAGAATCTTGATGTAAAATGTGGATCACGATCAGAAAAAATCGATAGGTGTACACCATGAAGTATTACAACTTCATTAATATATGGTGTTGCTAAACGTTCATGTGGTATATATTCTCTTATAGCAAGAAAATGTTCTGACTTGGTAAGATGATCAACGATGACCCGTATTCCATCATTCATTCTAGGAGTCTTTCGTAGCCCCATGAAAAAGTCCATCATAATATCATTCCATTTCCACTCAGGTATTGGAAGACGTTGCATGACACCTCCAAGATGTTGTCTTCCATCCATCCCCCATTGACAAACCATACATCATGAAACATAATCAGAAATCTCCCTCTTCATGTTGTGACACCAAAAATGATCCTTCAAATCTCTATACCTCTTAGTGATACCATGGTTTATAGAAAAATTGGAGCTATGAGAATCGTCCAACAATTCCCTTTTTAGATCAGGTATATCGGGAACACAAATCCTTTCACCAAATTTCAAATTTTCATCTTCACATATGAAGTCGATCAATCTACCATCATTCACCTCTTTAATTTTATTTTGAAACTCTACATCATCAGTTTGAGAACTTTTTATCCTTTCAAGTAAAGATAGTTTGTAAACCATTTGAAAAAGTATCATTGTTTCACCTTTCATGATTTTCCCATATCAATCATTACTAGATCCGTGAACATAGGATCTCTTTCAACTCTCATCTTGTTCATAACTCTCTGATCATTTTATCTCAAGGAATCTATAGCCATATTTCCTTTCTCCGGGTGGTAGTGTATAGTGAAATTATAATCCTTGAGTTGTCTGAGCCATCACCTTTGCCTCATGTTGAGTTCTTTCTATGAGAAAATATACTTCAAACTCTTTTTATTAGTATATATCTCACATTTTTCACCATAGAGATTGTGTCTCTATATCACCAGAAGAAATATTTCAGTTTTTAACTCAAGATCACTAGTGTGATAGTTATGTTCATGAATTTTTAGCTGCTATGATGCATAGTCAATAACATTATCATTATGCATAATGACACAACCAAGTCTTTTCTCTGAAGAATCACTATAAATAAAAAACCCATCATTCCCTGATGGTAGAGTAAAGATATGAGCATTGAATAATCTTCTCTTCAGTTCTTGAAAACATTCTACACACAACTTTTCCAAATAAAATTAACCACTTTACATGTGAGCTTGGTTAGTGGGTCAGAATGTCGAGAAAAATTCTGGATGAAACACATATAGTAATCTTCTAAACCAATAAAACCGCATACCTCAATTAAACTCATTGGTGCTAGACATTTTTGGATTGCCTTATTCTTCGAAGGATCAAAAGTGATTCTATCCTTAGAGACAGTATATCCAAGAAAAGAAATATCTTGAAGCTTGAATTCACACTTTCTAAACATTTCATATAATTCATTTCTTCTAAGAATCTATAGAATAATGCGAAAGAGATTTTTATGATCTTCATATCTTTTTGAGTATACCAAGATATAATAAATACATACCACTACAAAGACATCAAGATATTCCTTGAAAACTCTATTCATTAGATCTATGAAAATAGATGGTGCATTAGTTAGTCCAAATTGTATTACGTTAAACTCACAATGCCCATACCTAGTTCGAAATGCTGTATTTGGAATGTCTTTCTTCTTAAAGGACAACAGGTGATATCCAGATCAAAGGTCAATCTTTGAAAAATATTGAGCTCCATGAAGTTAATCAAATAAATCATCAATGCGGTGTAGGGGATACTTGTTCATTATTGTTATAGCATTGCTCTCCCTGTAGTCAATGCATGACATCATAGATGTATCTATATTCTTAACAAAAATAATACGGGATCCCCATGGAGAAACATAATGGAAAATAAATCCATTATTACTCAGCTCCTGTAGTTGTTTATTTAGTTCAACTGATTCTATAATGGCCATTCTATAAGGGGCATTCGATATGGGCCTTGAACCAGGAATTAAATCAATGGAAACTCAATTTATTATTCTGGAAGATGTCTAGGTAAATCCTCTGGAAACACATCTACATATTATTTCACAATTGGGACATCCTTTAGTGGAACATTTTTCGCCACCCATAGTTATTTCACTCCCTTCCTTCCCAATAATTGAATTTAGTAAAGCCACTAGGGGTGGATCTAGATAAGAATAAGATGGTAATTTTTCTTCTCTAAAGATAAGGTATTCCTTATCATCATCAAAAATTGTGACCTCATTCTTCTTACAACAAATTTTCACATCATGGCCTGAAATCCAATCTGTAATGAGAATTATATCAAATTAAATCATGGGAATGACAATTAGATCACTAGATAAAGGACATTTATGTACCATAATGGTAACTAATTGAAAAAACGTTTTTGCAATGATACTTCCCTTATGGGTTTTGAGTAAAAACACCCTTGTTAAGTCAAATTAGAAATCTCTAATTTTCTTGGAAAACTAGGAAGATATGAAAGAATGAAATAGTACAAAATCAAATAAAGCATTACCTAAATTTAAGGAAAATATTAATGTTTCTTCCATCATTCCATTCAAGGATTCAACCTAAGTAGTAGTGATCATATAAACATGGGCTTGATCCCTTGTCCTTTTCTGAGGTATGTTTTCTTGGAACATATGACACTCATTTCTATAATTCCGCATTTATCTGCAATTATAGAATTCAAAATTGACATCCTCTTTCTTTCCCTATCAATCACGAGCTTGGTGACCTTTTTCACCACCCTTGTAACAAAATCCCATTCGCATTAAAAAATTACTAGGGTGTTTCTTCCCACATTTAATGTAGCATGAAAAATCAACTTTTCCATTCATCCCTTTATTCCTATTTTTAGAGTGTTTAGAATATCCCTTCTTCTCTTGCTTTGCTTCAATGTTGTAAGACATAGAGAATTCCTTTTCTATATTGATAACACAGGAGACTATATCTTCCTATGATGAGAATGATTGTGAGACTAATTATTGATGGGGTAAATGGTTTTAACCCATCAAAGAATCGATCAATATTACTTCTTGGGATATGTATATAATCTTCAACATGCCTTTCTATCCTCATAATGTTAGCCTCATACTTTATGACATTCTCATCCTCCTTTTTCTTCAGACTCAGAAATTACCTTTCTATATCTTCTCGATGTCCTCGAGGAAAGTATTTTTCTAATAAAATTTCTTTAAACAACCTCCATTCCATATTTTATTCTTCATCGTCTTCATTTTTTTTGAATAAATTTCCACTTTTGATCTTCATCGCTTTTCAGGTGATAAACTAACATGTAAACTTTTTCCCTTTCGCTACTCCCCAAGGCACAAAATATTTTCTCTAAATAACCTGTCCATTGCTCAGCTACTAATGTATTTTTAGTCCCATTGAATGCTGGTGGATGTTTCCTAATGAATCGGTCTGACATTGATCCTCCGCATTGTGGATCAGTGTTCTCCATATTGGTATGGTTATTATTCATAACTTGAGTGGGTTGTCCTAGTATGGTTATAAGTTGTTTTGAACCAGTTTCATCACCAGCTCCACTATAAGTATCATGAGTAGTATGGAAATCACTACATGTATTATGGTTATTTATATGGTTTTCATTCCACCCACTAGGCGCCACTTCTAAACAATGCTATACACTATATTAGTTTATGAATCACAATATATAATTCTAATTTAGTAATATTCCTAACATAAATTGAATAGATTATGCATATAATCCATAATAATAAAAAAATGTTTTAATTGAGGAATTATTTACTCATAAATCCTTTATAATGGTTTGTAAAAAAATGTGAATTATCCTAACCATGTTCCTGATCGTACCATGATTCACTGTGTCATTTTCACCCTTACACCATTGTATTAAACTGAATTTGTATTGAAAATTCAAAATATAATAACAAAACGGACACCTTGTTTGATTCAATTATTTGGTGTTTATCACTGTTAAAACGTGCAATGTTACTTGTTTTGATAATTTCATTGAAGGCGGTGGTGATTTAGAAGGCCCATGATGATGTCCAGGAAAAATGGGCCAAACCGCGCAAGACCAAAGCACACCAGTGGATCCATTCGCACCCTTCTACTAGACCGTGCATAAAAATGGGCTGAAATTTCGGGGTCTGGTCCAAAATTCAGTGGGATACATTTCTTATGAAGGTATCCAAGACTGATTCGCCTATATAGTGGTCCAACTGACTTGATTTGTCCAGCACATCAAATCTGGACAATGTCAAATGCAGTGTTCTGTATTTTATTAATAGCATGAGATGTAGTCATCCAAATGGTGCCAAAAATTCAGTAGAGAAAATCAAGTGGTGGAGAATATGTTTCTAGTTTTTTCCAAATAATGATTCGACTATCATGTTGTCTAAATCTATCGTCCAAGTGGTTTTACACAATATATGTGCCCAAAACCACCTTATATATTGCTTATAAAATGGAAACTTGGGATCCTCATTTGGGAGTTCGAACCAAGAGACTAGATATACCATTTTGGAGACCTATAGAAGTATTTTCATTATACTAGAAGCTTTGGAGGCCCTTATCCTCATAGGGGGATCAAGGATGAAGAAGGAGTTCCAACCAAGCATTCTCTTGCTCTCAATAGCGAGGTAAACGGTGGACGATCATTTCGGGGGAGCTACACAAACTTAGGATGGAATTCAAAAACATGTTATTCTACCATTTTCGTATAACTTCTATGGTTAATATTTCAATTATTTTTTATCTTGACATTTTTTCCCATGATTACATTTCATTTGATATTATTAAGTGCAACACTTTTTATTTCAACATCGATTAGGTTGAGATTTAAAGTCGGAATCTTAGGTTGTTTTGATTGGACAACACAATAATACAATTTATCTAAGAAATATATAAGATTGATGACGTTTTGGTAGATCTTTTATTCTATGATTGACAACCAAATCTTGGAAACATGATCTTTGTGTCAAGGGTTGGTTCTTTAAGAATCATTTGAAGAGGCTGGAGGGGATTCAAGATCTTGACAACCTTCAACTGTATAATTAATCAAAACCGTGTTATGTTTTCAGAATAATGAACTATACAAGATGTGTATTGAACTTGAAATGATATACTTCCGTTATAATTATTAATAAACCACCTTTATTTAGCAACTATTTAACTCTTTAAATAAGTAATTTACTTAAAATCTTTTTCAAAACAACACCATCTTTTAGAATTTCTTATTAAAAATATATAATCAAAACCTATAAACTCTCCTTGAGTGAAGACCTAGTATCTAAAATAGACTATAAATCAACCTTAAAACATAATCAATTTGACATGTCATGACAGTGCAGTCAAATTTTCGCATCATTTCCAAGGAGAGCTTCAGTTTTAGTGCGTGTTTTTGATAATATTATTTGTAATTGTTTTTGAATGTTTGTTTGTTTTATCTTCTACCATTATATTTATTTTTGTGTCAAAATTTATTTCTTATGTAGGTTATATGTATGATTCATTCTACTATGGGTGACTTACAACCTTTCGAACCTGATCCAGAGAGGATCCTACATCAGCGACCCCGAGATACACAAGTGGATCCTTTGAAGGAGGATGCACAAAACATAAACAATCATCTTGGTCATTCTTATTCTTCATTCGAACCCCACATTAAAACTAAAATTAACTTGAATAACATGGGTGAAAATAATTGAACACTAAAAGAACTAAATTCTTCTGATGTAGATATCCAACCCACCTATATTCAATTACATGGCGAGGTACCCAATTTTGAACTAAAATCTAGTGTTATTCATCTATTACCAAGATTCCATGGGTGTCTTAGAGAGGATCCACACAAGAATTTAAAATAATTTCACAATATGTGTTCTACATTAAATCCTTAAAATTTGGATAAACAACTAGTAAAGTTAATGGAGTCCCTTTTCCATTTGAAGACACAACAAAATATTGGTTATATTATGTTAATTCAACAATAAGAGGATGGGGAGACATGAAAGGCCTTTTTCATGAAAAATATTTCCCATTCTATCAAATTGAAACAATAAATAATGAAGTTTTTAGGATAAGACAATATCAAGGAGAACCATTACATGAATATTGGGAATGATTTAAAAGGTTATGTTGAAGTTTCACACACCACCAAATAAGTGATAAATTTTAATTCAATATTATTAAGAAGGTTTAATCCCTATTGATCAAAATATGATCGATGCTGCTATAGGTGGTGAACTATTTGATAAGACCCCACTTTCTAATAGAACCCTGATTGAGAATATAGCGCAAAACAAACAATAGTTTGGTTCAAGGTCCAATGTACCGATTCGAGGTGTCCATGAGGTGTAATGTACTAAAATTCGAGAAGAAATTGGACACAATGTTTGAAGAGGAAAGTACCCCTCTTCGATAACTTACTCTTTCCCAAGGTAAATCCTAATATATTCCTTCCATCCATTCTGGTATATGTTTTTTTGAGGGAAACATCTGATCAATTTCCTCAATTGAGGGAAACATCTGAGATTTGTGACGCAATATTTCCAGGTTGCCCCTATAACCAACCCTTTGGCCAAGACCCTTACTATCCATCCGACCCTGGGTGGAAGTAGAACCAAGACTATAGGAAAGGGGGGTATTCAAATCAACATCAACAACAACGGTACCAATTAGGGCAGAGTAGTCATCCCCCACCACAACCTAGAAATCCTTACCCGCCCCAAAGGCCTTTCTAAAAAACCACTCCAAAACTCGAGCCTAGCCTAGAAGATATGATGAAACAAATGGTTGAAAACAATATTTATTTCCAACAAACCACTCATCCAGCTATACAAGTCCTCTAAACCCAATTAGACCAACTAGCTATCTCAGTGGGTGAAATTCAAATTCACAGATCAGGTAAACTTCCCTCTCAACTAATAGTTAACCATAGGGATAAAGGAAATGTTAGTGCCATCACCCTTAGGAGTGGAAATAATAGGAATGTAAAATGAATCCTCTATTATAGTAATTCCCTCTTGAGGAAATGTCCATCCCAACCATTAAAAATGTTCAAAATGTTGATGAACCTTGTCCTGATAGAAGCCCTTCCATAAGAAAGAGTGTGTATATTGATGAGTCTCCTAGCCCAAAAATTCCTATTGTCTTTCCTCAAAGGGCCACCTAACCACTAAAATAAATTGAAACTGAATGTGATACGGAAATAATTGAAATTTTTAAGAAAGTGAAGGTTAACATCCCATTGATTGATGCTGTGATGCAAATTCCATGGTACTCCATGTTTATAAAGGAGATTGTACACACCGAAGGCGACTGCAAGTTGATGATAAAGTGTTCTCAGGGAGGAATGTTTCAACATTAATAGAGCCATCACTTCTCCCCAAGTGAAATGATCCTGAAACATTCTCAATTATATGCACCATTGGGGAGTATACTTTTTCTAATTCTATACTTGATTTAAGTGTTTCTATAAATGTGATGCCTCACTCTATTTACTCTACATTGCAGGTCGGGGAACAGAATCCCACTAGAATTATTGTTCAACTAGCTAACTGGAGTATTGCACACCCCTCTGGTGTGTTAGAAGATGTTCTTGTGAGGGTCCAGAATTTAATTTTTTCTTGCTGACTATTATATGCTTAAAATGTAGGATGATATGATAAATGGACATGCCCCGATTATATCTGGGATAACCTTCTTGAAAACCTCCAAAACCATATGTAATGTCCACAATGGAGCATTATCTATTGAATTTGTTCTGAAATAGTCTACTTCAACATCCTTGATGACATGAATCACCCCTCAGAATTACATTCCTCTCTCTCTGTTAATTCAATTAATGTACGCCCTAACCCTAAAAAAAAACTTTTTCCCCTGATCCCCTTTCCAAATTTTCTTCATTGATTAGAATTCATGGTAATGAATCTTCCATTGATTATTGTAGTGGTCTAGAAAAGTGTCATGCATGTTTATTAATTGATAATTTCTTAAACTTTGAGGATCTAATGACCATCGATGATACTGCTAAGCTTGTAAAATCACATTACTCATATAAGGATGATACCATTCAGTAGTTAGATGGGATAAGTGACCTCTCACATTCACACACACTCCAATAAATCCAAAATCCACTTAAATTGGAACTGAAACAAGTGCCTCATGATTTAAAATATTCATATGTTGATAATGGAAACAAATTGTCCATTATCATTTCTAGTTCACTCCCTCTTAAGAATGAATTGCGACTGCTTGATCTATTGAAGGAGAATAAACAAGCCTCAGGATGGACACTCACTAACATTCCTGGTATTTTTCCATCAATTGGTACACATCATGTTTTGTTAAATAAGGAGGCTAAAGCAGTAAGGCATGAAAAATGTCGCTTGAACCCAATCCTCCTAGAAGTATTGAAATAGGAGGTAAAAAAATTATTGGCTACATGAATCGTTTACCTCATCTCTAATAGCCAATGGGTCTCTCCCATTCAAGTAGTTCCAAAAAAACTGGCCTTATAGTAATCAAAATTGAAAACAATTAATTGGTACCAACTTGTGTGCAGAATAGTTGGTGTGTCTATATAGACTAACACTGATTAAACCAACACACTAGGAATGCCCATTTCCCTTTTCCATTCATTGACCAAATGCAAGAGAGGAAAGTGGGTAAGTCCCACTACATTTTCCTTGATGGGTATTCTGGATACTTTTAGATCATATTTCCCCCGATAACCAGGGTAAGACAACCTTCAATTTCCCATTTTCTGAATTTTCTTATAGAAGGATTCCATTTGGTCAGTGCAATGCTCTGGGTAATTTCCAACGATGCATGGTTAGTATTTTTTTTGGACTGTCTGAAAAATTACATGGAACTATTCATGGATGATTTAACTATTTATGGATCCTATTTTGATGAATGTTTGAGTAGTCTTGCTTCATTACTACACTACTATATTGAAAAGAATATCTTATTAAATTATGTGAAAATCCATTTCCTGGTGTGACAAGGTATAGTTTTGATGAATGCCATTTTGTTGGGATGGAATACAAGTAGATAAATAAAAATTGGATGTCATTTCATCCTTACCATTCCCCAAAAATTTACAGGATGTGCGGTCTTCCCTTTTTCATTCTAGATTTTACCGTTATTTCATTCTTGACTTTCATAAAATTGCACTCCCCTCCCTTGATTACTCCAAAAATAAAAAGAATTTGTTTTTGATAAATAATGCAAGGATTCTTTTAATAAGATAAAACAGAGTTTCATGTCACCCCCGGCAATCCAACCACCTCAGTGGGATTTACCATTTGAGCTCATGTGCTATTCCTATAACTATGCAGTTGGGGTATTCTTGTCACCAATGGTTGATCATGTTCCACATGGCATTGCCTATTCCTCACATACCTTGGACCCTTCCCAAGAAAACCACACCAAACGTGAAAAATAATTCCTTTCCATTGTGTTTGCCTTGGACAATTTCAGGTCATACCTTTTGGGGTTTAAATTCATTGTGTTCTATGACCATGAAACCCTATAGTATCTCCTTAAGAAACTAGAAGAAAAAACAAGTCTTATTTTTTGGATTCCCCTCCTTCAAGAATTTAATCTAGATATTAGTGATAAAAAAGAGGAGAGAATGTGGTGGCTGATCATATCTGTTGGATTCCCCTATCCTCGTACATTGACTAATCCCTCTATATTGTTATAAATGATATGTTTCGCGATTAGAAATTTTATTGAGTGAATTGATGTTATTCCTAGGTATGCTGAAATTGTAAATTATTTAGTAGTATCTTTCATTCCTAATGATTTCAATAAAAACCATGCTATTAATCAAAAACATGGGTCTCATTGGTACATTTGGGATGACCCCCACATCTGGAGCACATGTAGTGATCATGTTCTTAAGCTTTGTGTTCCCAATAGCAAGTTTTAATCAGATCATAGATTTTGTAACACTCTTGCTTGTGGGGGCCACTTTGGTCCCCAACGGACTACTCGCAATGTCCTTGATTCTGGTCTCTTTTGGAAAACACTTTTTTGGAATTCCATGATTTTTCCAAATCTTGTCCACATTTTCAAAGAATGGGGAATGTCTCTAATAGAAATAAAATTCCACAGCAACCATTTCTCTTTCATGACATTATTGATGTTTGGGGTATTGAATTTATGTGTCCATTTCCCAATTCCTTTGTCAATGTGTACATTATTCTAGCGGTCGAATATGTGTCAAAATGGGTAGAGGCCAGACACAAAGGCATATGATTCCAAAATAGTTGTGGATTTTTTGAGAACTCAAATCTTTTGTAGGTTTATGTTACATAGGTTTATCATTAGTGACCAGGGTTCTCATATTTGAAAGCAAAAAATAAAATATCTTTTTCATCGGTATGGGGTAAGTCATAGAGTTTCTATTGCATATCACCCACATACCAATGTTCAAGCCGAGGTGTCAAATAAAAAGGTAAAACAGATTCTTGAAAAAATGGTTCAAAGCAAAAGAAAATATTTGAGTCTTCGACTTAATGATTCATTATGGGCCTACCATACTAATTTCAAAACTACAATTGGAATGTTTCCATATCATCATATGTTTTGAAAGAGTGGTCACTTGCCTATTGATATTGAGAAACGGGCCTAGTGGGCCATCAAACAGTGCAACTCTAATCTTTAAAGTAAAGGTTCTCAAAGGAAGTAACAGATTTTGGAGTTGGAGGAAATGAGAAGAGATGTGTATGAAAACTCTAGGATTTATAAGGAATGAACCAAGGATGCCCATAACCAACATATACTTCATCATCAGGTCCACATAGGGAAGAAGGTCCTCCTTTATAATGCAAAGCTGAAGTTGCATCCTCGTAAGATTTTTTCCCACCATTTTGGCCCATACACTATTAATAATGTATCTCTATTGGGTGTTGTTCAGGTTAAAAATGAAGAAACCAAGCAAACCTTCACTGTCAATGGGTAGTGGGTGAAGCACTTCCACGAAGCCCTTTTTTAGTTCCCGATGGAGGAACTCCATGTTTAAGATGCAACATACCAATGAAACATACTAGGTTTTAACCTTCCTTCTCACCTTCTTAATTATTGCAGTGAAAAAACTTCACATTCTAGGTGTGGGGGATGGGTACATTCTTTGGTTTGATAAGAGTTTTCATCATTTTGTTTTGCCTTATTTATTTTATTTTCAATTTTCCCCGTCTTTTTGAGTTCATTATGATTTTCATGGTCTTTCTTATTTCTTATCTTTTTCGCCTACTCTAAGGTATTTTCATTTTCCCCCGTAAAAAATTTCAATTATCCATGATTTGGTGACAATAAGGGTGGGGATGGAGTAAAAATATCATAAATAATAGAAAAAAGTATATTTGTATGAAGTTAAAATCATGGATATATTTCTAGTGAATTGGTTTTCCTTCAATGATATAAATGGTCGTATCACTGTGAAAAATTTGATATAATTGATTCCCCTTGTGTGAGTAGTTTTTGGAAAAACTGTGTCACTAATATCTCCATACATTTTTTCACTAAACCACAAAGTGTGAATATTTTTTACATAAAATAAGGTAAACATCTGGTAGGTTAATATTTTTCAGCTTTAAATAATATTACATACATTCGTTCCTTATCTGATCTATTTAATTACTGTACCAGATTGACCTATGCATGTGTACCTAATGTACAATTGTTGTACACCCTAAATGAAGGTTTTGTCTTGGGTAGGTCAAAAACCACTCTTCCTTACCCATTTATCTTGTTATAACTATTTCAATTATTATCGTGAGGAGATCAAATAAGGGCTGTGAGATGAGTGTGTGATTGTTCCAATTGGAACTTCTAAAAAACAAAAATAATAAATGAGGGGAGTGATGAAATTTTCAACATATGGGGATATCTAGGTCGGGAGCATATGGTTTGAATTCAGGGAATGATTTATTGAGTGGGTCTTGAAATATGATTGCAAATGATGTAGGGCAGGTTCAACGAAAATTCATTTAAAGATGAATAATTTTAAAATAACCTATATTTATTGGATAAAAAGTGGTAAGAATAGCACGTAATGGTTTTCACTCACACACATGGATAGTTAGTGGAATGGTTGAATTTTGAAATCTGTTCTCAATTTTTTGTCATGAATATCTTTGAATTTCATTGTGATATGATTTATGATACGTTTTTTCCATTTTCACTAGGAAGAATTCATTTGTTTAGTTCGTGCATTGATCACATTAATTTAATGAATTAAAATTTCTTCAAAAGTTAAATATTCATGATGTTGGGAATATATACATGCATAATTTTTTTTGACATGTGACTTTGCCCAAGAGTGAAAATGTTTAGGTATGGGGGTGTGATCATACCACGATTCACTATGTCATTTCCACACTATCACCACTATATTAAACTAAATTTGTATTTTAAATTTAAAATATAATAAAAAAATGAACTCCATGTTTAATTAAATTATTTTGTGTTTATCACTGTTAAAATGGAAATGTTACTTGTTTTGATAATTTCATTGAAGGTGGAGGTGATTTGGAAGACCCATGATGAAGTCCAGGAAAAATGGGCCAAACTGCACAAGACCCAAGTACACCAGTGGATCCACACGAAAAAATCTACAATACCATGAATAAAAATGGTGTGAAATTTTGTGAGCTTGTACCAAATTCATTGGGAAACATTTCCTATGAAGGGATCCAAGACTCATTTGTCCATATAGTGGCTCAATCGACCTGATCTGTCTAGCACATCAAATCTCACAATGTCAAATGGAGTGTTCTGTATTTTAACAATATCTCAAAAATTAATTGACCAAATGATGCCAAACATTCATTTGATATAGTGAAGAAGTGGGAAAACATGTTTCTATTATTTTAAAAAGACATATTAAACTTTCAAATGGTCTAAAACTATCAGCCAAGTGGTTTTACACAATCTCTGTGCCCAAAACCACCTTCAATTTTGCCTATAAAATGGATGCATGGTATCCTCATTTGGGAGTTCGAACCAGGAGCCATGATCTACCATTTTAGAGTCATATATAAGTATTTTCATCATAATTTATGTTCTGGAGGCCCCTATAATCATAGGGGGATCAAGGATGAAGAAGGAGTTCCACCCAAGCCTTCTCCTCCTCTCGATAGCGAGCTAAAAGGTGGACGATCATTTCGAGGGAGCAACAAAAACATGGGAGGGGGTTCCAACACATGTTCTTATACTGGTTTTTTATAATTTATCTGTTTAATATTTCACTTATTTTGTATCTTGACATTATCCCCCTGATTACAATTAATTTGATATAATTAAGTGAAATTCATTTTGTTTCAACACCGATTGGGTTGAGATTTCAAGTGGAAATATTGGGTTGTACCGATTGGACAAAACAATAATCCTATTTATCTTACACATGAATAAGATTTAAGTATGATTTAATATCACTTTTATTCTTTTTTTACAACCAAATCATGGAAACATGATTTTTGTGTCAAGGGGTGGTTCATTAAGCACCATTTCAAGAGGCAAGAGGTGAGTCAAGATCTTGACAACATTCAACGAACGAATTAAACAAAACCATGTTAAATTTTCAGAACAATGAACTATCCAAGATGTGTAGTGAACATGAAATGATTTTATTATCTTATAGTTATTAATACACCACATTTATTTATCAACTATTTAACTCTTTAATTAAGTAATTTACTTAAAAGATGTTTCAAAACAACCCCCTCTTTTTTGTAATTATTATTAAAAATACATACTCAAACCATATCAATGCTCTTTGAGAGACAAACTAAGGTCTAACCTAAACTATAAATGAACTTTAAAAACACAATAAATTTAATATGTCATGACAGTATGGTCAATACCCCAGGAGAGTCGTAACCAAGAGTGAATCAAGGCCCATTTTCGCGTACCAAGATACCCCGGGTCAATCCCAAAACATTTTTGTCATATTTTTCACTCCTAGGTACATTTGTTCTAGAGCTACCTCTTCCTACATGTATCCAGATAGGGATTTTATTTATGGAAAATTCACAAAATATCTACATTACCAAAATTCTAGGATGTTCTTCTATACTAATCCTCAAATTTTATCTTAAAGTAATGTTCTCTAATCTGAGTTTTTATTCTAAATATTGTTTCCAAGGTTTAGACTTAGCTTCCTATGATACCAAATGTAATGCCTCGATACTAGTTACCCATGGTTAGTGTATTATTATATATCATTGGCATGATCACATGATATCAAGTCTTGAAATACTGATATGTTTTGTAACCATATAAGTATTAGATACATACAGAAGTTTTTCATTACATCATGAAATAAAAAAACAACAAAATTCTTTCCCATTTGAACACTCTCATATCCCATAGAATATCCCTACAAGTCAGTCATATTATACTTCTTCACATCCTAGGAAAAATTAAAACATAGAAAATGGTCAACTTAGATGCTCAGTATGGATAACAATATAACCGAAACTTTTATAAAAATGAATAAACATTTAAGGTAATGTATAAGACTAAAACACAAGCCTTTTATACATAAAAATCTGTATAATAATGGAAAATATAAATCAAAATAATTCTATTTAATTATTCACATGGATATTTTACTAGTTGTATAATAACATATAATATCAAATATATAATTTAATAATAATGGAATGCATAATTACAGACATCATAACCACATAGTCATGGCCTCATGCTAAGACTACAAATAAGATTTTGTCAAGGTCTCAAGCCAAGACAATAACTTTTCTCCTGAGTACTACCAATGCATCTAGGGGAAATAGTGGGCTTCTACCATCACTTACTATGTCCAATGCATTCCTCATGTGAAAATGTTGAAACATAATATAAACATTCGTAGTAAAACTAGCATAAAAAATGTCAATAATTTAACCATAAACCATGAATGGTATAGAAAAAGAACATCCAAATTAAAACATATCAGAAAAACTTTAATAAAATATTGATGAATTTATCATAATAAATCAACATCAAACAAACATAAAATCCAACGAATGATGTTGACATAGATGAAATCAACCAAAAATCATTTTGAGTGAAATATTTATTTTTAATTGTATTCAGTTAAAAGTCACATAATTATAAAATAAAACATTTTTTTGAAAATATTATTATAATATTGTCATGAATTATTAAAAGGTGTATTAATAGAAGAAAATACCCGCACCCGTCCTATAATAAAAAAATATTTTTTTTTATTTTGTTGAAAAGATCAAAAAGTAAATTGTTTGGAAAACGACAGAAAGATTCCCTTAGAAATTTTTTTAAAAAATTAAAACAAGGGTATAAGTTACATTTACCCATTTTCTAGGAAATAGTAAAACTGTTTTGAAATAAATTTTTAAGACACATGGGTGTGGATGATAAAGATGTTCTAGTATATACTTCCATAAAAACAGTATTGTTTAATAAAGAGATTATAAAATTAAATTTACCTCGTATTCTTCCTTAGTAGAGGGTAAGTTAACCTCCTATATAATATTAAAATATATTTCATTAAATTATTAATGAACCGCATACATAATTATGATATCATATATGATATTCTAATACTTATTTGTTAATAATATTTCGGTAGTATCGTTGTTTCACGTGTGAACTTATTCATTTTCCTTTATATGTTTTGTTATATAAGTCATATTTGTTATGGATATGATGTATTTGATTCATATAAATAATCATATTTAGTTATTAAAAATTATTTTAAATCATAAAATGAAATTTATTGTTGAATGGTTATGATGGGGAATGAATATCATCGCATTCGTGGAGACGGTAATCTGTACGTTCACACGAACGATTATATCATTCTATTGATGGTGAAATCATATGTAACTGTATTTAATATTACATATTAATAATAACTAAAATTTAATATTTATTATTTAAATCAATTATAGTCATTATTTTACCCATCCAAATAATTAATTGTTGATTAACAAACTACAACACGACCTGGGGTCTGTAACCCGTACGTATGCACGTATGGTAGCTTTGTCATTCATAAGATGGATAAAATATTGAATATAGTTGTACCATATTATAATAAAATCATAGTATCTATAAGTTACTAGAGTTATTATTTTGGTATGGAAATAAAAAAGAAAGAGGAATTGGGAGAAGAAAAGAACTTTGAAAGAGGTGATGAAATTATAAACTCTTTTTTAGGTGCTTCATTTTGATTTGATCAAAAGTGATCTATAGGTTAGATTTCAGATCAAAGTAAGGCCTCTAGTTTTATATGAGGGTATTTGGGAGGATAGTTGAGTAGGGGTTGGCCGGGCCAAATAGATTTTGAGGTGTGAAATTAAGAGAAGGGGAATACCCTGTTATAAGACATGGGAGGGTCAAATTAGGAAATGCTTGAAATACTATTTTATTATAAAATAATTTTAGGTTTATAATGGCCCAAAATGGTTTTATTTAGAGTATATGGTATGTATGGGTCAAAAATATCTCAACCATTAGGTTTTACACATGTTTAGGTTACCATATTAACCTTATCTATTATATTTAACTCTTAGTTGAACAGTTTAACTTTTACCATGTCTCCTTGTATTTTAATATTATATGGTTAATAAAAATAAAATAAAATTCCAAGAGATTATCAAGTGGATAAATAATTAATGATTCATAATTATATAATTCATTTGGTATAACCTTATATTTTTAGGACTCTTATATAATTTAATAAATTAGTATTTGTTTTCAAAACTCATTTATGTAAATTATGACACTATTTAGTAATTTTTTTTCAAAGTTATAATAATCTGATTTCATCGAGAAAAATAAATTGAATCAACCCTAACATTTCATATTAAACTATAAAAATCATTTAATGCATCAAAAGTCTAAATTTAAATTTATTTTAATATTTTTAACATCAATTACTTTACTGTTTCATTAAAAAAGTAATTACTACATCATTATTATGTCATAAATAAATTTATTTATATAATCTCTAAAAATTATAAATAAAATACCATGATTTATTATATTGTCTAATATTACTAATTAATATTCATAGTCTAATTTATCTTCTGTATAACCCTATATTAATAAATTATTATTTATTAAAATTTGAATTTAACACTTTTAACTATTCTTTAAATAAAATATAATTAATGCCATAATCTAATCCATGTAGATAAAAAAGGATCATATTTTATTCCTAAGGAATATTTTGTTCAAATATATTTTATCCAATAAATGTATGACTTGTTTTTGGGTAATTATAATATCATTTTTACCTTTAATTACCCTATTTACTTTTAACTGTGGTAAATAAAATTCAAAAGCTACTATTCACTAAAAAATATTTTCATCTTTTTGAACCATAGTTTACTTACTGATTTCAACTATGTCTCTCGAATTTTTGAATATCAATTCACAGAATCTGTAAAACTATGTTTTATAAAAATTTGCTAATGTTCATAAAAGGGGGGTAAAATGCGTTAAATAATTCCATAAATTTTTATAGATCTAATATTATAATAAAATGACTCCAATTAATTACATTAGACTAGTATAGGTATTATGTATATTTTTTGACATTAAAATAAATTTAAATAAAAATAATAATTATTTAATTAAAAGTCAGTTTTAAACAATAACACAATATTTTTCACTATTCATCAAAAATTTAATGTTTTTAAAAAAATACCAAAAATTCATTCTAAGATAATTTTGACATTCAGAATCCAAAAATGAAGTCCATTTTGAAAAATAGAATCTATATAATTTCGAATAGTAGGTATTACTATTCATAACTACTTTTAAAATAGATTGTTTGATTGTTGTGGTGTACTAGAACTTGAAGTTGCGTACAATGCAAGCTATTGTATTATTCAAAAGAAAACATAACATGGAAGCATGGGGTGTTGCAATAAATTTATGTTAAACAAATTATCCATCTATTGATAATTTCCAAGAGTAGTATAAGTAGTTTCAAAAATTACTACAATACATGAAACTATATTTGCTTGAGTCCCCGCTACCTTTAGAGCCAACTCAGGAACCAAGGGTGAGAAAGATACTTATAGATGAAACATGTGTGAGTAATTTAATGATTCAATAGTATGGATGTCATCAATGACTGATGGGTTGTGAAAAAAATTGGACATCGATGGTTTCATGTGTCATCTCATCTTTATGAATCCTTTGAGGATAATGTGAAGTTATAAATTCAATTAGATGATGATTACACTAAATACGTTAAAATTGGAAGTTGGTACATAATATTTAGATAAATTATATTATTATATAACTATAAACTAGTTACTCTAGTTTCATTTAGGATTAAAAATAGTAAATAAATGGAGAAAATTATTCATTACATTTTGGGTAATGTTCAACAATTAGATAAGAACTTAATGAAATCATAATCTTTATTTTTTTAGTGAACATGTTAAAAGATGTGGGGAAAAGGCAATTGGAAAGTGTGATTACAAAGGAACCATTAAATAATATTTTAATTAAATGTGGTACATCAGTATATTGTTGGAATTTTTCTATCTATTCCATGAGATAAGTCTATTGAAGAATAAATAAAATGAATTGAAGTTTAAGAAAGTAGAGGCTTCCACTGAATTATACTCATAATTGAATGAAATGTGTCTGTTATACTTATAGGGTATTAAATACAATATTAATATCAAGTTTGTGGATTTAAATAAAGTAAGTATCTAATAATAGAAAGGTTATAAGATGTAAGGTGAATTGCCTATGTAGCTGAAAAAGGGTGATTCCTAAGTTAGTAGTGAGAAGTATGGAACTTCTAATTCCCTTGATTAATCATTCTAAAAAAATATATGTTAAGTATAATAAAAAAATTTATGACACATGTAAATTATAAACAAGGATAAATTATTGATTTTTGGAATGGATATTGTTTATGGTGTCTTATACTCCCATAATAGTTCAATAATTCTTGATTAAATAGAAATAAATGATAAATATAAATATAAGAATCAGTTATACCTAATTGTAGAAATATAATTATATTTAAAGTAAAAATATATTTTTCCATGATATACCATTAATGGTTTCTTGAACCTTTGTAGTTAAATATATTAGTTATTATTGAGTAATTTTATAAGCTAGTATTGGAAAATTAATCCATCAGAAACAAATGTAATCTATAAAGATTTCAAAATTTGTCCAGTTAAAGAGTGTGAATTAATCTAAGTATAAGATAGAGGTAAATTTATATAATTTATAATATTCATTTTCTATTTCTAAGGAATTTAAATGTGAAGTACATAATATTCACTGTTATAAGACATGATTTTCTTCAGGACAATGTGCAGAAGAATATATTGACTAAGTATTAATTGATATTTATAATGTTGGTTGGAGTAATTATTAAACTCACCATTTCAAATAAACATCAAATATATGATATTTGGTAGGAAGGATGGATGATGAGTAATTATTTAAAACATTTATCATTAAAATGTATCTTGGTGTATTTCATAAATTAAGACATCATTGTACACATTTGAGTCGTGATGTATGTAAATGGTGCATCAATGTCGACACTCGTATGAATTGTAGAAACATATATTATTTTTCGATACATTATTAACAAATATTGGCCTTATCCCATAAATATATAGAAACTAATGTGAAAAATGGATCTTATATGAGTTACAATATAAAAAAATGCAAAATTTCCTAAAAACAAGTGTTTATTTACAAAGTGTTTCTTATGTACAAGTCAACAAACAAACTTGCATCAAGAAAAATAAAATGTAAATCAAAATTATATATCCTAAATGTTTATTATGATAGTACAATAATCCCTAAGATATAATTTTTTTTCCAGTTATATAATATATTTTTATAAGAGGGCATATGTCTTTATTTGAGATAGTGGGAGAAAGTTTAATTGGATTTAATCAATTTTGCAGATGCACTAGGGGTTGACATTTGAATAAGTTTCACAAGAGATTTTGGAAAATAAATTTTCCAGATAAACATTTTTCATATGAAGTATAAAATCATTATAGTATTTTTATATTTACCATGGCTAGTGATACATTATTAATTAAGATAATGGGACCCAAAATTCAATGAGTAAACTGAAATCATATTTGATTGAAAATTTTAGAAAAAATCATGAAATTTATCCCACAGAACAAAATATTCTTTGAATTTTGGTATTTTATTTAATTAGTTTAAAGATATCCATGAGTATTCAAGAGAGAGTATACATGGGTGGTACAAGCATGGTACCAATAAGGATCAATTTTTTTTAAAATATGTTATCATTTATGTAACAAGTTATACATGATGTACACATACCATAATAGTGTTGATATATATACCTTCATTATTTAAATGGTAATTTTCTTATATTATTTTTCATATCAAAAGGTTATAGTAGTCCATATTATATAATGATAACCAAGAATGGACATTAAATTAATCATAGAATTATTTCATATTGTCTAGATAAATCATGCTGAACGGACCCAAATGATGTATGAAAATTTGGTTCTAGGGGATCATAAGCAATGATACTTATTCTCATCAAGTTAAGAGTTTGTAATCTCGAGTAAATGAGATTACAAGGACTGGAAAACCTATTAAAACAACATAACGTTTATGTGTCATTGGAGTTTCCTATTAGCGGACACATGTAAAGGTATCATGCCATGTTAGTTTTATCAGTATAAACTATTTAATTATATAATATTATTTAATTGGAAGGACACCATATTTATTTCAAGGAGGGTTAGCTTACGTTTGGTAGGCCATTGGTGGTATGACATTGATTTAACAATGAAGGAAAAATTTTGTCACTTCTAAAAAGATTTTATAGCTCAAGATTACTTGATCAGGATAGTATTACCTTAAAAAAATCCATAACTATGGTAGAAGAAGGTATCTGTATTCAGTTAGGTTAACAAATAGTAAATGAAGAAATGATGATGAGGCAATGTGTGTGTCCTACATTATGAGATATCATGAGACAAATTGATAATATTATACAACATGTGTTCAATGGAGGTTTTCATTTTTATGACCACTCAATATCTTATAAGGGTCTTTATGGGTTGCTATACCCCACTAAAGGGTTGTGATTAGTACTCAACACAATCAAGATAAATTCATAGATGGTTATACACTTAACATATTCAAATGATTCTCTTATTATAAAAAATAATAGTATAAGATACTCTGGGCACCACAATGAGGATTGGGAGATATATTAGTTTTCACGATTGCTATGTAATAAATAAATTCATAATTATTAGAATAAAAATTAGATATGTTAAATTTATTTATTTTCAGTATTTATTAGTTTTTATGTGAATAAAAGGTAAAATATTTAACAAGAAAATATTATTTTAATATTCATGGTTAATTTAATATGCGTTTGACTAAACAATCATGTTAATGACTCACATTTATCACATATTATATTTATTATATTATATGTATGTGAATAAATATTAATGAAATTAATGAAATTGGTAATTGTATATAACTTGCTTCTTATGACTTATTTAGTGGGTAATAAATGTTCAAAGGTAGGAGATATTTTTTTGGTTTTTTATACCATACTATATAAGTGAGGGGAGTATTTAATACTTAATAATATTAATAAAATTAATATATGAGACTCACTCTCATTTTTTCATCATCCTAGTGTGAGAAGTTGTTTATTTGGGAAACTTATCTGAGTTCTCCTTTATGGTTCAATGGATCTTGTAATAGTAATATTCAATACATCGAAGGCCTCATCAAATCACTATGATAACACTTGTATATAAACTATTGGAATTAACATATAATTTTTAAGCATATGAGGATGATCTATAGGTATCTAATGTTATTTCCTACAAGAAACAATCATTATAAATGATTAGTTATTGAATTTATTCTAAAATCGAATAAGGTTTATGATTAATTTAGTTTTTTTGTTGGTTACTTCATGAAAGATACTTAGATTTCATATCAGGTGGTGAATAATCATACATGACGTTTCCACATTAATGTGGTGATAATATTTTGATATCCCTTACCAATTTTTATCTTATGCATACCACAATTCCAAAAAATAGTACGTGTTTCAACAAGATAAGTTCCCATGTTCTAGGGAGACATTGATGGTCCATATTAGAGAAAAATGCATATCAAATATTTTAATAGTAGATTCATCATATGTTTCAACACCATTATTCTATAACTCAAATAATTTATCAATTAAATGCTAAAAGTAAGCACTAATTTCATTTATAGGTGTTTTTAGAGGAATAATCAATTAAATGATGATGTATTTTTATTTCATACTCATCCACATTGGTAGATTGTAAAGGATATAAATATTTATCCACATAAAATAACTTTCACTCAATGTCTAGAATAGATTGAATCTATCAGTATCCATTCCTAATTTCACATTATTGGATTGGAAGATAAATTAAAATGTAATAAATTAAGTGGTTTATATTCAAAAAAATATATCTTACATCACTTTAAATTTTGTTTTTTATTTTCTATAGCATGGAACATATAGTTATTAACATTTTTTATTTCGTAAATAGTATTTCCAATTAGGGTTTTAATAGTAAGTAAAAATAGAATTTTTAGTGTCATTATTTTTTTCTTCATTGGTTTGGTATATTTATTTATACTTTCAAAATTACTCGATGACTTCTTTCTAAAATCTTGAATATTTTTGCACTATTGTCAACTCATGTACTCTCCCAAATAAAGAATATACTATATAAGAGATGTGGTGATTTTTTTAATTGAGAATAGTATTTCTAAGAAATATCATTATGTCATTTAAAGACATAGGGATCTCAGTTTTAGAAAATAAAATACACAAAAATTCCAATATCATGCTTATTTATTTATTTGTAATTACACATAGTCACGTGATATGGTATAACTAAAGTTGAAAAGAACGTTTTGAATACATGAGACGTCATCTATATTGTTCTTAATTTACATCTTAAAAAAATTCATGAAATGATTTTTTCTTCTCAATAAAGTTTTACCATGAATTATTCTATGTAATATCAAGAATAAGATATAATGATATGTCACAATAATAGTTTGGGTTTCATGAAGTTCTAAAATATAATTTTCTAAGTTTATATCTACAATATATTTAATAGTTTTTTCTGAAAATTTTGTATTTTAATGCTGATTATGTTCTACAAAAATTACTGAAGCATCATTTTTCAAGTTATAAATTTCATTCTCTCATATTTGGATATATCATGTTCATTTTTTGATTGACATCCATATTCAAACTTTTAGTTATTTGATTATCTATTCCAAATTAGACACATATATTGAGAATGAAATTTTTTCTGTATCATATGTTTATAAAATTTATAACTCCTTAAACATTTTTTAAATTTACACATAATATAGAGAAATTTTATTATCCCTTTCATAGCTTTATTTAAAATTTAAAAATATAGAAAAATACTCAAAACCCATCTCATAATGATGTGTGATATTAGGAAATATGATCCCAAATTTTTCCATATATCACTAACATTCTACATTATCAAAAAAGGTGGTTTTTAAAAAATATAGGAATAATATAAAGTTATTAATTAAAAATGATAAACCATTAGGGTTTTACACTCTAACTGTATGATTACCAAGATTAAGGCATAAAAATCCCCTTATTTTATTAACATCATAGAATTTGGTATACAAAATAGGTAAAAATGGTCTTCATTCCAATCTATTTTTGATTAAATTGAATTTTATCCTTATCTAATGAATTAAAGAACATTTTAATTGAGCCTTAAATCATTAAGGTAGTGAATTTCAACATAAAATAATCATGCATTTTAGAAAAATAAAAGATCCTTTAAATCCTCAACAACCATTAATTTAATGTTTCAATTAATACATAACCTAAATCCTAATTAGTAATAAGATTATCTTTCCAAAGAGTAACCACCACTCCCTTCAGAGGGTTAATATGGAATCTCCTATGTGGAATAAATATTTAATTATTTTAAAACAAATAAAACTATATCAAAAAATAATAAGATAAAAAATAATAAATATGTAAAATAACATATATATAAAATACCCAATAAGATCATCCAATTATATAATTAAATTATAATTAAATAATTTAAAATATAATTTATCAAAATTTTTGTAATAAAAAAAGTCAAAAATATATATAACATATTGGAGGTATTATAATGATGCAAGGTTTAGGTACGTCAATTGGGGGACCCGGTGTCTGACTATGAGAAACCTAGTAGATTTTTAAAATAGGTTTTCATAGTCTCTTTATTGGTGGGTGAATGATAATCACATGTAATGGGGGTGGGGGGAATGCACATCACTAGGTATCATCACATCTCTAGGAATGAGGTTATAATTCAATAAACTGAATTTTATATTGTGTTATGAGGGTGATTTTTGTGGGAAGGGAGATCTATTTGGATTATATAGATTACATGTTTGGTTAGAAAGGTTAGGGGTCGTGATCTAGGTGGGGGTAAATCCTCAGGGAGGGGTAATTTTTATGGAGGGAGGTGGGTCTTAAGTAGTTTGGGTGGGGCTCAGGGTGGTGGGGTGGTTGGGGGTAGGACATGGTATGGAAGAGTGGACTCAAGGAGAAAGATATATATTTTAAAAGATATTCTATAGTAGTTTTTATAATACCACCCCTATATAAACAAAAAATAGGGTAATTTTCCTATACCTTCATCTTTACATCCTTTAAATACTATATTTATTGAAGCACCAGACCAAAACATAATTAAAACCCATTATACATTGTATCATGATGCAAATTAAATACACTGACTTTATGAAAGATCATTACTCTTAATGAAATTCAAGAATTATCAGAAGTAGTCATCATACAAAATTGTTTTCTACCACAAGTCTATACTAGAACATTACTCCCCCAAAATCAAAAACATGGGTCATTAATAATTCTAATCTGATTCAACAGTTTGATACCCAAAACTGAACCTATAACATGTTTTTATACTTTTTTATTCCCCTCATCAAACTCTCCCTTGAGTATATGTAATTTATGGACCTGATCACCATACAGAATAATTGCATAAAATTTATATATACTTTTCCTATAGAATTTTTTTTCAATGTGTATCCATTGGTTAATAAACATAATAAATTTTCCAAATCCACATTGATCAATACCCATATTTGGGAATTTTATACTTATCATACATAAAACAACAACTTTCATTAAAGAACAATCTTAAAATCACAACCACTTCTGGGTCGGGTCTACTATCATGTTTCCCCCAATGATAATAGAATCCTATCAAAATTATTTCTATATGATTAGTTCTAATATGGACTACTTCAACAATAGAAATTTCCTTATTAAAAATCAATGAGCATGATGTCTCATATTACTCACCACTATAGAACACAAAAAATCATGATCCCCATTCACATTTCTGGAACATGTATACATTTTGAGCTAAAATATATTCTCTAATACTACTATAGTACCTCACACAACAAATTTTAAAATATACTGGTAGTTCATTGATGTACACCTGGTCATGAAAAATTTAAATCATATTCCACATCCTTACTCGTTACCATGAAAAACCCACATTCAATTTAACACCATGATATTTGAATAAAACTATATTCAATGGATTAAACTAAACACTGTCTTATTTTTATCTTACATTTCAAAAACCACTCAGTTTATATATAATTACATGAAACCATGATATTTTTAGGTTTGATAGTGTTTCAAGTACGTAACATCAAACTTAAACTACCCATGACATATATTAATGTTATATAATATACACTAAATTTGTTTGAAAAGTAGTATTAATTACTTTATAAAAATATATAAAAATTTATATATATAAATTTATCACTCAATATAAACTATTTATTAATTTTTATTTAATAATCCATCATGTTTTTAGTAATTTGACTTTGTTTATCAAAAATACGTTTTCTTCAAAAATTATAAATTTTTTATAATGAAAAAATAGTATATAAAATTTGTTGAACTATTTAAAATATATTTTATAAAATAATATTCATTTTTCAATCAGAATATCAAAGTTTACTTTCGATGAATTTTTTATATTTTTCAGAAAATATTGATTTTTCTATGAATAGTGAAATACCAATTTTTCATAACAATTCTTTTCTTTTTAATAAATTAATAAATTTGAAAGTACTTATATGTTTTGAATATGTTTTAAAATAAAAAATTATTATATAGTTATATTTCATACTCTTAATTAATTTGGATTAAATATTATATCTATTTTCCATATAATTTATTTTTATATTTAAAAAAATGTTTTACTAATAAAATATATTAAAATTCATATTGAATCTTTTTTAAATTAATTAAAATAATAACTAATGGGAAAGGTTTTGAGTAAAATTTACATTTTACATATCATTAAATATTAAATTAGTTTCTTGTAATAATTAGTATTAGTCATTGAGTAAACATATAATCAATTTTTTCTTAAAAAATAATCTTAATAAAAAAATATTGTCTCTACATGTCTACAATATAAATATTAAATTAACAATTTAAAATTATGTGAATTAAATTTGGAAAAATTGATTTCATATTTATAATCATAATAAATTATAATTTCAAATAAGTAATACTTATCCTTTTACCAACGTGATTAGTGAAAACACTTATATTTAATTAAAGAAGATATGTTATAATTTTGTTTACTAAAATATTACTCTTTAATATTAAGGGAAAAATGACATAAAAACATTTCAAAACTCCATTTTATGTATATATGTCAACCCTTATGGCCTTATGATATACTGTTAGTATTTTTGGGACATTATTACATGCAAATGACCCATATAATAAGTTAAGTTAATAAGAAGAAAAAGGGAGAACCATTTTCTTTTAATTTTTATAAAACCTTGTGATAGGTAAAAACAACATATGATGGTTTATACATATCCTTTTGAAATATAAATTTTTTTTCTTATTATTATATGTTTAGATCATTTTTTAGAGATGATATGATTACTTAAAATTCTTATGAAATGTCAATATGGTAATTATTTAGAAAATAATTTAAAAAAAATAAACGATACTTGAAATATTAAATGTGAAGAAAATTTGATGAATATTTATCATCCATTTTTTTCAAGGAATATATAATGTAATATAGGTTTTAACATAATATATTGACATTCTATCTTTTTATCATTATTTTTTAATTCTATTTAAATCAATAATGACAAAATGGACATTAATGTTATTTTATAATAAATGATATTTAATTAAATGATTTAAAATTTCTAAATATACTATCTTAGACCAAGATATATTTTAATGTTAATTAATATTAAATATATTCTATTCATGGATCAATTTATCTTTTATAATGAAAATATTGACCACTAAATTATAGAAATATTGTTAACACAGTTAGGGTTAAAGTGGTGTTTTTTCCACATTACATGGGCTTCTGTTAAAATAAATTTCCATCAAACATTCATTTTTATTATATATAATATATTTAATTTTTATAGTAGTTGGGTTAAAATTTTATAATAATTATATTTTTAATTTAGTCAAAATGGATAAATTACTTATGTTAGAAAATTAGTTACCCTAATGAAAATCCAAAATGAAAAAAAGGTAATATAGGATTAAAGAAAAAATGTTTAAAATAGGTGTTTCATTATTTTTTGGAGATTTTGGTAGAAAATATCATCCCTAAAATACTTAATTATCAATTTTTGAGCCACACTAGGTAACTTTGACCTCTAAATATTGAATAATTTTGAGTGTTTACATGAAACCCACTCCTCCTTGACTACAAAAGGGAACTCACTCCCCTCACTTCCTCATACCTCTCAAGACATTTTTATCATCCCAGATATGAAAAAATAACTTCCAAAATTCCCTCTTATAATCATAGAATCCCTTATTTGGGATGAAATCCCACCAAGGAAGGCCTTTGGTTCAAACTGAAAGAAGTTACTCGAAGATGATGTAACATCCATCAATGAGAATTTTGGTTTTATTTATATATTCATCACCCTAATTAATTCTTAAACCTAGATTATATTGTAAATTAAATATCCTAAATATGACTATATTTTATCCGGTAATGTGTATGACCTACAACCCCACACACGTCAATCAAATGGGTTACGAAATCATCATTTTTGTGTACGAAGTAGTACCGCCTCAAAATCTAATAACCTTTATTTTCTCATAAACACCACTCAAGGTTTGGGATAATGATGGATATCAAATTTATATGTTGTATTTATAACACAATTATTACTATTGAGTCATTATATCTTATATTAAAATTTTAAATTCCATGCAATTGGATATATGATAATGTTGTTCATGTGTACGATGGACTATCGCCTCGCGAAGAGATGTGAAACGTTTTTCACTTACAACTTAAAGGGAAGGTAATAAGGGAAACTATAATGGATATATATTATATACATGAAATAATTATGATATTCATGAAATAATTATATTTCTATAAGTATAACATATTATTTTCTTTGTTATGTTTTCCCACACAGGAAAAGATATAATGTCATTCATGGATGTGTACACTACCGGCTCCTTGAAGTAATGTGATTCATTTTAAATCTCAAGAATTATATATATAAGTATATATAATTATATATAAAGGTATTTATGATATATTTATCATTATTTAAATAATAAATATTACTTACATTCTTCCCATAATGATAATTGAGAAATGGAAACATTAGTCATGCATGCATACGACCTACCATCTCCATGATCATAATTTTATATATTTTTTAATAACTATAATTGATGATTTGATTTTCAAGTACATTATATATATTAATATGATAATTATTTAATTATTATTATTCTTTATCTGTTTTAATAAATTCTTAATTGACCATATTCATCATATTTGATCATTTTTACATAAAAGATTAATATGCTCAAAACATCCGACATAATATTAATTGATTAAGTAAACATACACAACATGATAATAATGGAAATAATAATAATAATAATAATTATTATTCTCATGTAAATAATTAATTAACATAATATTTTTATTCAAGAAGGCAATTAACAATCTTGATGAATCATACTCAAGTTAAGTGTTTTTCGGATCTCTGAATGGGACGTCAACTTTAATCCCTTTAACCTCAGACAGTCGAAGGCGCAGCTGTGGGTGAGGCTGCATTGTCTAAATTGGGTTTATTGGCACCCCAAGATCTTGGAAGATCTATCATCTTGCATTTGTATACCGACCATAATGGATCAACGGACTTTGGAAGTATAATTGGTATTCTATGCCCGAATTTTAATTGATGTAAACCTGGAAAATAAGAGGCCTGATAATATGTCTTTCCTTACTAATGGATATCGAAAAAAGTAAGGGTGGAGTATGAGAATGTCCCCTCCTTCTGTGAGGTATGAAAAATGGTGGGTCATTCTGTTTCTAATTGTAGAGTGCTTCAAAAGAAGTTTAATTCACCTAAAGTTGTGGAGTGGAATAAGGTCAATAAGAGCAGGAAATCCAAAAGATTTCCTCTTGAAAGGAAACTAGGCATCAGGGAGCAGGATAGAACATCAAAGGCTCCCCTTTTGATTCAACCGATCATTAAATAGGTATAGGTTCTCGAGAAAAATCAAACTTCTGCTAAGTTTCAGATTTTCACATCCTCTAAAAAACAAACCTGGGCAGAAATGGTGGAGGAGGAAGAGTATGAAAATGATAATCCTCCTGCTTCTCATTCTAGGGTGGAACATAAATTGATCTCCCCCTATGAACAATAAATTAAGGAGGATGTTGATATGGGTTTGGACTTTTCTAATGACTTTTTCATCCTATCCCTTGGTCTTCAGCAGAAAATGAAGGATGATTTCATTTCTATAAAATTTTCTAATGAATTAAGGAATGTAGTTTGGTCTTTAATGGATGGTGACACCTCAATTGCATCTCCAAAAAGATCATAAAATCTGGTAGATACTTTCACTCTTGTTGGGTCTTCTCCTCCTTCTAGATAGGCTCACATGTGTCCTGCTTCGATAGTGAAAATAACACCAGAAGGGATGACTTCTGAAATGAATCCCTGTACAGCTGTGGTACATGCTTGCAGTAGCCCAGAAACCCCTTCTAAGATGCAGTAAGTTCAGTCCATCATAGGCCATAACCAGGATGCTGTCGGCTCTAGTATTATTGAACCTGATGCTAAAAATAAATTGTAGGGGAGTACTCTTGTGGATTGCAAGAATTCGTCCAGAAACATCTTGAATCAACATGTCTAGACAGATACGGATAGCCATTCTCTATCTGTCAAAGGGAAGGATGTTTTTTCCAGCACTGCTGATATAAATGATCTGATGTGTCTTATCCCCAAAAAAGGCTGGAAGTCCACCTAAAAAGACTGGAGGTAAAAATATAAGGGGTCCAGACCTCGACCTCAATTCTAAATAAAGATTATGTTTTGGAATTTCTAGGGTCTAGGCAATATAGAAATATGCAGATCTATTCAGTTATTAATTTAAAAAGACAAACCTATTCTTATAGGTCTTTCTGAACCTAAAAAAGTCTCCTCCTCTAGCATTGCTAACATGGAGAACTTGTCATTTCATCTAATTGACACCAATAGGTGTTCAATAGATGTTAAGAGTCTATGGGTGCTGGATCACCATTCTATTGGAAACACCACCATGGTGATGTCAAGTGATTAGTATGTCACCTATTCCTTTAATTACATTGGTTCCCTTTTTACCTATTCATTCATCTATGATCACAACAGGTATCAGGTTCGTAGGAATCTGTGGATGGATATTACATCTCTCAAATATTTCACCTCTAATCTTTGGTTATTATTGGGGGACTTCAATGCAATTTTGAATCCAGATGAGACAATGGGAGATGAAAACACCTTAATCTCTTCTAGGGAGTTCAGATTAATTATTTACCAGAATGACCTGATTGAGGTTAATTTGGTGGGGGCCAAATACACATGGTTTAGGAATAATCTGAATAGCTTTGTGGCTAGTAATATTGAGAGGGCCTTTGTTATTGAGGCCTCTATGGAAACTTGGGGTACTATATCATGATCAAATCTCTCTAGACTCAACTCTGATCATCATCCAATCTTGATGGATCTTTCTGAGAAGGAATCTAAACCCCCCTCCCTTTCAAGTTCTATAAGGCTTGGTTCTCTCATCCTGAATGCAAGGTCATTTTTCAGAGCAACTGGAGCTCTGTAAATTGTAGGGATGATTCCTTTTCCTGTATTTCCAAACTCAAAATTCATAAGAAGAATTTAATAATATGGAGAAAATATCATTTCAGTTCCCTTGATTCTGATATTTCTGCACTCAAATATTCTCTTCAGAAGGCCCAGGAGCTCAATGAAAATAGTGATTTTTCTGATGGGATTTTAGTGGAAGTAGGGTTATCCCTTAAATTTAACAATCTTATTAACTTGAATGAAGACTTGAAAAGGGATTCCTTTAAAGCCAAATGTTTAAAGGATGGTGAAAATAATTCAATGTTCTTCACTTCTCTACAAAAAATCTGAAAATTCTCAAAGCCTCTTTCTTTGATTAACAATGGGTATTGCCTCATTGACAATATAACAGATCTCTTAGAGCATGTCATATCCTAATTTAAGGATCTATTTAATGGATCCCACTCCATCATTGATCCTCTGGATGGGGTGATCCTGAAATTGGTTAATTAAGAGGATAACTCCATTCGTTCTATTGTACCTCTTTATCCAGAGATCAAGGAGCCTGTATTTAGTCTCAAATATGAGAGCTCACATTATCCTGATGGCTTTGGAAACTTCTTCTATCAAAAATTCTAGGACATCATCCATGCATAAGTTTGTAGGTTAGTCATTCATTTTTTCAAAGGTGGATCTCTTAATAAAGGTTTGAATTCCAAATTTCATTCCCTTATTCCAAAATTGGAGAATGCCAATTAAATTCATCTCTTAAGGCCTGTGGAATTGGTTAATACCGTTTACAAAATCATTTGTAAAATTATTGTGAATAGGCTTTCCTACATTGCCTGAAAAATTGTTTCTCCAAATCAATTTGGCTTCATCAAATGGAGATCAATTCAAGATTTTCTTATCACTGCTTCAGGGTGCCTTAATCTCCTCAAAAAATCTATCAGAGGTGGTAATATTTCCCTCAAATTGGATGTTAAGAAATCTTTTGATACAATGGATTTGGGTTTCATATGAAAGATCCTTCCTATGTATGGTTTTGATGATGTCTTCATTAACTGGATTAAAGTAATTTTATCCTCTGCTCATATTTCAGTCCTTATAAATGGATCTCCTGAAGGAAATTTTGATTGTTCGAGAGGTGTTAGACAGGGTTATCCTTTATCTGCCATCTTTTTCTCCATTGTTGAGAACTATCTCAGTAGGATTCTTTCTATCATGGCTGGAAATGAAAAATTGAAATCTATTAATGCTAGGAGGGGGATTTTTGATCCTTCCCACCTTCTATATGCTGATGACATCATCCTCTTCACTCAAGGGTATAAAGGTAATGTCATGAATTTAAAGAGAGCCCTTTTTCACTATGAAATAGTATCTGGATAGGAGATTAGTTGGATCAAGTATTTTTTATACTTTGTAAGAAGCTTCTATCCTCATAAGAAAAATTACATCATTTGAGAATTGGGCATTTGTGAGGTGAATCTTCCCTTCAATTATTTGGGGGTTCCCATGTATTAGGGAGGCCAATGGTATGTCATTTTTCTAGCATTGTTGGAATGATTAGAAGACAAGTCTCCACATGGAAAGGAAAATCTCTCTCAATGGACGGTATGGATTGTTTAGTGCAGTCAATCATCACTTCTAAATTTGTGTACTCTTTTATGGTGTATAAATGGACAATTGCAATGATCGAGAGTATTAGCATCTCTATCCAAAATTTCATCTGGAGTGGTTGCATTTTGGAAAGGCGACTGGCAATGGTCCCATGGAATTAAATCTATAAGACTTATGATGCTGGTGGTCTTGGAATCAAAAATCTTGGGGGATTCAATGATTCTTTGCAGGAAACGTTTATTTGGAGGCTTATAAATATGAAATCTGAGGCTGTTAGTTTTCTTCATTCCATATTTACGTACAGGCTCAAGACAGGGAACTTCAGTTATTTCAAATCCTCTGTGTGGTCTTCCATCAAAGGTATTTTCTCTAAAATTAATTTTGACTCTTGGTGGTTGGTTTCAAGGGACTCAACTATTCCATTTTGGGAATGTTATTGGTCAGGGAATCATCTGATTGACTTAGTTCTAGAGGAGTAGTTGAATCTGGATTTTTACATTCCAATTAAAGATTAGCTTGAGAACATGGAGAACCTTCCGGATCACATCACATCTTTAGTGGAAAATTATTGTTGGTCTTCTAGAGTTGAGTTTTGGGCTTGGGAACCTGCTGTCAATGGTATTCTCAGATCTAAAGGATTTTACAATCACTCTTTTGGCAGCTCATAAGAATTGAAATGGATTGGCAATCTATACAGGTAGTTTCTAAGGCCATCCAGATCCATTCTAGTATGGAGGTTGGCTCATAAAAAATTACCAACTGATGACTTTTTGCAGGTCTGTGTAATTTCCCATTTCTCTACTTGCGCTTTATGCTCTCATCATAGGGAATATGTGGATCATATATTCCTCAGTTGTGCACCAGCTTCGATGATGTGGAGGGTGGTTGCTGATATTTTTGAAGTTGTTTTTCCTCAAACCAACTAAATATGTATATTCATTAAGAGTTGGAATTTTCTGAAATTATCACTGCAAATTTGTAATTTTTTTCAAGTTGCGGTGGAGGAAACTATTCATTTCATCTGGTCTTCGAGGAACAAATTCAGAAATGAGTCACACCCTTTTTGGGTTGGTGCTGGTCTTACTGGTATCCTTACTGCTGTGCGTGAGGTGGAAACACCTAAAGGTGTGTTTTTCTATAATTCAATTCATGATTTACCTGTATTGAACTGAATCGAGATTAAAGGTAATTTTTAGCCTCCTCTTGCGACAATGGAAGTCATCTTGCAGACACCTTTTGGGGGTGGATTAAATATAACTCTGATGGTGCTTCAAGAGGCAATTTGTCCCCCTTTGGTTTTGGTGCTATCTTTAGGGATTATGAGGGGAATGATCTTGGGTGTTTTCATGGCTCATGTGGCATTGCCTCCGCTCTTGAAGCAGAGATGCTTGGTGTTATTGTGGTTATGGAGAAAGCGAATGCACGAGGTTGGGACAAGATTTGGATTGTGTGTGACTCTATGGCTATTTCATTTTCTTTATGAACTGGGTCCATGCAACTTTCATGGAAGCTCACTAATCGTTGAATTAGATGCCTAGATTCTCTCTACTCAAAGGAGCACTTTGTTACTCATGTCTATAGAGAGGAAAATGTGTTGGAAGATGGGGTTGTTAATATGGGCGTGAATAGTAATGATTATCTTTGAATGGATCATGTTACACATGATCACCATTCTCTCTATAGGTAGGATATTTTTAAATCTTCTTCTTTCAGACATGTGTAAGTTTTCCTTTCTACTAATATAGGGGTCTTGATTTTATAAAAAAAATTTCTTCAAAATAAGTTTGATGATATTTTGATGATATATTAATTCATAAATTTAAAAAGTCTTTTTATTCCTTATTCTCAAATATAGTTATGTTATATTGATAACATCGTCATTCTTTCCCAAGATGAATTAAGATTGTTTTAAAGAGATTTCTATAGAACTTGTTTCCTTTCTATTGGTTAATAAAGTCCCAAATATATTGTTATGATACATATTTCATTTACAAAAGTTGATAATGTTTCAAAGAGATTTACTTGAAAACAATTTTATTTCCATGGCTTAATCATGTTGTAGAAGGAGTAATGATTATTTATATGAGTTTTACACATATTGTTGATCTTGTACATATTATACAATGGGGAGACCAAGATAACACTAGGCGATCCTATAAAAATGTATATAATGGGGAGAAATAAATAAAACTGGGTAATCCCATTATAGTTTATATGATATTGTGTCTGATATAGCACATGGTGAGCTCAGTATATCTTATATGATGGGCTATCCTAGAGAGATCTTGGTGAACTAGATATAGCTTATTAGAAGGGTAGACCCCATTATAGATCTGTAATGAAATTTGTAATCATTATATTCAATGTTAATCCTATGGATATTCCAATTAAAAGGGTATTGAACGGTTTTTATGAAAATGATACTCCTAGAAACAAAAAAGTTTTTTAATTTCTTGTTATTAGTTTATAGTGTTTCTCGTTATCAATATTGGAATCACAAGGTTCATGATTATTGATTCTGATGAGTATTGTATACTATGTGATTATATATATGATTATTGAGGTATAGATGGGTTTTAGTTGTTTATGGTTCTTTCGGGATATTTGATTATGTTATCAAACTCTTTTTCAATTTTTATGATCATTGATGACATTAAATTTCTAATGCTTATGTTTACCCATACTAATAATTAGTGCTCACCCTTCTTATGTTCTATTTTTCTCATTTTTTAAGGAATTACATTTAATGGGTTATGTAAATAAGAGATTTGATATGGATTATTATGATGTCTTAGTATTGGAAATACATTTTTGTTTAAGTGGGAGAAACACTCCTTTAAATTCATGTGAATTATTTATGTAGGAGTTTTTCTGAATTATCAAAAACACTAAACCAGAAAGTTCCTCAACGTTGTGAGTCATCAAATTTTTTCTTTTGTCATTGTATGGTTTAGATGGAAAAAATTGGGTCAAAATTATCAGTATTAAAACTGAAGATGTAAATTTTATTATTTAATCACCGAATCTAGAAGTGTGGGTTATAGGATGTAATTGTTGGTGTCAAAGGGATTCTTATAAAACATTTGAGAATTGGATTTTTTCAGGGGAGGTTATCTTATGAGTTTTAGATACCATCATTAATCTATAATATTATAGATGATAAAAATTTAATTTTCCTAGGCACCTTATGTGATGGTTTTAATTAAGAAATATTTTTAGGTTGTTAATAAACTTTCTAGAGAAATTTTATTGGGTTGGGGTTTTTGAAACGCCTGGTATAAAATGAAGTATTTTTTAGGGAGTAATTATTTTTTCATGTATAAATAAAAGAATGACATCTACAATTCATGGGGATAACCCATCACATCTGACAAGTCATAAGGTTTAAACCCACAACCAATGGGAGACAAGGGTGTAGAACGTACCACCAGCCGATGTTATGTCCTTTTTAGTATGTCAATTTTATAGGTAAATATTAGGTTTATTTCAAAAACACATGGGATTTTATTTGATGAATAACAATTGATCTATCATGAAATACTTTCAATACTTGTGTTTGGAACCTAGCCACAAAATATTATAATAATTTTAAGAATAGTTTTTATGGAATTTTTATATTTGAATTTTTGTTATTACACTTGAATTTTTAATATTAATGTATCAAATGAATCTTTATTCATTTTTGGAATTATCGTACCTTGTGTTAACTATTATGGATATTGTTAATGTCTAATGATAAAAGGGATAGTCTTCTATCACTTTTATGATTATGTAGTCTTTAAAATATTATTTTACTTCAAGAAAAAAAATTAATTTCGAATACTCATCATTAGGATAAAAAGATAATATTTTTGTTGAAATTGGATAATTAATGAAATTCAACTCATCATGTAAGTATATTTTTATATTCTCTTAGTCTAAATGGTTTTACAATTTTTCATCACCTGGGAAGTTAACAAAAATTTATTTATCCTTTTACCTTTATATTTTATAAATCAAATGGTCTATTATATCGTAATAGATTTATGGTTTTGAGGCCCTTAACTTTCCATTTATCACTCAATTTATTTTGACCAATGACCTCAGTCACCCTAAATAATTATTTATTCTTTCCATCTATTCCCAACAATATTATCTTATTATGAAACCTAGTTATATTTTATTGGACATGACCTTTGTACATACCATTCTAAGTTATTAGGATGATTTTTTATTAATATGTTTTACAATGTGGGTTGATAAAAAAACTATTTTCAAATGTCCATCCATTCATTATAATGATAATGTTTATATTTTGAGGAAATAATTTATTAAAGGGGGGGGGGATTGTAACACACTCAAACTCTAAATTTAGAAAATTATATTCAATTTCATAAAGGACATGAAATATAAATTTTATCTCTTATAACACGCATCAATCATTTTATCATTTATTACATGAAACTCTGATATTTTTATGTTTGTTTATCTTTTAATTATGTAACACCGAACTTAAAAGACCCATGGTATATATAATCGTTATAACCAAGTTGTTTAGTTGGTGGGTATAAATAATGTTCACTAATTTAAGATATATATATATATTTATCACTCAACATAATTTATTTATAAATTTTTAGTCATTAATATATCAATTTTTAGTGAAGTGTTTTATTGTTCAAAAATATGTTCACTACAAAAATTATTTTTATTTATATTCATGAAAAAATATTCTAATTACTTTTATAACTTTTAGAAAATTTATTTTATAATTCTAACTACATTTTCTTAATTTTAATATCAAAATATACTTTGGTTTATATTTTTTGATTTCTAAGAAAATATTTATTTTTTGGTGAAAAGTGACAAATACCAATTTTTCATAAAAAGTAAGCTATTTTCAATAAATTAAATCATTTAATAGTCCCAATGTGTTTTGACTATGTTTTAACGTAACCTATATATTATTTAGTTATATTTAATCCACTTAATTAATTTTTAATAAACAATATATTGGTTTTCTGTATAAGTTTTTTTAGGTTTTATAAGGTTCTTCCTAAAAAACTGTTTTAAAATGCATATTGATTCTATATTTTAATTAAATAAAATTATACCTAATGAGAAATTTTTTCAATTATATTTATATATTATAGATTACTAAATATTAATCATGTTTTGTAAAATTATTATTATTAATAATTGATTCAATATAGAATCATCTTTTTTGAAAACCAATACTCTTCTTGAAAACATGTTGTATCACTGTATCTACATGACTAATATTAAATAAAATGTTGCAACATAAGTGAATTGGATTTGGAAAAATGGATTCCTTATTTGGAATCTTAATAAATAAATATTTATAATAAGTCAATATTATTTTTTGACAAAATTTATTAGTGAAATTAGTTAAATTTAATCACAATGATTAAAGTAAAAATTAGTTTACCGAGAGATTAAACAATAATCCTAAGTATAAAATTACCTCTAAACATGTAAAAAACCCATTTTATGGAAATATTTCTTCTACTATGATCTTGGGATATAATATTTTGAGTTTTGGAGACACTAATTCTTGAATGTGAACCATATAATAAGTTATGAAAAGAAAAATAAAAAAGGAACCCCATTTTCTTATAATTTCAACAAAGCATTAGGATAGAAAAAACAATAACATATGTTTGGTTATATATATCCATTTAAATATAAATAAATTTTTTATCAGGTTAATTTATATTTAATTTTTAAAATGAAATAATTACTTAAAATGCTTAAGAAATGACGATATTTAATTTTTTAGTTAATAAATAACTAAAATAAATGATACTAAAAATATTTAAAGGTAATGAAATTGAATAAATATTGTATCCAAAACTTTTATAGATAAATATATTGTGTTATTAAGGATTTAAAATAATTTATTCAAATTAAATATTTTTATTGTAATTTTTAGATTCTATTCAATTGAATAATGTTAAAAAAGATATTAATATTATTTTAAAAAAACAATATTTTATTATAGGATATAAAATTTCTAAAAAATATATTACTAAAAGTGAAATGTAAAAGTTATAAGCTGTTACATATGATCCATTAATAAACCTATTTATCTATTATAATGATCATATTTACCCATATATAGTAAAAATATTGTGAGCACGATTTTGGTTAAAGTGGTGTTTTTGCGTGTTACAATCGCTTGTGTTAAAATTAATTTCTCAAAACATGGGATAAATATTTTATACATATCATTTTATGTTTATAATTATTGGGTCAAAATATTCTTATATTTTATCACTTTAATTTATTATTAATGGATAAATTTATTATGAAAGAAAACCAGTTACATTAATGAAAAACCAAAATGAAAAAATAATGAAAACATATGAGTTAAGGGGAAAAAATGTTTAAAACATATGTATAATATTTGTGAGGTGGATATTTTAGACAATAAATCCATAATAACTTTTATATATAATATTTTTATCAAAATTAAGTAATTTTGAACACCCAATAATGAATACTTTGGTGTATTTACAAGAACTCCACTCCTCCTCAAATTCGAAAGGGAACTCACTCCCCTAACTTATTCACACATTTAATCCATTTGTATCATAAAAGATAATCCCAAATAACATAAAAAATTCCATTATATAATCCTATAATCATTAATTTGGAAATATATCCAATCAAGACATTCCTTCTGGGAAAATCAAAAGGTGCTTCCCGAAGAAGAGGTAACATCCATCAAAGTGCATTTTTGTTTTATTTCTTTATCCATACCATTAAATTATTTTCATAACATTATTATATAATAAAATAAATATTATATCTATAATTGTACATTTTTATTTTATGGGTATTACTAAATTCCACATACATCCATCAAATGGGTCACGAAATCAGTATTCATGTGTACGACAGACTACCGCCTTGCAAACCGATGTTGTTTATTTATCCAATGTCACCTATCAATACTGGTAATAATGATGGATATAAAGTTTATTTTTAATATTTATAACATAATTATCCTTGTGGGGTCACTATATCATTTATAACATTTTTTACATTCTAAACGCAAGGGGATACAATAACATCGCTCGTGTGTATGGAGGATTGCAACTGTATGAAGCGATGTGAATATTTTTTCACTAATTCAACACATGTAAGGTAATTAGTGTAACTATAATGAAAATATATGATATTAATTAAATAATAATTATATTAGTGACATAAATTTCTTTATGAATGTATAATATATCATTTTTTATTACCATTCCACACAATTAAAAAGTGATAATGTTGTTTTTGGATATGTGGGCTACCCCTTCCTGGAAGTGATGTGATTTCATTTACATAAAAAATTGATACATATTAGTATATATAATTAAATATAATTTTATTTATCATATAGTAATTTTTTAAAGTTAATATTTTACATTACTTATTTCTACAATGATCATTGAAAATTAGAAACATTACTCATGCGTTTGTACGGCCTGTTGTCTCATTGATCGTAACATTAGTTTATTTTTGATAACAATAATTCATGATTGATTTTAAAATGATAATTGATGAATTAATATCATAAATAATAAATTATAATTATTTTGGGGATGTTTATATAATGTCTTTATTGGGCATTGTGAACATACCTAAGTAATGTTTTTGCACATAAGCCGAATATTGTCGAAACATCCAATGAAAACATAATTGATGAAGTTATCATATATAACATGTTAGTAAGTGAAATAAAATTAAAAAAACCTTTATAAATTTTATAAATAATGTAAATAATTTATATATGTTTATTATTTAGCAATGTAAATAAGAACTCTGATGAATCAGACTGCAGGTAATGCTTTTTCTCATCCCACTTTTATTTCTGTGAGAAACATGATATAGTGAACACATATTTTTATTTTTTGGTGTATATAATTTTGAAGAATGTATTGTATGATTATTATGATTAAATTTATTGTATTTAGATATAAATATTACAATGTCTATTTCATGGGGTTTATATTTCTAATGTAAGTAAAGTCGTAAGAGATTTTTGTCTCAATCTAACTACGTTGAGATAGTTGTTATGTTATATGAGTATCTTATTTTACAAGTTGTATATATACTAAAACATTGTAATATTATATCAAGAGTTAATTATTTTAGTTATATTATTAATTTCTTTTAATGACACTCTTTCATGTGGATTATAATTCAATGTTACCAAAGTGGTAAGAGTTTTATGTTATAGTCTCATAATTTACCAGGAATGTTTTTGATTAAGTACCAAATACTAAAATATCATGGTATAACTATAAATAATTCTCACAAATTGTCTTCTCCGATATTTATTTTAGGATAAAATATTTTCTCATTCATTTTCCTTATGTACTCAATAGTTCAAAGGAATTTATGTTTTTAAAAAAATTATTCATTCAGAATGAAAAATACTTTTCTACAAAATTCAAGTTTTCTAAAAATATTTTCAAAGAAGTTTTAATTTTCTTTTCAGATTCAATAGGATATTTAACATAATAATATTTTTAAATTATCTTTTAATAAAATTCTTATAAGCTAAAATTTTTATTTTAAATGAATGAATTTTAAAACATTTTTATATTTTTAAAATTGATTTTCAAATTTAAAAGGGTGTTTTCCTAAAACTGTTAGTAGTGTTATTTTAATGGTATTTCCATTCATCAAAATCAACAAAAACTATTTTTACCTATGATAAATTGGGTATATTTTATTGTGATACCATCATCATAATTTATCTGGATGGATTTAGACGATTTCAATAAGATTTAAATGGAACCCATTTCTTTTCCATTAGTTAATCATGTTTTACAGATATTTTCATGAGACTCATTTCATTTCAGCCAGTTAAAAGTGATTCAATGTGATCATTATGAAACCCATTTCCTTTCCATGGTTTAATCTATTAATATTTGAATAATGATTATTTTTAGGAGTTTTATTGATTTTGGGGTTCAGGTCCATCTCTTCCGATGGGGTGGACCATATCTAGTGATATCATTATATATTATATGATGGGATGACACAAATAGTGCTGGGTGATCCCATTACAGTATGAATGATGGTGTGTCCTATATAGCATTAAGTGATCTCATCACAACCTATATGATTGGGTGTCCTATATAATACTAGGTGAACCCAATATATATTATATGAAGGGTGATCCCCATTATAGTTATATAATGTATTGGGTAATGATTAAATTGGAAGTGAGCAATATGAAAATTCTAATTAATAATGGTTTTTGAAAGGGTTTTATTAATATGATTCTCCTTGTTAATTTTTTTTATTACTTGTTATGGGATTATAATGTTTCTCATGATCGATAATGATATTACCAGAATCATGATTGTTGATTCGGATGAATCTGTCCTTTTTTATGTTTTTAAAATTGATGATCCACAAATTGATGGGTATGAGTTCGTATATGATTCACTTATGCACTCTAATAATTTCATCATACCCTTATGTAATTTTTATGCACATCAATTTATAATTCTTATGCTTACCCTTACTAATAATTTGAGATCACCCTTCTTGTGTTTCATTTAACATAGGTTATAAAATAATGAGGTTGAATGAGTTTTGACTAGATAGGATTTCATATAGAAGTTTATTATATATTAATTTGAAAAAAAACTCAGGTTTAGTGGAAGAAATTATCATTCACTATCTTAGGAATTATTTATATAAGAATTTTTCCAAATTATCTCAAACATTAAACTTAAATGGTTGTTGGGTATGGATGTGATCCAAAAAATTTCATACGTGTTGTAATGTTTCGAAAGAAAAAAATTGGGTCAAAATTATCATAATAAATTCTATAAATGTAATGTTTATGATTTGATCACAAAATCTGAGAGTGTAGGTTCTAGGGCATTAAATAAAATCAAAATATAGTCCCAACACAGTCTTATTAGAAACCCTCAATCACACTGAATCTGGAACCACCAAATTTATAGTACTATCAAAATTTTTTATCCATCACAAAAATATAATTGACCCCATAATACTTCACATGAACCAATGGTCATGACATTTTCACTCTACAAAGACATCAGCCCATGTTGTAGTTATACCTTAATGCATTATCCCACCTTGGTCATGATATCCTTGATAGTTCCCCAGTATATCCCCACATATATCCAACACTTGATAAAACATCATGGTTAAACACACTTTCCAAATTATTTATCACAACATGGTTCCTAGAATGTTACCAGAATCATATCAAACATAGTCATAGCCCATGTGTAATTACTCACTGAATTCTATGGGAAACCCATAATAATTACAGTATATGGTTTCAATCCATTATAGACTACATATGGTGTAAATCAAAGAACATGGACTATAGTGTTTGTTATATATAAACTTCATTTTTGGATTTTTATGAAAAAAATTTCTCATTAATTTACACTCTTATTGATGGAACTAGAGTTAGTAGGGATAAGAATGTTGTTTAATTTCCACTTTTTATTGAGCAATTAAATGAATTATTGAGGGATAGTTATATAAATTATGACTATACAGTTAATTAAATGTTAATATGGAATGATTATTTATTATAGAAAATCAATGAATTTACAACATAAGAAACTTTATCAGGATTATGTATTTAATTAAAATTTTTCTCACGGGGGAATAAAAGTAAAATTTTTTATTTCTTAAAAATTTTAAATGATAGTAAATAAATGGTCATTGACATTTTAAACCCCCTATAACCATGTTTATAAAGGACAGAGTTGCATTTAATGGTTCCATATAATTCAACATCGCACCAAAGATCGTGATCGGAGTAGAAAATGTACACATATTGATCAAGAAAACATCCCCATGGTATATGAACATATATATTTAGTGGCTCATCTAGAAACAAATATTCAGGTTGTGGGTAGAAATTGCATTAATAATTAAAAGCTAAATTGTTTTAATATCCATTACTAGAAAACTGACATACTAAGGAATAATCTTGATGTTGTAACGATAAAAGAAAATAACTACGATAAGATATAATTAACCATTTGGGGTGTCACTTGAAAAGAAATGGACCATTTCAATAAAACATTTGATTTATAAAAAAATAATTTAAGGAAAAAATTTTCCTTTTTAGTTGGGTGAGTGATAAAATCCATACATGACTTCGATATAGTATACAATGAGTAAAATTGAAAAAGCTACATTTATTTCCATTTTGAATATGCTCAAGGTTCTTGATGGTTACTATTCTAATATTTCCAAGTGTGTGAATATGAAAATGGTTGAAAATTCATGATGGTAACATACCACATCAGTAGTTGATTCCAATCATAATTCCTGATTTTTTATCTCCCAAAATTTTTCAATCATTGACTGCGATGAATAATTTTTTAGACAGTTTTTTAACAAATCAATGAATAGGTGATTTAAAAACTTTTTATGATAGAATTGATCTTACACTTTTTTAGTTGGAGAAACTAATTCGACCATAATTTCTCGATTTTATGGTTCACATGATTCTTCAACTTACTTATGATTTAATGGATGTTTTTATAGTACAATTCAGGTGGATGTATCATTTTGAGTGGTATTTGAATCCATTGAAACATTTTTTATATAACAGTTTTATTTTATAGGAATCAATAGCCAATATTTATTTGATGGATGAGTGTAATTATTTTTTGTGTAGAGTATCTTATATATGTTGAAAAAATTAGATAATCCATCTTAGATTAATTATGGCCTATTTGGATAAGGATCTATATTTGATATTGAAAACCTCAAGTGTGTACAAGCTCATCAATAAATCTTATTCAATGCTCCACATATTTCACCATTTTTTAGTTCGTGTTTTATAATTTTTTATTTTATAACTTTTACATGTTTTTTTAAATATAAAATTTGATCATTTAAAAAATGAATTATCCTTTTTGGAAAAACCATTAGTGATCTAATATAGGATATTCCCTATGTGAGTGATTTTCAAACTCAATAGTACCATTATATATCCTTTAATGACTAGTTCAAGGCTTTTTATGTATAAATGAACATTCAGTATAATTTAAGTATAATACTAATTTTTTTATTCATAAAATTTTATTGAATTAATTGGAATATATAAGTCTATAACCTATGGGAGTTAGGTGAACAATCACTAACTGGATAAAAGAACCAAATATCCCAGTGTCCATCTATAATGGATTTTCATTATAATGATTTATATACTAATGGATTTTGGTTTCACATTAAAAATGTTAATGAAAAATTGAAAAAAAATAATGGAATTGGTTTTCCATCTACCATCTCCAGTTAATAATATGGTTAATTGAAATACATCATTGAAATTGTATAAGTTCATGGGTTGTTACATATTATTAAAGTGTATTTGGGTTTGTCTAGTACAGGGAAATAATGTTGACCAATATCAATTTACATTTTTTAACTTTAACATGGTTTTATATAAATATGAATGAGTTACTATTGAAACTTTAATTTTGGCATTGTATGTGGAACAAACATTCTTCTTTACCATGACATCTAATCAGAAATGGAACGTTTCAATGAAAATGTCAAGTAATGTAGTGTTTCTAATTTAAATAAAGGATCCTGAGACCATTTATATTATTGTAAATAGATTGATCAACAAATAATATCTCAACATGGAGAGTATATTTATTGGGTTAGAGAGATAATTGAAGGGAAAATGGTCTATTTTCATGTTTAATTAAATTTATGATTATTTTCTAGATCATCAGTTTAAAACCTATTTTCAACCATTTAACACATTATGAAATATTTACTTGATTTTTGGTGTAATAAATATTTATTCATTTTATAAATATTTTAGTTGTGTTTAATTACCAATGATTTCTATAAATATATACATGTTAGTGGAATAGAAAATATAGCCCATTATTTTGCAGTGGAATCTACATCAACTGGTCTTGGTATGTATGACTGTAAATGGGTTTTATTAATTCAATTAAGGGTTAAACATATATATTCACATTTTTTAAATTACATATGAAATTTTTATTAATAGTTTAATATTTTCCAATTAATATACTAATATGAGAGTCCATGATCCTGGTATTTTATCATTGAATTATAACATGACCGTTGAAATATCATTTGATGATTGATATCATCATGTGGGAGTGGGTTCCCTTATATTTATTTACCTATTGGGTCATATCATATGGAACCCACAGATATTTAAATATATAACACATGAATGTGATTCATTATCATAAGATACATTAGATCAGCTATGGAATGATGTTCTGGTATGAGGGTCATGTTTTTTTGTTACTAGGTTTAAAAAATAAAAAAACCTTTGATAGATTTTTTCATGAATTGAATAATCATAGTGTTTTACCCCAAAACTTTTGACAAATTTTTATATGTAAATTTCAAATAATTTAAAATATTAAATATGTGGATCAAAGAGGGAGAACATGGTATGGAAGGTGGGGGACCCAACCATTTTGGACCAATTTTGAAGAGGTGTTCTTCTATTTAAGTGGAGTGACATTGTTGTATATTATTCAATTAAGGATATGATATTGGGAATATTTATTTTGGATTATATATTTCAATTAATATTTTAATATTATAGGTTTATAATTTTAATTAATTGAGTTTATGTGGTAGTGGCACATTATTTGGAGAATCATGCATTATAGGGGAAACCATACAGACTTGGGAAACATCACATATCCCAGATTTGACATAGTGTATTTATAAATTAATTTTTATATTAATTATTTAATATGTTTTTTTGTAAAATAGTTACAAATTTTTTGTATATAATCATTGGAGAAAGGTGACCTAACTGATAAAATGCTAGTGTAAATGATAAATTGTTATTCAAAATGATCATAAATATAAAATGTTTATATCATGTTATTTTCAATTTATTAATGGTTATATATATTTTGATATTAATATATATTATGATTTATATATACATATAAAAATATATTTATATATTATAATAGATCAATTTGTAGGTTGAGATTTCAATTCTTCGAAAGAACGAGCTACAACTTGTCATGCAGAGGGATAAGATACATCATAGCATTATTGGTTGTGAAGAACATTGATATAACTTGACATATGGAATGAAAATTATTTATTCTTCGGTTTCACATGTTGAGGCTATGAATCCTAATTTTTTGAGGCACAAATAAGTGTTTTTGGACCATAATTGATAATAATTAATACTAGAGGGTCATGAATATTCATTTTAATAAAATCAAGAAAAAAATAATAAGGATTTATTAATATAATATTTTCCAGATAGATCTATATAAAATATATGGAATACACTAGAAATAAATTTAATGAACATATTTATTTACAACTGTTTGGATCACTAAGATCTTAGTCCACTTCTCATCCTTTTCTACTTCTAAAAATTATTATTATCTACTATGAAAATCACTTTTAGATGTGTGATAACCTATTATAGAATCCTCATTTTATAAAAACCCAGTGGCACAACCCAATCTTTTCGAATAATACTTATCCTAGTATGCAACCTAACTTTTGATCAGGAGTCACAACCGAAGAATCCATTTTGGTGATGGAGTAAAAAAATGTACAAATTTAATGGGAATTTATTAAACCATGCATGATCATATTACAAAAAAATAACCAAAAGAATAATACAAAGAGAAACACATACAAATGAAAAAAATAGATTACTAAAAGATGTGGAAGATGATAAAAACTGATGATTATTGATCACTTCAGCAGAATAAGGTCAAACATTAATTTTATTTTAGAATCATAAAAATGGAACAGAAGTCACAAATTATTATTGATTTTATAATAGAAACTGAAATTTTATAAATCTATTTTCTTAAAATTTTTCTGAATAAAGTTTTTTTCACACTTGATAACATCTCTATTGAATTAATACCACTTCAATAAAAAAAATTCTCGAAGAATCTAGATGACTAATAACTTCATTCCATGAGTTAGTGCATAGTAAAAAATTAATATCACAATTCACTATAATTTGAAAAAAATAATTCCTCATTAACAAAGATTTTTCACATTCTTATATTTCAACAAGAAACATTTAAAAAAAATTCTTAATATAATTGACCAAATTAATGAATGTATTTTAATTAATTAAAATGAATATAATTTCTCTCATAAAATTATGGTAAATAAATAATACAAATTTTATAGAATGATGAGAATAAAAATAATAACATAAAAATTAATATTTTCATATGAACTTAATTGATAATTTTAATTCAATGGATTTTAAAAATGTATAATAATATTTAATTATTTTATAAAACAAAAAAAATAGTTAAAACATATTAATTATAGCTTTATAAAGACACATTATAAAAACTTAACAATAATAGGGTGTTACAAAAACATATAATTTTACTAAAAATAACTAATTGGGTTTACAAACAATGTAAGGCACAAACTTCAAGGTCGATATTTCCACCATGTGATCACATGTGATCAATATATTTACCTTACATTTATAGTCCATATGTTGACTGTGTGACCCAAATGGTGTGTTCTTAGTATATTGACCCTGATAAATTATTTTCATGTGTGGTTAGCTGAACTATGAATATTGTTAGTAAATAAAATGATAAAAAATAATTTTCAATTGATATAACATGAAAAAAACATTAACAAAACAATATAAGCTTTAAATAAAAAATTAAATCAATCATGGTAGGAAAAACAAATATTTGGGATAAGGTGACCGCTTCTCCAAAGAAATTTAACTTACCAACTCTAGATGAGTATAAATTCCATGTATATTAGTGATTATGTGTATTTTGAGCTACTGACCCATAAAAGATGAACCAGGTGTTATTTCAAACCTAAGGTTGTGACAACGTTATAGAATGGTGTGAATAGAGGAATCCATCATGTCGCCACTAGTCAGAGGTCCTTGTAGAATAGGTCGATCGATCGGTGTAGTGTTGAGGAGAATCAAGCTGTGATTGATCATTTTTGTAGTGAATATTGAGATTTGGTGCTAATATGTGTTTTCAAACTATATGGTCGAACTCATGGAAGAGGAGTGATTTTTTATCCATCAAATGTCAGTACATATGTTGGCATAAAGAAGACCAGTTGTTACCACTAAGTGTCAGGTGGACTATCTCCACAGAGGAAGATGTGATGGAGATAAATCCACTTTATATTTAGGATCAAATGAAGATTCCAAAGTAATTCCATGCCCAAGGTGGTTAAATATGTTTTTCCACCACACGTTCATGGAGGGGGAGGAATTATCACTTGGAAGACGATGAAAAATATAAAGAATACATATGTACCATTTATTAAATATGAATATAAAAAATATATTTATATATATACATATATATGAATATGTATATATCAATATAAAACCATTTATATAATATTATAAACTAGAAAAAACAATACCCACAAGTTATAAGAGATATATTTTAATACTATATAAAAATGAAATAATATTTTATAAACATACGAAAAGTAAACTAAATTATATTGAAAACATGTGTTTCCTTATCACATGAGTTACTAAGATAAGAAATTTTTAAATTATAAACACATGTAATTATATAATTTTTATAAATATTTACACAATAACATTTATCAAATACTATTATTAAAATATTAAATTTTAAAAAATATGAATTTAATAAAATTTGATGAATTAGTAATTTGTAAAAACAATTATTAATAGAAAACTATTAATGTTTTAAAACCCAATTTTAAATAATAAAATTTTCCACCATTTATAATTTTTTAAAAATAAATTTTTTTAAACTTCAAAAAACTTTCTCCCACTTTTAGATTTTTATCATTAAAAATATTAAAAATTAAATCATTAAAACATTCTCCCTTTTAAACAGTATTAAGAACTGATAATTAGATTAAAAGTTATTAAAAAAATGTTTATTTATCTAAAAACACTAATGTAGAAAAAATATAAAATACTATGTAGTTTTAGGAAGACAATAAGTAAAATAAATAAAAAATTTAAGGTTTTATTATACCCAGTCCAAACTATATTTTCTCAAATTTTATAGAATCTAAAGGTTTAGTTAAAATGTAAGATAATTTTATATAACTAGGTAAAAATTATAAAATTATTTCACCTTTACTTACATGATCCCTCAAAAAATAGAATTTATCATCTATATGTTTTGATCAAGAGTATTAATAATCTTTTTTAGAAACGGAAACAATACAAGGATTATTATATAAGAATATAAATACATGAAAACTAATATCAAACTCAAATATTTTTTTCCAAATAATTTTTGAATAAAATATTATAGTATAAATCTATTCTACCACATATAGATAATCCTACTAATATATGCTTGTTTAAATTCCATGAAATTAATATTTTAACTATAAGATGAAAAATACTTGGTATGAATTTCTAGTCAAGCGTACAACCTCCAAATTCATAATCATAGAATGATATTAAATAAAAATAATTATTATTTGAATAAGATAAAACAGATATCACAATTACCTAAATATATCAAATTACACTCTTAATAGGTTTAATATGACTTTACATTGGGTTTTACTATAATATATCACATAATTAAGCTTAGAAAATTATGTCTAATCATGATGTAGTGAGATACAATAAATGTATTATCATGCTTCTTTATAGTTTAATATTGATTGAATTTCATGATTCATCCTTTCCCAATTTGTAAATTTTTTTCTCATTAGGGTTTTTATATTTTTACTCTAATCAATCCCAAACCTACTAATAATATTCATAGAATACAAATCTCGATATTGCAAAATACCAAATTTTCATTGATTGATTTTTAAGATTTGAAAAAATTCCAAATCACCCACTAATATCAGATCAAATTAAATTATCATTAGCAAAAAAATATAATTAAAAAATAATTTGTTGAACCAAATATTATATCATCAAAATAAATCTATATAATAAGTATATCATTTAAGCTTTTATTTCTTTATAAAGTAGGATCAAACATTCTTTGGATAACATAATTTTGAATTAAAAACCGAGTTATTCTTTCATTCTAAGATCAAGGATCTTGTTTAAGACCATATAAGGTTTTATTATCTTTATAAAAATTATTTTAAAAATTATAAATTTTAAATAGAGGAGGTTGTTTAACCTAAAATTATTAAAAAAATTAAATTTAAAAAATCAATTTTTTACATAAATTTGAAATAATTTAATATATTTCAAACATGTGAAGGAAAAAAATACATTAACCTCTATTTTAGAAACTTCAGTAAAATTAATGTGACTCTAGTATTTATTACATGATTAGTATTTAATTTTAAAGAAAAAATATAATATTCAAACATTCAAGGAATGAAAGGGTTAATATCTTAGAAAAATTAGAATCATATATCACTTAATCATAAAGAAATGGAAAATTTTATTAAAATTATACTTTATAATCCATTTAAATCTATTATTTCTCCTTAATAAATTTATTCTCGTGAAGATATACAAAAATTAACGGGATGAGCTAAAATCCTAGTAAGTGGAGGAATAAAAGACATGAATCAATTTTTCAATGTTAATAATAAATAACATCATCATATTATAATAATTAGATAATTATCAACATCCTAAGGGAATATTTGATATAGGAATGGAAGGTTGTTATTGATCAAAATGAAACATCATTTTCTAGTGGTAACATACCACACATAATTGTTAATAGATATAGTATCATATTCTCATATATGATATGTAAATAATCATAAAATCATCAATGTAAAAAACGATATCATCATGTCAACACATAATACACACTATCTCATGAAATTCACCACATTACCCAAGTAATTAGAGGATTATATAATTCTATGACCACCTATCACATCATAATATTTACAAAATCATGCATGAGACAAAGAACATGTATCAATCATGGACACAAAATAACCAATGGAAAGGAATGGGTTTAATAATAATTTCACAAGTAATACACTCATTAATAGGATTTTGTATTCCTTAATGAATAAGGGTGATCATAAATTGGAATAAAATATCATTTTTCTTTTAATAAGATATAACACATGGGGACTCATGGATTTGTTTTGAATGATTTTTTATGGAAAATCATTATAATTGGATTAAAAATCATGATTGAAGCATGTATATACCTTAAATATAAATTAAGAATATTTTATGTTGATTTATGGAACATTTTAGGAATTACGATAGAAAAAATTAAGTGAAATAGGGATAACCCAATGAAAATGAATTTGGTTTAAGAATTCCATTATAATAAATCATGTTTTATTTCATTGATTTTTCCCTCATTAATAAGAAATAGAAGATTATTAAATCAAGGTTCCATAAGTGAGCTATATTTATTTTTTCCACATTATTCCCATTATAATTATTGGAGTCTATTTTATAAGACAATTTTTTAATTGTTTATTCTTTTGATATCAAGATTTTATTAAATTTTCTGGTTTTGTTTCTATGTCACCATTTTTTTCAAGGTAATTTAGAATCTATGTAATTAACTCCAGAATCATAAAATCAATATATTTATACATTAATAAATCATAAATAAATAATTTAAACCAACCATAGGTTTTGTGATAAGAAAATGTTTTAAAATGTCCACATTGGTGGTCAACCAACTGTTTAAGGGGACATTGTCGAAATAGCTAGAAAGATATGTTTAAAATGTATATATCACATAATATGATACTTATAGTGGGTTAACACGATTAATAGAATGTTAAAATACTTCGGAATGAATTTTTTATGAATTTTTTGATATTAATAGGGTAATAGAATGATTAGAAGAAAAAGAGAGAATAGTTGATAAAAACATGCCATTCCTCAAAGTAGTTTCTATTGTACAACACAAACAATCCAATGATTATTGGACTTGGTTTACTCTGGAACATACCTAACTATTATATAGGGAATAAGGGTGATTATTTGGTTAGATATTGGGTTTTGAAAATTTTGTGCGGAGTGGTTTTATAAGGGAATAGAGTTAATATTTATACTTTTGATGAGGTGTATTTTTAGAATAAAATATAATATCAAAGGTAATAATTTTAATTGTGAATTTATAACAATATAAATCATATATAAATATAAAATATTTTTTTTAGATCTTTAAAAAATTTATAATTCTAATTCACTTTGTTTATTAAAAATGAAATTGGGGAAGATTGTTATTGTAAGGAATCAATTTTAACTTTAGGTTTTTGAAAGTAATTTTTAGTTCTATAAATTAATCTTATTTTATTTTAATGGATCAGTTATGAAATTAAATATATTTATTCTGAGAATCATTTTAAGTAAATTATTAAGTGATTATTCAATAACGAATGATATAATTTTAGATACACTAGTTACGTAGAAAACTATATTTTTACTATTCCCCTGCAATTGAAGTATTTATAAAAATTAGTAAAAAAACACCCTTGTAAAATTTAGATGTGTTGATTTAAAAAATAATATTAAATTTATCAAAGTTATTTTCTGACATAGGTAAATTTAATATTTTTTGATATAAAAATTATGATTTTTAGGATATTCTTTTAAATATTGTTTATAAAAAACGTGGTTATATTTTAATTGAGTTTTTTTATTAATAATATTAATTTTTTGTAATAAATTTATTATATTTACTTAAAATAATCATGATAAATATTATTTCTATTTTAATTAATTAATTTGGGGTTGAATTAAAATTCGAATGGTCATGTTACTATTCCAAATCGGTAGGTTACTATTCTAATGGTCACAATACCATTATAATAGTCAAATTATCTCTTAAAAATATAGCTTAATTGATTCACTCATTATTCACATAATTTTCTCTCAAGATTTTATAGATCCATTTTCTATAATTTCAATTATTTTAATAATAATTTTTTTTCATAGTGTTTTTTTGTGGGAGGGATGATTCTAGGAGTTTTGGGTGACCTATATTTTTCCATTATAGTATCTCTTTTGTTTTTATTTTTTGTCCCCTTGAAATTATAGAAACTTTAATGGGTTAGTCATTAACTAATGTAATGAATCCCATTAATGAATTAAAGTGTTTGTTCCGAATATGTGATCTATGTATATAATATTATTTTAATATAATATAACACATATTAATTTATAAATTAATTATTATTGAAAAATTCTTGGTCTTTAGATTTCTCCCCCATTAGGCATTCCATCCTCAAGATTTCAACTCATATTCTCATTTGAGAATAAGTGCGGGTAATTTTGTTTAAATTCTTCATCTGGATACATTTTACCCACTTCAAACTTTTGGTCCCGCCATAAAACATTCACATGTTCTATAGAATCCTTATTTTTAAGAATGAATCACTATGTTTGTTAGCATACATAATTCGCTACATCGAGATTAAACAAACAAGAAAATATTATTATTTAAAATTTTCCTTAATAACCAAGCCATTGGAATGGTGGGAATGAATGGTATTAAGTCAATTAGAAAATAATTGTTTAAATATGTTTATAATTATTTCTTTGGTGTACAATTAATAATAAATTAATCTAAATCCCTTTTTAAATAAAAGGGAATGTATTTCTAAAAAAATATATTTAAATGAAAATAAGTGAGTTTATAAAGTAATATAATCACTCTCTTTTGGTTTTATAAATGAAATATATATTTGATATATTCGATGTATTTTTTAACATTCATGATATATGTTTTCTATTAATGACATATGGACAAATTAAATTTTGAGTTAATAGAAGTATTTCTAAAAAAAATGTAGTTTTTCCACTTATTAATGTAGAAAGCATTTTGAATCTAGTCATTGACATTATTATAAGTTATATTTTTCAAAATAAACTTATTATCTGGATGAGGGACACAAAAAGTTTTCTTTGGAATAATGTTTGGTATTTTTCTGATAATATTCATTTTTAATGAATATTACAAAATACTGGATTTTAACTCGAAACTGCTTTTCATTTAATATATTTTTATTGTTAGAATATCCTTTTAATTGTATTTAATGTTTCAAAAATAGGTTTTTATCACTTAATCTAATTTTGGTCATTGAAATCAATTTTTATTTAATATTTGATATATAAACGTTTCAATATTTTGAATGTTTCACTTTAAAAACACGATTTTTAGTTTTATCTGTAGAAATAATTTTAAATATAGTTATCCAATTTTTTTGAACTTATTTAGGTAAAATAGATTCAATAATTTGAATAAAATTTCCATTTTAGTTTATAAAGTCAGTTAATTTTTTATTTATTAAAAATTTACCATGGTTAAAATAATTATTTATCGTAGTGAAAGTAAAATTTTTACAAGGGTTAAAATTAAAAGGTAAAAGCACAACATTCCTATAAACTACAACATTTAATGTGTTGTTTAGTTGGGTATAGATCCTAAAAATCCTATAAATAATTAATAAAATCCAAATTCATTTAATTTAGCACCATCAGAAGGGGGATCCTTTTAATATAAGATAATCAATAAACTAATAACTTAAACATACATATCCTCAAGTTTAAATACTACCGCTCCACCTCCAATTTTTGACATAAAAAGCCTTGTAACTACTCAAATATATTATTAAAACACTCATCCTCACTATCCCCATTTCTAAGTGATTTTTTTAACCCCCAAAACAAAATCCAAGGTCCTCATGGATTTTATAAGGAGGGGATATTCAAGAGACAATTTTCTCAAAGTACATCTCTTAATTTCTTTCCCTTTTCTACATTATTCTCGCATCCTTCAACTAGAAAATTCATGATAACTCCAGAATCATTTATATAATATATTTTTATTTTTATAATAAAATATGTCAAACCCATGACATTTATCACCTCCCTTTTTTCAAATAAATGAAATTATTATTCAAGTTATGTCGGTTATTTTCCCTTATGAATAAAGTTTTTATTCTTCTTCTATTACTGCCTTCATGGATGGTATTAATATAATTTATAGGTAAAAAATATTTATTATTTATATTATAACCTATTTAAAATTATGGAATTGTTATATAAAACATACCTTCATGTTTTCAAAATTTTAGTTATACGATAACTTTATCTATGAATGCCTGGACTTCCACCTCCTTATAATGATGTGATTCATTCACACATCTCATGGAATGTATTAATGATTTTTTAGTAAAAATATATGATATAGACAAAATATTATTTCTACTATAATTACATTATATATTTATACATATTTACATAAATTTCATTTAATTTAGTTCCTTCAATACGATAGGAAAAATGAAAATATCATTATGTATATGTAAGGCCTACGGTCCCCATGAACGATGTATTTAGTTTTAAATAAAAATATTATTATAAATAATTATATAAGAAATATATTTTATATTTATATCATGTTTTATATTTTGGATATTATGGACTTATGACCACATGAACTACTGACTTTAATTGAATGTTCATTTTCAACTCAAGAACCGAAAATCGACAAAGTGTTCGACATGATCTTAAATAATTATATAATATTTATAACATGATAATAAGTGATATAAAAAAATAAAATTTAAAATGGTTATAAATCAATTATAAATTAACCTATGTTTATTATTCAGGAAGATAATGAATGTATGAGATATGTTAGACTCGAGGTAAGGGAACTTCTTAACCCAATTTCCACTCTTTGGGTTTTAAGAACACTTTGTTGATAATATAATTCCAATATTATGTGTGGAATCAATTTTTATTAGGTTATATTGTATTTAAACTTCGTTGTTTTGGATATACTATTACTATTCATAATCACCCCATTGATAAATTCTTACATAATTGATACAAAATTTTTACGGATTTACTCATCTCACTTTTTACCTCTGTGAGATATAAGCATCATTCGACACTAATTTCTTATTTATTGTGTATATATAATAAAATTTGATGTTAAATCTAATTAATATCTTTATATTCATTTTATCAATTGTTTTATTCTATGTTTATTACTTTCATGGGTCATACAATTTGACAGATTACATGTGGTAAGAGAATATATTATCCTAATTTCCATTCTTTGGGTTAAATTTATACTACTTGATTATGTAGTAAAACTCATACATGTGAAATTAATATTAAATAACTTATATAGTATTTATATCATGAATTTAATTCAATGTTTTTTGAAAAGAATATTTTTATATGGAGTTTTTTTACTTTCTGTACAAAATGACAGAAGGAATTGTTTTAACTATATGACGACAACAACTTATTTACTGCTTTAACCATTATTTAATATTCTAATTCATCTATAATAATTAATGTTTAAAAAAAATACCATATTATCTTTCCTTGTATTTTGGTATGGAAAATGGTTTTGAGATGGGATTGATTATGTCAATATCTTGAAATGATATACTGTGATTGCAATGAGGAAATGTGATTTATTTTAGTTTATGCATGATTTTTGTGTTGTTATTAGGTTTTGGTTCCTAGTTATTACTTATGTATATGGGTTGTTCTATGATAAATCAATGGTGAGTGTTCCCATGATTTCTCTCTAATGCATTAGGTAATGAGATAGAGATTTGAGGGTGGGTTTCTCCTAACAGATTTAAGTAATATACTATGATGGGTATTCCAAACACAGCCACAAAGGTTACTCCCTATGTGGCTATTATAGATACAATGTATGTATGATATGGATTCCAAAATTTAACATTATGATTTATTAAATCTATGAGATTTTCAAGAATCATATGATTTCACAAGGTATGTAAAATAGCTCATGTTTTATGGGTGAAAATTAAAATTTCATTGTATTATAGTATTCATGGACTAACGTTTCTATTTATTTATTATATATCCTTTATTATGATTTTTGTACTAATCCCATGTTTTTAAAATGATTTCATAGGGTATAAGGATGGTTAAGTAAATATAATAAGTCAATAATATTTTTATAATGAAAAAATTCATGTATACTTTTATAAGAATATTATATTGTTGAAGAAATGGATATTTTCTTAGTTGTATCCACTTTGTATAAATTTTAGTTGTTTTGTAACAGCTACATCCTAATTCTATAAAAGTATAAAACTGAAAGGATCCTCAATGTGAAAAAAATTAAATTCATGACTAAACTCCTGATTATGTAGTGTTTAAGGCTGGGGAATTGTAGTTTTTATTAGACGAAATGTTTAAACAACATTAGGGATTATGAGTTTTGGTTAAAATAATTCTATGTCTCTATGTGTATTTATTTTTTTAAAATCATTATTATATAAATTTTATAGATTGATGAAAGTTGGTTATAATGTAAGGCGGAGGATCTAAAATAAAATTCATGACTCTTCTTAATGAAATAATTTCAATAATTATTTCAAGGTCATGTTTAGGTGATTCTGAATTGTTTTCTAAAAAACATATCTCTTGAAATTTGTTGAATAGGATATAAAGCACCACTTATATACAAATATATTATTTGTGATCATTGGTTGTTTTTAATCAAATAATATTTTCTCAATATTCTTATATTTTTTAAAAATGTAAATATTATAAAGGTATTTTTAAATGTTTTACATTTTCAAATGATTATGAAGCATATTATGAGTTTGAAAAAGCTTCTAAAGAAGGAGAAAATTGTGAAACCTATTTATATTTTATTTTAAAATATAATATTTCATCACATACATATGGAATTTTAAAAGGACCATTGATTGAGATTTTAATATCAAACTTGGTCCGAATGATTTATAAAAATCTTGTTTTATTTGATTTTTTGAAATTATATATCATACATGATTATTTAAGAAAACTAATTTTATATGATTACCCATACGACCCAAGATGTGGAAGCTATAATTGAATAAAAGAAGAAAGTTATTTTGAGGAATCTATAAATCATTTTAGAAATGAAAGGACCTTTTCTCTACATGAACCAAATGAAGATAAAATCCTGTGGATTCCATGATCAAGGTAAACCATTATTTCATTTTGTTATAGTTTTATTAAATCATATAGAGGTGAAATAAAAAACTTCATGATTTAAGATATTTATTGCATAATGATTAGGGATAAAAATTGGTGTTATAAGACTGAATTTGAGAATAAAACTTGTTTTTTTTAAGTTTTATAATAAGGGAAAACCCTCAACATTGGTGACTACCCATAGTGTTCGGCAAGGCCACAGGGATCGAACCCACAACCGAATGGAGATAAGGGTGCCTTTCCTAGAACTGACCTATGTAAAGTCCTTGGTTAGTATAAAAATTTCTTTTTCATTAAATAAGTAGATGGAATAAGAAGAAGTTTATTTTTGGAAGTTATGTTTTATCAAATAGATGTCCATGGAATTAGAAACTGATTTGGGAATTAAGTGATAAATGATATTTTGGAAGACGTTCACTATTTTGGGAACCCTATATAATTAAGGTAAATAAAATACATTGGGGTTTTATTTAATGAGTTATGGTTGAATTTTATTTTAGAATAATCTATTTCTTTATTGAGGACTTATGAAAATTTAGGTTTCTCATAGAAATGATTAACCTGTCTAGGAAAATATGTGATTTTAAAAATTACTTTTTTGAAATAAGACATTAAGAGTGATTGATTTTATTCATAAATAAATGATAAAATTCATATTTTAAGACTATGTTATCAAATCCTTGAAATTATTAGGATTTCAATATTATTTTAGATTATTTGATGAATTTTAAGGATAATTATTTATCAAATTTTCTATGTTGAACTTTGGGTGTTACTTTTTAATTTTGTATATTTAAATTAGTCTTTCATTAGAAAATGTTTTTTATTTTAGGGGATTTATTTGATCTTATCTTAACCATTTTAATTTTCATTAATGTTTCAAGATAGTATGAATATATATTTAATCTTTTGTGGATTATGTGATTCATTATAAGTTTATTATAGTGTTTCATGAAAAAAATCATCTTGAATACTGATCATTTGGAGAAAAAGTTGAGTTTTTGGTGGAAATTGATTAACGGTTAAAACCCTAATTTACAAGTAAGTATGTTTTATAATATTATTATAATTGTTTATAAATTAATTCCTCAACTCTATGAAAAGGATCATAAAACAAAAACATTTTCTATTTATGTTTCATACTATGAAATCGAATACCTTGAACCCAAACAAAATTTAATGTGTTTTTGTGATTGATAAATTATTACTAACAAATATTTCTGTTATGCTCAGTCAAAACATGATGTATAATTTTCTCTTTAATATCCATATTATGATACATGTAAACCTAGTATTTTTTTTTATCTCAGGTGATCTTTGTACTTAACATTATTTCATTTATTGCGGTAATTTTATTAATAATCTTTCTAATGTGGTGTTACAATAAAGGTATTTTGGAAAGTGATACCTTAGTTACCAACCCCAAATTCAAATTATGAGGATGAAATTTATAAAATTTGGTTGGGGTAGGATGTAACATCACATGTTTTATGAAATAATTATTATGTTTTATAGCATACATAATATGTTACATCGATCTTAAATGAATAAATAAATATTATTATTTAAATGTTACTGTTATAACATAGATATTGGAATGGGGGGAATTAATTGAATTAAATTAATTTTAAAAAACTATTTTTAAATTCCTATATTTAAATATTCAGTGCACAATTAATTATAAATGAATGTTAAACCCTTTTTAAATAAAAGGAAATGTTTTTATAATCAAACTATTTAAATGGAAATAAGTGAGTTTATAAAGTAGTAAAATCACTCTTGTTTTGTTTTATAAATGAAATATATATGTAATTTATCAATGTAATGTTTAATATTCATATTTTATGTTTTCTAGAAATGACATAATAACAAATTCAATTTTTTAGATAAAATAATTATTTCCCAAAAATTAGGTTTTCCACCTTTTGATGGAGATCACATATTAAATATAGTTTTTAAACTTTTATAAGTTATATTCGTAAAATAAACATCCTATTTTTAAAATGGATATAAAATTTTACTTTGGATAAATGTTTGATATTTTTATGATAATATTAAATATTAATTAATAGAGAAAAATACTGCATTTTAACACAAAAATGCATTTTCATCTAAATTATTTATATAGTTATATTATCCATTTTTTTTGTTTTAAAGTACAATTAGATTAATGTTTTATTATTTAATAAAAAAATTTTTGTTGGAAGAAATTTTTAAATGAAATTATATATAAAAATATTTCAAACATTTGAACATTTCACTTTAAAAACCTATTTTTGTTTTGGTCTACAGAAATAATTTTTAATATAATTTACCTAATATTCTGAATACAATTATGAAAAATGTATTAAATATTTTTAATAAGTAGTTCCTTATATGGTTTTTAATGTCAATTTAATTTTTAGTCATCAAAAATTTACCATGGTAAAAAATTATTTATTATAGAAAAAGTAAAACATTGACAATGGTTAATGTTAAAAAGTGAAAGCATAACCTACCTAAACACTAAAATATTTAAAGAGTGGATGAGGATTTTATCAACCCTTACCACCCTATAAAAAATTAATTCCAACCCACAATTTTGGAATTTAATTCCACAATAATGTGTTTAGATTTTAATATAAGATAATCAATAAACAAATCACTTGAATCCACCTCTCATCAAGAATAAATGCCACAACTCCACATCTGATTTTCGACACACAAATATTTTATCTCTTAAAATATCTTCCAAAGCCTGTCCTCCTCACTGTACACACTTCCATGTTCAACTATTCTAACCAAAATCCAAAATCGATGTTCCTTTGGGTCTTTTAAGGAGGGGATTTTCAAGAGGTAATTTTCTCGAACTACATCTCTTAATTTATTTCCTTTTTCAACTTTATTCTCACCTAATTCATATATAAAATGCATGATAATAAAATAATAATTTCTATAATTGATTGTTTTGTTTGTAATGTATTATCTTACACCCATTTTATTTCTCACCTCCTCTTATTCAATGAGATGAAATTATTAACCATGTTGTGTCAGTTATTCACCACTATGAATAATGTTTTTTTTCTTTTTTCTTTACCACAATCATGTTTAGTAGTAAAACTATTTCATGTTGAATAATATTTTAATATTCATATTATAACATATTTAAAAAAATTTATGTTATATTAAACATACTTTTACTCTTTCCAAATTATTGTTATACCATAACTTCATTTGGAGACGTGATTACTACTGCCTCCTCAAAATGATGTGATTCAATCAGGAATCACATGGAATGTATTAAGGGAACATTTAGTAAAAATATATTATAAAAATAAAATATTAACTATACTATAATTATAATATATATTTGTACATATTTACATAAATTTAATTAAATTTTGTTCATTTAACATGATTGAAAAAATGAAAATAACATTTATGCGTACATAAGGCCTACCATATCATTGAACGGTGTTTTCAGTTTTTTGAAAAAATATTATTATAAATACTTATTTAATGAATATATAAGATATTTATATCTTGTTTCATATTCTTTATATGATGGAATTATGTCCATATGGACTGTTGATATCATGGAAAGTTCATTTTCAACTCAACAACCAAATGTCAATAAAGCGTCCAACATGAACATAAATTATTATGTAATATTTATTACTTGGAAATAAGTGATATAAAATAAATAATAAAATTTAAAAATTTTCTTATGAAATTATTAATTAACTTATATATATTATCCAGGAAGAAAATAAACGTACAAGACAAGTCAGACTTGAGGTAGGGGAACTTCTTAACCTAATTTCCACTCTTTGGGTTTTATACAAACATCAATGATTACATTATGCCAATATTATGTTTGGAATCTCAATTTATTGGTTTATTTTGTATTTCCAAATAAATGTTTATGGATATACAATTGCAACACATAATCACCCAATTTATAAATTCTTACATCATTGATAAAAACATTCTATGGATTTACTCGTCTCATTTTTTACCTCGAAGAGATATATTCATTATTCACAACTAATTAATTTTGTGTAGTGTATATATAATGAAAATTGATATGAAATGTCATAAATATATTTATATTAATTTTATTAAATGTTTCATTCTAATATTATTTCACTTTTTGGTTATATAATTTGACAGATTAAAAGTGGTAAGGAAATTTCATAACCCAATTTTGATTCATTAGGTTAAATTTATTCTTCTTGATTATGTGGTTCAAATATTACTTGTGGAATAAATTTTGAATATCTTATCTTTTATTTATATCATTAATTTAATTTAATGTTTTTTTAAATTTATCTTTTTATATGTTTTTTTTGACTTTCTATACAATATGAAAAAATCAATCTTTTTTTAACACATTCAGTGACAATTCCTTCTTGGCCACTGTAATTGTTATTTAATATTTAGATTTATCTATAATCCTTAATGTCTTAAATGAAGATAAAGACCGTATTCCCTTTTCAATTATTTTGGTATTGAAAATGGTTGTGAGAATGGACTGATTATGTCAATATCTTGAAATGATATCTTGTTATTTCCATGTGGAAATATTATTTTTTATTTTAGGCAAGATTTATGTGTTGTTATTATGTTTGGGTTCATGGGAATTGTTTATGTATTTGGGTGGTTCTGTGATAAAATGAGGGTGGTGATCTAATTATATCTCTCCAATTACTTAGGTATTGATATGGATTTAAATAGTTGGGTTTCACATAAGATATTTTGGGAATACAATGTGAAGGGTTTCAAAACATAACCATACAAGTTAGTCCCTATATAGCTATGAAAGGTACAATGTAATTAATATATGTATGCCACAAGTTACCATTATGATTCATTATTTCTATGAGTGTTTAGGAATATAATGATTTCATGAGGTATGATAAAGATATTATGTTTTAAGGGTGAATAGTATGATGTCATGGGTTTATAGTATTCATGGGATAACAAGTTTCTTTATTTATTTCATATCCTTTACTGAGGTTTTTTCCCTCGCACCAAGTTTTTTTAAGAATTTCACAGGGTATAAATATGGGTAAGAGAATGGATAAAGTCAAGAATATTATTATCAATAAAAATACATAATTTTTACTTTTAAAATTTTTATATTGTTGATTAAGTTAATTTTGTTTTAGTTTTATCCACTTTTTATAAATTTTATTTGTTTTGTAATATCCTTTTACTAATTCCCTAAAACCCTTAACATAAAAATATCTTCAATGCGAAATAAAGTAAATTCCTGAATAAAATCAAGATTATGTAACGTTTAAGGATGTGGACTTATAATTTGTGTTTTTAATTATGATGGAATTTGTCTATGTGGTCCAAGATCTTCACCGGATGCTCCCCATATGAGAGGTTATTCTCCAGTTATACCTCCTCTGAATTCATAAAATGGAAGGGGTCAGGAATGTTCTCTATCAAGAGGGATCAATGGATTACATCCTGAACCTAATCCATATTTAGTATAATTTCAATAAACTAAAACACTTATCCTATGAGATCATGGATCTCTAAGGGGCTAATATACATAGGGATAAAGATCCCATACTTTTCAAACCACAAGACTCTCTTCGATGTTGATGTTATATGGATTATTTTTTCAAATTTAAACTCAAATTCCCTTTGATTGTTTTCATAATATCTCTTCTTACGACTCTAAGAATCTTTTATATGCTCTTGTATGGATTGATACTTATTTTTCTTTTCTTCTAAAATATCAGGTCTAAGCATATTTGATTTTAGAACGCTATCTCAACATGTTAGAGTTCTACATCGCTTTCAATATAAGAAATAATCTTGATGCATTTGAAAATAGGAGTGGATATATTATTGTATGAATTCTCATCTAATAGTATATATTGATCTGATCCACCTTTTAATTCCATTGAGTAGTCTCTTAGTGTTTCATAGATTTTCCAAATGGTCCTTTTTTATTGAATATCAGTTTTGGGGTTATCTACTACAATAAAATTCAATTAAAAACTGGAAATTGATAGAATTATTTAGAATTTAGTTACAAACCTTGAATCATGTTTAGATAATATCGAAAGTGGTACACCATATATCCCCACCACTTACTGCACATATATTTCGGAAATTTGTTCAAGGGAAACATTTTCCTGAATAACGATGAAGTGAGATTTATTGGTGATTAGATCCACCAAAAACAAAATCCCTTTATTTAATTTGGATGTATTTGGGAGACTAGTGGAAAAGTCCATAGTGATGTTGTCCCATTTCAATATTGGTATATGCTATGGTTTCATCCTCAACTTGTATTTCTATCAATATTATTTAACATATGTACGTACCAATCACAATGAGATATACTACTTAATATCCTTCTTTATGATGTCCCTCAAGAATTAATTTCTATGATCAGATTGCATCATGGTATATTTGGGATGAATAAAAAAATATGAACTATTCAGATTATCCAATAGATTCTTCTTTATCTTAGGTGAAGAATTCACATAAAAATTGGTTTCAAAATGAATCAAACCAATATCATTGATATGGAATTCATGAATCCTCATTTCCTGAACTGAATTATCCTTCTTTTGAATCTTGAGATCATCCCTTTATTCTCCTGTGATCTTCTCTTGAAAGGATGGTCGGGAAATTATTAGTAAAAGGCAAGACTTATTCCATGTTGTTACATTTTTTAGATATATACTTTTCATATTCCTGAAGATATCATGTTTCCCAATCATCATCATGGATAATTTTTCACATTCATTTCTATTAAGGGAACCAAATACCTTGTTTCTTTTTTATTGGATAGTAGTGAATAGAGAAATAATAGTCCTTGAATAGATATTACTATCTTTTCTTATGAATGTTATATCTTTATCTATGAATATATACATTGGACTCTTATGATCGGTATATATGTTACACTTCTCATCATAGATGAAGTTCCACCAAATAACCATGGGGAATATCATAATTACTAACTCCAGGTAATTCTTCATGGTTTTTTTCTCATGTATATTTAACTATCATGATACATAGGATATCACTTTGTCATTATGCATGAGTACACAACCCAAACAATTCTTTGAACAATCAATGAATATCACGAATCCTTCTCTATATGTTGGTAGTGTGATTACAACTACATTGATTATCCTCCTTTTTATTTCCTTAAATAATTCTTCACATTCTTCCATCCATATATACTTTACCCTTTTTGTGTTAAGTTATTTAACATGCTTTAAAATGAAAATAAATTTCTCACCAAATGTTGGTAACAATTTTCTATGCCATGAAAACTACTGATATCCCTGACACTAGTTGTTTTGATCCAACCCTCAATTGATTTTGTCTTTGATGGGTACACACACATTCCCACATTTATTATTGACTTCCCTAAAAATGTGACATTCTATAGCCAATATTCAAACATGATTAGCATATAATACATTTTATCCTCACAAGTTTTTTTAGTACAATATTTGGATACTCATCATGTTCCACAATTTTCATAGAATAAATAAGAATATCTTGAATAAATATTAACAAAAAATCAAGGTATCCTATAAAACACTATTAATCAAATCCATTAATATTTCAGGGGAATTACTAAGTCTAAAGTGATTCAAAATGAACTCAATGTGTCCATGTCATGTACTGAATGTAGTATACTATGTATATTTCTTATTAGAAATTAACAGATGATATCCAGAATAATGATCCATCTCTGACAAGTACTGATATCTTCATAGTTGATAAAATAGGTCATCAATCCTTGGAAAGGGATACATTATCTCTATAGTGATCTTGTCATGATCTTCTTAATTTATTTAGAGTTAGATTGAGACATACTTCTTTTTAAAAAATAGCACCTAAACAATCCAAAGTGATTCACTAGGGTGGAGGAACCCTATTTCTAAATTCTCTTTTAGATGCTTCATTAATTCATCCATTTTGATCGGGGCCATATGGTATGGGAATTTAGATATATGAGTGGCTCTAGGTATAAGTTCTTTTCAGAACGCTGCCTCAGGATCTAGGGATGTTTTTGTAAATCATTAGAAAAGATGCAAGTGTATTCCCTCACAAAGTCTACTTCTTTTAGGTTGATAACTTACATTGGATAAGCCATTTGGAAAAGTTATATTTCATCATAGGGTATCAACACCCACACCATTGATAGATTTTCCAAAGGATATTAATGACAATCCTAGAATTTTTATTGGAGCATGGGATGGTTTAGATTATTAAAAGATATTTCCTTTTCATTATATTTTATGGGTTTCTATATAATGAGATCTAATCTATGCCCCGTATAGAATTAAATTTTACTAAGGTAATTATTATGATATTTGATGGAATAATCATCTCAAAAAATTTTACAGGAGAATATTACAACACATGGGTTGAAATGATAACACAATATGGTGTATTTATAGATATATCTACATAATTATATCATAGATTAACCTCAATAGTTCTAGAAAATCTTCACGATATAGAGAAACATGTATAACACTATTTTAATTAAAATTTCCCTATGAATAAGTTATTATTATGAATAACATTAACCATTTTAATTTACTAATTGTAGTTCCACCATTATCTTAAGAAGAAAATTTTAATTTAAATATATAATCCAATAAGGAATAAAAAAATAAGTTAGTTTTATATGAATATTAATTCTAAAATATTATCTTATTGGATCCCTTTGTTTGTAATTCTTAGAAAACAAAGAATCTAGTAATTTTACCTACACTTAGTCATATCATAAGTGTTTTTTATTGTTCTATAATTCATATTCCCAAATTATAAAAACCATATATCTGACACCAACTATAGAGACCCTAATTTCTTACATGATAATTACATCATTTTGAAGAAAAAAACATAATAGTTATACATTAAAGGGATAGAAGGTTTATTATATTGGGAAAAATATTATCATACATCACTTGAACATGAAAAAACACAAACATTTATTTAAATTCTTCTTCTTTATCATTATAATGATCTCATGTTCTTCATAGTATATGAATCCATATAAGGATATAAATTAATTAATGGGATGAGATATAAGCCCATTAAAATGAGGAATAATAGACATGAATCAATAATACATGGGTGAGCATAATCAAAATTATCATTTCATAATAATAATGTTATCATCAGAATAATTATGGAATATTTTATATAGTCATGGAATATGGTGATGCATAAAAATGAAACATCACGTCATAGTCTTCAAATAATACACATAGTTGTGAAAAAAGATAACATCATGTTCATGCATAACATATGTGTATACTCATAACATCATAATTGAGGTAAATAAAGAGTCATGTTCATATATAATACAGTCATGTTCATATATAATACAAATTTTCATATGAGACACATCACAGTATCTAATTAATTGTATGGATAAATAATTCCAAGCCACAATCACATAATAATATTTATATAACATTGCACACCATATAAAACGTATAACAATCATGTTCATGAAAAAACACACAGATAGAAATGAGTTTTATAAGGATTTCATAATACACCCATTAATGAATAAACTATAGGGTTTACTAATTAAAATGTGAGATAATGTTTTCTAATAAAATATTATTTTTCTTTGGATAAGAAACAACACATGAGGTGTTGAGGATATGTTTTTTAAGGAATAGTTTTTTTTGGAATATAAATGTCTTTGGCTAAAAAATCAATGTAATAGAACGTATATCTACAAAATAAGATAGAATAATAGTTAAAAAATATTTATAAAACATAATATGATTATATATTGAAAAAATTAAATGAAAGTGGTATAACCCAAATAAAAATTGTTGGGTTTGAGAATCCCCTAACCTGAAATCTCACATTATTTCATCTCATTTTCACATCCTGAATAATATACATAGGATAATTAAAGTATTGTTCCATAATTTAGTTATTTTAATATACTCAATTATCTATACATTATAATTATTGTATTATATTTTATAATTTTACATTTTTAATGGTTAATTTTTTTGATATCTTGTTATAATAAAATTTTCCCATTCTATTTCAATGTCACTATTTTTGTTCAATGACATTTATTCATCAATGAAATAAAATTTAGAGAATTAAAATAAATATACTTATACATCAATATATCATAATTTGTCAAAACCAACCATATTTTTGTATATAGAAAAAGGATTTACAATTTCATGATTGGTGTTTAACCAACTATTGATGGGGAATTCATGAATGTGCAGGAAAAGGAAGTTTGAAATATATATATGTCACAAATATGATAATTACCATAGGATAACACCATCAATATAATTTTAACACAATTCATAATTAATTTTATAAAATTTTGTTTTGAAACGAATTTGGAAAAATTAAATAGATAAAGAAAGAGATAGATGAGTTGATAGAAAGTTGCTCTTTTTTTAATGTTGATTATCCTGTATAACTTAAAAAATACCTTGATTTTTGGGGTCAGTTTTCTGTAGAACATGCCTAGGTATTCTAAGGGGATTAAAAGAGAGTATAGTTATAAAATTTTCATTGAAGAGTTTTTAGGGGTGGTTTTCCATGGGTTGGGAGAGGGGTTATTTATACATAAGGATATGGGTATTTGTAAAAAAAATTGTTAAATAAAATATTGTATCAATTGTAAAGAAGTGAATAACGGATTTTTGATATTCATAATAATATATAAAAATAATATACTTCTTTTAGTACTATAATCACTTTATAATTAGAATTAAAATAGTTTATTAAAAATGTATGTTGAAAAAAATTTGTTATATAAAGGAATAACTTTTTTACTTTTGGTTTTAGAAAATTCTTTTCAGGCTTGGAATTTTATTTATTTTATTTTAATGATTAATTTAAAAATTTAAATACATTTTTCAAAACCTCAACTTCTATAAATAAAAAGGTCATTATTAAATCATGAATGATGTAATTTAAGATACATCAGTTAAGTGAAAACAATGTTTTTACTATTCACATTAAACTTAATATATTTCAAAAAAATAAAAAAAATCACCATTGAATTATATTGATGATTAAATTTCTAAAATAATTTTAATTTTATCAAAATAAATTTATAACAATGATTATTTGAATTTTTTAAATACAAAATTATGATTTTTATGAAATACCTTTAAATAAATTTTTTTAAAAATATGATTATTTTTTCTTTGAGTATTTTAGTCATGATTTTTTCTAAGAAATATAATATTTATATTTACATAAATTAATATGAAAAATGTTATTTATATTAAAATTTATAATTTGGGGGTTAAATTACTAGTCCAACTACAAGGTTATTATTTCGAACAGTCATGTCCCTCTTCTCAATGACGAAGCATACTATTTTAATGGTCACATTACTATTGCAATTGTCACAATACCACCTATAAATATCACTTCATTCATTCATTCAATATTCACCACATTTTTTATCAGAATTCTACATTCTCATTTTTTATAATGTCGATTAGTTTTATAATATTTTGTTTCTTTTTCATATTGTTATTAATTTGGGGGATGATTCAAGTAGATTGGGAAAATGCATATTTTTCCATTATAGTATTTCTATTTTTTTCGCTTTTAATTGGTATAATATTAAAGTGTTTAGTCAATGAGTAATGTAATTATTTTCATTAAAGAATTAATGTGTTATTTGTTTCTCTATGTGATCAATTTATATACAAATTATATAAAATTATATAACTCACATTTATTTAGGAAATAATTATCATTTAATATGAATTGGTTTTTTCTTTCCCCCACCATAAAAATTTGATCCCTAATGTTTCAACTCATATTATTGGTTTAGAATAGATTATGGTACTTTTGTTTTATTGTTTCATCTGGTTTAGAAGACACCTGTTTATAATAATGGTTCTTCCATACCACATTGATCAACTGTGTTCTAATTTTGTGTAGTATATTATCTCTATGGTCAACAATATTCACCAGATTCTCCTCACATGAGGGGTCATTATCCATTAGTACCACCTTCGGATTTAGTATATGTAAGGGTCCAGGCATGTAATTTCATAAAAAAGTTACATGGAACACATCATGATCGTGATCCATATTTGGTATAATTATAAGACGACATTAAAATAGTTATATGTGATCAATTTTTTAAAAGGAGATAATATACCTAGGGATAAGATTTAATTTATTTCCTCATTTCAGGACTCACTTCCTTGGTGTTATTTGAATGAAAAATATATCTCCAACTTCAATCTCCAAGTCCCATAAATTTTTATTATCATAGATCTTCTACCAAATATAAGGAAATTCTATATGATGATTGATGACTTGAACATTATATTTCATATCTTATGAATGTTTAGGTCTAAGTAGGTTTCGTTCGATAACATCACCCCCAATAGTTGGAGTTCAAAATGACTTCCCATATGGTTCCCCATATGGTTCCATTTATATACTTGAGTAGAAGATATTATTGTATAAGAACTCAAGTAATGTTATATGATGATCCCATAAACCTTTGAATTCTATTAAGATTTATTTTATCATATCCTCATGTGTATGATTGGTTGTTTTAGATAATACATTAGTTTATGGGTGATTTCAATGGTGAAAATCAATTCAGCACTAAAAAGTATATTGAATACTTCACCAAAATTTATATTTGAACCATGTATCATGATCATAGTTGATCGAGTTTGGTTCCCCATGAATCCTAACCAATTATTTCACATATATCATGAAAACTTTTTCTATAAATTAATTTAACTAATTAGTTGTGTATTGGGTTTTCATGGTGAGTCGGTCTACCAAAAGCCCCATCACATTGTTTCCATTGAATTTATTTAGGAGGCCAAGGAAAATGTCCAGGATGATTTTCTACCATTTCCAATTGGGTATACGAAATGGTTACATCATACCCTTGGAATTATGCTTATATAATTACAATTGATGACATTAAAAACTCCTTGAGATATAATATCCAATATCCTTCTTCATGATGTACCACTAGATGTGCTACCCTGAATCACAATATATCTCGGTACTTCTAGGATTGATAACGAATGATGATATATAAGAATCATCCTATATATTCGTATTTATCACATGTTATTAAGGCATATAAAGACTAATTCCAAACCAAATCACACCATCATATTCAATATGGAATTCATGAACCTTCCCTTCCTTTACTGCTTTCACCTTCTTTTTGTAGGATAGATCATCCCTTTATGCCTCCTTGATCCCCTTTAGGATAGATGGTTGGGGAATCATTTGGGAAAGGTAGGATGTATTCACTAAAATTATGACTTTTATACCTATCCTTTACATATCTATTAATATAGGTTCATTCTCAATCCACATAATGAATAAAGTGTTTTTTTATTTTCTACTAAGGGAATCAACTACATTTTTTTCATTTCTTAAATGGGAGAGAATAGATAAATCATTGTCCTTTATTAGCTCAATCTATATTATTTGAATAATGTTGAGGTTTTCATGTGTGAATATATATATTAGATGCTTGTGATTAGTATATATGTCACATATATAACCATAGAGGTAGTTCCACCAAATCATTAAGGTGGTGATCACAACAACTAAATCCAAATCATGTGTCATTTAAATTTTCTACTAGATCTTAAAATTTCATGAGGTTTAGGCTATCACTTTTGTTTTCAATGTGTTCACAAGTCAATAATTTTTTTTAAGTATCACTATACATCACAAAACCATCTCATCTTGTTAGTTGTATGAGTACATGCACAGTGATTGGCCTCTTCTTCATTTCCATAAATATTTCCTCACATTATTCAATCAACACATACTTTACCCCTTTATAAATTAACTTAGTTTGTTTTCAACATAATAATGATAAATTTCTCAAAAAACATCGATTTCAATATGAAAATCCATGAAAAATACATATTCACAGGACATTAGTGTGCCTGGTCCCTTGATCAATTTCTTTTGTCTATGAAGTGTTTATTTAAATTCACATATTTGTCATTACCTACCCAAATAAAACAACATTTTATATCCAAAAGTCATAATTTAAAAACATAGAAAACATTTTATTCATCAATAGTTATTTTAGTAAAATCCATATATTCTCTTAATTTTCTTCCTTTCCCTGTGAGTGAATGATAATATCATCATTAAAAACTACACAAATATTTTTGATGTAGTCTCTAGTGACAATATTCTTCAAATACCAAAATATTATTGGGGAATTAATAATTTTGAAGGAAATAAATATACACTCATAATGTCTATAGCATATATGAAAATCTATCTTCTGTATATCTTCATTTGTAACTGTTAGTTAATGATATCAATAATGAATACCCATCTTTGAGAAGTACTAATCACCCCTTTGTTGACGAAAGAAGTCAACAATCATTAGAAGGGTATTATTTTACTTCATTATCAACCATATATGTTTAAGTTAATTGATACATAGCCACATTGATCCATATTTATTTTTGAGAAAGAGCATTGGGACACCCCATATTGATGTAATAAAGTGTATAAGTCCTTTTCCCAAATAATCCTATTGTAACATATATAATTATTTGAGTACAATTTGGGACATCTTATAGGGGAATTTGGAAATAGGAGTGGATTTGGGTATATGTTCTTTGGAGAACTCCACCTCATGATATGAGATAAATTTAGGTAACTCTTCATGATATACATCAGTTTATTCCCTTGAAATGGGAGTTTCTTATAGGTTGATAACTTCCCTAAACATGACCATTTGGGAAAGGTATGCTTCTTTATAGGGTATAAATACCCACAAAATTGATGGATATTAAAAAATTGATTCATTATATTCTTGAATATATATAAGAGCATTGGATGGATCCGAATATGAAAATGGATTTCCTTTTCCAAAGAGTTGATGTAAGAACGACGAATCAATGAAAATGTAGATATAAAATCCCAATAAGAGGATGCATAAGAAACAAAAATCATTAATACAAGAGCGTGCCCAATCAACATCAATATATCATAATAACATGATCATAATCAACCTCATGAACGAATATTTGATATTATAATGTAATTAGATGATGAAAAACATTAAACATCATGTCATAGTGGTCAAACACCACACATAGTTGTTTACAAATCCAATATTATGTTTAAACATAAAATATGTGAATAATCATAAAATAATTATTATGAACAAATATGGATTGATGTTCACACGTAATACACATAATCACATGAGATACAACACATAAATTAATGTATTGGTGAGATAATTCTAGGCCAACCCATCACATAATAATATTTATATAATCATTAATACTATATTGAACGTTTAAAAATCATGGTCATGAAACAACCAATGGAAAGAAATGGGTTTTATAAAGATTTTATTAATAATATATTCATGAATAAACATTATGGTTTCCATATGTAAAAGAGTGATCATATAGTGTAATAAAATATCAAATTTTATTTGGATAAGAAACAACTCATGGGGATTGAACAATTTGATTTAGAATGAATTTTTTTAAGAAAATATTTGTATTTGGATTAAAAATAAACATTGGAAATGTATATCATTAAAATAAAGGGAAATAACAATGAAAGGGTATTTATGAAAAATTTGGGTAATATCCATACAAATAATTATGTGAAATAGGGATAACCTAAATAAAATGTGTTGGGTTCAATAATCCCTTTACCATAAATCTTTATTTATTTATTCACCTTTTCACCTCCAGAATAATAAAATTTGATTTTCTTAATATAGTTATAAAAGTGAATTATATTTACCTTTTTTCCACTATATATCAATTATAATTATTGTATTATATTTTATAACACACTTTGCTAAACATAAATTGTTTTTATATCATGTTTTCATTATATTTTACCATTTTGTTTTGATGCCTCTATTTTTATTCATGGCCATTTACGAAATAGTGAAATAAACATGAAAATAAAAAAATGAAACAATTTATACTTTAATATATCATAAATAATTTATTGTAACTAATCATTGGTTTTTTGATATAAAATTTATTGAAGATGTCTTTGTGGGGTGTTAACCAACCATTCATGGGTCATTATTGAAATAAAAGGAACTAGAAGTTTGAAATTTATATATTTCATAAATATGATATATAAAATAGAGAAAACACATTAATATAATGTTAAAATTATACATAATTAATTATATATGATTTTTTAAAGTAGTTTTGGAATAAAATATAGGATGAAAATGATATAATAGTTGATATAAACTTACTCTTTCCTTGATGTAGCATCTCTTGTACACCACAAGAACTCCCTTTAATTTCAGTTTTTGATTACTCCATAATATCCCTAGGTTTTATAAAGGTATTAAGAGATATTATTTGGATATAAATTTGGAATTGAGAAGTGTGTGAGGATTTTTTTTCTAAGGGGAGCGAGATGTGTTATTTTTACTTGAGGAATAGTGAACTTTTAGAATAAAATATTTAAAAAAATATTACATCAAAGGTAAAGAATTTATACGGATTTTATGACAATAAAAATAATATATTAATATAATATAATTGTTTTAGGACATTAAACAACTTTATAATTCTAATTAATTTAATTTATTAAAAATGAAATTCGAAAAAAGAAAATATATTATTTTAAGGAATAACTTTTGACTTTACATTTTTGAATTTTTTTATGATTTTAAATTAAGGATATCATATTTTAATTTATCATTTGTAAAATAAATTTTTTTTCAAGCACCAAGTCATAGAAATAATTAGTTCATTTTTACATCATGAATGATATAGTTTTATATACACCTATTATGAGAAAAACATGATTTTTACTGTTCACATGAAAATTGAAGTATTTTAGAAAACTTACAAAAAATAATCCTTAGAAAATATGAATAAGTTTATTTCAAAAATGATATAATTATTATCAAAATAAATTTCTAACATGGGTAATTTTTAAATTTTAATATAAAAAATATGATTTTAATGATATATTTTAAAATAAAGATTGTAAAAAATGTGCTTTAATTTTATTTGAATTTTTTAATAATGGTGTTTATATTTTGGAAATAAAATATTTAAATTTAAATAATATACTCAATATTAATAAAATTAATATTATAATATATTATTTTCTAGTTAAAGGATTATTATAATTGTTAGGTTACAATTCCCTGGGGTCATATTACTATTCCAAATGGTCAGGAAACTATTCAAACATTCATATTACTATTCAAAATGTCTCATTACCTCTTATAAATATTGCTTTATTACTTGATTCATAATTCACCTCATTTTATACCAATATTATACATTTCTATTTTCTATAATATTGTTTGGTTTACTAATTTTTTTTTTCTTTTCCATAGTTTTGTTCGTTGGAGGGATGATTCTAGTAGATTTGGGAGATCTATATTTTCCTTTATAATAAATTTAATTTTGATTTATTTAATCATGGGAAAATGTAATGATTATCATTAATATATTAATGTGTTTTTTGTTTCTCTATGTTCATTATTAGTATAATACTTATATTATATAATATAAGAGATATTTAATTAGGAATTAATTACCATCTAAAAAATTGGGGTCATTATAAAAAATAATATTCAAATTAAATTCCCTATTCATGGTAATAACCTCGAGATACTAGTATTTATTTATTTTAAACATTGACTCGAGTTCAATCAAGTTTATTACAATAAAGTCATTTTGTTCCAATAATAGGTTTATGTTATAGAAAATAAACTAAATTCCACACATTGTTTATTTCAAATTTATTTCACTCATAACACATATAATTAATCCAATTAGAATCAATAAATCATTTTTAATATTGAGAGGTATAATGTCAACAAAAAAAACAATGTCTATATAGTAAAGTAAAACATATTTGTAGGTTTTTATACCATATTCAACTTTTCCAATTATATTTTCAATTAGATGATATTTTTGGTTTTTCCATTTTTAGGATCATTTTGAGAATAGGTATACTCCCCCTCAAATAATAAATTCTCATTATCTTCACAAAAATTTTAATTCTCTAAATTTTTCATCATCCGTGTTTGAAAAAAGATTTTTATTTTTATCACAATTTCCAAAAAAACATAACATGTAAATAAAATTTAGAAACTAAATTTCTATTATTGGAAAATCTAAATGATTTTTTAGTATTGTAATATCAAAATAATATTCCAAAGTTACTTTTAAAAATTAACATGTCAAAATTATATTTTTTATATAAGATAAACGATTTGCAACCAAATACCCTAAAATACCCAACATTAGGTTAAAACATTTAAAGAGTTCGTAAGGGGTATTATTTAAAAAATATAAAATATATAATATACTTAAAACATAAAGATATATATTTAAAACTTCTTCCAAAAAATATATAGACTCACTAAATTCCATAAGCATCGATCTAGCCATTTCGTAAATAGATCTATTCTTTCTTTCAACAATACCATTTTATTGTAGTGTATTATGGGATTAAAAATAATTTTTTATCCATTCTATTCACTAAATTCATAAAAATATATATTAAAAAAATTCACCACCTCTATCACTTCTAACAGAGATAATTGACAAAGTCTTAATGTTTTGAATTAGTATAGAGAATGTACAAAAAACAGCTAAATTTTTGTACGTGATAAGAATAAAATCCTAATAAATTTATTGCAATAATCAAGAACTAAAAATACATATTTCTTACCACAAAAAATAATAGGTTGTATTGGTAAAAAAATCCATGATGTAATAGTTAAAAACATCTAGTAGTACTAACATTGTTTTTATATTTTAAACATTCTTTGTGTTGTTTACCCTTTAAACATGAATCATGCATAAAGTACTTACCTATTTTTAATTTTTGGAAATTGAAGAAATTGTTCATTCTTTGAATGTTTGGAATGTAGTTTGAAGTTTTAATTCCTAGGCCCAATATTCCATATAATTTCATCTTCATATACATCATTCAAACAGACAAAATTTTTTGGTTATATTAAAAAAATTATTAGTGTAATCATTCTCTTTTCTAAATATAGAAAATAAAAAATATTTAATTTTTTAATAAGTACATTTATCATTTTAAAAAATAAAATTAGATCCATCATAATATATATCTAGTAAATCAATTATATATTTATATTAATTCATATATATATATATATAAACTAATTTTGAAAAAAAAATACATTTTTAGAGAAACCAACCTCACCAATACCTTTTATATGACCTTTAGAGATGTCTATAAATTCTACTAAAGTACTATCAAAAGTATTGGGGGATATAAATTCATAAAAATTATATAGTATATTACAGGAATAGACACTTATTAAATACCATGATTTATAGATAATTCAAAGTTATATTAACAAAAATTAAATAATCAAATAGACTCTTTTTGTTCCCATGAAATCTTGGGTCCAAATTGATTAGTAGAAAAAAATAATGGAACCTAATTTCATTTAAAGAATTGATTAGTTGGATTTTAATAAAATAAATAAATATTAACGAACATTCTAATATGTCCAATTGATTGTGTAATTATTATTAAACATTCATTAGCTTAATAACTTTTTATTCAACATTTAAAATATGTTACAATAGAAATAGTTCATTTTTATCTTCTACCAACGTCAGTCTTATTTTTCCTTTGTGATGAAATTTTATAAGAAAAAAGATTCTTATTGGTGTTACATTTGATCTAACACACCATTTTATCATATTTTTCATTACCATGAACAAATATAGATAAATTTAAGTTAATATTGAAAACCACATTTTTGAAATTCATATTCTCATTTTAAATAGTCAATAAATCAGTATAAATTTTTTGATTAGATATATAAGTTGTGTTAATTAATTTATTATTCCTTGGTAATGTTTATTAATATCAGTTTAAATTTTATTTAAATAACCAATATCTAAATTAAATATTATTTCTTGATATTTATCATCCACTTCAACAAATTTTATAACTCTTCCATTATCTTCTTCATGTTGGAACTACTCAAATTCTCAATTTTTTTAGATTTAACATTCAAGGAAATAAATATTTTCATATTATAACATTAAACTTCTATTTTTCCATTTTCAATAATCATATTCTTAAATGTAATTTTTTTTTGGATTAAAACTTTTCCATTTTGTTGGTTCCATCATTTTATAATCTTTCATTTTCATTAACAAGTTGATTAACTTTAGAATATGTAAAATTAAAATCAAAACATGAATTAGAATCAATTTCAATTACTTTTTCTGAAATAGAATCATGTTATATAATTATAGGAGTAATTAATTATGTTAAAAAAGAATCAGTTTACTCATATTTTAAACCCATTAGATAAATTTTTCTAATCTCTTATTCACTTCCATAATCACTTCATATGTCAGAACTGTATGATCAGTCCCAACATCCACACAAAGATTACTATTATTTTTATCCATTTTCCTTTATCTTAATTTAGATTTTTTAGATTGAGTAATTCTTTCCTAATTCAATCTTTCTTCCTACACTTATAACATGTTAATTCTAAAACATTATTGAAATTATTTGAATTATATTTCATGTAGACATTTTTGAAAATTACTCTGAACAACCTTTTTCAAAATTTTTATTTTTGAACTTCAATAAATTTATATTAAGAATAGAAATCACTTTTCCACATTACTGGAAATCATATTTAGATGTTTTTGAGATTTTATAAACATCGGACATGAAATATATACCTTTTCTCTTTGTCGACTCTCCATAACCAATGTTTTTCAATAGTAATTCATACTTCAGTAGAGAGAATATTAGTTCATCTAAGGAATAATCCTCAGTATTATTACTCTCTTAAATGGTAAAATTAATTACATTCCATCTATTTAGAAGATATATCAACACTCATACCATATGAGTTTTATAGTCTATAACAAATCCAAGATAATACATTCCAGTTGAAATAATTATCCCCTAATGGAACATTATGTTTATAGATTCTTAAAACCTTTTATTAATATCTTGATATTCTTCTCAAATAATTCCATTCTTGCTTTTAATGAGATTTTTAGTCACATAGTGAGTCTCTTGATGAATTATCCATATATTGTACGGTGTCTTAAAAGATGATACATGTATATAAACACTTCTACGTATAACATGATAACATTTGTTTTAATCTTATAATACAAAACATATTTTACCATTTCATTACCTAAAAGTGTCATTGAATCAATATTGGGTAGCTCATTGGGATTATCAATTATAGTACACTGATCTAAACAAAACTATTTTAGGTATTCTTTCATTCTGGTGTTCTAGTGGTACATTTCACTTTAATTAATTAATGGGTTTTTTTTCGATTCTATCCATTGTATTTATTTATAACTAGTACCTTAAAAAATTCCGTTTATTCCATATACTGTTATGTTTTGGATATGAGGTTATCCAATAGTTGAAAATATATAATAGAAATAATCATAGATAAAAAAATCCATCTAATGAATAATTTGTTATGATACCAATTATTTGGAATTTTATTAAAATAATAAGAGTATGATTACCCCTTAAGGAAGGTCAAATTCATTAATACCAATTTTTAGATCTTAAGTGATGGAAATTAAAACTAGGGGGTGAATAATAATTTTTAAAAACAAAATCCATAACAATCAATGTTTTATTTATAATATATTATGTAGTGACATCTATGTTCAAGATATTGAATATTGTACATATAAAAAGATATAACTCATAGATTTAAAATGGATCAGATAACAAGGATCATAGTCCACTCCCCAACCTTCTCTACACTGTGAGAAGATTTGGTACCAACTGATAAACTAACTTTAATGGAGTGAGAACCAGTTATATACTCTAAAACATGGAGGTAAAACCTTGTCTTTTAACACAAGACAAAAAGTATTCTATGACATTTATTTTTATTAGGATTCATAACCTAGACTGACTTTTAGGTAGTCAAATAACCATAACAATAAATTTGTAATTTTTAGGGTAAAATCATAAAACAAACAAGAATTTTTTAAAAATATATAAAATAATATTATGAAAAACAAAAAATACCTAGGTGAAACATCATATGATAAAAATATGTGGGTGATGATGAATCTAAATGATCAATGATCACTTCATTATAAGAAGGTATAAAATTTCATTTATTATGTTATCATAGAAAATGAATAGAATTTATAAATGTTTCATGATTTTATTTGAGTATAATTAATTATGTAATACAATTATTTTAAACGTTTTTCTGAATGAAAATTGTTTTCTCCCATGATAACATTCCTACCAAAATAATGTAACTTCATTAAAATGAAGATATTTTTGGAGAATCTACATGAGTAATAGTTGCATACAATGAGTTAACATATAATAAAAATAAAATATTACCGTAACATGTAATTTGAAAAAATGGGGCTCATTAAAAAATATTTCATGCATTCTTCTATTTCTATATTAAACTTGTTAAAATATTCTAATATATTTGCTAAAATAAATTAGATTATTTGATATAATTAAAAGGAATAAAATTTATCCCACTAACATGAATTTTATTAATAATTCAATTGTTACATAATATAGAGAATAAAAATAAACAACATAAAATTTTTAATTTCAATAATTAACCTAACTCAGTAGATTATAAAAAGTTATGATAATATTTATTTATTTAATAAAATAATAAACTTGTAAAAAATTATTAAATTGATTTATAGTAAAATATTTTATAAAAAATTAATGAAAATTTAGTGTATTTAAAAGAATTTCCTAAAAAAATGAAATGTATTTTAATGTTCATGTGAGGCATAAGTATCATGGTCAGTATGGTCATCATGTGCTTGTGTGTGGTGAGTATGTTTACCTTCTGTGCATTTTCAATATGTTTAATGTGTGACACAAATGACCATGCCATTTTTATAATGACTGTGGAAACAATTTTTTATGTTTGGTGAGTTAATGTGTGTATATAGTTCATATATATAAAGATAAAAAACTAGTTATCATTAATATAAGATTTAACATATAAAAACAATTTGTAGAAAAAAATTTTGGTAAAAAATATTATATTACTCATGGTTGGAAGAATAAAATAATTATTGTATGGTGGTCCCAATTCATGAAAATGTATCTTACAATGTATCATGGTGTGTAAACATGACATGTCTCATGGTGAGTATGAATAGTTTTAGCTACTTTCATATCAAATAAAAATTAGTTTTCATCCCTGAATTGATGTTGTGGAACTGCTATGTGTGAATAATGAAATCTAATGCATCGTCAGAGATTGAATACCCTCAATGAACAAGTTAAACGATCCATATAATGTCAAAAAAATATGATTGGTGAATTCTTGGGTCGTAGTGAAGCATGAATGTAGGAGATACTTTGCATGTCACCACTACATATTAAAACTCGTGGAATAGATGTGGTGTTGCATCTATGAAATGATGGGGAATAAGATAGAATAGAAGAGAAATTTTTTGATGTTATGTGTTTCAAAATCATGTTTATCAAAGAAGGATGATGCTATAGAGATTAAGATACTATATATGATGGCTTAGATTAATATTCTAAATAATTGTTATGACCAAAAATATTGGATGAGTTTTACTACTTCAGCAACATTATAAGAACCTAAATCTTCATTCAAGTATGGATATCAAATTCAGGTTTTTTGAGGAAAAAATGAAGAAAGGTGAATTTTCTAGGTACATGTTGTGTACTTATGATTAAACATCATGTACCCAAGTATGGTGTACAACCATGTAATGGTCGTGTAATGGCTGATTACATGGTTGTGTGGTGACCTGGAAGACCACATAAAGTAGGGGCTTGTTAATGCTACAACATGTCATGTAAAATTAATGAAAACATCATGTAGTATTCTTTTTATTTGATAAATCAGATAAGGGATGCATTTCTTCCTAAAAAACTTCTTATTCCCCACTTGGTTCATAGGGAGAGCGATGGAATGACAAAATAACAACGAACTCCTCCCAATTCACCATTTGACATCCAATTGAGATATTCTTAGGTCCATTGGAATCCCACTGGTGAGTTCTGAAAACCTGATAGGTTGTCATCCAGATTCTTCCTCTCTCATCAGTAATTCAAGGTTGGGTATTTTTCACATTTATTATAGATTTATGCTGATCTAGGAAGATTCAAGGGCTGACATTATTGAGTATTGATGGTTAGACATCAGTGTAGGTTGTTTGTGACTTAAATTGATTATCCTGGGATTATATATGCTAATGGTTACATATTCCCACATTTGGGGCATTGTGTGTTTGGAATTTGGCCCTATTTATTACCAATTATGGTTTGGTAGTTTGATAAAAGGTAGTTTTATATGCATGAGGTTATATATCTTGTTAATGGGACACCACATGGGTGTGTTTCCATTTTATTATTTGTTATGGAAGTTTGGTCTAGAGTTCCACTTAGAATTTCCTTGTTTTCCTTGACTCCTATTATTAATATGATGTTATTGAATTTTGAGAAGTCTGTGATCGGCATTATGGAAGTTTGACCAAGGGGAATTTGATTGTGAGAGTTTCCCGTGGTAGGGTCATTTATGAATGAATTGTTGTTTTGTTAGACCATAGGGGTTTGACCATGAGAGCTACCCATAAAGTCTCTACTAAATGAATTGATGCTATGTTGTCCAAGGAGTATTGATCATGTGAGCTTCTTATGTGTTTGTTTATAATTTATTGATACTATGTTGACCAAGGGGTATTGACCATGATTGTTGCATAGGTGGTTGTTTTAAATTGATTGGTTCTATGTTAGATCATAGGGGTTAGACTATGAGATCTACGTTAAGGGTCGTTATTAAATGAAGTGTTGGAACATGTTATTCTATTTCCATCCATTAACTCTTAATAAACAACATATTATTAGAGGGCTTGAATACTGATCTATTGAGCATAAAAAGGGACCTTCTGAACATAAAAGGATAAACATGTAGAGGAGAAGTATATACTATACTGTGATTCCTCAGGCTTAAATCTAGGTTATCCCCGATCGATTTCATAACTTATATTCTTATGAGGATTTCACTTAATAAAGGTTTGTACTATGATCATAAATCTATCAAATAATATCAACCAGAAATGTCATAACCAAAAGTGCAGTAAGACCCATTGTCATGGACCAGTTCTCGTTCGAGTGTCACTCAAAGTGGTGTTTTTGGGTTTTAATCCTATATAAATATATGCCTGAGACACATATACCTAATCATATCCGGTCAAGGATGTATTTTCATGATAAACCACTTACTCAATACTCACCAAAATTTATTAATGTGTTCTTATAATTAGTCTTATCTTTAAGGTGCTCACAAAGGTGTAATATTCTAAATATCTCAAAATATCTAGACCAGCTTCTATTACCAACTATGGAGACTGAAGACATTTACATATAACATTACATGATTTTAAGCATAATTATACACCAGAGTACAATCCATGGATCTTTTAGTCTAGTGTCTTGGAAGAATAGGTACATAGAACAGAAAACATGGGGCTAAAAAAAGTTCATTATTTAATCTTCATAAAGAGCTTCTAATATATTTTGAGTCCTTACATCTACATAGGGTACCCTGGGGAACACATCAACAAAGTGATGAGCTAAAAATCCTAGTAAGGGAATGAACATAAGGATATACCTTAAGCACATGAGTTAGGAGTCCTGACATAATGATATCCAAACCTTGAACATATGAAATCATATCATATAAGCATGAGATCATATAAACATGGAATCATATAAATGTGTCAAAATTATAAAACATGTCTTTATTACATGTAATAGATAACCACCAATTACATTTCCCATTTTAGAATGGGTTAAGGATAACCCCCAATCCCGTTTCCCATCTTAGTACGGGTCAAGGCTAACTGACAATCCCATTTCCCATCTTAGTACATGTCAAGGGTAACCGCCAATCTCTTTTCACATAGCATATCATGAGACTTATCATTACCCAATTCATTGGATTGATATATGGGAAAACCCATCTCAACATTTTCATTAATATTATTTCCACATAAATAATCATATATAATCAACTATACATAAACATAAGGGTACCCATGGAAAGAATTGGGTGCCAAACTCATGACATAAAGCATAACCAATGAGTATATCATGAAAGTGTCCATGAATGAATGGCATTAAAATATATATGGATATTAATAAGTTAAAATACTCATATATCATGGAATTTTGTGTCAAATAGAAGTGACAACATATAAGAAATGGATTTTTCAAACATTATCCTTACAAAAAATTTGTGCGGTTTTAAGGAAAATACTATAGATATTTTAAAATAGAAAAGATGAAAATACATTATATAATACCATAATTGAACTAATAATATTTTCATAATAAAATGACTGCTTTTATAAAGTTAGTGGTTGATTAAAATATTGGATAGAGTGCACTTGAAATTGGGTAAAAATTTAGGAAGTACCCTTAAAACAGGTTTGTTTATCGGAAAGTTCTAATGAGGGAATCCTTTAAAAAATTTGTATATCCCCAAAAGAGAGAGATGAAAGGGTATTCATAAATAAATAATTTAAAACTAAACAGAATTTAGAATATTCACATAAAACATATGATAACTCTATTTTGATATAAATAATGATAAGGCATCCTGAAAGAAGAAAGTAGGTTATGATAGAATTCATTATAGATTATCGACATAGAGTTGGTTGTACCTAAGAGGGATTTATGAGATATTAAAAGTGTTTATAATCACTTATAAATCATGATGGAATTATGAGGGATGTGAGTAATCATACCCCATCATTAGGCATTACACATAAAATTTCATAACATCGAGGAAATCTAGATTAAGTGTGATATGGAGAGGATCTATCACCTTAAATAAGGTGGTTTTATCCACTTGTTATTAATGAAATGAATAAAAAAATTATTATTATTAACTAATAAATCCACAAAATCTTCTATATGTAATTGAATTTTTAAAAACCTTTTTGGTTCATTCATGTTCTTTTTGATTTGTTATAAGGTTCAATTTCATTGTTCGGGCTCATTTTCATACATAGTTTTAATGACTAGTTCACTTATATTCATGTTTGGATATACATGTAAGATGAAAGTGGTTTTCTAGAATTAAGGTTATATGATATTATTGTACATACATGAGATTAAATGGTGTCAAATTTAATTTGGTTACATAGAGTGAAGTCGTATTGTTATATAAAACCTTAATGACAACCATTTTTTTAAAGGTGGGTTTGATTACAATGAAAATGCTTTGTTATATAACATAATACAATTAGTAAAAAAGGATTAAAGAACCATAAAATGGATATATTACATATGTAATTATCTAGTTCAACCACGACCGAAATGGTTTTTTTAAAGACAGATTCATTAAAGTCGGAGATCAGCGAACGTACAATCACAAAGCAATGAAGTGAAATGGTCCATCCAAAGCTGGTTAAAATCATAGGGGCATGAGGCTACCAACTAATGGGAGACATTGTTTCCTTATAATTTGGTAAAGGATATGGTGAATATTGAAAAGCCTTGACGAAGTGAAAGGATTCTCCAGATGAGGGATCCAAAAGACTCGAGGTCACCGTCGTTGGAATTGATAGCATTGACAATGGTGAGATAGTATGATTCGAGGATGATTTTATCCAATCAGTGATCCTTGGAGAGAATTATACCTACAAGGATGGAAATAGCCTCAGCCACCATAGGTTCCCAAAGATTTAAGTGTGATTCATGTTTGGCCGTAATGAATTTTCCCTGATAATTTCGGTCCAGGATGCCGAGGGCGATATGCCCATGCTTGGGGATAGACGCATCCACATTAATCTTAAGAATCCCCTCACATGGCAGACAACAGTGGGAGGGGAAATAAGGGGTTCCAAAGGGCTTATGTTGCCTATTGTGGTGCTTCCAGCCCTCAATCCACGAAGAGACCCGTTCAATCCAAGAATTTCGGTGTTCTGTGCACATGGTTGAAAACTGCCTCGTTTTGATGAACCTAGATGATCTAGTCCAGGGTAAAAAGTGAGCCTATTTTAACCGAGGAGAAGGATGAGAACCATTGAATTAGGAAGGATGGGAGGTCAGAGGCCGTGACCAGTGAAGTGTTTGTAGTGGATCCCCATTTGTTCCAAATTTCATAATCCCCTGGGCACTGGATGATGTCATGCAAGAGAGATTATGCGACATTCGGCTATAAAGGGAAAGAATCGTCATTGGACATGTGCCAGTAGGTAAGAAGGCTCATGGTTGGAAGGGTGCCCGTGCACACCTCCCACCAGAAGTGGCATATTTTTTGAGGAATGTTGAGTTTACAAATTGACTTTCAGGGTCCCCCATCCCAGTCGACTGAATGGTTTCCAATGGAAATATGTTAAATGGACATCACTGTGTAAGATTCCGATAGGTCGTTGATCCAGAAGAGATGGTCAGGGACTGCGTCTTGGACCCAGGGGGTACTCAGGATAATTCTTTTGTCTCTATCAATGAACCATGTGCGAATCTTATACAGACACCATCCAGGACCCTGATCAGAAAAGTGGCACATGACAATTGCATCTTCAAACCCTAGTTGGGAAAGGGAGGAAGCCCATATACCTTCCTCATCAATCAGCCAGTGGTCGGTCCCAATGTTAATATTTTGTCCATTCCCGATCCTCCCGCCTAGCCCTTTTTGTAGGAGGCTACGGGGACCCCAAATGCTTTTCCAGAGGAAGCTTGGATGGGGACCAAGAGATGAGATGTGGATGTCCTTGTGGGGAATATACTTAGCACGAAGTACGCGTGCATAGAGATATGAAGGATGATTAATGAGGCACCAACCTTTCATAGCCAGCAGTGCGTCATTGAAGTAAAAGAGATTCCAGAATCCCATACCTCCCACAGACTGGGGTTTGCATAGTTTCTCCTAGGAAATCCAGTGGGTTCTATTACATCCATCATACTTCCACCAAAAGATGTTGGTTGTGCGTGTGTGGATCAGGTTGACAATGACCGAAAGATGCTTAAACATGGACATAAAATAGGTGGGGATGGGTTGGATGATGGATTTAACACGGATCTCTTTATCGGATTTGGAATTTTTTTAGGGGGGTCCAGACATGGATTTTCTTCTCAATCCTTTCTATCAAGGATGCAACAATTTATTTTTTTGGAGTGTCCAGTTACTGTGTGGATCCTGAGATATTTATGGTGTTTATCAACCAATTGGAAGCCTACATATTCATAGAGTTATTCTTTCTTGGAAGAAGTAACCCCTACGCTAAAAGATATTTCCAACTTTCCATGATTGTTTGACTGACTGGACACCCTCTCATACTGTTGGATCGCATGGATGATTACCTAGCATTCATTAGTGGTTTCTCTAGTGAAATGGAGACAATCATCAGTACATAAATGATGCGAAACTGGTGGACTAACACGACATACCTTTTCCCTATGTAAGGAGTTTTAGGATGCAACCCTAGAAATAAGGGTTGAAAAAACATCATCCACCAAGATAAAGAGAAAGGGGGAGAGAGGATCTCCCTATCAAAGGCCCCAAGATAGGGTGAGTCCTCAGGTGAGCTCCCCATTGATCATGATTTTTAAAGAGATGGTTGAGACATAGTACATGACCATATCAACCCATTTAGTATAGAAGCCCATTTTCATCATTACGACTCTGAGGAAGTGTCATTCCACTTTATCATAGGACTTAGCCATATCCAGTTTCCAGGCCATAGTTCCTCTTTTAGTAGTGGAGCGTCTTTTCATGTAGTGGAAAAATTCATGGGCCACAATTTCATTATCAGTGATCAGTCTATTGGCCATGAAAGCAATCTGGATTTTTGAGATGATTTCAGGTAACCAAGGACGCAACTGATTAACTAAGATCTTTGAGAAAATTTTGTAAGAGACATTGTAGAGGCTGATGGGTCTGAAGTCAGGGACCGCCATAGGTTTCATTATTTTAGGAATGAGGACAAGGATAGTTTCATTGATGGTTTAAATGATTGTTTTCATAGCCCAAATATTCCTCATCAGATTGCAGATGATAGGACCGATAATGTGCGAGTACTGTTTGAAGAAGAGGGCATGGAAACCATCCAGGCCTGGGGCCTTAGTGGGGTGGATATTTTTTATATCTAAACGTAACTCCTCATCTGTCACATCTTTGGAGAGTTGTTGATTGATCTCATCGGTGATCACATGTGTAATGCAATCCTCCACTTCAGCAGAAATGAGAGGAGTTCATACAGAGAAGAGGTAATGGAAATAATAGGTTAAAGAAATCTGGATTCTATCATTGTTAGAGACTTTCCTACCATCTGGTTGGGAGATGCAAGTTATAGAATTCCTTCAGCACCTAAAAGAATCTTTCTGGTAAAAATATTGTGTATTAGAGACCCCTCTGATAATGTGGGTGTCCCACGCCCGCATAGCCTAGAAGCATTCCTTGACACGCAGGGATGCACGCAGATCATTTTGAGTTGCACTGATAGAAGAGAGATTTCATTTACATGGGGGTTGCTTGAGTAGGTAATATAGTTTCCTTTCAAGGAAATCACAGTGCCTATATAGATGATGGAATTTCATGTCACTCCAAGAACTTAGATATGATATGACCTGTTTGAGATTGAGTCCCATGTCTGCGTAATTACTCTTCATGCTTGATCAGATAACATCTTCGCATTCCTGTTATTTTGCTCAGAAGCTTTCAAATCTGAAGGGTCTGATGGAGTGCCAGTTCCGTTCGCCTTGACTGTAGTCAATGACAATTGGGTAGTAGTCCAAGCAGTTGAGCATTAGGTTGCTGATGTGGAACATACTGAAGAGATTTGTCCAATATGTTGATCCCAGAAACCTATTAAGTCATTTAGCGATGCGAGTGCCATCTGTATTACCTCGTAACCATGTGAAAGGATTACCTGCATAACCCAGATTGATCAGGTCCACCATAGAGACTGCATCCTTAAAATTTGACATTGACGAAGATGTTCGGACAGTTCCACATATTTTTTCCTTATGAAACATAATTTCATTGAATTCCCCTTTGAAGAGAATAGGGCTCAGAAGATCATGATGCAACATGCAGAGGAGATCCCATGATTTCAAATTCTTGCTATGGGACGACCAACCATAGAATCCCACAAAAGTCTATGGTGGGGTGTGGTCTACAGGAATGGCCGAAGCCACATGGTGCGAGGAGAAGGATGAGATCTTGACGTCGACAAAATTCTTCAAAAAGAGACAAATTCCCCCTGAGTGTTCTTGTCAGGAGACCAGGAGGCAGCCTTGGAATCCACATTTCAGAGCAATGCTTGTGGTGTCCTAGTTTTCCAGTATGGGTTCAGATAGGAAAACCATATCAAGGCGACTTTGGGCGCAATTGTGATGGATCATGCGGATTGTTCATGGGTTGCCAAGTCCACGACAGTTCCAGCATAAGACGATCATTTTCCTAGGTGGGGCTAGGTCTTACCCGCCTCCACCTTTGAGTCCTCCGAACTTGTTTCTCCACCCATTAATTTCCATCATTTAGGGGAGCCCCCATCTAATAGGCTTGTTTTGATTCATCTTTTTAGTCCCTCGGGTTTAGTTTCTTCCAGTTTTCTATCTCTATCGTCTCGGTACACCCTTTTCCAAGTTCGACAGGTGATTGGGCCTGGTGTTGAAGTTCATGTCTTTCCCTCTTTATCCTATGTTAGGATGTCTGCCATGGTCATTTTTGTATCCGGGTCGGGATACGGTGGTTCAGTGTTCATCTTCATTGGTCTCCAGCTTTGCTCTAGATGATATTTTGGTGAATTCACCAACTTTGAAAAAGATGAGACGGTGCCGTTCAGGGGGGAAGGATAAATGCGGTTTTTTCCTAGATTGGTTGAGCTCTCTTTAGGGAATTATAGTGATCCAAGCATGTTGATTTTTCCATTTTCAGTTACCGCCTGTCTTTTGTGGGCTAACGTGAGATGTTCGTGGTACTTTTGTTTTTTCAACACCGAGATAAAGGAAAATCTATAAATTTTGGCTCGGATCCATGGGCCATATTGTAGAATGGTATTACCTAATCCATTCTCTTGATTTGAAACACGCATTATTTACAGATGGTTGAGATGTCTATAGAAGAAGCAGAAGATTGAGTGTTTCTATAATTAGAAATAAATCCTATAGTTTGCATCGTTGAGTTTCATAAACATTCCCCTCATCAGCGGCTCTGAAAAATCAATACCGGATCTAATCTGAACCTTGGGTCCCCATTGGATACGGTCCGAATAGTCCCGTTCAATGAATTTTCCAATGCAGTCCCCAATTTCTCTCATAACACATTCCATTGGAGCATGAAGATGGATTCCTTTAACACGTATCCAAATGGGGGAACAAGTAATATTAATGTGATGGATATCATCCCCCACTTTGAATTATTCCATGAGGAGGAGTTGGTTATCGGTGGAACATGTCCAACCTCTATAGATTTTATCTCTATCTCTCTCATTGAAGAACTCGAAGACAATTCGATTGTTCCCTGATTCTCGATTGGCCACTCCGACTTCCAATTTCCAAATATTTTGGAGGGTGTTTTTGAGTTCCCCCTAGTTAACTGAGAAATTTTCCACAAACATTCCAAAAACCAACAGAGACATGTGTTTCACTAAGAGTGTATCTTCGTTTATCCGAGCCTCGATAGCCGCTTTCCTTTTATCCGTCAGGGACATCCTCTTCCATTGGTTCACTAAATCCAGCTCCATTGATCTGTGCATGTGGGATGGGGAGGCGCTTCAAACAAAAACCTGGTGTTCTACAAGTGGTTGTTAGTTGTCTCAATAGACCGGGAAACACGGCAGTGCCCCCTCTCTTCTGGGGAAACAACTAAAAATCACCACATGCGGTTGGGACAAAAGAAAAAACCCAGGCCCAACCTAGCCCAAAAAACATCCATGCAAGGCTCGTTCCAACAAAAGGCTCCTGAACCAGACACCACAGTCCATGGCCTCCTTCCGCAAAAAGGCTTTGTAGGAGAAGCCTTTGTGGAAAAGCCTCCACAAAGAGGCTTCACGGTCAGTGCATCTGCGGAACCCCTCGCTCTCAGCACGAGCACTCCGCGAATCCCTTCATCCAACTCTTAAAGGCTCACCACGGCAAAAAATTGTGGGCTCCCTTTGCGAGTCAACCACGACGCATGCCACGAGATTCGTCGACGTTCCCAGGGTCTTCATGAAGCAAGAAACCCTTTTCTTCACTCACTGTGCAACACAAATCCTATGCCCCACTCTCCGTGAAGCACATCGACCACCACAGAATGGCGCTCTCAGTGGTAACTTCACAGCCTCTCTTCACAGCTGGGTCTTCATGAGTCAGTCACAGCGTTCGCCGATGAAAAGGAAATAATTCCGAGATCTCCATGAACCAGGTATCCTTCGCACCACCCCCTGTTCCGAAAATCGACCTTCGTTCTTGCATGAAGCAGGAATGATAAAAGAGGTCAGTGCCTTCGAGAATCAGCTATTCAAAACAAATGCAGAGATCCGTGAACAGTTTGGGAAAATGGGAACAGGATCAACCCCCAAACCCAGATCTGTAATCGGTGACAGAAGTCTTCAGTGGGGAGGTCTTCGTGACATCCTACCAGAATAGGTTCAGAAAGATTTCAGAAGCCGGGAATGAAACCTCGATCCCTCTGCAAAAAAGACCCAACCATCTGAAAAACAAGCGGTGGGGTTCAGAATCGAGCTCGGGGAATAGATGATGGTATGCAGGCCTTCCTTGACACAGTGCAACCTAAGGAAGTCATGGATCCGAAACCGGGACTCACCGAGGAAGATGGAGCCCACCTTCGAAACGAAGGTTCAGGAAAACACCCCGACACTGTGAGAAAATCGGGGAGGAGGAATGCAAACACTAGAAAGAAACCTAGGAGGGACACTATCAAGTGGTAGAGACTTGACATAAATGGTTCAATTATCATAATTAATGATGATAATAGAAATTGACAAATGGTTGTCTGTGAATGTGCTAAATTGGAACTTCTCAAATTGTGCTTTTATTTCTTACCAATAAAATATGCAGAAATGAGAGAAGATAATGAAGTAACCCATTAGGATAATAGAATTCCAGTACATGTATGTGACTGGATTTAGCATACCGTTTGGGTGATGGGAGGTGAGGAAAGAAATAAAAAGAAAAGAACATAAAAGAAATGAATGAAATGGAAAGATGAATTTACCTCTTGAGTTTACCACCTTTGAGAACCTCTAAAGCGGAGAGACTTTTTGTATTTTTAAGTGACTATGGGTCCTTTTATATGGTGGAGGAGCATGTGGAGTGATTTGGGTAGAATATTTTCAAGGCACATGGCATGATATTAGTGAAGAGAAGAGGGAGTGAGGGGGGAGGTGGTTATATTGGAGGAGAGGAAAGTTTTCATAAATTTATAATCATTGTTTTATTAATTTCTCTCAAGAAAAAAAATATTGATGATTCCAAGACCATTAATAGTAATAAATGCATGTGATTTAGAGATTTGGGTACATATATCACTTGTGAATTAATATAAATTACTATTCATTAAAATTAAAGTATTTCTAAAAAATCCCTAAAATTCACTGTAACTATTTTTTGTTTTTTTGAATCCAAAATTGGAATCCATTTCTCAAATATAATTTTCTAAATATGATTATTTTAATATTTAATTAAACTCATAATTTATTATTAAAAAACAAATTATAAAATAGTCAGTTACTTATTCTAAAATATATATATATATCATACTTTAGACATGAATATTATGTATATATTATCATATGTAAGGTTACTATTAATAAGGGTATATAACTATTCTTAAGGGTATTTTAATATTAATATGGGTTGGTGACTATTCAATAAAAATTATGTTTTTTATCAGACTCTAAATAACTAACAGATCGCATCTGTGTTTGTCAGATTTCTAAAATTCCAAACATAGAAGTGAAAAAATTATGTTTAAATGTCACATAGCACGTATTAGTTCCTTATGTTAAGATATCATGACATATTTATGAGAAAGGAATTTCCATTTATAAAACATTGGGTCATTACATTATTAATCTCCTTACTATTATTTAGTTATTCTAAATTCTTTATATTTGTCTATCACATATATTACAAGACTATTATCCATTTAATTAATGGAGTAATACATTCCTTATGGCCATTTCTCAAATTCCTTCATTATGTATTTTTATTTTGATTATAATTTGAAGCAAGATTATAAATACAATTTTTTTTATGGTTCATTTTTTTTCCTTATAATGAATTTAATTTCTGTGAATCCCATATATCATGAAATGTTTATCATAGGACCACCCATATAGTATCATATTACATTTGTTAAGGCTTTAGTCTCATTAGGCCTCATGTTTTGGATTAGAGATCAAACCTAATCTATTATGGGACCTTCTACATCATGTCATATTTTATATGTAGTTAGCCTTTGATTAGGTTTGTGTCATGTTTTTACATCGATTGAACATTTACTATGATTCCATGATATTATTATACCATGTTATTTATTATATTCATCCATGAAAATACTCTTGGTCTTTCACTTTTATAATATCATGCTATACCTTTGAATATCATGTTATGTTTCTTTATCATGTTTATTCCCTTACTATTATTTTTTGGTCACACATTTCATTATGAATTCACAAGGTTATTCCAAGATGTTTTTGGAGAAAAAATATATTTTACGATCTCATTATAGAGAATAAAATAAGAATTTCATTTTAATGTTTTTTTGATGTATTATTATCCTATTTTTCAAAAGACATTATGAATTAATGATCCCTATGTAGTATTAATAGATATTTATATATAAGAAATATTTAATAATATATTTAAAAATCGTAGGTTACTAAATGTTGTCTAATAAATAACCCGATAAAAGTAAAGTTATAACATTATAGCATAAAATGTAGGATGTTGGTATACTCTTTGTGATGTAATCTCTAGTCACTATAAGATAATCACATTTATACTATGATTCATTATTTAGCTTATGAAAAATAAACGATAAAGAAAATGATTTTATCTATGATCGTAAAAAGATATACTAAAGGACTCTTTAATTACTGTTAGAAATGATTTGATAAAATAATTCCCTTTTCAATACATTTTCATTGTGTTGATAATTTATTCCTTTATCATAGTTGTGATGAGAAATGATAAAAATGGTATTTATCTGTATTTTTTAGCAATGATAAAGGGTGACCTTCAAAAAATATATAAATAAAAATAATATTTCAATATTTCAATATAATTATATTTACTTATATAAAATATTTTCTTAAATATGATATATATTACAAAATATTTATTTACAATCAATATATAATAACCAAAACGCCCAGGGATGAATCAAGGATCCACCCCTACCAAATTAAGTGATAGGAAATTTTTTAAAATTGATTAATATATTAAGATAAGTTGAATATATTATTTAGAATTAAAATGGCCATATCATTTGATCCGAGTATCTGTTTGGTTCTATAAAATATTAAATGAAATTATATAAAGAGATAAATGTGGTGTTAACGATGTTAACTGAATCCATTGTCTTTTTGAGGTAAAAAATCTATAAAAGACCTCTAAAAATGATTTTCTATATTAGCTACCTGAATTATTTAATATTGGATGTGATTTCAACAAAATTTAAGTGGGTATTCTTATATTTTCTTTGGTGGATTCTCAATTTTTTTTTGCAATTACACTCATATGGATATTAAGATGTTTAAATTCAAATGTTTTTCATAATTTATTATTATTTATAAATAAATAAATAAATATTTTCATATATTTAAAAATAACTCATTTAATTATACAAATAAATAATTAAATATAATTACAAATAAAATATCTTCCTATATATATATATATAATATGTCAATGAAAAATAATTATTCATTTTATATAAAATAAAAATTTATTCATTCTACTTATGATACAAAAATGTATGAATATTTATATAAATATAAAAATGAATTTTTAAATTTATATGTAAATATATTCTTTTTTTTGTGTGTCTATACTAAACAATTGAATATATATTTATGTATATATTCTAATATATTAAAATAAATATTAATATATAATATATGTTAACAAATATTTACATTTATATTTTTATTTCTTTTTCTAGATTTACACAAACAAACATATATATAGAAATATAAACACATAAAAGACCCAACACACACACATAAACACACACACAAACATATTTTTAAATGTATTTAAAAATATGTATATGAATATATATAATTTAGAATAAATATAAAGCTTAACACACACAGACACATAAAAATAAATATTAACCCATACACATAAACATATTTTACAAATGTATTAAAAATAATTAAATAAAAATATATGATTATATATAAGGGTAAGAAGAGAGAGAGAGATATATATATATATATATTGATATATTATAAATATACTATAAAATAATAAGGAGCTGTGTTAATGGAACACTCAGTATAAGAAAAACATGCTATTGTGAATGTTTTTTAGATTTTGAGGTGATTTTAATCACCTACGATTGGTTTCATAGCAGATATTTTAAACCACTAATAAATATACCATCCTTAAATATAGAATGTCGATTTTTTATTTTTCATGAAAAATGTTATTGTGAATGATAAAATTAGTTTTTTGTGGAGGTTTTGTTTAATTTAGGGTCATTTTTATTGGTGTGAAATTTTGATAACATTGTATAAATTAGAGACTATTTATCTATAACATAACAATTTACTGGCGATTAAAACCACTACTAAATTTGAATTTTTTTTTCAGTGGATTTATGTTCTTCTATTTTATTCATGATGGTTAAAATTGGCTAGAAACAATCAAAGGACGGTAAAACCTTAGCCAGTAATATAATTTTAAAACAATATATAAATTGGTTCTTGGTGCACTAAAATATAATATACAATGAATATATACCAAAGGTAAATTATTAAAATATAAAAAAACAACAAAATCCATTCATTAATAAAAATTACATTATATATTGTATTATATTAATTAATTCATATATTAAAAAATTTAATGTTTCAAAAAATGAAAACATAATCAAGTTTCTTTGACACTCTACTAAGATGTACACCCCTCACCCTCCATTACTTGATCACACTTCTTCCTATCACCTCATTCCCCACATAATGCATCTGATTCATTTATATAATGTATTTAATATTACATCTTTAATGAGTGTATTCAATGAATAATAATTTAATTAAAATTAAAATTAAATATTATTTTATCTAAATTCGATTTAATTAATGTAAAATAGTGAAATGAATAATTAGTAGTCATTCACAGGCCTAGAATTATTGTAACATACGATAGCGTTGGATGAGTTAGAAGTTACATGGCATGGTATGGTATGAAAAAATAGTATTTTATTATCATACACTATATTGTTTCTTTAAATATAGAATTAATAAATTTTCATAAATTCCATTAATATTAGATCTCAAATATCCTGAAACACCATTAAAACCATTCCACATCTTTTTTATGTTATGCTAACCATATCATGAAAATAATAAATATATAATGATAATTAGGTAAATGAAGAAACTCTATTAATATTTTTTTATATTTACGTACTAAAACTAGGATTTGATTATAATTAATTAATTTAAATGTTTAATGACTAGAATTAATTCAAAAAATTCTAACTAAACCCACTCTGCATCATAAACATGTTATTGAATACAACCATTTTCTCATACTTTATTGAAAGTATAAACATCAACCCATTAATTTATTTCAAAAATATAATGAAATTTATTAATAGTTTTGAATTTCATATACTATAAAAATAATTATAAATATTTTTTTTGATATTTATGGAAAAGTATAAAATATTATCAAAATTCATCACACTAATAATAAGAGAAATTGTTCTCTGGACAAATTATTATTTTTAAAACCATTACCTAATGTTCAAATTTTTTATTCTAAATAATGATTTATAATCTAGAATTTATCATATTATCACATGATTACAAGTTGTTTTATTCAAATAATTGAATAATTAATTTTATCTGAGATAATAAAAGAAATATTGAGTGTCATTTGACAAAGAAAATTTACTGAAAAATAAATAAATTGAAAAATTAAGAATAAATTTATGAAGTTTTCCTTTCATTTGGGGTATATTCAGATTCATCGATATCAACAGTATAAATTAAACATACAGATAAGATCCCATTAGAATAAGACAAAATGGTATCAAAAAATTTGAAAGTTATGTGATGAATTGTATATTATGTTGTAAAAGTAGAATGAGAACCATGTGACGTAGAGTTTCTACTGACACTAAAGCTATTCCAGAATGTGAAACCTATAAAAAAATTATTCCTTAAATTTATTAATATAAAATGAAATAATACTTGTGTGATTAACCCTGATTAATAATTCACCCATAAAGAAAAATTAGACTGGTTACTAGAACTAAAGCGTACCTCTCCATATATAAGAATAAATCAACTAATATTGGTGGTATACTAAATATAATGGGAAGACTGTATCCCTTGGTATACAGTAAAAAATAACGGAAAAAAATAATTAATATATGAGTAATGGGAACATATATGAATTAGTAAAACATACAAATGGAAAGTAAAGGAAGTATATGTAAACCCAATAATAGTGAACCATTTAATTTTAGGCTGAAATGTAAGTAAATTAGATTTCGAAAATCAAATGAAAAAAAAGGAAAAAAACCAGAATACTATTATCCTAAACCATGTGTCGATCTCTACTCCATATTGCAACACATCCAGTAAGAAATAATCAACTACAAGTCCCTTTTACCTTTCCCAAAATTTCATTTATGGAATCTTATCAGGTAACAAAATACAGACCAAATAGGGTGTGAAAAAAAAATTCTCAACACCAACATGTCTAAATAAAACAGGTTTAATAATAAATTCATTTAGTAATGAGATAATTTTTATTAGTTAATCATCTTAATATAATACCACAAAACCATGTGATAATATCTCTATGCATATAGTAAAACCATTCCAACCATCACCACAAAGCATAGAATAATTACTAAATTGGGTGTAACCCATTGTATACGAATTTCATCATCCAAAAAAGGTCCTATATATTATAATTTTAACATGAAACTGGGCCAATCTATCTATAAAATAATTTCTGAATTTAATAATATACCTTTATATAATCATTTATGTATTTATGCATAACCATCTATATGAGAATTTTAACACTAAACTAGACTAACCCCACTATATAAGCATTACCACATAAAACTGATCCATGGATGCTATATAAGAATTATAACACGAAACTGTGATAAGACCTAAATATAATCATTATAACATAAAACTGGGAACATAAGTCACAATTTCATGGTTATTTTAAAATCATATCATAAGGATTAATGGTTATTTATGAAAATTATTATTTTTCTTTCAATTAAACATTCAATATTTTATAACAAATTTATCAAAATCAATTTCAAAAAATAATAATACATTACCAAAGTGATTATATATCAATAAAACTTCAAATATCTCATATTGTGCTATCCAAAAATTAATCCATAAGACAATTAATCATTATTATAGGGTTATCTCACCCATAAGGTAGCGGCAAGCCAATTCACTACACCACAAGATCCCATGGGTTCCATGGATTGATCCAAACACATGGTTATCATCAATGATTATTTAGTCAATTTATTCACATGTTGATTCGGTGAATTTCACAATATTTCTCATACATAAAAATTAAAAATATCATATGTTTTTGTTTTGGACCAGCTATGACTACCCAAAGATCAACACAATGCTTCCAACTAATAACACCAACAATAATGGAGTAATACAAGTCCATAAGAAGAACATGATCACAAAATATCAACATCAACACATGTTTTCATCATAGTCAAAATATTAAACCAAAATAATGAGAAATAATCATAAAAGAGGGAAATGAAAATCATAACAACCTAATTGAGATTGATTACTAGAATGAGATATCTAGAATGGAGTGATTTTCTCCAAAAGCACCTAGAAATTACCAATTGATTGAGATATTATGGATTCCAAAGGATGAAAGAATAAAAAAATCATGGATTTGATTATAACCACTAATCATGATAAATTCAAGGTATATAAATGAATCAAACAGTGTGTAATTATTGATTTTTAAGGTATACTGAAAAACAAATCCCCTATGTCAAAATAACCCTACAGAAACATTACATGTCATGTAATAGTTTCATACCCTGTATTCATTTCTTTTCATTAAACCATTTCACTACTTCTACAAGGATAAAATTACACATCATTTAATATGTATACGTAGTGTATAAATCCCTAGTAGATATCTTTAAGCCCTGCTTCTGCTGAAGAGCCCAAACCAACCTTTAAAATGATACAAACTCATGAGATACCCTCATAAACCCCTTTAACATATTTATATATAGACTCCACTAATTCAAACAAACCTAAATCCAAAAACATTATGTCAATTTCACCTGAAAAAACACTACATATTATAATGAGCCTCAACCAAAAAAGATCAAAGATAAAGGAAAACAAAAAAAAGTTGTTTAAATCATAACATAAGAAGGGACACACCTGATAGAATAATGAGTCTTATAAGCACCCCACCATAAAAAAGATCAACCCTGAGATGCTCTAAGAACCACTATAATGTCTTACTTTACAATTCATGCCACTACGATAATATATAAAACTACCACTCCTTGGTATCATCTTAAAATTCTCATACTATGAATGTACATGAACAAGAGGTGTGGACATTATCCAGAGATACTTCTTATTACAGTATACAATTTGAATCAGATGCTTCTCAAAGGATGAAACTATAAAAATATTGACATTGTCAACTTCTAAAACATGTTAAGAGAAACGATAATATTTTATGAGCTGTGACACGTGAAACACACTATGCATGGAACTATATTTCTATGGAAGGGATAATCGGTACATCACTAGATCGACTATTTCCACTATCTCAAACAGCCAAAAGAACCATAGTACTAGATTTCCTTATATAGTGATATCGTATTTTCCAATATTATGATGAATCCAATGGAAAACGAAATGACCATCATCAAACTCTAGAGGTCATATTGATTGACCAGTGTAAGATTTATTAACACTCTATAAGGTCAATAACCACATCCAAATCAGCAAAACATACCCAGACATCTCTTATATCAGAATAGGTTCAATAATCATTGAATCAACTATCTAACTAGAAATTTTTTTAATGCAACATACCTTTATACAAGGCCTCAAATGGTTTCATTTGGATTTATTCGTGGTAGATTTTATTATATAAAAACTCTATGACTTCCATTTTTTGATCCCATGAACCACAAAAATCCAAAATAATATCTCATAACATATCCTCTATAAATAAATATTATGATAATATTGATTATAAGTCTAAGGATGATAGGTCATACCTAAAGAACATATGATCTAAGAGCCTTCTATATACCCAACTGGAAATGTGATGTTAAATTAGGATCTCTTTCAGAGATTATAGTTCTCATAAAAACATATAACCAAACAATATCACAAATACAATTACTAACCATATCATCAATTTTGAAGGTCTACATAATTTTCAAGCAATGGAATACCTTCATCAATTGATATATGATCATCCATAACAAATATATTTTTTTGAGGTTTATTTGGTAATCTACTCACCAAATCTATAGTGACATCATCCCATTTTTTCTCTGAAATGGGTAAGGTATGTAATAATCCATCATGCCGTTGATGCACAACATTCAGTTGTGTATAACTAAAACTTCTCGCAACATAGTATGAAATCACCCTTTTCATTCCAGACCACTAGTATTGTATATCATGATCATTATACATCTTTTTAAACTTAGGATTTACCACTGTTCTAGAAGTGTTAAACTCTCTCATAATTTTTACATGAAATATGGTAGGAACTCATACTCAACCACAGAGAAGAGGAGAATTTAGGTTTCCATAGACTATGTAACTAATGGATCCCCGCAATATAAGTTTTATCTCAAATATTATCCATATGTATATGATAAAATATTGTTCTTGATCTATTCCAATATCATAAGTAAAAAATATATTGAAGTCATAAAAACTCATCCCCTGGACATCGGAACATCTAGATGCATGTTTGAAAAGAGTTCCATCATATGTTACTCCTCACAAGAATCATGTACTACCTCTATTGGTGTCTTCTAGATCAAGTAATTAGAAAAAATGTTTTCATTTTTTGGGGTATAATCCTACTATAGGATGAAATATTATAGATACTTGATTTACTTACTCTTCTAAAGGTCCATGTCTTACTGAGAAAATATATACCTAGGTATCTAATGGTATATATATACCAAATAACTCTAACCCAGAAGATAATTTATCCAACATCTTATCCCATGAACTAATACAACTATCTCACGATCATGATTAGGATAATTCCAATAATGTTGTCTCAACTATTTATATTAATAAGAAACAACATGGTCCTCCTACATAAAATACACTCTGATTGAAACTCCAGATGTAGAAGAGAACATATTATATTCTTTATTAATAAAAGTTAAAGTTGGTATAAGTGTTGAGTCAACTCTACATTTTATATATTGAAATGATCTCTCCAAATCATCTAACAAAAAAGAAACATCACCCAATTCTTGTTTAACTTGGACATTAGTTATTTCAGATGGGAGAAATCCTATATAATTTAATGATAAAATTTTTTTTATCCCAATAAAATTACAAATCTCAAAAACATTCTTCAGTTTCTCTAAAGAAACCATATATACAACCTTATATAGTTCACTGACTATCCTATCTCTGATATGAAATGGAAAAAGATGTTAAATTTATCAATCCATAAGCTCCATTTGGTTAGCTCAACATAAAGCTGATGTTTTCTCAAGGTACACATGACGATGTCAAGATACTGGGAATGACTATTTGGTGACTGGTTTTACAATAATATTTACATGAAAAAACCACAAAAAACTAATATGAAAAATAATGAATTATTTGATTCATCAAGGGAATGAATATTGCAGGTTAAATTTTAAAAACAAATAGAATCCCTATGAAATCATACAATCAATACATTCCCATAAAAGCATCCGAATGTATGTTCGATAGTTTAACCTAAACTATAGGTATTTTAGTCTCAAATTGATATTCAAGGAGATATTTTAATGGATCAACGAGACCATCAATGGGTTGAAAGGGATACCATTTCATTATTTTCATCTTGCTCAATCTATAATAATCAAAACATAACAACAAATTCCCATTATCCTTCTTGTTGATAAGAATTGGTGAACCCCACATAGATTTAATAGGGTATATGATACTTTTGGATTCTTGATCCTCCAACTATACTTTTGAATCATTAAGTCCATCTAGTAGCATCTGAAAAGCTGGGATAGAAATTGGCTCCACTTTGAACACCAACTCAATCATGAACACAACCTCCCACTTAGGTGGAAATATATAAAACTCATCATCATAAACATATTTAATATGGTATACCACTTGAGGAAAATAATAATGTTCCATTACTCCATTAACTAAAATAATAACTACTATCTAATCCAAGAAAGAATACAATATAAACTGAATTGGTCCTATATGACAAGCCTAAAGAACTCACACATCCTAGGTAAAGTAGTTGTCTCCTTCGGGATATCTAAAGGTAAATATCATTCAGTAATAGTAAATATGAGACTCATATATAAATAACCAATACATTCTAATAATACAATTGAAACCTATCATTTACAATATAAATGGTTCCAAATGAAAATGCAAACAACTGATTTCTTTAGAATACACCATAAAACAATTGAAATTCTTTAATTACACTCCCAATAACATGTCCTTGGTCAAAAAGAAATCAAATATTTAAAAAACCATTCACAAAATGATTTCAAAAAGGATAGATATATAGGAATGTAAATTTCATGTATAAAAAACAAAATTAGTAGTAAACGATAGAAAAATCATACCTGTAATGGTAGATGGTCCTACATCCACATTGGCCGAAGTAGTTTGTATAGTGTGAAGATGACTTGAAAAGTTTCCCTAGACACTAGTATGAATAACCTATAATGGTCCCTATACATGGTATTATTCTTCCCAAATATGGGTATGTCATCCAATTCCTCGACCAAAACATCCTAGGGAACTCCAGCTGCATGTTTGCTGAGGGGTATCTGTTTCCTTCTAGACATTAGTACCTATCATTTTCCCCTACCACCAATATGTTTTGAGAAGATCATATAAAACAAATAAAGATGATCCAGTTGAACAAATGTATTGAACACCAGTATAGGGCATGACCAATAAGGCTTATTATGGCCCAAATTTCCACACTAATAGAATTTAAATATAAAACATTCTTGATATTTCTTCCCACTGACCAGAATGCTTTGACAAATGTTTCCATGCTATTTACTATCAAAGTAATTCTTCATAAAACCATATGATGTTCTCCAGATTTTACATACTAAAAAACCATATCCTCTATCCATGGAATCACTTATAATCCCATCAGTGATGAGTAACTGGTTCAATAAGAAAAAGATGCTAACCTATTACCTGATATCATGGTGAATACCATCATGAAAACATATTTCCCTGGAGATCTCATCAGTAGATAAAGATGGTAAAAATCACTATAGGTCAGTGAATCATCCAACAAAATCCATCACTAATTTTCCCTCTTATTTCATATGAATAGAATCAAAGGAATTCTCATCACCAAAAATCACTAGATAGATGTGGATGGGGAAATTTACCTAGAAGACCATCCAATACAACTCCTCTTACTACCTTGATATTCTCTAAAATGTCCCACCAATGACAGGTAGGTATATGGATAATTTACACAACAAGATTAACCCATATATATGTGGGTTTATCAATTTTCATGAATATTATCTGTAATAACTCAATTGAAAACTCGGCTTCCTCGTGGATTCTATCCACAATGATTTTAGGATAATTAAATAGTTCTAATTCAATCCTCAACCAAGAAATTGATGGAATGATATGAATAGTATCCCATTCAAAGGATTGTATAACCGTCAAGAACTTGTCTCGAAGATGAACATCCATATGATCTTTAGGAGGTATAGGTGGCTCCACCAAGGTGCACTATGAGTGTTTTGATTACCACTCTCCTAATGTAAATTCAAATATGATGAGAATTCATTTTATCTTCTATACTAAAACACACCTTGAAAAACTATATAAAAACATTTTAAGCCTCAAAAGGGGACAATAATAGAAAACTGCAGATGCATTGTCTCTCTAAATTGAGATTATATGTATTTTTACATGACATAACAATTCCTTCATTTCATTTATCATATATAAAAGGTATTTCATTTCATTTTTTCATATAGGAAAATGTATCACATGTAATAAATATGTCTATATCATGAAACATATATGTCAATATATATCCTTATGTTCCTATCACGATGCATGAATATTTATCTCGCACCATACAAGGCCACATGTATAAATATGAAGATACAATATCATCAAATAACATTCAAATCCCCCCAAGTTGAAAGAACATTATCTATATTCGAAAAGCATCATAGAAAATAATCATGCCCTTGGGAACCCATATATTCCCCCATACTTGGTGAATTTATTCCCATGAAAGTGATTATTACCATGTCCAAACACATCATAGTATACTTTTTACCTTTACCAAATAGTAGAGAAATTTAAATTCATAACAACCTTATAACACTAATACAACTTTGTGTTGTCCCCCAATCTGACCCTCCCTCACATGGATGAATAGTGTTGGTTAATAAGCAACAAAAATAACTCCCTATACGCATGAGGGTAACTACCAGCAGTGAGGGTTTAATGAATATATTAGGGATAATATTCCCCTAATAAATATTAAAAAATGGAAATGAATAATAAAAAAAATTATAGTAATGGAAATATTACCAAAACAAAAAAACATAAAACTGGAAAGTAATAGATGAGCTAATAAACAAAATAATAGTGAACTACATAATGTAATGTTCAATTATGAATAAATGAAATTATGGAATTAAAATAAATAAATAAAAATTTTAAACATAAGTATTGGGTGAATCACTTATAGGTTTCTGATGGTTGGAAGAAGGTTATAATAGGGTCCATCCCTAGGAAGAATTTTTCTAGTTTAAAACTGTTTAATCATTTTGATGGGATGAATAATAATGATAATATCCTAGATCGAAGTGATACCGTTTAATTTGTATAATATGGACAATCTCAGTGTAAAGATAATTCATGTAATAAAGATTTTATATACCTTTCTAATGTTTTTGTAGGGGGTTTTCTTTTTAGAGGACTTCATTATCTACAGATGAAGAAAATTAGAAAGGGAGATAAAGAGTTAGGGAACTACATACATGATAAAGGGAAGAAATTTAAACTATGGAAATATTATTATTTACCTATAAAACAAATAGAGACAATATTTATTTATGTTGAGGGCCAAGAAAAATGATTGTTTTTTTATTTCAAATGTGAAGGAACCTAAAGGTGTTGTTTCTATGGAAAATCCTCTTCTTAGTGGGGTGAGAGAAGACCCCATTTGGTTATAGAGAGACTTAGTGGTGGAGTATCATACTATTAGTGATACTCATAATATGTTATATAATTTTCATTGAGAAGAAGGGGACCCATTGGAGGGTTCTAATTCAAAAAAAGTTGGTGCAGAGGGTGCTATGGACGCAGAGATGGTTGTTCGTTCAACGGAAGAAATGGTGGAGGAGTTCCTTGTGATTAATGTCACACAAGAAGATAAAGACCAGATGATTGAGAGATTTATTTTGGTGGATAATTATAATTATTAGACCACATGGATTGATAATAAGAATAATATATCGATAAGAGGATTCAATAAAGGGAAGATGAGCAGAGAAATATACATGCAAACACGGAACAAATTGGCATATCACTCTAAAGACATTATAAAGGATTATCCAAACCTTCATGTAACCAATCATTCTTGGAAACAATTTAAGGATAATAGTTAAAATAGTCTCACTATGTACTTCAATAATTATTTGGGTTCCATTAATTTGTGCTCTGTTTAAACCTTGCAGTTTTCCACTTTTTCTTTAAAAGTGTTTCGATAATAAAAAAGCAAATTTTCAATCGGACAAAAATAGATATTCAAAGACCATTATATTTTAGTTACTTTAGAAACATGGAAACATAAACACTAGACCATATGTGATATATATTATCTACCATTAGTTCCTCCATGAATAGATCCTTTTAGACACATTATACATAATTCATATCTTCATAACCTGTGGGGAAGAAACATAAAATGGGGTGAGCTCAAATGCTTATTAATGGTAGACAAAGGATATATCTAATTATAATATCGAGAATATGTGTATGATAATTTCATCATTACGTTATAATATTATACACTACATATAAAAAAACATAAACAAGAATAATGACATAAATAAGTTTTGTTCATATGACATGATTCATAAGGGGATCAAGTGTAAAAGCCACTAAATCATAACATAGGATTAAGAAATGGAATTATGGAAGATAAATAAGAATATATAATTATTTCCATAATAGTCAAGTAATTGCTTCCAATTATATTTTAGTAGAATGGGTTCACTCCCCCTACCATATTAGAAATCACGGTTCGCTCCCATGATCATCTTAGTTGCAAAGGTTCACTGCAAATGCCATATTAGATTACATAGTCCTTTACTAAACCAAGTTAACTCCATATTCCTTCCATGTCTATCTCATGAGATATAAATCATCACTCAATTCTGTACAGGGAGATACAAGTACCTCCTATATCATAATGAAATCAAACATATGTGTTCCAATAGATCCTAAAAATTCATCATATCGTTACCCATGAAATAATATGGGTATCATTAACATGTAATCATACAATAACATGTAAAAAATTGATAGTTTTGTTGTTCATTTAATCATAACATAACTCATCAAAATAACTGGTCTTCATAAGCATATATCCCATGAAAGAGAAATGAATTTCACCAAAATCATGTAATAAAAACAACAACCATTTAGAGAAAGAAAAAAATAGAACCTTTAGTTCATTCCCATAGAAAGGTATGATTAAGACCATTTAATTTCATCATATATGGAACAATATTTTGGAGTGATCTTGTTAAAAAAATTCAGGAGAAAGAACAACCACTCTTATTTAAAAACATTATTTTAAAATAAATTTTTTTTTCGATTCAATTATCATTGAAAATAGATTTTAAAACATATAAAAGAAACATTGAAAAACAAAAACACTTTTAAAATCATTTTCCGATGAAAATGAGCTAAATCTATCAACTTAAATACTTTTTAAAAACATTTTTGAAAACATTATTTTTTTAATAAAAGTGATTTATGACTAAGGAGAGAAATTTAGTCTTATTTTATTAAAAACATTTTCTTTATTATATGATGTACCATATAGTGGAAGAAATGGTAATAAGGCATAAATATATCAGAAAAAACTAGATTAAAATATATGTCAAGAGTTTTATTGAGATATTATTTATAATTTTTCATCAAGGAAATCATAATTATAATAAATACCGATAAACAACGAGATTGTTGTAATAATATATTAACAACATGGTAACATTGAATCATGATCCCCATAAGATAGTAAAATTTAATTAATATTATAATATCCTTAAAATAATAATAATCCTGATATAACATGTCAAATGGGTAATATATTCACCTTGTAAAAGAAAATATTTTCATAGAAAAACATGTCTTTCTAAAAAGGTGAATTGATACAAAATAATCCTATTGATTTGGTATATTTTAATATATAAACCATATTAAAGATAGATCATAAAATTTACATATAAATAACCATAAATTTAATTATTATGATAAAAAATACATTATTTTCAATAAATACACCTCAAAAAAATGAAACAAGTGGCGAATAAGGTTCTAGTATCACAGAAATAAAAGTGAGACTAGAAATATCCTTTCCATATGTCTTGACTCTCATAGTACTCATTAAAAATACGATATAATAATTATAATATTAATATAAATCTATCATATAACGATATCCAAGTATATAATACAATATAAGACTTAATTATTATATCGTATTACCTATTTGTTAACAACTCAATGTTAGAGTCACGTTTTGGGTGATAACAGCCTTGCGTTTCATACATGTTTTGACCTTTTCATATTTGTATTTTTATATAGATCATGATTTAAATATTTAAAGAATGAAAGAATGATATAAATATCATATATATTCAAAATATGGTTATTATTAACAATCGATAAAATATAAAATTTTAAAATTAAATAGACCATTCACTAAGATGGTAGGACGTACGTACACATGAACGTTGTTTCAATTTTTTGTTATATTTAATGAAAAAATGTAAATGATATATATATAATTATATTATAATTATTATTTCATATATATCTTATATTTTCACTAAACCCATCCTTATTACATTCCATTTAATTTTTGAAAGAATTTCATCTCTTTGAAGAGGTTGTAGTCTAGTTGTCCAAAAATGAAGTATTTATTTTTACACAAAATGGAAAGCAGGAAGTTATGTTTTATATAATAGTTTTAAAAGAATAAATTTATCCTGAATATGTTATATATCATATAAAAATATTATTTCCATGATTATTCCCATCCATGAGAGGTTTTAATGGAAACATGAATAATTTCATTTCAGGAGGTGGTAGTCTGTTGTACACGCAAATGGAAAATTTGTTTCCCATTTGATAGATGTGTGGATCTGTAGGTAAAAAACATATAATAAAAAAATATAAGTATATTTAGGATAAATATTTTAAAATATTATTTTTTTAATAATAATAATATAGGTGTTTTATAATTAAAATAAAAGAAAAGTGAATGAGGATGAGTATTACCTCATCCTTGGGTAACTCCTCCTAGTTTTCACCAAAGGGATTGCTTGGATGGATTTGTACCTACAAAGAGGCATCTAGGATTAATGTAGGGAAGTTGGTAGAATATTTTTCTAGGTTTTTTCTATAAAAAAGATCTTTATATATGTCAATAAGTTGGGGGGGGGGGGGTTGAGTTCAATTTTTTAACGGGGGTGGGTGGTATTAATATAAATATAAAATGGTAACTACTGTTGAGAGGTCCCATGGGAATCAAGTTCCTCAAATAATTTTAAAATGCCTATAAAATAATATATATTTTAGATATATTTCTTGAATTTGGATTTTTAACATGTTTCATGGTTATTTATCCCCTTAATATTTAATTTTAACTGTTATGTAATCTTGTTTTTACCTTAATCTTTTTATTTAATTTTAATTACATTCACTGATATTTTTTTGAAAACAAAAGTTAAAAATATTAGAATTTACAAATTATGATGATTCCAAATATTTAATATTTTTTAAAAAACTCGAATAATATAAGTGTAAATAATAAATTTTAAATTAATATTGTAGATGTGTCACGACAATGAGTTTTTAAGAGTAATTTTTTTAAAATTTAAATTTTTTTATATCCATTTTCACTGTAAAATTTGTTCTAACATCCTAAATTTGATTAATATATTGAAAATTTATATAATTAAAATTTTAAACCAAATTAAAATTTTGTTTAACTCTATTACTAAATTAGACAAAACATTAGTTTTGAATTAAAATTCAGTATTTTTCACAATTCATCTGAAAATTATTTTTTTATAAAAATCACAAATATTCACCATAAGATAATTTTGAAATTATGAATTCATTAATTCTGTTTAATTTATCAAATTTAATTTATTAGTTTTTCTAAAATTAATTTAATTATTTTTCATTGAAGGACATAAAAAATAGTTCATTTGAGAAAATAATATTTTTTAAAATATATAAACTTTACCAAAAATTATAAATTTCATTAAAAATATGTATTATTTATATGAAATAATTATATATCTTATGAAAAATTTGTTACTACTATTCATAATATAATTATATGGTCTAGTTTATAACTATCTCATTTAAATAACTATGATAATAATGTTACATTTCATAGAAACATTGTGTTGCATGTTACACAAGCGAAAATGATATCCTGTGTAACACAAGATTAACATGGTGTTGTGTATAATGAAAGTTAAAATTAATGTAACATGATATTTAGTACAAAAAATGAATTTAATTTATTATAATAAAAAGGTTCATATAAATTCATGGAATTACATTTTACCACAATTAATATGAATTTTATCCTCAAATTCCATCATTCTGATATAGAAAAAGGACGATAAATATTACTCAAAATAACCTCAAGTTCCCACATATCTTCCTATAATTTTTGTTTTCTATACAAAATTTGACAAGGTGAGTGGTATGGTCACATATAACTTTTTCATTACGATCGAATCATTGAACTGGTTTTTACTCGTAAGAAAGATAACACTCCAGTGGTATAACCTATGAGTTCAGTACATGTGAAGGGTGAGGTATGTACATCCTAATGAAAGATAAATACAACACATAATGAAATTGGGGGTATTTTTAGGATTTTATAATATATAAGATATCTTCTTTATAAGATCATGAAACTCAAAAGGACTAATATACGTAGGGATCAATTATACCATCTTCTCGAATCTCATATCCATTTTCTAGGGAGAGAATAGAAGAAAACCCTTCTCACTAACATGAAATTATAGACCACATAAAATTGTTATTAGATTAGATTTTCCACCAAATATGAGACACCTTGATAAGATAATGAATGGTTCTAAAATTCTCATTCATTTCTTCAGCGACCTCCGGTCCCAATAGCTTTCTTTCTAAAACATTATCCAAACCCATTATAAATATACATTTCTTCCCACATATATATTTTAAGGATCCATATAAATTATTGAATGAAATATATTTTTGTATAAAAACTCATCAAAAATAAGGTGTTGATACCATCCACATTTGAAACCCATAAGACAATATCTCATCATATCATCTAGAGTTTGAATTTATCATTTATGTTGATTATATGTATGAGGATGATAAAAAATCATAAGGCTAAATTATCTATCAATTTCGTTTTGTATAATATTCCTACAAATTGAGGTAAAACATGGATCCTAGTCAGATACTATGTAATGTGGTACTCTATGCAACATTACCACTTCCTTAATGTATATCCTAGAATGTTAATCTAGAGATAAGTCTTCTCTAATATCAGTGAAGTGTGTGGACTTGGTATGAAATTGAACAAAACCCATATAGAATTAAATACTTTAGAGTTTTTTTGGAGTCAAATGAAAAAATCAATAA